>OX465599.1:213380000-214630000 GCA_950022295.1 Bromus sterilis
TGCCGCAAACATCACACGATCATCTGGAGAAACATGCGCCGTCTCAAACTTACGCTCGATGGAACGGAGCCAATCATCGGCATCAAGGGGCTCAGATGAACATCGGAAAACTGGCGGGTTCAAAAGGATAAAATCCTGGATGGATATTACCGCATCTCGCTGGAGAGAAGTATTCTTCTCAATGAGCTCCAAAAGGCGTGTTTGATCACGTCGATTTCGCTCAGCCTCCATCATGATTTCCGCTGCAGAAGGCGGTGAAGGAGGATCATCATCACCACTTTGATTACCGTCACCAGATTCAACACATCTAGTTCCACCTGACATTATGTGTGATAAAATCAACAATCAGAATAGGATTTATGATGGAATCAAAGCAAAGATGATATAATTTAAGAGCGGACAAGATTGTAATGCAAAAGCATTGGAATCACGGAAAACACGGGACAAATCGGACAGCATAACGGCTGTACCGGGGTGGAAAAAATGAATCAATCTGCAAGAATAATCAAAACCTTCTCAAAAGGCTTGATGGAATGGTGACTCTAGACAACCAAAACATTCCTACAGCTAAGGAGAAGCAAACAACGAGATGTTCTAGTATAGACATAGAAGAGCCTAGTCCTATCTTCCCGTAGAAAAGATGAGGGTGACTCAGAACTCAGATCGATGAGGGTAAGGAGAAAAAATGAAGCCTTACGTGTTCCCTTATACCCAAAGTAACTATATAACTATAGAATGCTAGACTCGACTTCGGCCAAGGTTTACTAATCCTACAGGCAGTCCTGCTCTGATACCAAGTCTGTCGGGACCCGGAATATGCGTATGTAATTCCAGTCACAATTCAATCATATGGAGAGCCGAGAGCCATACCCACTTGTCTAAGCAGACAAGGCCAAGTACAAGACACTCTCGGAAAGCATCGAACGCGAGGGGCATCCCATCCAGGCCCGGATGATCAACTGAGATGGGTCCTCATCGTCCGCTCACAAGTCTAAATGATTATGGGTGGTGAAATCCCATACTCATAGACAAGTCGCCTCAACCATATTATCGATTGAATCATAACACTTACATAAACAGACTCCAGCCCGATATCTTAGTCGGGGTCTCGGGCGGGCTCAATCATAGAACAAAGTGTGCCACGTGACAGAGTCACGAGAAATCGCATCGCGATGCCCCAAGCTGCGCACATCTAAGGGCCACTTGGTGTATAAAAGTCCGCCGGCGAGAGCACAACTAAGGTATCAAACCCCACACATGACATGCACGATATAAACATACACGCAGCATGCATGCCAAGTGTATAACAGCAGGTAACACAACATGAACTCTACAAACTCATAACTTTATTGCATCTGCTAAACAGAGCAGATATAGTAGTGTTACAAGCAGAGATCACATCACTGTGATCCAACATTACATCATACAACAACGGAAGCAAATTATGTCTTAGTAAAGACAAGGTTAACAAATGGCTTAAGAAGCCTTTAAGAAAACACAATGACCCTCCAGAGGGACCAGGCTGCTGTCTGGGACTACATTACTTCGTTGACGTCGAGCTTGAAGGGGGAGGCCACCATCAGGGTCAGTGGTCTCGTCTCTAAAACATAGAATAAGAAAACGTGAGTACAAAGTCGTACTCAGCAAGACTTACATCAGAACTATACTACTCATGCTCAGGTACCAAGGTAAAGACAAGTGGGGTTGTAATGCAGAAAGCTTTGACTTGGCTATCCTGTACTACGACTACATAGAGTTGAGATGAGAGGCGCACACGAGTCCATCTAATCTTGATCACAACATCAATACACAACCATGGATCCTTCCTCAACTTCCCCACGAGGAAGCAACCCAAAGCACTCACACTTATCTTGCGATTTTTAGAGTATCCATTTGAGTTGTCTAATAATCAAGTAAAGGTCTCCAAGTAGTCCATAACCGCGGACACGGCTATTCGAATAGTTCATTAACCCTGCAGGGGTGTACTTCTTCACATACGTAGCTACCACTTATCGCCTAGAACTCGTCACCTTCAAGCGGTGTCGGCGAGGATAGTACCACGACACTTACCTCACGGCTCCAACTCTAGTCTAGGGGATCGCCAATCTGAGTTGTACCCAAATCGGGAATCCGGCCGGGGTTTCCGTTCAGGAACCAGACGATGTATGGACGGTCCGACAAGCCCACCATGACGGATGGTGCTGCGCTTGCCTAAAACCGTGCTACGTTATGATAGCAAATAGAAGAAAATTAACCCATGCGAATCCTGGACCCTAGTCGGGGTGAGTTAATAGGCCGAGAGGGGTCAATGAGCCCAACATGTGGTAGTAATCTGTGTCTTGGATCACAACACAAGAACTCAGGGCCTAGGGCAGTGTAAATGAGACAACCCACTGTGTACTCCTACACAACCTCTCATTGTTCACTTATATTAGGGTGACTTCATCAACACGTTACCACCTTGTTGCATGTGTTCACTACCATTCCGATACATCACCCAGATGGATCAACTTCATTGCATACAACTCTAGCATGGCATAGCATAACATGGATGAAGGGCCACATGATGAACACAAATAAATCTTGTATCTGCTAGGTTGAGGTTTACTTAATACTGTGGCAGCAATGATAGGTCATGCAAAGGATGGGTTCAACTAGCGGTAGAACGGTAACATGTGAATCACCTAATCATGCATAAGAGAACAAGAGGGAAACTGGGTTTTTATAGATATGATCAAAGGGGGTTTGCTTGCCTTATTGTCGAGACTCGGGGGGTGCCACTCTTCGGAGAAACAGGGACTACGTCCAGCGATGGATCTATCGAGAAGAAGGAAACACCAAGACAACAAAGTATAAACATCACATTGCAATGCACATTCAAGAATGAAACATGGCATGGTACTGATGTGATATAGGTTCAATTTGCAACAAGTTAATTGAAGTTGACTTGAATAAGAAATTCAAATTCAAACTCCAAATGTGGTTCAAATTAGCCAAAGTTGCATTTGCTAATGTTTGGATATGGTAAACCATGTTGTCATGTGTATGATATGCCTCTGATGTTCATGTGATAAGGTTGGCATTGCAAAGATTTAATTTGAAATGATTGAAACATTTATTTTGAATTATTCCAAATAAGCCATATAGCTAAATGCTACTGGTCCATCATCATAGATGTGTTTTTCATCCATGATAATATGATATTTGGAATCCTTGCATTTTTCTGATGATTTTTCATATATTACACTTTTGATTTGGAGTTATGGTTTTAAAAGTTATTGAATTTCAAAGATTTAACTATTTTCTGGAATTCTGATAAATAGAAAACGATTTATTGCGCAAGCATGACATCAGCATGACGTCATGGGGGCGCTGACCATTCAACCTGACACGCGGGGCCCAACTGTCATTGACTCTAGGGTTAAATCCCTTTTAGTTTAAGTTAACAGGGGATTAGGGGGGGGCTGGCCCCACATGTTTGTGAGAGAGAGAGGGACTAGGAGGGGGGGTTAGCTCTAATGACCCAGTGGCCGGCGTTTAGCCGCTGGCAGCACTGGACGCGGCGGCGCCCACTGGAGAGGGCGGCTCCGGCCACGGTTCATGGCTCCGCGACCACCAGGAGACAGAGAACGGACGCGCGCGTCTCCCTGGCGAGTCGGGCGTCACCGGCGTGGTCTAGGGAGACGACTGCTTGCGGCGGGGGCGGCTGCCGGAGACGGCCACGACGGGGAGGGGGACTCCGGGGGTTAGAGCGAGCGAGGGTAGGGGGGAAGGCAGCGTCATCTCACCCTGAGCGCGAAGACGAGCTCGGGGAAGCCGGGGAGGCGTTGGTGGAGGCGCAATCGACGGCGAGGTCCGGCAGCTGGCGACGAAGACGATGAAGGGGACGACGGCCCTCGAGGCTCTTTGGTCCAATTGATTGCGCAGGGTGATGAAGACGGCGGAGGCGGAGCTCTGGGACAAATTGGCTCGGCGGGAGGGGGGGGCACGGTGGCCACGCCGGCCACGGCGGCGCGGTCCGGCTGGTCTCGGGGCAGTGCGCGATTCGACGAGGGAGGGGGAGAGAGGACCAGAGAGAGAGGGGGAAGGGCATCGACGGGTCCAGGGGGTCTCCACGGCGAAGAGATGAGGACGGGCGGGAGCAGGCAGCTCCGTGGCAAGAAGGAGGTGGCAGCCGGCCTGGGCATGCCCTCCAAGGCGCTGTCCTCCTGGCGCCAGGAAGAAGACGGGCGTGCCCCTGGTGGGCTGGGCCGCTTCTGCCCACTTGGGCCAGGTAAGTGGGGCTTTGCCCCTTTTTCTGTTTTTCTTTTTATTTGTTTCTGTTTCTTTTGTTTTGTTTTGTTTTTATAACAAAACATTTTTATAAAACCCTGATATTTTTATTGGGGATATATATGACTGATATAAAGCCACACCCAAGTTTTCAAGATTTTTGGAGTTCAAATAATTTGAATCCAATTCAAATAGCATTTAAATTTAATTTCCAAGCCTCTGTTTGAATATTTGAAAAATCCATGAGTATGGGTTTGACTCCAAATCATTTTTAAAATGATCATACTCATTTATAGGACTTTCAAAATTGTTTGGAGGAATTTTGGAAAAACTTTTTATCTGGCCTTTTATTTAAAATCTTTTTGAGGCTTTTCCAAATCCCCAATTTTTAAACCAAGGAATTTAAACATGATGCAAATATATTAGTAATAAAAGCACATACCAAAACTAGGGTTGTGACATTGTTGTAGAAGTCTTCATCACTGCTGCTAGAGCTCTCCATGCAACAGCCGACTCGGTCACCATCCGAGTCAAAAATCCTGGCTCAGAGGGTCTCATCGCCATCATACCTAAAGATGATGGGATCTCCACTTTAGATGTTCCTGGAAGGAAGAAAGGTTTTCCAACCCTTCTCCAGGAATATGGAATCATCACTAGAAAAACTAGTGGCCACCCAAATGGGTCCATGAGGACACCCCTTAGAGCGGATCCACAACCCAGGAGGCTTGGAATCCATCATGAGCTGAGAAAAAGATTCAGGAAGGTTGACCCAACGATGGATCGTAGTAACTCTCACCAGAAATTCATTCCTCTCAGGAGAAGGAGGTGAAGCTTCAAGATCCGTGGGCTGGTGAGCACCGCGCCCACCTCTTCCCCTACCTTTCCCGCGGCCTCTTCCGCGGCCCCGTCCACGACCTCGACCACCGCGAGTGCCGGTGCTAGAGCTAGGATCATTGGTAGCAGCAGGGACACGAACGCTAAGCTTGGGAGCCATGGAGAAAGGTGCAGAGGGGAGAAAGGAAGAACAAGATGTGTGTACTCAAAAGACTATACCACCGGGTGGTTATGTATAATTACAGGAGGTTCATCAATCAATGCCACAAAATCAAGGGTAGATTACCCATGTCAGGAAAAATTTATGAAAGACTCCTCGATTCTCACCACGGTGTAAATACCTTCAATGGAGGCGTTTTTGGGTAGAGGGATAATAAATGCAGTAACGACACTTTGACTAGTAGTCAAAAGGAAAGATGGAAGATGAAACGAATTTGAACAAAGTCGAATCCGACTCCTAATGAATGCCAGGCATAAAATTAACTCTGACCTATTGAAGAGTCGGCAATAATGATCGAGTCAAGAAGATTGCTGAGGAGACTGAAGCATCACACCAATCCTGGGGGCTAATGTCGGGGGGATGGACCAAGCCCACAACCCGACATTTAGACTTACGGGACAACTCTATAAGGAAACCCCATAAGAGAAGACCCGACCACGAGCCAGATGCGACAAGCCTGAAGATCGAAGCCATAGAAGGAATTCGACTTACCTTGTATAGCACGTAGCATATTTGTAAAGTAGAATAGGACTCCACTTCGTGTAGGAGTCAGACTCGCGGAATCCCGAGACCCGGCGCCTCTATAAGTCGAGGTCCACTGGATCCAGAGAGAACTCAATCCAAGTTAGGACTAGACACTTACGACATAACCTAGATCTCCTCAAGACCAAGGTTGTGATTCGACTCTATTGTAATAGATACACCAGCTCTTCTAATCGAGGAGTCGATACCCGCAATAATAAGAAGCAGGAGTAGGTCTTTACCTCGAGACAAAGAGGGGCCGAAACCTGGGTAAATAGGCGAGTCTCTTGTCCATGTCGACTCTCTCCTCGTATCCATCTCGCAGAAAAGGCCCCATGTCAAGTTCCACTCTTCAAACATCTGCCGTGACTTTCCCACGAAAAACTCAATCTACTAAAGTTTCACACTTGGTCTCCTTTGGAATCTTATCTTGACTCGTCCCCAGACCACTAGCCAGGTGCAAGTCAAAATGATCCACTCCCTTTCGATATTTTGAGCACTTATGCAATGGATGAGCGTAAGCAAGAAAGTGGAAATTTAGGATGGCAAAGATAGCGATGATGGAGGAGGAAGACAAAAAGGGTGTGAAAGGCTCACATCAATGAGGACAATCATAGGAAAGAGAAATCCAAATGATAGATATGATGTGAGGAGTAAGCATTGCCATGCAACGGATGCACATATGAGCTATGCAAAGCTTTCCAATGAAACTAGTGGGGGTGCATCCAACTTGCTTGCTCAAGAAGACCTAGAGCACATTTGGGGAGGCTCATCATTGGAATATACAAGCCACGTTCTATACTGTAAAGGGTCCCCATATAGCTATATGCATATGTGATCATCTCTATGGAGTAAAAGATACAAGAGGGAGTACGAGTGTGGATCTCTCAAAAGGAATAGTAGTGTACCCCTTTTCTCTTTTTATTTTGTTTTTCTCCTTTTTCTATTTTTTTCTATTTTATTGGTGGCCTCAATGGCTCTTTCTATTTAACTCTCAATAGTCCTCTTTGTGATCTTTTAATTTGTCCTCTTTGGGATCTTTTCCTCACTTTAGGGGCAACACTCTATTTTACAAGGAGTATATGAGATCTTTCACACTTTACAAAAGTACTCAGCATAAACAAGATGATGCTATCATGATGTATGCAAATGTATGCCTCTACCACTGTAGCAGGTTATGCAGTGATACTAGAGCGTCATTTAGCAATGATTAGGGCAAGGCCCAACTAGCATGCGGCTCATCGATCAAGAAAAAGCATGTATGACATGAAGATGAAGTCATGAGAAGGTGGAAGTTTCATGGCAATATATCTCGGAAAGGCTAAGGAAATGCCTTGATAGGTAGGTATGGGGGCTGTTTTGAGGAAGGATATAAGGAGGTTTATGATGTCAGAGCGTATCATGCCAAGGGTTTGGATGCACCGGCGAGGTAGGCGCCAACTCTCTCCCAAACAATGAAGGATAGGGTCCAACTTGTTAGGAACAACAAGCAAAAGAGAAGAAACTAAAAAGTAAAGAGCGAGATGCTCCAAGCATAGCACATAACACATGAAGTGATAAAAATATAACATGGAGAAGGACGAACTAATGATTGTTGATGGATAAGGAGATGGTGATACGTCCCAAACGTATCTATACTTTTGATCATATTTGGACTAACCTATTAACTCAGTGCACCCCAGTGCCAGTTTCTGTTTTCTGATGTTTTTGTATTTCAAGTTTTCCATTATTAAAAGTGCTCAGAAAATTCCAGGAAAAATATATAAAAATCAGCGTTCTAGAAGAGTCCTCCAGCCGGAGGATGGGGTCAAGGGGTGGCCCACAGCTCCGAGGCGCCCTCCTGGCGCGGCCTAGGGTGGGGCCGCACCGGGAGGCCGCCTGGACTCCTGGTGGCCCCCCGGTGGCCCCCTTTGGATCCTATTTATTCTCCCGCCGCGAAAACGTTGATTCCAGACCCCTTTTCTCCAGAAGCAATGCTGATCTCCGCCGCCATCGCCAACAAGCTTTAGGGGACCATAATTCCTGTGTCGGCACCCTGCCAGGACGGGGAAGTGCCCCTGGATTCATCTCCATCGATGTTGCTTCCTCCCTCCATGATGCGGGAGTAGTTCCTCCTCGGGGCTGAGGTTTCTACCAGTAGCATGGGGTCTTCTCTCTCTCTCCCATGATGTGATCTTTATTGTGATCATAGACTATGTTAATCTAGGGTGATCCCATGATATTTCCCCTTCCTCTATGTATTGGATTGATGTACTCACTTAATCTTATCTAGTATAATCCCCGAGGCCATGGTGACAACGGTCTATTGGACATGGGTTAGAAGAATATTATCATGAGTGATTTCCTCTTTTGTGAATTGATTGAAGATTGAGAGTCTCTTGGTGCTTGTCTTTGACTATCCTTGAGATATGTTGTGGTGATTGTGGTACTCTCTTTGGATGGCCGCGGTGACATTGGGAAATCCGTAGATGAGAACTACGAACTCTGAGGTGTGCTTTTGTAGCCCTACATAATTCTCGTCCTCTCTTGATCACAAACGAATGACCTCCAAGTACGTCTCCAATGCATGTTTTAGTGGAAATATCATGTGATTAGACTATGTTAATGTTTTTGGGAGTTTACAATAGTGAAAGTATGAAGCCTAGGCCTTGTTTCCACCATTGCAATACTATTTGTTCTCACATTTACCACTTGTTTGCTTGCTGCACTTTTTATTACAAATTTATATTACTTCCTTTTGCCACACCTATCACCCATATTTTACCATCTCTTCGCCGAACTAGTGCACCTATACAACTCCTATTTGTATTAGGTGTGTTGGGGACACAAGAGACTTGTTGTATCTTAATTGCAGGGTTACTTGAGATAGACCATCTTCAACCTCTACTTCCCTGAGTTTGATAAACCTTAGGTCATCCACTTGAGGGAAATTGTTGCTGTCCTACAAACCTCTGCGCTTTTAGGCCCAACAAAGTCTACAAGAATAGAAGCATGCATAGACATCAAGCTATTTCTGGCGCCGTTGCCGGGAAGGTAAGGTTTGAAGGTATATCTTTAGATCTTGCAATTAAATCTTTTCGTTTCTGGTTTTTATTTTCACTAGTTATGTTTATGGAAAACTGCACTCTTCGTTCGCTGCTTGGGGAAGGCCGCTTTACCACACCCATGGTAGAGAAGTCTCCTCCACCTACTTAATGTATCCCATTCAAAATACCACTTGGGATAATTGAAATAATTAGGAATGATTGTCATGATGGGACAGTCCATCCTAGTATTCATTTGTTGAAACTTACAGAACTTTGTGAGTTATTTAAGATTTCAGGTTTGACAAGAGATGCAGTCATGAGAAAATTATTTGCCTTGTCACGGAAATTAAAATCATTGGAATGGTATAGGCTACTAGATGATTCTCACCTGCTAGATTGGGAAGAGATCCAATCTCTCTTTTACTCCAAGTTTTATCCTCTTCATAAAGTCCATGAGAACATGAATTATTTTTATAATTTCTATCCTCATGAAGGAGAGAGCATAGCTCAAGCTTGGGGGAGACTGAAAACTTTAATGCTAAAATGTCCTAACCATGGCCCCCCAAAGATATAATTATTACTATTTTTTATGCAAGGCTCTCTCGACAGGATAAAGACTTGCTCGATGCTTCCTCTATGGGTTCTTTCACAAACGAAAAGATTGATGCTAAATGGGAACTCCTTGAAAGATTTCAACGCAATACTGAAGATTGGGAGATCGACAAAGGTAAAGAGTCAAGTATAAGTTATGAATATGATTGCATTAAGTCCTTTTTTGAAACTGCATGTTTTAATAAGATTAGTGCTAAGTTTGGGCTTGATTCTCAACTCCTTGTTGGTTTCCTCAAATCTTTTGCTTCACATCTTAATATGCCTAAGGATAATTGGATCAAGCATCATGAACCTTTTAAAGATATTTGCAAAGAAAATGAGATTGTTCATGATGATTACATGCATGATCCAATTCCTGAAAAGGAAGTTTTATATAAGCATGTTAATTTTTGTGGAGTGGATAGACCTTGTGAAAGTCCTATGATTGAAGAAGAGAAGTATTGTAAGCAACATAAGCATGAAAGAAAAATCACTTGGGTCAAATATTTAAATGAAATTGCTAGAGAATTGTGTGACCTTTATCCTTTTACTTGTGAACTTTGCTGTATAGAGGGTCACTTTAATTTTCAATGCATGAACTCTCAAAGCATAATTGTTAATCAGTTTTGTGATAACATGATCACTTCTGATCTTTATGATGAACTTATGTTATTTTTTTATGTGTGAATAGCTATCAGAAAAAACTTCTTGGCTAGATTTTAATGCTTTAGGAATAAACAACACTTTGCAAAATTGCAACCTCTATTGTGTTGTTAATTGCCATGAAAATGATTACATAAGTAAGATTAGAAAGGAGGGAACTTTTCCAAAGTATAAAAATGTCTCTTATATTTCTAATAATAAAAAGGAGAGTTTCTCCCAAGTTTCCCCTATTGTTTCTAATGATAAACCAGGATATGTGGAGAAGCTTCATCTCCAACCACTCCCTCCTAAGGTGAAGAAGAAGAAAAAGAAGAGGGGGAGGAAGAAGAGCAAGATGGAAGAAGAATGGGTATCAACTTGGCCTCAGCATATTCCTCGCATCAATTTTTATCCTAACGGACATAAATTTTTGGAGGATGGTGAGCTTGATTGCATTCCTTATTATCCTGATGTTAACTCCGTAGGCACTATTGAAGATGATTTTGATTATGATATGCATATTACTTTTTGTGATTGGGAAAATGATGATAATGTTACTTATGATCTTGAAAATCTTTTTGGTACCAACTCTGAGAGTGATTATATGGAAAGATCTAAGCTTGGGGATGATAGGATTTCAATCACTTTACCCATTAGTGATGTCCTAATTGATAATTCTTTTTCTAGTAAGAATAAAGACAACATGTTTACAAATATAGTTGCTAACAATGATAATGCTCTTCTCTACTATGATGATGTTATAAATCCTATCTGTAGTGATTGTAAAGGTACCTATGACATAAGAAGAAATTATCCTTATGAAACTTGTCATAATCATGGAGGGAATTACTCCCTTGCTGAGCACCATCTTTTTAATACACAATTAATCTATAGTGTTCAAGTTGTTTATGATAATCCTACTCCCACTATTACCAATGAGAAAGATTATACTTATGTGGAGAGTAAGAGTACCCTTTTGCATGTGGATCATGGTAAAAATGCGTTATGTGATACTTATATTGTTGAGTTTATTCATGATCCCACTGAAAATTATTATGAGAAGGGAACATATGCTTATAGATATTTTAATAATATCATGTTCCCTCTCTTTATGTTGAAGGTTTTGGAGCTGCACTTGTTTTGCCTTTCTATGCTTATTGCCTTGTGATTAAATGAATTATTCTATTCTAATATTCCTATGCATAGGAAGCATGTTAGACTTACATGTGTTTGGTATTTTCTTCTTGATGCTCTCTTTTGTTATTCAACTCTTATTCCTACGAGAACATCATTAAAATCTTAAGAAGAAAGAGATCTAGGGAGACAACCCTTGTTATCTTTGCTTTGAGTTTTTACTTACAATTTTTAGTGGTCTTGATGATTGTTACAACTGTAGCAGCATCATTGTATCTTTATTTTCAAGCTTTGTGCCAAGTTTAGCCTCCGATTGCAACAAAGTTCAAAACTTGTGACATGTTGTCCAGAAAGCAGATTCCGTCCTTGGACGGAAAAATTAGCCTAAAATTACCAGATCATCTTTTTTATCTGAATTTTTTTGACAGTGTGCTCCATATAATTGACTATCGAGCGTATGTTCTGGGTTTTTTGATTTGAGTTGCAGAAGTACCCCGAAAAAATTATTTAGTACCTGCTGTTCTGTTTTTTACAGATTCTGCCACGTTTTGCCTTTCCTCACTTTTGCAAACCTTAAGCTTGCTTTTTATTTGCAAAAACTTTTTGGAAATCTTGAGAAATAGTAGATCTTCAAGAATATATTTATTTACAGTGGAGAAAAATTATTTTATTAAGGTACTAACCTCTCTAATCAGCTTATGATGAGTTATGTATGAAGGGAGTTTTCAAGTGTGCGAGGGAAGATGGTTAAAGAAGATCCGGGAGTGTCAAACGCTCAAGCTTGGGGATGCCCCCATGCATCCCCAATAAATATTCAAGGAGACTGAAGCGTCTAAGCTTGGGGATGCCCCCCGTGCATCAACTTATCCATCAACAATCATGAGTGATAGTTTTGAGGTATTGTTGTGAGTAATGTTTGAACTTTTGGTGTCAAGAGATCTAGCCTATTAGTGATAGGTGTCGTATTTTGGGCAATCCGTGCTTATTTGAAAACCTACATAAACTATTTGAGAACTCTAGCTACTAGATGGATCACTAATATTTGGAGGGATCGGATATTAGAGTACACTCACGTACCATGAGTCGAGGATGCGCAAGTATAACCAAACCCCCATACACTCCTACTCGGGGTACTTGCCTCTTTGTGAACCTCCTTATTAGATTGAGAGTTACCGATAATAAGTGCATGAGTTCTTCAGACTAATGTAAGTATTGAAAGTTGACACTTCCACCTACTCATATTTTCTAGCCTCATCGGTACTGCGCATTGCCCTCTTCTCATTCCGAGAGTAGGCGTCCACCTCGCCGGTGCATCCGAACCCCTGGCATGATACGCTCTGTCATCATAAACCTCCCTATATCTTTCCTCAAAATATCCACCATGCCTACCTATCAAGGAATTTGCATAGCCTTTCTGAGATATATGGCCATGCAACATCCACCTTCTCATGACTTGGTCTTCATGGCATACATGTTCTTGCTACACTGGCAGAGGCATACATTTGCATACATCATGTTAGATACATGTTCTTTATGTTGAGTACCTTGTAGAGTGTGAAAGATCTTCTATACTTCTTGTAAAATAGAGTGTTGCCCTTAAGTGAGGAAAAGATCCCAGAGAGGACAAATTAAAAGATCCCAAAGAGGACAAATGAGAGTTAAATAGAAAGAGCCATTCAGGCCACCAAAAAATACAAAAAAATAGAAAAAAGAGAAGAAAAAAAATAAAAAGAGAGAAAGGGGCAACACTACTATTCGTTTGAAAGATCCACACTCGTACTACCTCTATATCTTGTACTCCATAGAAATGATCATATATGCATATAGCTATGTGGGGACCTTCACACTTTAGAACTTGGCTTGTAATGATGAGCCTCCTGAAACGAGCTCTAGGTATTCTTTAGCGAGCAAGTTGGATGCACCCCCACAAGTTCCATTGGAGAGATTTTATTAGCTCATATGTGCATCCATTGCATGGAAATCCCTACTCCTCACGTCTTATCTATCATTTGGCCTTCTCGCCTATGATTGTACTCATTGATGTGAGCCCTTCACACCCTTTTTGTCTTCCTCCTCCACCATATCTCTCTGTTTGCCATCATAAGTGTCAGCTCTTGTGCTTACGCTCATCCATTGCATGAGTGCTCAAAATATCGAAAGGGAGTGGATCAAATTGACTTGTACCTGGCTAGTGGTCTAGGGACGATTCAAGATAAGATTCCAAAGAAGACTAAGTGTGAAACTTTAGTAGATTGAGTTCTCAATTTTTTTATCGTATTCCCATATCCCACTTCTTGCACGCAAACACCATCTGGAGACATTCGAGTCACGGACAACGAGAGCTCTTGCACCTTTATGTTCTTATGTTGCTTGTTTCAATGCTAATATAGACTCTTGCCTGTTATGACTTGAATATAATTACATACCTTGATTGCTTTACTTACAAAGTCCTTATATGGTGGTTAGCATGTCACCACAGAAATTATGCTTGTTATCATTTACATACTCGAGGACGAGCAGGAATTAATCTTGGGGATGTTCATACGTCCCAAACGTATCTCTAATTTCTGTTTGCTCCATGCATGTTTTGTGTGATATTGCTATGTTTTACATACACTTTCATACACTTTTGATCATATTTGGACTAACCTATTAACTCAGTGCACCCCAGTGCCAGTTTATGTTTTCTGCTGTTTTTGTATTTCAGGTTTTCCCATTATTGAAAGTGCTCAGAAAATTTTAGGAAAAATATATAAAAATCAGCATTCTAAAAGAGTCATCTAGCCGGAGGATAGGGTCAAGGAGTGGCCCACAACCCCCAGGCGCTCTCCAGGCACAGCCTAGGGTGGGGCCGCGCCGGGAGGCCGCCTGGACTCCTTGTGGCCCCCCGGTGGCCCCTTTGGATCCTATTTATTCTCCCGTCGCGAAAACCCTGATTCCAGACCCCTTTTGTCCAGAAGCAATTCCGATCTCCGCCGCCATCGCCAACAAGCTTCGGGAGGCCATAATTCCTGTGTCGGCACCCTGCCGGGACGGGGAAGTGCCCCCGGATTCATCTCAATCGACGTTTCTTCCTCCCTCCATGATGCGGGAGTAGTTCCTCCTCGGGGCTGAGGTTTCTACCAGTAGCTATGTGGTCTTCTCACTCTCCCATGATGTGATCTTCATGGTGATCATAGGCTATGTTAATCTAGGGTGATCCCATGATATTTCCCCTTCCTCTATGTATTGGATTGATGTACTCACTTGATCTTATCTAGTATAATCCCCAAGACCATGGTGACTGCGGTCTATTGGACATGGGTTAGAAGAATATTATCATGAGTGATTTCCTCTTTTGTGAATTGGTTGAAGATTGAGAGTATCTCGGTGCTTGTCTTTGACTATCCTTGAGATATGTTGTGGTGATTATGGTACTCTCTTTGGATGGCCACGGTGACATTGGTAAATCCATAGATGAGAACTACGAACTCTGAGGTGTGCTTTTGTAGCTCTACATAATTCTCGTCCTCTCTTGATCACAAAGGAATGACCTCCGAGTACGTCTCCAATGCATGTTTTAGTGGAAGTATCATGTGATTAGACTATGTTAATGTTGTTGGGAGTTGCCAATAGTGAAAGTATGAAGCCTAGGCCTTGTTTCCACCATTGCAATACTAGTTGTTCTCACGTTTACCATTTATTTGCTTGCTGCACTTTTTATTACATATCTATATTACTTTCTTTTGCCACACCTATCACCCATATTTTACCATCTCTTCGCCGAACTAGTGCACCTATACAACTCCTAGTTGTATTAGGTGTGTTGGGGACACAAGAGACTTATTTTATCTTAATTGCAGGGTTGCTTGAGAGAGACCATCTTCAACCTCTACTTCCCTGAGTTCGATAAACCTTAGGTCACCCACATGAGGGAAATTGTTGTTGTACTACAAACCTCTACGCTTGGAGGCCCAACATATTCTACAAGAATAGAAGTGTGCGTAGACATCAGATGCACAGGGGCATCCCGAAGATTAGACGCTTGAGTCTCCTTGGATATTTCTTGGGGGTGCATGGGGGCATCCCCAAGCTTGAGCTTTTGACACTCCCGGATCTTCTTTCATCATCTTCCCTCGGATACTTGAAAACTCCCTTCATACTAAACTCATCATAAGCTGATTAGAGTGGTTAGTACCCATAAATAAATAATTTTCCTCTATCAGAAATAAAGATTTGCATGAAGAGCTACTACTTCTCAAGATTTACAATAAAAATTTGCAAAGAAAAATCAAGCTTAAGATTTGCAAAACGGAGAAAACACAAAACGTGGCAGAATCTGTGAAAAACAAACCAGCATGTAGTAAATAATTTTTTCAGGGAACTTATGCAACTAAAATAAAAAAAACTCAGAACAGATGCCAGAAAGCTAATTGTATAGAGCATACTGTCAAACAATTCAGATCAAAATGATGATCTGGTGATGTTTGGTGGATTTTTCCGTCAAGCAGGCATAATCTGTTTCTGGACAACATGTCACAACTTTTGATCTTTCTTGCAATCGGAGGCTAAAACTTGCCACAAAGCTTGAAAATAAAGATACAATGATGTTGCTACAGTAGTAACAAGCATCAAGACCACTAAAACTGAAAGTAAAAAACATTTTGGGTTGCCTCCCAATAAGCGCTTTCTTTTATGCCTTTGAGCTAGGCATGATGCAAAAAAATCTAGTTTTATCAACTCCAAAAGAATAGCTTGCACATGTAACGGAGTCATAAGGTAACTTAATCTTCTTTAAAGGGAAGTGTTCCATTCCATTTTTGAGGGGGGATTGGAATCTAATAATCCCTTCTTTCATGTCAATGATAGCACCAACGGTACGGAGAAAAGGACGTCCCAAAATAATTGGACATGAGGGATCACAATCAATGTCCATGACAAGAATATCAACGGGAACATAATTATCATTGACAACAATAAGAACATCATCAATCCTCCCTAAAGGTTTCTTTACGGAAGAATCAACTAGACGAACACCAAAAGAACAAGGATCGAAAGGTTTCAATTCAAGCATATCATACATTCTTTTGGGTAAAACGGAGGCACTAGCCCCAACATCACATAAAGCAAAGCAAGAAAAACTATTCAATTTGATTTTGACCAATGGAACCCAACCATCTTCTTGTTTTCTAGGAATAGAAACCTCTAACTTACGTTTCTCCTCCCTATATTTTATAAGAGCATTGGTAATATGCTCGGTGAAGGCAATGTTGAGTGAACTTGTGTGGGGGTCTTTGGCCATTCTTTGTAAAAAAGATATAACTTCAGAAAGACTACAATTATCAAAATCAAGATCACTACCATTAATTAAAGTTGTGGTGATGTCATCTCAGCTCATTCTCTTGGTAGTCTCTAAATTCATGGGACCTTCTTGTCCTAAAGATAGGTATTAGTATCACCACTAATAGGTCCATTAGGTGGACTAAGGATGTGATGGGTGCCAAAGGTTTTCAGATCCTCGACAACTTGTATAGTAGCAATAGTAGTGTGTGTAGTAAGGCTCTTAACCCTAGCTTCCTCTTCTTTCTCTCTAGCCATCTATCCTTAAGTTTGGCCAGCATTCTAATATTCTCATTAATTTTCACTTGAATAGCATTCATGGGTGTAGTTTTTCTTTCCTCAAGGGGAGAAGTTCTATTTTTAAGCTTCTCTAGATCATGAGCTATGTTGTCTACCTTCAAAGGGAGACTATCTATTTTTTATAATTTCTCTTCTACACTCTTATTGAAGGCCTTTTGAGAAGTGACAAAGTCCTTAAGCATTCTTTCTAATTCAGAAGTTGAATTTTTGGTGCTAGGATAAGTGTTGTTGTTCCCATAGGTGTTGGATGGGAATGGTCTAGGATTGTTGCTATCAAAGTTACTCCTATAAGAATTATTATTAAAGTTGTTCCTAGAAATAAAATTAACATCTATTTGCTCTCTTTCTTGAGAAACCAAAGAATTCATAGTAACATCATGAGGATCAATAGGAGCTTGCTTAGTAAGTAAAGACATGATCAAGTCAACCTTTTCATTTAAAGAGGAGATATCCTCAACAGAGTTTACCTTCCTACCTGTTGGAGATCTTTCAGTGTGCCATTGATAATAGTTTGTCATCATATCGTCCAATACCTTCATGGAAGCACCGTGAGGTAAAGTTCAATCCTGCATAGAAAGTCTGGATACCATCAAAGCGGTCAAACCATGTGTAGGGCAATTCTTAACAAGAGATTTCATACGTTCCCAAGCTTGGGCAACGTTTTCATTATCCAGTTGTCTAAAATTCATAATGTTACTTCTCAACTGAATAATTTTAGAAGGTGGGTAGTACTTCCCAATAAAATCATCATTGCACTTGTCCCAAGAATCTATGTTATTCCTTGGCAATGATTGGAGCCACTCCTTAGCTCTTCCTTGTAATTTTGCTCAACAAAATTATTTAAGTGCAAAGCAGCAACATCTCAGCATTGGAGAATTGTTCTTTCATAACAAGATTCAACAAAGCAGGCCTGATTTCATTCGAAGGTGCTAAAGTGGCAAGTGGAGCAATATGAGTGCTAATAAAGTCATTGTTGTTGTGACTAGTGAAGTCACACAACTTGGTGTTTTGAGTGGAATCCATAGTAATAAGCAAGAGCAAAGTAACTATTTATTTTTTTGGTTTTTGGTATAAGACTCCAAAGAAAAAACTAGAAAGTAAACTAACTAGACTAAAAAGAAAAGGTAAAAGATAGTTGCAACTCCCCTATCTTGAAGATTGGAGTCCCCGGCAACGGCGCCATAAATTTTGTTGGTGCCTAGGTTGACGGGTCCAGTCGTTTGTTGCACCTCAGATTCCCCGGCAACGGCGCCAGAAATTATGCTTGATGGCACTGAAGTAGTGCTCCTTGTTGGCTAACCGAAGTGGAAGGTTGAGAAGTAGACAACAACAAATTTCCCTCGGTGAAGATACCAAGGTTTGTCTCCAATAGGACTCCAAGTTTTGCAAGTAAGTGGAAACTGCGCCAGAAATCACTTCTAGCTAGGGAGTTGACGTGGACTTGCACACAACAGCAAACAACTTTGATCCCAATGAATTCAGAGAGGTTTTCACTCTCTCCGGTCATGTTGTTCACGAAGGACGAAAACACAAGCGGGAAATAGTAGTGGTGATTGCAACGAAAAGGAAATAAAAGCAGTAAAGAGTTGAGGTGTAAAAAATTGTGGAAATATGGACCGGGGTCCCATGATGTTCACTAGTGATGTCTCTCTCCCAAAAGTCGATAAAACAGCTAAGCTGAGTGAACAAATTAGGACTGGGCAATTGAGAGAATTATAAACGCACCACAATGCTAATTATCCTGCAAGTAGACCATTTATTCATCAGCATCTAGTCACTAATCATCCACCTTGAGATATCTATCCAGAACATCTCGCTGGTATTAAGTTGCGAGCCCACCCAATGTGTAAACCCAAAGAAAAAGACAACTGCATTAACAAACTTTTCGTAAGGTAAACAATCCTTGCAACCACGGTTACAAGTGTCTTGGGAAAGTCACGGTAGATGTCCTCATTGGAGGACTTAACATGAGGCCTTTGCTGCGAGGTGGTTACGAGGAGAGAGTCGGCGAGATCACGAGACATGAGATTTTACCCAGGTTTCGTCCCCTCGTAAGGTAAAGACCTACTCCTGCTTTTCTATTATTGGGTGTCGACTTCTCGAATACAAGGGTGCGGAATTTCTACCTATGCCTCGAGAAGATCTAAGTTGAGAGTTGTCCCTTTTGGGTCCAAGGGTGCCGGCTTATATAGATGCCGGTTCCCTAGGTTTACATAAATCCGACTTCTACACGAGCTGGAGTCCTATTCTAGTTACAAGAGGTTTCCTTGTTTGCTAAGATAAGTCCTATTTCCTTTTAAGGTCTTCGGGATTCTTGTTTGGCGTGACTCCTTTTTCTGAGTCGGTCCAGATCTTCTATATGCCAGGTTATGGTCTTGATCCATCTCCCCAACATTATCCCGCAAGATTAACGTGACGCTCTAGCTTCATGGTGATCTTCGTGTTTCCCTTTTGTAGTTATCCATGCCGAATCTAAGAAAGCCGACTCCCGTGGACCTACTTCAGTGCATTTATGGTAGAAAATCTTGTTCTCCATTTATTACGGAGATTCCTGAAACGATTCCCTCGATTGCTTTGGCCCATTAACAAATGTATCCTTTTAGTGTTGCGTGGATCTAGGGGACTTTCTGTTAGGCTTCCCTCCATGGCGCCTTGATTTTTGGCCGAGCATCCTTATAAATGGACTTCCTCGATTCTCATCCCCTTTATTCTACCTAGGACGCTATCTCTTCTTCTTCTTCCTCGCGCCTCGAAGACGAAGCTCTCGACCTCCTCCGCCATCACCTCAAGCGCATTCTTCGACTTCAGCCACACGGAGGAGATCTGGGGCCTCGCCATTCCCTTCCATCATGCGAGTAAGCTTTCTTCTAGCCTTCTCTCTTCCATCGTGATTCATCAATTCGTATCGCCATTGCTATTCCATGATCAAGGTCGGTAGAAACGAGATGAATCAATGACGATCTCCATAAATGTTATAGATTAGCTAGATTTTATCCAGGAATCGCCCTTAGGTATGCTGCTTTCACCTTTTAATTACTTCGTTCAGATCTGTTTTTAGATAGACCACAGCCACCTCTTTTTCTCATAAGCATCGGAATAAGCTCCTCTTTTCACATGTATTTTCTAGGTTTCGTAAATCCATTTGCCTTACTATTTTATGCAAAAACTATTTGTGTTGAACTTTTTAACTTCTCGAAATCTGACTTATAGATAATGGATCATGTTGTAGCATTAGTCGTCCTTTTCTTCATCCGACTCAGCATATCTATAAAAATCGGTCTTTTCCCTTCACCATGGGGAAGAAAACAGCCGGCATAGGTCCCAAAGGCAAAAAGGAAAAAACTACGGAAAAACCGGCTTCAAAGAATACATTAGAAGCCAACTGGATGAAGTCACATATGACTCAACTAAGGTTGGAAGAGATGGAGAAGACTGGGATTTTGCCTCCTCGGTCGGAAATTAAATGGCGTGCCCCTGGGGAGCAGACCCGGCCTCAGCCTCGAGAGGGCGAAGTGATTCTTTTCGCTGAACACATAACCTGGGGATTCTGTCCTCCCGGGTCTAGGTTTTTAGGAGCTTTCTGCACGCATATGGCTTACACCCCCAAGATCTGGCTCCCAATTCTATCCTGAATATATTCCACTTCCAAGTATTTCGTGAAGTATATTTACAGAGGAAGCTGATTTTGGCTTATTCGCCGAGTTCTTTCATGGCAACAAGCAAACTGAGCACAGCGGAGGTCCACTTCTGGAGTGTGGAGGAAGCGCCATCCAGAAGCGACATAGAATTATGTTCCCGTCCTTGAGGTTATCCACTCATGTGAAAACCTGGCAGAAGTCTTTCTTCTACCGCACTGTCAAAATCCCAGAGGGCGAGCGTCCTCTTCCTGGCTTCCGTGATAGCCGACTCGTTTATCATGAGGGCCTGAACGCTTATCCAGATGATAAACGAAGGGAGAAACTCGAACCTTTGTTTGCACGATCAAAGGCACTGCTCTCTCATGGACTTCTGGGCACAAACCTGATCCGTTGTTGGGTTGGCTGGAAAATCCAGCCTCTCAGCGTGAGGGACTGGATTTTGTGTGAGTACACCGGTCCAAAGGACACCATGCGTTATGCACACGCAGTATTAGAGCCAGCTGCCCTTGTGGCAGCCTATAAAAAGTATCTTGCAGAAAGCAAGAAAGACATAGCAATGGTTGACATTTCGTCCTTCTGCGCTGATAATCCGGCTCCAGAGATACGTTGATCTCCGAATATATGTCTTTTAGTATAAAACCAATCTTTCATTCACGCTCTGTCTTTCACTATATCTTTTCATGCAAATAATCCATGGTGGGTCACCACTCAAGAGCCCTCCGTTGTTGATGACGAGACAGGCTTTCATAGCCCGAGTCATAATGTAAGTAACAATTGAAACTATCCTTTTGAGATGAATTCTCTCTTATTTTACTCTATTCATATAGGAGGACTCGGAGGAAGATGATGACGATGATGATGAGGAAAAAGATCACCCTGCCAGAACCGACTCTCCGAGAGCGGAGGAAAACCGAGTTCCTGAGCAAAATGTATTATTCACCGACTTCCCAAATTGTCTTTATGAAAAATATGCATCTTATGTCTATACCGTTGTAGGGACAAGAAAGGAAAATGTTAACTCGTAGTTCTGAGTCTGTCGACCCCCTTGATACTGGAATTCCCAATTCTCCACGACATACTCGTCAAAAAGTCGAGCTGGTTCAAATCCTTCTGAACAGCAGCGCTCTGCTGCCGACAACACAGAGAGAGATCCTTCTTCTGGGGAGTCGTCTGTGCGGCTCCTCAACAAATTTCCCATCAACCGTGGGTAAGTACTTTTAACCATAGAGAATATATTTCGTTTTTGCCTAAGTTAACAAGCTTGTGTCTTCCTTTTGGGGCTCAAGCTAAGAGTAAAACAAAGCCCGACTCCTCAACAGCAAATGAGCCGGTTGCTGTAGAGAAAATACCTACAGTTTCTGAAGAGAAACAGATGAAAGGTACCACCCCTGCCGAATCAAGCCCATCTGAGATATAGAAGGATGATTCTCCCAGGGCTGGAGCTGAGGAGCCGGTTGTCCAATCCAAAGAGGCAGCCGATATCCAAGATCCAATTCCGACTGCAGTAGCTGACAGATCAATGGCTGATGAGGAGGTTATTGTGACCGGGGATCTACTTCTGAACCACCTGGGAGCCTGGTGGTGGCCCCCCGGCCCTCCTTCGTGGTTCCGTAAGCTTCCGTTGCGCTGATTTTTTATCCGATTTTCCCGAATTTTTGGAGCACTTTTAATATGGGGGAAACCTGGAATAGAAAAACAGCAAAAAACATGAACTGGCACTGTGGTGCACTGAGTTAATAAGTTAGTCCAAATATGATCAAAAGTGTATGAAAGTGTATCTAGATCATAGCAATATCACAAAAAACATGCATGGAGCAAGCAGAAATTACAGATACGTCAGGGACGTGTCAACATCCCCAAGCTTAATTCCTGCTCGTCCTCGAGTAGGTAATTGATAAAAAGCATAATTTCTGTGTTGACATGCTAGAAACCATATAAGAACTTTGAAAAGTAAAGAAATCAAGGTATGTGATTTAATTCAAGTCATAACATGTAAGAGTCTATATTAGCATTGAAACAAACAACAAAAGAACATTAGGTGCAAGAGCTCTTGATTTCCGTGACTCGAATGTCTCCAAATGGTGTTTGCACGCAAGAAGGGGGATAGGGAATACGAGAAAAAGTATTTTTGTTGAGAACTCAATCTACTAAAGTTTCACACTTGGTCTTCTTTGGAATCTTATCTTGACTCGTCCCCAGACCACTAGCCAGGTACAAGTAAATTTGATCCACTCCTTTACGATATTTTGAGCACTCATGCAATGGATGAGCGTAAGCACGAGAGTTGACACTTAGGATGGCAAAGAGAGAAATATGGTGGAGGATGAAGACAAAAAAGGTGAGACAGGCTCACATCAATGAGGACAATCATAGGCGAGAAGGTCAAATGATAGATATGATGTGAGCAGTAGGGATTGCCATGCAACGGATGCACATAAGAGCTAAAAAGCTCTCCAATGGAACTAGTGAGGGTGCATCTAACTTGCTCGCTCATGAAGACCTAGAGCTCTTTTGAGGAGGTTCATCCTTGGAATATGCAAGCCAAGTTCTATAGTGTGAAGGTCCACACATAGCTATATGCATGAATGATCATCTCTATGGAGTACAAGGATAAGAGGGGGTACTAGTGTGGATCTTTTAAAAGGATAGTAGTGTTGTCCCTTTCTCTCTTTTTATTTTCTTTTTCTCTTTTTATTTTTGTATTTTTTGTATTTTTTGGTGGCCTCAATGGCTCTTTCTATTGAACTCTCATTTGTCCTTTTTGGGATCTTTATTTTGTCCACTTTGGGATCTTTTCCTCACTTAAGGGAAACACTCTAATTTACAAGAGGGTATAGAAGATGTTCACACTTTACAAGGTACTCAAACATAAAGAAGATGTAGCTATCATGATGTATGCAATGTATGCCGCCGCCAGTGTAGCAGGAAAATGTATGACATGAAGATCACGTCATGAAGAGGTGGATGTTGCATGGAAATATATCTCGGAAAGGCTATGGAAATGCCTTGATAGGTAGGTATGGTGGTTGTTTTGAGGAAAGATATAGGGAAGTTTATGATGACAGAGCGTATCATGCCAATGGTTTGGATGTACCTGCGAAGTTGGATGCCAAATCTCGGAGTGAGAAGACGGCAATGCACGTCACGGGAGAGGCTAGCAAATATGAGGAGGTGGAAGTGTCAACTTTTAATACTTACATTAGTCCGAAGAACTCATGCACTTATTATCGGTAACTCTCAATCTAATAAGGAGGTTCACAAAGATACAAGTACCTCGAGGAGGAGTGTATGGGGGTTTGGTTATCCTTGCATATCCTCGAATCATGGTACGTGAGTGTAGTGTAATATCCGATCCCTCCAAAGATTAGCGATCCATCTAGTAGCTAGAGTTCTCAACTAGTTTTGTAGGTTTTGAAAATACACACGGATTTCCTAAAATATGACACCTCTCCCTAATAGACTAGAGATCTTGACACCAAAAGTTCAAACATTACTCACATCAATACCTTAAAACTATTGCAAGTTACTAATAAAATTAAATGGCAACCTCAATTACCTACTTTCAAGACAAGGCACAACTCAGTGCAACAACCAACTCTCTTAACAAGATAAACATGAAAACTAAAGAGAGTTCCAGCAACAAACTAAACAAAAGCCAAGGCTCTTGCGAAAGACAAACTAAGACAAAAACTAAACATGGCAGTAGCTACGAAAAGATAAAGAACACACAACATCAAAAATATAAGCATGAAAAATCCTATGATGTGTTCTAGATTGGAGTGGAGCGTGTTTCTCTCCCACACAAAGTAAGCTCGGTTCTAACTTGTTATGAACAGTAATCAAAGCTAAAGAAAACTAAAAATAAACCTAAGAGCGAGACGCTCCAAGCATAGCACATAACGCATGAAGTGATAAAGATATAGTGAGACGAAGGACGAACTGATGATTGTTGATGGAGAAGGGGATGCACGGGGTATCCCCAAGCTTAGACGCTTGAGTCTCCTTGAATATTTATTGGAGATGCATGGGGGAATCCCCAAGGTTGAGCGCTTGACACTCCTGGATCTTCTTTCATCATCTTGCATCGCACACTTGAAAACTCCCTTCATACATAACTCATCATAAGCTGATTAGAGAGGTTAGTACCCTTAATAAATAATTTTTCTCCACTGGATATAAAGATATTCTTGAAGAGATATTGTTTCCCAAGATTGCCAAAAGGTTTTTTCAAAGAAAAAGCAAGCTTAAGGTTTGCAAAAGTAAGGAGAGGCAAAACGTGGCAGAATCTGTGAAAAACAGAACAACAGGTAGTAGAGAATTTTTTCGGGGTACTTCTGCAACTCAAATAAAAAACTCAGAACATACGAAAGTTTCACAATTGTATAGAGCATGCTGTGTAAAAAATTCATCTAAAAAGATGAACTAGTGATTTGTTCCGATTTTTTCCGTCAAGAAGACAAAATCTGTTTTCTGGAGAGCATGTCACAATTTTTGCTTCCCTTATCATAAGAGGCTATAACTTGGCACAAAGCTTGAAAATAAAGATACAATGATGTTGCTAAATTAGTAACAATCATCAAGACCACTAAGAACAGAAGTAAAAACATCTTGGATTTCCTCCCAACAAGCGCTTTCTTTTACGCCTTTAAGCTAGGCATAAGGCAAAAGATCAAGTCGTATCAATCGAATCATCATCAAGATCATCAAAAAGCTCTTCAATTGTATAACTAGTCTTAATAGGTCTTTTAAATAAAGGCCTAATGAAGATACTTCTAGGGAGAAAACCAAAAGGCGGAAAATCAATGGGAGTTTCATTTATAAACTTATCAAAAAGAGGTATTTCTTCCAGAGTTTTCACAGTTTCAACTTCCTTGGCAATGGGTGGATTATTTTTGGGTTGGGGAACCTTAGGGATATAATAGAACTTATGTTCCTTCCTTGCCGGAGTCTCTACCTTTTTTGGTTTGATTGAGGAGAAAGTAGTTCCTAGAGTATTAATGATTTCCTCAATCTTATCAATCCTAGAAGGATCCATATCATGGAATTTGATGGTCACCAAAGTTTTAATAATTTTAAGCATGGAGCTATCAAGCCTATTCAAATTCCCTTGAATCTTGGGATCAAACTCATTTATCCTAGTTATACTTGTTATTTCTAACTCTATCTTTTCAAGTTTTTTCATAATGTGAACTAGAGTTATATCTTCTTATATGCTAGCAACCGGGAGATTTCCATCAAGATTTTCAATAACATTAAGAGAGTCCGAAATTGGGGCTTCTAGGAAATTCCCATTGATAGCAGTATCTAATATTAACCTATTCGAAGGAGTATTCCCAACATAAAAATTTCTAAGCAGGATAGTAGTGGATTGCTTCTTGGTGGCTCTTTTTTGATAATCATTAATTCTATACCAAGCATCTTTTAAACTTTCACCACATTTTTGTTTAAAAGTGAGAACCTCTGTCTCAACAAAGGCAAAGGGGCCAGACATAATGACAGCTACTAGCAAGATAAATAATTTTTTTGTGATTTTTGATATAATACACAAAGATAAAAACTGAAAGGTAAACTAACAAGACTAAAATGCAAAGGTAAAAGGTAGTGGGAAACTCCCCTATCCTAGAACTCGGAGTCCCCGGCAACGGCGCCGGAAATTTTCTTGATACGCGAGAGATGATAATTGCTTCTCGCCCTTCGTTGGTTGCCCCAAGTGGAAGGTGAGATGCAGCGTAGCGGATAGTTTCCCTTGGTGAAGATACCAAGGTTGAGAGTATCGACCAGTAGGACTCTGATAATGATAACTAGGTGGCAAGGAAACAATGGCACCGTTTTAGACAAAAGTTGCTTCCTTGACCTGGAACTGCACACAGACACAAATAACTTTGCTCCCAACGAAGTTCAGAGAGTTTGTCAATCTCTCCGGCCTTGTTGTTTACAAAGGATCAAAACACAAGGGATAATGATAATGATAGCAACTGAAAGTAAAAGAGGAAAAGCCAATAAGCGTGTAAACAGTAATGAGAATATGGACCAGGGTCCCGTGATGTTCACTAATGATGTCTCTCTCCCGAAAGACGATAAACCTTCTATGCGAGGTAAAAAAATTACAGATGGGCAATTGAAAAGATTATAAACGCACCGCAATGCTAACTATGCTACAAAGAAATTAAGAGGCTCAAAAGCATGGGCAGTACGCCAAAATAAGTAGACCGAAATCCAACTGCATCTACTACTAATCATCCACCTTCAGACATCTATCCAGAACATCTCGCTGGTATTAAGTTGCGAGTCCCACCCAAAGTGTAAACCCAAATCAACAGACAACTGCATTAAAAAGCACTTTGCGTAAAGTAAACAATCCTTGCAACCGCAGTTACAAGCACCGTTGTTTTCCCCCTTGTGGCAACAACACATCCCCTAGACTCATGTTTCTGTAACTCAAGCGTGTCATCAGGGGGCATGAACCCACAATCAAGCATAACGTTCCCTCTAAGGGCCACTTTGTTTATACAAGACCGCCGGCAAGAAACAAACTAATCTATCGAACCCACACTAAGACATGCATGTTATAATCATACACGCATCATACATGTCTAGTGTAAACAGCAGGTACACATTGCATGAACTCTACAAAGTATATCTTTATTGACTTATACATAGAGTACACAAAGATCATATGACTATGATCCAACATTACATCAAACAACGGAAGAAAATTAGGTCTGAATACAGACAAGATTAACAAATGTCTTAGAGAAGCCTTGTTCAACATACATAGCCCTTCCACGAGGGACCAGACTGCTGTCTGGAACTATACTAACTTAGTCAGCGTCGAGCTTCAGGAAGGTGACTCCATCGGGGGCTAGGTTCTCATCTAAAACATATAAAAAGAAAACGTGAGTACAAAGTCGTGCTCAGCAAGACTTACATCAGAACTATACTACTCATGCTCAAGTTTCAAGGTAAGGGAGGTGGGGTTTCCACATGCAGAAGTGCCAGCTTTGACTTGTCTAGTCCTGTACTACGAGTACCAGACTTGAGGTTAGAATCGTACATGAGTCCACTACCAAGTCTCCAACCAATACACCAATATGGACACTTCCTCGACTTCCCCACGAGAAAGCACGCCATAGCACTCACGCTTATCTTGCGAGTTTTAGAGTATCCATTCAAGTTGTCTAATAATCAGGTACAGTTTCCAAGTAGTCCATGACCGTGGACGCGGCTATTCGAATAGTTTTGTTAACCCTCCAGGGGTGTAAACTACACACACATGCCCATTAGTTACCGCCAGGTCTCGTCACCATTCAAGGGGTGCCGACGAGGATGTTCACCACGACACTTCGCTCACAACCGGTCTATTCCAGGAGTCGACTATCTGAGTTGCCTCCACTCGAGAGCACGGCCGGATCAATGAAACGGACTCAAACAATGCAAGTGACCGAGACGCCACCTTTGGAAGGTGGTTTCACTGCCTCACAGGTCCACCCACATATCTATATGATGCAATATTTCATTCATTCTTTTTCGATGCATATGCCAAATGGAAATCCCGGACTAATGTGACTCCTGGACGTCAACACGGATTAAGGTACTAGGCCGAGAGGGGTCAGTGAGCCCAATGTGTGGTTGTACTCTTTGTCTTGGATTACCATACAAGAACTCGGGCTTAAGGCGGTGTTCAACGAGACAACCCACTGTGTACTCCTACACAACATCTATGTCAGAACCCCAACTTTGGTAAGTGCTAGGGTTTGAGTGCCCCTTTGCATCATGTGAAAATTTCAAAAGAAAATCAAAAATGGGGAAAAGAAAAGGCCTAGAGAATTTAATTCAAAATGGCCAGACAAAAATTTCTTCCAAAATTTTCTATGCTATTTTGAAAAGTCTTATAAATATGCATGATCACATATAAAGTTAAGTGGGTCCCACTACATGCACCAAGATTTCTCAAAAAATCCAAACAGAGCTTGGAAATTAAATAATACCCCTATTTGATTTGAAATTCAAATTATTTGAATTTCCAAAATTCCCAAACTTTATGAGTGGCTAACTATATTCTTTTTAAGTCCATATGAAATTGTTGGGCACTTTATAAAATGACTAGGTATTTAATTAAACTAGCTAGAACAAATGACAGAAAAGAAAAGGAAAATAAAAACAGAAAGAAGTTACTTGTCGCCTAGGGCAAGGCCCACCTCCTCCTGGCCCAGCCCAGCCCAGCCGCCTCTGGCGTTGTCGTCTTTCCCCCGGGCACGAGCACACAGCTGCGTTCCCGGCATGCCGTGGTCGCCGTGGCGCCGCCACGCAGCTACTCCACGGGGTCCTTCTCATCGCCACGACAGCGCCCAGAAGCCCCTTCCTCCATCCCCTCACTCGTCGATCTCTCTCTCTCGCTCTCCTCTTGCTGATTTCTTCGCCGCCAGAGAAGACCTGAGCGCCTCCGCAGAGCACCGGCGTGGCCATCGCCGTTGAGGAGCCGCGCCGACGTGTCCCACGTCTTCCCTGTGGTGGACTCCCTCACTGAGCAGCGGATTGGAAGCCTCATCATCCCCGAGCCTCCGGAATCGACCCCGACATCTCGCCGGAACCGCACGACCTCGTCGCCGATTCCATCACCACCGCCACTCCTCTGCCTTCCTCGACTCCATCGTTGCACTCAGGTGAGATTGCGGCCATTTCCCCTCCAACCCCGACTCCTCCCGTGCCTCTGGTCGCGATATCCACCTTGGCAGAGCTCCGGCCGCCACCGTTGACGTCGTCGTCGCCGCCGTGGACCTCCCCGGTGACGCTGGCTTCCTCTGGCGTGTGCGTGTGGCCGTGGGCATTCGTTTGGTGCAAGCGGCGCACCAAATGGTGGCATGTGCCGCCCCCGTGCTGCTCCGCCGTGGCTTTTGGCCACCGGCGTCGAGCCGCCGGCGACGTGCCGACGTGGCCATCATTAGGGGCCTAATCCCCCTGGTTAATTGACCCCAGGTCAATGACAGGTGGGGCCCTAGCCCCCCTAATCCGCCTCTGTTTAATTATCTAAACAGGATTAACCACAGAAACACTGACAGCCAGGCCCCACATGTCAGCCCCCCCACGTCAGCATGACCTCATGCTGACGCAATAAAGCCCCTGTCTAGATTAGTTATAATTCAGAAAAATCCAGAAAAATGAATAAACTTTGAAATTCAATAACTTTTTAATCCCAACTCCAAATTGTACAAATAATATGAAAAATTATCAGAAAAATGCAAGGATTATGAATATGCTACTTGTTTCTATGTTTGAACATTTTAAAATGGGTGAACAGTAGCAAACATGCATATGGCATAATTTGAATTTGAATTTGAAGTTTGAATTTCCATTCCAAATGCAATACACTTCAATTAAGATGAATTTGCCACAAACCAGTAGCATTCACATCATGGACAACTATATCATGTGCTTGCGAATTTTATTTTGATGTTGCCCCCCTTTGTTGATGATTGCTTCGGTAACAGTGTTTCCAAGACGGTGGTCACCCCCGAAGTAGAAGACCGATAAACCCGTGTATCTTCAGCAAGGCAAGCAAACCCCATTGATCATGTCTATAAAATCCCAGTTCCCTCTTAGTCTCTCTTGTGCATGATTAGGAGATCACCTTGTTATCGATTGTACCACATAGTTGAACCCATATCCGATGCATGACCTATCATCTTGTCACAGTAGTAAGGAAACCACAATCCTAGCTGACATAGGAGTTGATTGATATCATGTGGCCCCTGCAACTGTTATAGCTTATTGCATGCTTAGAGGTTACATTGAGGTTACTTTGATCTGTGAGTCGGGATGGTTGTGATCATGTTACTAATGAAGATCAAACTGTGTCGGTGAATCCACCCTAATACAAGGTGAACGATGAGAGGCTGTGTAGGAGTACACAGTGGGTTGTCTCGTTGAACACCTCCTTAAGCCCGAGTTCTTGTATGGAAATCCCAGACAAAGAGTACAACCACACATTGGGCTCACTGACCCCTCTCGGCCTAGTACCTTGATCCGTGTTGACGTCCAGGAGTCACATTAGTTCGGGCTTTCCATTTGGCATGTGCATAGAAAAAGAATGAAGGAATGGTTCCATCATATAGATATGTGGGTGCACCTGTGAGGCAGGAAAACCATCTGCTAAAGGTGGCGTCTCGGTCACCTGCATTGTCTGAGTCCGTATCGTTGAACCGGCCGGACTCTCGAGCGGTAGCAACTCAGATAGTCGAATCCTGGAATAGACCGGTTGTGAGCGAAGTGTCGTGGTGAATATCCTCGCTGTCACCTCTTGAACGGTGGCGAGCAAAAGGCGGTAACCGATGGTCATGTGTGTGTAGCTTACACCCTTTTAAGGTTAACAAAACTATTCAAATAGCCGCGTTTGTGGTCATGGACTACTTGGAACCTGTACCTGATCATTAGACAACTTGAATGGATACTTATAAAACTCGCAAGATAAGCGTGAGTGCTATGGTGGGCTTCCTCGTGGGGAAGTCGAGGAAGTAATCATAGTGGTGTATTGTTTGGAGACTTGGTAGTGGACTCGTGTACGCTTCTTACCTCAAGTCTGGTACTCGTAATACAGGACTAGCCAAGTCAAAGCTGGCACTTATGCATGTTGAAACCCCACCGCCCCTTTACCTTGAAACTTCAGCATGAGTAGTATAGTTCTGATGTAAGTCTTGATGAGTACGACTTTGTACTCACGTTTGCTTATTCTATGTTTTAAATGAGAACCCAGAACCCGATGGAGTCACCTTCCTGAAGCTCGACATTGACTAAGATAGTATAGTTCCAGACAGCAGTCTGGTCCCTCGTGGAAGGGCATGTATGTTGAACAAGGCTTCTCTAAGCCATTTGTTAATCTTGTCTGTACTTAGACCTAATTTGCTTCCGTTGTATGATGTAATGTTGATCACAGACATGTGATCTTTGTATGCTCTATGTGTAAGTCAATAAAGATATACTTTGTAGAGTTCATGCAATGTGTACCTGTTGTTTACACTGGACATGTATGCTGCGTGTATGTTTATAACATGCATGTCTTAGTGTGAGGTTCGATAGCTTAGTTGTGTTCTTGCCGGTGGTATTTTGTACACCAAGTGGCCCTCAGATGTGCGCAGCTTGGGGCATCGCGATACGATTGCTCGTGACTCTGTCACGTGGCACACTTTGATGTATGATTGAGCCCGCCCGAGACCCCGACTAAGTGATCGGGCTGGAGTCTGTTTATGTAAGTGTTATGATTCGATCGATAAGATGGTTGAGGCGACTTGTCTATGAGTATGGGATTTGACCACCCCTGGTCATTTAGACTTGTGAGCGGGCGATGAGGAACCATCTCAGTTGATCATTCGGCCTGGATGGGATGCCCCTCATGTTCGATGCTTTCCGAGAGTGTTCTGTGCTTGGCCTTGTCTGCTTAGACAAGTGGGTACGGCTCTCGGCTCTCCATATGATTGTATCATGACTGGAATTACATACGCATATTCCGGGTCCCGAAACTCTCATCATTCACCTTTTTTAGGTCAAATTCACCACACCTTTTTTCATCACAAGTACAATGAACATGTCTGCTACCAACATCAATTCATCACCCAAGATGGACCAATGCTTCCACAACTCTAAGCATAGCATAAGCATAAAATGGATGAATGGCCACATGATGATAACAAACAATTCCTAGATCTACTAGGTTGAGGTTAGCTTAATACTGTGGCAGAAATGATAGGTCATGCAAAGTAATGGGTTTAACTAGCGGCATAATGTATCATGGTGAACTTCTAAACATGCATAAGCGAGAATGAGAGGGAACTGGGTTTTTATATACATGATCAATGGGGTTTCCTTTCCTTCAATGACGATACACTGGTTTATCGGTCTTCTTCTTCGGGGTGACCTCCGTCTCGAAAACACTGTTACCGGAACAATCATCAACAAAGGGGGGCAACATCGAAAGTAAATGCACAATAACATGATAAGGTTGTCCATGATGTATATGCTACTCGTTTGTGGCACATTCCATTTAATTTAAGTGATTTTCAAAGAACTTGCAAATTCAAACTCCAAATTAAAATTCAAATTAAGCCATATGCACATTTTCTTCTTTTCACCCATTTTAAAATGGTCAAACATAAAAACAAATTGCATATTCTTAATCCTTGCATTTTTTTGATAAATTTTTCTATATTATAAGTTTAATTTGGAGTTAGTATGAATATTCTTTGAATTATTGAAGTTTAAAAGAATTTCTGCCAATTTCTGATTTCTTTTTAATTAGAAAACTGATTTATTGCATGGGCATGACGTCTCTGTGACGTCAGGGGGGGGGCTGACGTGTGGGGTCACACTGTCAGTGGCTGGGGGCGGTTTAATCTCTCTGTTATTTTAAACAGAGAGAGGGTTAGGGAGCTTGGCCCCACTTGTCAGTGGGTGTGGGGGTTAATTATGGGGTGGTTAGGCCCTAATTAACCGGGCCACGTCGACACTCGCTGATACATCCTAAACGTATCTACTTTTCCAAACACTTTTGCTATTATTTTGCCTTCATTCTTGCATGATTTGAATGAAACTAACCCGGACTGACGCTGTTTTCAGCAGAGCTACCAGTGCTGTTTTCTTTTGTGCAGGTTTCTAGATATTTAGGTACGCTGGAAAAATCCCAAAAAAATATATAAAAAATCAGCGTTCCGGAAGCTTCCACCAGGCCAAAGGGGGGCCACAGGGCACGTACCTTTGATCTCTCCATTTAGCCACTTGTTTGAGCTGATTTTTGGAACAAGTACTCCCTGGTATGTGACTCCCTCACCCCTCCAATTAGTTTTCTAGTTGGTGGCTTCATTAGTGAGTATTTAGTGGTTCTTGGTGCTGTTTAGTTAAGCTTAAATGTTTGTATAGAAATTTATTTTTCAAGTTTTGCTGCTAGTTTGAGCCTTGGTTAAGTAAGTATAATGTTATGCCCAAACTAGTTTTGCTTAAATCTTCGTTTTTGTGAATTGTTAAAAATTTCAGAAATGGAGAAACTAGGGAAGTGGCTTGGGAAGAAGAAACCCGAGCACTCTAGCCGTGTCACGCGTTCCGCAGCTTCGCCTTCTACCACAAGGGCAAGCTACAATGAAGATATCATACCTGTAGAGATGTTGGACGTGTTACCCGCGAAGGCCATGGCATTTCCATGCGATGATTTTATGGAGAATGCCGGCATAAAAGAAGATTTTATGCTCTGTGTGAGAATGCGGGTTTGACACGGCTTGTTACAAGCCGTGTACCACAGTACGAGACACTCGCCGCTATTTTTGTAACAGTTTCAGATTTTATTCTGACAATGATACTGTGGTGTTTCGACTTTATGAAAGGTTGCTGACCATGCCTATGAGTAAGTTTTGTGAAGTTTTAGGTTTGCCAGGCTTGGTCGAGAAGAAGAAGAGGAAAAATATCCCGACTGTTGAAATTAACACCCTCCTCGACTCATTCTGCAACACCGAAGTGAGGCCATCCAACCGGCAGAAGATCTCCAACATTATGTTTCCTCACCTCAGGTATTTCGCCTATTGTATTGCTAGGGGAGTGTTGGCTCGAGACAACACGAGCATCACTTCCACGCCTGATACTGCCATCATGGAAAATTCTCTCTCAGGGAAGCATGAGCATTATGTGGGTTCTCTTATTGCGAAACGCCTTGCTACTAACAGTAGCAAGGGGGACATTTTTGGTGGCATCTATGCCACACTTCTTTTGCAGTCTCTCCAAGGAGAACCGCGCCCAGATGATGCTATCTTTCCTTTTGTTAGTCTTGACCTGGCTGCCATGAAGAGGCATTTCTTTGTTACTAAGGCCTCTGACCGCTTTACACTTGATTATATTTTGCGGTTCAAAGATGGTGTGACATGCACTGTCCGTCTACCTGCACCACTTATGTTTGATTTTTCTCGCAGGAACGGATATCGATTTTCAGTGGCCGAATTCGGTGAGATCACAGGGAGATACCAGTATCACGACCCCACAGAGGGGGCCGAGCCAGATGACGAGGAGCGTGTCGTGTATCCACCCGTTTAGGAGGAGAACGAGGTGTATGCACTAGTCCAGGAGGAGACCGTCGCCCCCTGGGGTGAAGGGTCTTCCTCTGGATGGGGGTCGGGACCTTCCTCCTCTGCGTTGGAGAATCCCAGGACGTCGGTGTATGCTCCCGACTTCCCCTACGACCCATGGATGCACCAGTACTACCCGGGAGCAGGAGGCTCCTCGGGACCGCAGTAGAAGAGCCCAACTTAGGCCAAAAGCCCAAGCTTGGGGGAGTACGTGCTCTCCTCCCATTTCCATTGTATCTACCGTTGGTTCGCTTTTATCCTTTTTGCAAGTTTTTCCTGTTCTTCTTTGCTCTTTTAGTTCGCAAAACCCAAAAAGATTTCTCCTTTCTCTTGCTTTCGTTAAAACCTTAAAAAACCCAAAAATATGTTTCCTTTGCTCTTTAGTTTGCTTTGTTTTCAGAGTTCCGCTCAAGTCCGTGATGGCATTTGATTATACTTTCCTACGTTCTATCGTGCAAGTGACAAGGCAGTAATGACGAAGATCGACGTAAGGGAGTCAACAAAGAAAGCCGGTATGAACTCTTTTCGTTTCTACTTTTGTACATATGCCTGTACTTATGATTAGAGACCAGCTTGTAGCGACATAGTGCTATGTTTACAATGCTTTCCCAGTGGTTCATGCTTTATTTGTGGTTAGCCTCAAATATCTAGAGTTTATAATGTGTTGCTTGAAATGATTGACATGCATTGCATTGTTCATGGTGTGGCATATTTAAGTGGTATTTCCCTCCGGGGGATTCTTGGATTGGCTTGGCACATGTTCACGCATGCTAAGACTAAAAAGTCTGTTTTGCCTTGATGATCTTTTTACTTAAGAGTGAGCTATATCACTTTCATGCCCGATTCAATGTTTCTTTGTCGCTCTGCATGAATATGACTATTATGCTCTCTAGTTGGTCGCTTCCCCGTCTTATGCTAGCCTTCCTCCAGCACCAACCGGAATTCTGCTTGTGCTTTCAAACTCCTTTTTAAACCCAGTTGTTCCATTTGAGTCCACCATACCTACCTATATGTGGTATTTACCGGCCACTCCTAACTTATACTTTCATGTGCCATCTCTAAATTTATTCAAAAGCTTCTCCTTTGTAACCGTACAAGCTCATGGTGCGGTGAGGGGAAATCAGTATCTTTCATGCCAAAAATATTTTGACGGAAGTTTTAACTAGTCAAGAAAAAAAAAATGAGAGTTACACCTCCCCCATACTTGATGATGGAGTGAAATGGACCAAATGCTGCTTATGATAGATGGAAAGATACCCTCCTTCCATCCTTGAGGCAAAATAAAAGGTTTCGTAGACCATCAAAGGATTTATGGATAATGGAATATGTGTAAGCAAAAGGCATTAATATGGTTGGCATGGGAGATATTGAGAGACCTTTACCGTTCACCGTTGACTGGAAAGTTGCACCTCTCAAAAGAGTTTTATCTCTTTTTTCAAAACCAAGAGCTCTGGCACATGTTTAGTCTTTGCTTCCTTTCACGGGTTTTCAACCTCGCCATCAAAAGCCACGGTTCGAGAGTCTCCACCTTCTTTCTCCAAAGCACCAACTATGAGAGCATAATTGTCATTCTTAGTGTAACATGCATTGTCCCAAAGTACCACATTGTCTTCTGCATGATTGTGATGTTTCTTACTCTGAGTTCTGAGTTCTAGTCTCCTCTAAAACTCCAGAGGAGTTTTTGCATTTATGTTTTGCTTCACTCATGGAGGCTAGCGAAATACCACTCTGATATGTTCATGCTATGTGCATTGTGATCTTGAATTGATTTTCAGCAGCATATTATTTACCTTACGTTTGTTTGTGAATGATTACATGAAAGAAGGATTGCTTCGTGCATTCTCCTTGTAGCATGATGTCAAAACTTGCTAAACTCTTTCGTAGTACATGCTTATATACATCTAATGAAGCAAAAGAGTTTGTGAAAGTTTTCTTTGTCGCGTCCAGTTCGTTGAACTGAATTGCTTGAGGACAAGCAATAGCTAAGCTTGGGGGAGTTGATACGTCCTAAACGTATCTCCTTTTCCAAACACTTTTGCTATTGTTTTTCCTTCATTCTTGCATGATTTGAATGAAACTAACCCGGACTGACGCTGTTTTCAGCAGAGCTACCAGTGCTGTTTTCTTTTGTGCAGGTTTCTGGATATTTAGGTACGCTGGAAAAATCCCAAAAAAATATATAAAAAATCAGCGTTCCGGAAGCTTCCACCAGGCCAAAGGGGGGCCACAGGGCAGCCAGGAGGGTGCCTGGCGCGGCCCAGCTCCTGGCCGCGCCACCTGCCCTCCTGGGTGGGTCCCACACCCCCTGGTGCCCTACTTTGGCCCTATTTATTACCCCGTCAAGGAAACCCCAAAACAGAAGTCTCTTTTCCAATCTACGTCGCGGAGCCGCCGCAACCCTCTGTTCTTCCTCGAAGAGCTAATCTGGAGGCTAAATTGGCCTCCGGTGAGGGGGAAATCATCGCCATCGTCATCATCATCGCCTCTCCATCACCCCTCCATGACTTCTCCTCTCATGTGTGAGTAATTCCCTGTTGTAGGAAAAGGGGGTGGTAGGGAATGGATGAGTTATATCATGTAATAGTTCAATCAGATTGTTGGGGGCATGTTGCCTATCATCTACTTGGTGTTTATCATCTCTGTTACAACTTGTTGATCTTAATGCTTGTCACTTTGGGCTCGAGTTCCATGATTTCAGATCTGATCACACTTTTTTTTCTTGAGTTTGTGGTGTTCTTGATCCTATCTATGAGTTGTATGCACCTATTATAGTCCGGAACCGGCGATCCCAATGGTGACATCTTGCGACACCAAAGGGGATGGACTATAATTTGAGGATTCCGTGTATCCATGAATTGTTAATGCTTTGTTCCGGTGCTCTTTGACAGGAGTACCTTAATCTCCCTAAGTTCTTTTTGGCTCCATTTGTAGCGGAAGGGTAGGACAAAAGATGTTGTCCAAAGTTCTTATTGCAAGCACGTACAACTACCTTGGGATACATGCCTGATGTTTGATATTTGCCTAGATGATCCTTTGTTTTCTGTGAGCCTTGCCCAAGTTAGAATCTGTTACATGTTTGTTCTCATCCAAGCAGCGCCCAACCATCCATCTCCCTAGCCTACAGTGTTTTCCTTCTTCTGGTTACTAGTTGTTTACCTTTGCTGTTCCACTATCACTATCACTACTATTATCGTCACCACTACCACCACCATATCACAGTTGCTACTAATACCTTTGTGCAAGCAAGTGTTTATTTCAGGTGCGGTTGAATTGAAAACTCAATTGTCAAAGCCTGTACGTATTCTTTGTGTCCCCAAGTTTCGAATCAATAAATTGGGTTATCTTGCCCGCGAAGACTATCTCGATCCCCTACAGTTGAGGGTTATCACTCGTCGCCGGCGACCACGGCACACGGGGGAGGGCACTACTTGGCATAGGGCTAGCACTGGCGTGCTCCTCGTGCACGCCCGCATCACATGGTGCACACGGGAGGGCCCAAAGATGGTTGAAGCCTCGCCGGGAAAGAAGAGCGCGGCGACCATGGCATTGGACTCGACGAGAACAGCGTCTAGGGCACGGGGAGATGCGTGAGTTAGGGCAAACAAGAGAGGGTCTCACCCTGCGTGTGCTGGTGTAGACGGAAACGGCGGAGGAGCGATGGAGGGGAAGAAATTGCTCGCCGGAGCTGGATGGCCGTGGCGAAAGAACTCGACGCTGGCGTCGTCGCGGGAGGTTCTCTGCTTCAATTGACTGGCCGAGGTGACGAGGACGAGTGCGGGGAACGTGTTGAACAACTTTAGGCGGCTTGCGATGGCCGGTGGCCACGCCTGCGTACGTCGGCGAGCTCGGTGGCGCTCGGGTCCTCGCGGGATCTCGACGGGGAAGAGGGGAGGAGAGTTCTAGAGGAGGGGGTAAAGGAAGTGGCTGCCCAGGGCCTCTCCTCGTCACCGATAAAGGGAAGGGGGCAGCCAGGTAGCTGCCTAGCGGCCATGCGGTACCCGCTGGCGACCTGCCCGCCTGGCTGTCCTAGGAAGAAGACGGGGGTGCCCTTTTGGGCTGGGCCGAAAAGGCCACTGGGCCCAGGTGAATGGGCTCTTTTCCCTTTTTTTATTACTTTCTATTTTAGTTATATCATATAACTAGCCAATCCCAAGATTTGAAGATTTTTGAAATTCAAATTATCTGAATTTCAATTCAAATTGTGGTTTTATTTAATTTCCAAGCCTTTTTTGGACTTTTTGAAAAATCTTAGAGCATGCTGTGGGACCCACTTCACTTTATATGTGATCATGCATATTTGTAACACTTTTCAAAAATAACAGAGGAATTTTTGGAAGAAATTTTTATCTTGCCATTTAATTAAATTCTTTTCGGCTTTCTGCTTTCCCCATTTGAGTATATTTTGAATTTTTTGCATGATGCAAAGGATCAAACAAACCCTAGCACATACCTGAATTTGGGTTGTGAAAACTCGCCCCCACTCAAAAGAATCTCGTCCCGAGATTCAGAACTCGTCGGGATGAAGGTGGGGTACTCGGCATGGAGGCGGTCTTCTCTTTCCCATGTTGCTTCTTTCTCGGAGTGGTGTGACCATTGCACTTTCAGAAACCTGATCTTCTGACGACGAGTGACATGCTTTGTTGAATCAAGAATACGAACGGGGTACTCTCAATAAGAAAGGTCATCTTGGAGATCAAGCATTTCATGGTCGACTTTTCGGATGGGGTCCTTGAAGCAACGCCTGAGTGGTGACACATGGAATACATCATGTACTCAGGAAAGGTGCGGGGGTAGTTCAAGTTGGTAGGCAACTTCTCCACGTTTAGCAATAATGCGGAAAGGTCCAATGTAACGTGGGTCCAACTTGCCTTTGATACTAAATCGTTGGGTTCCCTTCAGAGGAGTAACCCGAAGGTAAGCCTTCTCATCCAGATTGTAGCTCTCTTCCCAATGATGACGATCATAGTAGCTTTTCTGACGAGATTGGGCAGTTCTCAAATGATCACGAACATTGCGAACTTTCTCTTCTGCTTCCTTGATCATATCCGGTTCAAATAATTCTCTTTCACCGGTTTCTGACCAGTTTAGGGGTGTTCGACATCTTCGTCCGTAGAGGAGTTCAAAAGGAGCCATGTTCAGACTAGATGGGAAACTATTGTTATAAGCAAATTCGGCAAATGGAAGAGACTTCTCCCAATTCTTTCCGAAAGAGATAACACAAGCTCTGAGCATGTCTTCAACAATTTGGTTAACCCTTTCAACTTGACCGCTAGACTGAGGATGGAAAGCTTTGCTAAAGGAGAGATGACTTCCCATAGCAATCTGTAAGCTTTGCGAGAATCTAGAGGTGAAAAGGTTACCACGATCAGAATTGATTTCCAAAGGAACACCATGAAGAGACACAATTCTAGAGACATACAAGTCTTCTAACTGACTAGCAGTTATAGACTCACGAACTGGAAGGAAGTGAGCAACTTTTGAAAGTCGGTCAATGACAACGAAGATGGCATCCTTTCCTTTCAGGGTTTTTGGAAAGCCGGTGATGAATTCCATACCGACTTCGTCCCATTTCCAATCGGGAATAGGCAAAGGTTAAAGAGTGCCAGCAGGTCTTTGATGTTCTTCCTTAATGCGAAAACAAACATCACATTCGGCAAAAAATTGAGCAATGTCTCTCTTCATCCTAGTCCACCATAATCTCTGGCGTAGATCTCGGTACATTTTTGTGCTACCGGGATGAATCGAGAGGGGAGTGTCATGAGCTTCCTTAAGGATCAGTTGCCTTAGATTCCTATTCTTAGGTACTACCAAACGATTTTCAAAGAATACCGTTCCTTTTCTATCTTTGGAGAAACATTTAGCAACTCCGCTAGCAATGTTCTCCTTGATCCGGCGAACACCTCATGCATGCCTTTGGGCAACTATGATTTGATCCTCAAGGGTTGGTTTCGCCACCAAGTTGATAAGAGATCCATGAGGAACAATCTCGAGGTTGAGCTTTCGAAATTCCTCATGAAGAAGTGGTTGATACTGTTGTAACATGAGGTTGTTCCAATACGACTTACGACTTAGTGCATCAGCCATTACATTGGCCTTGCCTGGGGTGTAAGAAATTCCTAAGTCATAATATTTTATCAACTCTATCCAACGTCTTTGCCTGAGATTAAGATTTGGCTGGGTGAATATGTATTTGAGGCTTTGGTGGTCAGAATAGATCTCACAACGATTACCAAGGAGGTAATGTCGCGAAGTTTTCAAGGCATGAACTACGGCAGCGAGTTCAAGATCATGGGTAGGGTAGTTCTCTTCATGTGGACGCAACTGGCGTGAAGCCTATGATACCACATGTCGATCTTGCATAAGTATGCATCCTAACCCTTGCCGTGAGGCGTCACAATAGATCTCGAAATCCCTTTTGGTGTCTAGAGGCGCAAGTACGGGGGCAGAAGTCAATCTTCTTTTTAGCTCTTGAAAGCTTTCCTCGCACTTGGAAGTCCATTGGAATTTCTTATCTTTCTTGAGGAGTTCAGTTAGAGGCTTTGCAACTTTGGAGAAGTTCTCAACGAAGCGGCGACAATAGCTTGCTAAGCCAAGAAAACTTCTAACGTGCTTAACCGATTCAGGTGGAGTCCAATCAAGGACGACCTGAACTCTCTCGGGATTGACAGCAATGCCTTTCGCAGAAATCCGGTGGCCTAAGTAGGTCACTTCTGGTAGCCAAAATTCGCACTCAGAGAACTTGGCATATAGGCGATGCTCTCAAAGTTTCATCAATACCAGCCTAAGATGCTCGGCATGTTCTTCTTCGTTCTTCGAGTATATAAGGATGTCATCGAGATAAACCACGACGAACTTGTCCAAATACTCCAGGAAGATCGAGTTCATCATATGTGAAAAAGTTGCAGGGGCATTGGTTAAACCGAAGGACATGAAGGTGTACTCGTAAAGACCATAACGAGTAGTGAAAGCCGTATTGGGAACGTCCTAGTTTCGGATCTTGATTGATGATAGCCTAATCTCAAATCCATATTGGAGAAGACAGAGGATTCAGCAAGTTGATAATAAAGATCATTGATACTGGGAAGTGGGTACTTGTTCTTTACGGTCGCTAGATTTAGCGGACGATAGTCTACGCACATCCTTTCTGCTCCATCTTTCTTCGTTACGAACAGAATGGGGCAACCCCATGGAGATGAGCTAGGGAGGATGAAGCCTTTTGCCAACAAATCTTCGAGTTGGATTTTAAGCTCAGCTAACTCATGTGGGGCCATTCTATATGGGCGTCTGAAGATTGGGACGCTGTCTGGCATAAGATCAACTATGAATTCTACACATATGTCGGGTGGCTACGTTTAAGGAGTTGGGTTACTGGGTGGTTTCCTAGAGGATGACCATGGCTTACTAGGGCTATAACAGATATGTTAGTGTAGCAAAGTACCCCAACACGATGGTCAGTGTGGTTATAATGGCTAGAAGACATCTAAAGTGGGAGGAAGAACTGCAAATGCATCAATATAGGTTTCTAGAAGAAAACCTACAACAAACACTATGGAACTGTCGGGCATGCCACCTAGAAGTTCTTCTAAAAGGACAACCAAAATGGAGTGAAGCATTTTGCAAATGCATCAGATTATGAAGAAACCTGGAATGACTTGGAAAACATAATGGTTGTATCGGGATGAAAAATGAGACAACCAGCAAGATAACAGACATCACTTCCAAAGAAACATTATGGAATGATGACTCTGGAAGACCACAACACTCCTACAGCTACAAAGAAGCAATCAACAAAATTTCCTAGTAAAAGACATAGATGAGCCTAGTCCTATATTCCCGTATAAAATAAGAGGGTGACTCAGAACTCAGATCGATGAGGGTAAGGAGAAAAAGAAGTCTTACGTTGTTCCCATTATACCCAAATAAATATATAACTATAGAATGCTAGACTCGACTTCGACCAAGGGTTTGATAGTCCTACAGACAGTCCTGCTCTGATACCAAGTCTGTCGGGACCCGGAATATGCATATGTAATTCCAGTCACAACTCAATCATATGGAGAGCCGAGAGCCATACCCACTTGTCTAAGCAGACAAGGCGGAGTACAAGACACTCTCGGAAAGCTCGAACGTGAGGGGAATCCCATTCAGGCCCGGATGATCAACTGAGATGGGTCCTCATCGTCCACTCACAAGTCTATATGCTTATGGGTGGTGAAATCCCATACTCATAGACAAGTCGCCTCAACCATATTATCGATTGAATCATAACACTTGCATTAACAGACTCCAGCCCGATCACTTAGTTGGGATCTTGGGCGGGTTCAATCATACAAAAAAGTGTGCCACGTGAGAGAGTCACGAGCAATCTCAACGCGATGCCCCAAGCTGCGCACATCTAAGGGCCACTTAGTGTATAAAAGACCGCCGGCAAGAACACAAATAAGCTATCGAACCCCACACTAATACATGCATGTTATAATCATACACGCAACATACATGTCTAGTGTAAACAGCGGGTACACATTGCATGAACTCTACAAAGTATATCTTTATTGACTTATACATAGAGTACACAAAGATTATATGACTATGATCCAACATTACATCAAACAACGGAAGAAAATTAGGTCTGAGTACAGACAAGATTAACAAATGGCTTAGAGAAGCCTTGTTCAACATACATAGCCCTTCCACGAGGGACCAGACTGCTGTCTGGAACTATACTAACTTAGTCAACGCCGAGCTTCAGGAAGGTGACTCCATCGGGGGCTGGGTTCTCATCTAATACATTGAATAAGAAAACGTGAGTACAAAGTCGTACTCGGCAAGACTTACATCAGAACTATACTACTCATGCTCAAGTTTCAAGGTAAGGGAGGAGGGCTTTGCACATGCAGAAGTGCCATCTTTGACTTGGCTAGTCCTGTACTACGAGTACCAGACTTGAGGTAAGAAGCGTACACGAGTCCACTACCAAGTCTCCAACCAATACACCACTATGGGTACTTCCTCGACTTCCCCACGAGAAAGCACACCATAGCACTCACGCTTATCTTGCGAGTTTTAGAGTATCCATTCAAGTTGTCTAATAATCAGGTACAGGTTCCAAGTAGTCCATGACCGCGGACGCGGCTATTCGAATAGTTTTGTTAAACCTGCAGGGGTGTAAACTACACACACATGACCATCAGTTACCGCAAGGTCTCGTCACCATTCAAGGGGGGCCGGCGAGGATGTTCACCACGACACTTCGCTCACAACCGGTCTATTCCAGGAGTCGACTATCTGAGTTGCCTCCTCTCGAGAGCCCGGTCAGATCAATGAAACGGACTCAAACATTGCAAGTCACCGAGACGCCACCTTTGGCAGGTGGTTTCACTACCTCATAGGTCCACCCACATATCTATATGATGCAATCTTTCATTCATTCTTTTTCTATGCATATGCCAAATGGAAAGCCCAGACTAATGTGACTCCTGAACGTCAACATGGATTAAGGTACTAGGCCGAGAGGGGTCAGTGAGCCCAATGTGTGGTTGTACTCTTTGTCTTGGATTACCATACAAGAACTCGGGCTTAAGGCGGTGTTCAACGAGACAACCCACTGTGTACTCCTACACAGCCTCTCATCGTTCAGCTTGTTTAGGTCAAATTCACCACACCCTTTTTCATCACAAGTAACATGAACATGACTACTACCAACATCAATTCATCACCCAAGATGGACCAATGCTTCCACAACTCTAAGCATAGCATAAGCATAACATGGATGAATGGCCACATGATGATCACAAGCAATTCCTAGATCTGCTAGGTTGAGGTTAGCTTAATACTCTGGCAGAAATGATAGGTCATGCAAAGGAATGGGTTCAACTAGCGGTAGAACGTATCATGGTGAACTCCTAAACGTGCATAAGCGAGAATGAGAGGGAACTGGGTTTTTATAGACATGATCAATGGGGTTTTCTTACCTTGCTGAGGATACACTGGTTTATCGGTCTTCTGCTTCGGGGTGACCTCCGTCTCGGAAACACTGTTACCGGAACAATCATCAACAAAGGGGGGGGCAACATCGAGAGTAAATGCACAAGCACATGATAAGGTTGTCCATGATGTATATGCTACTAGTTTGTGGAACATTCCATTTAATTGAAGTGTATTGCAAAGAACTTGCAAATTCAAACTCCAAATTCAAATTCAAATTAAGACATATAGACATTTTCTTTTTTTCACCCATTTTAAAATGGTCAAACATAAAAACAAATTGCATATTCTTAATCCTTGCATTTTTCTGATAATTGTTCATATATTATATGTTTAATTTGGAGTTACTATAAATATTCTATGAATTATTGAAGTTTAAATGAATTTCTGCCAATTTCTGATTTCTTTTTAATTATAAAACTTATTTATTGCGTGGGCATGACGTCTCTGTGATGTCAGGGGGGGGGGATGACGTGTGGGGTCACACTGTCAGTGGCTAGGGGGGTTTAATCTCTCTGTTATTTTAAACAGAGTGAGGGTTAGGGGGCTTGGCCCCCACTTGTCAGTGGGTGTGGGGGTTAATTAGGGGGTGGTTAGGCCTTAATTAACCGGGCCACGTCGGCACTCGCCGTCGGCGACCACGGCACACGGCAGAGGGCACGCAGGAACAGTGCTCTCGGCTACCGCTTGGCACGGGGCTAGCACTGGCGTGCTCCTCGTGCATGCCCGCATCACGTGGTGCGCACGGGAGAGCCCAAAGATGACCGAAGCCTCGCCGGGAAAGAAGAGCGCGGCGGCCGTGGCACTTTACTCGACAAGAACGGCGTCTAGGGCGCGGGGAGATGCGTGAGTTAGGGCAAACGAGAGAGGGTCTCACCCTGCGTGTGCTAGTGTAGACGGAAGCAGCGAAGGAGCGACGGAGGGGAAGAAATTGCTCGCCAGAGCTGGATGGCCGTGGCGGAAGAACTCGATGCTGGCGTCGTCGCGGGAGGTTCTCTGCTTCAATTGACCGGCCGGGGTGACGAGGACGAGTGTGGGGAACGTGTTGGACAACTTTGCGCTGCTCGCGGTGGCCGGTGGCCACGCCTGCGTACGTCGACGAGCTCGGTGGCCTGCCTGCCTGGCTGTCCTGGGAAGAAGACGGGGGTGCCCTTTTGGGCTGGGCCGAAATGGCCACTGGGCCCAGGTGAGTGGGCTCTTTTCCCTTTTTTATTTCTTTCTATTTTAGTTTTTTCTGTTAATTTGTTTTGCTTTGAATAAAAAAATAGCAAAGCATTTTATAAAATCCCCAAAAATTTAATTTTGGACTTACATGTCATATAACTAGCCAATCCCAAGATGTGAAGATTTTTGAAATTCAAATTATTTGAATTTCAATTCAAATTGGGGTTTTATTTAATTTCCAAGCCTTTTTGGACTTTTTGAAAAATCTTAGAGCATGAAGTGGGACCCACTTTGCTTTATATGTGATCATGCATATTTGTAAGACTTTTCAAAAATACTAGAGGAATTTTTGGAAGAAATTTTTATCTGGCCATTTAATTAAATTCTTTTGGGCTTTCTTCTTTCCCCATTAGAATTTCTTTTGAAATTTTTGCTTGATGCAAATGATCAAACAAACCCTAGCACAAACCTAGACTTGGGTTGTGACAACATATGTGCCTCGATCATGTAGGGAAGCTCACGAGGTCTAAACCATGAAGAACAAAGAGGGGAGGAGAACATCACATAACTACTGATCACGGACCCATGGTCATAAGGAAACTAGTCAAGGCACATCCGGGAAGCGTCCATGGTGAAGGGGAAGCTCCCGGAGGTCGATCCTCCCTCCGGCAGGGTGCCGGGAAGAAGTTTGCTAGCGCTCCCGATCTTGGAAGTGCGGCGACGGCGAAACAGAGGCGAGATCGCGAAAATGGGTTCTATCTTCGGAAGTTTCACGTCACGGGAAATAAATAGGAGGAGGGGGACAGCCAGGGGGGCACCAGGAGTCCAGGCGCCCCCCTGGCGCGGCCAAGCCCTAGGCCGCGCCTGGTGGCCTCCTGGGCACCTAGTGGTGTCCCCCCGGCCCTCCTTCGGGGTTCCGAAAGCTTCCGTCGCGCTGATTTTTTTTCCGGTTTTCCCGAATTTTTGGAGCACTTTTAATATGGGGGAAACCTGGAATAGAAAAACAACAAAAAACAGGAACTGGCACTGTGGTGCACCGAGTTAATAAGTTAGTCCAAATATGATCAAAAGTGTATGAAAGTGTATCTAGATCATAGGAATATCACACAAAACATGCATGGAGCAAGCAGAAATTATAGATACATTTGGGACGTATCAAGAAGACTTCACATGAGCTTATCACTGGTAACAAGCCCAATGTACCATATCTTAGGGTATTTGGTGCTCCTTGCTTTATTAGAGATAATAATCATAGCTCCAAATTTGCCCCTAAGGCACATGAAGGTTTTCTACTAGGTTATGGCTCTCAAACTCTCACACTTAAAGAGTGTATAACTCCCATTTTGGGAAGGTTATGGAAACTGTGAATGTGAGATTTGATGAAACTAATGGCTCTCGAAAGGAGCACTTGCCTCATGATCTAGATTAGCCTCCTCTTGATGAAGTGATCAGGTCCATGGCTATTGGAGAGATTCGCCCTGTCGAAACAAATACTCATCAAGCTAACAGGGATAATAATGATCCAATGTTCCCACACATAGCCCGGGGCGCTGGAGATCAACATCCTGAAGCAAATGATGGAGAGGACGATGAAGAACCCGTGAACGACGAGAATGCAGATCCTCAAGAAAATGAAAATCACAAAGAAAATGCAGATCCTGAAGGAAATGCCGATCCTGAAGGAAATGCTGATTCCGAAGAAGAACCAGAACCACAAGCTAATGAAAATGCACTATCTCGAGTGCGAAGAAGAGTTGATGTTGATTCGATCCTTGAAGAAATTCAACAACTAGATCGTCCCACAACTCGCTCTTGTACTCGTTTGGCTAACTTATGTGGAAACTTTTTGTTTGTCTCCATGCTATAACCTTCAAAGTTTGATGAAGCCATGAAGGACCCAGGTTGGTTAACCGCTATGCTCGAAGAACTTAAACAATTCGAGCGAAACAAAGTCTGGTCCTTAGTTGAAAGACCTGATCCCACAAAGCACAACATCATTGGTACAAAGTGGATTTTTCGCAACAAGCAAGATGAAGATGGTATTGTGGTAAGAAACAAAGCACGATTGGTAGCACAAGGGTACACCCAAATCAAAGGTATCGATTTCAGCGAAACTTATGCTCCAGTTGCTTGCTTTATTTCTTCAACAGAAATAAAGCAACTTTTTCCTTGGACTTCAAATCCTTCAACAGAAGAATGACACCTTTATTTCTCAAGAAAAATATCTCAAGGATTGCATGAAGAAGTTTGGACTCACTGACTGCAATAAAATTAAGACTCCTATGCATACCAATGGCTTCCTAGATGCATATGAGAAGGGAAAAGCCTTCGATCAAAAGAAGTATCGGTCTATGATTGGTTCTCTCTTATATTTATGTGCATCTAGACCTGATAGTATGCTTTCAGTATGTATTTGTGCTCTCTTTCAGGCTAATCCAAAGGAATCACATCATACTGCAGTAAAGTGAATTCTTCGATATCTTGCTCACACACCTTCCTTGGGCATGTGGTATCCCAAGGGTGCTCAGTTTGATCTTATTGGGTATTCTGATTCAGACTTGGCTGTTGATCGAGTTGATAGGAAATCTACTTCAGGCACTTGTCATTTCCTCGAAAGATCACTTGTGTGTTGGGCTTCCAAGAAGAAAAACTGTGTATCAATATCAACTGCTGAAGTCGGATACATTGTTGCTGGCTCATGCTGCACTCAGATTCTTTGGCTTAAGCAGACGCTGATGGATTATGGTATTCATGTGAAGAAAATTCCTCTCCTATGTGATAATGAGAGTGCAATCAAAATTGCTCACAATCATGTGCAACACTCTCGCACGAAGCATATTGACATTCACCATCATTTTCTTCGTGATTACGTTCAGCGTGAAGATATTGTGATTAGTCGTGTCAGAACTGAAGATCAACTGGTTGATATTTTCACGAAACCATTGGATGAGAAAAGGTTCTGTGCGTTAAGGTGTGAGCTCAATATTTTGGACTCACGAAATGTACTGTAAGACCGAACCTTATCTCCCTGTAAATATTCATTTACTTCGTTTTCTGATCGGTTTCGATTTCTGTTTTTTCCTCGATTTTTTATCTTTTATCTTGATTGGATTTAGTCCTCCCTGCTTATCACCTTTAGCTTCGTTGTTGGTTTTTCTTTGAGGTGATAAGTTTCGGACCCTACCCCTTCTGTTCTTTTTCTATCTTTCTAAAATAGTTGAGCACATTTGAAACGGAAAGTATTATGCTTCGAACGTCATTGAGTTCTGAATCATATGCTTCCAACTTTCTCAAAGTTTTTACTCAAGACCAAGACTTATTCTTCCGTCGTTGAGATCCCATAAATTCCGGATCGTTGAGATTTTCTCGCGATTCCCTACCATATCCAGACCGTAGAATCCGGAGAGTCCGTCGCTGGGAGCCGTCCGATCTGATCTGACGACCCCTGTCAGACCAACCCTATATAAAGCCTACACCCCAGCGACACCAAACACCCGTTCTCTCCAAACTCTCCCGGAACCTTAACATCTCCCGAGCGCGCCGCTGAGCTCCTCCTCCCCGTCGTCGTCTGCGCCGCTTCACTGCCGGACAACCGCCGCCGTGGAACTCACGCCGCCGACGAGCACTTATTCCGCTCCTCGCCGCCGTAGCAGCTCGACGCCACCAAGTGAGGGTACGTCGAAGCCCCCGTTCCAATCTTCTTCTTCTCTGCTCGTCCTCCTCAAGATTGGATTTGTGTTCTTAGCACTGTTTTTTCGGTTGTTTTTGGTTAGGTTCTCCCGATCCGTTGGATCCGTGACCCTCTAGGAAATCTGTTTTTGATGTCAAAGAATTCCCATCTTGATTCATGTTAGTTTCTAAGGTTTTATAAATTCTATTATGTGCTAGGAGTTGAATTTCATAGATGACAGTTGATATGCAAAGTCTAGCTCAGAACAGGCAGGAATCATCACCCTAATAACATTGAATCTCTTGTAAAAAATTCCTTTTTTTGGTCGAAACTTTTGCTAGTGCTTAATCCATACACATGTTTTTTCCCTTGTTTCCTCTTTCTCATTCATAGGATGTTTGCTGACTTGGGCTTCCGGGATGAGTCCCCAGTACTCGATCACATCAACGAAGCTGAACAAAGTGCTCCTAGGAAGAGAGGAGGCAGAACGAAGGAGAAAAAAAATGCTCGCAGAATTCCCGAATCCATTCGCAAGCAACTCGGTTACGACACCCCTCCTGAAGAAGATAAGGATCAGCGAAAGATTCGCTTTCAAGGCATTCGGCACTACTGGGCCATCCGGTGGTACAAATACAAAAGCATTCTTGACTGGAAGTGGACAATGCAATTCACCTTCCACCCGCCGTTTCTTTATACTTTCCACATGTGCGGAAAGTATACCGAAGCAAATTGTCATTTATACTACCCCATTCCAACGAAGCTCCCTCACCCAAATACATTCAAGACTCCCGATGATTATCCAGAAGAGAAAAAGTTGTTGAGAATCGCTGCTGAAAAGAAACGCCTCAAAGATGATGAGAAGAAGGCAGCAAGCTAGACGCTGTCGGAGCTGCTGGAGAAGGCCAGATCTCGAAGAAAAAGAAGCCCAAGTTGAGGAAGAAATCTTATTTACCCCTGCATGCCTTCACTGATAAAGTAGAGCGAGCCAATCTGGAGCAAGCAGCTCTTGAAGACTCACTGAATGATGAATGAAATGTTGAAGCAGACGATGAATCAAATGCTGAAGCAGATGATGATTCCGAAGAAGTTGATCCTTCTCCCAAGAAAAGACTTCACATTCCTTTGAAGAAGCCTAGAGAGTAACCTGCTGCAAAAGGGCCAAAGGTTCAGGACCCAACTAACAAGCCCGCAGCTCGCCCCACCATTGACATGACAAACTTGGTGGTCGCGAAGCCCTTGGCCTCCAAGACATCGGCAGAGAACCTCAACACTAAGAGGCACTCAAATCTGAGGGACGACCCAGTGAAGCAACATCAAACTGCGAAGTCAGCTGCATCAGCGAAGCCTAAGCTGTCTGCCGCTCCAATCCCCTCCACGAAGTGAAAGCTAACTGAAGAGGAGCTGAAGCAAAAATACCTCGAGGAGGCACTTAACAGGAGCGTGCTAGCTCATGAATCTGCTATTAAGCAGAGGGAAGCACAAGAAGAAGCCAAAAAACAAAGAGAACTTGAAGCTGCCAATCGTGCTGCTGCCCAGGCTGAAATGAAGCGAAAGCTCGAAGAAGCCAAGAAAAATGAAGAGAAAGCTGCTGCAGAATCAAAACAGCTGGCAAAAACTGAAGCCAAGCGCAAGGCTACACTTTCTGGTCTTGCAACCAAGAAGGCTGAGAAGGCAGCTAGAACTTCCCAGAAGAAGTCCATTGTGGAGATCACTCCCCCCAACGAAGCTATTCCCTCGAAGAAAAAAGGGATTTCTCTGACTGAAGCTCATGAAGAGCAAGATCGCCATAGTGGGCATCAACTTCCTGATCCCCGTGAAGGAGAACTATGGGATCACTTAGGAGTGAGGAAGACCTATGGAAGAAATGTGAAGCTAAAGATCCTGAAGCAATTGATCTTGGTGAAGTTTATATTTGAGGCTCCATCGAAGCTATGATCACCACCATGATCAGCCAGCTGAAGGATTTGCATTCAAGGTACAGGGCTGAAACAGCCAAGATCCATAACTATCAACAGCGTGCTGAAGCTGAAACTGATGAAGACATCAAGGTGCACGCTTTGAAAATGCTTCAGAAGTTGACTGATGTGAATACAACCACCAAGAATAACATCAAGATCTACAAAGGGAAGATCAAAGCTGCTATTGACAAAATGGTCAAAATGCACAATGCTTCGATCATGGAAAGGGATTCCAACAAGCGCAAGGCCACGCTTGAAGCTGTACCAGCTTCAGCAAAACCGTCTGAAGCAAAACCCTCCGACCCCTCACCCAAGAAGAAAACTTCTAAGAGGCAGAAGATAACGCTGGCCTCAGCTACTGAAATGGATACAAGTGATGAACCCATCAGCCAGCCGAAGCAAAACACTAAAGACATTCCCACTCCTCCTGCTCCAAAACCGAAGCCCTCCAAACCCAAGTCTAAGCCTTCAGCTCCACCAACCAAAACCCCCACATCGCCTCCAAAAGCTCAAACTCCCAAACAAAAACCCACTCCACCCCGTGCTCCAACTCCACCACCTGCTCCATCCTCCGCACCGCAAAGAGCTCCAACCCCACCTGCTGCTCCTGCTCCACCGCATTCTCTTCATCCGGAAGCACATGATCCCACTCCATCAAACTCAAGAACTCGTGGCTCTCGAGACTTTTCTCCTGCCAGAATAGCTCAAGAGTTTGAAGCTAATTTTCCCCGGCCTAAAGCACATGAAGAAGATGATGAACAAGTTCAAATCCTCAACTCTTCGCAAGAGAAAGCACTGATTGTTGCTCAGACTGCTGGCCCATCTCATGTTGCCCCAACTTCTCTTCTGCAAAGGACTCTTCCTCCCTGCCGTCCAAGCCAAGACAGTCAGCTGGACTCCATTTACCCTCGTGAAAATTTTCCCATTTTCAAGGGTGATGGTTGTTCTTCGCGCCATGGGCCAGAGTTCAATCTTGAACAGCATCAGAAGCGCCACCAATTCTTTGGCGTCAGTCCATATGCTTCAGCCAGAACTGCAGATGACCTTCACTTCTGGACAGCAGAACAACAAATCCTATACACCAAAGTCTACTTCCATAAGAGTATGCTCTTTCGCCTAGATATCTGGATATGCGAAGTCTTTCAACTGCAACATGCTTCAGGAACATCATTGAAACCATTGAGAATCAGAATTTCACTCGGTTGTTTGCTTTGAGCACTCCATTCAATTCTGAGATCATTAAGCAATTCTATGCCACATTGTATGTTTTGGGTGATGCAAATAACCCCATCACTTGGATTATTGAATGGATGATTCAAGTTGAAGTCTTCAGAATGTCTTCAGCCGAATTCATGGAAATTGTCAATATTCCAAGGCCACTGGAGAACTTGAAAAGATTCATATGGAGCCAGACCTGAGTTAAGAATAGTTTGCAACCTTGCCGGATACTGAAGTCACAACTGATTATATCCCTGAAATTATTCTTCCGGAGCACTTGATTTTTATTTCCAAGACTTGGTTTTATATCTTGTCGAAATCTTTCATCCCGCAGAGTACTGCTTCCGAATAATTGAATCTCTATCCTAAAGTCAGGCATGCAATAATGAAGCTCACACATGGTCTGGTCTTTGACTTCGAGGACTGCTTCCTGATACGGTCAGGATCTCTCACTCCTCGTTGGTTACCCCAAGTGGAAGGTGAGATGTAGCGTAGCAGGAATTTCCCCTATGTAGAGGATAGGGTTTGTCTCCCGTAGGACTCACAGAGATACAAGGTGGGAAAGTGAACAATGGCGCCGTTCACAACCGAGGTTGCTAACTTCACCTAGACCTGCACACAGATACAAATAACTTTGCTCCCAACGAGTACAGAGGAGATGTCAATTCCTCCGGCCTTGCTGTTTACAAAGGATTAACGCAAGCGATAATGATAGTGATATCTGAAAGTAAAGACTAAAAGTAAATTGAGGATGTAAATAATGATATGAAGATGTACCGGGGTTCCATGATTTTCACTAGTGATGTCTCTCTCCCAAAAGACGATAAAAGTTCTAGCGAGGTAAACACATCACAATTGGGCAATTAACAGGATTATGAAGGCACCACAATGCTAACTATGCTGCAAAGAAAGGAAGGGCTCAAAAGCAATGGGCAGTACGCTAAGGTAAGTAGAACGAAATCCATCTGCATCTACTATGAATCATCCACCTTGAGATATCTATCCAGAACATCTCGCTGGTATTAAGTTGTGAATCCCACCCAAAGTGTAAATCCAAAGCAACAGATAACTGCATTAAAAGAACTTTGCGTAAAGTAAACAATCCTTGAATCCGCGGATACAAGCACCGTTGTTTTATCCCTGGTGGCAACAGCACATCCCCTAGTCTCATGTTTCTTTCACTCAAGCTAGACATCAAGGGGCTGAACCCACAATCAAGCATAACGCTCCCTCTTGGAGTTGCAACAAATCACTTGGCCAAACTAAAATACGGCAACGGAGAACATGAAAGAATTTACTCAAGAACAAAATATAAAAGAGAAGAACCAAATATATTACTCATGAAAATCTGAACATAGTCTCATAATCCATCCGATTCCAACAAACTCAGCATAGCAACGGCAGAAAATTACAAAGGTGCCTCGATCATGTGAGGCAGCTCACGAGGTCTCGAAAGTGGAGGCACAAAGAGGGGAGAGGAACATCACATAGCTACTGATCACGGACCCATGGTCCAAGGGAAACTATTCATGGTACATACGGGAGACGTCCATGGCTATGGATGGTCTCCCGGAGGTCATTCCTCCTCCCGGCAGGGTTCCGGGGCAGCTTCTCCAGGCAGCCCCGATCTAGAAACGGCGGTGGCGGCGGTATAGAGGCGAGATCGCGGAAAAGAGATTGATATTAGGGGTTTCCACCCCGAGGGCTAAATATAGGCGAAGGGGGTGTCGAGGGGACCCACCAGGCAGCCAAGAGGCCTCCTGGCGCGGCCTAGGGTGGGTCCGCGCTAGGGACCCTCCTGGTCTCCTAGTGGTGGCCCCCCTCCACTGCCTTGGTTATTCCGGAAGCTTCCGGGTCGCTGATTTTTTATCTGATTTTTACGGATATTTTGGAGCACTTTTAATGGCCGGAAAACCTGAAATACAAAACAGCAGAAAACAGCAACTGGCAGCTGGGTGCAATGGGTTAATAGATTAGTCCAAATATGCTCAAAAGTGTATGAAAGTTAAGGCAAAACATGGCAGAGTCACACAAAACATGCATGGAGCAAGCAGAAATTATAGATACGTTTGGGACGTATCAACATCCCCAAGCTTAATTCCTACTCGTCCTCGAGTAGGTAAATGATAACAAGAATAATTTCTGTGGTGACATGCCACACAACCATATAAGAACTTTGTAAGTAAAGCAATCAAAGCATGCAATTCAATTCAAGTCATAATAGGCAAGAGTCTATATTAGCATTGACACAAGCAATAAAAGAACCAAAGGTGCAAGAGCTCTCGCTGTTCGTGACTCGAATGTCTCCAGATGGTTTTTGCGTGCAAGAAGAGGGATAGGGAATACGAGATAAAAAATAAGGTTGTTGAGAACAACTATCTATTAAAGTTTCACACTTAGTCTCCTTTGGATTCTTATCTTGACTCGTCCCCAGACCACTAGTCAGGTACAAGTCAAACTTATCCACTCCCTTTCGATATTTTGAGCACTCATGCAATGGATGAGCGTGAGCAATAAAGTTGACATCTAAAAGGCGAAATAGAAAGAAGGTGTAGGAGGAGGACAAAAAGGTGTGAAAGTCTCACATCAATGAGGACAATCATAGGCGAGAGAAGGCCATATGATAGATATGATGTGAGGAGTAGGGATTGCCATGCAACGGATGCACATGTGAGCTAAAAGCTCTCCAAGGAAACTAGTGGGGGTGCATCTAACTTGCTTTCTCAAGAAGACCTAGAGCTCGTTTGAGGAGGCTCATCATTGGAACATACAAGCCAAGTTATATAGTGTGAAGGTCCCCACATAGCTATATGCATGAATGATGATCTCTATGGAGTACAAGGGGTAGAGGATGAAGTGCTAGTGTGGATCTCTCAAAAGGAATAGTAGTGTGCCCCCTTGTCTCTTTTTATTTTTCTTTTTCTCTTTTTTCTATTTTTTGTATTTTTTTGGTGGCCTCAATGGCTCTTTCTATTTAACTCTAATTTGTCCTCTTTGGGATCTTCTGATTTTGTCCTCTTTGGGATATTTTCGTCACTTTAGGGGCAATACTCTATATTTTACACGAATATAGGAGATCTTTCACACTTTACGAACGTACTCACATAAAGAAGATATAACTATCATGATGCAAAGGTATGACATGAGGATCAAGTCATGAGAAGGTGGATGTTGCATGGCAATGTATCTCGGAAAGGCTATGGAAATGCCTTGTAGGTAGGTATGGTGGCTGTTTTGAGGAAAGATATAAGGAGGCTTAGGATGACAGAGCGTATCGTGCGAAGGGTTTGATTGCACCGGCGAAGTATGCTCCAACTCTCAAGGTGACAAAGGGAAATGCATGGTACCGAAGAGGCTAGAAAAAGTATAGGTGCGTGGACGTGTCACCTTTCGAATACTCACATTAGTCCAAAAAACTCATGCACTTATTATCGGTAACTGTCAATCTAATCAGGAGGTTCACAAAGAGACAAGTACCCCGAGGAGGAGTGTATGGGGGTTTGTTTATCCTTGCGCATCCTCGACTCATGGTACGTGAGTGTACTCTAATATTCGAACCCTCCAGAGGTTAGTGATCCATCTAGTAGATAGAGTTCTCAACAGGGGTTTTTGGTTTTTGAAAAACACACGGATTTCCCAAAATAAGAAATCTATCACTAATAGGCTCGAGATCTGGACACCAAAAGTTCAAACATTACTCTAGTCAATACCTCAAAACTATTGCAAGTTACTACTTCAAAGAGAAAAGCAACTTCAAGTACCTACTTCTAGTCAAGAAACAAAACTCAGTGCAACAGGAAAACTCTCTAACAAGATAAAACATGCAACCTATAGAAAGTTCAACCTAAAACAAAAGAAAAGCTTTAGAAAGACTAAAGCACTACAACTAAACAGAGCAGCAGCTAAGAAAAGAAAAAGAACAACTCACAGCTAAAAGATATAAGCATGCAAATCCTATGAGGAGTTCTAGTTCAAGCGGAGCGTGTAATTCTCCCGCACAAAAGAGTAAGCTGGGATATAACTTGTTACTACAACAAACAAAGCAAAAAAATAAACCTAGAAAAGTAAAGAGCGAGACGCTCCAAGTATAACACATAACGCATGAAGTGATAAAAATATAGTGCAACGAGAGACGAACTGATAATTCTTGATGAAGAAGGGGATGCACGGGGGCATCCCCAAGCTTAGACGCTTGAGTCTCCTTGAATATTTATTGGGGTTGCACATGGGCATCCCCAAGCTTGAGCGTTTGACAGTCCAGGACCTTCTTTCATCATCTTCCATCGCACACTTGAAAACTCCCTTCGTACATAACTCATCGTAGACTGATTAGAGAGGTTAGTACCCTAATAAAATATTTTTTCCTTTACTGTAAATAAAGGTAAAATTGAAGAGCTATTGTTTCTCAATATTTCCAAAAAAAAAATTCAAAGAAAAAGCAAGCTTAAGGTTTGCAAAAGTAAAGAGAGACAAAACGTGGCAGAATCTTTGAAAAACAGAACAGCAGATAGAAACGAATTTTTAGGGGTACTTCTGCAACTCAAATCAAAAAACTCAGAACATACGCAAGTTTCGTAATTGTATATAGCATGTTGTGCAAAACATTCAGCTCAAAAAGATGAACTGGGAATTTTCCGTGATTTTTCTAGTCACGAGGACAGAATCTGTTTTCTGGACAGCATGCCACAACTTTCACTTCCCTTGTCGTATGAGGCTATTAAAGGCACAAAGCTTGAAAATTAAAGATACAATGATGTTGCTACAGTAGTAACAATCATCAAGACCACTAAGAATAGAAGAAAAGCAAAAATAAAAACCTAAATTCGTTGCGGGCTGCCTCCCGAAAGCGCTTCTTTAAAGCCATTAGCTAGGCTTAAAGCAGAAGATCAAGTTTTTTCAAGAGAATAACTAGCCCGTGTGATGGAATCAAAAGGTAACTTAATCTTTTTCCTAGGTAAGTGTCCCATTCCTTTCTTGAGAGGGAATTGGAATTTTATAGTCCCTTCTTTCATGTCAATAATAGCACCAACTGTGCGAAAAAAGGACGTCCCAAAATAATTGGACAAGAAGGTTCACATTCAATGTCCATAATAGTGAAATCAACGGGAACATAATTGTCATTGACAATGATAAGAACATTGTCGATCTTCCCCAAAGGTTTCTTTACGGAAGAATCAACAAGACGAACACCAAAAGAACAAGGATCAAAAGGTTTTAATTCAAGCATATCATACATTCTTTTGGGCATAACAAAGGTAGTTGCTCCAACATCACAAAGAGCATAACAAGAGAAGTTATTTAATTTGATTTTTATCATAGGATCCCAACCATCTTCTAGCTTCCTAGGTATGGAGGCTTCTAGTCTAAGCTTCTCCTCCCTAACTTTGATTAGAGCATTGGTGATATGCTCTGTGAAGGCAAGATTAAGTGTGCTAGTGTGGGGGTCTCTAGACATCTTGTGTAGGAAACCAATAACTTCAGATAAAGTGAAGTTGTCAAAGTCTAGGTCACTACTATCTATCAAGGAGATAGTGATATCATTTAGGCTCACTTGTTTGAAACCTCTATGTTCATAGAGGTTTCTTCATCTATGGTTGAGGTGGTAGCATCACCATTGATAGGTCCAGTGGGACTAGGGGTGTGATGGGTGCTAACTGTTTGGACATCCTCAACTACTTGGATAGTGGCTACTGTGTGGTAGGTAGGAAGGTTCTTAATTCTATCCTCTTCCTTGGGAATGACTTCTGGTTTGGCTGCCATCTGGTTTATCAAGGTAGATTGGGTGTGAGACATGTTTGAAACATAGGTCTCAATGGCAGTGAGTCTAGTTTGGAGGCTGGAAATATCACTATTCAGGCTCTCAAGTTGTTTGCTAATGTTTTGCAGGATAGAGGAGTGCTCATCTACTGTCTGGAAAAGGCCTTGTTTTGTTCAAACTGTGTGTGCATATAGCTTTTGGTGGCTTTTTCTATTTCTATAAGTTTCTCATAGCTGGGTAGGTCTCTTTCCCTATAATTCTGGCTGTAGGAGTTGCTATTACCGTTCCCATAGTTGTTGGATGGGAAAGGCCTAGGATTGTTGCTACCAAAATTACTCCTATAAGCATTATGGTTGAAGTTGTTTCTAGAGATAAAGTTCAAATCTATTTGTTCTTGAGCAACCAAAGAATTTAAAGGAACATCTTGAGGATCAATAGGAGCTTGCTTGGTAAGTAGAGGCATGATAAGGTCAAACTTTTCATTTAGAGAGGAGATCTCCTCGGCAGAATTTACCTTCTTACCAGTTGGAGATCTTTCGGTGTGCCACTGAGAGTAGTTCAACATCATCTCATCAAGTAGCTTTGTGGCAGCACCAAGTGTGGTTGACATAAAAGTTCCTCCTGCGGCCGAATCTAACAGGTTCCGCGAGGTAAAGTTCAGGCCTGCATAAAAAGTCTAGATAACTATCCAGGTTGTCAGTCCATGTGTGGGGCAGTTCTTGACAAGCGTCTTCATACGTTCCCATGCCTGGGAAACGTGTTCATTATCCAATTGCCGGAAATTCATAATGTTACTCCTCAATTGAATAATTTTAGCAGGGGGATAGTACTTCCCAATAAAAGCATCCTTGCACTTATCCCAAGAATCTATGCTATTCTTAGGCAAGGAGTGAAACCAGAGTTTAGCTTCATCGCTCAAAGAGAAAGGAAAAAGCTTAAGCTTAACAATTTCACCATCTACTTCTTTGTACTTTTTCATATCACAAAGCTCAATAAAATTATTTAAGTGCAAAGCAACATCATCTCTAGCACTAGAGAATTGATCTTTCATAACAAGGTTCAGCAAAGCAGGTTTAATCTCATAAGAAGGTGCTGAAGTAGCAGGTGGAGCAATAGGAGTGCAGATAAAGTCACTGTTGTTGTGACTAGTGAAGTCACACAACTTGGTGTTTTCATTGGAACCCATAGTAGCAGCAGGTATTTTTGGTATTTTAGATAAGGGACACAAAAGTAAAAACTCAAAGGTAAACTAACAAGACTAAAAAGGAAAGATAAAAGATAGTGTGCAACTCCCCTATCTTGTAGACTGGATTCCCCGGCAACGGCGCCAGAAATTGGCTTGATACGGTGAGGATCTCTCACTCCTCGTTGGTTACCCCAAGTGGAAGGTGAGATGTAGCGTAGCAGAAAATTTCCCCTATGTAGAGGATAGGGTTTGTCTCCCGTAGGACTCGCAGAGATACAAAAAGGTGGTAAAGTGAACTATGGCGCCGTTCACAACCGAGGTTGCTAACTTCACCTGGACCTGCACACAGATACAAATAACTTTGCTCCCAACGAGTACAAAGGAGTTGTCAATTCCTCCAGCCTTGCTGTTTACAAAGGATTAACGCAAGAGATAATGATAGTGATAACTGAAAGTAAAGACTAAAAGTAAATTGAGGATGTAAATAATGATATGAAGATGGACCGGGGTTCCGTGATTTTCACTAGTGATGTCTCTCTCCCAAAAGACGATAAAAGTGCTAGCGAGGTAAACAAATCACAGTTGGGAAATTGACAGGATTATGAAGGCACCACAATGATAACTATGCTGCAAAGAAAGGAAGGGCTAAAAAGCAATGGGCAGTACGGCAAGGTTAGTAGACCGAAATCCATCTGCATCTACTACGAATCATCCACCTTGATATATCTATCCAAAACATCTCGCTGGTATTAAGTTGTGAATCCCACCCAAAGTGTAAATCCAAAGCAACAGACAACTGCATTAAAAGAACTTTGTGTAAAGTAAACAATCCTTACATCCGCGGGTACAAGCACCATTGTTTTATCCCTGGTGGCAACAACACATCCCCTAGTCTCATGTTTTTGTCACTCAAGCTAGACATCAAGGGGCTGAACCCACAATCAAGCATAACGCTCCCTCTTGGAGTTGCAACAAATCACTTGGCCAAAGTAAAATACGGCAACTTAGAACATGCAAGAATTTACTCAAGAACAAAATATAAAAGAGAAGAACCAAACATATTACTCATCACAATCTGAACATAGTCTCATAATCCATCAGATCCCAACAAACTCAGCATAGCAACGGCAGAAAATTACAAAGGTGCCTCGATCATGTGAGGCAGCTCACGAGGTCTCGAAAGTGGAGGCACAAAGAGGGGAGAGGAACATCACATAGCTACTGATCACGGACCCATGGTCCAAGGGAAACTACTCACGGTACATACGGGAGGCGTCCATGGCTATGGATGGTCTCCCGAAGGTGGTACCTCCTCCCGGCAGGGTTCCGGGGCAGCTTCTCCAGGCAGCCCCGATCTAGAAACGGCGGTGGTGGCGGTAGAGAGGCGAGATTGCGGAAAAGAGATCGATATTAGGGGTTTCCACCCCGAGGGCTAAATATAGGCGGAGTGGGGTGTCGAGGGGACCCACGAGGAAGCTAGGAGGCCTCCTGGCATGGCCTAGGGTGGGGCCGCGCCAGGGACCCTCCTGGTCTCCTGGTGGTGGCCCCCTCCGCTGCCTTGGTTATTCCGGAAGCTTCCGGGTCGCTGATTTTTTATCTGATTTTTCCGGATTTTTTAGAGCACTTTTAATGGCCGGAAAACCTGAAATACAAAAACAGCAGAAAACAACAACTGGCAGCTGGGTGCACTGGGTTTATAGACTAGTCCAAATATGCTCAAAAGTGTATGAAAGGTCAAGCAAAACATGGCAAAGTCACACAAAACATGCATGGAGCAAGCAGATATTATAGATACGTTTGGGACGTATCACTTCCTTCGAAACCTCGTGCATGCCGCTGAACTGCCCTTCACTCTGAAGCCATATACTCCCTGTCTACATCCTGTTTGAAACTATAGCTGAAATGGCGACTTTGTGGAAAACATCATCCGAAGCTTTTCACTCCTCCAGTGCGTGACACTTTGGACTTGCTAAGGAAACCCAACGACATCTTTTCCACATATGTTGGGGTACGCCATGAAGTAAATGAGAGAAATATCTCGAAGAAATTCCACAAGGACTGCCATCATTTTGAAGTCAATCTTCGATCGCAGCAATTACTTGAAAACTTCATTGAAGCCAATCATAGCCAGATGCAGTTCCTTGCAGATGAAGTCAATCGCGTCGGAAACATAGCACTCAATAATAATCAATATCTTCGTGTGCTGAAGCGTCATTCCTGGAAAGGACTCAGAAAATTCAACTCAGTAAAAGGCGTTCACAAAGATTGCATTTACAAAGAATATGAGCACCTCCAGTGAAAAATTTCAAGAGATGACACTATTGATCGGGCGAATCAGAAGCTCCCGTCCCTGCACAAAATTGATGAAGTGTTCTTCGTCAATGAACCAGAACCTATCAGGCCCGATACTGTCTCCGACAACGACTCCGTAACTTCGAAGGATGACGCCGGCCTCGACGACAGCGACCTCGACATCAACCTCATCAACCAGAAGAACCTCAAAGTTCTTCCCTCGCCGGAGTCGAAAGAAGAATCTTCAGGAGATCAATCTTCTTCAGACGAGTCTACGTCAAGCTCTGCTTCGTCGGGTTCCAAAGGTGCTGATGCCGCAAAATAGTTCTCTCGGTCCACTTCCCAACCTTTTGTCCAATCATTGACAAAAGGGGGAGAAGCTTTTGCATTGATGAGTTAGATTTGCATCGGGGATAGGACTTCTGTATTTTTTTTTGTCTAAGTTACAACAAACATTTCATTTCCTTCCATTGGGTTGTAACTTAAGTTTACATTCGGTTATGCTACTCCTGTGAAACACTTACGTTTTAATAACCCCTTTCTTGCAAAGTATTTCCTCGAATCCTCTATATTGAAGGTGGTTATTACTTTAAGCCACATGTCATTGGAAGGAATTGCACATACTTATGGATTTCTATTCTCACTTACAATTGCCTTCGCTAAGATATTTGTTGTGCTCTCCAATGAAGAAACATTCCTCAAACATTTACTTTGATTATGTAAATATTTTATGCTTGTATTCAGGGGGAGCCAAAAACTTCATATCTTAGAGTTTGTTCCATCACTTCACAAAAACTTCAATATATTTTTATCGATGCCTGTTTTGTCAACAATAGTCCAAAAAGGGGGAGATTGTAAGAGCAAAGTTTTGCCCCCATGCATTTTGGATATTGTTGGACAAGAAAGTAGAGGAACTAACAAAGTTTTCTAGTGTAACCAGTTGATTAGGTTGTTGAAGGACAATCTAGGTGATAAAGCTTCAAGGAAGGTTTTCAAGTTATCGAAGCATTACCCCTTGAGCGAAGCTTAATCACGATGGATAACCCCCAAAAATGAAGATGTCCTGAAGCCCAACTCACTAATGGAAATGAAGAAGACGGCGCAAGACTTAGATGTTTTTGTGTAGTTCTCTTTCTGTTCTTTGAGTCATAGAACAAACCGTACTATCAAGAGGGGTTTTAGTTCATGGACATCGAAGTTATTGTAAATTTGCTCAGATCAAATGTAAACCAAGAGATAAGCCAGAGTGAAGAAATCTCATGTGCACTGAGTTAAGTTTCGGTAGAAAAGACTTCATTCCTTGGTTCCCGAAGCAGAACTAAGTCCGTGAGTCAGCTTTACTTGTTCCGCAAGTAAGTTGGATTTCGGTTGACAAATCCGACCGTTGTGGACACGCGTCAAGCTGTCGCTTCGGGTCAAAGCAGTCATTTCGCACCTCGGGATCGCCACCTATCAATACGCCGCCCCCTCCTCCATTTGCGGGCGGCTGCTCTAAGATTATTCCTGAGAGAGATTGAAGAGAGCATCCCAAGAACGCCACCGAAGCAAAACCCAAAAGCCAACTACTAATCCTAAGTCCCATTGATCTCGAGTAGATTCGCTATGACTTAGGTGAAAGCTTGATAGCCTTTTTATCTTGGAGAAATGCAATTCTCCTAGACGGTTAGAGTGTCGTCTTCAGAGAGCGAAGAGTAATTGTCGCCTCGAAGTTCAAGTCTGTCAAAGGTTTCAGAGATTTCCTTGATAATCTACCCCGAGTCAAAACTGGCCAAGCTCAAGGAGATTGGTGCAGTGGAGCAACATACGGAGAGAGTTTTGCTCCAGGTGTTCAATCACCAGACCCTCCAACCAGACGTAGCGCTTTGCAAAGCGTGAACTGGTCGAACAAACATCGCCGAGTCAAGTGTTCGTTTTACTTCAAGTATATACTTTCTGCATTACACTTGCTTCCAGTTATTCTTCAATCTGTTTTGATTCGCTGTATTTAGTTTCGCTAGTAATTTTTCTTCCCTGTTACTTGTTTCTGCTATCCTTCCCTGCTAAGTTTATGCTTCACTTCAAAGCTTCACTCGAAAATTTGAAGTGATCATTCAGCCCCTCCCCCTCTGATCACATACTTGGACTTTCAGTTCCTTTGGGCGTCTATTCTGAATTGAACCTGTTGCAGCAATTTAAATCGTTTGTGTTTCGCGTTCAATCCCTCGAGAAATCACGGCCCGCTATCTAATCCTAGTGGACTAACAATGCGCAGGGCTAACTGCCGAATATAATATATATATTCAATAGGCAGCATAGGATAAGGAAGATACATCAAGGGGCGACAATGACATGCTATGCAATTGAATAAGAATGTAACGTAGCAGCAGCATCAATGCCTAGTGCAAGAAATGTACGAAAAAGATAGGCTATATTTGGGGAAGGAGAATGGCTCTGCTTGCCTGGTAGCTCGACAGTAGGGGTACGATCGTCGACGATTTAATCGATCACAGGGGCGTCAAGAGAGGTCACCGGGTCTACCGGACTAAAAGAGGGGGGGGACAAGAAATACACACAATAATAGCAATACAGATATAATACATGGCAATACATTAAACTGGAGGTGAACTAACGCGGCGCTACACATTGCAGACGAAACGAGAATTCAAACGATCCGGAGGGGGAAAGTTCCATGTTCGGTATGTTAGAGCGGGTTGTGGACATATGGATAGCGTACCCTTATTTGTTGTATTTTTCTGATCAACTTTGATGCATAAAGTATGTCCATCAGAATTACGGTTTAAAATATATTCATTTTTAAATATTTAATCATTTTATAGAATTGCAGAAATTTATTTTATTATTAAATACAACATTATCCAGAATAATACCGTTGACTGGTGAACCTGACATGTGGGGCCACCCTGTCATAGGCTGAAGCCTTTAACTGGTCAAACTGACTAGTGGGTTCCCCATGTCATAGGCCCATTTTGATTTCTCTAAAAAATTCTAAGTATGAGAATCTATTATTGTTTAACCCATTTGTGAATTTAATAACTAATTAACTAAGCTACAAACAAATATACACCGATTACATTAATTGATCATTGATACGTGATACGTCCCAAACGTATTGATAATTTTTGCTTGCTCCATGCATGTCTTATGTGAAATTGTTATGATCTATATACACTTTCATACACTTTTGATCATATTTGGACTAACCTATTAACTCGGTGCACCCCAGTGCCAGTTTCGGTTTTCTGATGTTTTCTATTTCATTTCCCCCCATATTAAAAGTGCTCCAAAAATTCGGGAAAATCAGATAAAAAATCAGCTTGAAGGAATCTTCAGGACTCCCGAAGGGGGACCATGTGGGACCCACCGGGGTGGCCCGGCCTAGGCCTTGGTCGCGCCAGCGGGGGGGGGGGGGGCGCCTGGACCCCTAGCTGTCCCCTTCACCTATATATCTCCCGTGACGTGAAACTTCCGAAGACATAACCCTTTTTCACGATCTCGCCTCTGTTCCGCCGCCCCCGCACTTCCAAGATCGGGAGCCCCAGCAGACCTCTTCTCAGCACCCTGCCGGAGGAAGGATCGACCTCCGGGAGCTTACCCTCTATATTATCCTAGAAATTCCACCCTAATTAAAAAATTTGTTGTGTTGCTTTGTTGATTGTCTGTGTTGTTTGCAGTGTTTTCTTCGCCAATTTATTAGTCGGTGAATATTAACCCCCTCTTTGTCGTATCGGATGCGGGGCCAAACCTTTTCCCAACGGCACACGACCTTTGCGACACCGGGGTTTCACCCGACCATCGTCGCAACTTTCGGCACGAGACCAGCCATCGCCATCCGAACGAAAACCCCAATTCATAATTAAATGGATTATTTTATTGGGCGCCGAAAAATGTTCTCGGAACGGTATTGAAGTGAGGTAGAACTGACAGGCTCGCCGCGCTGAGCGCATGGTTTGAGATTTTGCCCGAATCGGAGGTCGTATGAACTCCCAGCGGTCAGAAACGTGGAGTATCGGACGCGAGAGAGAAAACCCGAGGGCTTTTGCGTAAACCTGCCATCCAGGCCAGCCTATATAAAGACCACCACTCCCCCTAGCCCTTCTAGGGTTTCCCCAACACAAATTTGCAACCACCCCCTCACAAAATCCCCAAATCTGCCCACCTAGCCCCCAGAATTCGAAACCCTAGCCCCTTGTCCTCCGGAGCCGTCGGATCTGTGATCCGACGCTCCAGATGGCCCACGTGGCCTTCCAGCCTCCTCCCAGCCTTCCACCATAGTTAGGTCCCCGCTGGGCTGAGCGAACGCCACGAGGACCGCGAGGGCCCATCTGGCGCCCAAGCTCCTCGCCGTGGGGAAGCCGCCGCCGCCCCGGACTTCGGCGATCGTCGTCGGCCGCGCTTCCTCCTCACGCCGCTCTCCTCTCTCTTCTCCTTCCCCCTACCTCACCTCTTCCCTCTCTCCTCCCCAGGACCAGCGTCGCCGGCCGCCTTGGCCGAGGCCTCAAGGAGGAGCTCGCCGTCGCCCGATCTCGGAGCTCCGTCCGGCCGAGCACCGCCGTCACGCCCCACACTGCGCCGCCCCAGACCATGCTGGCGACAGGATCCATGTCGCCGCCCCCATATCCGCTCACCCGCGTCGCCCCTCGTCTCACCGGAGATGGGCGGAGGCCGCCGCTTGCCGCCTCCTGCGACTCGGCTTGGAAGGAGACGAGGCGCCCCGCCCGCTCGCCCACTGTGGGCCGGCCTGCCCTAGCGCGCCGCGCAGCCCAGCAAGGCGGCCCAGCACGCGCGCCCTAGCCGTGCCTCCTCTCGCTAGTGGGCGCCGCCCCGCTATCCTCCGCCCCTGCTGACGGGCCTTGGTTCGCTAGGTGAAGACATTTTCCTTTTTTTATTTTGTGTTGCTGCACTGCCGTTGGGCTCGGCCCGAGGGTATTTCCCGCTCTGTGCGACGTATAGTATCTGACGCCCACCCCTTTTCAGGACCAGAGGTAGTTTCGGCCCAATAGCTATTTTTTTTACCTCTGGGCTTTATAAATATATGTTAATTGTTGCAATGTAGCGGTAGCTATATCTTTTTAACCGTTAGTCGGATCGCGACGTGTTCTACATGAAAGTTTCTCCGTTTTACGCATAGATTATTAATATGTGATTCTTTGCCATGTTTGACTTTGTTTACATGCTTTTTACTTTCTAATTACACCACATGCCATCGTAAATGGTTTATTTAATAACTTTTCAACCATTTCTCCGTTTAAAATGTTCCTTTCATGTAACTTGACTAGAATTTCGTGTAGATTGTGAATATGCTGCTCTTGCTTGCTAATGAAAATTATAAAATATGGTTTATGTCAAAAAACAGTACCAAATTCCATTTTTATCTTGGGGTCCGCAATAGTTTGCCATTTTTAGGTTGTGCCTCACTTAAATTGACTAGCATAGATAGTTTATCTTATGCTTCACCTCTTGTCATGATTGTGTGATATGCCATGCTTGAGGGAGATGCCATGTTAATAACCTTTGCTCATGTTGTGTATCTATACAACTTGAACCATTTTAAATGTGCGGTATCATCGTGTGTGACGAGTAATCCACTTAACCTGTTAGTAACTGCTCTCGACGATAGATGCGATGCCATAGTGCGTTGTCTCATGTTTCCTTCTTGTTGTTGCTTGCTCGTGATTGCTTCGTAGTAATAGAAATTTGACCGTTGATTGCTTTCCGGTGCTTACTTCTTGTGTGCTCTCGCGGGTACTCTCGGATACGATGCGAGCTTGCGATCGACTACACCTTCGGTTTCGTCTTCTCGTCAGGTAAGGGGGAGCATATATCATGCGTATAACTTTCAGCTCACTCGCGCCTAGGTGTAGGATAGAACGATTGCTTGATCCTACCACTTTATATCCATGCCTATCAAATAAACCCAAATAGCGATGTCCTCCACATCCCAGCAAACCTTGTTTGGCTATGTTACTATTGCTCGCTGCTCAGTCACTGCTTAGTATGCATGCTAGGATGCTATCAATTGGTACCTCCTGTTACTCCTTGGATTGGGCTATCACACTCTTACATTTTTTGTAGATGATGTGATTATTATAATGTTGAATATACTCGACGAAGGATGGAAGGTCTAGGCTATCCCGCCCCGGCGCTTTGTTCCATTCGAGTCACCTAGGACCCGACTTCCGGTCATTGTGTCTCTTGACGAGCGTGCCTAACCACGTGTGGGATGCTATGGGGTCCCCTCTTCTTACCTATCTAGCTTCAAACATTTCTAGTGGTGGCCCAAGCTGATTTACCATTTCAAAACGTGTGTGTGCTTGGTTGGTACCCCAGCAGATTTCCAAACAACTCGGGCCAGCGGAGATAGAGTTCCTTTGTTGGTCCACAGCTGAAAGCTAGGGGGCTGCCCACAGTGATGGGTTAGTTACCCCGACCTCGTACAGACGGAAGAGTCCGATCCGAGAGCGTGGCCGGCTTTTGGATTGGGTGTCAACTCCCCGGGGGCCACCCGGATTTCTGCGTTTTTAGTTATAGGGACCTGTCATTCAGGATCTCTCGGGACTAAATCATAAAATGGCTTCCTGTGTTGGGTAGAAACTGAGAGAGATGGGCGTGCGTGCGGAGCCTTGTAATGGGAAGTTGGTACACCCCTGCAGGGTTAAATCTTTTCGAGAAGTCGTGTCCATGGTTATGGACGACTTGAGACCTACTCCTTGTTCATAGACAACAACAACAGAGATAATCTTAATAAACTTGATCAACTTGTGTGTGACTTGACTGATTCTTCTTCGTCGGGATGCGAAGGGGAGGACAAGGATAGGATAGGTGTAATGTTTGCGTAAGTAGCTGATAGCAAGACTGGTTGGAGGCGATTCCTCATCGAATGCTTGGTTCTCATCTTACTCTGAAAATAGATCGTTAGCCACCTCCCCACTACCCCCATCTTACCGTGAGAAGTTAGTTACAAGACTTGTTGATATAGCTGACCTCTTTTTTTATCTTTTACGCACGTTATGAAAACGATGTTGGACTTCAGTGGAGCTCGACGACCCTTATTTTGGAGGCCTTCGTGGAGACTCGACGACAACTAGTTAGGCGGATCCCGGCAGAGAGCCTGGACCGGCGTGGTTACGGGAATGGTGTGTTTTACCTTTGCCACTAGGCATTTGATTGTAGTCTGTACTCAGACATGTACCTTCCGCTGATGTAATTTATTTAAGGCAGTTTTATGCCGATTGTATGAGATATTGTATCTTTGTAGCTGTAATGTTGTGATATCATGTTGGAAATCCGGGGCATATGGCTTTGTCATATGTCGCGGTGGGACCGATATGTGCTTCGTCCCCTGATCTGGATGGATACATCTTGATCTGAAACAGTACCTCATATCGGGCCTTACAACTTGGTATTAGAGCCTTACCGACCGTAGGATCCCTTTGCTGGCCGAACTCGAGTCTAGACAAAAAAACTATTTTGTAGTTACTAAGTTAGTTATCGGAGAGTAATATTCTTTTTCCTCCATACCTTTGCTCTGGTCAGGACAAGTGTCGTAAGTGTTTTATTCTCGCCTTATCCCCTTTCAAACTTTAGGATCTCGAGTGTGTGGAGTTTCGGAACCGTTACAATGCCTTTCTTGCAGTGTATTGTCTCGATTCCGATCTCAGGTTTGGGAAATCCTGTAGTACCTTTAGTTCTTCCGACTCTGTGTAAACATCTTGGTCGTCTGTTGAATTCAGCCCTTTTGCCCAGTATCCTCACGATTTCAGTGAGAATGCTTCCCTTGATCGTCGCTTTCAACTATCGTTCTTTCTTTTTGTCTCCCGATGGTTCTGTTCTTCGACGTCCCCATCCTCTGCGGAAAGTTTCTCGACGAAAGGTCATCGTCGACATGGAGCAGAGTCCCTTGTTGGTGGTGTTGAAGATTGTCGACTCTCTTTTCTCTCCACCCTATCCCCCGGATCGTCCAGGATCTTGGGACGAGGTCCCTTGTTGGTGGTGGTGTATTGTAACAGCCCGGAAATTCCACCCTAATTAAAAAATTTGTTTGTTGATTGCCTGTGTTGTTTGCAGTGTTTGCTTCGCCGATTTATTAGTCGGTGAATATTTCCCCCCTCTTTCTCGTATCGGATGCAGGATCAAACCTTTTCCCAACGGCACACGACCTTTGTGACACCGGGGTTTCACCCGAGCACCATCGCAACTTTCGGTACGAGACCAGCCATCGCCATCGAAACGAAAACCCCATTTAATAATTAAATGGATTATTTTATTGGGTTCCGGAAAATGTTCTCGGAACGGTATTGAAGTAAGGTATAACTGACGTGCTCGTCGCGCTGAGCGCGTAGTTCGAGATTTCACCCGAATCGCAGGTGGCGCGGCCCCACCCTAGGCCGTGCCAGGGACCCTCCTGACTGCCTCGTGGGTCCCCTCGATGCCCCCCTTCGCCTATATTTACCCCTCGGGGTGGAAACCCCTAATATCGATCTATTTTTCGCGAACTCGCCTCTGTAACTCCGCCGCCGCCGTTTCAAGATCGGGGCTGCCTGGAGAAGCTGCCCCGGCACCCTGCCGGGAGGAGGAATTCCCTCCGGGAGACCATCCATAGCCATGGACGCCTCCCGGATGCGCCGTGAGTAGTCCCCCTTGGACCATGCGTCCGTGACCAGTAGCTATGTGATGAATCTCTCCCCCTTTTGTGCTTCCACTTTCGAGTCCTCGTGAGCTGCCTGACATGATCGAAGCATCTATGTAATTTCTACTGTTGCTATGCTAAGTTTTTTGGGATCTGATGGATTATGAGACTATGTTCAGATTGTGATGAGTAATATATTTGGTTCTTCTCTTTTATATTTTGTTCTTGAGTAAATTCTTGCATGTTCTCCGTTGCGATATTTGCTTTGGCCAAGAATTTTGTGTGCAACTCCAAGAGAGAGCGTTATGCTCGATTGTGGGTTCAACCCCTTGATGTCTAGCTTGAGTGAAAGAAACATGAGACTAGGGGATGTGTTGTTGCCACTAGGGATAAAACAACGGTGCTTGTACCTGCGGGTGCAAGGATTGTTTACTTTACGCAAAGTTATTTTAATGCAGTTGTCTGTTGCTTTGAGTTTACACTTTGGGTGGGATTCGCAACTTAATACCAGCGAGATGTTCCGGATAGATATCTCAAGGTGGATGATTCGTAGTAGATGCAGATGGATTTCGTTCTACTTACCTTGGCGTACTTCCCATTGCTTTTGAGCCCTTCCTTTCTTTGCAGCATAGTTAGCATTGCGGTGGCTTCATAATCCTGTCAATTGCCCAACTGTGATTTGTTTACCTCGCTAGCACTTTTATCGTCTTTTGGGAGAGAGACATCACTAGTGAAAATCACGAGACCCCGGTCAATGTTCACATTATTGTTCACACCCTCAATTTAATTTCAACTTTTACTTTCCTTTGCACCTTTTATCTCTTGCGTTGATCCTTTGTAAACGACAAGGCCGGAGGAATTGACAACTCCTCTGTACTCGTTGGGAGCAAAGTTATTTGTTGCTGTGTGCAGGTCCACGACAACACCCTAGTCAAGAAGCAATTTCTGGCGACGTCGCCACCTACTTGTATCTCCCGAGTCCTACTGGTTCGATAACCTTGGTATCTTCACTGAGGGAAACTTGCTGCTGCACTGCATCTCAAACCTTCCACTTGGGGTAACCCATGAGGGGCGAGAAGCCATCAAGCAAATTTATGGAGCCGTTGCCGGGAACTCAAGTCTACAAGATAGGGGAGTTGCACACTATCTTTTACCTTTGCTTTTTAGTCTTGTTAGTTTACCTTTCAGTTTTTACTTTTGTGTCCTTAATCAAAAATACGAAAAACACATGTTACCTTGTCAGTAGTTACCACTATGGCTGGTCCTTTTGCCTTTAGTGAGGCAGAAGTGCTTACCTTTACTCAAAGATGTGTTGAAAGTTTGAAAGATGCTTGGTATAGAATTAATGATTCTCAAAAGAGAGCCACCAAGAAGCAATCCACTACTATCCTTCTTAGAAATTTTTATGTTGGGATTACTTCTTGGAATAGGTTTCTTTTAGACACTGCTATCAATGGGAACTTCATAGAGGCCCCAGCTTGGGAAGCCCTTAACGTTATTGAAAATCTTGTCCGAAGTCTCCCCATTGTTAGAATTAAGGAGGACATTACTTTAGCTCACATTATGAGAAAAATTGAAAAAATAGAGCTAGAGATGCCAAGTATCGATAGGGTGAATGAGTTGGATCGTAAGATTCAAGGGAATTTGAATAGGCTAGATAATTCCATGCAGAAAATTGTCAAAACTTTGGAGACTATCAAATCCCTTGATGAAAAGTCTTCTAGGATAGAAAAGATTGAGGAAGTCATTGAAAATTTAGGAACTACCTTTTCCTCAATCAAAACCAAAAAGGATGAAACTCCAGCAAAGAAGGAACCTAAGTCCGTTTACGTACCCAAGGTTCCCCGAGCTAAAGCTAGCACACGCAGTGCCAAGAGAGTTGAAACGGTGAAAACTTTGGAGGAGACACCTATCTTTAACTTTAATGAAACTCCAATTGATTTCCCTCCTTTTGATTTTATTCCAAGAAGCATTTTCATTCGTCCTTTATTTGAGAAACACATTAAGACTAGTTGTACTATTGAAGAGATTTTTGATGATCATGATGATGGTTCAATAGATGCAACTTGATCTTCTGCTTTAAGCCAAGCTAATGGCTCTAAAGAAGCGCTTTCGGGAGGCAGCCCGCAACGAATTTAGGTTTCTCTTTTTGCTTTTGTTCTGTTCCTAGTGGTCTTGATGATTGTTACTACTGTAGCAATATCATTGTATCATTACTTTTCAAGCTTTGTGTGACATCCTGGCTTAGTAGGAATGAAAGACTACTTATATCAACAAGGTGCACCTTTTTTTCCGAAAGCACATCTTCAAAGAACTCCAAAGTTAAGCGTGCTTGGATTGGAGCAATCTAAGGATGGGTGACCGACTGGGAAGTAGCTCCCAGGTGCGCACAAGTGAGGACAAAGTGCGCATGAAAGACTAGTGTTGGTTTGTGGGGACAGTCTAGATCCCGCCAGGCGTACGCCGGGAACCGGTGGCTGTGGCCGGGGCGTAACAAATGGTATCAGAGCCGGCCCTCGCGGTTACACGGGCGTGTGCGGGTCAGTGCGCGAACATGGGTGAGCCATGTGTCGGCACTGGACGCACAGACGTGTGCCAAGAGGGACCGTTCCTGTGGGCCGACGAGGACGTCGGTTCCTTTGAGTGGGTGTGTGTGACATCCTGGCTTAGTAGGAATGAAAGACTACTCATATCAACAAGGTGCACCTTCTTTTCCGGAAGCACATCTTCAAAGAACTCCAAAGTTAAGCGTGCTTGGCTTGGAGCAATCTAAGGATGAGTGACCGACTGGGAAGTAGCTCCCAGGTGCGCACTAGTGAGGACAAAGTGCGCAGGAAAGACTAGTGTTGGTCTCTGGGGACAGTCTAGCTCCCGCCAGGCGTACGCCGGGAACCGGTGGCTGTGGCCGGGGCGTAACACTTTGTGCCAAGTATAGCCTCATACGACAAGGGAAGTAAAAGTTGTGACATGCTGTCCAGAAAACAGATTCTGTCCTCGTGACTAGAAAAATCATGGAAACATCTCAGTTCATCTTTTTGAGCTGAATTTTTTACACAGCGTGCTCTATACAATTACGAAACTTTCGTATGTTCTGAGTTTTTTGATTTGAGTTACAGAAGTATCCCTAAAATTTTTTTACTACCTGCTGTTCTGTTTTTCACAGATTCTGCCACGTTTTGTCTCTCTTTACTTTTGCAAACCTTAAGCTTGCTTTTTATTTGCAAAGACTTTTTGACAATCTTGAGAAACAGTAGCTCTTCAAGAATATCTTTATTTGCAGTAGAGGAAAATTATTTTATTAGGGTACTAACCTCTCTAATCAGCCTACAATGAGTTATGTATGAAGGGAGTTTTCAAGTGCGCGATGGAGGATGATGAAAGAAGATTCAGGAGTGTCAAACGCTCAAGCTTGGGGATGCCCATGTGCACCCCTAATAAATATTCAAGGATACTCAAGCGTCTAAGCTTGGGGATGCCCCCGATGCATCCCCTTCTTCATCAACAATCACAAGTTTGTCCCTCGTTGCACTATATTTTTATCAATTCATGCATTATGTGCTTTGCTTGGAGCGTCTCGCTCTTTACTTTTCTAGGTTTGTTTTGCTTTCTTTGCTGTAGTAACAAGTTAGACCCCAACTTATTATTTTGTGTGGGAGAGATTCACGCTGCTCTTGAACTAGAACTCCTCATAGGATTTGCATGCTTATTCTTTCAGCTGTGAGATTTTCTTTTTCTTTTATTAGATGCTGTTCTGTTTAGTTGTAGTGCTTTAGTTTTTTCTAGAGCTTTTCTTTTGTCTTAGGTTGAACTTTCTATAGGTTGCATGTTTTATCTTGTTTGAGAGTTTGCCTGTTGCACTGAGTTCTGTGTCTTGACTGAAAGTAGGTAGTTAAAGTTGCTATTCTCTTTGTAGTAGTAACTTGCAATAGTTTTGAGGTATTGACTAGAGTAATGTTTGAACTTATGGTGTCAAGAGCTCTTGCCTATTAGTGATAGATGTCGTATTTTGGGCAATCCGTGCGTTTTTCAAAAACCAAAAACCCCTGTTGAGAACTCTAGCAACTAGATGGATCACTAACCTCTGGAGGGTTCGAATATTAGAGTACACTCACGTACCATGAGTCGAGGATGCGCAAGGATAACCAAACCCCCATACACTCCACCTCGGGGTACCTGTCTCTTTGTGAACCTCCTGATTAGATTGAGAGTTACCGATAATAAGTGCATGAGTTCTTCGGGCTAATGTGAGTATTCGAAAGTTGACATTTCTACCCATCTATACTTTTTCTAGCCTCTTCGGTACCGTTCATTGCCCTTTCTCACCTCGAGAGTTGGCGCATACTTCGCCGGTGCATCCAAACCCTTGGCATGATGCGATTTGTCATCATAAGCCTCCTTATATCTTTCCTCAAAACAACCACCATACCTACCTACAAGGCATTTCCATAGCCTTTCCGAGATACATTGCCATGCAACATCCACCTTCTCATGACTGGATCTTCATGTCATACATGCTACTTGCTTGATCGATGAGCCGCATGCTAGTTGGGCCTTTCCCTAATCATTGCTACATGACGCGCTAGTATCATTGCATATCCTGCTACCCTGGCAGAAGCATACATTTGCATCATGACAGTTACATTTTCTTTATGTGAGTACCTTTGTAAAGTGTGAAAGATCTCCTATATTCTTGTAAAATATAGAATATTGCCCCTAAAGTGAGGAAAAGATCACAAAGAGGACAAAATCAAAAGATCCCAAAGATGAAAAATGAGAGTTAAATAGAAAGAGCTATTGAGGCCACCAAAAAATAAAATAAAAGAGAAAAAGAGAAAAATAATAAAAAGAGAGAAGGGGGCATACTACTATTCCTTTTGAGAGATCCACACTAGTACTTCATCTTCTATCCCTTGTACTCCATAGAGATCATCATCATGCATATAGCTATGTGGGGACCCTTCACACTATAAGAACTTGGCTTGTATATTCCAATGATGAGCCTCCTCAAACGAGCTCTAGGTCTTCTTGAGCAAGCAAGTTAGATGCACCCCCACTAGTTCCCTTGGAGAGCTTTTAGCTCACATGTGCATCCGTTGTATGGCAATCCCTACTCCTCACATCATATCTATCATATGGCCTTCTCTCGCCTATGATTGTCCTCATTGATGTGAGCCTTTCACACCTTTTTGTCTTCCTCCTCCACCTTCTTTCTCTTTCGCCTTTTAGGTGTCAACTTTCTTGCTCACGCTCATCGATTGCATGAGTGCTCAAAATATCGAAAGGGAGTGGATCAGTTTGACTTGTACCTGGCTAGTGGTCTGGGGACGAGTCCAGATAAGAATCCAAATGAGACCAAGTGTGAAACTTTAGTAGATAGTTGTTCTCAACAACATTTTTTCTCTTTCTTCCCAGTCCGTCCCTTGCTTGCACGCAAACAACATTTGGATAAATTCGAGTCACGGACAGCGAGAGCTCTTGCACCCTTTGTTCTTTTGTTGCTTGTGTCAATGCCAATATAGACTCTTGCTTGTTAAGACTTGAATTGAATTGCTTGCTTTGATTGCTTTACTTAAAAGTCCTTATTTGGTTGTGTGGCATGTCACCACATAAATTATGCTTGTTATCATTTACCTACTCAAGGACGAGCAGGAATTAAGCTTGGGGATGTTGATACGTCCCAAACGTATCTATAATTTCTGCTTGCTCCATGCATATTTTGTGTGACTGCCATGTTTTGCTTGAACTTTCATACACTTTTGAACCTATTTGGACTAACCTATTAACTCAGTGCACCCAGTTGCCAGTTTCTGTTTTCTGCTGTTTTTGTATTTCAGGTTTTCCGACCATTAAAAGTGCTCCAAAAATTCTGGGAAAAATATATAAAAAATCAGCGCAACAGAAGCTTCCGGAATAACCAAGAGAGCGAAGGGGGGGCACCACCAGGCAGCCAGGAGGGCAGGTGGCGCGGCCCCACCCTGGGCCGCGCCAGGGACCCTCCTGACTGCCTCGTGGGTCCCCTCGATGCCCCCCTTCGCCTATATTTACCCCTCGGGGTGGAAACCCCTAATATCGATCTCTTTTTCGCGACTTGATCTTCATGTCATACATGTTCCTGCTACACTGGCAGCGGCAGACATTGCATACATCATGATAGCTACATCTTTACGATTTGACTACCTTGTAAAGTGTGAAAGATCTTCTATACCCTCTTGTAAATTAGAGTGTTTCCCTTAAGTGAGGAAAAGATCCCAAAGTGGACAAAATAAAAGATCCCAAAGAGGACAAATGAGAGTTAAATAGAAAGAGCCATTGAGGCCGCCAAAAATACAAAAAAGAGAAAAAAGGAGAAAAAGAAAAATAAAAAGAGAGAAAGGGGAAACACTACTATCCTTTTGAAAGATCCACATTAGTACTCCCTCTTATCCTTGTACTCCATAGAGATGATCATTCATGCATATAGCTATGTGGGGACCTTCACACTATAGAACTTGGCTTGCATATTCCAAGGATGAGCCTCGTCAAAAGAGCTCTAGGTCTTCATGAGCGAGCAAGTTAGATGCACCCCCACTAGTTCCATTGGAGAGATTTTTAGCTCATATGTGCATCTGTTGCATGGCAATCCCTACTCCTCACATCTTATCTATCATTTGGCCTTCTCGCCTATGATTGTCCTCATTGATGTGATCCTTTCTCACCCTTTTTTTCTTCCTCCTCCACCATATTTCTCTCTTTGCCATCCTAAGTGTCAACTCTCGTGCTTACGCTCATCCATTGCATGAGTGCTAAAAATATCGAAATGGAGTGGATCAAATTGACTTGTACCTTGCTAGTGGTCTCGGGACAAGTCAAGATAAGATTCCAAAGAAGACCAAGTGTGAAACTTTAGTAGATTGAGTTCTCAACACAATAATACTTTTTTCTCGTATTCCCTATGCCTCTTCTTGCACGCAAACACCATTTGGAGACATTCGAGTCACGGACAGCGAGAGCACTTGCACCTAACGTTCTGTCGTTGCTTGTTTCAATGCTAATATAGACTCTTGCATGTTATGACTTGAATTGAATCACATACCTTGATTGCTTTACTTTTAAAAGTACTTATATGGTCGTTAGCATGTCACCATAGAAATTATGCTTGTTATCATTTACCTACTTGAGGACGAGAAGGAATTAAGCTTTGGGATGTTGATATGTCCCAAACGTATCGATAATTTCTGCTCGCTCCATGCATGTTTTGTGTGATATTGCTATGATCTAGATACACTTTCATACACTTTTGATCATATTTGGACTAACCTATTAACTCAGTGCACCCGAGTGCCATTTTCTGTTTTCTGCTGTTTTTCTATTTCGGTTTCCCACCATATAAAAAGTGCTCAAAAAATCCGGGAAAAATCAGATAAAAAATCAGCGTACCGGAAGCTTGCAGAGCCCCGAAGGAGGGCCAGCGTGCAACCACCAGGTGCCCAAGCGGCCACCTGGCGTGGCCAGGGGCATGGCCGCGGCAAGGGGGCACCTGGAGTCCTGGTGGCCCCCTGGCTGCCCGCCTTAACCTATTTAATCTCCGTCATGGGAAAACTCTAAAGACAGAACCCTTTTTCGCAACCTCGCCTCTGTTCCGCCGCCGCCACGCTCCCAAGATCTGGAGCACCGTCAAGACCCTTCCCGGTGATGTCATGAGAGTTTACTTCTCGCCTCTCGTTGGATACCCAAAGTGGAAGGTTGAGATGTAGCGTAGCGGCAATTTCCCTTAGCGAAGATGATAAGGTTTGAGTGTCGAACCAATAGGACTCCAACAGATACAAGAAGGTGGTAAAGTGAACAATGGCGTCGTTCACAACTCAGGGTTGCTTACTTCACCTGGACCTGAACACACACCAAATAAGTTTGCTTCCCAACGAGTACAGAGGAGTTGTCAATTCCTCCGGCCTTGTTGTTTACAAAGGATAAAACACACATGATAATAATGATAGTGATAGCGATGGAAAAGTAAATGAAGCAGTAAATTGATAGCGGGTGTAAACAGTATTGGAAATATGGACTGGGGACCTATGATGTTCACTAGTGATGTCTCTCTCCCAAAAGACGATAGAATAGCCATGCGAGGTAAACAAATCACAGCTGGGCAATTGACAGGATTATGTGCGCAAACCAATGCTAACTATGCTACAAAGAAAGGAAGAGGCTCAAAAGCTTGGGCAGTACGCCAAATCAAGTAGACCGAAATCCATCTGCATCTACCTACTAATCATCCACCTTGAGATATCTATCCAGAACATCTCGCTGGTATTAAGTTGCGAATCCCACCCAAAGTGTAAACTCAAAGCAACGGACAAATGCATTAAAGAACTTTGCGTAAAGTAAACAATCCTTGCACCCGCAAGTACAAGCACCGTTGTATTCTCCCTTGTGGAAACATCACATCCCCTAGACTCATGTTTATGTAAGTCAAGCTAGTCATCGGGGGCATGAACCCACAATCATGCATAACGCTCCCTCTTGGAGTCACTACCTACTACTTGGACAAAGCAATAAACAGCAACGGAGAACATGCAAGAATTACTCTAGAACATAAATATAAAATAGGAGAATCAAATATATTACTCAAACACAATCTGAACATAATCTCATAATCCATCGGATCCCAGCAAACTCAGCATAGCAACAGCAGAAAGATTACATGTAGGGCAGCTCACGAGGTCTAATCCATGAAGAACAAAGAGGGGAGGAGAACATCACATAGCTACTGATCATAGACCCATGGTCCAAGGTGCACTACTCACGGTTCATCCGGGAAGCATCCATGGTGGTGGAGAAGCTCCCGGATGTGGTTCCTCCCTCCAGCAGGGTGCCGGGAAGAGGTCTTCTGGTGCTCCCGAGCTTGGAAGCGCGACGGCGGAGGAACAGAGGAGAGATCGCGAAAAAGGGTTCCCGTCCCGGGGGTTTCACATCACGGAGAATATAATGGCGAAGGGGGGCAGCCAGGGGGGCCACCAGAGGTCCAGGCGCCCCCCTGGCGCGGCCCCACCCTAGGGCGCGCCGGGAGGGCACCTGGGGCCCATGTGGGTCCCCTCTGCCCCCCCCCCCCTCGGTGATTCCCGAAGCTTCCGTATCGCTGATTTTTATTGGATTTTTCCAGAAATTTTGGAGCACTTTTAATATGGGGGAAACCTGAAATAAAAAAAATAGCAGAAAAAGGGAACTGGCACTGGGGTGCACTGAGTTAATAGGTTAGTCCAAATATGATCAAAAGTGTATGGAAGTTAATCAATATCATAACAATATCACACAAAAGAGGCATGGAGCAAGCAGAAATTATAGATACGTTTTGGACGTATCAACATCCCCAAACTTAATTCATGCTCGTCCTCGAGTAGGTAATTGATAAAAGCATAATTTCTGTGGTGACATGCTAACAACCATATAAGAACTTTTAAGTAAAGCAATCAAGGCATGTAATTCAATTCAAGTCATAATAGACAAGAGTCTATATTTAGCATTGAAACAAGCAACATAAGAACATAGAGGTGCAAGAGCTTTCGTTGTCCGTGACTCGAATGTCTCCAAATTGTGTTTGCGTGCAAGAAAGGGGATAGGTATATACGAGAAAAAGGTATTTTTTGTGTTGAGAACTCAATCTACTAAAGTGTCACACTTGGTCTTCTTTGGAATCTTATCTTGACTCATCCCCAGACCACTATCCAGGTACAAGTCAAAATGATCCACTCCTTTTCGACATTTTGAGCCCTCATGCAATGGATGAGCGTAAGCAAGAAAGTTGACACTTAGGATGGCAAAGAGAGAATATGGTGGAGGAGGAAGAAAAAAAGGGTGTGAAAGGCTCACATCAATGAGGACAATCATAGGCGAGAGAAAGCCAAATGATAGATATGATGTGAGTAGGGATTGCCATGCAACAGATGCACATGTGAGCTAAGGTAAGCTCTCCAATGGAACTAGTGGGGGTAAATCCAACTTTCTTGCTCAAGAAGACCTAGAGCTCATTTGAGGAGGCTCATCATTGGAATATACAAGCCAAGTTTTATAGTGTGAAGGTCCCCACATAGCTATATGCATGAATGATAATCTCTATGGAGTACAAGATATAAGATGGAGTACGAGTGTGGATCTCTCAAAAGGAATAGTAGTGTGCCCCCTTCTCTCTTTTTATTTCTTTTTCTCTTTTTTCTATTTTTTGTATTTTTTTGGTGGCCTCAATGGCTCTTTCTATTTCTCTCATTTGTCCTCTTTGAGATCTTTTAATTTTTCCACTTTGGGATCTTTTAATTTTGTCCACTTTGGGATCTTTTCCTCACTTTAGGGGCAAGACTCTATATATTACAAAAAGTATAGAAGACCTTTCACACTTTACAAAAGTACTCAAATCATAAAGAAGATGTAACTGTCATGATGTATGCAAATGTATGCCTCTGCCAGTGTAGCAGGATATGCAATGATACTAGCGCGTCATGTAGCAATGATTAGGGCAAGGCCCAACTAGCATGCGGCTCATCGATCAAGCAAGTAGCATGTATGACATGAAGATCAAGTCATGAGAAGATGGACGTTGCATCACAAGGTATCTCGGAAAGGCTGGAAATGCCTTCATAGGTAGGTATGGTGTCTGTTTTGAGGAAGGATATAAGGAGGCTTATCATGACAGAGCGTATCATGCCAAGGGTTTGGATGTACCGGTGAATGTGGATGCCAACTCTCGGAGTGAGAAGAAAGAAATGCACGGCACAGGAGAGGCTAGCAAAATATGGGAAGGTGGAAGTGTCAACTTTCGAATACTCACATTAGTCCGAAGAACTCATGCCACCAGAAATTGCTTTGATGCCACGAGATTTTACTTCCGTATCTTCCGTATCGCTGATTTTTTATTGGATTTTTCCCGAAATTTTGGAGCACTTTTAATATGGGGGAAACCTGAAATTGAAAAACAGCAGAAAACAGGAACTGGCACTGGGGTGCACTGAGTTAATAGGTTAGTCCAAATATGATCAAAAGTGTATGGAATTTAATCAATATCATAGTAATATCACACAAAAAGGCATGGAGCAAGCAGAAATTATAGATACGTTTTGGACCTATCACCCGGCCATGGGACCGTGATCAGTAGCTATGTGACCGTGATCAGTAGCTATGTGATGTTCTCCTCCCCTCTTTATTCTTCATGGTTTACACCTCGTGAGCTTCCCTACATGATCGAGGCACATATGTAATCTTTCTGCTTTTTCTATGCTGAGTATGATGGAATATGATGGATTATGAGATTATGTTCAGATTGTGATAGAGTAATATAATTGGTTCTTATCTTTTGTATTTTTGTTCTGAAGTAATTCTTGCATGTTCTCCGTTGCTGTTTATTTCTTTGGCCAAGTGGTAGGTAGTAAATCCAAGAGGTAACGTTATGCTCGATTGTGGGTACATGCCCCCTCATGACACGCTTGAGTGACAGAAACAAGTCTAGGGGATGTGATGTGGCCACAAGGGGGAAAACAACGGTGCTTGTAACCGCGGTTGAAAGGATTGTTTACTTTACGCAATGTTATTTTTAATGCAGTTGTCTGTTGCTTTTGGTTTACACTTTGGGTGGGGCTCGCAACTTAATACCAGCAAGATGTTCTGGATAGATATCTCATGGTGGATGATTAGTAGTAGATGCAGATGGATTTCGGTCTACAGATTTTGGTGTACTACCCGTGCTTTTGAGCCTCTTCCTTTCTTTTGTAGCATAGTTAGCATTGCGGTGTGTTTATAATCCTGTCAATCGGCCATCTGTAATTTGTTTACCTCGCATAGCAATTTTATTGTATTTTGGGAGAGATACATCACTAGTGAACATCACGGGACCCCGGTCCATATTCTCATCATTCTTTACAAGCTTATTTCCTTTTCAATATTTACTTTCAGTTGCTATCATCATTATCATTATCCCTTGTGTTGGATCCTTTGTAAACAACAAGACCGGAGAGATTGAAAACCTCTCTGAACTTCGTTGGGAGCAAAATTATTAGTGTATGTGTGCAGGTCCAGGTCAAGGAAGCAACGTTTGTCGTAAACGGTGCCATTGTTTTCTTGCCACCTACTTATCATCGCCGTAGTCCTGCGGGAGACAAACCCTATCCTCTACATAGGGGAAGTTTGCTGCTATCCTACATCTCACCTTCCACTTGGGGTAACCAACGAAGGGCGAGAAGCCATTATCACTTCCACGCCAACAGCTGCCCTACATGATCAAGGCACACATGTAATCTTTCTGCTGTTGCTATGCTGAGTTTGATGGGATCTGATGGATTATGAGATTATGTTCAGATTTTGATAGAGTAATATATTTGGTTCTTATCTTCTATATTTTTGTTCCCAAGTAATTCTTGCACGTTCTCCATTTCTTTTTATTGCTTTGGCCAAGTAGCAGGTAGTAACTCCAAGAGGGAACGTTATGCTCGATTGTGCGTTCATGCCCCCTGATGACACGCTTGAGTGACAAAAAAATGAGTCTAGGGGACGTGCTATTGCCACAAGGGGGAAAATAACGGAGATTGTAACCGCGGTTGCAAGGATTGTTTACTTGACGCAAAGTGCTTTTTAATGCAGTTGTCTGTTGCTTTGGGTTTACACTTTTGGTGGGGCTCGCAACTTAATACCAGCGAGATGTTCTAGATAGATATCTCAAGGTGGATGATTAGTACTAGATGCAGATGGATTTCGGTCTCCTTATTTAGGCGTACTTCCCATGCTTTTGAGCCTCTTCCTTTCTTTTGTAGCATAGTTAGCATTGCGGTGCGTTTATAATACTGTCAATTTCCCATCTGTAATTTGTTTACCTCGCATAGAAGTTTTATCTTCTTTTGGGAGAGAGACATCACTAGTGAACATCACGGGACCCAGGTCCATATTCTCATCATCGTTTACACGCTTATTTACTTTCTATCTTTTACTTTCATTTGCTATCATTATCATTATCCCTTGTGTTTTGATCCTTTGTAAACAACAAGACCAGAGAGATTGACAACCTCTCTGAACTTCGTTGGGAGCAAAGTTATTTGTGTCTGTGTGCAGGTCTAGGTGAAGTAAGAAACCCTGAGTTGTGAACGGCGCCATTGTTCACTTCACCACCTACTTATCATTATCGGAGTCCTACTGGTCGACACTCTCAACCTTGGTATCTGCAGCATGGGAAACTTTCCGCTATGCTGCATGTCACCTTCCACTTGGGGTAACCAACGAAGGGTGAGAAGCAATTATCATCTCTCGTGTATCAAGAAAATTTCTGGTGCCATTGCCGGGGACTCCGAGTGATAAGATAGGGAAGTTTCCCTCTACCTTGTACCTTTACTTTTTAGTCTTGTTAGTTTACCTTTCAATTTTTATCTTTGTGTCTTATATCAAAAATCACAAAAAATTACTTATCTTGCTAGTAGCTGTCATTATGTCTGGTCCTTTTGCCTTTGTTGAGATAGATATTCTCACCTTTAAACAAAAAGGTGGTGAAAGTTTAAAAGATGCTTGGTATAGAATTAATGATTCTCAATAAAGAGCCACCAAGAAGCAATCCACTACTATCCTGCTTTGAAACTTTTATGTTGGGATTACTCCTTGGAATAGGTTCATATTAGATACTGCTATCAATGGGAATTTCCTAGAGGCCGCAATTTGGGAGTCTCTTAATGTTATTGAAAATCTTGTTGGAAATCTCCCTGTTGCTAGCATACAAGAAGATATAACTCTAGCTCACATTATGAAAAAACTTGAAAAGATAGAGTTAGAAATACCAAGTATAACTAGGACAAATGAGTTGGATCGTAAGATTCAAGGGAATTTGAATAGGCTTGGTAGCTCCATGCATAAGATTATTAAAACTTTGGAGACCATCAAATTCCATGATATGGATCCTTCCAGGATTGATAAGATTAAGGAAATAATTAATACTTTAGGAAATACTTTCTCCTCAATCAAACCAAAAAGGGTAGAGACTCCGGCAAGAAAGGAACCTAAGTTCAATTATGTCCCTAAGGTTCCCCGACCTAAAAATAATCCACCCATTGCCAAAGGAGTTGAAACCGTGAAATCTTTGGAAGAAATACCTCTCTTTGATAAATTCATAAATGAAACTCCCATAGATTTTTCGCCTTTTGGTTTTATCCCTAGAAGTATCTTCATTAGGCCTTTATTTGAAAGACCTCTTCATACTAGTTGTACAATTGAAGAGATTTTTGATGATCTTGATGATGGTTCGATTGAAACAACTTGATCTTTTGCTTTATGCCTAGCTTAAAGGCATAAAAGAAAGCGCCTGTTGGGAGGCAACCCAAGATGTTTTTACTTCTGTTTTTAGTGTCTTGATGATTGTTACTACTGTAGCAACACCATTGTATCTTTACTTTCAAGTTTGTGCCAAGTTATAGCCTCTTATGACAAGGGAAGAAAAAGTTTTGACATGCTATCTAGAAAACAGATTATGTCTTCTTGACAGACAAAATCGGATCAAATCACCAGTTCATCTTTTTGAGCTGAATTTAATACACAGCATGCTCTATATAATCTCGGAGCTTTCGTATGTTCTGAGTTTTTTTTATTTGAGTTGAGAACTACCCCTAACAAATTCTTTACTACATGTTGTTCTGTTTTTCACAGATTCTGCCACGTTTTGTCTCTCCTTACTTTTGCAAACCTTAAGCTTGCTTTTTCTTTGCAAAAACCTTTTGTCAATCTTGAGAAACAATAGATATTCAAGAATATATTTATATCCAGTGGGGAAAATTATTTTATTAAGGGTACTAACATCTCTAATCAGCTTATGATGAGTTCTGTATGAAGGGAGTTTTCAAGTGTGCGATGGAAGATGATGAAAGAAGATCCGGGAGTGTCAAGTGCTCAAGCTTGCGGATGCCCCCATGCATCGCCAATAAATATTCAAGGAGATTCAAGCGTCTAAGCTTGTGGATGCCCCAGTGCATCCCCTTCTCCATCAACAATCATCAGTTCGTCCTGCGTCTCACTATATTTTTATCACTTCATGCGTTATGTGCTATGCTTGGAGCGTCTCACTCTTAGGTTTTATTTTTAGTTTTCTTTATCTTTGCTTGCTTTTCATAGCAATTTAGACCTCATCTTACTTTGTGTGGGAGAGAAACACGCTCCACTCCAATCTAGAACACATCATAGGATTTTTCATGCTTATCTTTTTACTGTTGTGTGTTCCTTATCTTTTCGTAGCTACTGCCATGTTTAGTTTTAGTTTTAGTTTGTCTTTAGAAAGAGCATTGGATTTTGATTAGTTTATTGCTGGACTCTCTTTAGTTTTCATGTTTATCTTCTTAAGAGAGTTGGTTGTTGCACTGAGTTGTGTCCTGTCTTGAAAGTAGGTAATTGAGGTTGCTATTTAATTTTAGTAGTAACTTGCAATAGTTTTGAGGTATTGATGTGAGTAATGTTTGAACTTTTGGTGTCAAGAGCTCTAGCCTATTAGTGATAGGTGTCGTATTTTGGGCAATCGGTGTTTATTTTCAAAAACCTACAAAACTAGTTCAGAACTCTAGCTACTAGATGGACCGCTAATCTTTGGAGGGATCGAATATTAGAGTACACTCACGTACCATGAGTCGAGGATGCGCAAGGATAACCAAACCCCCATACACTCCTCCTTGGGGTACTTGTCTCTTTGTGAACCTCCTTATTAGATTGAGAGTTACCGATAATAAGTGCATGAGTTCTTCGGACTAATGTAAGTATTGAAAGTTGACACTTCCACCTCCTCATATTTGCTAGCCTCTTCCGTACCGTGCATTGCCCTCTTCTCACTCCGATAGTTTGCGTCCACCTTCGCCGGTGCATCCAAACCCTTGGCATGATATGCTCTATCATCATAAACCTCCTTATATATTTCCTCAAAGCAGCCACCATACCTACCTATCAAGGCATTTCCATAGGCTTTCCGAGATATATTGACATGAAACATCCACCTCTTCATGACTTGATCTTCATGTCATACATTTTCCTGCTACACTGGCAGCGGCATACATTGCATACATCATCATAGCTACATCTTCTTTATGATTGAGTACCTTGTAATGTGTGAAAGATCTTCTATACCCTCTTGTAAATTAGAGTGTTGCCATTAAGTGAGGAAAATATCCGAAATTGGACAAAATAAAAGATCCCAAAGAGGACAAATGAGAGTTCAATAGAAAGAGCCATTGAGGCCAACAAAAAATAGAAAAAAATAGAAAATTAGAAAAAGAAATAAAAAGAGAGAAACAGGCAACACTACTATCCTTTTGAAAGATCCACACTAGTACTCCTTCTTATCCTTGTACTCCATAGAGATGATCATTCATTCATATAGCTATGTGGGGACCTTCACACTATAGAACTTGGCTTATATTCCAAGGATGAGCCTCCTCAAAAGAGCTCTAGGTCTTCATGAGCGAGAAAGTTAAATGCACCCCCACTACTTCCATTAGAGAGCTTTTTAGCTCATATGTGCATCCGTTGCATGGCAATCCCTACTCCTCACATCATATCTATCATTTGGCCTTCTCGCCTCTGATTGTCCTCATTGATGTGAGCCTTTATCATCTTTTTGTCTTCCTCCTCGACCATATTTCTCTCTTTGCCATCCTAAGTGTCAACTCTCGTGCTTACGCTCATCCATTGCATGAGTGCTCAAAATATCGAAAAGGAGTGGATCAACTTTACTTGTACCTAGCTAGTGGTCTGGGGACGAGTCAAGATAAGATTCCAAAGAAGACCAAGTGTGAAACTTTAGTAGATTAAGTTCTCAACACAAAAAATACTTTTTTCTCGTATTCCCTATCCCTCTTCTTGCACGCAAACACCATTTGGAGACATTCGAGTCACGGACAGCGAGAGCTCTTGCACTTAATGTTCTTTTGTTACTTGTTTCAATGCTAATATAGAATTTTCCATGTTATGACTTGAATGGAATCACATACCTTGATTGCTTTACTTTTCAAAGTTCTTATATGGTTGCTAGCATGTCACCACAGAAATTATGCTTGTTATCATTTACCTACTCGAGGACGAGCAGGAATTAAGCTTGGGGATGTTGATACGTCCCAAACGTATCGATAATTTTTGCTTGCTCCATGCATGTTTTGTGTGATATTGCTATGATCTAGATACACTTTCGTACACTTTTGATCAAATTTGGGCTAAGCTATTAACTCAGTGCACCACAGTGCCAGTTTCTGTTTTCTGCTGTTTTTCTATTTCAGTTTTCCCCCATATTAAAAGTGCTCCAAAAATTCGGGAAAAATCAGATAAAAAATAATCGTGAAGGAAACTTCCGTAGTCCCGAAGGGGTACCAGGTGTGACCCACCAGGGCCACAGGAGGCCACCTGACGCGTCCTAGGGCTTGGCCGCGCCATGGGGCGCCTGGACCCCTCGTGGCCCCCCTGGCTGCCCCCCTTCGCCTATATATCTCCCGTACGTGAAACTTCCGAAGAAAAAACCTTTTTTCGCGATCTCGCCTCTGTTCCTCCGCCGCCGCACTAACTAGATCAGGAGCACCAGCAGACCTCTTCCCGGCACCCTGTCGGAGGGAGGATCGACCTCCGGGATCTTCCCCTCGACCATGGACGCTTCCCGGATGTGCCGTTAGTAGTTTCCTTTGGACCTTGGGTCCGTGATCAGTAGCTATGTGATGTTCTCCTCCCCTCTTTGTTCTTCATGGTTTAGACCTCTGCTGAGGCACATATGTAATCTTTCTGCTGTTGTTATGCTGAGTTTGATGGGATCTGATGGATTATGAGATTATGTTCAGATTGTGATAGAGTAATATATTTGGTTCTTATCTTCTATATTTTTGTTCTGAAGTAATTCTTGCATGTTATCTGTTGTTGTTTATTGCTTTGGCCAAGTAGTAGGTAGTAACTCCAAGAGGGAACGTTATGCGCGATTTTGGGTTCATGCCCCCTGATGACACGCTTGAGTGACAAAAACATGAGTCTAGGGCATGTGCTGTGGCCACCAGGGGGAAAACAACGGTGCTTGTAACCGCGGTTGCAAGGATTGTTTACTTTATGCAAAGTTCTTTTTAATGCAGTTGTCTGTTGCTTTTGGTTTACACTTTGGGTGGGGCTCTCAACTTAATACCAGCGAGATGTTCTGGATATATATCTCAAGGTGGATTATTAGTAGTAGATGAAAATGGATTTAGGTCTACTTATTTTGGCGTACTGCCCATGCTTTTGAGCCTCTTCCTTTCTCTTGTAGCATAGTTAGCATTGCGGTGCGTTTATAATCCTGTCAATTGCCCATATGTAATTTGTTTACCTCGCGTAGCAGTTTTATCGTCTTTTGGGAGAGAGACATCACTAGTGAACATCACGGGACCCCGGTCCATATTCTCATCATTGTTTACACGCTTATTTACTTTCTATCTTTTACTTTCAATTGCTATCATTATCATTATCCCTTGTGTTTTGATCCTTTGTAAACAACAAGACCAGAGAGATTGACAACCTCTCTGAACTTCGTTGGGAGCAAAGTTATTTGTGCCTGTGTGCAGGTCTAGGTGAAGTAAGCAACCCTAAGTTGTGAATGGCGCCATTGTTCACTTCACCACCTACTTATCATTATCAGAGTCCTACTGGTCGACACTCTCAACATTGGTATCTTCACCAAGGGAAACTTGCCGCTACGTTGCATCTCAGCTTCCACTTGGGGTAACCAACGAAGGGCGAGAAGGAATTATCATCTCTCGTGTATCAATACGTCCCAAACGTATCTAAAATTTATGCTTGCTCCATGCATGTTTTGTGTAATATTGCTATGATCTAGATACACTTTCATGCAATTTTGATAAAATTTGGACTAACTTATTAACTCAGTGCACCACAGTGCTAGTTCATGTTTTCTGCTGTTTTTCTATTTCAGTTTTCCCCCATATTAAAAGGCTCCAAAAATTCGGGAAAAATCAGATAAAAAATCAGCGCAACGAAAGTTTTCAGAACCCCGAAGGAGGGCCAAAGGGGCCCCACCTGGTGCCCAGGCGGCCAGGTGGCGCGGCCTACGGCTTGGCCGCGCCACCACAGTGCCTGGACCCTTGGTGGCCCCCCTGGCTGCCCCCCTTCGCCTATTTATTCCCCGTGACGTGAAACTTCCAAAGACAGAACCCTTTTTCGTGATCTTGCCTCTACTTCGCCGCCGCCGCACTTCCAAGATCGACCTCCTGGAGCTTCCCCTCCACCATGGACGCTTCCCGGATGTGCCATGAGTAGTTTCCCTTGGACCATGGGTCCGTGATCAATAGCTATGTGATGTTCTCCTCCCCTCTTTGTTCTTCATGGTTTTATTCCTCGTGAGATACCCTACATGATCGAGGCACATATGTAATTTTCTGCTGTTGCTATGCTGAGTTTGCTGGGATCTGATGGATTATGAGATTATGTTCAGATTGTGATAGAGTAATATATTTGGTTCTTATCTTTTGAATTTTTGTTCCTAAGTAATTCTTGCATGTTCTCCATTGCTGTTTATTTCTTTGGCCAAGTAGTAGGTAGTGACTCCAAGAGGGAACGTTATGCTCGATTGTGGGTTCATGCCCCCCCGATGACACGCTTGAGTGAAAGAAACATGAGTCTAGGGGATGTGTTGTTTCCTCAAGGGGGAAAACAACAGTGCTTGTGATGGCTTCTCGCCCCTTGTTGGTTACCCAAAGTGGAAGGTTGAGATGTAGACAGGAGAAAATTTCCCTCGATGAAGATACCAAGGTTTGTCTCCAGTAGGACTCCGACAACGACAGGAAGGTGACAACGGCGCCAGCATTAGGCGGTTGACGTGGACCTTCACACACAACAGATAACTTTGCTCCCAACGAGTACAGAGAGGTTGTCAATCCCTCCGGCCTTGTTGTTTACAATGGATCAAACGCACGGGATAATAATGATAGCGATAGCAACAAAAAGGAAATAATGCAGAAAATAAATAGCGGGTGTAAACAGTGGTGGAAATATGGACCGGGGTCCCATGATGTTCACTAGTGACGTCTCTCTCCCAAAAGACGATAAAATAGCCATGCAAGGTAAACAAATTACAACTGGGCAATTGACAGGATTATGTGCGCAAACCAATGCTAACTATGCTACAAAGAAAGGAAGAGGCTCAAAAGCTTGGGCGGTACGCCAAGACAAGTAGATCGAAATCCATCTGCATCTACCTACTAATCATCCACCTTGAGATATCTATCCAGAACATCTCGCCGGTATTAAGTTGCGAATCCCACCCAAAGTGTAAACTAAAAGCAACATACAACTGCATTAAATAACTTTCCGTAAAGTAAACAATCCTTGCACCCGCAAGTACAAGCACCGTTGTTTTCTCCCTTGTGGCAACAACACATCCCCTAGACTCATGTTTCTGTCACTCAAGCTAGTCATCGAGGGGCATGAACCCACAATCATGCATAACGCTCCCTCTTGGAGTCACTACCTACTACTTGGCCAAAGCAATAAGCAACAACGGAGAACATGCAAGAATTACTCTAGAACATAAATATAAAAGAGGAGAATCAAATATATTACTCAAACACAATATGTACATAATCTCATAGTCCATCGGATCCCAGCAAACTCAGCATAGCAACAACAGAAAGATTACATATGTACCTCGATCATGTGGGGAAGCTCACAAGGTCTAATCCATGAAGAACAAAGAGGGGAGGAGAACATCACATAGCTACTAATCATGGACCCATGGTCCAAGTTGGACTACTCACGGTTCATCCGGGAAGCATCCATGGTGGTGGAGAAGCTCCCGGAGGTGGTTCCTCCCTCCGGCAGGGTACCGGGAAGAGGGCTCCTGGTGCTGCCGATCTTGGAAGCGCTGCGGCGGCGGAACAAAGGAGAGATCGCGAAAAAGGGTTCTATCCTCGAGAGTTTCGGGACAAGATAGAGATATAGTCAAAGGGGGCAGCCATAGGTGGACCAGGGGCCCCAGGCGCCCCCCTGGCGCGACCTAGGGGGTGGTCGCGCCAGGTGGCCACCTGGGCCACCCCTGGCTCCCCTCTGGCCCCACTTTGGCTCTTCCCGAAGCTTCCTGTACGCTGATTTTTCCTATACTTTTCCCGGAATTTTTCTGGCACTTTAAGTAATGGGAAAACCTGAAATACAAAAACAGCAGAAAACAGGAGCTGGCACTGGGGTGCACTGATTTAATAGGTTAGTCCAAATATGATCAAAATTGTATGGAAGTGCATCAATATCATATCAATATCACAGGAAAGATGCATGGAGCAAGCAGAAATTATAGATACGTTTTGGATGTATCAACATCCCGAAGCTTAATTCCTGCTTGTCCTCGAGTAGGTAAATGATAACAAGCATATTTTCTGTGGTGACATGCTTCCAACCATATAAGAACTTTTAAGTAAACCTATCAAGGCATGTAATTCAATTCAAGCCATAACAGGCAAGCGTCTATATTAGCATTGAAACAAGCAACATAAGAACATAAAGGTGCAAGAGCTCTCGCTGTCCGTGACTCGAATGTCTCCAAATGGTGTTTGCATGCAAGAAAGATGATAAAGATATACGAGAGAGTAAAACATAGTTTTTATTGTTGAGAACTTAATCTACTAAAGTTTCACACTTCGTCTTCTTTGGAATCTTATCTTGACTCATCCCCAGACCACTAGCCAGGTACAAGTCAAAATGATCCACTCCCTTTCGATATTTTGAGCACTCATGCAATGGATGAGCGTAAGCAAGAAAGTTGACACTTAGGATGTCAGAACCCCAACTAGGGTAAGTGCTAGCGTTTGAGTGCCCCTTTGAATCATGTGAAAAATTCAAAAAGAAATTCAAAAATGGGGAAAAGAAAAGCCCTGAAGAATTTAAATAAATGGCCAGACAAAAATTTATTCCAAAAATTCCTATGGTATTTTTGAAAAGTCTTATAAATAAGCATGATCACATATAAAGTGAAGTGGGTCCCACTGCATGCTCCAAGATTTGTCAAAAATTCAGAAAGGGCTTGGAAAATAAAGAATACCCCTATTTAAATTGAAATTCAATTAGTTTGAATTTCAAAAATCTTCAAATTTTGGGAGTGGCTAACTATAGGCCATGTAAGTCCATATAAATGATTTGGGGATTTTATAAAATGTTTTGATATTTTTTTTATATCAAAACAGAACAAATGTCAGAAGAAATAAAAATAAAAACAGAAAGAAAAGAAAGAAGGCTTACCAGGCATTCGGCCCAACTTAAGCCCCCATAGCCCAGGCCCACCCCCTCCACTTGTCGCCTTCCTCCCCGCCGAGCCAAGCAGCACGGTGGTGTGCATGCCGTGGCCGCCGACGCCGGCGAGGCCACGCAGCTGCTCCCCTGGCCATCTCCTCGCGCCTGGAGAAGCCCCTCGAAGCCCCGTGTCCATTACCCCTCCTCTGTCTCTCTCTCGTTCTCTCTCTCGCTCGATTTTTCCACCGTCCGAAAGCCGCCGTAGAGCGCCGCCGTGGATACTCGCGGCCGACGAGCACCCGAGCCCCTACAACCTTGTCCAGGAGATCCACCGCCATCGTCTACGTCGCCGTGCAACGGATTGGGAACCTCCTCGACCTGAAGCCACCGAAATCGTCGTCGCCATCTCGTCGGAGCCGCGGGAGCTCGCCGTTGAATACGTCACCACCGCGCCTTCCCCAGCCAGCCGTCCTCACCAGCAAGTTCGGGGTGAGCATACGCTTCTTTCCCCTCTCTCCGCACGCGATTTGGTGCCCGAAATCGCCATCGCCGTCGTGCTCCGTCTCCGGCCGCCGCGCCCGTCGTCGTAGCCGTGGCCCTGAAGCTCCCCGTGACCCCCTGCTGGCACCACGCGATGCGGACGACGACGAGACACACGCCCGTGCCCTCCTTTACTCTCCCCATGCCCAAAACCGCATTACGGCGAAGTTTCGGCGAGGCGCCGCTGTCCCAGAGCTCACCGGCGACATCCCCTGCCAATTAGGGCTAAACCCACCCCTAATAACCCCCCTAACCCCACTGACAGTGGGCCCAGTCCTTAATTAAACCAAGTTTAATTTTAAACAGAAGTTAAACTAACCCCTAGCCACTGACCAGTGGGACCCCCCTGTCAGGGAGGCCCACACGTCATGCTGACGTAGGCATGACGCCATAATTCCCTTTTCTATATAAAAGAAAATCTAGAAATTACAGAAAATATTTTAAACTTCAATAATTCATAGAATATTCATTTTAACTCCAAATTTAACAAATAATATATGAAAAAATATCAGAAAAATGCAAGGATTAAGAATATGCAATTTGTTTTCATGTTTGACCATTTTAAACTGGGGGCAACAGTAGCACGTTTGCATATGGCTTAATTTGAATTCAAATTTGAAGTTTGAATTTGCAATTCTTTTGCAATACACTTCAATTAAATGGAATTTTCAACACATCAGTACCATGTACATCATGTTCTACAACTTGATCATGTGATTGTGCATTGTACATTATATTGATTGCAATGTTTGTGATGTTTGCTCGATAGAAGTGGAGCCGGAACCGGAGGCCATCCCCCTTCGTTGAAGACACCGTAACGAACCTCGTCAGCAAGGCAAGCCAACCCCATTGATGATGTCTATAAAATCCTACTTCCCTCTCAGTCTCGCTTATGCATGTTTAGGAGATCACCGAGACACGTTCTTTCGTATAGTTGAACCCATTCCGATGCATGACCTATCATTTTGTCACCGTATTAAGCAAACCACAATCCTAGCAGATATAGGAGTTGAATGATGAGCATGTGGCCCGTGCAACTGTTATTGCTTATTGCTTCTTAGTGATACAATGAGGATGTTATGATTGTGATTCGGGATGGAATGAAAACAGTGATGCTGATGATAACGTGTTGGTGAATCCACCCTAATACAAGGTGAATGATGAGAGGCTGTGTAGGAGTACACAGTGGGTTGTCTCATTGGACACCGCCTTAAGCACCGAGTTCTTGTATGGTAATCCAAGACAAAGAGTACAACCACACATTGGGCTCACTGACCCCTCTCGGCCTAGTACCTTGATCCGCGTTGACGTCCAGGAGTCAAATTAGTTCGATCTTTTCTTTTGGCATGTGCATAGAAAAAGTATGAAGGAATGGTTGCATCATATAGATATGTGGGTGCACCTGTGAGGCAGGAAAACCATCTGCCAGAGGTGGCGTCTCAGTCACTTGCATTGTTTGAGTCCGTTTCGTAGATCCGGCCGGGCTCTCGAGCGGAGGCAACTCAGATAGTCGACTCCTGGATTAGACCGGTTGTGAGCGAAGTGTCCTAGTGAACATCCTCGCTGTCACCTCTTGAACGGTGGCGAGCAAAAGGCGGGAACTGATGGTCATGTGTGTGTAGTTTACACCCTTGCAAGGTTAACAAAGCTATTCGAATAGCCGTGTCCGCGGTTAAGGACTACTTGGAACATGTACCTGATTATTAGACAACTTGAATGGATACTTCTAAAACTCGCAAGATAAGCGTGAGTGTTGTGGTGTTCTTCCTCGTGGGGAAGTCGAGGAAGTAACCATAGTGGTGTATTGGTTGGAGACTTGGTAGTGGACTCGTGTACGCTTCTTACCTCAAGTCTGGTACTCATAGAACAGGACTAGCCAAGTCAAAGCTGGCACTTCTGCATGATGAAACCCCACCTCCCTTTACCTTGAAACTGATTACGACTTTGTACTCACGTTTTCTTATTCTATGTTTTAGATGGAAACCCAGACCCCCGATGGAGTCACCTTCCTGAAGCTCGACATTGACTAAGCTAGTATAGTTCTAGACAGCAGTCTGGTCCCTTGTGGAAGGGCATGTATGTTGAACAAGGCTTCTCTAAGCCATTTGTTAAACTTGTCTGTACTCATACCTAATTTTCTTCCATTGTATGATGTAATGTTGATCACAGACATGTGATCTTTGTATACTCTATGTGTAAGTCAATAAAGAGGTACTTTGTAGAGTTATGTGATGATACCTGCTGTTCATACTAGGCATGTGTGCTGCGTGTATGTTTATAACATGCATGTCTTAGTATGGGTTTTCGAGACCTTAGTTGTGATCTGGCTGGCGGTCTTTTATACACCAAGTGGCCCTTAGATGTGCGCAACTTGGGGCATCGTGATGCGATTGATCGTGACTCTGTCATGTGCACACTTTGTTGTATGATCGAGCCCGCCCTAGACCCCGACTAAGTGATTGGGCTGGAGTAAGTCTATGTAAGAGTTAGGATTCAATCGATGACATGGTTGAGGCGACTTGTCTATGAATATGGGATTCACCACCCATAAGAATTTAGACTCGTGAGCGGACGATAAGGACCCATCTCAGTTGATCATCCGGCCTGAATGGGATGCCCCTCACGTTCGATGCTTTCCAAGAGTGTTCTGTGCTTGGCCTTGTCTGCTTAGACAAGTGGGTACGGCTCTCGGCTCTCCATGTGATTGTATCATGACTGGAATTACATACGCCTATTCCGGGTCCCAACAGACTTGGTATCAGAGCAGGACTATCTGTAGGATTATTCAGACCCTTGGTCGAAGTCGAGTCTAGCATTCTATAGTTATACAGTTACTTGGGTATAAAGGGAACAACGTAAGGCTTCTTTTTCTCCTTACCCTTATCGATCTGAGTTCTGGGTCACCTTATATTTTCTACGGGATGATAGGACTAGGCTCATCTATGTCTTACTAGAACATCTTGTTGAGTGCTTCTTTGCAGCCGTAGGATTGTTGTGGTTGTCCAGAGTCTTCGTGTCTTTGAGTTCCTTGAAGAAGTTATGTCCAATCTCGTCAAGGTTGTTTCATTTTTCATCCCGGTGTAGCCGTTATGCTGCCCGAGTTGTTCTGTGGTCCTTGTGAATCATTGTTGTGGCATTACAATATTTTCCTCCTAGTCATGTCCTCTTATCTTTGATTCCATCGTACAACCTGTTCTGATTGTTGATTTTTATCACACAGGATGTCAGGTGGAACTCGTAGTGATGTTCTTCGGAATCGAGACCGTGTTCGGAATCTAAATTATGATGAACCTCCACCACCGCCTTCTGCGGCGGAAATCATGATGGAAGCTGAGCGGAATAGGCGTGATCAAACACGCCTTCTGGATCTCATCGACCAGAATACCTCACGTCATCGCAATGTGGTTGTGATCATTCAGGACTTCATCCTCCTCAAGCCACCGGTATTCCGATATTCTTCTGAGCCCCTTGAAGCTGATGATTGGCTCCGTTCCATCGAGCGTAAGCTTGATACGACACATGTTTCTCCCAATGACCGAGTTATTTTCGCGGTATACTTCCTGGAAGGTGCTGCTATTCAATGGTGGGAGAACTATGTTGCAATGCAGCCAAATGGTCACGTAGTGACTTGGCAGGAGTTCTATGTTTCCTTTCGAGGGTACCACATTCTGGATGAGTTGATGGAGCGCAAGAAGGAAGAGTTCTGCAATCTAACTCAAGGAGAGATGTCCATTCATGAGTATGTGAGAGAGTTCAACCGTCTTGCTCGGTATGCCCTAGATGAGATCACCACCGATGCCAGAAAGCAGGCAAGGTTCCGCAAGGGACTTAGCCCCATCCTTCGCCATGATCTCAACCTCATCGAATTTGCCACCTTTGAGGAGTTAGCCAACAAATCCTTTAGAGCTGAGCATGGCAATGAAGTGTTTGAAGAGTCTCGCAAGCATGCTCTTGAGCTTGCGCCTTCTGCAAGTTCAGCCCCTCACAAACGCCGAATATTGATTTCAACTAGTGTCATACCTCAAAACCTTCGTCAGAGGCCACCATCCCATATATGCCATCCACCTCAACACATTGTTCCTCCCAGGAATGATGGTGTGCAATCAAGTAATCCTGCTCCCAGCAATTCAGGCAGGGTGTGTTTCAAGTGTGGTCAGCCAGGCCATTACCTCCGTCAGTGCCCTCAGGTCTTGATGACACCACGTCATTCTCGACGTAAGCCTTCAAGGAAATCCACCTCCAAACCCTTGCAAGCAAAGCCTTCATCCACTAGTAGTGGTTGTGTGAACCAAATCTCAGTTGAGGAAACCACTTCTGCTTCTGACGTCATCCTTGGTACACTCCCAGTCAATCATGTTCCCGCCTCCGTTCTTTTCGATCCAGGAGCTTCTCATTCATTCATGTCGGAGATTTATGCACTTCGGCATGAGTTTCCCTTTGAAGAAATGTTTTCTCCAATGATCATTCAAACTCCTGGTTCAAAGTGGCAAACTAATAGAGTAAGCAATGGCAATCAAACTTATAGCCCTCAAGTCTCCGGACATTGATGTCATCCTAGGAATGGATTGGTTATCAAGGCAAAATGCTTTCCTTGATTGTAAAGCCAAGTCAGTTAAACTTACCCATCCTTCAGGCCAGACCATTGACTACACCTCACCCAGTTCTAGAATCCAGATGCATACTTTGAATGTGCTTCCCCTTCCAGACATTAAAGATATTCCGGTGGTTCGTGACTTCCCGGATGTCTTTCCTGAAGAACTGCCGGGCATGCCACCCGACAGATGTGTAGAATTCATAGTGGATCTTATACCAGGCACAGCCCCAATTTCCAAACGTCCATATAGAATGGCCCCACATGAGTTAACTGAGCTAAAAACCCAACTTGATGCTTCGTTGGCAAAAGGCTTCATCCGCCCTAGCTCATCGCCATGGGGTTGCCCCGTTCTATTCGTAACAAAGAAAGATGGAACAAAAAGGATGTGCGTAGACTATCTCCCGCTAAATCTAGCGACGATAAAGAACAAGTACCCACTGCCCAGGATCAATGATCTTTATGATCAACTTGCTGGATCTTCTGTCTTCTCCAAGATGGATTTGAGATTAGGCTATCATCAAATCAAAATCAGGAATGAGGACACCAAAAACGGCTTTCACTACTCGTTATGGTTTTTACGAGTATACCGTCATGTCCTTCGGTTTAACCAATGCCCCCTCCACATTCTCGCGCTTAATGAATTCGATCTTCATGGAGTACCTAGATAAATTTGTTGTAGTTTATCTTGATGACATTCTCATCTACTCGAAGAACGAAGAAGAGCACGCAGAACATCTTAGGTTGGTATTGATGAAGCTTCGAGAGCATCGCCTTTATGCCAAGTTCTCTAAGTGTGAATTTTGGCTACCAGAAGTGACCTACTTAGGCCATGTGATTTCTGCGAAAGGCATTGCTGTCAATCCCGAGAGAGTTCAGGCCGTCCTTGACTGGACTCCACCTGAATCGGTTAAGCAAGTTAGGAGTTTTCTTGGCTTAGCAAGCTATTGTCGCCGCTTCGTCGAGAACTTTTCTAAAGTTGCAAAGCCTCTAACTGAACTCCTCAAGAAAGATAAGAAATTCCAATGGACCCCCAAGTGCGCGGAAAGCTTTCAAGAGCTAAAAAGAAGATTGACTTCTGCACCCGTACTTGCACCTCCAGACACCAAAAGGGATTTCGACATCTATTGTGACGCTTCACGGCAAGGGTTAGGATGTTGGGATACGGGGCAGAAAACACAAATTTTTCATACCTACGGTACCCGAACCCAAGATCTATGCTATGGCGATGTAAAGTAACGGAGGGAATCGGTGTTCATACCTTTGAAGACCGAAAGAGGGAAACGTTCTTGCGAACATGGCTGGCGTAGACTCGGAACTACGACCTCCCTGTCGTGTAGAAGACCACCACCGGCGAGGATGACTCCCGGTAAACCTCCAGCGACGAAGTAGCACCACAGGTGTAGTGCCTCAAAGGGATTATACACGTACGGTACAATCGTTGTTCCTCCCGGGGCCCGAACCAGGCGAGCAGCGGAAGAAAGACGGCTACGGATCCCGACTCCAGCAGAACGACGGCCTGCCATATGGTGGAGAACTCCAATCCAGGTGCAGACTCCAAACAAGGGGAGTCCACTTCCGGGAACGAGAAGGAGGAAGAAGGAGATATTGGTGTGTTGGAAAAGGGGGGTCTACCCCTCCTTATATAGGCCAAGGGGGGTGCCATCCTCCTCCCCTCCCCCATGTGGGACTAAACTCCCATGGGGGGGGGGGAGTGCGCCGGCCAAGGGGGGTGGTGGGCCCCACCCTTGGCGCCAAGCCCAAGGGCGGAGACCCCCTCCTCCCTTAATGGGCCCCATGGGCCCATTTAGCCTTTTCCCATTTTTTAATTTATTTAATATGTTTTAAATATTTAATTCAGATAATTAAAAAATAAAACATTATTAAAACAATTAAACTTTTTTTTGAACTATTCAAAATGTCCGGAAACCATTCCGTCCTCCTCCGAAACTATTCCGGTGATTCCTCCTATTTCACCGATTGATCCCGTAACAGTCCTAAGCATCGATTGCCCTTAAGTGTAACACCCTAACGGTCCGGGAAATAGAAGACATGGTCGAGACTCTTCTCATTGACCAATGACTAGTCAGTTGGACCTGGTTACAATCCTTGACAGCCCCTGCGCTTCCATCGAATGAACTTCGATCGCTTTTGGAAACCGTTAATGATACGACGTAATCCCTTTGTGCTGCGGTACTTTGATTGTCTGAGGTTTGATCGTCGATATCCTACATACCGTGTTCACATCTCGTTCACAACAAACAACTTCTCTCGTCCATGATCAATGCATCTCTTGTGACCTAGTCACGTCCTTGCGAGGTGTTGATGCAATATCCCCGAGTGGGCCCATAGTACCTTTCCTGTCACAAGGACTGACAAATCCCGCTCTGATCTATTAACTTACTCATCAACCATCTATTTCGGAATATCCAAAGTGCACCGTTATATCCAGCATATTTCAGTCACGCGGTGGGATACAAATCAAACTCTCCTCATAGATGACAATTACGTATGATCGTTACGGTCTAAGGACTAAGCCATACGTTACAAATTCATAGCAACGCTGAACTATGTGACTCGATCACATTGCAATACTTTAGGTGGGTGTGCGTCCATCACATCATTCCCCTTAACGATATGACCTCATTGTCAATGGACTTAAGTGTCGCCATGATCAGGAAAGCTTGATCAAACAATTGCCCAATGAGATAGTTTACTCGAGTTAAACTATGGACCATGTTTTATACTACACCTGTATTAGTATTTCCAAGTAATACAGTTATAGCACAGTATAAAACGTATTATGAACAAAACGGATTTGTGACAAATATCTTTATTAATTTGTCTCTAGGGCACATATCCAACATCTCCCACTTGCACTAGAGTACAAATTACACTAGTTTACATCAGGTATGTATCTAACACCAATGGTCTCTCGGTGTTCTTCAAACTTGCCCTGTGGAAGAGGTTTAGTCATCGGGTCTTCTGCGTTCAGATCCGTATGTATCTTGTGAATCCTAGTGTGTCCATCCCTGACGTAGTCCCGCGTCACATGGAACTTTCGGAGGATGTGCTTGGCTGTAGAGTGAGTTCTTGGCTCCTTCGCGTTAGCAATGGCACCCGTGTTGTCGCAGAAAATTCCCACGGGGTCAGTGCAGCTGGGAAAGACGCCAAGCTCAATCATGAACTTCTTCAATCACAGCGCCTTGTTTGACGCTTCGCAAGCGGCAATATACTCCGACTCCATTGTAGATTGGGCGATGACTGACTGTTTGCCGCTCCTCCACCTAATTGCGCCACCGTTCAACATGAAAACATATCCCGTCTGGGATTTTGAGTCATATAGATCTGAGCCGAGGCTTGCGTCAACGTAACCCTATACGATGAGCTCCTCATTAACTCCTCCATAAACGAGAAAGAGATCCTTGGTTCTTCTCAAGTACTTAAGGATGTTCTTTACTGGTGTCCAGTGAGCCATTCCTGGGTTACTCTGGTTGCGATTAGTCATACTAATGGCCAGCGCTAAATTCGGTCTGGTACATAACATAGCATACATGAGAGAACCTATGGCTGAGGCATAGGGATTTGAGGACATCTCCTCCTTATCTTTTGTTGTGGTTGGGCATTGAGTCACGCTTAATTTGACACCTTTTATAACTGGCAAGAGGCCTCTCTTGCAGTTACCCATACTGAACCTTTTCAATATCTTGTCAATATAAGTGCTCTGACTCAAGGCCAACCGTCGATTAGGTCTATCTCTATAGATCTTAATCCCCAATATGTACGCAGCTTCACCTAGGTCCTTCATGGAAAATTGTCCATTCAGATATTCCTTCACTTCCTCTAAGAATTTCTTATCGTTCCCTATTAGTAATATGTCATCTACATATAACACAAGGAATGCTACAGATCTCCCACTCAATTTCTTATAGACGCAGAACTCTTCGACGTTTTGGACAAATCCAAAAGCTTTAATGACCTCATCAAATCGAAGATTCCAGCTCCGAGATGCTTGCTTCAACCCATAGATGGACCGTTGAAGCTTGCACACCTTACCAGCGTTCCTTGGATCGACAAACCCCTCTGGTTGCATCATATACAACTCTTCCTCAATGTTGCCATTTAGGAATGCAATTTTCACATCCATCTGCCATATCTCGTAATCATGATATGCAGCTATTGCTAGTAGGATCCGAATAGACTTTATCATCGCTACAGGAGAGAACGTCTCCTCGTAGTCAATTCCTTGAATTTGTCGGAACCCCTTCGCGACAAGTCGAGCTTTGTAGACAGATACGTTTCCGTCTGCGTCAGTCTTTTTCTTGAAAATCCATTTATTCTCGACGGCCTTGCGGTCCTCGGGAATATCCACCAAATTCCATACTTTGTTGGTGTACATGGAGTCTATTTCGGATTTCATGGCTTGAAGCCATTTCTCGGACTTGGGTCCCTCCATTGCTTCTTTGTAACTTGTAGGTTCATCCGACTCATCAGTCGAGATTGCATTCACAAGCTGTCCGTAAAACTCAGTAGGTTGACGGACTCTTGATGACCTACGGGGCATAATAGGTTCCTCTTCATTCTCATCATGATCATCATCAATGTCATGATAGTTATGAATGTCGTTCTGGCCATTCTCTTCAGTTCCCACTGTGGAAGATGGTTCCAGAACAATTTCCGTAGCCGTTTCTTCCAATTGGAGTGATTGGTCAGTCACTTCATCGAGGTCTATTTTCCTGCCACTCAAATCTTTCGCGAGAAACTCCTTCTCAAGAAAGTGTCCCGTCTTGGCAACAAACGTTTTGCTGTCAGACTTGTTGTAGAAGTTGTATCCACAAGTTTCCTTGGGATAGCCCACAAAGATGCACTTATCCGCCTTGGATTCAAGTTTGTCAGGCTGTAGTTTCCTAACATAAGCCTCACAACCCCAAATCTTCAAGTGAGACAACTTATGTTTCGTGCCATGCCATTCTTCAAATGGTGTTGTCTTTACGGATTTGGATGGTGCCCTATTAAGAATATGAGCGGCAGTTTCTAATGCATACCCCCAGAATGACACAGGCAAATCAGTATGAGACATCATCGAACATACGCTATCCAATAGGGTTCAATTACGTCGCTCAGGCACACCGTTTCTCTGAGGTGTGCCTGCCGGCGTAAGCTGTGGTACTATGGCACAATACTTCAGATGATTGCCAAACTCGTGACTCAAATACTCGCCACCTCGATCCGATCGAAGGTTCTTGATTTTCTTTCCGAGTTGATTTTCGACCTCATTCTGAAATTCCTTGAACTTTTCAAAGGATTCATAATTGTGCTTCATCAAGTAAATATACCCATATCTGCTCAAGTCATCAGTAAAGGTCACGAAGTAACGAAGACCATTGCGAGTGGGGACGTTCATGGGTCCACATACATCCGTGTGTATGATCCCCAACAAGTCATCCGCACGCTCCATTATCCCATTGAATGGAGTCCTTGTCATTTTGCCCATGAGGCATGGTTCACATGTATCAAGGGATCCAAAATCCAATGGCTCAAGAAGTCCATCCTTATGGAGCTTCTCCATGCGCTTTATACCAATATGACCAAGTCGGCAATGCCACATCTTCATGTGATCTTCATCATTCTTCAATCTTTTGGCCTCAATATTGTTAATGTGACACACGTCACCATCGAGATCAAGTACGAATAAACCATGCAACTCCGGTGCGTGAACATAAAACATTTCATCCTTATAAATCGAACAACCAATTGTATCAGACTTAAAAGAATAGCGGTCTCGCTTCAAGCAAGAGCCACTAACGATGTTCACACTCAACGCGGGTACATAGTAGAAATTATTCAGAACTAAAACCAATCCCGAAGGGAGACTAAGATGCTTCGTGCCGACCGCCAAGACTTCAATTTGACAGCCATTCCCCACGCGCATCGTCACTTCATCCTTGAGCAAGCGTCTCCTATTCCTTAGTCCCTGAATGGAATTAGAAATATGAGCGACAGATCCTGTATCACTTATCCAGGATGTGTTCCCGGCGCTTGTCAAGAGAAGATCAACAATATGTATATCAAATATACCTTCGTCTCTCTTGGCGACCTTGCCAGCCTTCTTGGCTTTTAGGTACTTGGGGCAGTTGCGATTCCAGTGACCTTCACCCTTGCAGTAGAAGCACTCCACTCCGGGTTTAGGCTTGGGTGCCTTGGGAGGAGCGGCAACTGACTTTCCATCCCTCTTTGGGCCACCTCTCTTGGCCTTCTCCCGCCTTCTTGACTTCTTGAAGTCAGTGGTCTTGTTGACCATGAAGACGGCGTGATCCTTCTTGATATCAACCTCGGCGCTCTTCAGCATGGCGAACAACTCAGAAGGGGTTTTGGTCATCCCCTGCATGTTGTAGTTCAGCACAAAGCCTTTGTAGCTAGGGGGAAGCGACTGCAACACCCTATCAACAGCAAGTTCATCTGGAATGTGGCATTCCAGAGCATTCAAGCGCTGAACGTAGCGAGACATTTTGACTACGTGCTCACTCACGCTGCCGTGCTCGTTCATCTTTGCAGAGAAGAAGGCTTCAGAAGCCTCGTACCGTTCAGCCCTGGCTTGAGGTGCGAAGACCGCCTTGAGGTCGGTGATAATCTCATATGCACCCATCCTCTCAAAGCGTTTCTGCAGCTCAGCCTCCATGGAGTAGAGCATGCCACTCTGGACAAGGTTGTACTCATCAGTCCTGGAGAGATAGACATTCTTCTCGTCCTGACTGGCATCATCTGTTGGTGCGTCACCTAACGCGCCCTCTAGTACGTATGCCATCTTGAGGGGAACGAGGAGAATCCTCAGTGTGCGGAACCAGTTGGTGAAGTTTGTCCCATCTGTTTTTAGCTTATCTTTCTCTAGGAATGATCCTAAGTTGAACGAGGGGCGAGGTGCTACCATCTACAAGGTTGATTCACAAGGATACATATTTAGACTTTTGTTCATAATGTGGAGTTTCAATATTATCTCCAAATTCTAGAATGCTCCCACTTAGATAAACACCTCTCAATTTAACTAAGTGATTACACAATCCCAACCCCCATACCTCCCCCAACCGTCACGGCCATCAGTATGCGAACCAGGTAGGCCTCTAAGCCAGTCACATCAGGCATGTGACTCGTGCTCGACCTTTCGGTCTCCTGTGTTCCAGGCCCGCATCTACATACGTCAAGCCTGCCAATCGAACCTTGATGTTAGCTGTTCAGCAAGGCCATATCTGCATATGCCAGGCTTGCCGAACCCAACCTCATGCGAACTCCGTTGAATATGTAGGACAACTCCGGTATGTACGGAGCATCAAGCCATATGGGTTTCGTGCTACCTTCAATATATCTAGCATACTAGCATAAAACAGAAAGTAAAACTGTAAATCATACTCCCTCCGTCCGGAAATATCTGTCGCGGGAAGGATTTATTTTGAACTATGGTATAATTTACACGTCAGTCCTCTGTATTTGAAATCTGTTTCCTTCCCGTCCCCGTCTTCCTGCTTCCCGTCTCCGTCCGGCCGTCCCCATCCTCCGCCTTCCTCCCTCGTCCGGCCGTCCCCGTCCTCCTCGCGGACGCCGGCGTACCTGTCCTCCTCGCGGACGCCGGCGTACCCGTCATCCGCCCTTGTCCTAGCTCGTGGACGCGCAGGAGATGGATCTTAGAGAGCGCCCGCATCGGAGCTCGACCTCGTCGGACTCCTAGCTCATGGGCGGCGCCTCCCTCCGTACCTCCTAGCTCCCAGGATGCGCATCCCCAGACTCTTCCGCTCCGCTCCCCGTGCTCCGGCCCACCGGCCTACAAGTCGCGTCCCCTACTGCAGTCGTGCCCCGAGGAAGGAAGCTCCACCGAGGAAATAAGAAGCCATCCCCGGACCTCGCCGTCGTCTGCATCTCCCTCTGCAAGGTCGAGATCTTCAAGGTCGAACAAGGACCGCTTCAAGGTCCTCGCCGCCATCTTCAACCTGAATTCAGAGCAGGCTTCGTCAGAATTCAGAGAAACCTGAACACAGGACACAACCTGAACACAATCTAAACACAACCTGAGCTGCTTCGTTTCGTCAGAACACAACTGTTTGGTTTCTTCAACATAGCTGCTTGTTTCGTCAGAACACAACTGCTTGGTTTTGTCAGAACACAGCTGCTTGGCTTCTTCAACACAGCTGCTTGGTTTCTTCAACCTGAATGCACGCAGTAAATTAGCTCCAGCAACACACTAATCTTAATCTGTGTGTTTGATGGAGATGGATATGGTGATGGAATGGAAAGAATTCTGAACACAGCAAGCAATCTATCAACCTGACCACTTGAAAGTCCGCAGCTGCTTGATTTCTTCAGAATTCAGAAAACTGAACACAGGAAACTGAATGTCACTCAACCTGAACACAGTTGAACACAGGAAACTGTAGCTGCTTGTTGAACTGCAAGCTCCTTCTCCAACTATGGTTCTCCCAGCCTGAATGTCACTCCACCTAAAGAAGATTCAGGTACATTCATGAGAAATTTAAATAAAAGCTCCAAATTAACTTGACAAAGAGAGATAACACTCTACAAAATGTACAGTCACAAATCGTGGTTCTCATGGTCCTATAATTATTTCTTTGATTCATACAGATCTTTGATTGATCCATGCACACAAGTTGGTTTCTAAATATAAATCTGCACACTTACATCCAAGTGGCACTACATCATGTATGAATAATTGTGGTGCAGCATTCGAAGAGCAACATAATTATCTTGCGGTTGTTTGACAAAGAAAGACAATGCTGAAATTTGATAATGAAATAGTGCTCGCCAATGAGTACATGAGAAAACAAATTGATGGCAAAAGAGTATGCAAGCTGGTTTCCAAGAGGAAGAAACTACCCCATAAAGCATTGCATATGTGGAAATACAATAGGATGCATCAAAAGGACCTCTTCTCTGAACCTTTGGTACACGGTAAGCTTTTATCGATTCAGCTGGTGTTTTCTTATTCTCAGAAGAAACAATGTCATGACCCTAATCTTGCTCTTTTACAGGAATGTGTACTGAGTTACATAACAGTTACAAGGCGGAGTTCCCTCGACAAGTAGAAGATGCTCCTATCGACTTGAACGAGATTCCTCCAGAAGATGCTCCTATTGACTTGAACGAGAATCCTCCAGAAGCTGCTCTTATTGACTTGAACGAGATTCCTCCGGAAGATGCTCCTATCAACTTGAACGAGATTCCTCCAGAAGATGCTCCTATCGACTTGAACGAGATTCCTCCAGAAGATGCTCCTATCGACTTGAACGAGATTCCTCCAGAAGATGCTCCTATTGGTTTGGATGCTCAAGAGGAAGCTGCTCTCGGTTTAGATGCTCAACAGGAAGATGGAATTGATCAACAAGTAGATCCAACAAAAACTGCAACAAATCTAATAGATAAGCAAAGATATGTTGTCTACTTTGCTTTGGAAGTGATGAGGAGGAGCAGAGATGGATATATCCTGCCTGTCGACAAGCAACTCGTTGCAAACTTGTTGAACACAACTGTTCGTACAATAGAGAGAATTTGGCAGGAAACAAATAAACAACTTGAAGAAGGTCTTGAAGTGGATGTCTCCAGCAAAAAGAAGGGTAGAAGTGGTCGTAAGAGGAAAGAGTTAGAACTGTCGAGGATAGCGACAATCCCACTAAACAAGAGGAAGACAATTCGAGCTCTATCAAGGTCTTTGGGTCTTTGCCCCTCAACCTTACACACAAGGGTCCAGTTGGGCGAGGTGGTTCGGCACACTAGCAGCTTGAAGCCGGTGATGTCAGAAACTAACAAGATTGATAGATTTAAGTTTGGTGTATCTTTTGTCAATTCGAGCACGCTTATTTTTCAGAAGATGGACAAAATCGTCCACCTCGATGAGAAGTGGTTCGATATGACAAAGGTGAAGAACACATATTACCTTCTACCTGAAGAACCTAGACCTTTGCGCACCACGAGGAACAAGCAAAGCATTGGAAAAGTGATGTTTCTAGTAGCTGTGGCGAGGCCCAGATATGGTGATGATGGGGAAGTACCATTCGATGGCAAAATTGGCATTTGGCCCTTTGTCATAGAGACTCCGGCAAAGAGAAAGAGTCGACACAGAGAGAAGGGGACACTTGAACTGAAATCAATGAAAGTTACTAGAGATGTCATGAGAGAATATCTCTGCGACAAAGTGATTCCGGCTATACAGGACGTGTGGCCGGACGAAGATGAAGGCAGCACCATATTCATCCAGCAAGGCAACGCAAGACCTCACGTCCTACCCGATGATGAGGGTTTTGCCCATGTCGTAGATCAGACTGATTTGGACATTAAGTTGACGCAGAAACCACCAAACAGTCCAGACATGAACGTTCTCGACTTGAGCCTCTTCCGATCTCTTCAGTCACACACGGATACTAGAGCACCTAAAAATATCCGAGAATTGATAGAAGGTGTGGAGCAAGAGTTTCAGGACTATGATGTCGACAAGCTGGATCGAAGCTTTCTAACACTGCAGACGTGTATGCTTGAGGTCATGAAGAAAAAAGGAGGCAATGACTATGAGACTCCTCACATGAATAAGGACCAAGTGCTGCCAGAAGAAAGGCACGGCCTCGCTCTACCAGTCTCGGCTGAACTACTTGCTCAAACCATTGCCCTTATAGAAGCAGCTCCCCCCAAGCCTCCAAGCAAAGAAAAGAAAAGAAGAGCAGCAGAACCATCCAAGCAGAGAAAAGAAAAGAAGGCAACACCAATCAAGCAGAGAGAAGTACAAGAAACACACGAAACCATAATCTGAAATTGTTGAACACATGACTGAACTTGTTGAACACAGGAAACTGTAGCAGATCAATCTTGATCAATGTTGTAGTATCATGATGGTAAAAAAGTTACTCCTAGTTGTTGTTCTCTTATTTGAGAATAAAAAAATACCCCTAGTTTTATTTTACCACTAAATTATCAGTACACTTAATCAGCCTAAAAGCTCTAATGAGAAATACTCCAACCTTCTTGTACTCCAAGATGAATACAGGAAACCAAACCAAGAATTCGTAAACGTAACCATGCTGCTGCTAATCACATAAGTCCAACTAGGAGTAGCTTCTGCTAATCAGATAACCCTGTGTACTTACAAGAGTAGTTCAATTCAGAGATGGGGAGAAGCAGAATTTACCGACACCAGGAGACGTGAAGGTGGGAGGTGAGCGAAGAGCAGGAGGCCGGCGGCGTTGACGAGCTCTAGAGCCCGAGGACGCCAGCGTCCTTGAGGACCCCGGGGTCAAAGATCGAAGCTTGCCTCCAACTCATCCTGCCCGTCGTCGTCGAATCTTGCCTCTAGTGCCTGGCAGCCGTGGCGGAGGCCACGACCGTCGATTCGTCGCCACTGCTTCGTCCCGGCCCTCCTCGTCTGTCCGTGGCGCATCCTGACTCGCAGCCACCGTATCCGGGCTCATCAACACTGGATCCTTCCTCGCCAGAGATTTGGACCGAAAAAATGGATTTTTGGTTGGATGGGAGCGAGGCGGCGAGGGGAGGGGGGCGAGGCGGCGCGAGGAGCGCGGCGAGGTGGAGAAGAGCGCGGAACGGCGAGGTGGAGCACAGGGGAGTGCGACACGGCGAAGTGGAGGAGAGGGGAGCGCGGCACCGCGACGGGGGCTCGGTGGCGGAGTTTGGGAGCTCGGTGGCCAAGCGCAGCGGGGCGTGTTCCGACAGGAGCTGGACCGCGGATTATTTCTGAAAAAGGTTAGGTTTTTTTTTGCAAAATAGCCGTTGCGACAGATATTTCCGGACGGAGGGAGTACAACCTATGATCCCCCTTTATACAAAGCAAAGTTAAACGCCTTTCTACTTTAGCTTGTGCAAGTTTTACGTGGCTGCTAGGGGTTTCAAGAGAGAGAACCATTTTTATCCTGCGAAAAACATGCCACAACACCGTCTCCCATCCATCTCTATTACGCCCCTGTCGGGGCCCTCCATTGCAAACATCTTCACATCGCTAATGCAGAGAGACAGACACCCCCCAGCCAATTTATATGGTACAAGCCATATGTCAAGCGTGGAACCAGTCTCGCGAAAACGCGTAAGGTCGGTCGGTGGCCGCTTCATCAAACATTGCCGCAACGCTAAATGAGTACACGTGGGAGGGTAACGAATGAAGATTCGATGCCCACATCCTAGATGTGTTCTACCCGTACAATACATCTACGCATAGCTAGCTCTCATACCACTGTTGGGATACGGGGCAGAAAACACATATTTTTAATACCTACGGTACCCGAACCCAAGATCTATGCTATGGCGATGTAAAGTAACGGAGGGAATCGGTGTTCATACCTTTGAAGACCGAAAGAGGGAAACGTTCTTGCCAATGTGGCTAGCATAGACTCAGAACTACGACCTCCCTGTCGTGTACAAGACCACCACCGGCGAGGATGACTCCCGGTAAACCTCCAGCGACGAAGTAGCACCACAGGTGTAGTGCCTCGAAGGGATTATACATGTACGGTACAATCGATGTTTCTCCCGGGCCCCGAACTAGGCGAGCAGCGAAAGAAAGATGGCTACGGATCCCGACTACAGCAGAATGATGGCCTGCCTTATGGTGGAGAACTCCAATCCAGGTGCAGACTCCAAACTAGGGGAGTCCACTTCCGGGAAGGAGAAGGAGGAAGAAGGAGATATTGGTGTGTTGGAAAACGGGGGTCTACCCCTCCTTATATAGGCCAAGGGGGATGGGTGCCATCCTCCTCCCCTCCCCCAAGTGGGACTAAAATCCCAAGGGGGGGGGAGTGCGTGTAACAACCCAGTTTTCACAAAAATTAAAAAATTTGTATTCGATGTAAATTGTTTGATTGTCTGATTTGTTTGCGGTGTTTGCATCCCCGATTTATCAGTCTGCGATTATTTTTCCCCCTCTTATCTCGTATTGGACGGAGACCGACCCTTGCCACCCTGACACTCGACATTTGCGACACCGGGTTTCACCCGATCACCGTCGCGAAAACCGCACGAGACCAGCAACCGCTCGGGAGCGAGCCAGCCGGTCGCCTCCCTCCAGCGTGGGCTCGGCCTGCCCCACGAGGCCCAGCAGGCGCCCCCAGATCCAGCCGGCCTGATGGGCCACCAGCAGCTGGCAGCCCACCTCGGGCCAGATGGGCTCGGCCCAGCTGGATGAGACATTTTTTTCTTTTTCTTGTTTTTTTTCCTGGCTGCTAATTTTGCTAAGTATGAGGAAAACAGTGTGCTGTATCAGTTTTGCGATGTAGTTTACGAGCAATCCGTAGACCGGATGACGTTGCGCCCAAAATGAAAGTTCCTTAGAATTGTGTGCACTTTAATTCATCTTTTGTGAGCATTTGCATTTGAGTTCATCTTGATTGTGTAATTGTGTGCTAAACAGGGCATCAGATCGTTAATTGCAACTGCTGCTGTTAAACTTGCTGAAACTGTTATTTTATTGCAACTTCGGGCGACGGTTGCTTCGCAACCGTACGTCGGAATTGATTGATTCCTTTTGCGTTGCGTTAAGCATTGTTTCTACTTAAGTTCATGCATTCACATGCCATAATTTCTTGCTGCATCATGATTGTATCTTGCTCCAAAGTAGCTATCCTGTTGTTAGTGTGCTGATGTTTATATTTTGTTGCAACTTCGGTCGACGAGTGTGTCGCGACCGTTTATCGGAATTGAGTGATTCCAATTGCATATTGTTAAGCATCATGTCTACTTCATGCCCACGTATTGGTATGTCATGTTGCTGCACTTTTGCATATAGTTATACCTCTGTTTATACAGCATAAAAATAATAGTTTCTTCCATGTTGTTTGCTTAATATCTCTTGATCCGTGATGTCTTTTTGCTTGATTCTTTTTTCCATGTCTTCCCTGCCATGTCTAGTTTAGTTCCATATCAATTGTGAGCATGTTTGCATCCATTGTCCTGTTAATGCAATGCTCTAAAGTGTGCTTCCTGATGTTGGCAGATTGTGCCCGTAACTTGTTTTGCTTATATCTTTTTAACTGTAACTCCGTTTGGAGTGTGCCTTATATGTAAGTTGATTAGTTTTTCGTATACTTTGTGTTTATGCTATTGTTTGATGTTGTTAACCAACCTAAAATATGGTTTAGGACAGAACAGTACCAAATGTTTTAATTGTCGTGCGGCACTTAGTGTTATGCCATGTTTAGGTTGTGCCTCACTTAAATTGACTAGCATAGATAGTTTTCTTTGTGCTTCACCTCTTGACATGTTGTTGTGCTATGCCATGATTTCTTGAGTTGCCATGTTAATAACCGTTTGTTGATCACCTGTAGCTAAGCAACTTGAACCACTGTAAACGTGCGGTATTCGTCGTGTGTGACCGATACCCCACTTAAACTGTTAGTAACCGTTCTCGACGATAGATCCGTATCGCGTTGCCGTGTCTCGTGTTTCCTTCTTATTGATGCTTGCGCGTGTTTGCCTTGTAGTAATAGATTCTTGCTCGTTGATTGCTTTCCAGTGTTTATCGTCTTGTGTGCTTCCGCGGGTACCTTCGGAGACGACGCGAGCTTGCGATCCACTACACCTTCGGAACCCGACTTATCAACAGGCAAGGACTATACATTACTTATGATCCATTCTATTTCAACCAGCGGTTTGCATGCCAGTATAGGTTAGGTTCGATGTTTGATCCTACCACATGTTTACAACCTCTTTCAAACTGATACAGCCATGTCCCTTCCCAGCAAAACTTGTACTGCTATGTTACTATTGCTCGTTGCTCAGGCCCTGCTTAGTATGCATGCTTAGGATGCTACGATGTTACCCTATTACTCCTTGGTTTGGGCTATCACATTATTATATTGTTGTTGATGATAAGATTAATATAATGTTGACTATATTCGACGAAGGATGGAAGGTCTAGGCTATCCCGCCCCGACGCTTTGTTCCATTCGGGTCACCTAGGATCCGAGTTCCGGGTATTGGTTTTAAGACTGAGCGTGCCTAACCGCGTATGGGATTTTATGGGGTCCCCTTTTCTTACCTATCTAGCTTCAAACATTTCTAGTGGTGTCCCAAGCTGATTTACCATTTGAAACCGTGTGTGTGCTGGTCAGCTGCCAGTAGTTTTCAAACCAACCTGGACCAGTGAGGACATAGTTCCCTTGCTGGCCCACCTTGTTCGGCTGAGGACCCGGTTTCCCATGTGTGATTAACCGTCTATCCAAACTCGAGACAGACGGTAGAGACCAGATCGAGAGCGCGGCCGGATCCTGATCTGGATGTCGACTCACCGGGGGCCACCCGGATTTGTTCGTTGTTAGCTAGAGGGACCTGTCGTTTCGGATATCTTGGAACTAAATCATAAAATGGTTGCCTGTGATGGGTAGCAACTAAGAGAGATGGGCGAGCATGCGATGCCTCGTAATGGGCAGTTGGTACACCCCTGCAGGGTTAAATCTTTTCGAGAAGCCGTGTCCACGGTTATGGACGACTTGAGACCTACTCCTTGTTCATAGACAACAACAACTGAGATAATTTTAATATAACTTGATCAACGTGTGTGTGTGCTTTGACTGCTTCTTCTTTGTCGGGATGCGAAGAGGAGGACAAGGATAGGATAGGTGTTACGTTTGCGTAAGTAGTTGATAGCAAGACTTGTTGGAGGCGATTCCTCATCGAATGCTTGGCTTCTTATCTTACTCTCTAGATCGTTAGCCACTTCATAAATGCTAGTGCGGCAGCAACCTCACCACTTACCCCATCCTTACCGTAAACTACTAGTTGTCCTAGAATGACGAGTGATGTAGTCCTTGCTTGGTCAGATGACCACTAAAGTTGGATGCTGAGTACCTCTGTACTCATGATACTACCCCCCAAACTCTTTTCAGGGTTCTGATCGACAACAGGTACGGTGATCGACGTTTCACGTGGAGACTCGACGACGACTAGTTAGGTGGATCCCGCGGAGGGCCTGGACCCGTGTGCTTATAGGGATCGATGTTTTTACCTTTGCCACTAGGCATTTGATTGTAGTCTGTACTCAGACATGTACCTTCCGCTGTTGTATTGTATTTGAGGCAGTTGTATGCCGATTGTATGAGATGTCGTATCCTTGTATCTGTAATGTTGTGATATCATGTTGGAAATCCGGGGCATATGGCATTGTCATATGTCGCGGTGGGACCGATATGTGCTTCATCCCCGGATCTGGATGGAAACATCTAGATCTGGAATAGTACCGCATATCGGGCCTTACAACTTGGTATCAGAGCCTTACCGACCGTAGGATCCCCTCTCTGGCCGAAGTCGAGTCTAGACAAAAACTATTTTGTAGTTATTAAGTTAGTTATCGGAGAGTAGGAATCTTTTTACTCCTTACCTTTGCTCTGGTCAGGACAAGTGTCACAAGTGTTTTACTCTCGCTTTATCCCTTTCAAACTTTAGGATCTCGAGTGTGTGGAGTTTCGGAACCGTTACAATGCCTTGCTTGCAGCGTATTGTCTCGATTCCGAGCTCAGGTGGGAATTCATGTAATACCTTTAGCTTCTCCGATTTTGGGTATCATCTGAGTCATCCTTTGCCCTCCCTCCTTTTGCCCGGTGTTTTCATGACTTGCGTCGAAGAGCACTATCCCTTTGACAAGGTTTCATTGCCGTTCTTCCTCTTGACACTGATGGTTTCATTTTTTAGACGATGCCGTCTCTCTGCGGAAAGAATCTTGACCGAAGTTCGACGTCGACGTGGAGCAGAGTCCCTTGTTGCTGGTGTTGAAGATCGTCGACTCTTTTATCCCCTGGATCGTCCTGGATCTCGGGCCGAGATCCCTTGTTGGTGGTGTTGTATTGTAACATCCCATTTTTCACAAAAATTAAAAAATTTGTTTTCGATGTGAATTGTTTGATTGTCTGATTTGTTTGCGGTGTTTGCATCCCCGATTTATCAATCGGCGATTATTTTTCCCCCTCTTATCTCGTATCGGACGGAGACCGACCCTTGCCACCCTGACACTCGATATTTGCGACACCGGGTTTCACCCGATCACCATCGCGAAAACCGCACGAGACCAGCAACAGCTCGGGAGCGAGCCGGCCGGTCGCCTCCCGCCAGTGTGGGCTCGGCCTGCCCCACGAGGCCTAGCAGGCGCCCCCAGATCCAGCCGGCCTGATGGGCCACCAGCAGCTGCCAGCCCACCTCGGGCCAGAAGGGCTCGGCTCAGCTGGGTGAGACATTTTTTTAATTTTTCTTGTTTTTTTCCTGGCTGCTAATTTTGCTAAGTCTGAGGAAAATAGTGTGATGTATCAGTTTTGCGATGTAGTTTACGAGCGATCCGTAGCCCGAATGACGTTGCGCCCAAAATGAAAGTTGCTTAGAATTTTGTGCACTTTAATTCATCTTTTGTGAGAATTTGCATTTGAGTTCATCTTGATTGTGTAATTGTGTGCTAAACAGGGCATCAGATCGTTAATTGCAACTGCTGCTGTTAAACTTGCTGAAACTGTTATTTTATTGCAACTTCGGGCGACGGTTGCTTCGCAACCTTACGTCGGAATTGATTGATTCCTTTTGCGTTGCATTAAGAATTGTTTCTACTTCAGTTCGTGCATTCACATTCCATAATTTCTTGCTGCATCATGATTGTATCTTGCTCCAAAGTAGCTATCCTGCTGTTAGTGTGCTGCTGTTTATATTTTGTTGCAACTTCGGTCGACGAGTGTGTCGCGACCGTTAATCGTAATTGAGTGATTCCAATTGAATATTGTTAAGCATCATGTCTACTTCATGCCCACGTATTGCTATGTCATGTTGATGCACTTTTGCATTTAGTTATACCCCTGTTTATACAGCATAAAAATAATAGTTTCTGCCATGTTGTTTGCTTAATATCTCTTGATCCGTGATGTCTTTTTGCTTGATTCCTTTTTCCATGCCTTCCCTGCCTTGTCTAGTTTAGTTCCATATCAATTGTGAGCATGTTTGCATCCATTGTCCTGTTTATGCAATGCTCTAAAGTGTGCTTCCTGATGTTGGCAGATTGTGCCCGTAACTTGTTTTGCTTATATCTTTTTAACCGTAACTCCGTTCGGAGTGTGCCTTATATGTAACTTGATTAGTTTTTCGTATACTTTGTGTTTATGCTATTGTTTGTTGTTGTTAACCAACCTAAAATATGGTTTAGGAAAGAACAGTACCAAATGTTTTAATTGTCGTGCGACACTTAGTGTTATGCCATGTTTAGGTTGTGCCTCACTTAAATTGACTAGCATAGATAGTTTTTTTTGTGCTTCACCTCTTGACATGTTTGTGTGCTATGCCATGCTTTCTTGAGTTGCCATGTTAATAACCGTTTTTTAATCACCTGTAGCCAAGCCACTTGAACCACCGTAAACGTGTGGTATTCGTCGTGTGTGACCGATACCCCACTTAAACTGTTAGTAACCATTCTCGACGACAGATCCGTATCGCGTTGCCGTGTCTCGTGTTGCCTTCCTGTTGATGCTTGCTCGTGTTTGCCTCGTAGTAATAGATGCTTGCTTGTTGATTGCTTTCCAGTGTTTATCCTCTTGTGTGCTTCCGCGGGTACCTTCGGAGATGACGCGAGCTTGCGATCCACTACACCTTCGGAACCCGACTTATCAACAGGCAAGGACTATACATTACTTATGATCCATTCTATTTCAACCAGTGGTTTGCATGCTAGTATAGGTTAGGTTCGATGTTTGGTCCTACCACATGTTTACAACCTCTTTCAAACCGATACAGCCATGTCCCTTCCGAACAAAACTTGTGTTGCTATGTTACTATTGCTCGTTGCTCAGCCCCTGCTTAGTATGCATGCTTAGGATGCTACGATGTTACCCTGTTACTCCTTGGTTTGGGCTATCACATTATTATATTGTTGTTTATGATAAGATTATTATAATGTTGACTATATTCGATGAAGGATGGAAGGTCTAGGCTATCCCGCCCCGACGCTTTGTTCCATTCGGGTCACCTAGGATCCGAGTTCCGGGTATTGGTTTTAAGACTGAGAGTGCCTAACCGCGTGTGGGATTTTATGGGGTCCCCTTTTCTTACCTATCTAGCTTCAAACATTTCTAGTGGTGGCCCAAGATGATTTACCATTTGAAACCGTGTGTGTGCTGGTCAGCTGCCAGTAGTTTTCAAACCAACCTGGACCAGTGAGGACATAGTTCCCATGCTGGCCCACCATGTTCGGCTGAGGACCCGGTTTCCCATGTGTGATTAACCGGCTATCCAAACCCGACACAGACGGTAGACACCAGATCGAGAGCGCGGCCGGCTCCTGATCTGGATGTCGACTCACCGGGGGCCACCCGGATTTGTTCGTTGTTAGCTAGAGGGACCTGTCGTTTCGGATCTCTTGGAACTAAATCATAAAATGGTTTCCTGTGATGGGTAGCAACTGAGAGAGATGGGCGAGAATGCAACGCCTCGTAATGGGCAGTTGGTACACCCCTGCAGGGTTAAATCTTTTCGAGAAGCCGTGTCCACGGTTATGGACGACTTGAGACCTACTCCTTGTTCATAGACAACAACAACTGAGATAATTTTAATATAACTTGATCAACGTGTGTGTGCCTTGACTGCTTCTTCTTCGTCGGGATGCGAAGAGGAGGACAAGGATAGGATAGGTGTTATGTTTGCGTAAGTAGTTGATAGCAAGACTTGTTGGAGGCGATTCCTCATCGAATTCTTGGCTTCTTATCTTACTCTCTAGATCGTTAGCCACTTCATAAATGCTAGTGCGGCAGCAACCTCACCACTTACCCCATCCTTATCGTAAACTACTAGTTGTCCTAGAATGACGAGTGATGAATTCCTTGCTGGGTCAGATGACCACTACAGTTGGATGCTGAGTACCTCTGTACTCATGTTACTACCCCCCGAACTCTTATCAGGGTTCTGATCGACAACAGTTACGGTGATCGACGTTTCACGTGGAGACTCGACGACGACTAGTTAGGCGGATCCCGGCGGAGGGCCTGGACCCGTGTGGTTATGGGGATCGATGTTTTTACCTTTGCCACTAGGCATTTGATTGTAGTCTGTACTCAGACATGTACCTTCCGCTGTTGTATTGTATTTGAGGCAGTTGTATGCCGATTGTATGAGATGTTGTATCCTTGTATCTGTAATGTTGTGATATCATGTTGGAAATCCGGGGCATATGGCATTGTCATATGTCGCGGTGGGACCGATATGTGCTTCGTCCCCGGATCTGGATGGAAACATCTAGATCTGGAACAGTACCACATATCGGGCCTTACAGTGCGCCGGCCAAGGGGGGTTGTGGGCCCCACCCTTGGCGCCAAGCCCAAGGGCGGAGACCCCCTCCTCCCTTACTAGGCCCCATGGGCCCATTTAGCCTTTTCCCATTTTTTAATTTATTTAATATGTTTTAAATATTTAATTCAGATAATTAAATAATAAAACATTATTAAAACAATTAAACTTTATTTTGAACTATTCAAAATGTCCGGAAACCATTCCGTCCTCCTCCGGAACTATTCCGGTGATTCCTCCTATTTCACCGATTGATCCCGTAACCGTCCTATGCATCGATTGCCCTTAAGTGTAACACCCTAACGGTCCGGGAAACAACAGACATGGTCGAGACTCTTCTCATTGACCAATGACTAGTCAGTTGGACCTGGTTACAATCCTTGACAGCCCCTGCGCTTCCATCGAATGAACTTCGATCGCTTTTGGAAACCGTTAACGATACGACGTAATCCCTTTGTGATGTGGTACTTTGATTGTCCGAGGTTTGATCGTCGGTATCCTACATACCGTGTTCACATCTCGTTCACAACAAACAACTTCTCTCGTCCATGATCATTGCATCTCTTGGGACCTAGTCACGTCCTTGCAAGGTGTTGATGCAATATCACCGAGTGGGCCCAGAGTACCTGTCCTGTCACAAGGACTGACAAATCCCGCTCTGATCTATTAACATACTCATCAACCATCTATTTCGGAATACCCAAAGTGCACCGTTATAGCCAGCATATTTCAGTCAGGCGGTGGGATACAAATCAAAGTCTCCTCATAGATGACAATTACGTATGATCGTTACGGTCTAAGGACTAAGCCATACGTTACAAAGTCATAGCAACGCTGAACTATGTGACTCGATCACATTGCAATACTTTAGGTGGGTGTGAGTCCATCACATCATTCCCCTTAATGATATGTCCTCATTGTCAATGGACTGAAGTGTCGCCATGATCAGGAAAGCTTGATCAATCAATTGCCCAATGAGATAGTTTACCCGAGTTAAACTACGGACCATGTTTTATACTACACCTGTATTAGTATTTCCAAGTAATACAGTTATAGCACAGTATAAAACGTATTATGAACAAAATGGATATGTGACAAATATCTTTATTAATTTGTCTCTAGGGCACATATTCAACATAGGATGCATACTTATGCAAGATAGACATGTGGTAGCTTATGCTTCACGCCAGTTGCGGCCACATGAAGAGAACTATCCTACCCATGATCTTGAACTCGCTGTCGTAGTTCATGCCCTGAAGACTTGGCGACATTACCTCCTTGGTAATTGTTGTGAGATCTATTCTGACCACTAAAGCCTCAAATACGTATTCACCCAGCCAGATCTTAATCTCAGGCAAAGACCCTGGATTGAGTTGATAAAATATTATGACTTAGGAATTTCTTACACCCCAGGCAAAGCCAATGTCATGGATGATGCACTAAGTCGTAAGTTGTATTGTAACAACCTCATGTTACAACAGTATCAACCATTTCATCATAAGTAATTTCGCAAGCTCAATCTTGAGATAGTCCCTCATGGTTTTCTTTCTACCTTCGTGGCAAAACCAACCCTTGAAGATCAAATCATAGTTGCCCAAAGGCGTGCACGAGGTGTTTGCCGGATCAAGGAGAACATTGCTAGCGGAGTTGCTACATGTTTCTCCACAGATAGTAAAGGAACGGTATTCTTTGAAAAAATTTTGGTAGTACCTAAGAATAGGGATCTAAGGCAACTAATCCTCAAAGAAGCCCATGACCCACCCCTCTCGATTCATCCCGGTAGCACAAAAATGTACCGAGATCTACGCCAGAGATTTTGGTGGACCAAGATGAAGAGAGACATTGCTCGATTTGTTGCTGAATGTGATGTTTGTCGTCGCATTAAGGCAGAACACCAAAGACCCGCTGGCACACTTCAACTTTTGCCTATACCCGAGTGGAAATGGGACAAAGTCGGTATGGACTTCATCACCGGCTTTCCAAAAACCCAGAAAGGAAATGATGCCATCTTCGTTGTCATTGACCGACTCTCAAAAGTTTCTCACTTCCTTCCAGTTCGCGAGTCTATAACTGCTATCCAGTTAGCGGACTTGTATGTCTCTAGAATTGTGTCTCTTCACGGTGTTCCATTGGAAATCAATTCTGATCGTGGTAGCCTTTTCACCTCTAGATTCTGGGGAAGCTTTCAAAATGCTATGGGAACTCATCTCTCCTTTAGTACAACTTTCCATCCTCAGTCTAGCGGTCAAGTTGAAAGGGTTAATCAAATCTTGCAAGACATGCTCAGAGCTTGTGTTATATCTTTCGGAAAGAATTGGGAGAAGTATCTTCCATTTGCCGAATTTTCTTATAACAACACTTTCCAATCTAGTCTGAACATGGCTCCTTTTGAACTCCTATATGGTCGACGATGTCGAACACCCCTAAACTGGTCAGAAACCGGTGAAAGACAACTCTTATGACCGGATATGATCAACGAAGCAGAAGATCAAGTTCGCATTGTTCTTGATCAATTGAAAGCTGCTCAGTCTCGTCAGAAAAGCTACTATGATCGTCATCATAGGCAAGAAAGCTACAATCTGGATGAGAAGGCTTACCTTCGGGTTACTCCTCTGAAGGGAACCCAACGCTTCGGTATCAAAGGAAAGTTGGCCCCACGTTACATCGGACCTTTCCGCATTCTAGCTAAATGTGGAGAATTTTCCTACCAACTTGAACTAACCCCGCACCTTTCCCGAGTACATGATGTATTCCATGTGTCACAACTCAGGCGTTGCTTCAAGGACCCCATCCGCGAAGTCGACCATGAAACGCTCGATCTCCAAGATGACCTTTCTTATCGAGAGTACCCTGTTCGTATTCTTGATTTCACATAGCGTGTCACTCGTCGTCAGAAGATCAGGTTTCTGAAAGTGCAATGGTCACATCACTCCGAGAAAGAAGCAACATGGGAAAGAAAAGACCGCCTCCGTGCCGAGTACCCCTCCTTCCTCCCGACGACTTCTGAATCTCGAGACGAGATTCTTTTGAGTGGGGGCGAGTTTCAGAACCCCAACTAGGGTAAGTGCTAGGGTTTCAGTGCCCCTTTGCATCATGTGAAAATTTCAAAAAGAAATTCAAAAATGGGGAAAAGAAAAGCCCTGAAGAATTTAAATAAATGGCCAGACAAAAAATTATTCCAAAAATTCCTCTGGTATTTTTGACAAGTCTTATAAATAAGCATGATCGCATATAAAGTGAAGTGGGTCCCACTGCATGCTCCAAGATTTGTCAAAAATTCAGAAAGGGCTTGGAAATTAAATAATACCCCTATTTAAATTGAAATTCAATTAGTTTGAATTTCAAAAATCTTCAAATTTTGGGAGTGGCTAACTATAGGCTATGTAAGTCCATATAAATGATTTGGGGATTTTATAAAATGTTTTGATATTTTTTTATATCAAAACAGAAAAAATTTCAGAAGAAATAAAAATAAAAACAGAAAGAGAAGAAAGAAGGCTTACCAGGCATTCGGCCAAATTTAATCCCCCACAGTCCAGGCCCACCCCCTCCTCTTGTCGCCTTCCTCCCCGCCGAGCCAAGCAGCACGGTGGTGTGCATGCCGTGGCTGCCGATGCCGGCGAGGCCATGCAGCTGCTCCCCTGGCCATCTCCTCGCGTCCGGAGAAGCCCCTCCAAGCCCCGTGTCCATTACCCCTCCTTTGTCTCTCTCTCGTGCTCTCTCCCGCTCGATTTTTCCACCGTCCGAAAGCCGTCGTAGAGCGCCGCCGTGGATACTCGCAGCCGACGAGCACCCGAGCCCCTACACCCTTGTCCAGGAGATCCACCGCCATCGTCTACATCGCCGTGCAACGGTTCGGGAACCTCCTCGACCTGAAGCCACCGAAATCACCTTCGCCATCTCGTCGGAGCCGCGGGAGCTCGCCTTTGAATACGTCACCACCGCGCCTTCCCCAACCACGCCGTCCTCACCAGCAAGTTCGGGGTGAGCATACGCTTCTTTCCCCTCTCTCCGCGCGCGATTTGGTGCCTGAAATCGCCATCGCCGTCGTGCTCCGTCTCCGGCCGCCGCGCCCGTCGTCGTAGCCGTAGCCCTGAAGCTCCTCGTGAACCCCTGCTGGCACCACGCGATGCTGACGACGATGAGACACACGCCCGTGCCCTCCTTTACCCTCCCCGTGCCCGAAACCGCATTCCGGCGAAGTTCCGGCGAGGCGCCGCCGTCCGAGAGCTCACCGGCGACAACCCCGGCCAATTAGGGCTAAACCCACCCCTAATAACCCCCCTAACCCCACTGACAGTGGGCCCAGGCCTAAATTAAACCAAGTTTAATTTTAAACAGAAGTTAAACTAACCTCTAGCCACTGACCAGTGGGACCCCCTTGTCAGGGAGGCCCACACGTCATGCTGATGTAGGCATGACGCCATAATTCCCTTTTCTATTTAAAAGAAAATCCAGAAATTACAGAAAATAGTTTAAACTTCAATAATTCATAGAATATTCATTTTAACTCCAAATTTAACAAATAATATATGAAAACTTCTCAGAAAAATGCAAGGATTAAGAATATACAAAAAAAATCATGTTTGACCATTTTGAAATTGGGCAACAGTAGCAATTTTGCATATGGCTTAATTTGAATTCAAATTTGAAGTTTGAATTTGCAATTCTTTTGCAATACACTTCAATTAAATGGAATTGTCAACACATCAGTACCATGTACATCATGTTCTACAACTTGATCATGTGATTGTGCATTGTACATTATATTGATTGCAATGTTTGTGATGTTTGCTCGATAGAAGTGGAGCCGGAACCGGAGGCCACCCCCTTCGTTGAAGACACTGTAACGAACCTAGTCAGCAAGGCAAGCAAACCCCATTGATCATGTCTATAAAATCCTACTTCCCTCTCAGTCTCGCTTATGCATGTTTAGAAGATCACCGAGACACGTTCTTTCGTATAGTTGAACCCATTCCGATGCATGACCTATCATTTTGTCACCGTATTAAGAAAACCACAATCCTAGCAGATATAGGAGTTGAATGATGAGAATGTGGCCCCTGCAACTGTTATTGCTTATTGCTGCTTAGTGATGCAATGAGGATGTTATGATTGTGAGTCGGGATGGAATGAACACAGTTATGCTGATGATAACGTGTTGGTGAATCCACCCTAATACAAGGTGAACGACGAGAGGCTGTGTAGGAGTACACAGTGGGTTGTCTCGTTGGACACCGCCTTAAGCACCGAGTTCTTGTATGGTAATCCAAGACAAAGAGTACAACCACACATTGGGCTCACTAACCCCTCTCGGCCTAGTACCTTGATCCGCGTTGACGTCCAGGAGTCACATTAGTTCAGGATTTCCTTTTGGCATGTGCATAGAAAAAGTATGAAGGAATGGTTGCATCATGTAGATATGTGGGTGCACCTGTGAGGCAGGAAAACCATCTTCCAGAGGTGGCGTCTCGGTCACTTGCATTGTTTGAGTCTGTTTCGTTGATCCGGCCGGGCTCTCGAGCGGAGGCAACTCATATAGTCGACTCCTGGAATAGACCGGTTGTGAGCGAAGTGTCGTGGTGAACATCCTCGCTGTCACCTCTTGAACGGTGGCGAGCAAAAGGCGGTAACTGATGGTCATGTGTGTGTAGTTTACACCCTTGCAAGGTTAACAAAACTATTCGAATAGCCGCGTCCGCGGTTAAGGACTACTTGGAACATGTACCTGATTATTAGACAACTTGAATGGATACTTCTAAAACTCGCAAGATAAGCGTGAGTGTTGTGGTGTGCTTCCTTGTGGGGAAGTCGAGGAAGTAACCATAGTGGTGAATTGGTTGGAGACTTGGTAGTGGACTCGTGTACGCTTCTTACCTCAAGTCTGGTACTCGTAGAATAGGACTAGCCAAGTCAAAGCTGGAACTTCTGCATGATGAAACCCCACCTCCCTTTACCTTGAAACTTGAGCATGAGTAGTTTAGTTCTGATGTAAGTCTTGCTGAGTACGACTTTGTACTCACGTTTTCTTATTCTATGTTTTAGATGGAAACCCAGACCCCCGATGGAGTCACCTTCCTGAAGATCGACGTTGACTAAGCTAGTATAGTTTCAGACAGCAGTCTGGTCCCTCATGGAAGGGCATGTATGTTGAACAAGGCTTCTCTATGTCATTTGTTAAACTTGTCTGTACTCAGACCTAATTTTCTTCCGTTGTATGATGAAATGTTGATCACAGACATGTGATCTTTGTACACTCTATGTGTAAGTCAATAAAGAAGTACTTTGTAGAGTTATGTGATGATACCATTTGTTCATACTAGGCATGTGTGCTGCATGTATGTTTATAACATGCATGTCTTAGTATGGGTTTTCGAGACCTTAGTTGTGATCTGGATGGCGGTCTTTTATACACCAAGTGGCCCTTAGATGTGCGCAGCTTGGGGCATCGCGATGCGATTCCTCGTGACTCTGTCATGTGCACACTTTGTTGTATGATCGAGCCCTCCCTAGACCCCGACTAAGTGATCGGGCTGGAGTAAGTCTATGTAAGAGTTAGGATTCAATCGATAAGATGGTTGAGGCGACTTTTCTATGAATATGGGATTCACCACCCATAAGCATTTAGACTCGTGAGCGGACGATGAGGACCCATCTCAGTTGATCATCCGGCCTGAATGGGATGCCCCTCACGTTCGATGCTTTCCGAGAGTGTTCCGTGCTTGGCCTTGTCTGCTTAGACAATTGGGTACGGCTCTCGGCTCTCGATGTGATTGTATCGTGACTGGAATTTCATACGCCTATTCCGGGTCCCGACATAGGATGGAAAAGAGAGAAAATGATGGGGGAGGAAGACAAAAAAAGGTGTGAAAGGCTGACATCAATGAGGACAATCGTAGGCAAGAGAAATCCAAATGATAGATATGATGTGAGGAGTAGGGATTGCCATGCAACGGATGCACATATGAGCTAAGGTAAGCTCTACAATGGAACTAGTGGGGGTGCATCCAACTTTCTTGCTCAAGAAGACCTAGAGCTCATTTGAGGAGGCTCATCATTGGAATATACAAGCCAAGTTTTATAGTGTGAAGGTCCCCACATAGCTATATGCATGAATGATAATCTCTATGGAGTACAAGATATAAGATGGAGTACGAGTGTGGATCTCTCAAAAGGAATAGTAGTGTGCCCCCTTCTCTATTTTTATTTATTTTTCTCTTTTTTCTATTTTTTGTATTTTTTTGGTGGCCTCAATGACTCTTTCTATTTAACTCTCATTTTTCCTCTTTGGGATCTTTTGATTTTGTCCTCTTTGGGATCTTTTCCTCACTTTAGGGGCAAAACTCTTTATATTACAAGAAGTATAGAAGATCTTTCACACTTTACAAAAGTACTCAACATAAAGAAAACGAAATTATCATGAAGTATGGAAATGTGTGCCTCTGCCAGTGTAGCAGGATATGCAATGATATCAAGCAAAGGCATGTATGACATGAAGATCAAGTCATGACAACTTGGATGTTGCATGGAAATTTATCTCGGAAAGGCTATGGAAATGCCTTGATAGGTAGGTATGGTGGCTGTTTTAAGGAAGGATATAATGAGGCTTATGATGACAGAGCGTATCGTGCCAAGGATTTGGATGCACCGGCGAAGTATGCGCCAACTCTCGAGGTGAGAAAGGGCAATGCACGGTACCGAAGAGGCTAGAAAAATATGGCTAGGTGGAAGTGTCAACTTTCGAATACTCACATTAGTCCGAAGAACTCATGCACTTATTATCGGTAACTCTCAATCTAATTAGGAGGCTCACAAAGAGACAAGTACCCCGAGGTGGAGTGTATGGGGGTTTGGTTATCCTTGAGCATGCTCGACTCATGGTACGTGAGTGTACTCTAATATTCGATCCCTCCAAAGATTAGTGATCCATCTAGTAGCTAAAGTTCTCAACTAATTTTGTAGGTTTTTCGAAAATAAACACGGATTGCCAAAAATACAACATCTATCACTAATAGGCTAAAGCTCTTGACACCAAAAGTTCAAACATTACTCATGGCAATACCTCAAAACTATTGCAACTTACTACTACAATTGAATAGCAACCTCAATTACCTACTTCAAGTCAAGACACACAACTCAGTGCAATAGGCAAACTCTCTAAACAAGATAAACATGAAAACTCAAGAGAGTTCCCGCAACAAACTAAAAAAAAGCTTTTAAAAACATAAGCATGAAAACTAAGAGCTAAACATGACAGTAGCTACGAAAAAGATAAAGAACACACACATCAAAGATAAGCATGAAAATCCTATGTTGTGTTCTAGGGTGAAGTGGAGCATGTTTCTCTCCCACACAAAGAAAGCTGGGTTCTAACTTGTTATGAACAGCAAGCAAAGCTAAATAAAACTAAAAAGGAAATAAAGAGCAAGACGCTCCAAGCATAGCACATAATGCCTGAAGTGATAAAAATATAGTGGAACGAAAGACGAACTGATAATTGTTGATGGATAAGGGGATGCATGGGGGCATCCCCAAGTTTAGATGCTTGAGTCTTCTTGAATATTTCTTAGGGATGCACGGGGGCATCCCCAAGCTTGAGCGTTTGACCCTCTTGAATCTTCTTTTATCATCGTCCCTCGCACACTTGAAAACTCCCTTCATACATAACTCATCATAAACTGATTAGAGATGTTAGTACCCTTAATAAATAATTTTTCCACACTAGATATAAAGATATGCTTGAAGAGCTACTGTTTCTCAAGATTGCCAAAAAAAATTTACAAATAAAAAGCAAGCTTAAGGTTTGCAAAACGAAGAAAAGGTAAAACAGGACAGAATCTGTGAAAAACAGACCAGCAGGTAGTAAATAATTTTTTTGGGGCACTTCTGCAACTCAAATGAAAAAACTCAGAACAAACGCTCGAAAGCCAATTATATAGAGCACGCTGTCAAAAAATTAAGATCAAAAATATGATCTAGTGATTTTATTCAAATTTTTCTGTCCAAGGACAGAATCTGTTTTCTGGACAACACGTCACAACTTTTGAACTTTCTTGCAATTGGAGGCTAAACTTGGCACAAAGCTGAAAAGTAAAGATACAATGATGTTGCTACTGTAGTAACAAACATCAAGACACAACAAAAGCAAAATAAACCTAATTCTTTGTGGGCTGCCTCCCAAAAGTGCTTTTTCTATGCCTTTAAGCTAGGCATGATGCAAAAAGAGAAAATCAAGTTTTATCAAGAGTAAGAGAATAGCTAGCCCGTGTAATCGACTCAAAAGGTAACTCAATCTTCTTTATAGGGAAGTGTTCCATCCCTTTCTTGAGAGGGAATTGGAATTTTATATTCCCTTCTTTCATATCAATGACAGCACCAACGGTGCAAAGAAAAGGGCGTCCCAAAATAATTGGACATGATTGTTCACATTCAATGTCCATAATAGTAAAATCAACGGGAACATAATTATCATTGAAAATGATAAGAACATCATCGATCTTCCCCAAAGGTTTCTTTAAGGAAGAGTCAACAAGACGAACACCAAAAGAACAAGGATCAAAAGGTTTTAATTCAAACATATCATACATTCTTTTGGGCATAGCAGAGGTACTAGCTCCAACATCACATAAAGCATAGCAAGAGAAGTTATTCAACTTATTTTAATCATAGGATACCAACTATCTTCTAGCTTTCTAGGTGTGGAGGCTTCTACCCTAAGCTTCTCCTGCCTAGCTTTAATGAGAGCATTAGTGATATGTTCCGTGAAGGCAAGATTAAGTGTGCTAGTGTGGGGATCTCTAGACATCTTATGAAGGAAACCAATAACTTTAGGAAGGGTGCAATTATCAAAATCAAGGTCACTACTATCAAGTAAAGTAGTAGTGGTGTCCTTTAGGCTCACTTGTTTGGTAGATTCTATAGTCATAGGAGTTTCTTCTTCTACGGTTGAGGTCATAGCATCACCATTAATAGGTCCTATGGGACTAGGGGTGCATTGGATGCTAAGAGTTTGGATATCCTCAACAACTTGGATAGTAGCAACAGTATGGTGTGTAGGAAGGCTCTTAATTCTATCTTCTTCCTCCTTTTCTCTAACACATCTCTCTTTAAGTTTAGCCATCATCATAATGTTTTCATTAATTTTCACTTGAATAGTGTTCATAGGAGTGACCTTCCTCTCCTCAAGAGGAGAAGTTCTAATTTTAAGCAATTCTACTTCATGGGCTAAATTGTCTACCTTCGATGAGAGATTATCTAATTTGTCTAGTTTTCCCTCTACACTCTTGTTGAAGGCTTTAAGCATACTCTCTAGTTCACAAGTGGAGTTCTTGGTTCTAGGATAAGTGTTGTTGTTCCCATAGTTGTTGGAGGGGAACGGTCTAGGATTGCTACCAAAATTACTCCTATAAGCATTGTTATTGAACTTGTTTCTAGAGATAAAGTTCACATCTACTTGATCTTGGCAATCAAAGAATTTAAAGGAACATCATGAGGATCAATAGGAGATTGCTTGGTAAGTAGAGACATAATCAAGTCAACTTTTTCATTTAGGGAGGAGATCTCCTCGACAGAGTTTACCTTCCTACCTGTTGAAGCTCTTTCGGTGTGCCATTGGGAATAGTTGGTCATCATCTCATCGAGTAGTTTTGTGGCAGGACCAAGCGTTGTTGACATAAAGGTTCCTCCCGCGGCCGAATCTAGCAAGTTTCGCGAGGTAAAGTTTAAGCCTGCATAAAAAGTTTGGATAACCATCCAAGTAGTCAAACCATGCGTAGGGAAATTCTTAACAAGAGATTTCATGTGTTCCCAAGCTTGGGCAACATGCTCATTATCCAATTGCTTAAAATTCATAATATTACTCCTCAATTGGATAATCTTAGCTGGGGGGTAGTATTTCCCAATAAAAGCATCCTTGCACTTATCCCAAGAATCTATGCTATTCCTAGGCAAGGATTGAAACCAGATTTTAGCTCCTCCTCTCAAGGAGAAAGGAAAAAAGCTTAAGTTTAATGATATCACCATATACTTCTTTGTACTTTTGCATATCACAGAGCTAAACAAAATTATTTAAGTGCAAAGCAGCATCATCTCCAGCACCGGAGAATTGATCTTTCATAACAAGGTTCAGCAAAGAAGGTTTAATCTCATAAGAAGGTGCTGAAGTGGCAGGTGGAGCAATAGGAGTGCAGATAAAGTCACTGTTGTTATGACTAGTGAAGTCACACAACTTGGTGTTCTCGGTGGAACCCATAGTAGCAGCAAGCAAGGTAACTATTTTTTTTATTTTTGATAAGGGACACTAAAGCAAAAACGGAAAGGTAAACTAACAAGACTAAAAAGCAAAGATAAAAGATAGTGTGCAACTCCCCTATCTTGAAGAGTGGAGTCCCCGGCAACGGCGCCAGAAATTAGCTTTGATGGCTTCTCGCCCCTCGTTGGTTACCCAAAGTGGAAGGTTGAGATGTAGACAGCAGAAAATTTCCCTCGGTGAAGATACCAAGGTTTGTCTCCAGTAGGACTCCGACAATGACAGGAAGGTGACAACGGCGCCAGCATTAGGCGGTTGACGTGGACCTGCACACACAACATATAACTTTGGTCCCAACGAGTATAGAGAGGTTGTCAATCCCTCCAGCCTTGTTGTTTACAAAGGATCAAACGCATGGGATAATAATGATAGCGATAGCAACAGAAAAGGAAATAAAGCAGAAAAAAATAGCGGGTGTAAACAGTGGTGGAAATATGGACCAGGGTCCCATGATGTTCACAAGTGATGTCTCTCTCCCCAAAGATGATAAAATAGCCATGCAAGGTAAACAAATTACAGCTGGGCAATTGACAGGATTATGTGCGCAAACCAATGCTAACTATGCTACAAAGAAAGGAAGAGGCTCAAAAGATTGGGCGGTACGCCAAGACAAGTAGACCAAAATCCATCTGCATCTACCTACTAATCATCCACCTTGAGACATCTATCCAGAACATCTCGCTGGTATTAAGTTGCGAATCCCACCCAAAGTGTAGAATCAAAGCAACAGACAACTGCATTAAAGAACTTTGCGTAAAGTAAACAATCCTTGCACCCGCAAGTACAAGCATCATCGTTTTCTCCCTTGTGGCAACACATCCCCTAGACTCATGTTTCTGTAACTCAAGCTAGTCATCAGGGGGCATGAACCCACAATCATGCATAATGCTCCCTCTTGGAGTCACTACCTACTACTTGGCCAAAGCAATAAACAGCAACGGAGAACATGCAAGAATTACTCAAGAAAATAAATATAAAAGAGGAGAATCAAATATATTACTCAAACACAATCTGAACATAGTCTCATAATCCATCAGATCCAAGCAAACTCAGCATAGCAACAGAAGAAAGATTACATATGTTCCTCGATCATGTAGGGATCTCACGAGGTCTAAACCATGAAGAACAAAGAGGGGAGGAGAACATCACATAGCTACTGATCATAGACCCATGGTCCAAGTTGCACTACTCACGGTTCATCCGGGAAGCATCCATGGTGGTGGAGAAGCTCCTGGAGGTGGTTCCTTCCTCCGGCAGGGTGCCGGGAAGAGGGATCCTGGTGCTCCCGATCTTGGAAGCGCTGCGGCGGCGGAACAGAGGAGAGATCGCCAAAAAGGGTTCTGTCCTCGAGGGTTTCAGGACGAGAGAGATATATAGGAGAAGGGGGGCAGCCAGAGGTGGACCAGGGGCCCCAGGCGCTCCCCTGGCGCAGCCTAGGGGGTGGCCGCGCCAGGTGGCCGCCTGGGCCACCCCTGGCTCCCCACTTTGGCTCTTCCCGAAGCTTCCAGTACGCTGATTTTTACTATATTTTTCCCGGAATTTTTCTGGCACTTTAAGTAATGGGAAAACCTGAAATACAAAAACAGAAGAAAACGGGAATTGGCACTGGGGTGCACTGAGTTAATAGGTTATTCCAAATATGATCAAAAGTGTATGGAAGTGCATCAATATCATAGCAATATCACACAAAACATGCATGGAGCAAGAAAAAATTATAGATACGTTTTGGACGTATCAGCTTGTAACCGCGGTTGCAAGGATTGTTTACTTTACGCAAAGTGCTTTTTAATGCAGTTGTCTGTTGCTTTGGGTTTACACTTTGGGTGGGGCTTGCAACTTAATACCAGCGAGATGTTGTGGATAGATATCTCAAGGTCGATGATCAGTAGTAGATGTAGTTGGATTTCGGTCTACTTATTTTGGCATACCGCCCATGCTTTTGAGCCTCTTCCTTTATTTGTAGCATAGTTAGCATTGCGGTGCATTTTTAATCCTATCAATTGCCCAGCTGTAATTTGTTTACCTTGCATAGAAAATTTATCGTATTTTGGGAGAGAGACATCACTAGTGAACATCACGGGACCCTGGTCCATATTCTCATTACTGTTTACACGCTCATTTACTTTTCCTGTCTTTACTTTCTAGCTGCTATCATTATTATCCGTTGCGTTGATCCTTTCTGAACAGCAAGGCCGGAGAGATTGACAACCTCTCTATACTCGTTGGGATGTAAAGTTATTTGTGTTGTCTGTAGGTCCACGTCAATTGCATCGTTGACACCTACTTATCATCTCCGGAGTCCTACTGGAGACAAGCCTTGGTATCTTCACCGAGGGAAATTTGTTGTTATCCTACATCTCACCTTCCACTTGGGGTAACCAACGAGGTGAGGTGTTTCACCTGTCAACTCTCTCGTCATCAAGGAAATTTCTGGCGCCGTTGTCGGGGACTCCGAGTGCTAAGATAGGGGAGTTGCCCACTACCTTTTACCTTTGCTTTTTAGTCTTGTTAGTTTACCTATTAGTTTTTATCTTTGTGTCTTATATCAAAAATTACAAAAAAATCTGGCACACTTGCTGCTACTATGGGTTCCACTGAAAACACCATCTGCACTCCTATTGCCACAGCTGCCACTTCAGCTACCTCTTATGAAATTAAACCTTCTTTGATAAACCTTGTTATGAGAGATCAATTCTCTGGTGCTGGAGATGATGCTGCTTTACACTTAAATAATTTCGTTGAGTTACATGATATGCAAAAGTATAAAGAAGTACAAGGTGATGTTGTTAAGATCAAGCTTTTTCATTTCTCTTTAAGGGAAGGAGCTAAAATTTGGTTTCAATCTTTGCCTAGGAATAGCATAGATTCTTGGGATAAGTGCAAAGATACTTTTATTGGGAAGTATTACCCACCTGCTAAAATTATCCAATTGAGATGTAACATTATGAATTTTAAGCAATTGGATGATGAACATGTTGCCCAAGCTTGGGAATGAATGAAATCTCTTGTTAAGAAATGCCCTCCACATGGTTTGACTACCTGGATGGTTATCCAGACTTTTTATGCAGGCTTGAACTTTACCTCACGAAACCTGTTAGATTCGGCCGCGGGAGGAACCTTTATGTCAACTACACTAGGCGCTGCCACAAAACTTCTCGATGAGATGATGACCAACTACTCCCAATGGCACACCGAACGCGCTCCAACAGGTAGGAAGGTAAACTCTGTCGAGGAGATTACCTCACTAAATGAAAAAGTTGACTTGATTATGTCTCTACTTACCAAGCAACCCTCTATTGATCCTCATGATGTTTCTTTAAATTCTTTGGTTGCTCAGGAACAAGTAGATGTTGATTCGTCTCAAACGTATCTACTTTTCGAAACACTTTTGCTATTGTTTTGCCCTCATTCTTGCATGATTTGGACGATACTAACCCGGACTAACGTTGTTTTCAGCAGAGCTGCCTGTATGGTTTTATTGTGCGCAGGAAAATGGATTTTTAGGTGTCTCAGAAAATTCCAGGAAAACCCACAGAAAATCGACGCACCCAAAGGGCCACCGTGCCAGAAGTGGAACCAGAGGGCAGCCAAGGGGGCCCCAGGCGCCCCCCTGGCGCGGCTAGGGGTGGGGTCGCGCCCTCTGGCCGCCTGGGGGCCTCCCCCCTCCTCTGGTGCCCTACCGAGGCTCCTATTAATTCCCGTGGTGGATAAATCCCGAAACAGAAGTCGTTTTCCCAATTCGCGTCGCGGAGCCGCCGCCACCCTCTGTTCTTCTCCGGGAGGGCTAATCTGGAGGCTGTTTTGGCCTCCGGCGAGGGGAGATCATCGCCATCTTCATCATCATCACCACTCCATCCTCCCTCCATGACTTCTCCATCCATGTGTGAGTAATTCCCTGCTGTAGGCAAACGGGATGGTAGGGATTTGATGAGTTAGATCATGTAATAGTTTATCAGATTGTTGGGGGCATGTTACCTATCATCTAGTTTGTTGTTTATCATCTTTGCTTCAACTTGTTGCTCTTAATGCTTGTCACTTTGGGCCCGAGTGCCATGATTTCAGATCTGATCCCTATGTGTTTGCATGCATATATTTGTGTTCTTGATCCTATCTATGAGTTGTATGCGCCTGTTATAGTCCGGAACCAGCAATCCCAAAGGTGAAAGCTTGGGACACCAAAGGGGATGAACTATAGTTTGAGGATCCCATGTATCCATTGATTGTTAATGCTTTGTTCCGGTGCTCTTTGACAGGAGCACCTTAATCTCCATAAGTCCCTTTTGGCCCTGTTCGTAGCGGGATGGCAGGACAAAATATGTTGTGCAAGTTCTTATTGCAAGCACGTACAACTACCTATGGGGTACATGCCTGATGTTTGATTTATGCCTAGATGATCATTGCTTTTCTATGTGCCTTTCCCCAAGTTAAATACATGTTGTCCCTTATCCATGCAGCGCCCAACCATCCATCTCCCTAGCCTACAATGTTTTTAATTCTGCTGGTTATTAGTTGTTTACTTTTTCTGTTTTACTGTCGCTTTTCCACCACCACTGTTTCCGTTGCTATCATCACTTCCATATCGCAGTTACTACTAATATCTTGTTGCAAGTAAGTGTATCTCAGGTGCGATGGAATTTACAACTCCACTGTTAAAGCTTGTGGATATTCTTTGTCTCCCCTTGAGTCGAATCTATAAATTGGGTTATCTTACCCGCGAAGACTATCTCGATCCCCTGCAGTTTTGGGTTATCAAGCCTATTTTCTGGCGCCGTTGCCTGGGAGCATAGCTTTATTCACAAGTCTACCTGAAGTATTTTACCTGTTGCAATTTATCCGCTATGGATAAGAAAGAAGACCCCAAGGTCCCGATCTTACCATCCCGTACGAGAAAAGGTACCATTCTGAACACTAGTGCTACACTTGATTCACCTTCAGTTATGAGTAAGTTTGCTTCACCTCCACCACATGATGCTTCTACTGAATCTGTTACTATGTCCGATACTTTTGATGTTGCTTCTACTACTCTTGATGATATTGGTTCACTTAGTCACGCTCTTGAGAAACAGATCGCTGCTGCAAAAAAAAATCTGGAATTGAAATTCCCGATACTTGCTACCCTTTTGATGGAACTTACAATTATCCTGATTTGAGTAAACTCAAGGAGAGACTCCTTCATGATGATTATATTATACTTGATGATGATTTATGCAGGGAGCTAACAGAGTTTGTTGAATCTGACCCTGATGCTATTAAGAAGCTTCTCGAAAAACACTCCCTGAGGAACAAGACCATTCCTGATCCTAAATTTTCTACATCTCCTATATGCATCAATGATCCTGATTATAATTTCTCTGTTGATCTTTCACTTATATCTATGGTTGAAGTTGACCCCTTTTATGGCAGAGAAAATTATGATGCTATTGCACACCTGACCAAACTCATTGAGTTGGGTGGCTTGTTTACTACAGATGAAAAGATACAAAACTTCTATGTTACTAAGCTTCTTCCTTTCTCTTTAAAGGAAGGTGCTAAAGCATGGTATGATGCACTACCATGTGGTTCCATTAGGAGTCCTCAAGACTTAGCTCACTCTTTTGTTGATAAGTACTTTCCTTCTCATATGCAACATGCTGCTTTACGAAGAATTTATAACTTTAAACAGTTGCAGGATGAGAACCTCCCTAAAGCTTGGGGGAGGTATTGCAGTCTGATCCAGGCTAGACCGGGACATGGAGTCCCTAAGAATGAATTAATTGATATATTTTATGTTGGTCTAACTGATGAATCTAGATCCTATTTGGATAGTTGTGCTGGTTGTGTTTTCAGGAAAGGAACACCGGACGATGCAGAAGAATTAATGGGCAAGATTGCCAAGAACCACGAAGATTGGTCCGTCCCTAAACCACCTCCACCACCAAAAAAAAGGGGCATGCTTGTCCTAAGCCCCGAAGATATGAAAGAAGCGAAGAAGTCTATTAAAGAGAAGGGTATTAAAACTGAAGACGTAAAGAATCTACCCCCTATTGAGAAATTGTGTGAGCCTACCACTCACCCTCCTATGGTAGAGGTACACTCTCTTTTAGATTTCAATGCAAGTGAAATTCCTCATGGCAAGCCTCTTGATCAATGTTTAGATGAGCTTGATAATTTTATTATGAAGAAAAATCACTTTAATGAGAGGATACAAAGTCAGTTGCATGATAATTCCCTTGCTATCAAAAGCTTGCTTGATGTTCTAGGTAGAACAACTAATGATGTTAAATTTCTTGTGAAGCATTTTCATATGGTTCAAACTCAGCTTGATCAAATTTTTAATGTTCAAAAATATTTGCTTGCTAATAATGCCAAACAGGATATACAGGCCTTCGGGATTAAAACCCGAGGAGGAACTAGCACTCAAGATCCTCTATATCCGGAGGGGCATCCGAAGAGGATCGAGCAAGATTCTCAAATGCAGGAAGAAGAAATTGTTAGCTCTCCGAAGAAGCACAAAGAATCTGACAATTCCAATGATCCAAATAGTATATCTACCTCCGATGCTGAGACAGAAGACGGTGCTGAACCGGAAAAAGATATTGAAAAGAATGATCCACCCGAAGTTCGAGAAGAAGAAGCACTTAGTAAACGCAAGAAATACACTAGAAAAGACTTCATCGCAAGAATACATGGGAAGGAAAGAGAACCATGGGTACAGAAACCCATGCCCTTTCCAGGTAAGCCTCTCAAAACTAAAGAAGAAGAAAATTACAAGAAGTTTTGTGAGTGGATGAAACTTCTTTTTCGTCAAATTCCTTTGACTGATGCTATTAAGCTACCTCCTTACTCGAGATATTTGAAAGATATTGTTACTAATAAAACAAAATTTCCTAATGAACAAATATCTACTATGCTTGCTAACTACTCTTTTAGTGGAAAGATTCCTGAGAATCTTGGTGACCCAGGTATACCCACTATTCCTTGCTCCATAAAGAATAATTATGTCAGGACCGCTCTATGTGATCTGGGAGCAGGAGTGAGTGTTATGGCTTTTTCTCTTTACAAGAGAGTTTGTTTAGAAAAATTAATCCCTATAGATATCTCTCTTCAGATGGCTGACAAGTCAACAACCGTTCCCATTGGTATTTGTGAGGATGTTCCCGTTGAAGTTGCTAATTGTTTAATCCTTACTGATTTTGTTGTGCTTGACATGCCCGAGGATGGGAGCATGTCTATTATTCTTGGTAGACCTTTTCTTAACACCGCAGGTGATATTATTGATTGCAATAAAGGAAAGGTTACTTTTAATGTGAATGATAAAGAACACACGGTGTACTTTCCGAAGAAGATTGAAAAAAAGCATGGCCTCAACTCTATAGAGAATATCGAGACCGTGAAGATTGGTAAGTGGGATTGTCCTCTACATGTGCACCACAAATACAAAATCACTATGGTGGGGACAATGTCCATTAAAGTAAATGTACCATGAATGCTTCATAGTAAGTGAAACTTTTTGCTCTATGTATTTCTAGTTTGGTAGTAAGACTTGATCAAACTTGCTATTAGATGAGTTTTATATAAGTAAAAAGTAGAGGTTGTTATTTTTGCATTTCTTTTAGCTTTATCTTTCTTGCTATACCAAGTCTATATGTGTTTGAAGCTTCACAATTCTAATCATTTCTTCAAGTTTTCAGAAAGTTTCACAGCTTTTTGAACTTCGAAAAAATTTCAACAGTGAAGTTGTCAGAAAAATTATAATGAAAATTTCCATGTCGGGAGTGACCCAGAGGCACCTGGGGCTGACCAAGGGGGGCCACTAGTGGCCCAGGCGGCCAGCTAGCGCGGCCTGCCCCCTGGCCGCGCCCACCGGGCGCCTGAGGCCCACAGGCCCCACCTCTAGGTATGTCTTCTTCCCCCTTCTTCCTCTCTCTCCAAAAACACGAGTTCTGCTCCAGTTCTTGCGTTCTTGCTGTTCTTGGAGGCGATTTTCGATCTCTCTCTACAACCCATCATTCGAGCTGAGATTTTGAGCAAATACTCCCTGGTATGTAACTCCTTCACCCCTCAAATTATATTTTTGATTGGTGGCTTCATTTGTGAGTATTTAGTAGCTCTTGGTGTTGTTCATATGAGCTTCCATGCATGTGTAGAAATTTATTTTCCATGTTTTGATGCAAGTTTATGCCTTAGGTAAGTGGGTAGAGTAGTTTGCCTCAACTAACCTTGTTTAAATCCTTGTTTTTTGAATTGTAAATTTTTTCAGAAATGAGTTTCTTTGGAAAAGAAAAAGGATGGCTTGCGAAGAAGAAGCCCGAGCGCTCCGATCGAGTTACTAGAGCTGCAGCTTCACCCTCAGCAGTTAGGGTGAGCTACAATGAAGATCATGTGCCCCTGGAGTTGTTGGAATACACAAGTCCAGCATGCGCAATGATGTATCCGTGTGATAATTTTCTTACAGCTGCAGGAATTAAGGAGGAATTTTATGGCCTTTGTGCCAATGCAGGTTTGACACGGCTAGCATTATGCCATGTGGTACAATACAAAAAGCTTACCTCCTGCTTTGTTAATAGTTTTTGTTATAACCATGATGCTGGAACCGTCGAGTTAAAACTTTATAATGATCTCATAACCATGGCTTTGGCACAATTTTGTGATATAATAGGTGTGCCGAACGTTGGCCAGACAACGAAGATGACCATGAAACCTTCCAGGTTGAGGACTCTCTTCAACTCCCTTTGTTGCCAGGAGGAGACCGACATTTGGCGTACGAAGATTTCCAGCATTCAGTTTCCACACATCAGGTATTTTGTGTATTTCGTTGCTAGAGGGGTGTTAGTTCGTGACAACACGAGCAATGGCTCTGCACCAGATTTCTCCATTTTAAGAGTATAATTTGGGTGCCTTGATTGCTCGGCGCCTTGTTACGAACAGTAACAAAGGCGATTTATATGGTGGCGTTTACGCCACACTTATCCTTGAGTGTGACGCCCCCAAAATCAGACCGTGTACAGTAATCATACACGCAAGGTGCACGATCGAGATTAGGGACTCACGGTGAGATATCACAACACAACTCTACAAATAAAATAATACAAGTTGTTTAATACAAGCCAGGGGCCACGAGGGCTCGAATAGAACAGCTCGAAAGCACAAAGTTAGCGGAAGCAATAGTATCTAAGTACAGACACAAGAATACAAGCTTGCCTTAAGAAGGCTAGCACAAATGACAACAGATCGAAAAGGCGAGGCCTCATGCCTGGGAACCTCCAAACTGCTCACTACTAGAAAAAGCTAATTTGCCGTCAGCTTCCGGCTTTGCCGTCAGCATTTTCACGGGGCTGACGGCATAGGATATGCGCCGTCAGCCGGAAGAAAAGCTAACGGCATAGCCCGGGCTAACGGCAAAGGGATGTTGTGCCGTCAGCTGTGGCAAAGCCGTCAGCCAGCTGACGGCTATGGCTGGCCAAGCTGACGGCAAAGGCGAGCCGACGGCAACGAGAGCGCCACGCCCCCACACTCGGGCAAGCCCTAACCTCCCCAGGCTTTGCTGACGGCAAAAGATAACGGCGAGCCTATGCCGTCAGCTAGCTGACGGCAAAGACCCGAACAGATAACCCCCCATCCCCCCCAACCCTCTCTCTCTCATGCGCACACACCACCCACCACCGAGCCCCAGCCGCCGCCGCCTCCTCGTTGATTCACCGTCGCCGCCGCCCCCGCCGGAGCCCGCCCCCGCCGGTGCCCACCCCAGCCAGAACCCGTTCCCCCCCCCCCCCCGCCCCCCTCCCACGCCGGATCCCTCCCCTGCTGCCGCTGCCGTCGCCCGAGGTGGTCGCCCACCCCAACAACGCCGCCCACACCGCCGGTGACCACCTCCTCCTCCGCAACGCCGCCGCCCCGAGCCGGCGACCACCTCCTCCACCGTGCCACAGGTGAGCCGCCGCCACCACCCCCTCCTCCCTGTTCATTAGTTTAGTGTAATTAGTTTTTAGTTTTCTTTTGTATTATTAGTTGAATTATCTTTTGTTTTTATTAGTTTAGTGTAATTAGTTATTAGTTTAGTGTAATTAGTTTAGTGTAATTAGTTTACATTTTCTTCTGTTTTTATTAGTTATTAGTTTAGTGTAATTAGTTTAGCAACATTTTCCTTCTTATTTAACTATTAATTATCTTCTGTTTTTATTAGTTATTAGTTGTTAGCAAATTACAAACTATTCATTATCTTCTGTTTTTATTAGTTATTAGTTGTTAGCCAATAGGAAAGAAGAATAGAAAAGAAAAATATTGTGAGATGCAAAGCAGAAAATTTTCTATACATTTGACAAACTCTTAATGGGCATCTTCAATTAAAATATTCATGTCAAATAAGCCTATCAAAATGTTCATGTCAAAGGAAGAAGAAGGAGAAGGAGATTAAGAGAATAAGAAGAAAAGAAAAAAGAGGAAGAAGAAGGAGAGAATAATGAAGAAAAGAAGAAAATAAGAAGAAGAAAAGAAATAGAAGAAGAGAAGAGTAAAGAAAAAGAAGAAGAGATCTGAAGAATAAGAATTATTAGCTTCATAGTAGTGATATTAATTAGCTTTATAGTAGTGATATCGCGAGTGCGTATTTGTTTTGATTGATTGCATTTAAATGTGCAGTAGCTTCACGAGGGTTTGGTTTTCGACGACCTCCACTGCATTCGAGAGTGAGCACATTTGTTAACTCTTCCTTCTCCACCTTTATTTTGCTCTGTTCCGGCCTTCGTGTCGATGACACTATCTAGATAAGTCTTTGCGTAACAAATATGCGTCTCCCGTTCGAAAGGGTTACGGTTATAACTATGCATGCATTTGCATATTTATAACGGTGATTCTTTCGAATTGTCCAACGTTATCAATGGACAGCCCGGGTATGTGTAGATTGGGTCATTTTCCCATGCTTTGTTCCGGATCCGATGCAGAGTTTCGACAGCGCCTCCTTGTTGTTCTCTGAGTACACATCCTCTTGGTTAGTTTCTGAGACGTTTATTAGGAGAAAAGCGGGGAGGTGCTGCTGAAATTTTGCGTTGGATCGGGAGCAGAGCATGGGAAAATGACCCAATCTACACATACTCGGGTGGGATTAGGACCCATCTTTACCTAGTAGCTGGTAGGTGTGCATGCCGTGCATCCCAATGTTTTAACCATGATTAAAAAATGACCATAATTAATTTGACATACTTGATGAACTGATAATTTATATTGTTCATATGTGGATACTATATAGCTAGCTTGACAGAATGACTGATCGTGAATGGATGTACTCCGGTCACCCTAGTCAGAAAGACATGACCGATGAATGGTTGAGCGAAACCTATGAATTCCTGCAAACGACATTTTCTAAAGCAGAGCAAAATCCCTGTGAGTGTTCTACGGTATCTGCCGATCCTACCAAGACTTCAACGACTTTACATGCTCGAAGAAACAGCAAAACAGATGACATGGCACAAACATGGAATTAGGAAAGAATTAGATTAAAACGGAGATCCGATGTTGGTACACCCTTCCGATGGTGACGCATGGAAGGCATTTGATCGTAAACATACGGAAAAAGAGAAAGAGCCAAGGAATTGCCGAGTCGCCATCGGTCTCGATGGGTTCAATCCTTTTGGTATGACGGCTACCCAATATAGTTGCTGGCCTGTGTTTGTTCTTCCACTCAATCTTCCACCATCATCCATTATGCAAAGAAAGCACATATTTCTGACGTTGATAGTTCTAGGGCCAAACTATCCGGGGAAGAATATGAGTGTGTACATGCAACCGCTGATGGATGACTTGAAAGAAGCTTGGGTGAATGGGGTCAACACATACGTATGTTTTGTACCAATACTCGTTGCATGATCTGCCCTCATTTGCGCTTTTCGTTGCCTGGCGTGTGTATGGAAGGTTCCCATGCCCACAATGCAAAGCAGCTCTTAAGTTTCATTGGTTGCCGGCGGGTGGAAAGTATTCCTGCTTTGACTTGCATAGACAGTTCTTGCCTATGGACCATCCATTCAGAAAAGACAAGAAGAATTTCATGAAAGGTAAAGTTGTCAAACACTCGGCAACACCTGCGTTGACGGGCACACAAATTCATGAACAGTTAAAATCTATGGAGCCTGATCCAAACCGTCCAGGGTATTTCTTGGGTTATAATGAGGAACACGCCTGGACCCACAAGCCATGCATCTGGGATCTCCCCTACTTCGAACACCTCTTACTACCACACAACATTGACATGATGCACACTGAAAAGAATATCGCCGAGGCCCTTCTTGGCACATTTTTCGGCACTGATAAGGGCAAAGATAATACAAAGGATAGAGTTGACCAGGAGACTCTTTGTGATAGGCCATCACTAAACATGCGACAACCGAAAGGAAGAAAAAATTGGTCCAAGCCACCTGCCTGGTACAATCTTGAGAAGGGAGAAATAAAGGAAATCCTCTTGTGGGTGCAACAAAAGTTGTTGTTCCCTGATGGGTATGCTGCGAATCTAGCGAGGGGAGCGAGCATTGAAAAAATGGAATTTTTTTGGCTCAAGAGTCATGATTGGCACATATGGCTTGAGCGGATAATGCCGGTGATGTTGCGCGGCTATATCCCAGAGTCTGAATGGCTAGTATTGGCAGAGTTAAGTTATTTCTTCCGTGTTCTTTGTGCTAAAGAGTTGTCGCGTGCCATGATAGGTGACATGGAAGAGTTGGCTCTTGAGTTCCTCTGCAAGTTAGAGAAAATTTTTCCACCGGGCTTCTTTAATCCGATGCAACACATGATTTTGCATCTCCCGACCGAGGCAAGATTGGGTGGCCCTGTGCAAAATCGTTGGTGCTACACAACTGAAAGAATGCAGAAGACACTTAGAGCAAAATGTGAAAATAAACGTAGAATTGAAGCATCGATGGCCGAGGCGTTCATTACCGAGGAGGCGGAAAACTTCGTAACAGCACACTATGATGCCACTTTGCACAGCTTGCATAATCCAAAGCCTCGGTACAATGTGGGCGACCCCAAAAGACGTGAATCCAAACTCAGCCTCTTCAAAGGGAAGCTCGCTCCTTCTGGTGTGGGAAAATCAAAGTTGCTGGGCGTCGAGGAGTGGAGCACACTAACAATGTATATATTGAACAACTTAACAGAAGTTCGTCCGTACATCGAGTAAGTCCTCGATACATTGTTTCACAACTTTTTAACAAGTTTTGTGTCTAACAACTGTTATTAATTGATACAGTCGATACGTCGAACAGTTCTCGAATGGTGTTGCAATCGAAAAAGAATCCATTCTCGAGTATGAACTTCTTGAAAAGACAGGAGGCGGCTATCCCGGTTTCATCTCTTGGTTAAAAAAATAGCTAATTCAGATGAGCAAGTCGACGATGAATTGAGACAAATAGCAAATGGTTTTGACTTTAAGGTCCGGACATTTCAGAAGTACGACATCAACGGGTATCGCTTTCGTACATCTAGCAAAGAGCTTTCAATGCCCGGTCGAAAAACAACCAATTCCGGTGTCTCTGCTATAGGCGAGTATTATGGAAGACTTGAAGAAGTTTACGAACTTCATTATTATGGTGAAAATCCTCCAAATGTTGTTGTGTTCAAATGTCATTGGTTCGATCCTACTAAGACAAGACAGACTCATGAACATGTTGGGCTAGTCGAAATCCGACAAGACAGGAAGTTAAGCGGTGATGATGTCTTTATTGTGGCTCAACAGGCCACCCAAGTTTTCTATCTGCCATACAGTCGTCAAAGTGTTAAGAACCTGGAAGTTTGGTATGTCGTGTACGATGTGCCGCCCCATCTTAGACCACCTCCACCAAACGAAGAGGATTATGAACCTCAAATTGACCCAATAACATATGATGGAGAATTCTTCCAAGAATCACGTGGTGTGAGACGTCATCTCCGGAACTGCTCTACGTCCACCCTGAACACGGAGGAACAAGAATCACGTGATGATGAGGAAGAAGTGGAAGTAGAAGAGGTTACCAATCCGGATGAGCTAACAATGCTTGATCGGTTACAAAAAGGCCTTCCACATGATGTCCCTGAACCCGATGACGATGTCATTCATGACGACACGTATGATACTGATGATGATTATGCTTCAATTGACCTTGGAGAAGAGACAGATGATCCCGACTATTAGTACTTTGTATGCATCCAAACATTGTTGTTCAATTATTTAATTAATTGTTTAATTATTCATGTATTTATTATTGTTCATTTAATTATTGTCTTTGAATTTGTACTAAGTATTTAACTATGTATTGTTGCAGGTGGTGAGACATGGCAGGCGGGGATAAGTTGAGGATAGCACCTGGCCAGCTACGGAGACAATTGTTGCAGAGCTTTGCCGAGGAGCCCCGTGGGAGAGGCGGAGGAAAGAAGAGAGGCAGAGGACGTGGTTGCGGGAGAGGGAGGCTTCCTAATAGGAGCCGGTCGCCACCACCCTCAGCTACTTCAGTCTCAGCCACTTCACCCCTGCAGACAAGGGTGTCAGCGGTGCGGGATCCTCCCGTCCAGGAGCGGACACCGATGGAGGATCCTCCCGTCCAGGAGCCGACACCCTCACACGAGGAGTGGGGGAGTTGGGGGGCGGTGAGGGGGCTGGGGCGGATGCGGAGGCTGAGGTTGAGGTGGAGGATGAGGGGGCTGAGGCGGAGGATGAGAGGGTTGAGGCGGAGGATGAGGGCCCGTCTGCCAGCAAGTCGGTCTACCAACGTGGTATGACACGAGTTCCAGACCGATTGGAGTTGCAGCACAGGGCGTTGATTTTGCCAGATGGCGAGAAGTAAGTTGATGTCTATTGTGTACCTTATATCATTATTTTCCGCCAAGTAGCTATTGTCGTTGCCTTCTCATTATGCAGGGGGTGGAATTACCCGGAGAATACCCAGAATCCAAACTGCCTCCTTGGTGCTTTGCTTAGGGAGCACTTTCCCGGGATAGTGCAGTTGCCCGAGGAGGGTTTGGTTCCCGAGCCAGGACTCAAGTGGGAGCACTACCAAGCCGCGCTGCTCCCGTAAAACACTCACGTGAACGGTGTTGTTTGCGCGAGCGTGGCCGACAAGGTGTTGGCTGATTTTTGGGTAACTATTATTTTACCCAATAATAAGTATACAATATCCAATGTTATATCTTGTAATTTCCTATTCATCTGTGCATATATATGGCATAATTGCAGAGTTACCATAGGGTCGAGGAGGGGACGGAGGAGGCGGCCAAGAAGAACCTCGAGAAAGAGTGCAAGAGATTATTGAATAACACGAGGCATGAGATGCGTGTTCAGGCCGTTCGAGATTGGTACGCCAAGAAAAACGAGCCGAAGACGAAGGCTGAATGTCGAAAGCTTTTCCCTGATAAGACCCAGTACATGGAGGTACGTAGATTCCTTAGTTACATTCTTTATTAGTTATGTTCGGGCTAGTTACAATATTTAGTTTCATTCATAGGTGCCCCCGAGATGGTTGGCCGAGAAGATGGATTGTTGGGAGATGATAGTGGACAAATGGTGCACAGAGGCTTGGTTGACCACCCACAATGTGGCCAAGGAGCGTCGTGCCCAATTGGTTGGTGTGCCACACCACCAAGAAATGCCAACATCAAGCAATACGCCAAAAAATGGGTATGTGTGCCTTGTTTTCTTTCATCATTAATTCATTTGTGCATTATTTTTGTTGTACTAACTCTTTGCCTTTTCTTGTAGGCCAAACACCATAACCAGCCCGAGCCTCAGGGATACGCCGCGTTTGGCATGGCCCATAAGGGCTCGTACAAGACGGCGACACCATATTCTGAGGGGGACGGGCCATCGGCGTACACAAGCCTGTCCGCCTACAACAAGATGATGTCTTATTCTCAGGTTGTCAAACAACTGCGCGGCCCTGACTTTGACCCGAGCCTGAATCCTATGGATGCGGAGGCGTTGATGATCTCTGGTGGCGGTAAGAGTCATGTCATGGTGGCCATGTGTGATGGCTTCGTCCCTATCACTGAGTCTCTATCTCAGATCAAGGCGAGGCAAACTAGCTCGGCTCCTGTAATACGGCAACGCGCGAGGCCAGTTGATCTTGCCATCGAGGTTAGTTTTCCTTCATTATTTCTTTAGTTCATTTGACCCTGGATGGATGATGATGAGAAGTGGTTGCAGGCCGCACTTGAGAAGGAGAGGGAGGCCACCAGACTCTTGTTGGAGGAGAGGGACCGGAATACACAAAGGCTGCTGGAGGAGGAGAGGGCACGCAATAATGCCCATGCGAAGGCTATGCACGACTTCGTTGCGGTAAGTCAGTTGTGTGAGAAGCAAGGCTATGTGTGAGAAGCAACAAGACTATTTCTTTGACTTCTCGAAAACTAATTTGCAGGCTATGTGTGAGAAGCAAGGTTTGCCACCCCCTCCACCGATGCCTTCTCGGGTGGGAACGGTGAGTTCCCTTTCAATGACCAACCTTGCACGGTCTTATATCATTGTATGTTTCCATGCTAACAACATATTTCAACTCTTTCCTTGTTGCAGCATCATTCCAGAGTTACATCCCACAATCCCTCTCTCGGTGAGAGCCCTACCAACCCGACGACCAACCGAGATGGTGCTTCTCCTCCGTGACTTGGCATTTGGTAAGTTATTTCTGTCCTTCTTATTCTTATTGTTTAGTTCAACTTAGACTATGACATGCTTTAGTTAGCTTAGTAAATTCTAGTTAGGCAAAAAATTTCATAATTAGCTTAATTACATAAAAAATTACATAATTAGCTTACTTACCTCAAAAATGACATAGACTTTGCTTATTTGGTACAAACATGACATAATTACTTGATAACACAAAAAATAGCATAATTAGTTGATATTAGAGCTCAAAATGACATAATTACTTTAGAAAGTTTCAAAAGAAACCAGAAGAGAAGAACAAAACAGAAGAGAAGAAGAAAGAAGAGATGAAGAAATAAGAGAAGAAGAAAGAGGAGAAAAAGATAGATTAAGAAGAAAGAAATCTTCTTATTCCTCCTTTTTCTCTTCTTTCTTTTTCTCCATCTTTTTCTTCTTCTCCTTCTTCTTCTTCTTCTTCTTCTTGTTCTTGTGTTCTTCTTCTTCTTGTTCTTCTTCTTCTTGTGTTCTTCTTCTTCTTCTTGTTCTTCTTCTTCTTCTTTTTCTAATTACTTATCGCTAAATTCTTTCTTCATCTCATTATGCAGATTTTGATAAAGCAGCATGGCACATGGATGGATGCTCCAGGGACTCTACTTGTAGTCTTAGATGCTTTGTAATGCACTTGTACTTGAGGATGCACTTGTGATTCTTTGTGATGCTTTGTGATGCACTTTGTGATGCCATCTTGTTGTTTGCACTTTAAATCCTTTGTGATGCACTTGTGATGCACTTCTGGTGCTGTTTAGGGCCTGGTAGAAATATATATTGTGTTATTTATATTGTTGTTTGAAAATGTAGGGAATTAACAGAAATTAAAAATAAATAAATAAACAGAGAGGCGCTGACGGGAAAGAAGGACACGTGGCAGTAAACTATTCAATCTGGCAACTCTGGGATGACCAAATGTCCCAGGTTGTCAGCTTTGCCGTCAGCTGGACCGTGGCTGACGGAAAAGAGGGGACCCACAAGGCAGTGGCCGCAGCTCCCCTGGCAAGCCATGGCCCACAAGCAGCAGCAACCTTTGCCGTCAGCTACGGTCCAGCTGACGGCAAACCCTGCCGTTAACCCTCTAACGGGGCTGGGCTTAAGACGTTGCCGTCAACCCTCTATGCCGTCAGCCTCGGCCCCCTAGCTGACGGCACAGTCTTTGCCGTCGGTCGATTTCCAGCTGACAGCAAAGAACCTGTTTGCTGATAAAATCGTGGCCAGCATCTTTGCCGACAGCAAACTGACGGCAAAGCCTTTGCCGTCGGTTAAAGTGGCCTTTGCCGTCAGCTATGGCTGACGGCAAACCAGCAGATTCCAGTAGTGGCTCCTGGTCAACGGGGAAACTCGACGTCGTAGAAGTCATCGGGGATCTTCATGTTGCGGTGGTCGGCATCGGGAATCTCCTGCTCCTGGGTTCCAAAGTCGACTGCAGCGGCCGATCAGGCAAAACAAAAAGGGGGAAATAAAGCAAGGGTGAGTATCTAGTATACCCGCGAGTCTTACGTCCGCTACTAAGCAATTATGCATTTGTATCAAATGGAAAGGGGAGGCTGTATAAAGTGGACTGCAAGATAGAAATCAGAATAAGGGTAAGAAGCTAGGCCTATCGAAGACTAGCATATTCTGATGAGTATTGCAGCACAAGAAGAGAACATCCAATAGTTCATATAAAGCATAAAGTAACAATGAAGCAGAAGTTGCTGCAGCATTGTATAATAGTAAGTTGTAATGATTAATAATAATAATGCCTCTGAGTTCCCTTCCTCGACTCCCTGCGAGGAAGAAGACCCGAAACCATACAGTTTAATAGTAGTAGTTCGTAGTGGTAAGATCCAGCTTCAGCATAAAGCGTCCTGTTACCGTGGACACGGCTATTCGAATAGATTAAACTCCCTGCAGGGGTGCACTACTATTCAGCCTGCACGCTCGGATCTCCAGGGTGGCAGGAAGCTTGTTAGGGAACGCTCCACCAAAGTTATCCGACACGACGCATCCATCCTAGGCTCAGCAGAGAGGCCATCCGCCGGACTATATCCTATGCGCCAAGGGGTCTAGGTCCCTCACCCTTGCACGCTCCTGCACGGTACGAGACTGGCCGGTGAAGCAAAAGCAAATCCAAACACACCTGCTGCAGCAAAGAAGATAAGACCGCTTCCCGGCAATCAGTCTGTGGTACTGCTGACGTCAGAAGAGCTTTCGGACAAACTACGATGCGGAGGGCCCACACCGTAATCCCACGTGTAGGTAGTGCGTACAGGCCTTTGCGGCCTCTCAAGTCATCCGCCGAACCATTTAGCATTTTAATTAACCTGCGTGACAACCGTTATCATTGCCTCGACTTAACTGACCCGCGGACAACGACAGCAGTCAGGACCACCAGTACATCGGTGCCTGCCCTGTCGTCCCACCAAGTCTCTGCGGTTACCAATAAGGTGAACCGTCTCCTTACCTTCTCTCGCGTGTGCGCTTGGTAGAGCTCGAATTTTCGTGGTTTGGTAACTCTCGCGAGATACGAGCAGGGGCCAAGCACGCCAGTAACGTCGGTCGTACCCTCCCTATCGTTCCCGACACAATACCGCTCGCGGGCACCGTTGGGTCGCCCGACTTCTTACCTTAAGGACAACCGTTGCTCAGGTACCTAGAGAGGCTATAAAAAGTCATCAACGAGTGGAGGTACGAGGATTACTCCTCGGTAGCTCACTTGATGGTGGCTCGGCAGAGCCGAGCTAGGGGGCCTTATGCGGTGTCTACATTGTACCGGACCTGTGTAGTTGTTATATATTCGTATCTGTGTTCACTCCCAGAGCGATCACAGCCCGCTATCTAATCCTAGCTAACTATGCGCAGGGCTCACTTCTGAATAAGATATATATATATATATTTATAGGCATCATAGGATAAAGAAAGGTACATCAAGGGGCGACAAAAATAGGTTATGCAATTAAATAGGATTGTAATCGTAGCAGCAGCAGTAAGAATGCCTAGTGCAAGAAATGTACGGAAAGATAGGCGATATCTGGGGAAGAGAATGGCTCTGCTTGCCTGGAAGCTCGAGGGTAGGGTTACGGTCTTCGACGAAGTAGTCGATCACAGGGGCATCGGCAGCGGACGTCGAGACTATCAGACAATAAGAGAGGGGGAAGAAATAATAAATACACGACAATAATAGCAATACAAAAATATGACATAGCATATACAAAGCAACGGGGCTCTAATGCAGTGTTTGGTGATTTGCTCGGAGAAGGAATTTATCCGGGGATGACGCATCAGTACCGGTTGATTACCGGACCGATGATCCGGAGGGGGAAGGTTCCATGTCTGCAGTGCTAGAGACATCTAACAGACATGTGGATAGTGTATCCGTGATCATTGATCCATTCTGGACAACTTTCATGTTCAGAATATTTTCATCCGGAAAGTTTTATCGGCTCCGGGTGATTACCGGACAGTGTAATCGGAGGGGGGAATGTCGAGTTTCATTGTGTTAGAGGGTGTGGTTGGTATACGGATAGAGTATTCCTAATCTTTATATTTTTCTGATCAAATTTGATGTATAAAATATTTTTATCGGAGTTACGGTTTAAAAGATATTGATTTCTGAAGTTTAAAACATTTAAAAAGCATTTTATAGATTTCTTTTATTATTAAATAGCATTATCCACAACAGTGAAATTTGACTGGTCAAACCTGACCACACTGGTCAGCCTCACATTATTAATAAAACATTTAATTAAATTAAAATAGAGCTAGGGCCCACATGTCATACACTGTAATTAATCCAAATTCTTTTTAAATATTAATCTGACACTGGGGTCTACCTGTCATAGACTCATATGCTTAATATTTCTATTAATTTCTAAACAGAGAGTTAAGTGAGTGGGACCAGGTTTCATTCACAGATGTGCTAATTTAACAAATTAATTAAGTTAAGGGCACGGGGCCCACATGTAAGTGACCCAAGGAGTAATCTAATCTAACAGTTACTTTTAGATTAAATTAGATGGCCTTGGGCCCACTGGTCAGTGAGGTCAGTGGGGGGGGTTAGGGGCTTAATAGACGTATTAAGCCACGGGGCCCACCAGTCAGTGAGGTTAGCCCCTGGCTTAACCACGCGGGCACGCCGGCGACATGCCGAACGGCGGCGAGGTCGTCGTTCCGGCCGACTCCGGCGACGGCTTGAGGCGGGGAGGGGGGCGTTCGAACGGGGGAACCGAGCCGCATCCAGTAGTGGTGCAAATACAGGCCAAATCGGTCGAGCTCGACGACCATGGCACGCACGGCGGCGGCTGTAGCCCTCATCGACAGGGAATGGAATCGGGGGCACGAAAAGGAGCAAGATATGGGGCAAAACGGGTGGCGGCTCACATGGATGCTCGGGGATGTGCTTGGGGAGGCCGAGGCCACGAACGGCGAGGCAATCGATGCCGATGTGAGGCGGACGTGGCGGGGAAACGGTGGCGATTCGCAGCCCGTGGCGCGCCCCAGCCCGATTCTTTCCCGGAGGTGGCGAAGACAACCGCGGCGGAGCCGCAGGACAGGAAGGAGCGGCAATGCGGGGACGTTGGCCACGCCTATGGCAATTGCGTGGCGACGGTGGCGCCCGCCGTGGGGGAAAATGACGAGGGGGGAGGGGAAGATGAGCGTGCACTGGTCCAGGGGGTGCGGAGCTGAGATATTATACATCCACGATGTTGTAGCAGTTCCGCTGAAGCGGGAGAGAGGAGGAGGGCCGAGCGCGTTGGGTGGACACAGCCACGGTCGCCATGGCGACCCTGCCAGAGGAACAGGGAGAGGGAGGGGGTAAGTGGGATGGGCTGGTGTAACACCCTTAGTTGTCTGTAACAGTAATCATCATCACTGTTGATTAATCACTGTTGCCCAGCTGTCATTACTCAAACTTTGTGATGAGCTTAATCAAAACCTTGATGTAGGTGATCAACAACCCAAGCCCCATGTGCATGATCACTTGAAGTCAAACCCAAAGTCAAAATCCTATTCAAATGAGGTTGGGAAAATTGTGGCAAATTAAACCTTGCTCAAAAATCATGGAACCATTTTTTTAAATTGCCTAAAATCATTGTAATCATGTTGGACCAACTTTGGTAATTTTTTAAGCTATAGAAAAATGTAAATAATTATAACAGTAGATAAAGTGAACCATTTTAATCAATGAATAGTTAACTAAATTATTGGATGATTTGGTTTTGTGCCCACACCTTTTTTTACACTGAGGTGGGATGTAACACTAATTGACAAACACTAAAAACATTTTTACAAAAATAGGGAGGCATTTATTTTATTGAAATAAAGGACAACAGAATGCAAAATGAAAGAAAATTGGAAAAGGCTTAAAACTCGCCCGGGGCAACGGCCCACTTGGCCCAAGCCCACTCACCCCTTGTCTTCTTCCCCAACTGCTCCCTCACCTGCTCCCGTACGGCGCCGAGCTCGCCGCGCCGCTGCCAGGCTGGCCCCGCCTCCACCTGCTCCCTCCCGACGCCGACGCGATAAGGCCACCCCAGCCGACCCCCTGGACATCCTCCCCCTCTCTTTCCCCTCCTCCTCTTCTCACACACCTCGGGGAAAAGCCACCGAGGGACGTCGTCGCTATTTCCGCGGCCAAGCGCGGCCAACATGCTCACGCCGCCTCGCCGTGTTGTCCAGGAGCTGCATCGACGTCGACTACCTCACCCACCGCGAGGACTCGAGCCGTGGTGCCTCTCTACGACGACTACGCCTTCGTCTTCAACCTCGGCTCCGGCGGGATCCGCGACCGATTCCGGCTACTCCACCTCGCCTCCGATCCTGCTCTCACGGCTACAACCTCCTGGTGAGCTCGCGCAGCTCCCCCAACTGTCTGTAGCTCCTCCCCGTGCTCGTAGACGAAAGCCCCAAATGCGCCAGTATGGGCCGCCGCCATTGATGCCCCTACCGAGCTCTCCGGGCCCCTCCAGCGCTTGCGCACCAACGTGCTCCTGGTAGATCCTTCGATCGATTTGGCACATGGATTCGTTCGCAGTCGTCGCCGTCTGGGTTCTGCCATTGTAGCCCGAGCTCGGTTCCGCCACGGTCGACCTAGCCATCACCTCAGTGCGTCCCCGCTCGTGAAACCAGCCCAGATCGACGCGCGATGTACTCCTAGTTCGAATGCACCAAGTCCTGAGAGCTCCCGTGCTCTGTGTCGCGAGGGCGGCGACCTCGCCGGCGTACTGTCTCCGGCAAGACGTCGGTGACACTGCCCGGTGGGGCCGCCCTGTCAGTGGAGTGATTAGCAGCTAATCCACCCCCCTACTTACCATGACAGGTGGGCCTGCCCCCTTAATCCCACGGTTAAAAAAATTAAACAGAGATATAAATCCCCCTTAGTCACTGACCTGTGGGCCCCTGGCCTTTTAAATCAAACTAACAGTTTAATTATGCCCATGTGTCACTGACTACTGGGCCCCAGCTGTAAGTCTTTTTAAAATAAATAGAATTATAAAACTAGGCACTGACATGTGGGCCCAGTGCCTATTTTGATTTATTAAAATATTTTATAATTAAGCAGAGGCTGACATGTGGGTCCCACATGTCAGGCACTGTTTTGAATAATGTTTTGGATAATGTTTGAATTTAATAATAAAAGAAATTCAGAAAATCATTTAAATGATTTAAACTTTGAAATTCAATAACTTTTAAACCGTAACTCAGATTCAAAAACTTTAAACATGAAAATTGATTAGAAAAATATAACGAATACGAATACGTTATTCGTATGTCTATCACACCCCTCTAACACAACGAACATCGAACCGTCCCCCTCCGGACTGACTGTCCGATAAATTGTCCGGTACTGCTAAAGTACCCGGATGAATTTATTTCGAACACGAATGTTTCTCAGAATAGAGCAACTAGCATGGATACATCCCCCTTATGTTTTTCCGGTGCCCACGACACCTCCGGCTTGATCCTTCCCCCCCCTCCGGACACCCTGTACGGTAATCACCCGGAGCCGGTAGTTCATCCCCGGATGAATTCCCGCTCCGAGCATATTGCATTGCACTGCGTTAGAACACCGTTAACATTTCTTCTGTCATGTCATGCATCTGTTTGTATATGCTTGCTGTGTATTTACTGTTTCTTCCCCCCTTAATCTCCGGTAGACCCCGCTGCTGCCGTTGACTACACCGCTGCTGGGTACGACTACTTCGTCGACGACCCTACTCCTACCGTCGAGCTTCCAGGCAAGCAGAGCCATTCTCTTCCCCAGATATCTCCTATATTTCCATACTTTCTTGCACTAGGCATTGTTACTGCTGCTGCTACGTTGCTTTCCTATTCAATAGCATAGCCTGTTTTTTTGTCGCCCCTTGATGTACCTCCTTTATCCTATGCTGCCTATTATTATTATTATTATTATGCTTTATTCAGCAGTGAGCCCTGCGCATTGTTAGCTAGGATTAGATAGAGGGTCGTGACCACTCAGGGGAGTGAACGCGGATACAATTATTATAACTGCACAGGTACGGTACAATGCAGACACCGCCTAAGGCCCCCTAGCTCGGCTCTGCCGAGCCACCATCAAGTGTGAGCTATCAAGGAGTAATCCTTGTACTCCACTCGTTGCTGACTCTGTATAGCCGCTCTAGGTACCTGAGCAACGGTTGTCCTTAAAGGTAAGAAGTCGGGCGAGCCAACGGTGCCCACGAGAGGTATTGCGACGGGACGACAGGGAGGGTACGACCAGTGTACCGGTGTGCTTGCCCCCTGATCGTTGGCCGCGAGAGTTACCAAACCACGAAAGTCGAGCTCCTCCAGGAGCACACGTGAGACAAGGTAACCGCAGTGACTTGGTGGGACGACAGGGCAGGCACCGATGTACTGGTGGTCCTGGCTGCTTTCGTTGTCCGCGGGTCAGTTAAGTCGAGGCAACGATAATGGTTGTCACGCAGGTTGATTAAAATGCTAAATGGTTTAGTGGATGTCTTGAGTTGGCTATATGCCATGTACGCACTACCTACCCGTGGGAATTACGAGTTATGGGCTCCTCTGCTTCGTAGTGTCGTCCAAGGACTCTTCAGACGTCAGCAGTACCGCGGCCTGCGCCGAGAAGTGGTGTTGTCTTATTTTCTCGCGCGGTGGTGTCTTATTTGGATTTGCTTCAACTTCACCGGCCAGCCACGCACCGTGCAGGAGTACGTTCGGGTTGGGGTCCAAGGCCCGGCGTACTTAGGATTTAGACCGGCGGATGGCCTCTCTGTTGAGTTTCAAAGATGGGCTATGAAGTGTCGGATAGCCTCGATGGAGCGTTCCCTAACAAGGTTCCCGCCACCCTGGAGATCCGTGCGTGTAGCGTAACACAAGTACACCCCTGTAGGGAAGATTAATCTATTCGGATAGCCGTGTCCACGGTAACAGGACGCTTTATGCTGAAGCTGGATCTTATCACTACAAACTATTATTATTAAACTGTATGGTTCCGGGTTTTCTTCCTCGCTGGGATGTCGAGGAGGTGAACTCGGAGGAATTGTTAATTATTACAACTTATTATTATACAATGCTGCAGCAACTTCTGCTGCATTGTTACTTTATGCTTTATATAACTGTTGGCTGATTCTTACCTCATGCTGCAAGACATTGTCGGAAGATGCTAGTCTTCGATAGGCCTAGCTTCTTACCCTTATTCTGATTTCTATCTTGCAGTCCACTATATACAACCTCTTCTTTCCGTTGATACAATGCATAATGGTTAGTAGCGGACGTAAGACTCGCGGGTATGCTAGATACTCACCTTTTCTTTATTTCCCCTTTTTCGCTTTGCCTGATCGGCCGCTGCAGCCGACGTTGGAGCCCAGGAGCAGGAGTACTATGGAGGCACCTACTATGACGTCGAGTTCCCCGTTGACCAGGAGTAGTTCGGTGGATCCCAGGCAGGAGGCCTCGCCTTTTCGATCTGTATCTCTGATGTGATTTGTGCTAGCCTTCTTAAGGCAAAACTTGACTAACTATGTCTGTACTCAGATATTATGGCTTGTATGACTTATGAATTCGGGTCCACGTGACCCGCCCCCCCCTTTATTGTAACATATTGGTTTATCCTTTTGTGGTTAGTGTTGTGCTGTGATATTCTCACCGTGGCACCCTAATCTCAGCCGTGTACCCTGCGTGTATGATTACTGTACACGGTCTGATTTTGGGGGCGTCACAAGTTGGTATCAGAGCCGACTGCCTGTAGGAAGCCACCCCACCACTACTTGGTCGAAGTTGAGTCTAGACTTTGAAAAACTATTTTGCTAACTTAATATTTGGCTTATGGGCCCACATCGATGTCACTACGTGTGATATCTATGGTATTAGGATCCTTTTCTCCTTACCTATGCTCTGGGACTCTGCTCTCTTATCCTTGCTGATAAGTTTTACTAACTCTGACATTAAGATCACGTTCTCTTGATTCCACCCGGCGTTTTGGTGCTTCCGCATTGATTGAGTCGTGTCGCAGGAGTTCTACCCCAGGTCCCGGACCGCGGATCCCATTCTCATTCTGGGCAAGCCGCGCGTCCTTTGGCATTAACTCCTGTGGCCAACAGTTTTCTTGCGGTGTGATTGACATAGTGGAATCTATGTCGCGTCATGTAATCCTTACCGCGGTCTGCGCGCCGCCTAGTGAGTCCTTTTTCCTTAATTTCTACGACGTTACGCTGCCCGATTTTCGATTGACTCCGTGTGTAAATGTGAATGTCTTATATGACTACTCCTATATAAATCCGCGCCTCCTCTTCGTTGTCGCTTTACTTCAGGCTTGATTCCGTTATCTCATTAAATTTTCATCGCTGAAATACTCCTGTTAAATTCTAGCAGGATGGCTGGTCGTGGTGGTTTCGGTCGTGGTCGTGCTGCCAACAACCCACCTCCGCCGCCAGATTACATGGCCGGGATGATGCAGCAGTTTGAGCTGAACCGTCAGTTCATGGAGAATGTCATGGCTCAGTTCCCCCATCCTAATCAGAATGGGCACCATCATCAGCACGCCACCGTGACTCTGCACGACTTCACCCACCTCAACCCCACTATGTTCCGCAACACTGTTCAGCCGTTGGATGCTGATGACTGGCTTCGCAACATCACGCACGAGCTGGAGTCTGCTAATGTCGATCCAGCCGACTATGTGAACTTTGCGTCTTATCATCTGAATGGAGCCGCTGCTCAGTGATGGAGCACCCACAAGCGTTCACTGCTAGTTGGAGAAGTCATCACTTGGGATGAATTTCCGTCTGCCTTCCGCGCCCGCTACATTCCTCAGGGGATCATGGATCGTAAGGCGGAAGAATCCGCAACCTCACTCAGGGCGACATGACTGTTGAAGCCTATCAGCGCGAGTTCCTCAACCTCTCTCGCCATGCGGAAGAGGAGATCACCACTGATGTTCGCAGGCAGCAGAAGTTCCGTCGTGGCCTCAATCCAGACCTCAGGCTCTCTCTTCCCGTTCATGATTTCGCCAACTTCGCTACCATGGTGAACAAGGCTATCACCGTCGAGACTGCCCAGATGGAGCACAAGAACTCTCTGAAGCGTTATCGTGACGTTGGCTCATCTTTGGGCGCAACGCAGCAGCGTCGTATCTGGCTCCCTACCAGTGTGACCCATTCAGCTGTCCCTGTTCGAAGGCCGTCTTATGCTGCACCCTGTCTTCCTCCGCCACCGCAGATGCCAAGAGCTCTGCCTGCACCACCCAATGCTACACCCCTTCGTCCTCAGGATGGATTATGCTTCACGTGCCGCCAACCTAGGCATTTTTCCAGAGAGTGCCCCCAGAAACAGAAGCAACTGGTAGTTCACCCCGCTGGCCGCGGAAATGGTAGTGGCAACAACAGGACCCCCAACTATAATACTGGGTCTGCTGCTTATGCTCGTGGACATGCTAACAATATCAATGTTGAAGAAGCTCAGCAACAACCCGCTACCGTGATGGGTACCCTTCTCGTTAATTCCGTACCTGTTACTGTTTTATTTGATACAGGAGCATCGCATTCATTCATGTCGGAAGAATTTGCATTGTCGGATAACTTCGCATTGGAAAAGATGAACCCACCGATGGTTGTCCGCACCCCGATAGGCCAATGCCGAACCACCAAGATAGTGCCCGAAACCATTGTTGAAATTGAAGGGATTGAATTCCTTGCTTCCCCCATCGTTCTGAAGTATTCCACCATAGACCTCATTCTGGGAATGGATTGGTTGAAATTTCACGATGCCGCACTCTATTGTGGCACCAAGTCTGTCCAACTTTTTCACCCCTCCGGCGATATTGTTAACCACACCACCCGAGTTACCCGTAATGCTGAAACCCAGATATTTATGATGAATGCTTTGAATGCCACCCCCATCGAAGGCATCGAGAACGTTCCAGTCGTTTGCGATTTTCCCGACGTCTTCCCAGAGGAACTGCCGGGAATACCCCCGATCAGAGAAGTCGAATTTGTCATCGACTTGAAGCCCGGCACCACCCGTATTGCCAAGCGTCCTTACAAGATGCCGCCACATGAACTCCTTGAACTTAAGGAGGAAATCGACAAGGCACTTCAGAAAGGATTCATTCGCCCCAGTTCCTCAGCTTGGGGAGCACCTTCGCTCTTTGTCAAGAAGAGCGATGGGAAAAACCGATTGGTCCAAGATTATCGGCCCATTAACCAAGCCACCATCTAGAACAAATACCAACTTCCCCGGATCAACGATCTGTATGATCAACTTGCCGAATCCAAGGTGTTTTCTAAACTCGACTTGAGCTTGGGTTATCACCAAATCCGAGTCCGTGATGAGGACATTCCGAAGACTGCCTTCATTACTCTCTATGGTTCATACGAGTACACCGTCATGTCCTTTGGCTTAACCAATGCTCCAGCCACCTTCTCCAGATTGATGAATTATATTTTCATGGAGTACCTCGACAAGTTCGTCGTGGTTTATCTGGATGATATGTTGATATATTCCAAGAATGAAGAAGAACATGCTGAACATCTTCGTCATATACGAGAAACTTCGAGAACACAAACTCTACGCTATGTATTCTAAGTGTGAGTTCTGGCTTCCCGAAGTAACCTATCTTGGACATGTGATTTCCAAGGATGGCATTGCCGTCACCCCAGAACATATCCAGGCTATTCTTGACTGGACCCCTCCTAAGACCGTCAAGCAAGTCCACAGTTTCCTCGGGCTCGCTAGCTATTGCCGCCGTTTCGTCGAGAATTTCTCCAAGATTGCCAGGCCTCTGACTAATCTGCTTCACAAAGGCGTCAAGTTTGAGTGGACAGATAAATGTCAAGAAAGTTTCCAAGTGCTCAAGGACAAGCTAACTTCTCCCCCGGTGCTCGCTCCTCCTGATACTCAGAAGGACTTCGTGATATATTGCGACGCGTCTCGTCAAGGATTAGGCTGTGTCCTAATGCAAGAGCGCAAACTGATTGCTTATGGCTCTCGTCAGTTGCGTGCTCACGAAGACAAATATCCAACACATGATCTCGAATTGGCAGCAGTAATTTATGCATTGAAGTTGTGGCGACATTACCTCATCGGTAATCGTTGCGAGGTCTACACCGATCACCAAAGTCTGAAGTACCTGTTTACTCAGCCAGATCTGAATCTTCGTCAACAACGATGGCTCGAGACAATAGCCGACTTCAACATGGATATTTCTTATACCCCGAGCAAGGCTAACGTGATGGCCGATGCCTTGAGCCGCAAAGCTTACTGTTCTGAACTTGAGGTTCAGGTGCAGCAACCACTTCTGTATGAAGAGTTTCGCAAGTTGAACCTCGAGATGGTTCCTCAAGGTTACGTTAACAACCTGGTTCTCGAGTCAAAACTCGACGCCCTCATCAAGAGTAGGCAGCCTCTTGACGCTGACATTGTGAAGATCAAGCAAGACATCGCAGAAGGAAAGCCCTCCTCTTTTACCATTGATGCCAATGATGGTGATACTGTGTACTTCAAGGGCCGCTTAGTAGTTCCTGTGAGCTCGGCCATCATTAACTGTGGTCCGGATATCATGGAAGAAGCCCATAATTCTCCCTTGTCAATCCACCCTGGCAGTACCAAGATATATAAAGACCTTCTTCAATGGTACTGGTGGCCTTACATGAAGCAAGACATCGCCCGCTATGTTTCTCACTGTGACGTTTGCAGTCGCGTCAAGGACGTACATAAAAAACCTGCTGGCTGGTTGCAACCACTCCCTCCTCCTTATTGGAAGTGGGACAAAGTCGAAATGGACTTCGTCACCGGTTTTCCTAAGTCACAGAAAGGTAACGATGCCATCTTCGTCGTCATCGACCGATTCTCCAAGATTGCTCACTTCCTGCCGGTCAAGGAGATGATCACTGCTAGTCAGTTGGCACACTTGTATATCTCCCGGATTGTGTCACTCCACGGTATTCCGCTGGAGATCAGTTCAGACCATGGAAGCCTTTTCACCTCACGATACTGGAATAGTTTCATGGAAGCCATCGGGACTCGTCTATCTCTCAGCACCGCTTATCACCCCCAGTCGCAAGGCCAAGTTGAACGAGTCAATCAAGTGCTGGAAGACATGCTTCGCGCTTGTGTACTTTCATTCGGCATGAAATGGGAGGAATCTCTCCCGTACGCAGAATTCTCGTACAACAATAGCTATTAGGCTAGCTTGAAGATGGCCCCCTTCGAAGTTCTATACGGACGTAAGTGTCGAACCCCACTGAATTGGTCAGGAACTGGGGAACGACCCTACTTCGGACCGGATCTTGTCCAACAAGCGGAAGATCAGGTTTGCATTGTGCAAGAAAATCTCAAGGCCGCACAGTCTCGTCAGAAGAGCAACTATGACCGCAAACACCGGGAAATGGAGTATCAACCTGGTGAATACGCTTACCTCCGTGTCACTCCCATGAGGGGCACTCATCGCTTCGGTATCAAGGGAAAGCTAGCTCCTCGCTACATTGGCCCGTTCCGTATCGTTTCCAGGAGTGGACCCGTGGCATACCGTTTGGAATTGCCGTCGAACCTCTCCCAAGTCCACGATGTCTTCCACTTGTCGCAACTCCGTCGCTGCTTCAAGGATCCTATCCGCGAAGGGGAACATGATATGATTGAGCTGCAACAAGACTTGACTTATCGAGAACATCCGAGCCGCATTCTCGATCAGTCTGAACGTCGAACCCGCAACAAGACCGTCAAGTTCCTCAAGGTTCAGTGGTCGAATCATTCTGAAGATGAAGCCACCTGGGAACGCGAAGATCGCCTTCGCGATGAATACCCCGATCTTTTCCTCCCTACCACTTAAATTCTCGGGACGAGAATTCTTGTAGTGGGGGAGATTTGTAACACCCTCAGTTGTCTGTAACAGTAGTCATCATCACTGTTGATCATCATTGTTGATTTATCACTGTTGCTCACATGTCATTACTCAAACTTTGTGATGAGCTTAATCAAAACCTTGATGTAGGTGATCAACAACCCATGCCCCATGTGCATGATCACTTGAAGTCAAACCCAAAGTCAAAATCCTATTCAAATGAGGTTGGGAAAATTGTGGCAAATTAAACCTTGCTCAAAAATCATGGAACAATTTTTGTAAATTGCCTAAAATCATTGTAATCATGTTGGACCAACTTTGGTAATTTTTTAAGCTATAGAAAAATGTAAACAATTATAACAGTAGATAAAGTGAACCATTTTAATCAATGAATAGTTAACTAAATTATTGGATGATTTGGTTTTTTGCCCACACCTTTTTTACACTGAGGTGGGATGTAACACTAATTTACAAACACTAAAAACATTTTTACAAAAATAGGGAGGCATTTATTTTATTGAAATAAAGGACAACAGAATGCAAAATGAAAGAAAATTGGAAAAGGCTTAAAACTCGCCCGGGGCAATGGCCCACTTGGCCCAAGCCCACTCACCCCTTGTCTTCTTCCTCAACTGCTCCCTCACCTGTCCCATACGGCGCCAAGCTCGCCGAGCCGCTGCCAGGCCGGCCCCGCCTCCACCAGCTCCCTCCCGACGCCGACGCGATAAGGCCGCCCCGGCCGACCCCCTGGACATCCTCCCCCTCTCTTTCCTCTCCTCCTCTTCTCACACGCCTCGGGGAAAAGCCACCGAGGGCCGTCGTCGCCATTTCCAAGGCCAAGCGCGGCCAACGTGCTCACGCCGCCTCGCCGTGTTGTCCAGGAGCTGCATCGACGTCGACTACCTCACCCACCGCGAGGAATCGAGCCGTGGTGCCTCTCTGCGACGACTACGCCTTCGTCTTCAACCTCGGCTCCGGTGGGATCCGCGACCGATTCCGGCTACTCCACCTCGCCCCCGAGCCCGCTCTCACGGCTACAACCTCCTGGTGAGCTCGCGCAGCTCCCCCAACTTTCTGTAGCTCCTCCCCGTGCTCGTAGACGAAAGCCCCAAATGCGCCAGTACGGGCCGCCGCCATTGATGCCCCTACCGAGCTCTCCGGGCCCCTCAAGCGTGCGCTTGGGCACCAACGTGCTCCTGGTAGATCCTTCGATCGATTTGGCACATGGATTCGTTCGCAATCGTCGCCGTTTGGGTTCTGCCATTGTAGCCCGAGCTCGGTTCCGCCACGGTCGACCTAGCCATCGCCTCAGTGCGTCCCCGCTCGTGAAACCAGCCCAGATCGACGCGCGATGTACTCCCAGTTCGAATGCACCAAGTCCCGAGAGCTCCCGTGCTCTGTGTCGCGAGGGCGGTGACCTCGCCGGCGTACTGTCTCCTGCGATACGCCGGTGACACTGCGTGGTGGGGCCGCCCTGTCAGTGGAGTGATTAGCAGCTAATCCACCCCCCTACTGACCATGACAGGTGGGCCTGCCCCCTTAATCCCACGGTTAAAAAAATTAAAAAGAGATATAAACCCCACTTAGTCACTGACCTGTGGGCCCCTGGCCTTTTAAATCAAACTAACAGTTTAATTATGCCCATGTGTCACTGACTACTGGGCCCCAGCTGTAAGTCTTTTTAAAATAAATAGAATTATAAAAACTAGTCACTGACATGTGGGCCCAATGCCTATTTTGATTTATTAAAATGTTTTATAATTAAGCAGAGGCTGACATGTGGGTCCCACATGTCAGGCACTGTTTTGGATAATGCTGGAATTTAATAATAAAAGAAATTCAGAAAATCATTTAAATGATTTAAACTTTGAAATTCAATAACGTTTAAAGCGTAACTCAGATTCAAAAACTTTAAACATGAAAATTGATCAGAAAAATATAACTAATACGAATACGCTATCCGTATGTCTATCACACCCCTCTAACACAATGAACATCGAACCGTCCCCCTCCGAACTGACTGTCAGATAAATTGTCCGGTACTGCTAAAGTACCCGGATGAATTTATTTCGAACACGAATGTTTCTCAGAATATATCAACTAGCACGGATACACCCCCCCTTATGTTTGTTCGGTGCCCACGACACCTCCGGCTTGATCCTTCCCCCCTCCGGACACCCTGTCCGGTAATCACCCGGAGCCGGTAGTTCATCCCCGGATGAATTCCCGCTCCGATCATATTGCATTGCACTGCGTTAGAACACCGTTAACATTTCTTCTGTCTTGTCATGCATCTGTTTGTATATGCTTGCTGTGTATTTACTGTTTCTTCCCCCCCTTAATCTCCGGTAGACCCCGCTGCTGCCGTTGACTACACCGCTGCTGGGTACGACTACTTCGTCGACGACCCTACCCCTACCGTCGAGCTTCCAGGCAAGCAAAGCCATTCTCTTCCCCAGATATCGCCAATCTTTCCGTACTTTCTTACACTAGGCATTGTTACTGCTGCTGCTACGTTGCTTTCCTATTGAGTTGCATAGCCTGTTTTATTTTTCGCCCCTTGATGTACCTCCTTTATCCTATGCTGCCTATTATTATTATTATGCTTTATTCAGCAGTTAGCCCTGCGCATTGTTAGCTAGGATTAGATAGAGGGCCGTGACCACTCAGGGGAGTGAACGCGGATACAATTATTATAACTGCACAGGTACGGTACAATGCAGACACCACCTCAGGCCGAGCCACCATCAAGTGTGAGCTATCAAGGAGTAATCCTTGTACTCCACTCGTTGCTGACTGTGTATAGCCGCTCTAGGTACCTGAGCAACGTTTGTCCTTAAAGGTAAGAAGTCGGGCGACCCAACGGTGCCCGCGAGAGGTATTGCGACGGGACGACAGGGAGGGTACGACCAGTGTACCGGTGTGCTTGGCCCCTGATCGTTGGCCGCGAGAGTTACCAAACCACGAAAGTCGAGCTCCTCCAGGAGCACACGCGAGAAAAGGTAAGGAGACGGTTCACCTTGTTGGTAACAGCAGTGACTTGGTGGGATGACAGGGCAGGCACCAATGTACTGGTGGTCCTGGCTGCTGTCGTTGTCCGCGGGTCAGTTAAGTCGAGGCAACGATAACGGTTGTCACGCAGGTTAATTAAAATGCTAAATGGTTCAGTGGATGTCTTGAGTTGGCTATATGCCATGTACGCACTACCTACCCGTGGGAATTACGAGTTATGGGTTCCTCTGCTTCGTAGTGTCGTCCGAGGACTCTTCAGACGTCAGAAGTACCGCGGCCTACGCCGGGAAGTGGTGTTGTCTTATTTGCTCGCGTGGTGGTGTCTTATTTGGATTTGCTTCAACTTCACCGGCCAGCCTCGCACCATGCAGGAGTACGTTCGGGTTGGGGTCCAAGGCACGGCGTACTTAGGATTTAGACCGGCGAATGGCCTCTCTGTTGAGTTTGAAAGATGGGCTATGATGTGTCGGATAGCCTCGATGGAGCGTTCCCTAACAAGGTTCCCGCCACCCTGGAGATCCGTGCGTGTAGCGTAACACAAGTGCACCCCTGTAGGGAAGATTAATCTATTCAGATAGTCGTGTCCATAGTAACAGGACGCTTTATGCTGAAGCTGGATCTTATCACTACGAACTATTATTATTAAACTGTATGGTTCCGGGTTTTCTTCCTCGCTGGGATGTCGAGGAGGTGAACTCGGAGGCATTGTTAATTATTACAACTTATTATTATAGAATGCTGCAGCAACTTCTGCTGCATTGTTACTTTATGCTTTATATAACTGTTGGCTGATTCTTACCTCATGCTGCAAGACATCGTCGGAAGATGCTAGTCTTCGATAGGCCTAGCTTCTTACCCTTATTCTGATTTCTATCTTGCAGTCCACTATATACAGCCTCTTCTTTCCGTTGATACAATGCATAATGCTTAGTAGCGGACGTAAGACTCGCGGGTATGCTAGATACTCACCTTTGCTTTATTTCCCCTTTTTCGCTTTGCCTGATCGGCCGCTGCAGCCGACGTTGGAGCCCAGGAGTAGGAGTACCCCGGAGGCGCCTACTACGATGTCGAGTTCCCCGTAGACTAGGAGTAGTTCGGTGGATCCCAGGCAGGAGGCCTCGCCTTTTCAATCTGTATCTCTGATGTGATTTGTGCTAGCCTTCTTAAGGCAAAACTTGACTAACTATGTCTGTACTCAGATATTATGGCTTGTATGACTTATGTATTCGGGTCCGCGTGACACCCCCTTTATTGTAAAATATTGGTTTATCCTTTTGTGTTTAGTGTTTTGCTGTGATATTCTCACCGTGGCACTCTAATCTCAGCCGTGTACCCTGCGTGTATGATTACTGTACACGGTCTGATTTTGGGGGCGTCACAGCTGGGCCAGATGGATAGGGATTTTTCTCCCCTTTTGTTTTCCTGTACATTTTCCTTTCTGTTTTATTTTATTTTGGCTAGTACTAGTTTTTGTAAAATGTGAAACATGCCCCAATGATAATATCACTCAACAAAGTACCACTACAAAAAGTTAGGACTCATAATAAATCCATTTGCATTTTATTTAATTATAAAATCATTAAATGGGGCTATTTTTCTATTGCTTTTATTTGTTAAGCTATCAAATGATTTTTAGCCAGTATGAAACTTGTTGGTATACTTGTGTTGCACATTACTGAAGTGCCACAAAAATTTTGGGGCTTTTATAAAATCTTTTGTTATTTGTTTTGGAGCTGCAACTGATAAAAAGGGACTTTTGGCTGCTGTTATGATTTGTTTGATTTATTTAATAGCTTAATAAATTTCCATACCCACATGGACATGGTCCACTGAATATTGGGCATTTTACAAAAGTGGTTGCAATATTTTTGGATTAAGTTTTATTTCCACTTGTATCTGGAATTTTTATTTGGTTTGAATTTGAACAAGCTTTGAATAAGGTGATCATCACAAGTTAATCAAGGTGACTTGGCATTAGCACAAGGTGATTACTGTAGCGTGACACCCGGGGTGTTACATTGAGTCTCTTTAGCGCACCCCACATCCTGATGATGTTCCCTTTTCATACGCGAGTCTCAATCTTGCGGCTATGAAGAGGCATCAGTTTGTTACCATGACTTCCCAGTTTGGCAACCTTGATTATATTTTGAGGTTTGAAAGTACCATTACTCGTGAGATCCGTCTACCTGCACCACTTTTGTTTGATAGCACTCGCAGGAATGGATGGTCCTTCAACGTGACTCAGTTCGATGAATTCATGACTCATTACCAGCTGCATAACCCCATGGATGGGGTTGTGCCCGATGAGGAGGAGCATGGTGAGTTCCCACATTTCTAGGGAGATACCTTCACCGATCAGGGCGAGGGGTCTTCTTCCTCTTGGAGCGCAGGGCCTTCCTCATGGGAGGACCCGAGGACTTCGGTGTACGCACTGGAGGGCTCATACGACTCCTGGGCTCACCATTACCCCGGAGCAGGAGGCTCCTGGGGGCAGTAGCTGCTACCAACTTAGGCCAAAAGCCTATGCTTAGGGGAGTACGTGCCTTTCTCACCTTTCCATTGTATTATCCGTTTTTATTTTGTTCGCTTTGATCTTTTTCGAAGTTTTTGCCCATTCTTCTTTATTCTTTTATTTTTCGAAAACAACAAAAAGATTTATCTTTTCTTTTTATTTCGCTAAATCTTTGAAAAATCCAAAAATATTTTATTTTCTCTCTTTAGTTTGCTTTGTTGCAGAGTTCAACTCGAGTCCGTGATGGAATTTGATTATATATTTCCCACGTTCGGTCGTGCAAGTGACAAGGCAGTAATGACGAAGATCGACGGAAGGGAAGCAACAAGGAAAACCGGTATGAACTTTTCTTGTTTCTACTTTTGTACATAAGCCTGTATTATGATCTAGAGACCAGACTGTAGCGACATAGTGCTATGTTTACAATGATTTCCTAGTGTTCATGCTTTCCTTGTGGCTAATCTCAAATAGCTAGAGTACATAATGTGTTGTTTAAATGATTTACATGCATTGCATTGTTCATAGTTTAGCATACTGAAGTGGTATTTCCCTTTGGAGAATTCTTGGATTGACTTGGCACATTCTTAGTTGGATATGTGCCCTAGAGGCAAATCAATAAAGATATTTTTCACATATCTGTTTGTTCATAATACGTTATATATTGTGCTAGAACTGTATTAAGCGGAAACATTAATACACGTGTGATATATAACAACCTGGTCCCTAGTTAAACTCAGGCATACTAGCTCATTGGGCAATTGATGATCAAGGTTTCCTGATCATGAGAACATAATAGTCTATTGACAATGAGGTCATATCATTAGGAGAATGATGTGATGGACACACACCCACCTTAAGCATTGCAGTGTGATCAAGTCACATAAGTTCAGCACTGCGATGACTTAATAACATAGTGACTGAATCCTTAGACCGTGATGATCATACATAATTGCTATCTATTAGGATCCTTTGAGTGCATTAACCGTTACACTGAAACATGGTAACTGAAAAGGTGTATCTTGGGTATTCCGAAGTAGATATGTTGAGGAGTATGAAAGAGATCAACGCGGGATTTGTCAATCCGAGTGATGGATAGGTACTCTGGGCCCACTCGGTGGTGTTGCATCAATAGCTTGCAAGCAAGTGACTAGGTCAAAAGAGATGTAGTATTCACAGACGAGTAAACATGTTATGTCGGAGACGAGGATGAACTAGGTATTGGATACCGACGATCATACCTCGGACAAACATAGTACCAAAGCACAAAGGGATCAAGTCATATTGTTAACGGTTCAACAGCGATGAAGTTTATTCGATGGAAGCGTAGGGGCACATCAAGGATTGTAACCAGATCCCACATGATGGTCATTGGTCAGAGAGTGTCTCGATCATGTCTACTGTTTCCCGGACCGTAGGGTGTCACAGTTAAGGGCAACCGATGCATTAAGGATTGATTCGGGATCATCGGTGAAAAGAGAGAAAACACCGGAAATGTACCGGGAGGTGCCGGAAGCTGTTCCGGATATTTTGAAAGGTTCAAAATAATATATATTAATGTTTAAATATGTTTTATTATTTAATTGACAGAATTAAATATTAAAATGATTAAAATAAATAATTAAAAAGGTGGAAAGGTATTTGGGCCTTAAAAGGCCCATGAGGGGAAGGGGGAGACTCCCCCCTTGGGCTTGGTGCCAAGGGAGGGGCCCATCCCCCCTTCTAGCCGCACCACCCCCCCTTGGGGGTTTAGTCCCACATGGGGGAAGGGGAGGGGGTGGAGCCCCTCCTTGGCCTATATAAGGAGGGGTGGGGTGCCTTTTTCAACACAGCATTGAGTTTCTCTCTCTCTTTCTCCGACCTAGAGCGGACTCCCCTGGTTTGGAGTTTGCACCAGGTTGGGGGTTTCACCATCATCCGGACGCCGTCGCGCTGCCGGAATCGGGATCCGGATCAATCTTCTTTCCGCTGCTCTTCTGGTTCGGAGCCCGGAGGGACGTCGGTTGAACCGTACGTGTGTAATCCCGCGAGGCACTACACGTGTGGTGCTACTTCATCGTCGGAGGTTCTTCAACACGACAGGGAGGTCGTAGGATCAGAGTCTACGCCAACCACGTTCGAGGAACGTTTCCCTCTTTCGTTCTTCAAAGATATGAACACCGATTCCTTCCGTTACATACATCAACATAGCGTAGATCTTGGGTTCGGGACTCGTAGGTAGGAAAAAAAAAATTCTGCGCCGATCCCCAACAGCTTACACATGTTTAAAACTAAAAAGTCTGCTATGCCTTGATGATCATTTAATTTCAGAATAGTTATATCATTTTCATGCCCAATTCAATGTTACTTTGTCGCTCTGCATGATTATGAATGTTATTTCTCTCTAGTTGGTCGCTTCCCAGTATTTTGCTAGCCTTCGCTCGCACCAAGTGGATTTCTTCTTATGCATCCAAAATCCTTGAAACCAGTTTTTCCATATGAGTCCACCATACCTTCCTATGTGGTATTTACCGGCCATTCTAACGAAGACTTTCTTGTACCATCTCGAAACTGTTCAAAAACACTCATGTGTTGTGCCTGTGCTTCAGCTCATGAGGAAGTAGTAGGTAATTCATGACCGTCTTATGTTAGACATGTTTTATTCCGGGATTGCATGTCTAATCTGCAAACCCCTATTACGAGGAGGGACTGGAATGAGTCCGCCCAGCTCACAAAAGATCATCACAACCAACAAACCCTCCTTCACGCTTTGTCTATGAGAAATCAGAAAACTTTGGCAGTGATAAATAAAGGAGATTAAGGGGATGTGATCGTCTCCATCTTGGGAGCCGTTCCTCGAAACATGTCTAGCATAAGAGGCGATTGAGTCGTCTACTAGCATTCGTTGACAAACCATGCACCTCCCAAAACATTTTTTATTTCTGTTTTCAAAACCAAGAGCTCTGCTACAAGTTTAGTTTTTTCTTCCGACCACGGGTTTTCAACCTTGCCATCAAACTCCACGGTTCGAGAGTCTCCACCTTCTTTCTTCAAAGCACCAACTAGGAGAGCATAATTGTCATTCTGAGTATAATGTGAATTGTCCCAAAGTATTACATTGTCTTTTGCATGATTGTGGTATTACTTATTCTGAAGTTCTTAGTTCTAGTCTCCTTTAAAACTCCAGAGGAGTTTCTGCATTTATGTTTTGCTTCACTCATGGATGCTAGCAAAATACCACTCTAGTATGTTCAAGCTTTGTGCATTGTAATCTTGTCTTGATTATCAGTAGCATATTATTTACTTTTAGTTGTTTGTGATTGATCACTTGAAAGAAGGATTTCTTCGTGCATTGTCCTCATAGCATTGTTTTGATACTCGCTAAATTCTTTTCGTAGTACATGCTTATATACATTCATTGAAGCAAAAGAGTTTGTCAAAGTTTTCTTTGTCACGTTCAGTTCGTTGTACTGAATTGCTTGAGGACAAGCAATATGCTAAGCTTGGGGGAGTTGATACGTCTCAAACGTATCTACTTTTCCAAACACTTTTGCTATTGTTTTGCCCTCATTCTTGCATGATTTGGACGAAACTAACCCGGACTAATGATGTTTTCAGCAGAGCTGCCTGTATGGTTTTATTGTGTGCAGGATAATGGATTTTTAGGTGTCTCAGAAAATTCCAGGAAAAATCACAGAAAATCCACGCACCCGAAGGACCAATGTGCCAGAAGTCGGACCAGAGGGCAGCCAAGGGGACCCCAGGCGCCCCCCTGGCGCGGCCAGGGGTGGAGCCGCGCCCTCTGATCGCCTGGGGGCCTCCCCCCTCCTCTGGTGCCCTGCCGAGGCTCCTATTTATTCCCGTGACGGAGAAATCCTGAAACATAAGTCATTATTCCCAATTCACGTCGCGGAGCCGCTGCCACCCTCTGTTCTTCTCCGGGAGGGCTAATCTGGAGGTTGTTTTGGCCTCCGGCGAGGGGAGATCATTTCCATCGTCATCATCATCACCACTCCATCCTCCCACCATGACTTCTCCATCTATGTGTGAGTAATTCCCTGCTGTAGGAAAATGGGATGGTAGAGATTGGATGAGTTAGATCATGTAATAGTTTATCAGATTGTTGGGGGCATGTTGCCTATCATCTAGATTGTTGTTTATCATCTTTACTTCAACTTGTTGCTCTTAATGCTTGTCACTTTGGGCCCGAGTGCCATGATTTCAGATCTGATCCCTATGTGTTTGCATGAATATATTTGTGTTCTTGATCCAATCTATGAGTTGTATGCACATGTTATAGTCCGGAACCGACGATCCCAAAGGTGACAGCTTGGGACACCAAAGGAGATGGACTATTGTTTGAGGATTCCATGTACCCATTGATTGTTAATGCTTTGTTCCGGTGCTCTTTGACAAGAGCGCCTTAATCTCCATAAGTTCCTTTTGGCCCCGTTCATAGCGGGATGGTAGGACAAAAGATGTTGTGCAAGTTCTTATTGCAAGCACGTACAACTACCTATGGGGTACATGCCTGATGTTTGATTTATGCCTAGATGGTCATTGCTTTTCTGTGTGCCTTGCCCCAAGTTAAATACATGATGTGCCTTATCCATGCAGCGCCCAACCATCCATCTCCCTAGCCTACAGTGTTTTTAATTCTGCTGGTTATTAGTTGTTTACTTTTGCTGTTTTATTGTCGCTTTTCCACCACCACTGTTTCCGTTGCTATCATCACTTCCATATCGCAGTTACTACTAATATCTTGTTGCAAGTAAGTGTATCTCTGGTGCAGTGGAATTGATAACTCCACTGTTAAATCTTGTGGATATTCTTTGGCTCCCCTTGAGTCGAATCTATAAATTGGGTTATCTTACCCGCGAAGAATATCTCGATCCCCTGCAGTTGTGGGTTATCAGATGTGAACTTTATTACTAGAAACAATGTCAACAACAATGCTTATAGGGGAAACTTTGACAGCAATCCTAGACCGTTTCCATCCAACTATGGGAACAACAACACTTACCCTAGCAATAACTCCCATAATCCAACTTATAAGGAAAGATTCCTACCTAGCTATGATAAATTGGTAGAAATACAGAAAGCTACTAAGAATTATATGCACACCCAGTTTGCACAAAACAAAGACTTCTCTATGCAATTAAGTGAGAACACTGCCATTCTGCAAAACAACAGTAAACAACTTGAGAGCCTTAACAATGACATTTCCAATCTCCAAGCTAGACTTACCGGCACTGAAACCTATGTTTCAAATATGTCCCACACCCAATACACTTTGATAAATCAAATGGCTGCCAATCCAGAAGTTATCCCTATGGAAGGGGATAGAATTAAGAGCCTTCCTACACACCACACTGTTGTCACTATCCAAATTGTTGAGGACACCCAAACTATTAGCACCTAGTGCACTCCTAGTCCCATTGGACATATTAATGGTGATGCTAATACCTCAACCGTAGAAGAAGAAATTCCTATGAACATAGAGGGTTTCAAACAAGTGATCCTAGATGACACTACTACCACCTTTGATAGTAGTGATATAGATTTTGATATTTGCACCCTCTCAGAAGTTATTAGCTTTCTACACAAAATGTCTAGAGACCCCCACACTAGCACACTTAATCTTGCCTTCACACAACATATCACAAATGCTGTCATCAAAGCTAGGGAGGAGAAGCTTAGGATAGAAGCCTCCATACCTAGGAAGCTAGATGATGGTTGGGACCCTATGATAAAAATTAAATTAAATAACTTCTCTTGATATGCTTTATGTGACGTTGGAGCTAGTACCTTCGTCATGCCCAAAAGAATGTATGATATGTTTCAATTGAAACCTTTTGATTCTTGTTCTTTTGGTGTTCGTCTCGTTGATTCTTCCATAAAGAAACCTTTGGAGAAGATCGAGGAAGTTCTTATCATTGTCAATGACAATTATGTTCCCGTTGATTTCACTATTATGGATATAGAGGGTGAAACTTTATGTCCAATTATTTTGGGATGTCATTTTCTTCGCACCGTTGGTGCCGTTATTGACATGAAAGAGGGGAATATAAAATTTCAATTCCCTCTCAAAAAGGGGATTGACGAGGGGGTGACCCCACGACTCCTATGGATGGGCCTACCCGGCGTACCCGAAGACAGAAGGCCCAGAGATGCCACGTGGGCTCAGCCTTGGCCCACTAGTGGCACCGACGTAGGAGTCCACAACTCGTAAGGAAGGTGCAAACCTGCCGTGCAGTACAAGATTAGGGTTAGGAAACCTCATCTGTAATCCAAGACGGGTTCCCCGAGACCTAGCCTGGTATATAAGGGCTGGGAGGGTAGACGTCAAGATCATCCAATACACAATCAGTAACCCTAGCCTTGTGCACACTAGCCTTGGCCTTCCCTGTAATCGCATCTCCAAGCAATAATATCGAGCAGGAACGTCTCCTACTGTTAGCCGACGAGCTATCGTCTAACCTGTACCTCTCACGACTAACCCAGGGTCCCTGACCATGGGATTTGCCGGGGTTGATCCCCGTCAATTGGCGCCGTCTGTGGGAACTACACAGGTTGGAATTATGGTCTTGGCGGTTCCGTCTTCAGCAAGCCACAACTCAAGAGCAAGAACCAGAACCAATCCACCCAAAGAATTCAAGATCACGGCAAAAATCTCTGCCGCCCCATCGAGATCGCTCGGCCTGCAGTTGTGCCAAGACCAATACTATGGCCGCAACCGACTCCACCGCCAGCGAAGGAAAAATCGACGACCCGAAATAAAGGCGCGTGGATTCCACGCAGAGATCCCGATCGACGAACTACAGCACGAAGCAGAGGACCTGCCGACCACTCGACGACCCACCGCCACCCAGGCACCCGCCGCACAACAAGACACCGACTCCGAGCTCGAGTTCAGTGATCGTCGAGATCATCGCCAACGAAGAATAAATTGACGACCTAGAAGACAGGCGTGAGGATTCTATGAAGAAACCCAACTCAACGAGTCGCACTATACAGCTACGCGCTCGCCGACCACTCGACGACCCGCCGCCGTGAGGACAGCTGTCACCCGCCAGGACAGCGACTCTGAGACTCAGACCGGCGAATACTACGACCCAAATCGAAGACCAGACGAATTCTCCAACCTTATAAGGAACCAGAATCTGAGTGAGGGAATCGAAATCGACCCGCGAGTCCACGAGCACCCGGCGGATCACCCGCAGATCTTCCGAATCTCAAGGAGGAGACGAAACACCGGATCCAGCAAACTCACAGTCAGGGAGAAGCTAGAAGGACCCTGCACGATCCATTGCTTCGAAGACGACTAGGGATACATCAGATCGGGTCACACTCTGGGTGACTGCCGCCTGTTCAACGAACTCGCCGACAGCCTCAAAGAGGAAAAACAACGAGAAGCCAAGCGCACTCGACGAACCGAGCAGTCACCGACTCCAAGTCCTGATAGACACTACAAACCGCCTCAAGGACATGTGTACACGATCCAAGAAGGCAGGGTATCGCAAGCTCAACAGGACGCCTACACCCTGCTAACCAGAGCAGTCGAGAACCTACACACAGTCGAAGTCTACCAGCTACACGACGCATAAACTAGTATCACGTTCTCCCAGAGCGATCACCCACCTGCAGTCCCAAGGCCGGGGCACGCGCCCCTGGTACTCGATGCTCAAATTGGAGGGTACGACATGGACAAAATCTTCATGGACGGGGGCAGCAGCATGAACATAATCTTCGTCAGCACCCTACACAAGATGTTGATCCCACGATCAGTATGGAAAAAATCAAGCACCGTGTTATACGGAGTAGTCCCGGGAGAAGCGGCTACTTCCCTTGGAATAATCGAGCTCGAAGTTGTCTTTGGCAGCAGACGCAATTTCGTAAGACACACTCTCGAGTTCGAAGTACTCGACTGGCAGTCGAAGTACCACGCCATACTGGGACGTCCAGCATTCGCGCAATTCATGGCGATTCCGCACTACGCCTACCTCAAACTCAAGATTCCAGGATCCGCGGGCATCATTACAGTCAACGGGAGCTTCACCGAATCAGACCAATGTGATCGCGATTTCCACAAAGTTTCCCACACCTTTGGAGCCGAGCAAGAACTCACAGAAATAGCCATGGCGACAGACAAAAGTATCTTTCCGCTAGCAAGTCGAAGCGAGTCAAAAGAGTATGGGCGGGAGTTCAGCATCGACAGTGACACGGTCACCCACCAAGTGCACCAGATGGACACAGAAAAAACAATCCGCGTGTACGCCCACCTCCCGGAAGAGCAAGCGACTGCCCTCATCGCTTGCCTCCGTGAAGAATGGGAAATCTTTGCCTGGTGCCCAGAAGACATGCCAGGAATACCGCGTGAGTTCGCGGAACACGCGTTGCGCATCAAGCCAAACACCAAGCCAGTGAAACATGCACTACGAAGATTCTCAAAACCCAAGCACGGAGCAATCGGGGAGGAGTTCAACCGATTACTCGACGCTCAATTCATCCGAGAGACGAAGAAAGCCACTTGGATCGCCAACCCTGTGCCGGTCCCCAAGAAAGACACAGACGTGCAGCGGATGTGCGTCGACTACGGGCCAGTCAACAAACACTGCCCAAAGGATCACGTTCCCCTTCCAAGAATCGATCAGATAATCGACTCGACAGCAGGATGCAATCTACTATCGTTCCTCGACGCCTACTCAGGATATAATCAAATAAGGATGAAGGAAGAAGACGAAGAGCATTCATCATTCATCACCCCTTACGGCGTATTTTTCTACAGGACAATGCCCTTCGGACTCAAGAACGCCGGTGCCACATACCAGCGGATGATGCAAGCTTGCTTGAAAGAGCAAATCGGAAGAAACATGCAAGTCTACGTGGACAACATCGTCATCAAAACTTACAGTGCAAACACGCTACTCGATGACCTGCGCGAGACCTTCGCAGCACTCAACAAGTACAGAATCAAGCTCAGCCCGAAGAAGTGCGCATTTGGCGTCCCAGCCGGGAAGTTGCTCGGGTACATGGTCTCTGCTCGAGGAATCGAAGCGAACCCGAAGAAAGTTCAAGTAATCGCCAGGATGCAGGAGCCTGACATCAAAGGCGTGCAACAGCTCACCGGAAGACTCGCAGCCCTGAGTCGTTTCATTAGCAGATTGGGAGAACGCACACTACCATTCTACCAGCTGCTCAGAAAAGGGGAGAAATTTGAGTGGACTGAAGAAGCCCGCAAAGCATTCGTGGACCTGAAAAAGACACTATCGACCCCACCGATCTTGGCGGTACCCAAAGAACGAGAAAATTTGTACCTCTATGTGGCAGCACGCAACAGCGTGGTAAGCAGAGCACTCGTCGTCGAGCGCACAGAAGAAGGCAAGGTTCAGAGCATACAATGGACGATCTACTACCTCAGCATGCTCTTGACCAAATCCCAGCAGCGGTACCCGCACTACCAGAAGCTACTACTGGCCATCATCATGACCTCAAGAAATGTGTCACACTACTTCGACGAACATCCCATCTCAATCGTGAGAAGCGCACCACTCGCGTACATCCTCAACAACCCCGGAGCAACTGGGCGAGTCGCCGAGTGGAACATTGAGCTCAGCCCTCGGGACCTGCAGTTCAAGCACCCAACAGCAATCAAGGCCCAAGTCCTCCCAGATTTTCTGGTCGAGTGGAAGGAGGTCCAAACACCAGGCCCCCCGGACCTGTCGAACTCATGGACAATGTTCTTCGACGGGTCCAAAAGACAGCAAGGAGCCGGAGCAGGAGTCGTTCTGGTCTCCCCCAAAGGAACGAAGCTCAAATACGTCCTACAGATCAACTTCAGCCACGCCTCCAACAACGAAGCCGAATACGAGGCACTACTCCATGGCATGCGCATGGCCAAAACATGTGGTGCCACTCGCCTCGTAATCTACGGAGACTCCAACCTCGTCGTCCAGCAGACGATGAAAGACTGCGATGCAGTAGCCGACAACATGGCGGCCTATCAGAAGCTCTACAACACGCTCGAAGGAAGTTTCGACGGTTGCGAGCTCAATTATATTCCCAGAACAAACAACACAGAAGCCGACGAACTCGCAAACATCGGCTCGACTCGAGGACCAGTACCACCTGGCGTATTCCTCGAAAGCATCATCTAGAGATCCATCAAAGTAAAAACAGCACCACCCGAGGCAGCTGTAGATGACGACACCACTGAGCCAACACAGGTGGCATCAGCGAGTCCATCCGAAGGAAACAACAACCAAGCAGTCGAATCTACAGATCCAACAGCACTCGAAGGAACAGCATGGACGAAACCGTTCCTCCGACTCCTAATCGAAGGCACGCTACCACAAGACGTCACAGAAGCTCGGGGCATCAGTCGTCGATCCAAGGCATTCATAGTGATCAACAGACAGTTATACAAGCGTAGTATCACCCAGATACTCCAAAAGTGCATCGATGAAGAAGACGGCAAAGCCCTACTACTCAAAATCCACGAGGGTACCTGCGGGCACCACACGAGCAGTCGAGTGCTCGTGTCCAAAGCATTCCGAGCAGGGTTTTATTGGCCCACTGCCATGAAAAACGTAGAAGACATCGTGCGGTGCCGCATCGCCAGTCAAAAATTCGTCAGCAGACCGCACGCTCCAGCCTCAGAACTCAAGACCATACCACTATCATGGACGTTCGCCACCTGGGGACTCGACATGGTGGGCCCGCTCAAGAAATCATCAAAGGGAGGAAGAACACACCTGCTAGTAGCAGTCGACAAGTTCACCAAGTGGATCGAAGTAGTGCCCATCACCAGCTCTACAGCCCTCACGGCAGTGAATTTTATCAAATCAATCATCTTCAGGTTCGGGGTACCACACAACATCATCACGGACAACGGTACAAACTTTACAGCGGAAAAGTTCAAGAACTTCTGCAAAGAACTGGGCATCAAAATCAACTATGCATCAGTCGCGCACCCGCAGTCCAACGGCCAGGTGGAAAAAGCAAATGGCCTAGTATGCGGAGGAATCAAAAAACGGCTCCTTGCACCACTTGAACAAGTCGCAGGCAACTGGATAGAAGAACTCCATGCAGTACTATGGATCCTACGCACTACCCCAAATACCGCAACCCAGTACACGCCTTTCTTCATGGTGTACGGGGCGGAGGCAGTATTACCACATGACCTCAAATTTGGGGCACCCCGGATCTCGGGGTATGAAGAAGAAGAATCAGAAGAAGCACTGCAAGATCAAAAGGACACAACAGATGAAGAAAGAGACACAGCCCTAGCAAGGTCAGAGGGGTACCAGGACAAGTTGCGCACTTACCAAAGAAGCCGCCTGCGCACCAGAACCTTCAACAAAGGAGACCTCGTCCTGTGACTGATACAAGAAAGTCCACAAAGTTTTCCCCTCAATGGGAAGGACCGTTCATAGTCTCAGAAGTCATAGGAGGAGGCACCTACAGGCTGAAGAACCCAAAGACGGACGAGGACGTGGGAAACCCATGGAACGTAGCGAACCTACGCCTGTTCAACCCATAGTCTCCACCAGTTATGCTCGACTGGCAACTCATGTAACCGTTCGACACAATAAAATGGTGTTGCCCAAATGCTACCACCTCAAAGCACTCGGGAGTTCAAGTACTAACTCCCCCCGAGAGACGCTATCGTCTCTCACGCGATCTTTACCCAAAGCACTCGGGGGCTCGAGTACAGACTCCCCCCGAGAGACGCTATCGTCTCTCACGCGATCTTTACCAAAAGCACTCGGGGGCTCGAGTACAGACTCCCCCCGAGAGACGCTATCGTCGCTCACGCGATCTTTACCTAAAGCACTCGGGGGCTCGAGTACTAACTCCCCCCGAGAGAAGCTATCGTCGCTCACGCGATCTTTACATAAGGCACTCGGGGGCTCGAGTACAAACTCCCCCCAGATACGCTTTCGTCGCTCACGCGATATTTACCCAAAAGCACTCGGAGACTCGAGTACAGACTCCCCCCGAGAGACGCTATCGTCGCTCACGCGATCTTTACTTAAAGAACTCGGGGGCTCGAGCACACCTCCCCCGAAGAAACACTATCATCTCCCGCGCAGCCCGTAACTTAAAAATAAGGGTCTAAGCAAAAACCCCCTGATAGGCGCCACTTACTGAAAACCTTTTGGAATCAAAGGGAGGACACGGCTACAACCAGGTGGAACACCAAGTACTTTGGAGAAATATGGATGGAGCACAGGACACAGACAATCCTTTAGTCTTCACCTGATCGCCAACGATCACCTAAAGACTCGGGGGCTACTCCCATCGGGAGCACTGTCGCGCACCCGATAAAAAATGACAGTTAACAGAAGAACGACAAAGGAAACAAATCTCAGCCTACGTTCGACTCTACAAACTCGAACGTAGCCTCGGGGGCTACTCCCATCGGGAGCGCTGTCGCGCACCCGATAGAATCCACAGTACAAGGGCTTGATGGACTCGAAGACAGCTCTCGTTGAAAGAATTCGCAAACAGCTCATACCACAAAGACTCGGAGACAGGTCACATTGCAAAAGACTCGATCACAGCCCAAGACTCGAGTACATTGGATAGAAGGCAGCTCTCGTTACTCGAAGACAATCCTCATTACATGGAGAACTAACCTAGTTACAAAGATACAAGCAGCCGACAGGACTACAACACAAATGACCCAAGGAATTACCACTTTTACATGTGTGCCCATGCTGGAGTGATTGGCGCTAATACGACGAGCATTGCAGACAAAGGAGGAGTTGAAGCAGCCAGCTCATGACGTAAATGACATAACAAAAGGTGAAGCTTGACTTATTTGCGGAACACCGAAGCCGATGCTCCACCAGCTTCTTATCCAGCTGCACAGATTCTTCTCCAGCTCCACCTGAGCTGCCGGCGAAGACGACGCCGTTGCCTCCAGTTCTACAAGGTCGCCTGGCGTGCCCGCTTGATCAGCGGTTTGACGTCAAGTTCCGCCCCAGAGCTGAAGGGGACAGCATCACCACCCGAGGAGTCACCGGAGGATGAAGCCGTTGAAGACGCAGGCGTAGGACTTCTCGACCTGTCAGAACCGTCGCTCCTTATCTCCTGCCAGTACGGATCCATGCGATTGCCGCTCGGGTCAAAAGCGCGGACGGTGAGAGTATCTTCGCCATCAAAGCGGCAACAGAAGGTATCACCATCACGCAAGTTCAAACACCAAGCAAATGACTTCCAGCCAAAGCCAAGGAAAATCAAGCGGGAACTATCGATCTCCAACTCAACATAAGAAGGAGATCAAGCGCACCCCTGAAGACGAAGCATCAATCCACCAAGACTACGCTCAGAAACAAGGGCAGAAAATGCAGGATGAACAAGAATGCGAGCGGCGTTCGAGCCAGGAAGCGTAGGAGGAAATCATAGCGCAAAAACCCTCCTCCGAGGAAGAGGAGGAAGGCGTCGACGACGCACCTCGACGGCCGCCGCGAGAGGAGCGCAGAGTACGACTCCCGTGGCCACGGCGAACACGGCCGCGGCCAGTCATACCTGCACCTCGCTTGGGCCCTATAAGATGAGGAAGATGAAGAAGAGGAGCAAGATGGGCAGAGGACGAACACTGCTGCTAGATGAAGAAGAGGGGTCTATTTATAGCACAAACCCAAGAGCACACCGAATCCCAGACGACGGGAGCAATTAAATTCGAAGACAGAGCATGCTGGGCGATCCGAATTCCGAGACAAAGATTCTTTCACATGGGCGGCACTGTGCGTTGGACGCGTCAAATCTCGGGTGTTTTCAATACGTGCATCAGTAACTCAACAGGCGACTGCAGCACGCCACAAAGGCCATCATTATGACCGGTCATGAAAACATGACGGTTCGCAGATAGAGCATCTTTGATGGTCCTTCAGCAAGGAGATTGTTATCCTTACCAAGAAGAGGTAAATTAAAGTGGCAGCGCAAAAGAAAATGCAGCCTGGAGGCACCGTTTTTACTGACTCAAATACATTTTTCAAATATATTTAACTCCCATCGGGAGCGTATCCACCCATGAGAGTCTCGGGTACTCCCTCACCTAGAAGAAAAAGACGTGCTCGAGTGATTACTCGCACCCATGAGAGTTTCGGGTGCTCCCTCACCACGACACAAGATAAGCAGACATGCACTCGCCAGATCGTACGGTCCTAGAGTATCGGGTACTCCCTCACCCCGAGAGCGAAGGCGATACTCGAGTGATTACTCACAGAAATCTGAGTACCCGAGCACTCGAAGACCTCCCGAGCAAGTACTCCTCTACATTATTCCTCGCCCGAGCGCTCGACAAAGCTCCGCGAGTGACCGCTAAAACAGCTCACTTGATTGTTTATTCCAAGTGGGTGCATTACCGACTAGGCTCCGTGCCTCGACAAAAAATACATATTCCTGGAACATGATACACTATTCCCAGATGCCACGCAAGCTTAGCGTGTAGGTAGACCCCGCTGCGCAGATCGGCCGGGCTGGGACTTGCCGCAGAGCGATTTCACTCCCAATCTTTTCCATGCACTTGCATGATAGAAAAAGCCGGGCGGACGCGCCCAGGCTATGAACTTTACTGGCGGCAATTGATCACTGTAAGACCTGCAGTAGCATGACTTTGCTCGACACCAGTTTTCCAAGCTCATGTCGAGGGACATGAGTTTGATTGGGCTACTGCGGTATTTTCCACTAGCGCAATTCACCAAGGCTCGACCAGTCGACTCCTTGGGCCCTTTCATCTTAGCATTCCCTCGAAACAGGTTTTGTCATGGCCCTAGACTTCCAGCGACCCGCGGTTGAACCGTGCATACATCGAAATGACGCAAGAATGGACTCGAGACCCTGCGTGACTCTTCGAGTCCCCCAGGCACTCGGGGGCTACTGACGAGGGGTTGACCCCACGACTCCTATGGATGGGCCTACCCGGCGTACCCGAAGACAGAAGGCCCACAGAGATGCCACCTGGGCTCAGCCTTGGCCCACTAGTGGCACCGACGTAGGGGTCCACAACTCGTAAGGAAGGTGAAAACCTGCCGTGCGGTACAAGATTAGGGTTAGGAAACCTCATCTGTAATCCAAGACGGGTTCCCCGAGACCTATCCTGGTATATCAGGGCAGGGAGGGGAGACGTCGAGATCATCCAATACACAATCAGTAACCCTAGCCTTGTGCGCACTATCCTTGGCCTTCCCTGTAATCGCATCTCCAAGCAATAATATCGAGCAGGAACGTCTCCTCCTGTTAGATAACGAGCTATCGTCCAACCTATGCCTCTCATGACTAACCCAGGCTCCCTGACCATGGGATTTGCCAGGGTTGATCCCCGTCAGGGATGGAACACTTACCTAGAAATAAAATCAAGTTACCTTTTGAGTCCGTTACATGGGCTAGCTATTCTCTCTCTCTCTTGATAAAACTTGATTCTTCTTTTTCTTTATGCCTAGCTTAAAGGCGTAAAAGAAAGCGCTTGCTGGGAGGCAACCCAAGATGTTTTTACTTCTGTTTTTAGTGGTCTTGATGATTGTTACTACTGTAGCAACATCATTGTATCTTTATTTTCAAGCTTTGTGCCAAGTTATAGCCTCTTATGATAAGGGAAGCAAAAGTTGTGACATGCTGTCCAGAAAACAGATTCTGTCTGCTTGACGGAAAAAATCGGAAAAAATCACCAGTTCAACTTTTTGAGCTGAATTGTTTACATAGCATGCTCTATGCAATGTGAAACTTTTGTATGTTTTGAGTTTTTTTATTTGAGTTGCAGAAGAACCCGAAAATATTCTCTACTACCTCATGTTCTGTTTTTCACAGATTCTGCCACGTTTTGCCTCTCCTTACTTTTGAAACCTTAAGCTTTATTTTTATTTGAAAAAACCTTTTGGAAATCTTGAGAAATAGTAGATCTTCAAGAATATCTTTATATCCAGTGGGGAAAATTACTTTATTAAGGCTACTAACCTCTCTAATCAGCTTATGATGAGTTATGTATGAAGGGAGCTTTCAAGTGTGCGAAGGAAGATGATGAAAGAAGATACGGGAGTGTCAAACGCTCAAGCTTGGGGATGCCCCCATGCATCCCCAATAAATATTCAAGGAGACTCAAGCGCCGAAGCTTTGGGATGCTCCCATGCATCCCCATCTCCATCAACAATCTTCAGTTCTTCCTTCATCTCGATATATTTTTATCACTTCATGCGTTATGTGCTATGCTTGGAGCGTCTCGCTCTTAGGTTTACTTTTTAGTTTCCTTTAGATTTTCTTGCTGTTCATAACAAGTTAGACCCCAGCTTACTTTGTGTGGGAGAGAAACATGCTCCAGTCCAATCTAGAACAGATCATAGGATTTTTCATGCTTATCTTTTTACTGTTGTGTGTTCTTTCTCTTTTCCTAGCTACTGCCATGTTTAGTTTTAGTTTTAGTTTGTGTTTAGCAAGAACCTTGCCTTTTGTTTAGTTTGTTGCTGGAACTGTCTTTAGTTTTCATTTTTATCTTGTTAAGAGAGTTGGTTGTTGCACTGAGTTATGTCCTGTCTTGAAAGTAGGTAATTGAGGTTGCTATTTAATTTTAGTAGTAACTTGCAATAGTTTTGAGGTATTGTTGTGAGTAATGTTTGAACTTTTGGTGTCAAGAGATCTAGCCTATTAGTGATAGGTCTCGTATTTTGTGCAATCCGTGTTTATTTTCAAAAACCTACAAAACTAGTTGAGAACTCTAGCGACTAGATATTAGAGCACACTCACGTACCATGAGTCGAGGATGCGCAAGGATAACCAAACCCCCCATACACTCCTCCTCGGGGTACTTGTCTCTTTGTGAACCTCCTCATTAGATTTAGAGTTACCGATAATAAGTGCATGAGTTCTTCACACTAATGTAAGTCTTGAAAGTTCACACTTCCACCTCCTCATATTTGCTAGCCTCTTCCGTACCCTTCATTGCCCTCTTCTCACTCCGAGAGTTGGCGTCCACCTTCGCCGGTGCATCCAAACCCATGGCATGATACGCTCTGTCATCATAAACCTCCTTATATCTTTCCTAAAAACAGCCACCATACCTACCTATCAAGGCATTTCCATAGCCTTTCCGAGATATATTTCCATGCAACATCCACCTCTTCATGACTTGATCTTCATGTCATACATGTTCCTGCTACACTGGCATTGGCATACATTGCATACATCATCATAGCTACGTCTTCTTTATGTTTTGAGTACCTTGTAAAGTGTGAAACATCTTCTATACCCTCTTGTAAAATAGAGTGTTGCCCTTAAGTGAGGAAAATATCCCAAAGTGGACAAAATAAAATATCCCAAAGAGGACAAATGAGAGTTAAATAGAAAGAGCCATTAAGGCCACCAAAAAAATACAAAAAAATAGAAAAGAGAGAAAAAGAAAATAAAAAGAGAGAAAGGGGCAACACTACTATCCTTTTGAAAGATCCACACTACTACTCCCTCTTATCCTTGTACTCCATAGAGATGATCATCTATGCATATAGCTATGTGGGGACCTTCACACTATAGAACTTGGCATGCATATTCCAAGGATGAGCCTCCTCAAAAGAGCTCTAGGTCTTCATGACCAAGCAAATTAGATGCACCCCCACTAGTTCCATTGGAGAGCTCTTCTTAGCTCATATGTGCATCTGTTGCATGGCAATCCCTACTCCTCACATCATATCTATCATTTGGCCTTCTCGGCTATGATTGTCTGTAAGGCCCCTGATGCGGTACTAACTCTAACTAGTCGCTTTCGCGTCCGGTCGGAGTTAGAAGCGCATCAAACGCCACCGGCGCACGACACTCGCACTCGTGTCGCTGCCGGAGTCTCGACAACAGGTATAAAAAGAATAACTCTACAAGACAGAAATACATATAGCTAGGTAAATAGATCAGGGCATACAACGCCACTGTCTATTACTACAACATCATCTGAGTACAACTCCTCAATACATCAAGCGGAAGCATAATAGGGACCGAGTACGGTCAAGATCCAAATTGCCCTAAAGAGCGCTACACATAAATATCCACCCACGGGAACGTGTGAACCCAACTATAAGATCCTACTGGTCGAGGTACTCGTACTCGTCGTCATCCTCCGGGGGCACCTCCACGAAGTAACGTCCGGTGCTCGGGTCGAGGTAGTAGTCCACTGCAGCAGCCGATCAGGCAAAGCGGTAAAGACAGAAATGTAAACGGGGGTGAGAACATGGCATTACGGAATAACTAACGCTACGGGAAAGGTAAAGACATAGACAGGTTGCAGCCGTACTAGCATATATGGTGGCTACTCGCTCTATTAGAATAGAGATGAGATCCAAGAAGTTACGTTGACAACGTGTCATAAGTCGGCTATCCACCTACTTACGCAAACATAACACAACCTCGTTTCTCCCTCGGTCCCCCTGGACGAAGAAAGACAACCAAGGCACGCACACGGTTTGTCAAGTTTTAGCATGATTATAATTAATGTTATTCTATGAACAGGACGTAGGCTCAAAGTTTTCCATAACCGCGGACACGGCTTTTCGAAAAGATTTACCCTGCAGGGGTGTACCAACTGTCCATTATAGACGTCGCATGTACGCCCGGTTTCTACTTGGCTAGGTAAGCGCCTGAAACTCCGGAACGTCAGAGTCCCTCTCACTAACAACGCACAACTCCGGGTGGCCCCCGGGGAGTCGACACCCAACCCTCAAGCTGGCCACGCTCTCGGATCGGACTCTTCCGTATGACGCAGGTCGGATTACCGGTTAGTTCTCTTATGAGACCGGGTCCTAGCTGATCAGGTGGACCAACAGGGAACCATGCCCCACTGGCCCGGTTTAGTTTGTAAACGGCTGGGGTACCAACCAACACACACACGAAGCAAATGTAAATCAGCTCGGGCCACCACTAGAATTGTACGAAGCTAGGTAGGAGGACAAGGGGGGCCCCATAAAACCCCACACACGATTAGGCACGCTCGATCAAAGAACCAATACCCGGAACTCGGGTCCTAAGTGACTCAAATGGAACAAAGCACCAGACGGGATAGTCTAGCCTTCCACCTTTCGTCGAATATAAATTAACATCATTTAACAATAATAAATATCAACCAACTTCTTTTATAGCATGATATCCCAACCAGATATATATATGGTAAGCAGCAAGTTTTCTATCCATACTAAGCAATGGCTGAGCAGCGGTAACTTAGCAGTGCAACGGTTTGCTGGGATGTGGGGATCATGGTTGTATGATTTTAAAACATGGCATATAAGGTAGATAGGATCAAGCAATAGCGTTTTAAGACTACAGCTAGGCATGAGCAGAAAGTTATAAAGTAATGACACAGTTTCTCCCCCTTGCCTGGTAAGGTAGTCGAAGCAGCACCCACGGTACCCTCGGGCTCGGTGTCGTACAGCTCCACGTAAGTCTCCTCGTCAGTCTCGGGTGCTAACGTAAAGATACCGGCAAGGAAAACACCAAGGTAAGCAACTGATGCAAACTCAAACAAGGATGTCATGTTCAAGTTTTATCGATAAGGTATGACCCTGTCTAGTTAAGTTTAAATGAAGGTGATGACGACAAGTCATCACTTTCATTTGCATTTATTTACATTGTAATGGCTTTGGTCTAAGCCTTACTTTAGGTGTAAGTAGCATGATATCATGACATGAACATCAAAGCATTACAAGAATTTAAATAACATGAAAGTAAAACAATGATTTCGGAGACGGAGTAGTGTCGGTGAACTTGACACATAGGAAGGTGCAACAACTGTTGGAAATCAGCCACATTACATATGACAATATGTTAGGGGCTGGATTGAAGAAGAAGATGACATGGAACAGATTTGGAAAGATCAGATGATCAACATTTCAAATACACTGAAGTTGAAATGTTGCAGGCAGATGAAAGGAAAGCTCCTGGAACAGGTGTTCAGACTTTGATCTCATGAGTTGCACAAAACACCATGAGAACTTCACCATTGCAAACATTGCAGAAAAACACCCCAAAAGCATATATGATATGTCCCCATTTGCATTTGCAAGGGCAGTTTCAAATTCAACTGAAGTTCAGGGGGTTGAGTGCAAAATTACCCCACATGAATTTTGAAAAAGGTTCAAATGATTAAGTCATCATCACCAGGTAACTCCTTGTGCAAAATTTCCCAAATTTCATATATGGCATGGGTAACTTTGAAATTTGATCAAACTTGGCAAAGAAAATCAAGAATTACAGGGGGCATTTTGTAGAATTGGCCAAGCTCCAATTATGGAGGGGCCAATTGCAAAAATGCATATCACCATTGGAATCAGTAGCTCAAACTACCCCTAAAACATATATGGGACGCCCCTGGACGAAAAGGCGGTCAAAATCAGATTTGAATTTGAACTCAAACTCAAATTTGAATTTAAACAGAAAAGGAAAAGAAATAAAAAAAAAGAAAACCGAGAGGACTTGGCCACATGGGCCAGTCTCGGCCGCTCGGGCCCAACTCCTTCTCCACAGCCCAAGCGAGCAGAGCCCACTCGGCTGGACGCAAAGAAATAAAAAAAGGGGCTAAGCCCAGAAGCTGGACGGCCCACTCGGCTCTACTCCTCCATGGCCCAACGTAAAAACAAAAGGAAAACGAAAAAGGGGGGGTTTTCCGCCGGCTGGAACTCGATCCCACGACGCCCCTCACACCAGGCCAGATCGCTTGCCACTGCGCTGCTGCGAGTCATCTGCACGAAGACAGCAGTACAGTAAGGTGGAGCATCCTCCTATTGTTCTCCTCTGAAGAAAAGCTTGGTGCTTTTCTGAACCCGACGGCGGCGGCGACTTCCCGTGAAGCTCACGAGCGACTCCGGCCATCTCCCGCCATGCCACGCACTGGGATCCCGAGGTGGGACGTTCCTCTACACTACGGACCAGCACCATGTCGTTCTCTTCTACTGGACTCGTCGGAATCGTCAAGGATTCATACGAGCGGCGACGGCGACTTAAGATTACAACTGCGGCTCCCGGCGAACTTTGGGTGAACCTCGCCTCGCGTACAGATCTCCTGCGGCGGGGCTATGGTGTTCAGGCTTGAGCATGAACATCCCTCTGCGACACCACGAAAGGGATCGGTCTAACTCTCCTCGACGGCGACGCGCTGCTCCTCTGAAACTTCCGGCGGCGACTGTCACTTCAGACAGCAAGCAGCAGCGACGGCTACGGCTTCTACGCGAGCAAAGGTCTCGCCTTGGCTGCTAACCGCACGCGCTGGACACCTACGGGCACGCGCGCACACGCCCGGGGTATGCCACGGACACGGCGACCTCGCGCTGCACGGCGGCGACTACGCGACGGAGACGGAGAGGGCGCGCTACACATGAATACGACGGCGTGCTACACGAGCAAACAGGAGAAAGAGGGCGGCTCGTCTCACCTAGGGGGTGTCGAGGCCGATCTCGAACAACAGCAGAGGCAGACGCGAGCTCGCCGAGGTCGACGTTGGGGAAGACGACGTCCAGGCGGGAGGAAGACGGCTCCTAGCTCTGGCCTGCGGGAGAACACGGACCGCAGAGGTGTCAAGGATCACAGACACGAGAGCACGGGCAGCCACGGATCGCCACGACGCAGAATTCCGGTGACTTACCGAAGAAGCAGGGGAGTCCGGCTCCTCGCATGGCGGCGGCGGGCGAAATTGAGGAGGGAACGGGGCAGCTAGGGTTGCGAGAGGGGGGCGGAGCCCTGGCTTTAAAGGGGGAAGGAGGAGAGGCTGGCGGGAGGGCTCCACGCCGAGCTCCTCTCCGTCCTGGTCTGACGACGGGAAAAAGGAGGGGGAAAGGTGAGGAGGACGACGCTGACTAGCGGGTCCGGGCGGTCAGCGGGAGAGAGGAAAAAAAGAAAAACAGCGCGCTGCCGCTGCAGGGCTGGAATCAGTCGGCCGAAGTGGGCTGGAAAAGGAAAGAAAGAGGGAACAAAGCCCCTGTCCATTTAAAATGAACAGCAGAGGGGAAAGAAAAGAAAAGAAAAAGAAAAGGGCAATTAAAAATATACCACAATATTTTTAAATACCCCTTAAAACAAACTTGGTCATCCAAAATTGGTTTGATCAATTTTGCATGCAGTGAAAAATCACCCAAAGTAAAACATCACCATTTTCTATTTAAAATTAAATGGAAAAGGTCTTTGGGGAGTTTTTGAGGAGAAAACAGAAGGTTCAAAATTTCCTGAGCTTGAAATTATTAATCCTTGCATTTTTCTAGATTTTTCAAAATTGGTTTGACCAATTTTGGCAACAACAAAAATGTGGCCCCTTTTTGGATTCAAAACCACTTTGAACTAGGGCTACTGTTTTTGAATGTTTTAAAAGGAGTTTGACAAGTTGACAATCATGGCCAAGACAAATGCAATGGCTATGTCAAACATGAGGTTGAGAAGAGATGCCATGTGGGCAAAACAAATCCAAAAACAACTCGAATGCACCACATGGGTCACCCCTGATCACAAAGCACTTTGACTCCAAATCCAATGCAACTCAAGATCATCACATGAAATCTCAATAGCACCCACCATGACAAGTTACAAGTACAACAGAGGAAGTAAAATTACATGGTTTTTGGTAGCTTATTACATGTGGGCTCTTACAGCTCTCCCCTACCAACACAGGATCTCGTCCCGAGATCTAAGCATGAAAAAGCTCGGGATACTCAGAACGGAGATGATCTTCAGGCTCCCACGTTGCCTCCTTCTCCGAGTGATGTGCCCACTGCACCTTGAGGAACTTGACGGTCTTGTTGCGAGTCTTTCGCTCGGACGAGTCAAGAACACGGACTGGACGCTCTGAGTAAGAAAGGTCCGCACTTAGCTGGATCTCGCCCAAGTCCACTGCCTGCTCTGGCTGCTTGAAACACTTCTTCAACTGAGACAGGTGGAACACATCATGCACCATGGCCAAGCTGTCTGGAAGCTCAAGGCGGAATGCGAGAGGTCCCCGAGTCTCGAGGATGCGAAACGGCCCAACGAACCTGGGAGCCAACTTGCCTTTGATCCCATAGCGGTGAGTGCCCCGAAGTGGAGACACTTTGAGGTATGCGAAGTCACCAACTTTGAAGTCAACACCACGGTGCTTCTTGTCATAATAGGCCTTCTTCCTAGACTGTGCAGCCTTGAGATGCTCCCTGATGATCCTGACCTTGTCTTCTGCCTCCTGGATCACGTCTGGGCCGAACAATTGCCTCTCGCCTTTCTCGGACCAGTTCAACGGTGTCCTGCACTTCCTGCCATACAATATCTCAAAGGGGGCTGCCTGCAGACTTGCCTGATAGCTGTTGTTGTAAGAAAACTCAGCATACGGCAAACATTCTTCCCACTTCATGCCAAACGAGATCACACATGCTCTCAGCATGTCCTCAAGAATCTGGTTCACACGCTCAACCTGCCCACTGGTCTGAGGGTGATAGGCGGTACTGAAGAGAATCTTTGTACCCAATTCCTCTTGAAAGGCCTTCCAGAAGTTTGATGTGAAGATGCTTCCACGATCAGAACTTATCTGCTTGGGGATGCCGTGCAACGAAACAATTCTTGCGGTGTACAGCTCTGCCAACTGACTAGCTGAGACAGTCTCCTTGACAGGCAGAAAATGGGCAACCTTGGACAAGTTATCAATGACAACAAAGATAGCATTGTTGCCCTTCTCAGACCTCGGAAAACCCGTGACAAAGTCCATCTCTATGTGGTCCCACTTCCACTCCGGAACCTCCAGTGGCTGAAGCAGCCCTGCTAGCTTTTGGTGTTGTGCCTTCACTCTCCTGCACACATCACACTGGGAGACAAAACGGGCAACATCCCTCTTCATACGAGTCCACCAAAAACTCTGCTTGAGGTCCTGATACATCTTGGTGCTACCAGGGTGAATAGACAGCCTTGAGTCATGGGCTTCTTTCAAAATGACCTCTCTGAAACCTCCTTCTTTGGGAACAACAACTCGCTCCTCGAACATCACGGTGCCGTCATTATGCACTGAAAAGCAACCGTACTTCGGAACTGAGGCGGCAATCCCCTGCTTGACTTTCTGCATCATTGAGCTACCAGACTGGGCTTCACGAATCTTCTCACGGATAGTTGGCTCTACCACAAGGTTGGCTAAATAGCCTGCTGGGACTAGCTCGAGATTGAGCCTTCGAAAGGACTCACACAAATCAGGGTGTATCTTCTGCACCTGGACACTGTTGCAATCACCCTTGCGGCTCAACGCATCAGCTATGACATTCGCCTTGCCAGGCGTATACTGAATATCCACGGAGTACTCAGTAATAGTCTCGAGCCATCTTCTTTGCCTCAAGTTCAGGTTAGGCTGCGTGAACAAGTACTTTAAGCTTTTGTGATCGGTGAACACATCAACCTTCCTCCCTAAGAGGAGGTGTCTCCAAGTAACCAACGCATGAATCACCGCAGCCAGCTCAAGATCATGGGTCGGATAATTCCTCTCAGCCTGCTTCAACTGCCTAGAGGTGTAAGCCACAATACTCTTTCCCTGCATCAACACTCCGCCAAGGCCATTCAACGAGGCGTCACAGAAAACTTGAAACGGCTGTGACTCGTCCTTCAGTGTAAGGATCAGAGCTGTGGTCAGTCTTAGCTTCAACTCATCAAAAGCTGTCTGGCAAGCCTGTGACCAAATGTACCTCTTTCCCTTGCACAACAACTCCGTCATCGGCTTTGCTATCTTGGAGAAATTCTCGACAAACTTCCTGCAATAGCTGGCAAGTCCGAGAAAACTCCTCAGCTGCTTGACATTCTTCGGCGGAGTCCAATCATGAATCGTCCGGACTCTGTCTGGGTCAACGGCAATGCCCTCTGAGGAAATGACATGGCCAAGGAAGTTGACCTTATTGATCCAAAACTCACACTTGGAGAACTTGGCATAAAACTGGTGATCTCTCAACTTCTGCAACACCAGTCTGATATGCTCCTCATGCTCAGCCTCTGACTTGGAAAAGACAAGGATATCGTCAAGGTAGAGGAGTATGAACACGTCTAGCCACTCTTGGAACAGATAGTTCATGGCCCTCATGAACGTCGGAGGTGCGTTTGAAAAGCCAAACGTCATGACCGTAAACTCGTACAGTCCATAACGAGTGCGGAAGGCTGTCTTGGGAATGTCCTCCTCATGGACACGAATCTGGTGGTACCCCATCTTTAAATCAAGCTTTGAAAACACCTTTGCTCCATGCAACTGCTCAAATAGGTCATTGATGTTGGGCAAAGGGTATTTGTTTTTGATTGTCTTCTTGTTGATACCATGGTAGTCTTGGACCAACCGGCTAGTACCATCTTTCTTCTTCACAAAAAGACACGGGGCACCCCAAGGGTAAGTGCTCGGACGAATGAGCCCATCCTTTTCAAGCTTCACCAGCTGCTCTTTCAACTCAATCAGCTCTTCTGGACACATCTTGTAAGGCTGCCGAGATATCGGCTGTGTACCAGGTTCTAGCTCGATCACCAACTCAATAGCACGCACGGGTGGAATACTTGGCAACTCCTCTGGAAAGACATCTGGAAACTCTCGAACAACTCTGACCTCCTCGATCAAGGGAGCAACTCCCGCGTTCAAAGCGTACAACTGTGCTGAACCCACTGTCGAGCGACAAGTGTACCAAATCTCCGCGCCTGAATCGTGCGTCAGCAACACGGTCTTGGACGGGCAATCAATCTTGGCCTTGTACTTGACAAGCCAATCCATGCCCAAAATGACATCAATGTCGGAACGGGGCAAGACAACCAGGGACGCCGAAAAGATAGCACCCTGAATACTGATCTCCACATCTGGAACTGTCCATGAAGAAGTGAACTTTGACCCAGGTGTGACAACTGAGAGCTTGCTCGGAAGCTGGTCACATGGAAGATCTACTCTCGAAGCAAAGGACTGAGATATGAAGGAATGGGAAGCTCCGGAATAAAAAAAAACTGTCGCTGGAACTGAACACACAAGTAACCTACCAAGCACAATCTCAGACGACTGCTGGGCATCTGCCAAGGTGACGTTGTTCACACGGAGCGCTCGTGGCTGGGCCCGCACCATCGCGTTGCTCGGTGTAGAGCGAGGTGGAGGCGGAGGCAACCGGGCGTAACGAGGATCGGTGCACTGCGGAGACTTGTGCCCCGGCTTTCCACATTTGAAGCACGTGATCTCTGGCCTGGGCTGGCCCTGCTGAGCAGGCGGCCTCGCGGAGGGTGGAGTAGAGCGAGGTCTGTGCTGCACTGGGACGGGAGGGCGGGCAAAAGTTCGGACAACTGCCCCCCTCGGCTGGAACTGCTGACGCTGTGGCTGAGACTGAGGCTCTGCAACCCAGGCCTTGGCCTTCTTGTGGACCATCACTGCTGAACTGTGCTCTCTCTACTTCCTCTACTCTGCGGAACGCTCCGCCTCAGCTGACTCCTATCTGATAGCCCGGTCGACGAACTCTGAGAACAGGCATGGTGTGGACAAGGTGAGCGCATACTTGATGTCCGTGGCAAGACCACCGCGGAACCTGGCAATGCGCTTGGCCTCTGTCGAGACCTCCTCTGGAGCGTACCTGGCAAGCCTGACGAAGGCCAGGTTATACTCCTGCACAGACCTGTCCCCCTGCCTCAGAGCTAATAACTCCTCGCGCTTCCTCTCGATCAGTCCACTGGGAATATGAGCAGCTCTGAAATCCCTGACGAAATCCTCCCAACTGATCTCTGCATCACCCTTGTTGGCCTTGTACGTCGAGAACCAACTGCCTGCGGCACCCTGAAGCTGGAAGGAGGCGAAGGTGATTAGTCGACGGTTCTGATGGTGTTGAAGTGCTTCTTGATCTCTGCGATCCAGTCATCCGCCTCCAGCGGGTCTTGAGCCTCGGAGAACCTGGGGGGGCTGATCGCTAGGAACTGCTGCAGTGTGGTGTACTGTGGTCGATCATTCCTCTGAGTACTCTGGTTCTGCAGCATCTGGAGGATCGCAGCTGTGCCCTGAGCCACTGCGGCTACAGCCTCCCCAAGGATAGGGTTCTCTGGTGGCTTCATGTTCGCTCTTGGCATCCTGTATACAGGAACACTTATGAGAACATGGTCGAATTATTGAAGTAACCAGAAGTTAAAGCAATATTGACAACAAAACTTCCTCACAAGGTATGAGAAAGCCGAAGGCTGAAATTCCACCAAGGATAACCCGGAAAGTCGATAACTAGGTGCTACTGGAATTCCCAAACCAAGATCATCCGAATCCCAGATAATAATCTGCTAGCGAGCACACAACAATATATACGAGCGGTTGGAAACCTGAACAATGAGACATCTGCCCTGAGCGGCCCGCCATCACGGTCGTCCATAGGGGAAAAGGTGCCACATCCATATTACCATAGGATGCCCGCTAATCCTGTATGGAAGTTTCACCTGGGGTACGCCGTAAGCGAGGTAGAGTAGTCAACCCCAAGTGGCGTCTCAGTGGTCTCAAAGACGCCAACACATCTCGTCGCTAGCAAAAAATTATAGAGGAATCGGAGCCCCATGTAAACGAGAACCTAGATTGTTTTGAAAGGGGATAAGTTGCAGAGACAAAACAACGTTTCACTTCCTCACGGAAAAATGGGTGGGAGGGTGGGATAAGGAGAAAACAGAAAGAGTTCCTACTCTCCGAAATTTTTTCTATATAACTACCAAAATAGTTTCTAGACTCAACTTCGGCCAGTAAGGGTCCTACAGTCAGTCCTGCTCTGATACCAAGTTGTAAGGCCCCTGATGCGGTACTAACTCTAACTAGTCGCTTTCGCGTCCCGTCGGAGTTAGAAGCGCATCAAACGCCACCGGCGCACGACACTCGCACTCGTGTCGCTGCCGGAGTCTCGACAACAGGTATAAAAAGAATAACTCTACAAGACAGAAATACATATAGCTAGGTAAATAGATCAGGGCATACAACGCCACTGTCTATTACTACAACATCATCTGAGTACAACTCCTCAGATGAAAATAGGGACCGAGTACGGTCAAGATCCAAATTGCCCTAAAGAGCGCTACACATAAATATCCACCCACGGGAATGTGTGAACCCAACTATAAGATCCTACTGGTCGAGGTACTCGTACTCGTCGTCATCCTCCGGGGGCACCTCCACGAAGTAACGTCCGTTGCTCGGGTCGAGGTAGTAGTCCACTGCAGCGGCCGATCAGGCAAAGCGGTACAGACAGAAATGTAAACGGGGGTGAGAACATGGCATTACGGAATAACTAACGCTACGGGAAAGGTAAAGACATAGACAGGTTGCAGCCGTACTAGCATATATGGTGGCTACTCGCTCTATTAGAATAGAGATGAGATCCAAGAAGTTACGTTGACAACGTGTCATAAGTCGGCTATCCACCTACTTACGCAAACATAACACAACCTCGTTTCTACCTCGGTCCCCCTGGACGAAGAAAGACAACCAAGGCACGCACACGGTTTGTCAAGTTTTAGCATGATTATAATTAATGTTATTCTATGAACAGGACGTAGGCTCAAAGTTTTCCATAACCGCGGACACGGCTTTTCGAAAAGATTTACCCTGCAGGGGTGTACCAACTGTCCATTATAGACGTCGCATGTACGCCCGGTTTCTACTTGGCTAGGTAAGCGCCTGAAACTCCGGAACGTCAGAGTCCCTCTCACTAACAACGCACAACTCCGGGTGGCCCCCGGGGAGTCGACACCCAACCCTCAAGCTGGCCACGCTCTCGGATCGGACTCTTCCGTATGACGCAGGTCGGATTACCGGTTAGTTCTCTTATGAGACCGGGTCCTAGCTGATCAGGTGGACCAACAGGGAACCATGCCCCACTGGCCCGGTTTAGTTTGTAAACGGCTGGGGTACCAACCAACACACACACGAAGCAAATGTAAATCAGCTCGGGCCACCACTAGAATTGTACGAAGCTAGGTAGGAGGACAAGGGGGGCCCCATAAAACCCCACACACGATTAGGCACGCTCGATCAAAGAACCAATACCCGGAACTCGGGTCCTAAGTGACTCAAATGGAACAAAGCACCAGACGGGATAGTCTAGCCTTCCACCTTTCGTCGAATATAAATTAACATCATTTAACAATAATAAATATCAACCAACTTATTTTATAGCATGATATCCCAACCAGATATATATATGGTAAGCAGCAAGTTTTCTATCCATACTAAGCAATGGCTGAGCAGCGGTAACTTAGCAGTGCAACGGTTTGCTGGGATGTGGGGATCATGGTTGTATGATTTTAAAACATGGCATATAAGGTAGATAGGATCAAGCAATAGCGTTTTAAGACTACAGCTAGGCATGAGCAGAAAGTTATAAAGTAATGACACAGTTTCTCCCCCTTGCCTGGTAAGGTAGTCGAAGCAGCACCCACGGTACCCTCGGGCTCGGTGTCGTACAGCTCCACGTAAGTCTCCTCGTCAGTCTCGGGTGCTAACGTAAAGATACCGGCAAGGAAAACACCAAGGTAAGCAACTGATGCAAACTCAAACAAGGATGTCATGTTCAAGTTTTATCGATAAGGTATGACCCTGTCTAGTTAAGTTTAAATGAAGGTGATGACGACAAGTCATCACTTTCATTTGCATTTATTTACATTGTAATGGCTTTGGTCTAAGCCTTACTTTAGGTGTAAGTAGCATGATATCATGACATGAACATCAAAGCATTACAAGAATTTAAATAACATGAAAGTAAAACAATGATTTCGGAGACGGAGTAGTGTCGGTGAACTTGACACATAGGAAGGTGCAACAACTGTTGGAAATCAGCCACATTACATATGACAATATGTTAGGGGCTGGATTGAAGAAGAAGATGACATGGAACAGATTTGGAAAGATCAGATGATCAACATTTCAAATACACTGAAGTTGAAATGTTGCAGGCAGATGAAAGGAAAGCTCCTGGAACAGGTGTTCAGACTTTGATCTCATGAGTTGCACAAAACACCATGAGAACTTCACCATTGCAAACATTGCAGAAAAACACCCCAAAAGCATATATGATATGTCCCCATTTGCATTTGCAAGGGCAGTTTCAAATTCAACTGAAGTTCAGGGGGTTGAGTGCAAAATTACCCCACATGAATTTTGAAAAAGGTTCAAATGATTAAGTCATCATCACTAGGCAGTAACTTTGAAATTTGATCAAACTTGGCAAAGAAAATCAAGAATTACAGGGGGGATTTTGTAGAATTGGCCAAGCTCCAATTATGGAGGGGCCAATTGCAAAAATGCATATCACCATTGGAATCAGTAGCTCAAACTACCCCTAAAACATATATGGGACGCCCCTGGACGAAAAGGCGGTCAAAATCAGATTTGAATTTGAACTCAAACTCAAATTTGAATTTAAACAGAAAAGGAAAAGAAATAAATAAAAAGAAAACCGAGAGGACTTGGCCACATGGGCCAGTCTCGGCCGCTCGGGCCCAACTCCTTCTCCACAGCCCAAGCGAGCAGAGCCCACTCGGCTGGACGCAAAGAAATAAAAAAAAGGGGCTGAGCCCAGAAGCTGGACGGCCCACTCGGCTCTACTCCTCCACGGCCCAACGTAAAAACAAAAGGAAAACAAAAAAGGGGGGGGGGGGGGGTTTGCGTCGGCTGGGACTCGATCCCACGACGCCCCTCACACAAGGCCAGATCGCTTGCCACTGCGCTGCTGCGAGTCATTTGCACGAAGACAGCAGTACAGTAAGGTGGAGCATCCTCCTATTGTTCTCCTCTGAAGAAACGATTGGTGCTTTTCTGAACCCGACGGCGGCGGCGACTTACCGTGAAGCTCACGAGCGACTCCGGCCATCTCCCGCCACGCCACGCACTGGGATCCCAAGGTGGGACGTTCCTCTACACTACGGACCAGCACCATGTCGTTCTCTTCTACTGGACTCGTCGGAATTGTCAAGGATTCAGACGAGCGGCGACGGTGACTGAAGATTACAACTGCGGCTCCCGGCGAACTTTGGGTGAACCTCGCCTCGCGTACAGGTCTCCTGCGGCGGGGCTATGGTGTTCAGGCTTGAGCCTGAACATCCCTCTGCGACTCCACGAAAGGGATCGGTCTAACTCTCCTCGACGGCGATGCGCTGCTCCTCTGAAACTTCCGGCGGCGACTGTCACTTCAGACAGCAAGCAGCAGCGACGGCTACGGCTTCTACGCGAGCAAAGGTCTCGCCTTGGCTGCTAACCGCACGCGCTGGACACCTACGGGCACGCGCGCACACGCCCGGGGTACGCCACGGACACGGCGACCTCGCGCTGCACGGCGGCGACTACGCGACGGAGACGGAGAGGGCGCGCTACACATGAATACGACGGCGTGCTACATGAGCAAACAGGAGAAAGAGGGCGGCTCGTCTCACCTAGGGGGTCTCGAGGCCAATCTTGAACAACAGCAGAGGCGGACGCGAGCTCGCCGAGGTCGACGTTGGGGAAGACGACGTCCAGGCGGGAGGAAGACGGCGGCAGGGAGGAAGACGGCTCCTAGCTCTGGCCTGCGGGAGAAAACGGACCGCAAAGGTGTCAAGGATCACAGACACGAGAGCACGGGCAGCCAAAGATCGCCAAGACGCAGAATTCCGGCGACTTACCGGAGAAGCAGGGGAGTCCGGCTCCTCGCATGGCGGCGGCGGCGGGCGAAATTGAGGAGGGAACGGGGCAGCTAGGGTTGCGAGAGGGGGGCGGAGCCCTGGCTTTAAAGGGGGAAGGAGGAGAGGCAGGCGGGAGGGCTCCACGCCGAGCTCCTCTCCGTCCTGGTCTGACGACGGGAAAAAGGAGGGGGAAAGGTGAGGAGGACGACGCTGACTAGCGGGTCCGGGCGGTCAGAGGGAGAGAGGAAAAAAAGAAAAACAGCGCGCTGCCGCTGCTGGGCTGGAATCAGTCGGCCCAAGTGGGCTGGAAAAGGAAAGAAAGGGGGAACAAAGCCCCTATCCATTTAAAATGAACAGCACAGGGGAAAGAAAAGAAAAGAAAAAGAAAAGGGCAATTAAAAATATACCACAATATTTTTAAATACCCCTTAAAACAAACTTGATCATCCAAAATTGGTTTGATCAATTTTGCATGCAGTGAAAAATCACCCAAAGTAAAACAGCACCATTTTCTATTTAAAATTAAATGGAAAAGGTCTTTGGGGAGTTTTTTAGGAGAAAACAGAAGGTTCAAAATTTCCTGAGCTTGAAATTCTTAATCCTTGCATTTTTCTAGATTTTTCAAAATTGGTTGGTTTGACCAATTTTGGCAACAACAAAAATGTGGCCCCTTTTTGGATTCAAATCCACTTTGAACTAGGGCTACTGTTTTTGAATGTTGTAAAAGGAGTTTGACAAGTTGACAATCATGGCCAAGACAAATGCAATGGCTATGTCAAACATGAGGTTGAGAAGAGATGCCATGTGGGCAGAACAAATCCAACAACAACTCGAATGCACCACATGGGTCACCCCTGATCACAAAGCACTTTGACTCCAAATCCAATGCAACTCAAGATCATCACATGAAATCTCAATAGCACCCACCATGAAAAGTTACAAGTCCAACAGAGGAAGTAAAATTACATGGTTTTTGGTAGCTTATTACATGTGGGCTGTTACATTGTCCTCATAGATGTGAGCCTTTCTCACCCTTTTTGTCTTCCTCCTCCACCATATATCTCTCTTTGCCATCCCATGTGTCAACTCTCATGCTTACGCTCATCCATTGCATGGGTGCTCAAAATATTGAAAAGGAGTGGATCAAATTGACTTGTACATGGCTAGTGGTCTGGGGACGAGTCCAGATAAGATTCCAAAGAAGACCAAGTGTGAAACTTTAGTAGATTGAGTTCTCAAAAAATATACTTTTTCTCTTATTCCCTATCCCTCCTTATTGCAAGCAAGCACCACTTGGAGACATTCGAGTCACGGACAGCGAGAGCTCTTGCACCTAATGTTCTTTTGTTGCTTGTTTCAATGATAATATAGACTCTTGCATGTTATGATTTGAATTGAATCACATACCTTGATTGCTTTACTTTTCAAAGTTCTTATATGGTTCCTAGCATGTCACCACAGAAATTATGCCAGTTATCATTTACCTACTCGAGGATGAGCAGATTAAGGTTGGGGATGTTTATACGTCCCAAACATATCTATAATTTCTACTTGCTCCATGCATGTTTTGTGTAATATTGCTATGATCTAGATACACTTTCATACAATTTTGATCATATTTTGACTAACTTATTAACTCCGTGCACCACAGTGCCAGTTCCTATTTTCTGCTGTTTTCATATTTCAGTTTTCCCCCATATTAAAAGTGCTCCAAAAATTCGGGAAAATCAGATAAAAAATCAGCGCAACGGAAGCTTTCGGAACCCCAAAGGAGGGCCAGAGGGGCCCCACCTGGTGCCCAGACTAGGGCTTGGCCGCACCACCAGGGCGCCTAGACCCCTGGTGGCCCCACTGTCTGCCCCCCTTCGCCTATTTATTCCCCGTGAAGTGAAACTTCTGAAGACAGAACCCTTTTTCACGATCTCGCCTCTGTTCCACCGCCGCCGCATTTCCAATATCGGGAGCGCCAGCAGACTTCTTCCCGGCTGATGGCTTCTCGCCCTTCGTTGGTTACCCCAAGTGGAAGGTTTGAGATGTAGTGCAGCATCAGTTTTCCCTCGGTGAAGATACCAAGGTTTGTCTCCAGTAGGACTACGGAGATGATAAGTAGGTGTCAGCAGCGCAAATGACGCGGACCTGCACACAGACACAGATAACTTTGTTCCCAACGAAGTTCAGAGAGGTTGTCAATCTCTCCGGTCTTGTTGTTCTCAAAGGATAAAACGCAAGGGATAATGATAGAAAGTAAAAGCAGTAAAGTAAATATAGCTCGGAAACAGTAACGAGGATATGGACCGGGATACGTGATGTTCACTAGTGATGTCTCTCTCCCAAAAGACGATAAAACTGCTATGCGAGGTAAACAAATTACAGAAGGGCAATTGACAGGATTATGAACGCACCGCAATGCGAACTATGCTACAAAAGAAAGGAAGAGGCTCAAAAGCACATGCAGTATGCCAAGATAATTAGACCGAAATCCATCTGCATCTACTACTAATCATCCACCTTAAGATATCTCTCCAGAACATCTCGCTGGTATTAAGTTGCGAGTCCCACCCAAAGTGTAAACCCAAAGCAACAGACAACTGCATTAAAAAGAACTTTCCGTAAAGTAAACAATCCTTGTAACCGCGGTTACAAGCACCGTTGTTTTCCCCCTTGTGGCAACAGCACATCCCCTAGACTCATGTTTCTGTCACTCAAGCGTGTCATCGGGGGGCATGAACCCACAATCTAGCACAACGTTCCCTCTTGGAGTCATTACCTACTACTTGGCCAAAGCAATAAACAGCAACGGATAACATGCAAGAATTACTTAGGAACAAAAATATAAGAGATAAAAACCAAATATATTACTCTATCACAATCTGAACATAATGTTATAATCCATCAGATCCCTCCAAACTCAGCATAGCAACAGCAGAAATATTACAAAGGTGCCTCGATCATGTAGGGCAGCTCACGAGGTCTAAACAATGAAAATCAAAGAGGGGAGGAGAACATCACATAGCTACTGATCACGGACCCATGGTCCAAGGAAAACTACTCACGAGACATCCGGGGTGCATCCATGGTGGAGAGGAGACTCTCGGAGGTCAATCCTCCCTCCGGCAGGGTGCCGGGAAGAGGTCTTCTGGTGCTCCCGATCTTCGGAAGCGCGGCGGCGGCGGAACAGAGGCGAGTTTGCGGAATAGGGTTCCTCCTTCGGAATTTCCCCGTCACGGAGAATAAATAGGCGAAGGGGGGCAGCCAGAGGTGGACCATTGGCCCCAGGCGCCCCCCTGGCGCGGCCAGGGGTGGGGTCCCGCCGGGTGGCCGCCTGGGCCCCCTGGCTCCCCTCTGGCCCCTCCTAGGCTCTTCTCGAAGCTTCCTGTACGCTGGTTTTTCCTGTATTTTTCCCGGAATTTTTCTGGCACTTTTTATATGGGGAAAAACTGAAATAGAAAAACAACAGAAAACTAGAACTGGCACTGGGGTGCACTGAGTTAATAGGTTAGTCCAAATAAGATCAAAAGTGTATGAAAGTGTATCTGGATCATAGCAATATCACACAAAACATGCATGGAGCAAGCAGAAATTATAGATTCGTTTTGGACGTATCAACATCCCCAAGCTTAATTCCTGCTCGTCCTCGAGTAGGTAAATGATAACAACATAATTTCTGTTGTGACATGCTAGCAACCATAAAAGAACTTTGAAAAGTAAAGAAATCAAAGCATGCAATTCAATTCAAGTCTTAACAAGAAAGAGCCTATATTAGCATTGAAACAAGCAACATAAGAACATAAAGGTGCAAGATCTCTCGCTGTCCGTGACTCGAATGTCTCCAAATGGTGTTTGCGTGCAAGAAAGGGGATAGGGAATACGAGATGAAAAAGTATTTTTGTTGAGAACTCAATCTACTAAAGTTTCACACTTGGTCTTATTTGAAATATTATCTTGACTCGTCCCCAGACCACTAGCCAGGTACAAGTCAATTTGATCCACTCCTTTTTCAATATTTTGAGCACTCATGCAATGGATGAGCGTAAGCACGAGAGTTGACACTTAGGATGGCAAAGAGAGAATTATGGTGGAGGAGGAAGAAAAAAAGGATGAGAAAGGCTCACATCAATGAGGACAATCATAGGCACGAGATGCCAAATGATAGATATGATGTGAGGAGTAGGGATTGCCATGCAACGGATGCACATAAGAGCTAAGAAGCTCTCCAAAGGAACTAGTGGGGGTGCATCTAACTTGCTCGCTCATGAAGAACTACAGCTCGTTTGAGGAGGCTCATCCTTGGAATATGCAAGCCAAGTTCTATAGTGTGAAGGTCCCCACATAGCTATATGCATAATGATCATCTCTATGGAGTACAAGGATATAGAGGGAGTACTAGTGTGGATCTCTCAAAAGGATAGTGGTGTTGCCCCTTTCTCTCTTTTTATTTATTTTTCTCTTTTTCTATTTTTTTGTATTTTTTTGTGGACTCAATGGCTCTTTCTATTTAACTCTCATTTGTCCTCTTTGGGATCTTTTAATGTGTCCACTTTGGGATCTTTTCCTCACTTAAGGGCAACAATCTATTTTACAAGAAGGTAAAGGAGATCTTTCACACTTTACAAGGTACTCAAAACATAAATAGATGTAACTATCATGATGTATGCAATGTATGTCGCTGCCAGTGTAGCAGGAACATGTATGACATGAAGATCAAGTCATGAAGAGGTGGATGTTGCATGGCAATGTAACTCGGAAAGGCTATGGAAATGCCTTGATAGGTAGGTATGGTGGCTGTTTTGAGGGAAGATATAAGGAGGCTTATGATGACAGAGCGTATCATGCCAAGGGTTTGGAACTACCGGCGAAGGTGGACACCAACTCTCGGAGTGAGAAGAAGGCAATGCACGGCACGGGAGAGGCTAGCAAAATATGGGAAGGTGGAAGTGTCAACTTTCATACTTACATTAGTCCGAAGAACTCATGCACTTATTATCGGTAACTCTCAATCTAATAAGGAGGTTCACAAAGAGACAAGTACCCCGAGGAGGAGTGTATGGGGGTTTGGTTATCCTTGCGCATCCTCGACTCATGGTACGTGAGTGTTCTCTGATATTCGACCCCTCAGAAGAGTAGTGATCCATCTAGTAGCTAGAGTTCTCAACTAGTTTTGTAGGTTTTGAAAATACACACGGATTTCCCAAAATACGACACCTATCACTAATAGGCAAGAGCTCTTGACACCAAAAGTTCAAACATTACTCACAACAATACCTCAAAACTATTGCAAGCTACTACTAGAATTAAATAGCAACCTCAATTACCTACTTCTCCAAAACAAGACACAACTCAGCGCAACAACCAACTCTCTTTAACAAGATAAACATGAAAACTAAAAACAGTTCCAGCAACAAACTAAACAAAAGCCAAGGCTCTTGCTAAAGACAAACTAAGACTAAAACTAAACATGACAGTAGCTATGAAAAGATAAAGAACACACAACAGCAAAAAGATAAGCAGGAAAAATCCTATGATGTGTTCTAGATTTTGAAAGTGGAGCGTGTTTCTCTCCCACACAAAGTAAGAAGGGATCTAACTTGTTATGAACAGCAAGCAAAGCTAAAGAAAACTAAAAACAAAACCTAAGAGCGAGACGCTCCAAGCATAGCACATAACGCATGAAGTGATAAAAATATAATGAGACGAAGGACGAACTGATGATTGTTGATGGAGAAGGGGATGCACGGGGGCATCCCCAAGCTTAGACGCTTGAGCCTACTTGAATATTTATTGGGGATGCATGGGGGCATCCCCAAGCTTGAGCTCTTGACACTCCTGGATCTCCTTTCATCATCTTCTATCGCACACTTGAAAACTCCCTTCATAGAAAACTCATCATAAGCTGATTCGAGAGGTTAGTACCCTTAATAAATAATTGTTTCCACTGGATATAAATATATTCTTGAAGACCTACTGTTTCTCAAGAGTGCCAAAAAGTTTTTGCAAAGAAAAACCAAGCTTAAAGTTTGCAAAAGTTAGGAGAGACAATACGTGGCAGAATCTGTGAAAAACAGAACAGCAGATAGTAAAGAATTTTTTAGGGGCACTTATGCAACTCAAATAAAAAAACTCAGAACATACGGAAGTTTCGTAATTGTATAGAGCATACTGTGTAAAAATTTCAGCTCTAAAAGATGAACTGGGATTTTTCGGAAATTTTTCTGGTGACGAGGACAGAATCTGTTTTCTGGACAGCATGTCACAACTTTTACTTCCCTTGCCCTAAGAGGTTATAACTTGGCACAAAGCTGAAAAATAAAGATACAATGATGTTTCTACAGAAGTAAAAATCATCAAGACACAACAAAAGCAAAAAAGAAAACACCTAAATTCGTTCGGGCTGCCTCCCGAAAGCGCTTCTGTAAAGCCATTAGCTAGGCTTAATGCAAAAGATCAAGTTGTATCAATCGAATCATTATCAAGATCATCAAAAAGCTCTTCAATTGTACAACTAGTCTTAAGATGTCTTTTAAATAAAGGCCTAATGAAGATACTTCTAGGGAGAAAACCAAAAGGGGGAAAATCAATGGAAGATTCATTTATAAAATTATCAAAGAGAGGTATTTCTTCCAAAGTTTTCACGGTTTCAACTTCTTTGGCCATAGGTGGTTTATTTTTAGGTCGGGGAACCTTAGGGACATAAATGAACTTAGGTTCCCTTCTTGCCGAAGTCTCTACCTTTTTTGGTTTGATTGAGGAAAAAGTAGTTCCTAGAGTATTAATGATTTCCTCAATCTTATCTATCCTATAAAGATCCGTATCACGGGATTTGATGACCTCCAAAGTTTTAATAATTTTAAGCATGGAGCTATCAAGCCTATTCAAATTCCCTTGAATCTTGTGATCCAACTCATTTATCCTAGTTATACTTGGTATTTCTAACTCTATATTTTCGAGTTTCTTCATAATGTGAGATAGAGTTATATCTTCTTGCATGCTAGCAATAGGGAGATTTCCAACAAGATTTTCAATAACATTAAGAGACTCCCAAGTCGGAGCTTCTAGAAAATTCCCATTGATAGAAGTATCTAATATGAACCTATTCGAAGGAGTAATCCCGACATAAAAATTTCTAAGCAGGATAGTAGTGGTTTGCTTCTTGGTGGCTCTTTTTTGAGAATCATTAATTCTATACCAAGCATCTTTTAAACTTTCTCCACCTTTTTGTTTAAAGGTGAGAACATCTGTCTCAAAAAAGGCAAAAGGGCCAGACATAATGAAAACTAGCAAGATAAATAATTTTTTTGTAAATTTTGATAAAAGACACAAAGATAAAAACTGAAAGATAAACTAACAAGACTAAAAAACAAAGGTAAAGGGTAGTGTGCAACTCCCCTATCTTAGCACTCGGAGTCCCCGGCAACGGCGCCATAAAACTTGCTTGATGGCTTCTCGCCCTTCGTTGGTTACCCCAAGTGGAGGGTTTGAGATGTAGTGCAGCAGCAGTTTTCCCTCGGTGAAGATACCAAGGTTTGTCTCCAGTAGGACTCCAGAGATGATAAGTAGGTGTCAGCAGCGCAACTGACGCGGACCTGCACACAGACACAGATAACTTTGTTCCCAACGAAGTTCAGAGAGGTTGTCAATCTCTCCGGTCTTGTTGTTCGCAAAGGATAAAACGCAAGGGATAATGATAGCAAGTAAAAGCAGTAAAGTAAATATAGCTCGAAAAAAGTAACGAGGATATGGACCGGGATACGTGATGTTCACTAGTGATCTCTCTCTCCCAAAAGACCATAAAACTGCTATGCGAGGTAAACAAATTACAGAAGGGCAATTGACAGGATTATGAACGCACCGCAATGCTAACTATGATACAAAAGAAAGGAAGAGGCTCAAAAGCACGGGCAGTACGCCAAGATAAGTAGACCGAAATCCATCTGCATCTACTACTAATCATCCACCTTGAGATATATATCCAGAACATCTCGCTGGTATTAAGTTGCGAGTCCCACCCAAAGTGTAAACCCAAAGCAACAGACAACTGCATTAAAAAGAACTTTCCGTAAAGTAAACAATCCTTGTAACCGCGGTTACTAGAACCGTTGTTTTTACCCCTTGTGGCAACAGCACATCCCCTAGACTCATGTTTCTGTCACTCAAGCGTGTCATCGGGGGGCATGAACCCACAATCTAGCACAACGTTCCCTCTTGGAGTCACTACCTACTACTTGGCGAAAGCAATAAACAGCAACGGAGAACATGAAAGAATTACTTAGGAACAAAAATATAAGAGATAAAAACCAAATATATTACTCTATCACAATCTGAACATAATCCCATAATCCATCAGATCCCTCCAAACTCAGCATAGCAACAGCAGAAATATTACAAACGTGCCTCGATCATGTAGGGCAGCTCACGAGGTCTAAACAATGAAGATCAAAGAGGGGAGGAGAACATCACATAGCTACTGAGCACGGACCCATGGTCCAAGGAAAACTACTCACGAGACATCCGGGGAGCATCCATGGTGGAGAGGAGACTCCCGGAGGTCAATCCTCCCTCCGGCAGGGTGCCGGGAAGAGGTCTTCTGGTGCTCCCGATCTTTGGAAGCGCGGCGGCAGCGGAACAGAGGCGAGTTTGCGGAATAGGGTTCCTCCTTCGGATTTTCCCCGTGAAGGAGAATAAATAGGCGAAGGGGGCACCCAGAGGTGGACCAGGGGCCCCAGGCGCCCCCCTGGTGCAGCCAGGGGTGGGGCCATGCCGTGTGGCCGCCTGGGCCCCCCTGGCTCCCCTCTGGCCCCTCCCGGGCTCTTCTCGAAGCTTCTTGTACGCTGATTTTTCCTGTATTTTTCCCGGAATTTTTCTGGCACTTTTTATATGGGGGAAAACTGAAATAGAAAAACAGCAGAAAACAGGAACTGGCACTGGGTGCACTGAGTTAATAGGTTAGTCAAAATATGATCAAAAGTGTATGAAAGTGTATCTAGATCATAGCAATATCACACAAAACATGCATGGAGCAAGCAGAAATTATAGATACGTTTTGGACGTATCACCGGCATCCTTCCGGAGGGAGGATTGACCTCTGGGAGCTTCCCCTCCACCATGGACGCTTCCCGGATGTTTCGTGAGTAGTTTCCTTAGGACCATGGGTCCGTGATCAGTAGCTATGTGATGTTATCCTCCCCTCTTTGTTCTTCATGGTTTTAGTCCTCGTGAGCTGCCATACATGATCGAGGCACATATGTAATGTTCTGTTGTTGCTATGCTGAGTTTGCTGGGATCTGATGGATTATGAGATTATGTTCAGATTGTGATAGAGTAATATATTTGGTTCTTATCTTATATATTTTTGCTCCTAAGTAATTCTTGCATGTTCTTCGTTGCTGTTTATTGCTTTGGCCAAGTAGTAGGTAGTGACTCCAAGAGGGAACGTTATGCTCGATTGTGGGTTCATGCCCCCCGATGACACGCTTGAGTGAAAGAAACATGAGTCTAGGGGATGTGTTGTTGCCACAAGGGGGAAAACAACGGTGCTTGTAACCGCGGTTGCAAGGAGTGTTTACTTTACGCAAAGTGCTTTTTAATGCAGTTGTCTGTTGCTTTGGGTTTACACTTTGGGTGGGGCTCGCAACTTAATACCAGTGAGATGTTCTGGATAGATATCTCAAGGTGGATGATTAGTAGTAGATGCAGTTGGATTTCGGTCTACTTATTTTGGCGTACCGCCCATGCTTTTGAGCCTCTTCCTTTCTTTCTAGCATAGTTAGCAATTCGGTGTGTTTTTAATCCTGTCAATTGCCCAGCTGTAATTTGTTTACCTCGCATAGCAGTTTTATCGTCTTTTGGGAGAGAGACATCACTAGTGAACATCACGGGACCCCAGTCCATATTCTCATTACTGTTTACATGCTCATTTACTTTTCCTGTTTTTACTTTCTAGTTGCTATCATTATTATCCGTTGCGTTGATCCTTAATAGCAAGGCCAGAGAGATTGACAACCTCTCTGTACTCGCTGGGAAGCAAATTTATTTGTGTTGTGTGCAGGTCCATGTCAATTGCGTTGTTGACACCTACTTATCATCTCTGGAGTCCTACTGGAGATAAACCTTGGTATCTTCGCCAAGGGAAATTTTCCGTCATCCTACATCTCACCTTCCACTTGGGGTAATCAACGAGGAAAGGTGTTGCACCTGTCAAATCTCTCGTCATCTATCATGGCTAAGTGTACAACATGCTCAGGCCATTTGCATTATTTACAAAACTCATTAACAAAAGGTTTTGGGCATATGAATTGCTTAAGAAAATGTTTCTGTCTTAGCAGAAATTTACTAAGTCTGGGAATTTCTATTGTTAACAGAACTTTTTTGTTTTCATAAGGCTATAACTAGAGTCCTATACCTCCTATGATTTTGAGGCCAACAGCAAATTTTAGCACTTTACTATGATCTATAAACTAATACAAGTTCCATTCATATTAGGGTTCAATTGCCTAATTACATCTTTGTTGGAAAAGTGCTACTCAATGTTAACTTCAAAAACTTGTTAACTTGTATAAACTTTGCTTGATGATTGCACTTTATCGATAGGTCTATTTGAGATAATTCCTATATATGCTTCGTACTACAACAAGAGTACATTTAGTTCATGCCCTTTGATGCCATGACAAACTCCTATGGATATTTGATTTCTTGCTCTAAAATAGACATGTTGATACAACTTGTTTTACTTCACAGAAATCTGCATTTTGTTATTTTTATAAGAATTAATCCATGCCTCTAATCGGGTTGGTCCAGTGGAATAAAACGAAGCTTGTTACATCGACTTTAGGGTCATATGGTTTTTATCCACATTATATTTTGTTTGCTAGCTGTTTTGTGGATGTCAAGGTGGTATTCAGTAGTAGTATTTCCAACACTTAGCAGTTTTTGCAGTTTCAACAACATCTAGCCCCAGCAGCACGTTCAGCAACAGCAACACGTCTTCAGCAAGAAGAGCAGCAGCGCTGCCGCGGCTGGTGCGTACTAGGTGGGAGGCCAGGAGGGGGCTGCTGGCGTGGCCAGAGTGTAGCCAGCGTGCCAGGGAGCGTGCGTGGGGGTGCAACAGCAGGCACGTGGCCACGGGAGACGCACCCAGGTTGGCGCGGCAGCCGCGCCGGCTCCGGCCATGGTGGATACGGCGACCAATAAACGGCGGTGAGGGACGGTGTAGGGAGGGAGGGGAGAAGGGGAACTGGGGGAGGCTCACAGCGGGGGCGGGGAGAGGTCTCGGTGGCCAGGGGTCACTGGAGCTGCGACACGACAACGACAGTCGCGATGGCTGTGGCGGAAGAACCGACCCGGTTCTGGCGAGGCAGTGGCTACCGGCTCAAACGAATGGTAGGGGAAGATGAGGACGTCGACAAAGTGCTATCGGGACACGGTCTTGGAGCTCGACGAGGAGTTTGGCTGCGGCGAAGCACGATGGACGTCCATGGCGGTGGCGGACCGGGTGTGGTGGGGAAACGATGAGAGGGCGAGCACGATCTGTGATCTAGGTTTACGAAGAGGGGCGTGGTGATCTTATCCTCGCCATGGTGCCCTCTAGCAGCGCGAGGAGGCCACTGGGTTCGACGGTCGGCCGTGGTCGCCATGACCTCGTTCTCCACCTCCTATAGCGAGAGGAGAGAGAGAGGAATAGGGTGGGTTGGGCTTGGCCATGGGGTGGCCTTTCCATGGGCGTGGGATATAGTTCTTTTTCATTTTCTTTCATTTTTTTGCCTTTGCTTTCCTGTTTCAAATTGTTTAGTCAACACATGATTTTTATTAAATGTAAAATTAGTTCTATCATTAGGGTTACACTTTATAACAGTGCCACAAAAATTTTGGGGATTAAATCAATTCTTTTAGTATTTCTTTTGAATATGCAATAAGTAAATGGGGTTGTTTTGGCTCTATTTTGATTTTTTTAAATTATTCAAAGGCTACATTAAATATCCATCACCATGGTATAGTGATCTACTAACTTTTAGGCATTTTATAAAATTGGTTGCACAATTTTTGGGGCAAGTTTAATTTCCACATTGTTTTGGAAATTCAATTGGGTTTGACTTTGAGCTCAACTTGATCAAGGGTGATTAATACATGATAATCACAGTGAATTGGCATTAGCCAAAGGTCGTTAATGTAGCGTGACACCCGGGGTGTTACAATTAATGTAGCCCCCAAGTACCGGGTTGTTATATCTATAACGACCCAGAACTTGTTATGTTTTTTGTTTCGTAGTGTAGCCCCCAAGTGCCTGGTTATATAGTTGTAGAATGCAGGGAATTTTTATGCAGGATTTGACTTTGGAAACCGCAGACAACTCATCAATTGGAGGAGAAGCTCGAGGTCGAGTCTGATAAGCGGCAACAAGCTGAAAAGGAGATTTGTTGGCTCCAAGATGAGCTAAAAAGAAAGAAAAAGAACTGGAGGCGGCAAAGTCTCATCATGCCGAGGTTCAGGCTACTTTGAGTCAGACTACCGACGACGTCGTGTCCAAGTTCCAAGAAATAGAGAAAAGATTGAATATTCTTAAACTAAGCATTCATCAGGTCGTGATATCAGTCTTTGGTAAGTCGGTTTAATCGATGTAAATTCTCAATCATTATCATGTAGTCATAGTTTCTTGTTGACTTTCTGATCTTTGGTGCAGGAAAACAACATTCGGCTCTCCAAGAGCCGCCTGGCAAGAAACTGACTCTGTTATACACACTGATCAAGCAATTATGCAAAGGAGTCGTGAAGGCTATTAATGCGACTCAGAGCAAGCGGGCCAACATACCCAAGCTAGCCAGGATGATGCAGTCTTTCTTGAATGTACCGGCTTGGGTGGATCTGGCAAATCGTTCAGCGTGTCATTTGGGAGTGATGCGCGGTTTAGAACTTGCCAAATTTTATCACCCTGACATGAAGCCGGAATTACTAGCTGGCGGCTTTCCTGAGCTAAACATCGACGGGTCCCCTTTTTCGAAGGATGACTCTGCCAAGATTATCAAAGAGACGCGCATGTTCGCGATGAAGATTGCTAATAAGATTGACATGTCTGAGATGGAACCGGGTTACGACGAGCGCAACAAGAGGCGGAAGCTTACTCCTCTTGAGACATTGAATTTTCTGTGCTTTCTCCATCAAAGACTGCAGACCCGACAACTTTGACCGAGCCGGCTTCAGGTGAGGAAGACGATGATGTGAGGATCGAAGATCTCTCAGATGTTGCATTATATGAAGGTTGTGATAACTTTTTAGAACATGCAGGTAGTACTGGTGTGCAACTCTGAAGGTATAGCCGACAAGGAAGACGAGCTTAAGTTGAAACTTTCTGCAACCGGGTCTACTCCATTTATCTTGCCTTTGAGGAGTCGTTGACTGATAACATTTTGAAATGACATAGTGTTGGCTGATGTAATAATGAGGTACTTGCTTTTGTGTGTGATACGCACTTGAACCTTCACGGTGTTGTTAAACCGCCTTTTTACTTTTGAATGTCTGGATGCCAATTCCCTTTAGCATTTGTATTTCTGTTTTTAGGGGAATCGGTCATACGTCCACTGCTCATGAAGTCTTTGAAATATGTTTTTCCTGCTTTCAAGCAGATATGATATGCTAGGCTTTGTGTTCCCAGTTCTGAGTAGTGTAATATTTTGAGAATCGGTTTTTAACGACCTGGAGTATGTAAATCGACTGCTATATTTTTAACAATCGTATTTTGATAAAAGACGGTCTTTGACAAGGAGTCGGTCAAACACAAATCATACACCAGTGGTTCCCTTAACAAGCTCAATTGTCACCGTGTCCTCAAAATGGGAGTCGGTGTATACAGGCTTGTGTTGGTATCATCTAGGTCATATATGTGCGTGTAGGTGCTAAGTGATATCAGGAAAATCGAGGTGTAGCCCCCATGAGTCGGTGTGATCACTTAATGCTCATATCGAGTCATGGTAGAGTCAACCTGTAGCCCCCTTGTACTGACTTTTAGTTCATTTGATAATGTTCATGAAAGTCGATACTTTGATGGAGGAAAGAATATGTTTGCATATGCTGAGAAAAGTAAATAGATAAAAGAACAAAAATATGCTTATGTGTAACGCCCTCAGTGTCAAGCAACAGTAATGATTTTTTTAATGATTAAGTCACCATGATTAGCAAGTGATTAGTCACCCTCGATCAAGCCAAGTCAAATTCAAACTTAATTGAATTGCCAAAATCAAAGTGGAACATGAAGTTGATCCAAAAGTTATGCAACCGATTTTATAAAATGCTAATTAATCAGTAGATCATTATAAAATAGAATTGAGAATTTATTATAATGATTAAATAATTGAAAAAAATTAAAACAATGCCTAATCTAACCACATTCAACCAATTGTTGTTTATATAAAATTCACATGAATTTATAAAAGGCCAAAACCTTTTGTATCAGCATATTAAGTTGTAATATAAATATTGGAACAAGTTCCACATTTTACAAAAATCTTTGTTGGCCAAATTAAATGCAAAACAGCTCTTGGATAACGGAAACAAAAGTGAAATAATAAAAAGTCCTAAACCTACTGTGCACTAGAGGCCTATTGCTAAAGAAAATGGCCCAGCCCACCTAGGGGCCTTTCTTCCTTCTCTATTGTAACGACCCGATTCACGTAGAATCGGAGTCTCTGTGATCAAGTGCCAGTCCCTGGATCGAACTCGCTGGCACACACAGTATCATAGATGTATATCAAAGTACAAGTGCATCATTATTACAACGTATGATCCATAATAACATAAATAACAAGTTGCATAGCTCAAGGATAGCTTATTCAATATAAAAGTAGCGGAAGCAAAACTAGTAGCGAGGAGTCCCATCAACATCCACAAGCGACATGCTGAGTGTAGACTCCCAACCCTATCCAAACAAACTAATCTTCTGAGAAACCTACAACACGAAGATTACAGCCCGAACACAGGTCAGTACATCTGATTTTTACGGAAAGTAACACAAGTGAAAAAACAATCCTACAACTAATTTCAAATCAAGAACATAAGTCAAGCTTGGTTTGTTGTACATAAAGTTGGTATTCACCTACTTCTACTTACTACTCAACATTTTTATCATCTTAAGTTAATATCAACCCATAAAAGACAACCTCTAACTAAACCGCCTATGAGAGCCCTCAGGATCATAGGATTTCTAATGGCAGCCATGAGAGCCCTCGGGATCATGGTTTCGTGAGTATTGTAGAGACCTTAGGATACAATTGCACACGTACCTCCTATTCGTGGACATCATAGAGACCTCAGGATACGATGCCACTACAAACACATTCGTGAGTGTTACAGAGCCCTCAGGACGCAACATCACCCTATCGTGAACACTATAGAGCCCTCAGGATACAGTGTCACTACCTAAACACCAAGTGAACATTGCAGAGCCTTCAGGGTGCAATGCCACACAAACAATCGTACGTGAATATTAAAGAGCCCTCAGGATGCAATACCACTCTACAGTACCTCAATTGCAAGTTACTATTTTACTAATAACAATGTTGTCACAACACTTGAATAAACTAATAATTCCCCCCATGATTATCATTGCAACAGTAAGCATATAATCACATAACATAAGAAATACTAAAACATAACAACGTTGGATATAATGATCAAACGAAACATGTGGCTATCCTACCAGGTTTCAGCATAACATAGCGACCTTCACATGCATGACAACAAAGTATGTGCATAATCAAAATTGAAGCACAACCAAAAGTGAAACTTGCCTTGACCGGTGTTGAAGTACTCTAACACTTATTTCTGATCCTTTCTGCACTCCAGACAATCTACACGATCAACAGTATAACAATCAACATCACACTTCACACAAACAATTTCAACATTAAAAGATACAAATTAACAGCAAGTAAAACCAATAAAAAGTATCCAAACGATATTTACATGTCACCACGATCTCAACGCAACTGGAATCGGCGAAAACGGATACACCGTATAAAAGATACGATCACCGGATGTTTGAATTTAAATCTGTATAAAATTCAAATTCGAAAAATGTAACAGTGCAAAGTGCATCCTAATGTAAACTATACTTCACTACGGTCGCAACGCAAAAAGAATCTCCTAAAACGGATATACGGTTTAAAAGATATAGCCTAAACCGTCCTAGGATGCAATCTGTGAAAAAGGGTCTATTCGCGAATAAAATAAAAGTTTCTGTCGCAAACAGTTCCTTTTCACTACAGCACAAAATTGATGATGTACTGCTGACATGGCGATGGCACAGAAATCGAGGTCCACCGACGGCATGGAAATCGAGGTTCGCCGGGCACGGAAATCGAGGTTCGGGTCTCGCTGGGAGAATTAGGGTTTTCTCAAAAAACAAAAAAAATCTGGAATATATATATAGACCGAAAAAAAAACAATTTTTTTGTCCGAGTCGGGATCCAATCGTCCAGCGGCGACAAATAACATGGGCCGGCGCGCTACAGTTTTTTTTAAATAAATCCAACCTTCAAACAATTTTATAAAATCAACCGTACATCCGAAAAATACAAAATAAATTTCTAAATTCATCAAATAATCTCCAGAAAATTATGCCGTGAACAGAATATCCAAAAAGATCAATAAATAAAATGATATTTTTCCAATGTCTTTATTTAGTTATAAAATATTTTAAAAATCAACAAAACTACTCAAAAATTACTTTAATAAATTCAAATCTATTTTTCTGAAGAAGTCATTTTATCTCCCCTCAAATTATTATTATATTGAAAGGAAAATTATTTAAATAACTACAATTAAAACAAAAAGCTATTAAAACATCTCCAACTTTCTTTTATATCGAAGGAGTCATATTACCTTCTCTCCTTTTATTTTGTTGGATTTGTTTTAAACAATAAATACAAAAACACTAACAATGAATAATAGGGAAAGTCCTTTTATTCCCTCTCATTTTATTATTCAATTAAAATGCAAAAGTTTCAGATCCCAATAAAAGTCAAACATATCAAGCAAACAAACACTAATATAATTTACTTAATTAACATTCCAAAATTTGGGAAATTTTGCGATGTTACATACTCTCCCCCTTAAAATGAATCTCCTCCTCGAGATTCGAACTGGCTAGCAATGGTTAAGGATTGGTATCTAGAGAAATCCAAAATCGAACTCCTTACGGCAACTCTATGCTTGTTTTCAACTTGACATGAGCAATGTGATGAACCATTACTGTAAGGAATGACCACAATACTGGGACTTGATTAAAATCTTACCGGATTCCGAGTCTGATGCTTTATAGATACTCCCAACGTTGACGTAATTCACATATCCTCTTTTCACATGATCACACCTCTTTCGTCCAGATTTCCCCACATTGACATGATTCACCTGCTCCCTTTCAAAAAGATCATGATTCTTTTCTCCAGAGTACCCATTCCCACTAGCTAGTTCAGTGCAATCTCTTGCGTAATGTCCGGGCCTCTTGCAATTGAAACATACTACTTTGCTCATATCCCTCCTGTGCATCGAATGGGTGGGTGGTTGCTTGGCGTCCCCTCCATTTGAGTTATGTCCATGGCCATTGTGATTACTCTGCCCATTATGCACATCTGGGTATGTTGATGTAGTGCGAGGCTTCTTCTGAACTCCTGAGTCACACTTGTCATTGTTGTTGTTGTATTCACTTTTGCGATTTTCTAAGGCCTGGTGCTTTCCCTCAAGTACAACAGCCCTATCAATAAGCTCCTGGAAATTTGCAAAGGTGGCCACAGTCAACGGAACACCCAACTCATCATTAAGACCCTCCAAGAACTTCTCCTGCCTTGCTGCATCTGTGCTAACATCATTAGGAGCATAGCGTGCAAGTTTGTTAAACTCCTCCACATACTCAGCCACGGTGCGTCCTCCCTGGCGCAAGCGGCGAAAATCCTTCTTCTTCAAACTCATGGTGCCTGCAAACACATGTGCGGCGTGAAAAGCAGCTTGAAACTGCGCCCAGGTGATGGTGTCAATGGGATAAGTCACCAAATAGTTGTCCCACCATGCTGCGGCAGGACCCCCCCAACAAATGTGAAGCAAACCTCACCCTCTCAGCATTCGTGCAGACAACAGTGTCCATATTCCTATTAACTTAGCGAATCCAATCATCCTCCGCAATAGGTTCAGGAGTGCTAGAGAACCTCTGAGGATTCAACCTCAAGAACCTGGTGAGTGGTGCATTGTTGTTGTTATTGCCCATGTTCTGAGTGAGCAACTGGATTAACTGATCTTGTCCCTGAAGCAACTGTTACATGTACGCTGGCACCTCACGGTTGTTGTTCCCATTGCCCGTAGGATCACGTCTCGGCGGCATCTGGTGGGTGAGCAGAGGTAAGGTTTAGATAGAAACAGGTCTAAGGGGAATCACTACCCATAAGCACACAATAACAATCAAGCTCCAGCAAACACACAAGCCACACAAGCACGAACAATCCTAAGATCAACTATACGCATAACGATAAATTATCTTAAAAATGGTGGTCTGCCAACTAATCTTTCTCATATAACACTAATATGACTACAAGGGTCATATATAATTCAAAAGAGAAGATAGTCAATAACGAATGAAGATACGAATACGAGAGTAAGGACTAATAAGTAGGCAAAAGTTGCAAAGTAGAATTTTCTCTCCTACGGCTTTTCTAATCCATTTTCTAGGGCTACGACCTACAATCAACACACTGCTCTGATACCATCTGTAACAACCCGGTTCACTTAGAATCGGAGTCTCTGTGATCAAGTGCCATTCCCTGGATCAAACTCGCTGACACACACAGTATCATAGATGTATATCAAAGTACAAGTGCATCATTATTACAACATATGATCCAGAATAACACAAATAACAAGTTGCATAGCTCAAGGCTAGCTTACTCAATTATAAAAGTAGCGGAAGCAAAACTAGTAGCGAGGAGTCCCATCAACATCACCAAGCGACATGCTGAGTATAGACTCGCAACCCTATCCTAACACACTAATCTTCTGAGAAACCTGCAACATGAAGGTTACATCCCGAACATGGGTCAGTACATCTGATTTTTACGGAAAGTAACACAAGTGAAAAAACAATCCTACAACTAATTTAAAATAAAGAACATGAGTCAAGCTTGTTTTGTTGTACATAAAGTTGGTATTCACCTACTTCTACATACTACTCAACATTTTTATCATCTTAAGTTAATATCAACCCACAAAAGACAACCTCTAACTAAACCGCCTATGAGAGCCCTCAGGATCATAGGATTTAAAATGGCAGCCATGAGAGCCCTCGGGATCATGGTTTCGTGAGTATTGTAGAGCCCTCAGGATACAATTGCACACGTACCTCCTATTCGTCGACATCATAGAGCCCTCAGGATACGATGCCACTACAAACACATTCGTGACTGTTACAGAGCCCTCAGGATGCAACATCACCCTACGTGAACACTATAAAGCCCTCAGGATACAGTGCCACTACCTAGACACCAAGTGAACATTGCAGAACCCTCAGGGTGCAATGCCACACAAACAATTGAACGTGAATATTACAAAGTCCTCAGGATGCAATACCACTCTACAGTACCTCAATTGAAAGTTACTATTTTACTAATAATAATGTTGTCACAACACTTGAATAGCACAATAATTCCCCCCATGATTATCATTGCAACAGTAAGCATATAATCACACAACACAAGAAATACTAAAACATAACAACGTTGGATATAATGATCAATCGAAACATGTGGCTATCCTACTAGGTTTCAGCATAACATAACGACCTTCACATGCATGCCAACAGAGTATGTGCATAATCAAAAGTGAAGCACAACCAAAAGTTAAACTTTCCTTGACCGGTGTTGAAGTACTCTAACACTTATTTCTGATCCTTTCTGCACTCTAGACAATCTACACGATCAACAGTATAACAATCAACATCACACTTCACACATAAACAATTTCAACATTAAAAGATACAAATGAACAGAAAGTAAAACCAATAAATAGTATCTAAACGATATCTACATGTCACCACGATCTCAACGCAACTAGAATCGGCAAAAACGGATACACCGTATAAAAGATACGGTCACCGGAAGTTTGAATTTAAATCTGTATAAAATTCAAATTCGAAAATTGTAACAGTGCAAAGTGCATCCTAATGTAAACTATACTTCAGTACGGTCGCAACGCAAAAAGACTCACCTAAAACGGATATATTGTTTAAAAGATATAGTCTAAACCGCTCTAGGGTGCAATCTGTGAAAAAGGGCCTATTCGCGAATAAAATAAAAGTTTCTGTCGCAAACAGTTCCTTTTCGCTACAGGACAAAATTGCTGATGTACCGCTGACGTGGCGACGGCATGGAAATCGAGGTTTGTCGGCGGCACGGAAATCGAGGTTCGCCCGGCACGGAAATCAAGATTCACTGGGAATGGAAATCGAGGTTCGGGTCCCGCTGGGCGAATTAGGGTTTTCTCAAAAAACGAAAAATAATTTTTCTGGAATATATATATAGACCGAAAAAATAACAATTTTTTTGTTTGAGTCGGGCTCCAATCGTCCAGCGGCGACAAATAACACGGGCCGGCGCGCTACATTTTTTTTAATAAATCAAACGTTCAAACAATTTTATAAAATCAATCGTACATCTGAAAAATACAAAATAAAATTTTAAATTCATCAAATAATATCCAGAAAATTATGCCATGAACAGAATATCCAAAAAGATCAATAAATAAATTGACATTTTTTCAATGTCTTTATTTAGTTATAAAATATTTTAAAAATCAACAAAACTACTCAAAAATTATTTTAATAAATTCCAATCTATTTTTCCGAAGAAGTCATTTTATCTCTTCTCAAGTTATTATTATATTGGAAATGAAAATTATTTAAATAACTCTAATTAAAACATCTTCAACTTTCTTTCATGTCGAAGGAGTCATATTACCTTCTCTCCTTTTATTTTATTGGATTTGTTTTAAGCAATAAATACCAAAACACTAACAATGAATAATAGGGAAAGTCTTTTTATTCCCTCTCATTTTATTATTCAATTAAAATGCAAAAGTTCCAGATCCCTGTAAAAGTCAAACATATCAAGCAAACAAACACTAATATAATTTACTTAATTAACATTCCAAAATTTGGGAAATTTTGGGATGTTAAATCTATACAGAGAGGAAAGCAGAGGCATGGCGTGGAGGCTATCCCGCGGCTCGACGGCCAACGCCGTCGCCGTGGTGGCCATCCCGCGGCTTACCGACGTGGTTATAAGCAACCCCGTGCCTCCCTTGCCGCGGACGAAACCCTAACCCCCTTGACTTCCTTCTCTCTCGCTTGCCCATGTTCCTCCCGCACGGGCGCGAGCACGGACGTCGCCGCCGCTGCGTACTGCCGCAACAACCAACCACCCTGGGTTGCACCACCGTGTCTACGAGGACCACCACCCTCGACTTTGTCTTCCCCGGACCATCAATCGACGAGAGCCGCACCGAATCGTCGTCTCCACCCACTGCATCTGCCACGGTCACTACTCGAACGACGCCACACCGAGCTCCTCCGTTACTCTCTCGAGCCCCCTGGCCTGCCCTGCTGCCCCCCGTGAGCTCTCTATCCGTCTCCCCCTCTCTCCACTGTCGATATGTAGACGTAGGCCGCCGACGCCGTCGAACCATTCCCGCGCATGGTTGCCACGCTCCCGTGTGCACTGTTGCTGAGCCGCACCCGCGCTCACCCTGCGCCCAACACTCCTTGACCACGCCCTCGCCGCTCCCATCGAAGCCATGCCCGTGGCCAGCCGCTCGTGGTCGCATCCACCGTTTTCCCTTGTTGCGGCTGCGGCTTGCTGCTGCCATGGCCGCGCGTCCACCATGTGTGCCTCGGCGCGCACCCCACCCCTGCCTGCTCACCTTGCAGCCCCTCCCTCGCCAGCCTGCCTCGCCGTGTCCTCCCAGGGCTGAATAGCACACCGCCGGCATGCTCACGGGGCAGCCAGTGGGCTAATACCTCTTTTTAACAAGCCACCCCCCTAATCACACTATGAAATGTGGGGCCACGGTTTAATTAAACTGTTAGATTAAATATTTCCCCCAAAGACTTACATGTGGGCTAGTGTTGTATTAATTCAGCAATGATTTAACACAAATAGAAATACCCCCTAGCCCTCTGACAGTGAGCCCTGCCCCTGATTAAATTTATTAGGTTGAGGCAATGACATGTGGGTCCCCTCACTATTTTATTTAGAAAATGATTTAATAAAACTGTGTCAATGACAGTAGGGCCCCACCTGTAAGTTTGACCAATCAAAACTGTCAAAACACGTTTTTGGATAATGTTGTTTTAATAATAAAGTAAATCCAGAAAATTCTTTAAACTATAGAAATTAATATCCTTTAACCGTAGCTCAGATGGAAAAACTTTATACATGAAAATTGATCAGAAAAATATAACGAATAAGAATACTCTATCCGCATACCCACACCAGCCCTCTAACATACCGCACATGGAACATTCCCCCTCTGGTTGCACTATCCGGTAATCGCCCGGAGCTGGAAAAACCTACCGGTTAAATTCCTGTTTCGTCTGCAACGTGTACCACCGCATTAGTTCACCCCTAGCTTAACGTGTTGCCATGTCTTGTAATTGTATTGTGTATTTATTGTTCCCCCCCCCTCTTATTGTCCTGTAGACCTGTCGGGGGAAGGACCAAGCCCATAACCCAGCATTAGGTTCCATGGGCCGACTCGCCTAAGGAAGGCCCACAAAATAAGACCCGGCCACGAGCCGGTTGCGCCAAGCACGAAGATCAAAGCCGTAGAAGGAATACGACTTACCTTGTATAGCACGTAGCATATAAGTAAAGTAGAATAGGACTCCACCTCGTGTCGGATTCGGACTCGCGGAATCCCGGGACCCGGCGCCTTTATAAGCCGAGGTCCATGGGATCCAGAGTCAGAACAATCTCAATCCAAGATAGGATTAGACACTTTCGGCGTAACCTAGATCTCCTCCAGACTAAGGTTGTGATCCGACTCATCTGTAATCGATCCACAGAATCTTCTGATCGGAGAGTCGGAACCCATAATAATAAGAAGCAGGAGTAGGCTTTTACTTCGAGACAAAGAGGGGCTGAAACCTGGATAAATCGCCGAGTTTCTTGTCTATGTCGACTCTATCCTCGTATCCGCCTCGCAGCAAAGGTCCCATGTTAAATCCGACTCTTCGGACATCTGCCGTGACTTTCCCACGACAGTTGGCGCCCACCGTGGGGCCTACACATGCCGATTTTGAGATTATGGAGGTAGCTCTGCAAGGCATGAAAGGATTCGTCGTTGGACGGATCACCAGAAGCCGGCAGGGAAAGATCTGCATCGATGACTCAACTTAGGGTCCTGAAGCTAATTCCGTCGAATCCGGATATTGGATACCGATCGGGTCTATTCACATCTTCATCGGCCAAACGGACAGATTCCATCCAGGGCCGGATCCTGAAGTTTTCATGGAAACCTCGAGCCAGCATTCTGCCATGCCCTACGGCCTGAAAAACGTAGGAGTCACCTATCAGCAAATAAGCAATTCACAAGGTATGAGCCGGCCAAGCGCCAATCTTCACCATGCCTTCGTAGGATTTATTGGCGGGTCCCCAGAGCCGGAACACGCCGTCGAGACCCCAACCCACGGCGACACAGAAAATCTTTCTGATGCCGACTCGTACTGACGAGGGGGTGACCCCACGACTCCTATGGATGGGACTACCCAGTGTACCCGAAGGCAGAAGGCCCACAGAGATGCCTCCTGGGCCCATCCTTGGCCCGCTAGTGGCACCGACGTAGGAGTCCATGACTCATAAGGAAGGTGCAAACCTGCCGTGCGGTACAAGATTAGGGTTAGGAAACCTCATCTGTAATCCAAGACGGATTCCCCGAGACCTAGCCTAGTATATAAGGGCTGGGAGGGGAGACATCGAGATCATCCAATACACAATCTGTAACCCTAGCCTTGTGCGCACTAGCCTTGGCCTTCTCTGTAATCGCATCTCCTAGAAATAATATCGAGCAGGAACGTCTCCTCCTGTTAGCCGACGAGCTATCGTCCAACCTGTGCCTCTCATGATTAACCGAGGGTCCCTGACCATGGGATTTGTCGGGGTTGATCCCCGTTAATTGGCGTCGTCTGTGGGAACCGCACAGGTTGGGAACGCGATCTCGGCGGCCTCACCAACATCCTCAACACCCGCCAACGTGATGACTCCACCAGCACCCTTCGATCCGACGACCCAGGCGGAATCCGATCTGTTTGGATCCCTCGGTTTCACGGCTCATCTTTCGACTCTCCGACAAGTCTTCGCTGATCTACGCTCCGGCATCAACCTGATCTTTGGGGCATATCAGATCTACATTAACCATTGGGGCGCCCTCCGCCTCACGGACGATGCTCGAGCACCTGCGACGACATCTACAACAACAATCGACACGGTCGCCACCCGCGCGGCCACCCTTTGAGTCAGCCGCGACTTCCCACCCAACCCAAGACTCCACGTCACCCGCGACCGCTCGAATGGACCCTCGGCCTAGAAGAGCAACATCACACGCGTGAGCAAGAAGGCAGACAGGGCACCATCGCTGGTGTTCATGGCAGAAGTCGGCACACCAGCAGCAATTAGCAAGGGCCAAGACGACGACTCGAAAACTCGCCAAGATAACCAAACCAACGGCAACACAAAAGAGCCCGGAACCACCAGTAAGACCGTCGTGAAGCTGGGAGCAGTGGGAAGCATACCAATGAAAGTACCACAGGGACAAGAACAGAGCAACCACAAGAGCAATGAGCCATCAAGCAGCAAGCAACTAGCCCGGGGTGCGGTGATATATGACCCACCCAGAGAGCGAATATTCCTATCCAAAGATTCAATGGCCAGAGTAAGGGACGCAGTCGAACACGGCAAGCTACTAACAGCAAACGCAACAAGGGACAAGCTCAGGGCATACAACAAAATGGCAAGCGAGCTAACCCAACAAACGAGACAACGGCGCCTAGAGATGGAGAAGCTAGAAAGGGCGGCCGCCGAGCAGAAACACAATCGCAAGCCACCTCCCAGAGGCGACTTTCCCGATCACGGCTTCCCTCTCCGCACTAAATCAAAACTCAGCAACCTGCGACGAACAGACAGGGAGAGAGTGGTTCGGAAGCTCGACGACGACTTCAAGCTAGAGGAGGCGGACGATGAAGAGGAACCCCTCACACCAGCAGAAGCCCTTATCAGCGCCCGAGACTACCTATCTCGCGCCCAGAAAAGTAAGAAGAACAGACTAGACCGCAACACATCAATAGCCTTTCAGATAATGAAAGACGCCATCGCTGCCTCAGCACCCAAAAAATCAAGCGCTAAGCGACCGACCCGCGAGAGGACACCAGACAGGGACCCCAGCTCACCCGACGACGACGACAACAGCGATGACTGGCGCAAATGCGCCGGCAAAAACAAGAAGCACGACAGCGACGACAATGACAACAGGCACCGCAGCAGTCGACGAGACGCGCGCGACGACATCACGCAGAACAAAGTCAACCGCAGCAGGCGAAGACGCGCAACACGTGAAGAGTGCTCGGACAAAGAAGCTTCCGACAAAGAAATTAAGCCATGCGGAGCATTATGCTTCACGCGTTCTATACGCGAGACACGAATACCGAGTGGGTTCAAATTGAACTCCACAACGCTAAAATACAATGGACTCGAGGAGTCGGAGGTATGGCTTGATGACTACTTAACAACAGTTAAGTTTCAGCGAGGGACCACCGTCACGGCAATGCAGTACGTGCAGCCCATGCTCGAGAGCTCGGCACGACACTGGTTGAAGAATCTCCCACGAGGATCCATCAGCTCATGGAGGCAGCTCCGTGGAGCCTTCATAGAAAACTTTAAATCTACATACAAGCGACCAACATCGCTCGAGGAGCTGCGGGCATGCAAGCAAGGAACCAGGGAAACCTTGTGGACCTACATCCAGCGGTGGACCATACTCAAGAATTCAGCAGAAGATATATCAGACGAAAGCGCAATCGACGCGTTCAGGCGAGGCCTGCGGCGCATTTAATTCAAGGAACAGCTCGGGAATATGAAAGTACGAACACTCGCACGACTGCTAGGGCAAGCCAACAGCTGGGCGGACGGCAAGGATTCCGTTTGCAATGAAACATAAATCCACATCGCACGCTCAGAACACGACTACGACTACCACAACGGAGAAAGAGGACTTGACCGACGAAGGAAGCGATCCAGGCGCAGTTTCTACGACGTCAGAGGACCTGCCATGGTCGCCGCCGGCTTCCTAGACGACAGGGACGGCAGGCATCGCGACGACAGCAGAACACAGGGAAGAGATAACCCTGAAGACGCGACCCAAGCTCAAAAACGAGACAGGAGGACGAGACAACGACGCGACAACACTAGAACATACCGCTCGGCCAAAGAACAACTCGACGGACCGTGCTCGATACACGGATTCAGAAACAAACGAGGGGAGCTCAGATTAGGACACACCCTCAGGAACTGCAGAAGCTTCAACGAGTTGGCTGAGGAAAAAAATTGATCTGCGACAACAGCGTCCCAGCCACTCGCGAGCATAGCAGTCGGGCCCATCGCCCACGACGCACCACCAGCCCCTCCCCTGCCAAAAAGGAAAGTGGCAACAATCGAGCAACGGCGCAGGACACCAGATGCAGAGGAGAAGTATCCAGAAGCCCACGACAGGATCTACATGATACAAGAAGGCAGGCCTTCAAATAGGCAGCAGAAGCAGGTCACAAGACAAGTTTTTTCTCGCAGCCTCCTCGCACCCCGCTGTCCCGGAGTACTTGCGCGGGTCTGAGACAGAAATTACCTTATCCCGGGAGGACCACCCGCCCGCCATCCCTCGACCAAGACACACCGCGCTAGTGCTCGAGGCCAGAATTGGGAACTACGACATGTCACGAGTGTTCATGGACGGCGGCAGCGGGATCAACATCATCTTCACCAGGACACTCGAAGAAATGCCAATCCAGATCTCCGTGCTCAAATCCTCAGGCACAGCCTTCCATGGGATTGTGCTACGAAAAGCAGTCTACCCTCTAGGAAAAATAAGCCTGGAGGTGGTTTTTGGCAATGCGACCAACTTTTGCAAGGAGATCCTAGACTTTGAAGTGGTCGACTGGAAGTCGCAGTACCACGCAATCCTCGGGCGACCAGCCTTCGCCTGCTTCATGGCAGTACCACACTATGCCTACCTTAAGCTCAAAATGCCAGGCCCACACGGGGTCATCACAGTCAGCGGCAGTTTCGTCAGGTCCGACCGCTGCAACAAGGAAGTCCACAAGATATCAGAGGCCTTTGGAGCTCACCAAGCTAGCAGAACCACGGAACTCGCAGAAGAAGAGCTCCCACAGAAGAAGACACAAGCCGAAGGACCTGAGCACTCAGAGAAGAAGCTACCTAGCCCATAAGGCTACCACGCCGGCGTCTGAAATAAAGGGGACTGTCTTCATCAGAACCCCCCCCCCCATTCTTACTACATGTACGAAACAGCAGGAAGAATATTGAAAAATATTTTCCCAAAAATTGATTCATTGGCACTCGGGGGCTCGCCGCAGCAGCCACCCCCCGAGGCGTCCTTCGCAATCGCGACATAAAAAATCGACACTCGGGGGCTCGCCGCAGCAGCCACTCCCCGAGGCGTCCTTCGCAATCGCGACATAAAAAAAACTGGCACTTGGGGGCTCGCCGCAGCAGCCACCCCCCGAGGCGTCCTTCGCAATCGCGACATAAAAAAAACTGGCACTCGGGGGCTCGCTGCAGCAGCCACCCCCCGAGGTGTCCTTCGCAATCGCGACATAAACAAAACTTGCACTCGGGGGCTCGCCGCAGCAGCCACCCCCCGAGGCACCCTTCGCAATCACGACATAAATAAAGTTAGCACTCGGGGGCTCGTCGCAGCAGCCACCCCCCGAGCCGTTCTACGCAATCGCGACACAAACGAAATTAGCACTCGGGGACCACGAAGAAGTACAGTACACCAAGAGGAAGCATATACAAAGCGAGGAAGCACCTAACCCCTAGGCTCCATCTTCGCCTTAATAAGAGAACCCAGATAACGGTCGTTCTCTTCGCAAACCCGCTTCACAACTTGGCGCGCAGGCTCATCGACCGCCGCATAATGCTCATCCATCGGGTGATCCCTACCACCTGGAGGACCCTCCACCACTTGAGCAATATTAGCTCCCGGCCAATGACTATGGACCAAACCCAAGGTAGCCCGAGCTCCAGCATGAATCTGGTGATCCATCACGCGACGCAGCTCTACAGGCTAAGAGAATACGCGGCAGAGCATCTCAAAGGACGATGGCACCACCTGCAGCGGATAAAACTCAGAGTGTATCTCGCCCAGCACCCGTTGACAGTACCGCAGAGCAGCCGACACCCGCTCAACTCGAAGACGAAGCACAGCAAATGCTCGAGCACGAGCCCCATTTTCCCAGAAAGGATTGTTCGCCTGCACATCAAGGTCATCCAGCCGCGACAGTTCCGATCGAACGGCCTTCTCTTCATCCTGGGACCGCCCCGCCAGCACTTCGAAAAAACAGGATCAAAATCAAGACGAAGACAGAAAAGCTACTAAATTCAGTCGAGCAATCAAGCAGAAGCTAAAATTTCCCCGCAGGAGGTCAGACAACTTCACCACCCACGAAGCAAGGCTATCCAGCACGGCCTCAGCGCGCTCGCATTTGGAACGATGGACTGCTGCAACCCCCTTGAGGCGAACAACTTCCTGCTCAGCGTTTCTCAGCCTCAAGCACACGGACTCGTACGCACCCTCGCGAGCGTCCTCCTTCAACGAACTCCAAGCCCGAAGAACGCCCGGGGTGGCCTACCGCAAAACAAACAAAAACAAAAGGAAAATCAAGCACAACAGCAGGAATGGCCAAGCAGTTACTCCAATAAAAGTAGCACAGATTCACCACCACAAAGGAGGCATATTACAACCAAAATTTTCAGACAACACGACATGGCTACGCCTCCCCCTTTCCCGTAGAGGAGGGATGCTGAGCATCCACAACTTTTTGCAGGCGACGAGCCAGAACAGTGGCTCGCTCACTCTGCTCGTCGGTATAATCAGGGATAGTCTCAACCAGAGAGTCGTCAATGGAAATTCCGTGCCCCATAAGAACAACAAGGGACGTGGAAAGACCACTAACCACGTTCTCGCCAACTAGCTCCTCCAAGAGATCCCCGCCATCGCCAAATGCAGCAACGCGGGCATCCAGACCAGCTGGCAACTTCGTGTCCTCTGGCATGAGGTTCTCGTGAAAAAAAACCACAAGAGTGGAAGCCCGGGCGCAGACACCCTTGGCAACATCAACAGCAGCCGACATGGCATCCACGGCCCCACGGAGAACTCAAGACCCCGATGCAACCACTTTTGTGGCACTTGCACCCGTATGGGCTGCACCAGGCAACCAAAATTACTACGGGAAGACAAAGAGACAAAGAGCCCAGCAAAGGAACGACAACTTACACGCAAGCGAGTCCGCCAAGACCCGAAGACGCTTGCACTCAACCGCCTCCGCCTGCACAAGCGCCTCCTCGGCCTGACGCAGGCGTACCAGCTCCTCGTGCTAATCATGCAGCTCTTTCTCCTTGGAAGCCAAAGCAGCCTTGAGGTTGGAAATCGTTTTCTCCGCCTCCTCAGCCTACTTCTCAGCAGTTTGGCGACGGTCTGAAAAACAAGTCAGTACTCAGAACAGAGGACCCAACAGTCCAAGCACAGCAGTACAGGAAGAAATGCTTACTACTCATGGCAGATAAAGCATCCTGGGCAGAATCGTGGGCCTGTTGCCAATGCTCAGCTTCAACCACCAGACGCTCACAGTGCTGGAACACCGGCTATTCGAAGAAATAAAATATTAGGACGGAACTAAAGCAAGACTACAACCAACCGCAAGCGCTTGCTTGTAGCCTCGGGGGTTACTCCCATCGGGAGCACTGCCGTGCCCCGATGACAAAAACTACACAAGCAAGCAGGAAAAAAACTCACCAGCCCAGCTATACCGTCGAAAAAGCGGACTTTATCTCCAACGCAAGATCAAGACGGCCCAAGTAAGGATGTCCTGAAGTAGTAGGCTTGACATCAGGAGCAACAACACCAGACGCCACTAGCGGAGCAGCAGCAGGAATCACACCCGCAACCGAGACAGCAGGAGTCACCGACGGTACGGGCTGAACAACAGCAGCCGACGAATCCTCAGTGTGCCTGGCAGCTACTCCTGAGTCAGTTGACTATAGGTCGACAGTAGCCGCACTGGTGGAGGAAGAAGCCGGAGCAGTCACAACGCTACAAGATAAACATCATCAGACAAAAGAATGGAGGAAAACAACCCCGATAAAGTTGAGCAGATTCTTACCTGCCACGCGCATAGTGAGTACGCACCAACCTCCCAAGCATGGGCCTTTTGCAGGCAGCAACAGGAGGAGACGGCTCACTGGACGGTGCAGACGGCGAAACAACACCACTCGTCGCGACTGCTTGACACGAAAGGGGTCTGAGTCCTCACTATCTCCGGTCTCCGGCAGCTCGGCCCCCGTGGACTCGTCAGCACCAGTGGCACCCAAGAGCACGCTAGCATCAACACTAGGAGCAGCATCATTAGCAGCGGAAGCATCTGGCTCTTCGCGAATATCAGCATCCTCCGGCTACGGAGGGTTGCACAACACAGGAACGTGGTCCTACAAAGCAAATAGCATCATCAGCAAGTACTCAAGCAAAACATCTGAATCAGACGAGAAATTCAAAGACGCGAAACCTGTGGCAGAGCGTGATCAGAAGCATATGGACGGGCGAAACCCATCTCAGAAACGCTCGAGCACTTGGTCACATACTAGATGTTGGGAATGTGCCCTAGAGGAAAATAAAATATGTTTATTGGCGTATTCCATTTGTTCATAATAAGTTTAATATTGTGCTATAACTGTATTAAGTGGAAACATTAATACACGTGTGGTATACAAACAACCAGGTCCCTAGTTAACTCTAGTAAACTAGTCCATTGGGCAATTGATGATCAAGGTTTCCTGATCATGAGATGTGAACAGTCTATTGAAAATGGGGTCATCTTATTGAGAGAATGACATGATGGACACACACCCACCAGAAGTGTTGCAATGTGATCCAGTCACATAGTTCAACATTGCGATAACTATAAACGTAGTGACCCGATCCTTAAGACCGTGATGATCATACATAATTGCTATCTACCAGGATGCTTTGAGTGCATTAACCGTCACACTGAAACATGGTAACCATAAAGGTGTATCTTGGGTATTCCGAAGTAGATATGTTGATGAGTATGCAAATAGATCAAAACGGGATTTGTCCATCCGAGTGACGGATAGGTACTCTGGCCCCACTCGGTAATATTACATCATAAAGATTGCGCAATCATGTGACTAGGTCACGGGGTTGTAATATCACGGGAACGAGTAAACATGTTTGTCGGTAACGAGAATGAACTAGGTATATTGGATACCGATGATCAAACCTCGGACAAACAAAGTACCGTATGACAAAGGGATCAGGACTCAACGTTAACGGTTCAAACGATGAAGTTAATTCGATGGAAGCGCAGGGGCTCATCAAGGATTCTAACCAGATCCCACATGATGGTCATTGGTCAGAGAGTATCTGATCATGTCTGTTGTTTCCCGAACCATAGGGTGACACGCTTAAGGGTATTCGACGCAATAAGGATCGATTCGGGATCATCGGTGAAATAAGAGCGAACACCGGAATTGTTTCGGGAGGTGCCGGAAGGTGTTCTGGATATTTTGAAAGGTTCAAAATAATGTTTAATAATGTTTAAATATGTTTTATTATTTAATTAACAGAATTAAATATTAAAATATGATTACATATAATAAAAATGAATTAAAAGGCATATGGGCCTAAAGAGGCCCATTAGGGGAAGGAGGGAGCTCCTCCTTGGGCCAAGGCGCCAAGGGAGGGAGCTCACCTCCCCTAGCCGCACCAAACCCCCCCACCCTAGGGTTTAGTCCCACATGGGAAGGGGAGGGAGGGTGGCACCTCTCCTTGGCCTATATAAGGAGGGGTGGGGTGCCTTTTTTGTAAACACAATTTGATTTGAGACAAGTTTCTCAGATCTCTCTTCTCTCTCTTTCTTCCTCCTCGAGTGGACTCCCCTTGTTTGGAGTCTACACTTGGTTGGGGTTTCTCCAACATACGCACGCCGTCGTGCTGCTGGAATCGGGATCCGAATCCACCTTCTTCCCGCCGCTCTTCTGGTTCGGAGCCCAGAGGGAACGTCGGGTACACCGTATGTGTGTAATCCCGCGAGGCGCTACACTTGTGGTGCTCCTTCATCATTGAGGCCTTGTCGCGATGTCTTCACCGACAAAGTTCCGACGGGGACGTAATCCCTTCATCGTTCTTCAAGGACCGGGTGGCCTCAGAAGTCCGTGGAGCTGCGCGGCATCGGGGATTGCCGGTACGACTACATCAGCCACGTTCACGCGGGAACGTTTCCCGCTTAACGGACTACATACTGGTATGTGACCAATTCCCTCCGTTACTTGCATCGCCATAGCATAGGTCTTGGGTTCGGGACGCGTAGGTCATGAAAAATTATTGTTTTCTGCCCCGTTCCCCAACAGTGGTATCATGAGCAAGGCTATGCGTAGAAGTATTGTACGAATAGAACACATCTAGTGTGTGGGCATCAATTCTCCAATTGTTACCCTCTCACGTGTACTCGTTTAGCATTGCGGTAATGTCCTAATGAAGCGGCCCCGACCGACCTTACGCGTTTACGCGAGACTGGTTCCACGCTTGACATATGGCTTGTACCATATAAGTGTCTGGGGGGTGTCTGTCTCTCTAACATTAGCGATGCGAAGACGTTTGCAACAGAGGGCCCCGATAGGGGTGTAATAGAGACAATTGCGGGATTGGTGTTGTGGTTGTATGTTCGTAGGCATAGAAACGGTTCTATTTGAAAGCCCTATCAACCACGTAAAACTTGCAAAAGATAAAGTAGAGGCGTCTAAACTTTAATTTGCAGGGGGGCATCATAGTTAGTATGATTTATACTATAGCATCCTGTTTTGCTTGTATTAGATATACGACGATAGCATTATAGGATGATCCCTCACTAATCCAACAAAGTGACCTTCCTTAGTGAAGCACCATCTGGAAAGATCTCCATTATGGAAGCATCGCGTGTCACACGGGTGTCAAACATATTAGCGCTCAAATGAGATGGGCGGAGCAAGCCTAGCATGTCCAGAAACATGGCCTTGCATACGCGGCATATAATCACTAAGGTTATTGTGGCGAGCCTGGCATATGCAGATATGGCCTCGGGACACAGTGATCGAAAGATCGAGCATGAGTTACATGGATGATGTGATTAGCATGATGGCCTACCTTGAGAATATACTGATGGTGGTGTCACACGGGGGAGGTATAGTTCTCAAGGATTGTGTAATCACTTAGAATAAACTATGAGGGATGTTTGTCTGAGTGGAAGTTCTAGAATTGTTTAAAACATGAACTCCTATTATGAACTTAATCTTCATGTCTTAGCAAATATCATTGTAGATAATGTCATAACCAATGTTTATAACCGTGGCTCTTTAGTGTGACGTAGAACTTAAGGAAAATGGGTCTTACTTCATTGATGTGTACCAACACCGTTAGAGACATACTCATTAATAATGACTTGTTAAAACATAATACGAGAACTGCTAGGAGATACACCGGATAACTCCGTAGTTGAGGAAGATTATGATGAGTATCGTATTCATCGTCTCTTATTCAATGACTGTCCGATACACCATACTTCATTCTATGGAATCTGAATTGTGAATGAATGATTAAGACACCAACACATATGACGTGCTAGGTGATCTTAAAAGCACTAAGTCGCAAATCAGAGTAATGGAATATGGGTATATGGATGGGGTTTCTTTCAACCATGGTGGAAGGAACAACCTCCTGAGAAAGTCACTTGGAAAATGTATAAGATACATGAACACCTTGTGTACAACTTGGACTACAGAATGACTGGTTACTTTGCGATAACTGGGGAGTTGCATTCGCTTCCTCCCAGCTACATAGACCGCGTCTAGACTATGTCATGAAGGAGAATCGTTCACCTGTCATGATGTCATGGTTAAAGTTGTGAACTTTAAAGGTAGAACCAATGCAGGAATAGTCATTGACGGAGAAAGTATATTTGATACACGGGTTATAAATGTCTTTCCCCACAAAACACTGATTGTGGTTGATTAAGTATTCGATGCTTGAACTCACTTCTTAAAGAGTGGCTTGGAAGGGATGAGGTGACAATGTGTGCTGACGGTAATCAGGATAGTTGATGTTCGACAACACTCTCCCTCTACATCTATCATTTGATTAGTATATGAATAAATTTATGATCGTTTGAGTGTGAACCTTATTAGTGTGTCTTGCATCTCGCAAAGACAATTATTCATATTAGTGAGAAACAAGTCAGTCGTTCTCCTTTTATGATTGATATCTTTTATGGTCACATTATGGTTATGAATGAGTTATTCTTATATTGATGGTAGTAGTTTGATCATCTATAATAAATATTGTAATGCCAAGAATTATCCAAACTTAGTAATAACACTACCGTTTAAGTCATGATTGGTTTGATGAAGTCTTGAGATACTTGATCTCTTGACACATCCAAACCATGCCTCTTTAGGTGAGATGACTGAAACCTCGCATTCTGGTAAAACAGAGTTTGCGATGACTGTTGCATATCATACATAGTGATGTATCATATTTCAGCATGTAGTGAATTTCATTATTTTGTAAACTTCAGATGTGGACTTAGATGAATGTGTGTATTCAGTAATGAAACATGAGTCTAGGATAGTTTGATGTGATCATAGGGGTTTCAGAATGAAGACGGGTACTAAATTAACGAGAAAAACAAGTCTCTACGATTTGATCAAAGAGACAAATGTTTTGAGTTAGCCTTCGGCATACGGACTTGTGTGAAAGTTGTTCCACAAATTACAATGCTTGGAACACTTCAATTATGTTGATGTGCCTAAACATTATAATCATACTCTATCGGATAGTGTATGGTATAAGTTATCTCTTACCGAGTTACGTTATTATTGTTTAGAGTTATTAATTTAATAAGCAAACATTCACTTCAGTATAGGGAACCATCTGAGTTCGTGGAAACCAACACTATATAAGTTATGGTGTGTCATGGTTTCTAGGAAAATAATTTATGTGGTAAATTATCTTTGTAGTGTATCCTTGGTCAACTATGGATGCATCTTTCGCAACTAGGACCAAAGAGCAAAACTTCTGTTGCTAAGTTTGGTGTTTGTCAAGAAGTTTTCTTGATGAATGTGTTAATGGAAGAAAGTGAAAGTTCAAACAAGATAATTGACCTTTCCTCCAGATGTCAGAGTAGCGCAACGGAATGTGTTCCGAAACCAAAGCTCTACAATTAGAGGAGAAAATGATGATAATGATCATGGTGTTTCGGTTGAAACTTTTACTGAACAAAGTAGGATCCAAGAATACATATTTGCCCTTGTGCAAAGTAATATTCATGATTCACTTGTCAAGTTAATGGAACAAGACATACCTACGAACTACGAAGAAGCGATGGTGGACCTAAGTACGAGAAATGACTATGAGTCATGGAATCCTATATTGAGTTACATTTAAGATTACATGAATCTTATCGAGTAAAGAGGTTACTTGATATTCTCAATAACTTCAAGGTTATAAGGAATAAATGTGAACATCAAAGGAAGACATCAAGATCGATTTGTCATGAAGGATGTTTCTGACAAATTCAAAAGGTTGACTACAATAGTAGCGATGCTTGAGTCAATAGGATTATCACTACGATTGATCCAAATTGTTATCAATACCGTGATTTCCTCAAATCCTGCATTTGAAGAAGGGTTGTAATTGGTACAACAAGAAGGTTTTGGAAAACATATGGATGCTAGTGTCTCGTAACCGGAATTCTCGATTTGATGGATGATCAAAGGATTTTGGATTTAGACAAAATATCGAGGAAACATGCATTTTCATGAAACGGAGTGGGAGCTGAATAGTATCCTAAACCTAATATGTGGACGACATATTTTGAGTGGGAGCTATGGGAGTATTATCCTGAACTTAATATGTGGGTGACATATTTGAGTGGGAGCTATGTGGATGTTATCCTAGTCTTATATGTGGCTGACATATTTGAGTGGGAGCGTGACAACATTCTCATATATAACATATGGTGAATGATGTAGTTGGTATTAATGATTATTGAAAATCTTTCATGAATGAAGTTAAGCATTGAAAATCTATTAAGATAGATTAATGTGTTTAATATCATTGAGTCACACTACTTTCCTGGATAAGATTCCGAAGAAGTTCAGAATGGGACAAGTCAAGAAGGTAGTTCTTACTTGTATATCCAAGAGAAGTATCGAGTTAATCTCAGTACAAGAACAATGGTTAAATGATGGCTAAATGAAAGAAATGGATGTGCTACATCCTCTATGCCTCTGTCAGAGGTTCTTCCATATAAAAACCAAAGTTTTGTACTGGACGTAATGTGACCCAAGTTATTAGTAAGAAGAAAATGTTGTGATATGATTTATGAGTAAATCATTGAACAAAGAGTTAAGTTTATCCTTCAGTATCTGGGGAGAACTGAGGATACATCTCTAATTTGTAAAGGATAGTGGACTTGCCCATTATTTTATGCTGGTTCAAGTTCTGACACTAACCTGGAAAATTGAGATAACATACTAATAAATGCCTAAGTTGAAAGAAACATGGTTAGAAATCAAAGTTGCATACAATGCACTAAGGATTAAATATACAATGATATGGCTACTTTAGAAGTGGCAAGAGTTATATTCTGGCTTAAGAAGTTCGACTTCTGACTGAGTGAGTTTCAGTCTGCATGACTATGGGAAAGTCCGCTTGACCCACCGGATGTCATTGCTGAAACACAAACAAACGAAGTCTCACTCTACCGCCGAATAAATATATATATATACCTCATCATTATAATGGATAATGAAGTAATGTCAAACTAGGTGACATTAATGATTTGCAAAATACATACGGATCTGAATGGTACCCAGACCGTTGATACAACCTTTTCCACAAGCAAGCATGATCTATAACCATATACATGATATGGAGTTATGATCCACAGAAAAATGCAACTAGATTATTTGTACTCTAGTGCAAGTGGGAGACTGTTGGTAATGTGCCCTAGAGGCAAATAAAATATGTTTATTGGCGTATTCCATTAGTTCATAATAAGTTTTATACTGTGCTATAACTGTATTAAGAGGAAACATTAACACACGTGTGGTATACAAACAACCAGGTCCCTAGTTAACTCTAGTAAACTAGTCCATTGGGCAATTGATGATCAAGGTTTCCTGATCATGAGATGTGAACATTCTATTGAAAATGGGGTCATGTCATTGGGAGAATGACATGATGGACACACACCCACCAGAAGTGTTGCAATGTGATCCAGTCACATAGTTCAACATTGTGATAACTATAAACGTAGTGACCCGATCCATAAGACCGTGATGATCATAGATAATTGCTATCTACCAGGATGCTTTGAGTGCATTAACCGTTACACTGAAACATGGTAACCATAAAGGTCTGTCTTGGGTATTCCGAAGTAGATATGTTGATGAGTATGCAAATAGATCAAAACGGGATTTGTCCATTCGAGTGACGGATAGGTACTCTGGGCCCACTCGGTGATATTACATCATAAAGATTGCACAATCATGTGACTAGGTCACGTGGTTGTAATATTACGAGAACGAGTAAACATGTTTTTCGGTAACGAGAATGAACTAGGTATATTGGATACCGACGATCAAACCTCGGACAAACAAAGTACTGTATGACAAAGGGACCAGGACTCAACGTTAACGGTTCAAACGATGAAGTTAATTCGATGGAAGCGCAGGGACAAGTTTCTCAGATCTCTCTTCTCTCTCTTTCTCCCTCCTCGAGTGGACTCCCCTTGTTTGGAGTCTACACTTGGTTGGGGTTTCTCCACCATACGCACGCCGTCGTGCTGCTGGAATCGGGATCCGAATCCATCTTCTTTCCATTGCTCTTCTGGTTCGGAGCCCGGAGGGAACGTCGGGTACACCGTATGCGTGTAATCCCGCAAGGAGCTACACTTGTGGTGCTCCTTCATCGTTGAGGCCGTGTCGCGACGTCTTCACCGACAACGTTCCGACGGGGACGTAATCCCGTCATCGGTCTTCAAGGACCGGGTGGCCTCAGGAGTCATCGTGGATCTGCGCGGCATCGGGGATTGCCGGTACGACTACATCAACCACGTTCACGCGGGAACGTTTCCCACTTAACGGACTACATACTGGTATGTGACCAATTCCCTCCGTTACTTCCATCGCCATAGCATAGGTCTTGCGTTCGGGACGCGTAGGTCATGAAAAATTATTGTTTTCTGCCCTATTCCCCAACACTGAATTCGGGCAAGAGGCCATCGGCATTAAGCTCCTCGGAGGAGCATCTCGTTGAGTCCTCGAGTCCCTGATACTGCCACATGGGACGGGCTCGATACTGCAATGGCTGGACGCGCCTCCCCATAAACACAGAGATGAGCTGCCCACCGGTCAAGTTGTCCTTCAATACAGCGATCCTCTCCAAAAATGGAGCCACTGCAGACGACTCTCTCGCAGACAAAGAATGGGACCACGAAGCCTGCTTGACCACTCGCGCTTTGGGATTAAAGGGAGCGAGACCAAATCGCTGCCCAGCAACGTGCTAATCCTTCAGATATAACCAACTTCTCTGCCAAGCACTGACAGAGTCAAGCATCTCTAAATCAAAGTATGAATTTCTATCCCTAATGGATATGCCCACCTGCCCCACAACATACTCGGAGTTCGTCCTCTTTATACAAAAGAGGCGCTTCCAGAGCCCCCAATGGAGATAGATCCCCAAGAAGGCCTCACAAAGGGTAATAAAGCAAGCAATGTGCAAAATCCCATTAGGAGTCAAATCATGCAGCTGAAGCCGATAGGAGTACAGCAAACCACGAACAAAAGGGTGAATCGGAAGGTCAAACCCGCGAGGGAAGAACGCCTGAAAGCACACCCGCTCATCTGCCGTCGGAGCGGGAACCGGCTCATCCCCCGGAATCCGCACGGCATCTCCCACCACCAAGCCAACAGCCATCAGAGAGCCGAGATCTACGGCCCCAAAGGTCGAGCGCTCCCACTTGCCAGACATCTTGGCCGACTCCGGAGCAGCACGGGAGCGCTTGGTCATAGATTTCGCAGCAAGCAGCAAAAGGAGGAAGGTGAAGGCTCAAGAACAGGGGGAAAACAGAAGCGAGAGGAGAAAGGCAATGGCTGGGTAAAAACCTAAAAGTTACCCAGCCGCTCGGTATTTAACGAACAGCCAGGCGAGAAGGGGCACCGTTCAATTCTAGCGTCCAGTAAAACGTGGCACGATCCCACGACAGGCGAAAAGCATGGAAAACCCAATCAGCGCAGTAACAACACCGCCCACTACGCGCACAAAAAGAGGACCATGATCACAAGACGCGAAAGTTTCGGTAGGACAGCGCCAGGTCATTTCCTTTGACAGGTTACAGTGGTCAAGATGCCAGAAAACCAAGCCAGCATCACATCCCAACAAGGCGTATCGAGTACGCTTCCTCAGAGCTTCCACCTTTTAAATCTTTTTCCGATGGGCAAAACATTTTACTCCCATCGGGAGCATCTCCACTAGAGTTTCGGGTGCTCCCTCACCTAAAGAATAAACATGTGATCGAGTGATCACTCGCACTCACAGAGTCCTGAGTGCTCCCTCACTCGAAAGAAAGAACGCGCTCGGGTACTCTATCACCCGAAAGGCAAAAGATGTGCTCGATTAATTACTCGCACCCATGGGAGTTTCGGGTGCTCCCTCACCACGACACAAGATAAGCAGACCTGCACTCGTCAGATCGTACGGTCCCAGAGTATCGGGTGCTCCCTCACCCCGAGAGCGAAGACCTCCCGAGCAAGTACTCCTCTACATTATTCCTCGCTCAAGCGCTCGACAAAGCTCCGCGAGTGACCGCAAAAACAGCTCACTTGATTGTTTATTTCAAGTGGGTGCATTACTAACCAGGCTCCGTGCCTCGATAAAAAATACATATTCCTGGAACACGATACACTGTGCCCAGATGCCATGCAAGCTTAGCGTGTAGGTAAGAACCGGCTGCGCAGATCGGCCGGGCTGGGACTTGCCGCAGAGCGATTTCACTCCCAATCTTTTCCATGCGCTTGCATGATAGAAAAAGCCGGGCGGACGCGCCTAGGCTACGAACTTTACTGGCGGCAATTGATCACTCTAAGACCTGCAACGGCATGACTTTTTCTCGACACGAGTGTTCCAAGCTCATGTCAAGGGAAGTGAGTTTGATTGGGCTACTGCGGTATTTTCCACTAGCGCAATTCACCAAGGCTCGACCAGTCGACTCCTTGGGCCCTTTCAGCTTAGCATTCCCTCGAAATAGGTTTTGTCATGGCCCCAGACTGCCAGTGACCCGTGGTTGAACCGTGCATACATTGAAACGACGCAAGAATGGACTCGAGTCCCTGCGCGACTCTTCGAGTCCCCCAGGCACTCGGGGGCTACTAACGAGGGGGTGACCCCACGACTCCTATGGATGGGCCTACCCGGTGTACCCGAAGGAAGAAGGCCCACAGAGATGCCACCTGGGCCCAGCCTTGGCCCGCTAGTGGTACCGACGTAGGATTCCACGACTCATAAGGAAGGTGCAAACCTGCTATGCGGTACAATATTAGGGTTAGGAAACCTCATCTGGAATCCAAGACGGGTTCCCCGAGACCTAGCCTAGTATATAAGGGCTGGGAGGGGAGACGTCGAGATCAGCCAATACACAATCTGTAACCCTAGCCTTGTGCGCACTAGCCTTGGCCTTCTCTGTAATCGCATCTCCAAGCAATAATATCGAGCAGGAACGTCTCCTCCTGTTAGCCGACGAGCTATCGTTCAACTTGTGCCTCTCATGATTAACCGAGGGTCCTTGACCATGGGATTTGCCGGGGTTGATCCCCGTCACGTACCAAGAAGAATATCAGTATGAAGACACCAGGTCGATTCGACCCAGAGGAGTACAATCCAGATTCAACCTACCTCAAATCCCCTCGAGAAGGAGACGTCTACACAACAGACATCTGTAGATGGCGACACTCTTCAGAAGATAGGAGCCCGGCTTATGAAAACTACAAAGCCGATGACGTCCAGAATCCATCAGACGACTCAGACACACAAACCACCAACATGTGGCAGCGACTGAGCCGAAATAGAACCGACCCCTGACCAGGAACTAGAGTAATAGAAGGAAAAAGCCACAAGACTGCAAAAACAGATAGTTTGGGAACATCAAAATCTCGTAGAAGCTCAAGACCGGCTCTCACAGCAATTACAGCACAACAGCCCCCAGGAGTCAACAGGCCACTGCCTTAAACCTATAACCAACGCACTAAAGCGCATAAAGGAAATGGTCGAAGACCTGACGGGGCTCGTGGATACTGCCGTCAGCTATGCCGAGTCTAATGAAGTCAGATATGGGGGAATCCCAAGCCATAGCCGGACGTGCAATAAAAAGTGCAAGCGCAACCTGCAAAAACACGGTAGCAACTATTCCCAGAGCTACGAACATCCAACACAGCAGGAAGTAAGGTATGGGGACTGCGAGAAAGACATGCAAGAAACTTGCCCAAAGCACTCTAAACCTGGCCGCCCTTCTAATCATACCTGGGATCAGTGCTACTTCATGCAAGATTACAGACGCCTAGTTGAGGAAAGTATCCAAAAGGCAAACCAGTACGACGACGGCTCAGCTGTCTCATAAAATTACAAGAGATCAACAACATGGACGCGTCCACAATAAGAGTCGGTCCTTCATGCTTTCTGTTAACATATATATACACGTCGATTTTCGTCGCACCAGGATATCACCATATTTAACATACAAGTCGACTTTCGTCACAAATAGGCTATCGCCATATCTATCACAAAGTCGATATTCATCGCACCAGGCTATCGCCATATTTAACATACAAGTCGACTTTCGTCGCAAATAGGCTATCGCCATATCTAACACAAAGTCGATTTTCATCGCAACAGGCTTTCGCCATAAATTTATAAAGTCAATTTTCATCGCACTAGGCTCTCGCCATAAATCTGTAAAGTCGATTTTCATCGCACTAGGCTTTCTCCATAAATCCATAAAGTCGATCTTCATCGCACTAGGATTTCGCCACATCTAAAGTCAACTCTCGTCGCACCGGCTGTCTCCACACTTATGCATAAACTCCACTTTGGTCATGACTGGCTTTTTCTTTACTTTGATATTTTTCATATATTTTCATATTGCATCATACATTGCATATTTTTACACCTTTTCTCAAAGACTTGGGGGCTTGATCAACCCCCTAACGGCTCTGATCATGTATATTGCTTAGTCCGGAGAATCGGGGAGCTCGATGATTTTCATCGACTATTATCTGAGAAGCCGGCATATACATGTAAAACTTCACGTGCGTATGACATATTAGGGGGAAGTAGGGGAGTTTGATGGCACACATCGACTCTTATCCGAAAAAAGCCCGGTATATGCATGATTTGGCCAACCGCGCCATTTTTCATGTACAGCTCAAGCTCATATGACTAACGCGATCCCGGCCAGTCTAAACTTTGAGGGCTTACATAAAACGCCTGACGAGTTTAGTCCCAAAATCCGGGCACGCTAGTCATATGTGCCGGCTTACAGAGAAGTTTCGACTCATGAAGTAATAATCTCTCTCAACGCGAGAAGATGAGGTCTAAGTCGGCTTCTATTAGCCTCTGCATTTCCCATTTTGCACTCAAACATCATCCTGCATCCTCGGTTATTTATAACACTTTTTCTTACAAGTTAGACCTATGTAACTCGGCACAACACCCAGATGCATATACAGACTCATGGGGACTACACTTCAAAGTTTATTCTCAAAAAAAGACTTGGTACAACACCCAGATGCATACACCGACTCTTGGGGAGTAACACCTCAAAAATTCCTTATCAAAGGTTTGGCATTATGGCACACACGGCGGCTCTTCTGCCTATGACACAAAAAACATACGACTCAGTTGCAACCGTGGAAAGCTAAAGTACAGAAACCGGTTTTCTTCAAAGCATTTCAAGCACCACACCTTCCAAAAGGGAACATCAAGCATAAACTTAGCCAAATCAAGCTCTTTCAAGAAACGACTATTACGAGTCGACAAGCAAAGGGGCAAGCGCCCAAGGGGCAAAGCCGACTTGCACCATAAAAGGATCGGCATTCAAAGGCCACAAGGCAAATCCGAGGCCAAACAGCATAAGAGTACTTGACCAACACCTTGGTCACAAACTACAAGACATGTTTTCCCAATATTACAAATGCAGGTGCTACGGCCGCATCAAATGAATCACAAGTTTTTTAGGTCGACAGCATAAAGCCTACGCTTGATCACCGGCTTTGCCTGGCGACGATGACCCGGAACCACCCGTAGATGACATGAGGGCATTACACATTTCGGCCAAGTCCACATCGGAGATTTCATCCATATTCAGTTCATCTTCTTCCCCACCTGAAGTCGGCTCAACAGAACATGTCGGCTCTAAAGTTTTCTTTGGGGATGGAAGAAGAGAGAACTCGATTGGGGAAGGAAAGTCGACTCGGCGCCTCTTGTTAGATTCATCATATCCGGCTTCTAGATAAGCTAGATCCATCCCATCGGGTGTCTTGGTGGCATCTGAGCGAGTCTCTCTGCGAACCTTGGTATGATCATCCTTGGTGAATTTGGAGTTGTCGGCCTTGAATTCTGGGATGCCGGCAGCTAAAAGTTCCAGCTTCATTCCAGGATGATAAGCTTTGGCGAGCTCCAGGCCTCACATCACACCCATACAGCAAGCCGATCGCTTGCCAAGCTACACCCACTCAGACACAACCGAGAGTGGTCCCATCATGTCAGTCACCCTTTTCATACTTGGGGGCTTTGGCTGAGTTGCGCCTATGGCCTTACAGGCACCTTCAAACAATTTCTTGACGAGGGTGAAAGTGCAGGTCAACTTCATGGCAGGCGACTCCTTCAAAATATCATGCTCTTTGCCTACAAAATACAAAGAAAACATAACAAAGTCAGCTAACAACAACGAAAGACAGGAAAACAGAGAGTACCAAAGGTCTTTCCGACTTACCAAAAATTGCCGACATGAGTCGGTTAATGCTGCCCTTCAGTGTTTCTAGCTTTTTCTCAGCTGACTCCAATGTCTTCTCGGCCGCATTGCGCTGAGCCGTCACATCATCACACGCCTTCGACAAGGCACTCTCCACTTCATCCAAGTCAGTTTTAGCCTGATTCAATTCCTCATCCTTTTTCATCAACTCCTCAAGGAGTCGGTCGACTTACTTCTCAGCTTGCTCGCGCTTCGCCGACTCAGCCCTATAATTTTTTTCCAGCTGACAAGCATCATTGCCGACCTTCAAAGCAAGAGCCTGACAAAACAAGATGTCACTAAGTATCTACTTAGAAAAACTGCCTAACCAGCTACATGGGGGCTACACCTTCAAAAAATTCAATAACCCGGTGAGATACAATCATATCTCACCGACTCATGGGGGCTACAGCTCGAAAAAGTTTTTCGACTCAGAATACTACAAGAGCTACATACCGACTTATGATGGGAATAACTCAATTTCTCCTACATAACCCAGCATGGCCTTTAATAACCATGCCGGCTTATGGGGGCTACGTATGCATAACATCAAGGACAATACCTCATCACGCTATCGGAGCTGGAGGGCTATGCTATGTTGTTCATAAGAGCAAGCCAATGATCGCTTGTACAAATCCTCAAGAGAAGTCTTCTCAGGTATCGACTCATAAGGCCGACTTACCACCTGCTCCCTACCATCCAAAACTAACGCCAAAGTTGTGCGAGCAGGTGGGACACCCTGGCGAGTCCATGTGATTACCACTTCATCATCAACAACCACATTCTTCGTAGAAGGAGTCGGGTTAGAACTTGGAGCAACCTCAACCTTTTCATATTGGGTCTCCGGCTTCTTGGCGCCAGCAACAGGAGAAGTATCCTTGTAAATATCTGAAGGGCTCGACTCATCCAAACCGGCTTTCTTCATAACCTCATAAACTAGAGCCTCTGGCAAATTTCCAGATAAACCTGCAGACTCCTTCACAATTTCAGAGTCGGCCAAGTCCTTGGGATCAATTCGGGCGCTGCTCAAAGAAAAGGCATAATTTGTCAGAAAACATACATATACAGACAAGTCAGCTTTACAGTAAAGTCACTTACCCATGGTTGATAGGAAAAGATGCTTGGACAGAGGACCCCTCCGAAGAAGAGTTGTTGTCTTGCGGCTGTTCATCCACGAAACCTTCCGACTTGAAGGAAGGAGTCGAGATACTGGCAGTCTTACTACGAACACGCCGAGGCTGATCTTGCATAATCACAAGTGGGTCCCCCGAGTCGGTGCTACGGGTATGCCTCTTCTGACCTTGTGCCTGTGAGAGAAAATGAAACATCAGGACACAAAAAATCTTACCAACAAAATCATAAAGAGTCGACAAGACACATACCGGCGGGTCTTTAGTCTGACTCTCCTTTTGAGAGTCGGATTCAACAAGAGGAACCTTATCTTCTTCCTCCTCTTCATCCTCATCTTCATCTTCATGACCATCTGAGTCATCCTACAAAGGAGAAAAAGAGGTAAGAAGAAAAAAGTACATCACAAAAAGAAAGATCAACCGACTCTTACCGTATGACTCGGGCTCTTAGCACTAGCCTCATTTCCAACTAGATCCTGACCCACATTCCACCATGGGTCGTCCTCCTGGAAATAAAGAAGTAGAAAGATAAAAACACTTGTACAAATATCATGTTAAAGGAATATGTGACGACAGACATACCAGTGGAGCCGTATTATCTCTACAGAATGGAGCAAGGATGACTTTCTTGAGATCATCAATATGTTCTGCAGGAAATTTCTTGCAAGCCCTCACCAACTCATTGATAGTAAACTAGTTCTGGGCAAAGCACATCGAGTCACCTTTCCCAGTATACTCACACATCAGCCGATCCCTTATACTGAGGGGTTGGATTTGCCAACCCACCCAGCACCTGGTTAAATCTCTTCCAGTAAGCCCATGAGCCAGTAGGGTCGTCATCCGAGCGAGAATTGGTTCGTTCTTTTTCTGATGAGCCTCCTTAGGGAAGAGTTTCAGGCTATCATGGAACTCAAGCCGTCTTTCACGAAAGTCGGGCAGAGGATGATCACCCTTGATATCCTCCAAAGTACAGTAGAAGTACGATTTATGCCAATCCTTCACTTTGCTTGATAGTTTGGGTGCAGGAAAGATTGATTTGGCCCGCTTCTGGATAGTGACTCCACCACACTCCAAAGCCAGACCATCGCTGTACTCGGGTTGCTTGTTACAGTAATAGAACTCGGCAAACAAACCTAGAGTCGGCTTAATCTGCATGTAGGCCCCGTAGAACACTTGAAAGTGACATATATTGAGCACCGAATTGGACTCAATTCTTGAGGGTGCATCTTGTAGTAGTGTAATACGCTCCTGAAAATTTTGGACCCAGGAGGACGAAACCCCCGGGTCATGTGGTCAGCAAAAATAATGACCTAGGCTTCTTTGGGAGTAGGCCGGGTCTCTTCTCCAGGGTCTCTTCTCCAGGGACTCGCCACTTGATCTCAGTTTGAGGAGGAAGGATTCCGTCTGCCACCATCTTGTTCAACTGCTCCAAAGTGACTGGGCTCTTTGCCCAGTTGGCTCCTAGAGTCGATCTCTGGACTGGTGGCTTTGGGACTGGTGGCTTCTTGCCTGCCGCCTTTTTAGTTGCACCGACTTTCTTACCCATGGCACAGGAGTCGGACCTAGTGGGTAAAAGATAATATGTGCTGAGCCGACTAAGAAACTGGCTAAATGCAAGTAAAGGATAAGTCCTAGCTAAATCTTTGAGGAGTCGGACCAAAACCGACTCTATGACAACTACACAAACTGATTTCACAAAACATGGTTCGACGAACGGATCTACCAAGACGAGAAAAGTAAGCTAAAAATATGAACGGATCTGTAACCTATGAAGAAGCGATCGGAGACTATAGATCTGCAATATTTTTTGAAACAAACAATAGATGCGGAACAGTCTATGGGAAATCTCGACCTATCTACCAACATGCATGGAGAAATCTTCTGCTAAAACTACTTCAATCTATCGAAACGCTGAAGCTTGAAGCTCTACGGTAATGGCGATGAATAAAGAAATAGCAACGTAAGGTAGAAGAAGAGGACTTACTCGAACGGTGCGCAGGAGTGGCACGGCCCTAGTCCGTCTCTCACAAGTACTGGGAGAGAAAGAGCTCGGAGCAGCAATGAAGATGAAGACTCGCGTCCTTCGGTGTGCAAGGAAGAAGACGAAGAAGAGATACAGACGGGATAGAATAAACAGATGGGTATGAGGGGACTATTTATAAGAGACCTCAACCTGGAACCCGAGGCGTCGCATGATGATGGCTAACGGCAGGAAATCCCTTCATTATCGCAGAACGAATCTAGTGGGCATTAATTGCGCCGCCAAAATCGGGATAGACCGTTCGTAGATTCCAAGAAACACTGAAAAGTTGGGTCCATTTGTTAGGAAAACAAAATGGAGTCGGCATTAGCTATCAAGAAACATGAGTCGTCTCAGTTATAAAAGTCGGTCCTACAAGGACTGATGAAATAAAAGAAAATTTCTCTGAGGACCAAAAGAATTGACACTAACTCCTTATAAAACCTCAAAGGGTGCGAGAGTTGGTCTGACCAATTATAGAGTCAGCAACCATGATGGAATAAAGAAGATTGTCGTGAAGACTAAAGCATCACACCAATCTTGGGGGCTAATGTCGGGGGAAGGACCAAGCCCATAACCCGGCATTAGGGTCCATGGGCCGACTCTCCTAAGGAAGGCCCACAAAAGAGAACCCAGCCACGAGCCGGTTGCGCCAAGCAAGAAGATCGATGCCGTAGAAGGAATTAGACTTACCTTGTATAGCACGTAGCACATTTGTAAAGTAGAATAGGACTCCACTTCGTGTCGAAGTCGGACTCGCGGAATCCCGGGACCCTGCGCCTTTATAAGCCGAGGTCCATGGGATCCAGAGTCAGAACAATCTCAATCGAAGATAGGACTAGACACTTTCGGCGTAACCTAGATCTCCTCGAGAGTAAGGTTGCGATCCGACTCATCTGTAATCGATCCACCGGCTCTTCTGATCGGAGAGTCGGAACCCATAATAATAAGAAGCAGGAGTAGGATTTTACCTCGAGACAAAGAGGGGTTGAAACCTGGGTAAATCACCGAGTCTCTTATCCATGTCGACTCTCTCTCGTCGTATCCGCCTCGCAGCAAAGGTCCCATGTTAAGTCCGACTCTTCGGACATCTTCCATGACTTTCCCACGACAAGACCCGACGACCGTTGTCGACCCCCTGTGATCGACTACTTCGTCGACGACCAGTCCCTTGCTACCGAGCTTCCAGTCAAGCAGTGCCCCTTCACCTCTCCTAGATATCACCTATCTATCTATATTTGACTATTGCACTAGGCATTGCTGCTGCTACTAGATACGTCCCAAACGTATCTATAATTTCTGCTTTCTCCATGCATGTTTTGTGTGATATTGCTATATTTTAGATACACTTTCATACACTTTTGATCATAATTATACTAACCTATTAACTCAGTGCAACCCAGTGCCAGTTTTTGTTTTCTGCTGTTTTTCTATTTCAGGTTTCCCCCGTATTAAAAATGCTCCAAAATTCCGGAAAAATCCAATAAAAAACCAGCGTACGGGAACCTTCCAGAGTCCATAAGGGGGGCCGAAGGGGACCCACCAGGGCCCCAGGCGCCCTCCCGGCGCGCCCTAGGGTGGGGCCGCGCCAGGGGGGCGCTTGGACCCCTGGTGGGGCCCCTGGCTGCCCCGGCCCCTTCGCCTATATTTATCTCTCGACCCAAAACCCCCAAAGATTGACCTCCGGGAGCTTCTCCACCACCATGGACACTTCCCAGATGATCCGTGAGTGGTCCTGAACCACGGTTGTCCTTAAAGGTAAGAAGTTGGGTGACCCAACGGTGCCTGGGAGTGGTATTGCGACGGGACAATAGAGAGGGAATGCTGATGTACAGGTGGGCTTGGACCCTAATCGTTGTCCGCGAGAGTTACAAAACCACGAAAGTAGAGCTCTTCCAAGAGCACCCGCGAGACAAGGTAAGGAGACGGTTCACCTTGTTGGTAACTGCGCGCTTTGATGAGGCGACCGGGAAGGGACCGATGTACTGGTGGTCCTGGCTGTTGTATGTTGTCCGTTGTGTGGGCAACAATAATGGTTGTCCGTGAGATAATAAAATGAATAATGGTTCGGGGATGACTTGAGTGGCTTTATGCTAATACGCGATGCCTGCACATGGGGCAAGAAGTTATGGGCTCCCCTGCATCGTAGTCTCATTCGAGAACTCTTCAGACGTCAGTAGTACCGCGGCCTGCGCCAGGAAGTGTTGTGTCTTCTTTGCTCGAGTTGTGATATTTTCTTTTGCTTCACCGTCCAGCCTCGCACCGTGCAGGAGTAGGTCAGGGTTAGGGTCCAAAGCCCTGCGTACATAGGATTTAGTCCGGTGGAGGACCTCTCTGTTGAGTTTGAAGGATGGGCTACTTTGTGTCGGATAGCCTCCATGGGGCATTCCCTAATAAGGTGTACGCCACCCTGGAGATCTGTCTGTTGTAGTGTAACAGAAGTGCACCCCTGCAGGGAAGATTAATCTATTCGAATAGCCGTGTCCACGGTAACAGAACGCTTTATGCTGAAGACAGATCCTACTACTACAAACTACTACTATTAAACTGTTGGTTCCGGGCTTTCTTCCTCGCAGGGAAGTCGAGGAAGTGATCTCGGAGGCATTGATAATTATTACAACTTATTATTATACAATGTTGCAGCAACTTCTGCTGCATTGTTACTTTAACCTTTATATATAACTGTTGGCTATTCTCTTCTCATGCTGCAAGAATCGCGTGAAGATGCTAGTCTTCGATAGGCCTAGCTTCTCACCCTTATTCTGGTTTTCTGGAATTCAGTCCACTATATAGCCTCCCCTTTCCATTGATACAAATGCATAAATGCTTAGTAGCCGGATGTAAGACTCGCGGGCATGTTATATAATCACCCTTGCTTTATTTCCCCCCTTTGTTTTATATAACCGGATTGCTGCAATCAGACGCTGGCGCCCAGGAGCAGGAGTACCCCGGATGTGCCTACTACGACATCGAGTTCCCCGTTGACCAGGTGTAGTTTGGAGGTTCCCAAGCAGGAGGCCTTGCCTTTTCGATTTGTATCTCTGATGTTATTTGTGCTAGCCTTCTTAAGGAAAAACTTGACTAACTATGTCTGTACTCAGATATTATGGTTTGTATAACTTATGTATTCGGATCCTCGTGATCCCTTGTTTGTAATATCAGATTTATCTTATTTGTGTCTAGTGTTGTGTTGTGATATTATCACCGTGACACCTTGATTTCGGTCGTGTACCATGCGTGTATGATTACTATACACGGCTTGATTTTGGGGGCGTTACAAGTTGGTATCAGAGCGGACTGCCTGTAGGACACCCCCTTCCAACTCCTTGGTCAAAGTTGAGTCTAGTCTTTGCCAAACTATTTTACTAACACTGATGTTGTGGCTTACGGGGCCACATCGCAAACTGGGTGGTATTAGGATCCTTTTCTTTGTACATTTACTCTAGGATTCTACTCTCTTATCCTTCCGGGAAATTTTGCTAACTCTGACATTTGGATCTCGTGGTCGCATCTACCCGGAGAGCTAGATTATCCACAACATTCCTTGCCATTGCTATACTCAGTGTACCATCTTGTCCATGATAACCCGTTGCTATTATTGGTTATCGACGTTGCGGTCGACATCATTAACAAGTTGACCGCTGATGAAAGTTGCACCGAGATTGTTTTCCACCTGGCGTTCTGCTTCTAAACCCTCTATTGAGTCGTGTCGAAGGTACTTCGGACCAGTATCCCGGACCGTTGGATCCCCTTTCTCATTCAGGGCAGGCCGCTCGTTCACTGGCTTAATTCATGTCGCCAACAGTTTTCTTGCGACGTAATTGACATAGCCTTTGCTATGACACGTTGTGTATTCCTACCGCGGTCTGCATGCCGCCTACTGTGTCCTTTTTCCTTAATTTCTACGATGTTATGTTGTCCGATTTTGACTGACTATGTGTGTGGATTTGTGTGTCTTAAATGACTGCCCCTATATATCCGCTCCAGTGTTTCTTCATTGTCGCATTACGTCATTCTTGTTTCCAGTATCTCACTACATTTTCATCGCTGAAATACCCTTGTTAAATTTAGCAGGATGGCTGGTCGTGGTGGTCGGGTTCATGGTCGTGGTGCCAACAATCCACCTCCGCCGCCAGATTACATGGCTACGATGATGCAGTAGTTTGACCTGAACCGTCAGTTCATGGAGAATGTCATGGCTCAGTTCCCACTGCAGAACCAACATGGGCACCACCCTCAGCATGCCACAGTGACTCTGCACGACTTCACCTGCCTCAACCTCACTATGTTCCGCAACTCTATTCAGCCATTGGATGCTAATGACTGGCTTCGTGACATCACTCATGAGCTGGAGTATGCTAATGTTGATCCAGCCGACTTTGTGAACTTCGCGTCCTACCACCTGAAAGGCTCCGCTGCTCAATGGTGGAGCACCCACAAGCGTTCACTGCCAGTTGGAGAACTCATCGCGTGGGATGAATTTCAGTCCACCTTCCGCGCCCGCTACATTCCTCAAGGAATCATGGATCGCAGGAGGGAAGAATTCTGCAACCTCACTCAGGGGAACATGACTGTTGAAGCCTATCAACGCGAGTTCCTCAACCTCTCTCGCTATGCGGAAGAAGAAATCACCACTAATGCCCATAAACAATAGAAGTTCTACCGTGGACTCAATTTAGACCTTAGGCTCGATCTTTCCATTCATGATTTTCCAACTTCGCCACCATGGTGAACAAGGCTATCACCGCCGAGACTGCCCAGATGGAGCACAAGGACTCGCAGAAACGCTATCGTGACGTTGGCTCATCTTCGAGCGCAACATAGAAGAATCGCATATGGCTCCCTAACAGTGTGACCCAGTCACCTTCCCTTGCTCCAAGGCCTTCCTATGTTGCACCTCGTTTGCCTCCTCCACTATCGATGCCAAGAGCACTACCTCCACCACCCAATGTTGCACCCCTTCGTCCTCGGGATGGATTATGCTTCACGTGACGCCAACCTGGACATTTTTCCAGAGAATGCCCCCAGAAACGGAATCAACTAGTAGTTCACCCTGCCAGCCGCGGAAATGGTCGTGGCAACAACAGGACCCCCAATTATAATATTGGGTCTGTTGCTTCTGCTCGTGGTCATGCTTACAACATTGATGTTCAAGAAGCTCAGAATCAACCTGCTACTGTGGTGGGTACCCTTCTCATTAATTCCATACCCGCTACTATTTTATTTGATTCAGGAGCATCACATTCATTCATGTCTGGAGCATTTGCATTTAATCATGGCATACCACACCAAAAGATGCATACCCCCTTAGCCGTCAGGACTCCCGGGGGCCAATGTCATGTTGACATGGTAGCACCTGACCTCACCGTCGATATCGAGGGAATAGAATTCATTGTTGCTCCTCACATTCTGAAAACCTCCACCATCGATCTTATTCTCGGCATGGATTGGTTGAAAGCTCACGATGCCGCACTGTATTGTGGCACCAAGTCTGTCCAACTTTTTCACCCCTCCGGCGGTTGTTAACCACACCACCCGAATTACCCGAGTGACGGGGATGTACCCTGGAAAATCCCATGGTCAAGGACCCTGGGTTAGTCATGAGAGGCACAGGTTGGACGATAAGCTCGTCGGCTAACAGGAGGATACGTTCCTGCTCGATATTATTGATTGGAGATGGCGATTACAGGGAAGCCGAGGCTAGTGCGCACAAGGCTAGGTTACAGATTGTATATTGCCTCATCTCGACGTCTCCCCTCCTAGCCCTTATATACTAGGCTAGGTCTCGGGGAGTCCGTCCTGGATTACAGATGAGATTTCCTAACCATGATCTTGTTCCGTACGGCAAGTTTACACCTTCCTTATGACTCGCGGACTCCTACGTCGGTGCCACTAGTGGGCCAAGGCTGGGCCCAGGCGGCATCTTTGTAGGCCTTTTGTCTTCTGGTACACCGGGTAGGCTCATCCATAGGAGTCGTGGGGTCATCCCGAGTGCCTGGGGGACTCGAAGAAGCGCGCAGGGACTCAAATCCACTCTAGCGTCGTTTTGATGTATGAACGGTTCAACCGCGGGTCGCTGGCAGTCTGGGGCCATGACAAAACCTGTTTGGAGGGATGCTAAGCTAAAAGGGCCCAAGGTGTCGACTGGTCAAGGCTTGGTGAATTGCACTAGTGGAAAAAACCGCAGTAGCCCAATCAAACCCATGTCCCTTGACATGAACTTGGAACACTGGTGTCTAGCAAAAGTCATGCCGCTGCAGGTCTTATAGTGATCAATTGTCGCCAGTAAAGCTCGTAGCCTAGGCGCGTCCGCCCGGCTTTTCTATCATGCATGCACATGGAAATGGTTGGGAATGAAATCGCTCTTCAGCAAGTCCCAGCCCGGCCGATCTTCGCAGCGGGGTCTTACCTACACGCTAAGCTTGCGTGGCATCTGGGCACAGTGTATCGTGTTCCAGGAATACGTATTTTTATTGAGGCGCGGAGCCTAGTAGATAATGCACCCACTTGGAATAAACAATCAAGTGGGCGGTTTTAGCAGTCACTCATGGAGCTTCTCTGAGTGCTCGGGTGTAGAGGGATATTTTCTCGGGAGGTCGTCGAGTGCGTGAGTATATATAGAGTCTTGCGAGTAATCACTCGAATATCGTTTTTGCTCCTGGGGTGAGGGAGCACCCGATACTCCAGGACCGCTCGAGCTGGCGAGTGCAAGTCTGCTCATCTTGCGTCATGGTGAGGGAGCACCCGAAACTCTCATGGGTGCGAGTAATCACTCGAGCACGTTTTTACTTCTGGGCGAGGGAGCACCCAAAAAACTCTCATGGGTGGGAGTAATCACTCGAGCACATTTTTACTTCTGGGTGAGGGAGCACCCGAAACTCTCGCAGGTGGATACACTCCCGATGGGAGTTAGATATATTTGAAAATGTATTTAAGCTATGCAGAAAACGATGCTTGCAAGCTGCCTCTGCTACTCACTGCCCCTTTGATTTACCTCTTGTTTGGTGAAGATAACAATCTCCTTGCTGGAGGACCGTCAAAAGATGCTCTGGCTACTAATCGTCATATCTTCATGAGCGGTCATAATGATGGCTTTTGGTGGCGTGTTGTAGGCGCCTGTTGAGTTATCGATGCGCGCATTGAAAACGCGCGAGATTTGATGCGTCCAGCGCACTGTGCCTCCCGTGTGAAGGCATCTTTGTCTCGGACTTTGAATCGCCCGGCGTGCTTGGTCTTTGAATTAATGGCTCCCGTCGTCTGGGCTTCGACTTGCTCTAGGGTTTGTGCTATAAATAGGCCCCTCTTCTTCATCTAGCAGCGCTATTCATCCTCTGCTCATTTTGCTCCTCTTTCTCTTCCTCTTCTCATGGCGCCCAAGCGTGGATCTGGTATGACTGGTCGTGGTCGTGCTCACCGCGGCCGTGGTGGTCGTACTCCGCGCTCTTCTCGCAGTGGTCGTCATGGTGTAGCGTTGGCGCCTTCCTCCTCTACCTCGGAGGAGGGTGTTTGGTGTTATGACTTTCTCCTGCACGTTCGTGGCCGGGGCGCTGCTCGCATTCTTCTTCCTTCTGCATTTGCTTCCATTGTTTCTGAGCATGACCTTGATGGCTTGCTGCTTCGTCTTCAGGGGTGCGCTCGATCTCCTTCTTATGTTAAGTTGGAGATCGATAGTTCCCGCTTGATTTTTTTTGGCTTTGGCTGGAAATCCTTTGATTGTCGGTTGAACTTGCGTGATGGTGACACTCTTTGTTGGCGCTTTAATGGCAAAGACACTCTTGTCATGCGCGCTTTTGACCCGAGCGGCAACCGCATTGATCCGTACTGGCCAGAGACAAGCAGCAATGGTTCTGATAGATCGAGGAGTCTTTCGCCTGCTTGTTCAACTGCTTCCTCTTCCAGTGACTCTTCGGGTGCTGATGCTGAGCCGTCTTCAACTGCTTCCCTCTCCGGTTCTGAAGAGGATCTCGACGTCAAACCACCAGTCAAGCGGGCGCGCCAGGCGACCTTGTAGAACTGGAGGCGACAGCGTCATCTTCGCCGGCAGCTCGGTTGGAGCTGGAGAAGAAGCTAGTGGAGCAGGAGAAGAAGCTGGTGGAGCAGTGTCTTCAACTGCTCTGCAAATAAGTCGAGCTTCACCTTTTGTTATGTCATTGACATTGTGGGCATGTTGCTTTGAATCCTCCTTTGTCTGTGATAATGCTCGCTGTCTTGGTGCAAATCATCCCAGCATGGGCACTCATGTAGAAGTCATAATTCCTTGCTGGAGGCTTATCGGCTGCTTGTGCCTTCTGTAACTAGGTTAGTTGTCCATGTAATGAGGATTGCCTTCGAGTAATCAAAGTTTCCTTCTATCCAATGTAACCTTTTTGGTACTGAAAGTGATCCTTTGTGATATCAACTTGTGCTTGAGCCTTTGTAATGGAGTTTGTCTTTGGTCCCTTTGCGACCGATAGCTGTGTTCGAGTCCTTGGCGATCGAGAGTTGTCTTTGAGTCCTTTGCAGTCGAGAGCTGTCTTTGAGTCCTTTGCGATCGAGGGCTGTCTTCGAGTACTTTTACAGTCGAGAGCTGTCTTCGAGTCCATCAAAACTTCGCACTGTGGGTTCTTGTTGGATATGTTCCCTAGAGACAAATTAATAAAGATATTTGTCACATATCTGTTTTGTTCATAATACGTTTTATACTGTGCTATAACTGTATTACTTGGAAATACTAATACAGGTGTAGTATAAAACATGGTCCGTAGTTTAACTCGGGTAAACTATCTCATTGGGAAATTGATTGATCAAGCTTTCCTAATCATGGCGACACTTAAGTCCATTGACAATGAGGTCATATCGTTAAGGGGAATGATGTGATGGACATACACCCACCTAAAGTATTGCAATGTGATCGAGTCACATAGTTCAGCGTTGCTATGACTTTGTAACGTATGGCTTAGTCCTTAGACTGTAATGATCATACGTAATTATCATCTATGAGGAGACTTTGATTTGTATCCCACCGCCTGACTGAAATATGCTGGCTATAACGGTGCACTTTGGGTATTCCGAAATAGATGGTTGATGAGTATGTTAATAGATCAGAGCGGGATTTGTCAGTCCTTGTGACAGGACAGGTACTCTGGGCCCACTCGGTGATATTGCATCAAACACCTTGCAAGGACGTGACTAGGTCACAAGAGATGCAATGATCATGGACGAGAGAAGTTGTTTGTTGTAAACGAGATGTGAACACGGTATGTAGGATACCGACGATCAAACCTCAGACAAACAAAGTACCGCAGCACAAAGGGATTACGTCGTATCGTTAACGGTTTCCAAAAGCGATCGAAGTTCATTCGATGGAAGCGCAGGGGCTGTGAAGGATTGTAACCAGGTCCAACTGACTAGTCATTGGTCAATGAGAAGATTCTCGACCATGTGTGTTGTTTCCTGGACCGTTAGGGTGTTACACTTAAGGGCAATCGATGCATAGGACAGTTACGGGATCAATCGGTGAAATAGGAGAAATCACCGGAATAGTTCCGGAGGAGGACGGAATGGTTTCCGGACATTTTGAATAGTTCAAAATAAAGTTTAATTGTTTTAATAATGTTTTATTATTAGTTATCTGAATTAAATATTTAAAACATAATAAATAAATTAAAAAAATGGGAAAAAGACTAAATGGGCCCATGGGGCCCATTAAGGGAGGAGGGGGTCTCCCCCCTTGGGCATGGTGCCAAGGGTGGGGCCCGTCCCCCCCTATGGCCGGCGCACTCCCCCCCCCCCCTTGGGAGTTTAGTCCCACATGGGGAGGGGAGGAGGATCACACCCCCCCTTGGCCTATATAAGGAGGGGTAGCCCCCCCTTTTTTCCAACACACCAATATCTCCTTCTTCCTCCTTCTCCTTCCCGGAAGTGGGCTCCCCTTGTTTGGAGTCTGCACCTGGATTGGAGTTCTCCACCATAAGGCAGGCCGTTGTTCTGCTGGAGTCGGGATCCGGAGCCGTCTTTCTTCCGCTGCTCGCCTGGTTCGGGGCCCGGGAGGAACATCGATTGTACCGTACGTGTATAATCTCTTCGATGCACTACACCTGTGGTGCTACTTCGTCGCTGGAGGTTTACCGGGAGTCATCCTCGCCGGTGGTGGTCTTCTACACGACAGGGAGGTTGTAGTTCTGAGTCTACGCCAACCACGTTCGCAAGAACGTTTCCCTCTTTCGGTCTTCAAAGGTATGAACACCGATTCCCTCCGTTACTTTACATCGCCATAGCATAGATCTTGGGTTCGGGTACCGTAGGTATGAAAAAATTGTGTTTTCTGCCCTGTATCCCAACAGTGGTATCATGAGCTAGCTATGCGTAGATGTATTGTACGGGTAGAACACATCTAGGATGTGGGCATCGAATCTTCATTCGTTACCCTCCCACGTGTACTCATTTAGCATTGCGGCAATGTTTGATGAAGCGGCCCCCGACCGACCTTACGCGTTTACGCGAGACTGGTGCCACGCTTGACATATGGCTTGTACCATATAAAGTGGCTAGGGGGTGTCTGTCTCTCTGCATTAGCGATGCGAAGATGTTTGCAACGGAGGGCCCCGACAGGGGTGTAATAGAGACGGATGGGAGACGGTGTTGTGGCATGTTTTTTGCAGGATAGAAACGGTTCTCTCTCTCGAAACCCGTAGCAGCCACGTAAAACTTGCACAAGATAAAGTAGAAAGGCGTTTAACTTTGCTTTGCATGAAGGGGGGTCATAGGTTGTATGATTTACAATTTTACTTCCTGTTTTATACTAGTATGCTAGATATATCGACGGTAGCACGAAACAGGACCGTCTCTCACAATACCAACATTGTGTTCTCCCTTGGTGGGCACCGCCTGGAAGGTTCTCCCATATGGCTTGATGCTCCATACATACCGGAGTTGTCCTACATATTAAACGGAGTTCGCATGAGGTTGGGTTCGGCAAGCCTGGCATATGCAGATATGGCCTTGCTGAACAGCTAACATCAAGGTTCGATTGGCAGGCTTGACGTATGTAGATGCGGGCCTGGAACACAGGAGACCGAAAGGTCGAGCACGATTCACATGCCTGATGTGATTGGCTTAGAGGCCTACCTGGTTCGCATACTGATGGCCGTGACGATCGAGGGAGGTATGGGGGCTGGGATTGTGTAATCACTTAATTAAATTGAGAGGTGTTTATCTAAGTGGGAGCTTTCTAGATTTTTGAGATTAAATTGAAACTCCACATTATGAAAAAAAGTCTAAATATGTATCCTTGTGAATCAACCTTGTAGATGGCAGCACCTCGCCCCTCGTTCAACTTAGGATCATTCCTAGAGAAAGATAAGCTAAAAACAGATGGGACAAACTTCACCAACTGGTTCCGCACCCTGAGGATTCTCCTCGTTCCCCTCAAGATGGCATACGTACGAGATGACGCGTTAGGTGACGCACCAGCAGATGATGCCAGTCAGGACGAGAAGAATGTCTATCTCTCCAGGACTGATGATTACAACCTTGTCCAGAGTGGCATGCTCTACTCCATGGAGGCTGAGCTGCAGAAACGCTTTGAGAGGATGGGTGCATATGAGATTATAACCGACCTCAAGGCGGTCTTCGCACCTCAAGCCAGGGCTGAACGGTACGAGGCTTCTGAAGCCTTCTTCTCAGCAAAGATGGACGAGCACGGCAGCGTGAGTGAGCACGTAGTCAAAATTTCTGGCTACGTTCAGCGCTTGAATGCTCTGGAATGCCAGATTCCAGATGAACTTTCTGTTGATAGGGTGTTGCAGTCGCTTCCGCCTAGCTACAAAGGCTTTGTGCTGAACTACAACATGCAGGGGATGACCAAAACCCCTTCTGAGTTGTTCGCCATGCTGAAAAGCGCCGAGGTTGAGATCAAGAAGGAGCACGCCGTCTTCATGGTCAACAAGACCACTGACTTTAAGAATTCAAGCAAGCGGGAGAAGGCCAAGAGAGGTGGCCCCAAGAGGGATGGCAAGTCAGTTGCCGCTCCTCCCAAGGCACCCAAGCCTAAACCCGGAGTGGAGTGCTTCTACTGCAAGGCTGAAGGTCACTGGAAATGCAACTGCCCCAAGTACCTAAAGGACAAGAAGGCTGGCAAGGTCGCCAAGAGAGACGAAGGTATATTTGATATACATATTGTTGATCTTCTCTTGACAAGCACCGGGAACACATCCTGGATATTTGATACAGGATCTATTGCTCATATTTCTAATTCCATTCAGGGACTAAGGAATAGGAGACGCTTGCTCAAAGATGAAGTGACGATGCGCGTGGGGAATGGCTGTCAGATTGAAGTCTTGGCGGTCGGCACGAAGCATCTTAGTCTCCCTTCGGAATTGGTTTTAGTTCTGAATAATTGTTACTATGTACCCGCGTTGAGGGTGAACATAGTTAGTGGCTCTTGCTTGAAACGAGACCGCTATTCTTTTAAGTCTGATACAATTGGTTGTTCGATTTATAAGGATGAAATGTTTTATGTTCATGCACCGGAGTTGAATGGTTTATTCGTACTTGATCTCGATGGTGACATGTGTCACATTAACAATATTGAGGCCAAAAGATTGAAGAATGATAAAGATCACATGAAGATGTGGCATTGCCGACTTGGTCATATTGGTATAAAGCGCATGGAGAAGCTCCATAAGGATGGACTTCTTGAGTCATTGGATTTTGGATCCCTTGATACATGTGAACAATGCCTCATGGGCAAAATGACAAGGACTCCATTCAATGGCGTAATGGAGCGTGCGGATGTCTTATTGGGGATCATACACTCGATGTATGTGGACCCATGAACGTCCCCACTCGCAATGGTCTTCGTTACTTCGTGACCTTTACTGATGACTTCAGTAGATATGGGTATATTAACTTGATGAAGCACAAGTCTGAAACCTTTGAAAAGTTCAAGGAATTTCAGAATGAGGTCGAAAATCAACTCGGAAAGAAAATCAAGCACCTTCGATCGGATCGAGGTGGCGAGTATTTGAGTCACGAGTTTGGAAATCATCTGAAGTCTTGTGGCATAGTACCGCAGCTTACGCCGGCAGGCACACCTCAGAGAGACTGTGTGGCTGAGCGACGTAATCGAACCCTATTGGATAGCGTACGATCGATGATGTCTCATACTGATTTGCCTGTGTCATTCTGTAGGTATGCATTAGAAATTGCCGTTCATATTCTTAATAGGGCACCATCCAAATCCGTAAAGACAACACCATTTGAAGAATGGCATGGCACAAAACCTAAGTTGTCTCACCTGAAGATTTGGGGTTGTGAGGCTTATGTTAGAAAACTACAGCCTGACAAACTTGAATCCAAGGCAGATAAGTGCATCTTTGTGGGCTATCCCAAGGAAACTTGTGGATACACCTTCTACAACAAGTCTGACAGCAAAACGTTTGTTGCCAAGACGGGACACTTTCTTGAGAAGGAGTTTCTCGCGAAAGAGTTGAGTGGGAGGAAAATAGACCTCAATGAATTGACTGACCAATCACTCCAATTGGAAGAAATGGCTACGGAAATTGTTCTGGAACCATCTTCCATAGTAGGAGCTGAAGAGAATGGCCAGAACGACATTCATAAAGATCATGATATTGATGATGATCATGATGAGAATGAAGAGGAACCTTTTATTCCCCGTAGGTCATCAAGAGTCCGTCAACCTACTGAGTTTTACGGACAGCTTGTGAATGCAATCTCGGCTGATGAGTCGGATGAACATACAAGTTACAAAGAAGCAATGGAGGGACCCGAGTTCGAGAAATGGCTTGAAGCCATGAAATCCGAAATAGACTCCATGTACACCAACAAAGTATGGACTTTGGTGGATATTCCCGAGAACCGCAAGGCCGTCGAGAATAAATGGATTTTCAAGAAAAAGATTGATGCAGACGGAAACGTATCTGTCTACAAAGCTCGACTTGTCGCGAAGGGTTTCCGACAAATTCAAGGAGATGATTACGAGGAGACGTTCTCTCCTGTAGCGATGATAAAGTCTATTCGGATCCTACTAGCAATAGTTGCATATCATGATTACGAGATATGGCAGACGGATGTGAAAATTGCATTCCTAAATGGCAACATTGAGGAAGAGTTGTATATGATGCAACCAGAGGGTTTGTCAATCCAAGGAAGGCTGGTAAGGTGTGCAAGCTTCAACGGTCCATCTATGGGTTGAAGCAAGCATCTCGGAGCTGGAATCTTCGATTTGATGAGGTCATTAAAGCTTTTGGATTTGTCCAAAACGTCGAAGAGTTCTGCGTCTATAAGAAACTGAGTGGGAGCTCTGTAGCATTCCTTGTGTTATATGTAGATGACATATTACTAATAGGGAACGATAAGAAATTCTTAGAGGAAGTGAAGGAATATCTGAATGGACAATTTTCCATGAAGGACCTAGGTGAAGCTGCGTACATATTAGGGATTAAGATCTATAGAGATAGACCTAATCGACGGTTGGCCTTGAGTCAGAACACTTATATTGACAAGATATTGAAAAGATTCAAAATGGATGACTCCAAGAGAGGTCTCTTGCCAGTTATAAAAGGTGTCAAGTTAAGTGTGACTCAATGTCCATCCACAGCAAAAGAGAAGGAGGAGATGTCCTCAAAGCCCTATGCCTCAGCCATAGGTTCTCTGATGTATGCTATGTTATGTACCAGACCGGATTTAGCGCTGGCCATTAGTATGACTAATCGCTACCAGAGTAACCCGGGAATGGCTCACTGGACAGCAGTAAAGAACATCCTTAAGTACTTAAGAAGAACCAAGGATCTCTTTCTCGTTTATGGAGGAGTTGATGAGGAGCTCACCGTAAAGGGTTACGTTGACGCAAGCCTCGGCTCAAATCTAAATGACTCGAAATCCCAGACGGGATATGTTTTCATGTTGAACGGTGGCGCAATTAACTGGAGGAGCGTCAAACAGTCAGTCGTCGCTCAATCTACAATGGAGTCGAAGTATATTGCCGCTTGCGAAGCGTCAAACGAGGCGCTGTGGCTGAAGAAGTTCATGATCGAGCTTGGCGTCTTTCCCAGTTGGACTGACCCCGTGGGAATCTTCTGCGACAACACGGGTGCCATTGCTAACGCAAAGGAGCCAAGAACTCACTCTACAGCCAAGCACATCCTCCGAAAGTTCCATGTGACGCGAGACTACGTCAGGGATGGACACACTAGGATTCACAAGGTACATACGGATCTGAACGCAGCAGGCCCGATGACTAAACCTCTTCCACAGGGCAAGTTTGAAGAACACCGAGAGACCATTGGAGTTAGATACTTACCTGATATAAGCTTTTGTAATTTGTACTCTAGTGCAAGTGGGAGACTATGGGATATGTGCCCTAGAGACAAATTAATAAAGATATTTGTTACATATCCGTTTTGTTCATAATACGTTTTATACTGTGCTATAACTGTATTACTTGGAAATACTAATATAGGTGTACTATAAAACATGGTCCGTAGTTTAACTCGGGTAAACTATCTCATTGGGCAATTGATTGATCAAGCTTTCCTAATCATGGCGACACTTAAGTCCATTGACAATGAGGTCATATCGTTAAGGGAATGATGTGATGGACGTACACCCACCTAAAGTATTGCAATGTGATCGAGTCACATAGTTCAGCGTTGCTATGACTTTGTAACGTATGGCTTAGTCCTTAGACCGTAATGATCATACGTAATTATCATCTATGAGGAGACTTTGATTTGTATCCCACCGCCTGACTGAAATATCCTGGCTATAACGGTGCACTTTGGGTATTCCGAAATAGATGGTTGATGAGTATGTTAGTAGATCAGAGCGGGATTTGTCAGTCCTTGTGACAGGACAGGTACTCTGGGCCCACTCGGTGATATTGCATCAAACACCTTGCAAGGACGTGACTAGGTCACAAGAGATGAAATGATCATGGACGAGAGAAGTTGTTTTTTGTGAACGAGATGTGAACACGGTATGTAGGATACCGACGATCAAACCTCGGACAAACAAAGTACCGCAGCACAAAGGGATTACGTCGTATCCTTAACGGTTTCCAAAAGCGATCGAAGTTCATTCGATGGAAGCGCAGGGGCTGTCAAGGATTGTAACCAGGTCCAACTGACTAGTCATTGGTCAATGAGAAGAGTCTCAACCATGTGTGTTGTTTCCCGGACCGTTAGGGTGTTACACTTAAGGGCAATCGATGCATAGGACAGTTACGGGATCAATCGGTGAAATAGGAGAAATCACCGGAATAGTTCCGGAGGAGGACGGAATGGTTTCCGGACATTTTGAATAGTTCAAAATAAAGTTTAATTGTTTTAATAATGTTTTATTATTTAATTATCTGAATTAAATATTTAAAACATATTAAATAAATTAAAAAAATGGGAAAAAGGATAAATGGGCCCATGGGGCCCATTAAGGGAGGAGGGGGTCTCCCCCCTTGGGCTTGGCGCCAAGGGTGGGGCCCATCCCCCCTATGGCCGGCGCACTCCCCCCCTTGGGAGTTTAGTCGCACATGGGGAGGGGATGAGGATCACACCCCCCCCTTGGCCTATATAAGGAGGGGTAGCCCCCCTTTTTTCCAACACACCAATATCTCCTTCTTCCTCCTTCTCCTTCACGGAAGTGGACTCCCCTTGTTTGGAGTCTGCACCTGGATTGGAGTTCTCCACCATAAGGCCGGCCGTCGTCCTGCTGGAGTTGGGATCCGTAGCCGTCTTTCTTCCGCTGCTCGCCTAGTTCGGGGCCCGGGAGGAACATCGATTGTACCGTACGTGTATAATCTCTTCGAGGCACGACACCTGTGGTGCTACTTCGTCGCCGGAGGTTTACCGGGAGTCATCCTCGCCGGTGGTGGTCTTCTACACGACAGGGAGGTCGTAGTTCTGAGTCTACGCCAACCACGTTCGCAAGAACGTTTCCCTCTTTCGGTCTTCAAAGGTATGAACACCGATTCCCTCCGTTACTTTACATCGCCATAGCATAGATCTTGGGTTCGGGTACCGTAGGTATGAAAAATTTGTGTTTTCTGCCCCGTATCCCAACAGTTCTATCGGGTGCGTGGCAGCGCTCCCGATGGGAGTAGCCCCCGAGGCTACGTTTGAGTCGTAGAGTCGAACGTAGGCTGAGATTTGTTTCCTTTGTCACTCTTTCATTATTTTCTTTCTTTTATCGGGTGCACGGCAGCGCTCCCGATGGGAGTAGCCCCCGAGGCTTTAGGTGATCGTTGGCGATCAGGTGAAGGCTTAAAGAATTGTCTTCGTCCTGCGCTCCATCCATATTTCTTCGGAGTACGTGGAGTTCCATCTGGTTGTAGCCGTGTCTTTCCTTTTGATTCCGGATAGAGCTCGATGGGTGGCGCTTGTTGCTGGGTTTCTGCTTGGACCCATTTGATTTTCGGGCTGTGTGAGCGACGATGACGTCTCTCGGGGGGAGATTTTGTAATCGATCCCCCGAGTGTTTGGGTGAGGAGATCGCGTTTGCGATGATAGCGTCTCTCGGGGGGAGATTTTGTACTCGACCCCTGAGTGCTTTGGTAAGAGATCGCGATTGCGACGATAGCATCTGTCGGGGGGAGTTTTGTGCTTGAGCCCCCGAGTGCTTTGGTAAGAGATCGCGATTGCGACGATAGCGTCTCTTGGGGGGGAGTTTTATGCTTGAGCCCCCGAGTGCTTTGGTAAGAGATCGCGATTGCGACGATAGCGTCTCTCGGAGGGAGTTTTGTGCTTGAGCCCCCGAGCGCTTTGGTAAGATTTCGCGATTGTGACGATAGCGTCTCTCGGGGGGAGTTTTGTGCTCAAGCCCCCGAATGCTTTGGTGAAGAGATCGCGATTGCGACGATAGCGTCTCTCGGGGGGAGTTTTGTGCTTGAGCCCCCGAGCGCTTTGGTAAGAGATCGCGATTGCGACGATAGCGTCTCTCGAGGGGAGTTTTGTGCTCAAGCCCCCGAGCGCTTTGGTGAAGAGATCACGATTGTGACGATAGCGTCTCTCGGGGGGAGTTTTTTGTGCTCGAGCCCCCGAGTGCTTTGTTGTGGTAGTATTTGGGCAACATCATTTTATTGCATCGAAGGTTTACACGAGCTGCCAGAGGAGCAATACTGGTGGAGACTATGGGTAGAACAGGCGTAGGTTTGATACGTCCCATGGATTTCCCACGTCATCGTCAGTCTTCGGGTTCTTCAGTCTATAGGCGCCTCCTCCTATGACTTCTGCGATTATGAACGGTCTCTCCCATTGGCGGGCGAGTAACTCTCTCTTGTATGAGCCGTAGGACAAGGTCGCCTTTATTGAAGGTTCTGGTGCGCAGGAGACTGCTTTGGTAAGTGCGCAGTTTGTTCTGGTATCCCTATGATTTTTCTAGGGCTGTGTCCCTTGCTTCGTCTGTTGTGTCTTTGTCATCTTGCAGCGCTTCTTATGCTTCCTCTTCTTCATACCCTGAGATCCGGGGTGCCCCAAATTTGAGGTCATGTGGTAGCACCGCCTCCGACCCGTACACCATAAAGAAAGGTGTGTACTGGGTTGCAGTATTCGGGGTGGTGCGTAGGCTCCATAGTACGGCAGGGAGTTCTTCTACCCAGTTGCCCGCGGCCTGCTCGAGTGGTGCGAGGAGACGCTTTTTGAGTCCTCCACATACTAGGTTGTTTGCTTTTTCCACGTGGCCGTTGGATTGTGGGTGTGCGACTGATGCATAGTTGATTTTGATGCCCAGTTCTTCGCAAAAGTTCTGGAATTCTGCTGCTGTGAAGTTTGTGCCATTGTCCGTGATGATGTTGTGTGACACCCCGAACCTGAAGATGATTGATTTGATGAAGTTCACCGTCGTGAGGGATGTGGAGCTGGTGATGGGCACTACTTCGATCCATTTGGTGAACTTGTCGACTGCTACTAGCAGGTGAGTTCTTCCTCCCTTTGATGATTTCTTCAGTGGGCCCACCATGTCGAGTCCCCAGGTGGCGAAGGGCCATGATAGTGGTATGGTCTTGAGTTCTGAGGCTGGGGCGTGCGGCCTGCTGGCGAATTTTTGACAGGCGATGCAGTGTCGTACGATGTCTTCTGCGTTTTTCATCGCAGTGGGCCAGTAAAAACCTTCTCAGAACGCTTTAGATACGAGCGCTCCGCTGCTCGCGTGGTGCCCGCAGGTGCCCTCGTGGATTTCGAGTAATAGGGCTTTGCCGTCTTCTTCATTGATGCACTTCCAGAGTATCTGGGTGATGCTTCGCTTGTATAACTGTCTGTTGATGACTGTGAATGCCTTGGATCGGCGGCTGATGCGTCGAGCTTCTGAGACGTCTTGCGGTAGTGTGTCGTTGATTAGGAATCGGAGGAACGGTCTTCTCCATGCTGGTCCTTCAAGTGTTGTTGACTCCGTAGGTTCGACCCCTTAACTGATGTTGCCTTCAGATGGACTTGCTGATGCCACTTGTGCTGGCTTTGTGGTGCCGTCATCTACAGCTGCCTCTGGTGCTGTTGGTTTCTCCTTGATGGATCGCTGGCTAATGCTTTCAAGGAAGACGCCGGGTGGTAGTGGTCCTCGAGTCGAGCCGATGTTTGCGAGTTCGTCGGCTTCCGTGTTGTTTGCTCTGGGGATATAATTGAGCTCGCAGCCGTCGAAACTTCCCTCGAGTGCGTTGTAGAGCTTCTGATAGGACGCCATGTTGTCGGATACTGCATTGCAGTCTTTCATCGCCTGCTGGACGACGAGGTTGGAGTCTCCATAGATTACGAGGCGAGTGGCACCGCATGTTTTGGCCATACGCATGCCATAGGGCAGTGCCTTCTATTCGGCTTCGTTGTTGGAGGCGTGGCTGAAGTTGACCTGGAGGATGTATTTGAGTTTGGTTCCTTTGGGGGAGACCAGAACGACTCCTGCTCCGGCTCCTTGATGTCTTTTGGACCCGTCGAAGAACATTGTCCGTGAGTTCGACAGGTCCGGGGGGCCTGGTGTCTGGACCTCCGTCCACTCGAGCAGAAAATCTGGGAGTACTTGTGCTTTGATTGCTGTCGGGTTCTTGAATTGTAGGTCTCGCGGACTGAGCTCAATGTTCCACTCGGCGACTCGCCCAGTCTCTCAGGGGTTGTTGAGAATGTCTACGAGTGATGCGCTACTCACGATTGTGATGGGGTGCTCGTCGAAGTAGTGCGACACCTTTCTTGAGGTCATGATGATGGCTAGTAGTAGCTTCTGGTAGTGCGGGTACCGCTGCTGGGATTTTGTCAAGAGCATGCTGAGGTAGTAGATGGGCCTCTGTATGCTCTGGATCTTGCCTTCCTCTGTGCGCTCGACGACGAGTACTGTGCTTACCACGCTGTTACGTGCTGCTACGTAGAGGTATAGTTGTTCTTTTTCTTTGGGTACCGCCAGGGTCGGCGGGGTCGACAGTGTCTTCTTCAGGTCCGCGAATGCTTTGCGGGCTTCTTCCGTCCACTCGAATTTCTCTCCTTTTCTCAGCAACTGGTAGAATGTCAACGTGCGCTCTCCCAATCTTCTGATGAAACGACTCAGGGCTGCGAGTCTTCCAGTGAGCTTCTGCTTGCTAGCGTAGCGTATTTGCGTTGTAGGTTTTGATGACGATGTCATCCACGTAGACCTGTACATTTCTTCCGATTTTCTATTTTAAGCATGCTTGCATCATTCGCTGGTATGTAGCGCCTGCGTTCTTGAGTCCGAAAGGCATTGTTCCGCAGCAGAATACGCCGTAAGGGGTGATGAATGATGTATGCTCTTCGTATTCTTCCTTCATCCTGATCTGATTATATCCTGAGTAGGCGTCGAGGAACGATAGTAGATCACATCCTGCTGTCGAGTCGATTATCTGATCGATTCTTGGCAGGGGAAAGTGATCCTTTGGGCAGTGTTTGTTGATTGGCCCACAGTCGATGCACATTCGCAGTACGTCTGTGTCTTTCTTGGGGACCAGCACAAGGTTGGCGACCCAAGTGGATTTCTTCGTCTCTCGAATGAATTGGGCGTCGAGTAGTCGGTTGACTTCTTCCCCGATTGCTCTGCGTTTGGGTTCTGAGAATCTTCGTAGCGCCTGCTTCACTGGCTTGGTGTTTGGCTTGATGCATAGCGCGTGCTCCGCGAACTCGCGCGGTACTCCTGGCATGTCGGCTGGGCACCAGGCGAAGATTTCCCATTCTTCGCGGAGGAAAGTGATGAGGGTCGTCGCTTGCTCTTCTGGGAGGTGGGCGTACACGCGGACTGTTTTTTCTGGGTCTGTCGGGTGCACCTGGTGGGTGACCGTGTCGCTGTCGATCTTGATGTCCCGTCCATACTCTTTTGACTCGCTTCGGCTTGCTAGCGGAAAGATACTCTTGCCTGTCGCCATGGCTATTTCTGTGAATTCTTGCTCAGCTCCGAAGGTGTCAGAGACTTTGTGGAAATAGAGGTCACATTTGTCTGACTTGATGAAGCTTCCGTTGACTGTGATTACGCCCGCGGATCCTGGCATCATGAGTTTAAGGTAGGCGTAGTGTGGAATCGCCATGAATTGTGCAAACGCTGGACGCCCCAATATGGCGTGGTACTGTGATTGCCAATCGAGTACTTCAAACTCGAGAGTGCGTCTTGCGAAATTGCGTCTGTTGCCGAAGACGGCTTCGAGCTCGATTAATCCAAGGGAATTAGCTGCTTCTCCTGGGACTACTCCGTATAACACGGTTCTTGATTTCTTCCATACTGATCGAGGGATCAGCATCTTACGCAGGGTGCTGACGAAGATTATGTTCATGCTGCTGCCTCCGTCCATGAAGATTATGTCCATGTCGTACCCTCCGATTTAAGCGTCGAGGACCAGGGACGCGTGCCCCGGCCTTGGGACTGCAGGCGGGTGGTGCCTCTGGGAGAACGTGATGCTGGTTTCTGCGTCGTGTAGCTGGTAGACTTCGATTGCGTTAAGATTCTCGGATGCTCTAGCCTACAGGGTGTAGGCGTCCTGTTGGGCTTGCGATACCTTTCCTTCTTGGATCGTGTACACCTGTCCTCGAGTGAGCGACTGCTCGGCTCGTCGGGCGCGCTTGGCTTCTTGCTGTTTTTCCTCCTTGAGGCTGTCAGCAAGTTCATTGAACAGGCGACAATCTCCCAGAGTGTGGCTCGATCTGATGTTTCCCCAGTTGTCTTCGAAGCAGTGGATCGTGCATGGTCCTTCTAACTGTTTCCTTGACCGTGAGCTTGCTAGATCCGGCGTGCCGTTTCCTCCTTGAGATTAGGAAGAATAGCGCGTGGTCCGCTGGGTGCTCGTGAGCTCGCGGGTCGACTTCGATCCATGCACTTAGATTCTGGTTCTTTATGAGATTGGCGAATTTATCTGGCCTTCGATCTGGGTCGTAGTATTCGTTGGTCCGAGTCTCTGAGTCGCTGCCCTGGCGGTTGGTGGCTGTCCGTGCGGCGGTGGGTCGTCGAGTGGTCGGCGATCGTGCGGCTGTATAGTTTGACTCGTCGGGTGGAGTCGCTTCATAGGATCCTCGCGCCTGCCTTCTGGGTCGTCTATTTCTTCCTTGTTGGCGATGATCTTGGCGGTCGCTGATCTCGAGCTCGGATTCAGTGTCTTGTTGAGCGGCGGGTGCCCGGCTGGCGGTGGGACGTTGAGTGGCCAGCAGGTCCTCTGCTTCATGTTGTAGTTCGTCGATCGGGGTCTCCGTGTAGAACCCTCGCGCCTTTCATTTGGGTCGTCGAGTTCTCCTTCGCTGGCGGCGGGCTCGGTTGCCGCCGTAGTATTGATCTTGACACGGCTGCGGGCTGAGCGATCTTGCCTGGGTGGCGGAGATATTCTCCGTGATCTTGAATTCCTCAGGTAGATTGCATCTGGTTCTTGCCCTTGAGTTGCGGCTTGCTGGAGACGGAACCGCCGAGATCGTAATTCCAACCTGTGTAGTTCCCACACATGGCGCCAATTGACGGGGATGTACCCCGGCAAATCCCATGGTCAGGGACCCTGGGTTAGTCATGAGAGGCACAGGTTGGATGATAAGCTCGTCGGCTAACAGGAGGATACGTTACTTCTCGATATTATTGATTGGAGATTGCGATTACAGGGAAGCCGAGGCTAGTGCGCACAAGGCTAGGTTACAGATTGTGTATTGCCTCATCTCGACGTCTCCCCTCCTAGCCCTTATATACTAGGCTAGGTCTCGGGGAGTCCGTCCTGGATTACAGATGAGATTTCCTAACCATGATCTTGTTCCGTACGGCAAGTTTACACCTTCCTTATGACTCGCGGACTCCTACGTCGGTGCCACTAGTGGGCCAAGGCTGGGCCCAGGCGGCATCTTTGTAGGCCTTTTGTCTTCTGGTACACCGGGTAGGCTCATCCATAGGAGTCGTGGGGTCACCCCCTCGTCACCGAGATGCTAAAGCACAGATCTATATGCTGAATGCTTTGAATGTCTCACTTCTTGACGGGATTGAGAACGTTCCAGTCGTTCGCGATTTTCCCGACGTCTTCCCAGAAGAACTGCCGGCGATACCCCCGATCAGAGAGGTTGAATTCGTCATCGACATGAAGCCATGCACTGTTCCTATTGCCAAGTGTCCTTACAAGATGCCTCCACATGAACTCCTTGAACTTAAGGAGGAAATCGACAAGGAACTTCAGAAAGTCTTCATTCGCCCCAGTTCCTCTGCATGGGGAGCACCTTCGCTCTTTGTCGAGAAAAGCGATGGAGCGAACCGTTTGGTCCAAGATTACCGACCTATCAACCAGGCCACAATACAGAAAAAGTACCAGCTTCCTCGGATCAAAGATCTATATGATCAACTTGGTGGACCAACGGTGTTCTCGAAACTCGAGTTGAGCTTGGGTTACCATCAGATCCGGGTCCGTAAGGAGGACATTCCGAAGACTGTTTTCATTACTCGTTATGGTTCATACGAGTATACCGTCATGTCCTTCGGCCTAACCAATGCTCCAGCCACTTTCCCCCGATTGATGAACTATGTATTCATGGAATATCTCGACAAGTTTGTCGTGGTTTATCTGGATGATATCTTGGTGTACTCCAAGAATGATGAACAACACACTGAACACCTTTGTCTTATACTGGAAAAGCTTCGAGAACACAAACTCTATGCTAAGTATTCTAAGTGTGAGTTATGGCTTCCCAAAGTAATCTATCTTGGTCATGTGATTTCCAAGGATGGCGTTGCCGTCAACCCAGAACGTATTCAAGCTATTCTTGACTAGACTCCTCCCAAGACTTTCAAGCAAGTCAGAAGCTTCCTCGGCCTCGCTAGCTATTGCCACCGTTTCATCGAGAACTTCTCTGAGATTGTCAACTAATCTGCTTCACAAAGGCTTCAAGTTTGAGTGGACAGACAAATGTCAGGAAAGTTTTTAAGCTCTCAAGGACAAGCTCACTTCTCCCCCAATGCTTGCTCCCACTGATACTCGTAACGACTTCGTGATATACTGCGACGCGTCTCATCAAGGATTAGGTTGTTTCCTAATGCAAGAGCGTCGCATGATTGCTTACGGCTCTCGTCAGTTGCGTTCTCATGATGATAACTATCCAACACATGATCTCGAATTGGCAGCAGTAATTTATGCATTGAAGTTGCGGCGACATTACCTCGCAGGTAATCATTGTGAGATCTACACCGCCCACCAAAGCCTGAAGTACCTGTTTACTCAGCCAGACCTGAATCTCCGCCAACAACGAAGGCTTGAGACAATAGACGATTTCAACATGGATATTCATTATACCCCTGGCAAAGCTAATGTGATGGCTGATTCCTTGAGCCACAAAGCCTACTGTAGTGAACTTTAGGTTCAAGTACAGCAGCCACTTCTGTATGAAGAGCTACTCAATCTTAACATCGAGATTGTTCCGCAGGGACATGTAAGTTCTATGGTTATTAATTCAGACCTTGAGTACTGCGTCAAGACAATACAACCTTATGATGATTTAATAAAGGAGATTAGGCGCAATATCGCACAGGGAAATCCCTCTCCCTTCACTTTTGATGATGAAGAGGTCGTGTTCTTCAAGAATCGTCTAGTGGTTCCAATAAGCCAGGAGTACACGAACTTGACCCTAGTCATCATGAAAGAAGCTCAGGACACACCTTTGTCGATTCACCCTGGTAGTACCAAGATGTACCGAGACATTCGTCGGCGTTTCTGGTGGTCTAACATGAAACAAGACATTGCCTGTTATGTTGAAGAGTGTGACGTTTGTCGTCGCGTCAAGGCCGAACATCAAAGACCTGCTGGAACTCTGCAACCACTTAAAATTCCTGAATGGAAGTGGGACAAAGTTGAGATGGACTTCATCACCGGTTTTCCCAAATCACGAAAGGGTCATGATGCTATCTTTGTCGTCATCGACCGATTCTCCAAGGTTGCCCACTTTCTTCCAGTCAAGGAGACGATCTCTGCTAGTCAGTTAGCAGACTTGTATGTTTCCAGAATTGTGTCCCTCCATGGTATTCCTTTGGAGATTAGTGCAGACCGTGGCAGCATTTTCACCTCAATATTTTGGGATAGTTTCCAAGAAGCTATGGGCACTCACCTAAACTTCAGCACCTCTTATCACCGCAAGTCGCAAGGACCGGTTGAACGAGTCAATAAAGTGCTTGAAGACATACTTCGAGCTTGTGTCATTTCATTCGGTAAGAAATGGGAGGAATTTCTTCCGTTTGCTGAATTCTCGTACAACAATACCTATCAAGCTAGTCTGCAGATGGCACCCTTTGAAGTTCTTTATGGACGTAGGTGTCGAAGCCCTCTGAATTGGTCGGAAACTGGGAAACGTACCCTCATTGGTCCGGACATTATCCAGCATGCTAAAGATCATATTCGCGTTATCCCTGCACACTTGAAGGCTGCTCAGTCCCGCCAAAAGAGCAACTATGAATGCAAGCACAAGGAAATGGTCTATCAACCTGGCAAACAAGCTTACCTCCATGTCACTCCCATGAGGGGCACTCATCGTTTCGGGATCAAAGGAAAGTTGGCTCCTCGCTACATTGGCCCGTTCCCTATCCTCTCCCGACGTGCACCAGTGGCATACCGATTGGAATTGCCGCCGAATCTCTCGCAAGTTCATGATGTTTTCCACGTGTCGCAACTTCGTCGCTGCTTCAAGGATCCTATCCGAGCAGTGGATCATGAAATATTAGAACTGCAACAGGACTTGTCTTATCAAGAACATCTGATCCGCATTCTTGATGTGTTTGAAGTTCGAACCCGCAACAAGACAACCAAATTCCTCAAGGTTTAGTGGTCGAATCACTCTAAATATGAGGCCACTTGGGAACGTGAAGATCATCTTCGTGAAGAATACCCCGATCTTTTCCCCTCTACCTCTTAAATTCTCGGTACGAGAATTATTGTAGTGGGGGAGATTTGTAACACCCTCAGTGTCATGTAACAGTAATCACTTTTGTTAATGACAATTATTGTTCCTAAACATGCCTTGATCATCTTTGAATCAAAAAAAATTCAAAATGCCCCTTGGTTGATATTAAAAATATTGTGGAAAATAATATCTTGACCAAAAATTGTGCCACCAATTTTGTTAAATACCTAAAAATCAGTGGACCATGTTAAACCAACATTGAGTATTTATTGAAATATTTAAATATAGCAAACAATTCAAACCATTGCTATAACAGCACCATTTACCCATTGCATATACAAAAGAATTACTAAATGAATTTAGTTATGACCCAAACTTTGTGTAGCCATGTTATATATTGTATCCACAATATTGGGATAGTTGCCACATTTTTCTAAAATCATTAGATAACTAAACACAGTACAAACAGAAAGCAAATGAAAGATAAGAAGGAAGAAATTAGAAAAACTGCTAAAACAAGCTCAGGGCGAAGCCCAGTCCAGCCCACTCCCTCCTTCCCCCTCCACAGCTCACACCCATGGCGTGGCAGCCATCGCACGGAGCACCATCTGGCGGCCTCGCCGTGTCGCCCATCGGCGGCTATCCGGCGACGATAAGGGCAACCCCCTGGCCCCGAACCCTAACCCTAGATTGAGCCACGCGTTTTCCCTCCTCCCCTGTTCGTTCCGCTCTCCTCACCCGAGCCGCCATGTCCGCGAGCTCGTGAGTTCGCGTGGCCAACGTGCCTCCCAGCCCGGGATGTGATGTCTAGGCGTTGCGCCATCGACGTCTTCGTCACCTCCAGGGAGCGCATGGACTAGGACGCCTCGAGCTGTGCGAATCGGGGTCGTCTTCTTCCTCTGCCCGGCGAGCTCCACCGTCGATTCCCATCGTCTGTTGCTCCCAAGCACCCAACGGGCCTACGTGTGCCTCCACGGTGATCCTACGGTCGTTTCCCTCTCCTAGCGCATAAAATCGTGGCTCGGACGCCGTGCTCGCCCCGACTGTGCTCCGGCCGCCGTCGCTTGTCGTCATCGGCGCTGTTTCGGCTACCCCACGGCCTCCCGCGGCCTCCCTTGGATGCGCGCGAGCGAGGGCAACCTGCTGGTTCCCTTGGCTCGTCACGCCGCCGCCCGTAGCGTCATCCTGGTAGATCACCGTCGTGCACCTCGCCGTCGGCGTGCACTGCGGGGCACGCCTGTGGTTTAACCAGTGGGTTATCCCACTGACCATTGGGGCCCCCTGGGTTAATTAACCCCCCCTATTAGCATAACCCCCTGATAATTACTTGAGCAACTGACCAGTGGGCCCAAGGCCATATAATTAAATCTAAGAAAACTATTAGATTAAATAACCCCCTGGGTCACTTACATGTGGGACCCATGCCATTAACTAAGTTAAATATTTGTTAAAGTATCTCTGTTAGTATGACACCTGGGCCCCACTGGAAATTGTGTAAATAAAATGATTTATTAAATTTGTTATAGTGTATGACATGTGGGTCGAGTGCATTTTAGAATAAAAATAATGATTCAATTAAATGACTAGAGGCTGACATGTGGGACCCACTGGTCAGTAGATCCCACTTGTCAGGTTTGACCAGGTCAATATCACTGTTGTGGATAATGTTGCATTTTAATAATAAAAGAAATTCCAAAAAATGCTTTTAAATGATTTAAAACTTTAGAAAATAATATCTTTTAATCCGTAGCTCAGATGAAAAACTTTTACATGAAATTGATCAGAAGAATACAATCAATAAGAATATGCTATCTGTATGCCCACCACACCCCTCTAACATACCGAACATGTAACCGTCCCCCTCCGGATCGTCTACCGATAATCACCCGGAGCTGGCAGTTCATCCCCGGATGAATTCCCGCTCCGAGAAATGCACATTGTATTGCGTTAGAACACCGATGACATTGCATCTGTCATGCCATACATCTGTTTGCAAATGATTGCTTTGTATTTACTGTTTCTCCCCCCCCCCTTATTCTCCAGTAGACTCCGCGACTACCGCCGACTACACCGTTGTTGAGTACGACTATATCGTCGACGACCGTACCCCTGTCGTCGAGCTTCCAGGCATGGAGTGCCCCTTCACCTCTCCCATATATCACCTATCTATCTATATTTATCTGTTGCACTAGGCATTGATGCTGCTACGTTAAAATCCTATTCAATTGCATAGCATGTCATTGTCGTCCCTTGATTTACCATCCCTTGTCCTATGCTGCCTATTAAATATATATATTATCCAGCAGTTAGCCATGCGCATTGTTAGAAAAGTAGGATTAGATAGCGAGACGTGATCACTCCGGGGAGTGAACGCGGATAATATATTATTACTTCAACAGGTACGGTACAGAGCAGACACCGCCAAAGTCCCATACCTCGGCCCTGCCGATCCACGTCAAGTGTGAGCTATCAAGGAGTAATCATTGTACTCCGCTCGTTGCTGACTTTGTAGTGCCGCCCTAGGGTCCCGAACCACGGTGTCCTTAAAGGTAATAATTCGGGTGAAGCAATGATGCTTGCGAGTGGTATTGCGATGGGACGACAGGGAGGGAATACCGATGTACAGGTGGGCTTAGACCCTGATCATTGTCCGTGAGAGTTACCAAACCACAAAAGTCGAGCTCTTCCAAGAGCACCCGCGAGACAAGGTAAGGTTACGGTTCACCTTGTTGGTAACCGCGCTTTGATGGGATGATAGGGCAGGCACCGATGTACTGGTGGTCCTGGCTGCTGTTCGTTGTCCGTTGTGTGAATTAGACAGGAAACGATAACGGTTGTCTGCGAGATAATAAAATGACGAATGGTTCGATGGATGACTTGAGTGGCTTAATGCAAATATGCGTTGCCTACACGTGGGGCAAGGAGTTATGGGCTCCCATGCATCATAGTCTCGTTCGAGAACTCTTCAGACTTCATTAGTACCGTGGCCTGCGCCAGGAAGTGGTATGTCTTCTTTGCTCGAATTGTGATATTTTATTTTGCTTCACCGGCCAGCCTCGCACCATGCAGGAGTACGTCAGAGTTAGGGTCCAAAGCCCTGCGTACATAGGATTTCGTCCGGCGGATGGCCTCTCTGTTGAGTTTGAAGGATGGGCTACTTTGTGTCGGATAGCCTCGGCGGGGCATTCCTAACAAGGTGTACGCCACCCTGGAGATCCGTGCGTTGTAGTGTAACAGAAGTGCGCCCCTGCAGGGAAGATTATTCTATTTGAATAGTCGTGTCCATGGTAACAGGATGCTTTATGCTGAAGTCAGATCCTACTACTACAAACTACTAGTATTAAACTGTTGGTTCCGGGCTTTCTTCCTCGCAGGGAAGTCGACGAAGTGATCTCAGAGGCATTGATAATTATTACAACTTATTATTATACAATGCTGCAGCAACTTCTGTTGCATTGTTACTTTATGCTTTATATATAACTGTTGGCTATTCTCTTCTCATGCTGCAGAATCGCATGAAGATGCTAGTCTTTGGTAGGCCTAGCTTCTCACCCTTATTCTGGTTTTCTGCAATTCAGTACACTATATAGCCTCCCCTTTCCATTGATACAAATGCACAAATGCTTAGTAGCCGGACATAAGACTTGCGGGTATGCTAGATACTCACCCTTGCTTTATTTCCCCCCTTTGTTTTATATACCCGGATTGCTGCAATCAGACGCTGGCGCCCAGGAGCAGGAGTACCCCGAAGTAGCCTACTACGACGTCGAGTTCCCCGTTGACCAGGAGTAGTTTGGAGGTTCCCGGGCAGGAGGCCTTGTCTTTTCGATCTGTATCTCTGATGTTATTTGTGCTAGCCTTCTTAAGGAAAAACTTGACTAAATATGTTTGTACTCAGATATTATGGTTTTTATAACTTATGTATTCAGATCCTCGTGATCCTTGGTATGTAATATTAGATTTATATTATTTGTGTCTAGTGTTGTGTTGTGATATTCTCACCGTGGCACTCTGATTTTGGTCGTGTACCCTGCGTGTATGATTACTAGAGACGGCTTGATTTTAGGGGCGTTATAGCCTAGACGACTGTTCATGAGAACGTATTTCCAACGATGGATGCACCGGCGAGTCTGGGCGCACTCGCCGACGCCATTGACTCTGATGACGTGGCTCTTGACGCCTTCTCCCGCGAGCGCACGGTATGTGGCTTAGAGGCTACTTGGATGATGTTGCTTGGGCAAGGGTTCCCCTGCGATTTCAATAGGGTACCCTCCGAGTTCCCTAAGTTCACTTTCGTGCACAAGCCGCTGGCATGGGAGTTGCCTAAGAAGCTGGAGGAGACGCTAGATAGGCGTACCAAGGAGCGGGCCAGCCGTGCATCTAGGACCTCGTTGACTCAGTATAGTAGCTTCCCACTAGATGTATCTTTTTCTCTGTAAAAACTGGTTGGTGCTTAGTACTTGGATCATTAAAACGAGGATTTGTCCTTGGAAGGCAGCCCCTGAGTCTGGTTTTGGCCTTGTGCGCACTCCTTGAAGTTGCATTTGAACTTGTTCTTGTATAGGCTGCTGGGACTTCAACATATGGCGGCTCCAGGAGTTTTGTTCTGCCAGCCGATGTGTCTGCTAGGGATGCATGTTATGTCTTGCATCTACCGCTCAAGGATGAAAACCATGACCTCAGACACGTGCAAGGAATTGCAGTGATAGAGAAGACGAAAAGGATCTGAGCGAAGGTGCGGCTGGATTTTCTTATCGACGATCGTCGCCAAGTGAACGACTCGTTGCTTTTTAAGGGCTCACCCAGCCCTCGAGTCCTTGTAATGTATTAGATATTGCTTGACTTTTGTTGCTTTCTACATGTATGCGATCCAACGCCCAGTCGGAGGCCGGTCGAGTGCAGACTCAACTAAATTAGCTTGGCGGTTGATGGCACTGCAGTAGTGCTCCTCGTCGGTTACCCCAAGTGGAAGGTTTGGATGTAGTAGCAGCAAATTTCCCTTACACGAGGACTGTAAGGTTTATCGAACCAGGAGGACTCCGAGGATCAACAATAAGGTGTCTGCTGCTCTGGCGCTGTTAGAAGACGTGGACATGCACACAAAAACAAATAACTTTGCGCCCAACGAGTACAAAGAGGTTGTCAATCTCTCCGGCCTTGTCATTTACAAAGGATCAAACGCACGGTGGAATTGATAGTGGTGATTGCAACTGAAAGGAAAGAAAAGCAGTAAAGAGTTGAGGTGTAAACAATGGTGGAAATATGGACCGGGGTCCCATGATGTTTACTAGTGATGTCTCTCTCTCAAAAGACGATAAAACAGCTAGGCTGGGTGAACAAATCGCAGCTGGGCAATTGACAGAATTATAAACGCATCGCAATGCTAATTATGATGCAAGAAAGTTAGGGCTCAAAAGTATGGGCAGTACGCCAAGATAAGTAGACCGTTTATCCATCAACATCTACTTACTAATCATCCACCTTGAGATATCTATCCAAAACATCTCGTTGGTATTAAGTTGCGAGCCCCACCCAAAGTGTAAACTCAAAGCAACAGACAACTGCATTAACAAACTTTGCATAAGGTAAACAATCCTTGCAACCGCAGTTACAAGCACTGTTGTTTTCTCCCTGGTGGCAACAGCACACCCGCTAGTCTCATGTTTCTGTCACTCAAGCTAGACATCGGGGGGCATGAACCCACAATCAAGCATAAACGCTCCCTCTTGGAGTTACTATCTACTACTTGGCCAAAGCAATAAAAATCAATGGAGAACATGCAAGAATTACTCAAGAACAAAACATAAAAGGAGAACCAAATATATAACTCATCGCGATTTGAACATAATCCATCGGATCCCAGCAAACATAGCATAGCAACAACAGGAAAATTACATAGATGTTGTGATCATGTAGGGCAGCTCACAAGGGCTAAGAATTGAAGCACAAGATTGGAGAAAAGACATCACATAGCTACTGGTCATGGAACCATGGTCCAAGGGGGACTACTCACAGCACATCCGGGAAGCGCTCATGGTGGTGGAGAAGCTCCTGGAGGTCAATACTCCCTCCGGCAGGGTGCCGGGAAGAGGTCTTCTGGTGCTCCCGATCATGGAAGTGAGGCGGCGGCGGAACAAAGGTGAAAATCACCATGTGGGGATCCTCCCGAGGGTTCCTGGAACGGGGTGTAAATATAGGCCAAAAGGGCACAGGGGAGGTGGCCCCCGCCCAGGCGCCCTCCTGGCGCGGTGGCCGCGCCACCTGGCCGCCTAGGTGGGGCAGGGCCCCACTTCGGGCTTATGGAGTCTTCCGATGCGTTGATTTTTTATATATATTTTTGGAATTTTTGGGGCTCCGTAAATATGGGTAAAACCCTGCAATTCACAGACATCAGCAAACAAAAACTGGCACTGGGTGCACTAAGTTAGTAGGTTAGTCAAAATATGTGTAAAAACGTATGAAAGTGTAGCAAAACACATAGCAAAGTCACCCAAAAGATCATGGAACAAGCAGTAACACATAGCTAACGTAAGATCTCCAATGGAACTAGTGGGGGTGCATCCAACTTGCTTGCTCATGAAGACCTAGAGCTCTTTTGAGGAGGCTCGTCCTTGGAATATGAAAGCCAAGTTCTATAGTGTAAGGATCCCCACATAGTTATGCATGAATTATATGAATATCTCTATGGAGTTAAAATATGACAAAGGAGTACGCGTGTGGATCTTTCAAAAATGAATAGTTGTGTTACCCCTTCTTTCTTTTTCTTTCTTTTTTTCTTTCTTTTTCTATTTTTTGTATTTGTGTGGCCTCATTGGCTCTTTCTATTTATCTCTCATTTGTCCTCTTTGGGATCTTTTAATTTGTCCTCTTTTGGGATCTTTTATTTTGTCCTCTTTGGGATCTTTTCCTCACTTAAGGGCAACACTCTATATTTTACTAGAATATAAAGAAGATCTTCGAACTTTATAAGAAGTACTCAACATAAAGAAAACTGAAAAACTATCATGATGTATGCAAATGTATGCCTCTGCCAATGTAGAAGGATATGCAATGATGCTACCGCATCATGTAGCAATGATAAGGGCAAGTCCCAACTAGCATGTGGCTCCTCGATCAAGCAAAAGCATGTATGACATGAAGATCAAGTCCTGAGATGATAGATGTTGCATGCAATGTATCTCGGAAAGGCTATGGAAATGCCTTGATAGGTAGGTATGGTGCCTGTTTTGAGGAAGGCATAAGGAGGTTTATGATGACAGAGCGTATCTTCCAAGGGTTTGGATGCACCGACGAAGTTTGCACCAACTCTCAAGATGAGAAAGGGCAATGCACGGTACCTAAGAGGCTAGCAAAATATGGATGGTGGAAGTGCCAACAACCGAATAATCGCATTAGTCCGAAGAACTCATGCACTTATTATCGGTAACTCTCTATCTAATCAGGAGGTTCACAAAGAGACAAGTACCCCGAGGAGGAGTGTATGGGGGTTTGGTTATCCTTGAACATCCTCGACCCATGGTACGTGAGGGTACTCTATATATTCCAACCCCTCCAAAGGTTAGCGATCCATCTAGTAGCTAGAGTTCTCAACTATTTTTTTTGTAGTTTACGAAAATAAGCACGGATTTCCCAAAATTCGACACATATCACTAATAGGCTCAAGCTCTTAGCACCAAAATTCCAAACATTACTCAAATCAATACCTCAAAACTATTGCAAGTTACTACTACACTTATAATAGCAACCTCAATTACCTACTCATGTAAGACACACAACTCGGTGCAACAAGCCAACTCTCTAAACAAGATAAGCATGATAACTCAAGAGAGTTCCAAAAGCAACCTAAATAAAATCTCTTATAAAAGATAAGCATGAAAAAAAGTTGCTAAGCATGAAAACGGCTACACAAAGATAAAGAATACACACAAAAAGAAAGATAAGAATACACACAAGCCTATGTTGTGTTCTAGGGTGGAGTGGAGCGTGTTTATCTTGCAAACAATGAAGGCTAGGGTCCAACTTGTTATGAAAAACAAGCAAAACTAAACAAACTAAAAAGTAAAGAGCGAGACGCTCCAAGCATAGCACATAACACATGAAGAGATAAAAATATAGCATGGAGAAGGATGAATTGATGATTGTTGATGGAGAAGGGGATGCACAGAGGCATCCCCAAGCTTAGACGCTTGAGTCTCCTTGGATATTTCTTGGGGGTGCGTGGGGGCATCCCCAAGCTTGAGCTTTTGACACTCCCGGATCTTCTTTCATCATCTTCTTTCACATATATGAAAACTCCCTTCATACGAAACTCATCACAAGCTGATTAGAGTGGTTAGTACCCATAAACAAATATATTTTTCTCGACTAGAAATAAAGATTTTCATGAAGAGCTATTTTTTCTCGAGATTGCCAAAAGTTTTTGCAAAGAAAAAGCAAGCTTAAGATTTGCAAAACGATGAAAACGCAAAATGTGGCAGAATCTGTGAAAAAACAGACCAGCAGGTAGTAAATAATTGTTCTGGGGTACTTCTGCAACCCAAATCAAAAAAACGCATAACAAACTCTAGAAATTGAATTGTATAGAGCATACTGTCAAAAAAATTCAGATCAAAAAGATGATCTGGTGATTTATCATGAATTTTTCCATCATGCAGACAGAATATGTTTCTGGACAGCATGTCACAACTTTTGAACTTTCTTGCAATCGGAGTCTAAAACTTGGCAGAAAGCTTGAAAATAAAGATACAATGATCTTGTTGCAGTAGTAACAAGCATCAAGACCACTAAAACTGAAAGTAAAAACATTTTGGGTTGCCTCCCAATAAGCGCTTTCTTTTATGCCTTTTAGCTAGGCATGATGCAAAAAGATCAAGTTGTAACAATTGAACCAGCATCAAGATCAACAAAAACCTCTTAAATAGTACAACTAGTCTTAAGAGCACTTTCAAATAAAGACCTAGTGGGAACACTTCTAGGAACAAAAGTAAATGTAGTAAGACCAATCGAAATTTCATTTCTGATTCTATTCAAGAGGGGTTTCTCTTCCAAGGAATTCATAGTTTCCACACCCCTGGCAATAGGTATATTTGTTGTGGGTTGAGGATGTTGGGGTTCGCAGCGGAAACAAACTTTTCCTAACTAGCGTTTCCCATAACCCAAGATCTAGCTAGTCGTATGACTGTAACGGAAAGGAGTGCGGAATAACACAACTCGGGGTGTAGTCCGTTGCGCGGGAAACGTTCCCGCAAACGTGGCTGGTGTAGTCGAACGAAGTTCACATCCCCCTAGTTGTGTTAGCACCCGGATGGGTGTAGCGCCACACGTGTAGCACCTCGTAGTACTCGCACACGTACGAGACTCGATGACGACCTCCGATCTCCGATCCAGGGAAGGTGGCGGAAGTAGACCTCCGGAACCAGAGTTTCCGCAGCACGACGGCCTCCATGTAGCAGAGATGCCTCAATCCCACTATAGGCCCCAAACAACCAAACAAGGGGGGCCCACCGTGGAAGAGACAAGGAAGGGGAGAAGACCGGAGAAAACCGATCTCGACTCGGAGTAATATTTATTATCTCACAAATTTATGTGTATTAAATATGTGCACCCTGTCCATCTATATATAGGCAGAGGGGAGGTAGTCAACCCCTCTCCCCTAGGAAGGTGGGACTAAAGTACCTTGCTAGGGGGAGGGCACCAGCCAAGAGGGGAGGGGTGGCGCCACCCTCATGGGCCCTAGGTCCCATGGCGCCCCCCCTCCCCTTTCCCTTTTTATTTTTCCCTTTTTATTTCCCCTAATGGGCCTTTTTCTCCAATAAGGCCCATTGCACTTTTTAATTAAAATAAAAAAAATTAATTATTAATTCAATTAATTAATAACTAAAACATATTATTTCTTGTCCCGGTGATCCGGAACACCTTCTGGCTCACTCCGAAACTCCTTCGGGTCAACATGGAACTTTTCCGGTGCTGCTTCCTTTATTCTCCCGTAACTACGATAGTTCCGAAAAGGTCTCCGATTTCATCGAGCCCTTAAGTGTGTTACCCTATGGTCCGAGAACACTCCATTCATGACCGAGATTAGGCTACGGTCAATGATCATCAGCGGGACCTGGATGCCCATAATGACCCATGTGCATTCCGGATATCAATACCGATTGGACCTTACGTCGTATAGCATTCCCTTTGTCAGAGATACTAGATTGTTCCAAGATTCGATCAACAACATCCTATGTCTGGTTCAACCTCGTTATGAAAAATCCTTATTCACTCGCTCCAGTGATATTCATCCCCGTGACCTAGTGACACGCTGCGCAACTTTGATGGATGGAATCTCACCAAGTGGGCCCTGAGTATCTATCCATCACATGGATTGACAAATCCCGCTCTTGTAACAATAATCCTCAACATATCTCCACGGAATACTCAAGATACAACCGTTACGGCCCTCATATTTCAGTCAGGCGGTGGGATGTAAGTCAAAGCATCCGAGAAGATAGCAATTATGCAAGTACTCACGGTCAAAGGAACGGTCTACTACGTTCTGTAATTACAACACTGAACCTTCATAAGTTTGATCATGTTGTAATGCTTACGTTGGGTAATGTTCATCATGTCACTCATCCAGTGAGGTGACCTCACAGTCAAGGGACGTAATTGTCCATGATCGCGAAACCACGACCATCATGTTGACCATGAACTAGTTATTGAAATAGAGGCTAACTAGGAACGCTGGGGGTTTCTATACCACACTTGTATCATTGTTTCACTGATACAGTTCTAGCACGGTATGAAACTGTTTATGAACTTGCTTAGATATATTGGAATAATAATATATTATTTGCCTCTAGAGCATATATCCAACAGTCTCCCACTTGCACTAGAGTGCTAATAATCTAGCCGCATTTTCCCGGTCATAATCATCTTATCGCATAAGTGTTCATTGATCATGCTTGCTCATGGAAGAGGTTTCGTCAACGAACTGCACCAATTCAGATTCGTATGTTTCCTTTGCAACTGGTATTGGTCAACTGGTTTGACATGCCACTCATTATCATATAATGGTTGGATATAAGTTTCGCGGGAGAGTGAGACTATTATTTCACAGTATCCTCCAATGATATTTTGGTTCAGTCTTCAGAAGACTTATCCATAGTCATATATACTGGGAAATACACTCAACTAGAAGTCCAAACTTCTTACGCTAAACTTTTATCCATACGTCTACTTTCTTTAAGTAGTATTATGTTTGTAGTGTCGTAAATCTTGCTCACATTTCTTTCATATCTTTGGTGATGTCTCTAATTCTATATAAACCCATAATATGGCTTGCAATTGTAATCTTGCATTACATTCAAGTCTATTATCCTTTCTATATTTTAGTTCATAGTCCTCAGTATTCCTCATATACTGAATGCATGGACTTCATTTCAGATTCTGTGATTTACTCATAAGGCATATCTGACGAGGGGGTGACCGCACGACTCCTATGGATGGGCCTACTCGGTGTACCCGAAGACAGAAGGCCCACGAAGATGCCGTCTGGGCCCAGCCTTGGCCCACTAGTGGCACCGACGTAGGTGTTCGCGACTCATAAGGAAGGTGCAAACCTGCCGTATGAAACAAGATCAAGGTTAGGAAACCTCATCTGTAATCCAGGACGGACTCCCCGAGACCTAGCCTAGTATATAAGGGCTAGGAGGGGAGACGTCGAGATCAAGCAATACACAATCTGTAACCCTAGCCTTGTGCACACTGGCCTTGGCCTTCCTGTAATCGCCATCTCCAAGCAATATTATCGAGCAGGAACGTCTCCTCCTGTTAGCCGACGAGCTATCGTCCAACCTGTGCCTCTCATGATTAACCCAGCGTCCCTGACCATGGGATTTGCCGGGGTACATCCCCCTCAATTGGCACCGTCTGTGGGAACCGCACAGGTTGGGAACGCGATCTCGGCGGCCTCACAAGCATCTTCAACACCCGCCGACGCGATGACTTCACTAGCACTCTTCGATCCGACGACCCAGGCGGAATCCGATTTGTTTGGGTTCCTCGGTTTCACGGCCCACCTTTCGACTCTCCGACCAGTCTTCGCCGACCTATGCTCCGGCATCAACCTGATCTTCGGAGCATATCAGATCTACATCAACCACTGGGACGCCCTCCGCCTCACGGACGACGCCCGAGCACCCGCGACGACATCTACAGTAGCAATCGACGCAGTCACCACCCGCGCGGCCACCCTTCGAGCCAGCCGCGACTGCCCACCCAATCCAATTCTTCCCTTCACCCGCGATCACTCGAGTGGACCCTCGGCCTGGAAAAGGAGCATCACACGCACGAGCAATAAGGCAGCCAGGACACCATCTCAGGTGTTCATGGCAGAAGCCGACGCACCACCAGCAAACGGCAAGGGCCAAGACGAAGACTCGAACACTCGCCAAGCCAACGGCAACACAAAAGATCCTGGAACACCAGTAAGACCATCGTGAAGCTAGGAGAAGTAGGAAGCAAACCAATGAAAGTACCACAGGGACAAGAACAGAGCAACCACAAGAGAGACAAGCCATCAAGCAGTAAACAACAAACCCCGGGTCCAGCGGACGACTGTCAGAACCCTCTGTTAGGTATTGTGCTAGGATCAAGTACTCTTGCATCATGTCAAAATTTCAAAAGAAATCCTTGAAATCAAATTTCAAAAGCAAATGGGAGAAGGAACCCCCCCCCCAGATGAATTAATTCAAAAGGCCAGATAAAAATCTTCTCCAAAAATTCATGTTATATTTTTGAAAAGTCTTATAAATGAGTGTGATCACATATCAAGTGATGTGGGACCCACCCCATGCTCATAGATTTTTTCAAATATTCAAACAGTGCCTTGGATTTAAAGAATTACCCCTATTTGATTTAAAATTCAATTCATTTGAATTTTAAAAATGTTGAAACTTTATAAGTGGCTAGTCTATATTATTATGCGGCCATATAAAAAATTTCAGCATTAAATAAAATGTTTAGCTATTTTATTTAGCTAAACAGAACAAATGTCAGAAAAGAAAAACAGAAAAGGGATCAGAAAGACTTACCAGACGCCCAGGCGAAGCCGGCCCATCCAGCCCACCCGGCCCAAAGGGGCAGCGGGGTCTTCTTCCCCGCCCCGCGCCTCCAAGCTGCTCGGTGGAATGCCACCGAGCCAGCCATGGACACCACGTCGCCGCCGAGCGCCTTCCAGGCCTCCCCGTGCCCCCTTCTCGCGCCTGGAGACGCCTCTCTCCCGTCCTGATCCATTCCCCTCTCCACGAGCTCTCTCCCCGTCTCCCTCTCCCGATTCGTCGACACCCGTGAAGAACGCCGGAGTGCGCCGCCGCACCTGCGTGGCCAGCGAGCCTGTCGAGCGCCATCGCCGTGTCCATCCTCCTCCTCGTCGTTGACTACGTCTCCCAGTGCAGCTAATCGAATACGGAGCCCTCCTAGCCGCCGGAATCGAGCTCGAGCCGTCGCCGAACCCGAAGGACGCCTTTGTCGATTTCGTCGCCGTCGAGCCCTCCTAGCTCAAGCCGCCACCTCCGTCGAGTTCCTGGTGAGCAGGCGGTCCAAACCCCTCTCTCCCCGCCCCTTATCGTTGTCTCCTTGTCGATCCGCCATGGAAGCCGAAGTCCCTCGCCGCCACGGTCGTCGTAGTCGATCACCAGTAAAGCAAACGAGCTCGGGGGGCATGTGCACCGTCTTCTCCTTGCTCCTCTGCGTCGATTGCGAGCATCACCGGCTCAAATGGTGCTCCGTAGCGAGTTCGGCCTCCAGCCAGTAGCACCGCCGCCGCAAAGCTCGACGCCGTCGTGCGTACAGAGCCTCCTAGGCTTCCCTTTCGGTCTCCATCGTCGCGCGACACCGAGAGCTTCGTCTCAGTGGTCAAAGCGCGCGATTTGGACCACGGGAACGCCATCCCGTGCGGACGCCGCCATGCTGGAAGGTCGCCGACGTTAAGCCGCCGGCAGCCCGCCGACGTGGCCTTGATCAGGGCTTAACCCCACCTGGGTTAAGTGACCCTAGGTCATTGACCAGTGGGCCCAGTGGCTTAATTAAGCCACTCGATTAATTTAAGCCACTGGATTATTTAACCCAGCCACTGACAGGTGGGACCCCCTTGTCAGCCCCCCCCCCCTGACGTCATCCTGGCGCAATAAATTGATTAAATGAATTTCCAGAAAATCAAATTGAATTAAAGAAATTCCAGAAATTCCAGAAAATACCCCAAACTTTGGAAATTCATAGAAAATTCATATTAACTCCAAATTGGACAAATAATATATGAAAAATGATCAGGAGAAAATAAGATATCCAAAAATGCAACTTTCAACTATGTTTGAGTTGATTTTAAAATGGGACCAGTAGCATATGTCATTTGAATTATTTGGAATTAATTCAAATTCAAATCAAATGCTTTTGCAACTTGGACCATGGAATTATGCTATATTTCAACCACACTTCAGAGGCATATCATACACATTTCCAAAAGGTTCAAATTGATCAAACCATGTCACATATAACTTGACTAAGTTTGAATTCAAATTGGAGTTTGAATTTGCAATTCAAATTGCAATATACTCCATTTAAATGGAATTGCTTCACACAACAAAGCATTTACATCAAGTTCCAACCTTTCATCATGTGATTGTGCATTGTTTTACTTTGCTCCTTTGCTTGTTGTTTGTCGAGTAGAGGTGGAACCGGAGCAGGAGGCTGCCCCCTTCGCTGAAGACCCAGAACCCGAACCTCGTCAGCAAGGCAAGCAAACCCCCATTGATCATGTCGATAAAATCCCACTTCCCTCTCATGTCTCGCTTATGCATTGTTTAGGATGATCACCATGCTACGGTTCTACCGCATAGATGAAACCATTCCTTTGCATGACCTATCTTTTTGTCACAGTAGTAAGCAAACCACAATCCTAGCAAATGTAGGAGTTGTTTGATATCATGTGGCCCCTGCAAATGTTTATCGCTTATTGCATGCTTAGTATGATACCATGATGTTACTGTGATGTGAGTCAGGATGATAGTGATCATGTTGATGTTGGTAGAAAAGTGTTGGTGAATCGACCCTAATACAAGGTGAACGATGAGAGGCTGTGTAGGAGTACACGGTGGGTTGTCTCGTTGAACACGGCCCTAAGTCCGAGTTCTTGTGTGGTGGTCCAAGATGAAGAGTACAACCACACATTGGGCTCACTGACCCCTCTCAACTTACTAACTCATCCCTTTCGATGTCCAGATGTCGCAATAGTTCGGAGTTCTGGTAGGTCTGTGGCCTGGATGCTAAGTGAGAGAACGGCTCAACCGAGACCGGCTTATGCACCACGCACACATCACTTGGGTCCACTTCGGTAAACCGGCCGGGTTCACGATAGTGGTAACCAACCCAAGTAGGCGGCTTTCTCGGACTAGATCGGCTATGAGGTAACAGTTGTGGTGAGCATCCTCGCTGGCACCCCTTGAATGGTGTCGAGATCAAAGGCGGTAAATGATGATCATGTGTGTGTAGCGGTACACCCCTGCAGGGTTAACAAAACTATTCGAATAGCCGCGTCCGCGGTTATGGACTGCTTGGAAAGCTTAGCTTGATTATTAGATAACTTAAACTGGATACTTCTAAAATCCACCAAGATAAGTGTGAGTGCTATGGAGTGCTTTCTCGTGGGGAAGTCGAGGAAGGCACCATAGTGGTGTAATTGGTTGGAGAAAGTAGTGGACTCGTGTACGTTTCTTACCTCAAAGTCTGGTACTCGTAGTTCAGGATTAGCCAAGTCAAAGCTGGCACTTCTGCAAGTGAACCCCACCTCCCTTTACCTTGATACATGTGCATGAGTAGTATAGCTCCTATGTAAGTCTTGCTGAGTACGACTTTGTACTCACGTTTGCTTAATCTATGTTTTAGATGAACCCACTGACCCCGAAGGTGGCTTCTTCATCGAGCTGGACGACTGCAGATCAAGCTAGTCTAGTCCCAGTCAGACGACTGGTTCCCTCGTGGAGGGCTTGTGTTTAAATAAGGCTTCTTAAGCCATTTGTTAAACTTGTCTGTACTCAGACATAATTTGCTTCCGTTTGTGTTGTAATGTTGGATCACATGTTTGTGATCTCTGTTTGCACTCTATAAGAGTTATCAATAAAATTGTACACTTTGTAGAGAATTGCAATGGTACCTACTGTTCATACAAGGCATGTGTGCTGCGTGTATGTTTATAACATGCATGTCTTGTATGGGTTTTCGAGACCTTAGTTGTTTTCTGGCTGGCGGTCTTTCATACACCAAGTGGCCCTTAGATGTGCGCAGCTTGGGGCATCGCGATGCGATTGTTCGAGACTCCGTCTCGTGCACACTTTGTGGTATGATCGAGCCCGCCCTAGACCCCGACTAAGTGATCGGGCTGGAGTAAGTCTATGTAAGAGTTATGAGATAGTCGATAGTATGGTTGAGGCGACTTGTCTTTGAATATGGGAGTTCACCACCCATATTATTAGACTTGTGTGCGGACGATGAGGACTCATCTCAGTTGATCATCCGGCCTGGATGGGATGCCCCTCACGTACGATGCTTTCCGAGAACATTCTGTGCTTGGCCTTGTCTACTTAGACAAGTGGGTACGGTTCTCGGCTCTCCATATGACTGTCTTAGATGGACTTGCATACGCTAACCCCGGGTCCCGACAATGACCCACCCAAAGAGCGAATATACCTGTCCAAGGATTCAATGGCCAGAGTAAGGGACGCAGTCGAACACGGCAAGCTACTACCATCAAACGCAACAAGGGACGAGCTCAGGGCATACAACAAATTGGCAAGCGAGCTAACCCAGCAAGCGAGACAACAACGCCTAGAGTTGGAGAAGCAAAAAAGGTGGCCGCCGAGCAGAAAAGCAATCGCAAGCCACCTCCAAGAGACGACTCCCCGGATCGCGACTCCCCTCTTCACAATAAATCGAAATTCAGCAACCTGCGACGAACAGACAAGAAGAGAGTGGTTCGGAAGATCGACGACGACTTCAAGCTAGAAGAGGAGGACGACGAAGAGGAACCCCTCACACCAGCAGAATCCCTTATAAGCGCCCGAGACTACCTGTCTCGCGCCCGAGACTGCATCAATAGCCTTGCAGATAATGAAAGACGCCATCGCCGCCTCAGCACCCAAAAAATCAAGTGCAAGGCGACCGACCAGCGAGAGGACACTAGACAGGGACCCCAGCTCACCCAATGACGACGACAGCAGCGATGAATGGCGCAAAGGCTTCGGCAAAAACAGGAAGCATGACAGTGATGACAACGATAACAGGCGCCGCAGCAGTCAACGAGACGTGCGCGACGACATCACACAGAACAAAGTCAACTGCAGCAGACGAAGACGCGCAGCACGTGAAGAGTACTCGGACGAAGAAGCCTTCGACGAACAAATTGAGCCATGCGGAGCATTATGCTTCACGCGTTCCATACGCGAGACGCGAATGCCGAGTGGGTTCAAATTGAACTCCACAACGCTAAAATACTATGGACTCGAGGAGCCAGAGGCTTGGCTCGACGACTACTTAACAGCAGTCAAGTTCCAGTGACGGACCAACGTCATGGCAATGCAGTATGTGCAGCTCATGCTCGAGAGCTCGGCACGACACTGGTTGAAGAATCTCCCGCGAGGATCCATCAGCTCATGGAGGCAGTTCCGTGAAGCCTTCATAGAAAACTTCAAATCCACATACAAGCAACCGGCATCGCTCGAGGAGCTGCGAGCATGCAAGCAAGGAACCAGGGAAACCCTGCGAGCCTACATCCAGCGGTGGACCATACACAAGAATTCAGCAGAAGACATATCAGATGAAAGCGCAATCGACGCGTTCAGGCGAGGCCTGCAGCGCATCGAATTCATGGAACAGCTCGGACAGATGAAAGTTCGAACACTCGCACGGCTGCTGGAGCAAGCCAACAGCTGGGCGGACGGCGAGGATTCCATTCGCAACGAAACAGAAATCCACACCGCACGCTCAGAGCACGACTACGACTACCACAATGGAGAAAGAGGACTCGGCCGACGAAGCAAGTGATCCAGGCGAAGTTTCTACGACGACAGAGGACCCAACAGTCGCCGCTGGCTTCCCACACGACAGAGACGGCAGGCATCACGACGACAGCAGAACGCAGAGAAGAGACAACCTCGAAGATGCGCCCCAAGCTCAGAAACGAGATTGGAGGACGAGGCAGCCGCGCGACAGCACTAGAACATACCGCTCGGCCAAAGAACAACTCGACGGACCGTGCTCGATACATGGATTCAGAAACGAACGAGGGGAGCTCAGATCAGGACACACCCTCAGGAACTGCAGAAGCTTCAACAAGTTGGCTGAGGAAAAAAGTCGATCTGCGACAACAGCGGCCCAGCCACTCGCGAGCATAGCAGTCGGACCCATTGCCCACGACGCACCACCAGCCCCTCGCCTGTCAAAAAGGCAAGTGGCGGCAATCCAGCAACGGCGCAGGACACCAGATGCAGAGGAGCAGTATCCATAAGCCCACGGCAGGATCTACATGATACAAGAAGGCAGGCCTTCAAATAGGCAGTAGAAGCAGGTCACAAGACAAGTTTTTCTCGCAGCCTCCTCGCACCCCGCTGTCCCGGAGTACTTGCGCGGTTCTAAGACAGAAATTACCTTCTCCCGGGAGGACCACCCTCCCGCCATCCCTCGACCAGGACACGCCGCGCTAGTGCTCGAGGCCAGAATTGGGAACTACGACATGTCACGAGTGTTCATGGACGGTGGTAGCGGGATCAACATCATCTTCACAAGGACACTCGAAGAAATGCTAATCCAGAGCTCCGCGCTGAAATCCTCAAGCACAACCCTCCACGGGATCGTGCCAGGAAAAGAAGTCTACCCTCTGGGAAAAATAAGCCTGGAGGTGGTCTTTGGCAATGCGACCAACTTCCACGAGGAGATCCTAGACTTTGAAGTGGTCGACTGGAAGTCGCAATACCACGCAATCCTCGGGCGACCAGCCTTCGCCCGTTTCATGGATGTACCTCACTATGCCTACCTTAAGCTAAAATTGTCAGGCCCACATGGGGTCATCACAGTCAGCGGCAGTTTCGTCAGGTCCGACCGCTGCAACAAGAAATTCCACAAGATATCAGAGGCCTTTGGAGCCCACCAATCCAGGGAGACCACGGGACCCGCAGAAGAAGTGCTCTCGTAGAAGAAGCCACCACCCGGAGGACCCGAGCACTCGGAGAAGAACCTAACTAGCCCTTAAGGCTACCACGCCGATGTTCTTAATAAAGGGGACTGTCCTCGTCAAACCCCCCCCCCTTCTTACTAAATGTAAGAAACACCAGGAAGAATATTGAAAAATGTTCTTCCAAAAATTGATTTATTGGCACTCGGGGGCTCGCCGCAGCAGCCACCCCCCGAGGATTTCTTCGCAATCACGACATAAACAAAACTGGCACTCGGGGGGCTCGCCGCAGCAGCCATCCCGAGGCGTTCTTCGCAATCGCGACATAAACAAAACTGCCACTCGGGGGCTCGCCGCAGCAGCCACCCCCCGAGGCGTTATTCGCAATCGCAACATAAACAAAACTGGCACTCGGGGGCTCGCCGCATCAGCCACCCCCCGAGGCGTTCTTCGCAATCGCGACATAAACAAAACTGGCACTCGGGGGCTCGCCGCAGCAGCCACCCCCCGAGGCATTCTTCGCAATCGCGACATAAACAAAACTGGCACTCGGGGGGCTCGCCGCAGCAGCCACCCCCCGAGGCATTCTTCGCAATCGCGACATAAACAAAACTGGCACTCGGGGGCTCGCCGCAGCAGCCACCCCCCGAGGCGTTCTTCGCAATCGCGACATAAACAAAACTGGCACTCGAGGGCTCGCCGCAGCAGCCACCCCTCGAGACGTTCTTCGCAATCGCGACCTAAACAAAACCGGCACTCGGGGGCTCGCCGCAGCAGCCACCCCCCGAGGCGTTCTTCGCAATCGCGACCTAAACAAAACTGGCACTCGGGGGCTCGCCGCAGCAGCCACCCCCCCCCCCCCCCACACACACACACACACAACGTTCTTCGCAATCGCGACCTAAACAAAACCGGCACTCGGGGGCTCGCCGCAGCAGCCACCCCCGAGGCGTTCTTCGCAATCGCGACCTAAGAAAAACTGACACTCGGGGGCTCGCCGCAGCAGTCACCCCTCGAGGCGTTCTTCGCAATCACGACACAAACAAAATCAGCACTCAAGGGCTCGTCACAGCAGCAAAACCCTTTACTGCAAAAACGAGACAACAAAGGAATACAGTACACCAAGAAGAAACACATACAAAGAAAGGAAGCATCTAACCCCCAGGATCCATCTTCGCCTTAATAAGGGCACCCAGATAACGATCGTTCTCTTCGCAAACCCGCTTCACAACTCGGCGCGCAGGCTCATCGACCGCCGCGTAATGCTCATCCATCGGGTAATCCCTACCACCTGGAGGACCCTCCACCACTTGAGCAATATCAGCTCCCGGCCAATGACTATGGACCAAGCCCAAGGCAGCTCGAGCTCCAGCATGAATCTGGTGACCCATCACACGACGCAGCTCTGCCGGCTGGGAAAATACACGGCAGAGAGTCTCAAAAGATGATGGCACCACCTGCAGCGGATAAAACTCAGAGTGGATCCCGCCTAGCACCCGGTGACAGTAGCGCAGAGCAGCGGGCACCCGTTCAACTCGAAGACGAAGCATAGCAAATTCTCGAGCACGAGCCCCATCTTCCCAGAAAGGATTGGTCGACTGCACATCAGGATCATCCAGCCGAGACATCTCCGACCGGATGGCCTTCTCCTCATCCCTGGACCACCCCGCCAGCACTTCGAAAAACAGAAGAAAAATCAAGACGATGACAGGAAAGCTACTAAATGCAGTCGAGCAATCGAGCAGCAGCCAAACTCACCTCGCAGGAGGTCAGAAAACTTCACCACCCACAAATCAAGACTATCCAGCACGGCCTCAGCACGCTCGCATTTGGAACGATGGACTGCTGCAGCCCCCTTCAAGCGAACAACTTCCCGCTCAGCGTTTCTCAGCCTCAAGCACACGGACCCGTACGCGCCCTCACGAGCTTCCTCCTTCAACGAACTCCAGGACCAAAGCACGCCTGGGGCGGCCTACCGCAAAACGAACAAAAATAAAGGACAATTGATGGCAAGAGAGTGTTAATACTCTTCAAGCCCTCGTTGATTACCCCCAAGTGCAAGGTGAGATATAGTGCAGCGGCAAGTTTTCCCTTGGCAAAGATACCAAGATTTGTCTCCCGTAGGACTCCTAAGGATACAAGAAGGTGGTAAAGTGAACAATGGCGCCGAGGTTGCAGGCTTCACCTGGACCTGCACACAGATACAAATAACTTTGCTCCCAACGAGTACAGAGGAGTTGTCAATACCTCCGGCCTTGCTGTTTACAAAGGATCAACGCAAGAGATAATAATAGTGGCAACTGAAAGTAAAGACTGAAAGTAATAAGGGTGTAAACAGTGATATGAAAATGGACCAGGGTCCCGTGATTTTCACTAGTGATGTCTCTCTCCCAAAAGACGATAAAAGTGCTAGCGAGGTAAACAAATCACAGTTGGGCAATTGACAGGATTATGAAGGCGCCGCAATGCTAACTATGCTGCAAAGAAAGGAAGGGCTCAAAAGCAATGGGCAGTACGCCAAGGTAAGTAGACCGAAATCCATCTGCATCTACTACGAATCATCCACCTTGAGATATCTATCCAGAACATCTCGCTGGTATTAAGTTGTGAATCCCACCCAAAGTGTAAACTCAAAGCAACAGACAACTGCATTAAAAGAACTATGCGTAAAGTAAACAATCCTTTCACCCGCAGGTACAAGCACCGTTGTTTTATCCCTGGTGGCAACAGCACATCCCCTAGACTCATATTTCTGTCACTCAAGCTAGACATCAAGGGGCTGAACCCACAATCGAGCATAACGCTCTCTCTTGGAGTTGCAAATAAAATACTTGGCCAAAGCAAATACCGCAACGGAGAACATGCAAGAATTTACTCAAGAACAAAATATAAAAGAGAAGAACCAAATATATTACTCATCAAAATCTGAACATAGTCTCATAATCCATCAGATCCCAACAAACTCAGCATAGCAACAGCAGAAATTACATAGATGCCTCGATCATGTGAGGCAGCTCACGAGGACTCGAAAGTGGAAGCACAAAAGGGGGAGAGATAGATCACATAACTACTGGTCACGGACCCATGGTCCAAGGGAAACTACTCACGGTACATACGGGAGGCGTCCATGGCTATGGAGGGTCTCCCGGAGGGGGTAGCTTCTCCCGGCAGGGTGCCGGAGCAGCTTCTCCAGACAGCCCCGATCTAGAAACGGCGGCGGCGGCGGAACAGAGGCGAGATCGCGAAAGAGGAGTCCGTATTAGGGGTTTCCACCCCGAGGGGTAAATATAGGCGAAGGGGGGCGTCGAGGGCCATGAGGCAGTCAGGAGGGTCCCTGGCGCGGCCCAGGGTGGGGCCGCGCCACCTTCCCTCCTGGCTGCCTGGTGGTGGCCCCCCTTCCCTCTCTTGGTGATTCTGGAAGCTTCTGTTGCGCTGATTTTTTTTATTTTTTTCCCGAAATTTTTGGAGCACTTTTAATGGCCGGAAAACCTGAAATACAAAAACAGCAGAAAACAGAAACTGGCAACTGGGTGCACTGAGTTAATAGGTTAGTCCAAATAGGTTCAAAAGTGTATGAAAGTTCAAGCAAAACATGGCAAAGTCACACAAAACATGCATGGAACAAGCAGAAATTATAGATACCTTTGGGACGTATCAACATCCCTAAGATTAATTCCTGCTCGTCCTCGAGTAGGTAAATGATAACAAGTATAATTTCTGTGGTGACATGCCACACAACCATAAAAGGACTTTTAAGTAAAGCAATCAAAGCATGCATTTCAATTCAAGTCTTAACAAGCAAGAGTCTATATTAGCATTGACACAAGCAACAAAAGAACAAAAGGTGCAAGAGCTCTCGCTGTCCGTGACTCGAATGTCTCCAGATGGTGTTTGCGTGCAAGCAAGGGATAGGGAAATACGAGAGAGAAAAAAATAAGGTTGTTGAGAACAACTATCTACTAAAGTTTAACACTTGGTCTCCTTTGGATTCTTATCTGGACTCGTCCCAAGACCACTAGCAAGGTACAAGTCAAACTGATCCACTCCCTTTCGATATTTTGAGCCCTCATGCAATGGATGAGCGTGAGCAAGAAAGTTGACACCTAAAAGGAGAAACAGAAAGAAGGTGGAGGAGGAAGACAAAAAGGTGTGAAAGGCTCACATCAATGAGGATAATCATAGGCGAGAGAAGGCCATATGATAGATATGATGTGAGGAGTAGGGATTGCCATACAACGGATGCACAAGTGAGCTAAAAGCTCTCCAAGGGAACTAGTGGGGTGCATCTAACTTGCTTGCTCAAGAAGACCTAGAGCTCGTTTGAGGAGGCTCATCATTGGAATATACAAGCCAAGTTCTATAGTGTGAAGGGCCCCACATAGCTATATGCATGATGATGATCTCTATGGAGTACAAGGGATAGAAGATGAAGTACTAGTGTGGATCAATCAAAAGGAATAGTAGTATGCCCCCTTCTCTCTTTTTATTTTTTTTCTCTTTTTCTCTTTTTTTTATTTTTTTGGTGGCCTCAATGGCTCTTTCTATTTAACTCTCATTTGTCCTCTTTGGGATCTTTTGATTTTGTCCTCTTTGGGATCTTTTTCTCACTTTAGGGGCAATACTCTATATTTTACAAGAATATAGGAGATCTTTCACACTTTACAAAGGTACTCACATAAAGAAAATGTAACTATCATGATGAAAATGTATGCTTCTCCCAGGATAGCAGGATATGCAATGATACTAGCGCGTCATGTAGCAATGATTAGGGCAAGGCCCAACTAGCATGCGGCTCATCGATCAAGCAAGTAGCATGTATGACATGAAGATCAAGTCATGAGAAGGTGGATGTTGCATGGCAATGTATCTCGGAAAGGCTATGGAAATGCCTTGTAGGTAGGTATGGTGGCTGTTTTGTGGAAAGATATAAGGAGGTTTATGATGACAGAGTGTATCGTGCCAAGGGTTTGGATGCACCGGCGAAGTATGCACCAACTCTCAGGATGAGAAAGGTCAATGCACGGTACCGAATAGGCTAGAAAAAGTATAGGTGGGTGGAAGTGTCAACTTTCCAATACTCACATTAGTCCGAAGAACTCATGCACTTATTATCGGTAACTCTCAATCTAATCATAAGGTTCACAAAGAGACAGGTACCCCGAGGAGGAGTGTATGGGGGTTTGGTTATCCTTGCGCATCCTCGACTCATGGTACGTGAGTGTACTCTAATATTCGAACCCTCCAGAGGTTAGTAATCTATCTAGTAGCTAGAGTTCTCAACAGGGTTTTTTTTTCAAAAAACACACGGATTTCCCAAAATACGACATCTATCACTAATAGGCAAGAGCTCTTGACACCATAAGTTCAAACATTACTCCAATCAATACCTCAAAACTATTGCAAGTTACTACTACAAAGAGAACAACAACTTTAACTACCTACTTTCAGTCAAGACACAGAACTCAGTGCAACAGGCAAACTCTCTAACAAGATAAAACGTGCAACCTATAGAAAGTTCAACCTAAGACAAAAAGAAAAGCTCTAGAAAAACTAAAGCACTACGACTAAACAGAACAGCAGCTAAGAAAAGAAAAAGAACAGCTCACAGCTAAAAGAATAAGCATGCAAATCCTATGAGGAGTTCTAGTTCAAGCAGAGCGTGAATCTCTCCCACACAAAAGAGTAAGTTGGGGTCTAACTTGTTACTACAGCAATCAAAGCAAAAGAAAACTAAAAACAAAACCTAAGAGCGAGACGCTCCAAGCAAAGCACATAACGCATGAATTGATAAAAATATAGTGCAACGAGAGACGAACTGATAATTGTTGATGAAGAAGGGGATGCACGGGGGCATCCCCAAGCTTAGACACTTGAGTCTCCTTGAATATTTACTGGGGGTGCACATGGGCATCCCCAAGCTTGAGCGTTTGACCCTCCTGAATCTTCTTTCATCATCCTCCATCGCGCACTTGAAAACTCCCTTCATACATAACTCATTGTAGGCTGATTAGAGAGGTTAGTACCCTAATAAAATAATTTTCCTCTACTGCAAATAAAGATTTCCAGGAAGAGCTACTGTTTCCCAAGATTGCGAAAAGGTTTTTGCAAAGAAAAAGCAAGCTTAAGGTTTGCAAAAGTGAAGAGAGACAAAACGTGGCAGAATCTGTGAAAAACAGAACAGCAGATAGAAACGAATTTTTTAGGGGTACTTCTGCAACTCAAATCAAAAAACTCAGAACATACGGAAGTTTCGTAATTGTATAGAGCATGCTGTGTAAAAAATTCAGCTCAAAAAGATGAACTGGGATTTTTCTCTGATGTTTCTAGTCACGAGGACAGAATCTGTTTTCTGGACAGCATGTCACAACTTTTACTTCCCTTGCCGTATGAGGCTAAACTTGGCACAAAGCTTGAAAATTAAAGATACAATGTTGTTGCTACAGTAGTAACAATCATCAAGACCACTAAGAACAGAACAAAATCAAAAAGAAAAACCTAAATTCGTTGTGGGCTGCCTCCCGAAAGCTCTTCTTTAGAGCCATTAGCTAGGCTTAAAGCAGAAGATCAAGTCTTTTCAAGAGAATAACTAGCCCGTGTGATGGACTCAAAAGGTAACTTAATATTTTTCCTAGGGAAATGTTCCATCCCTTTCTTGAGAGGGAATTGGAATTTGATAATTCCCTCTTTCATGTCAATGATAGCACCAACTGTGCGAAGAAAAGGACGTCCCAAAATAATTGGACAAGAGGGCTCACACTCAATGTCCATAATAGTGAAATCAACGGGAACATATTTGTCATTGACAATGATAAGAACATCGTCGATCTTCCCCAAAGGTTTCTTTACGGAAGAATCAACAAGACGAATACCAAAAGAACAAGGATCAAAAGGTTTCAATTCAAGCATATCATACATTCTTTTGGGCATAACAGAGGTACTTGCTCCAACATCACAAAGAGCATAACAAGAGAAGTTATTCAATTTAATTTTTATTATAGGATCCCAACCATCTTCTAGCTTCCTAGGTATGGAGGCTTCTAGTCTAAGCTTCTCCTCCCTAACTTTGATTAGAGCATTGGTGATATGCTCTGTGAAGGCAAGATTGAGTGTGCTAGTGTGGGGGTCTCTAGACATCTTGTGTAGGAAACCAATAACTTCAGGTAAAGTGAAGTTTTCAAAGTCTAGATCACTACTATCTATCAAGGAGGTAGTGATATCATTTAGGTTCACTTGTTTGAAAGCATCTACGTTCATAGAGGTTTCCTCTTCTAAGGTTGAGGTGGTAGCATCACCATTGATAGGTCCAGTGGGACTAGGGGTGTGATGGGTGCTAATAGTTTGGACATCCTCAACTACTTGGATAGTAGCTACTGTGTGGTAGGTAGGAAGGCTCTTAATTCTCTCTTCTTCCTCCTTTTCTCTAGCCCATCTCTCTTTGAGTTTAGCCATCATCCTAATATTTTCATTGATTTGTAACTGGATAGCATTAATAGGAGTGACCTTACTCTCCTCAAGGGGAGAGGTTCTAATTTTTAACATCTCAACATCAAGGGCTAAGTTGTCTACCTTCAAACAAAGATTATCTAATTTATCTAATTTCTCCTCCACACTCTTGTTGAAGGCTTTCTGGGTAGTGATAAAGTCTTTGAGCAAGGTCTCTAGTTCTGAAGTGGAGTTTCTGGTGGTAGGATAAGTGTTGTTCCCATAGTTGTTGGATGGGAAAGGCCTGGGATTGTTGCTACCAAAGTTACTCCTATAAGCATTATTGTTGAAGTTGTTTCTAGAGACAAAATTGACATCTACTTGCTCCAGAGAAACCAAAGAATTTAAAGGAACATCTTGAGGATCAATAGAAGGTTGCTTGGTAAGTAGAGACATGATAAGGTCAACCTTTTCATTTAAAGAGGAGATCTCCTCGACAGAGTTTACCTTCTTACCGGTTGGAGATCTCTCGGTGTGCCATTGTGAGTAGTTCAGCATCATCTCATCAAGTAGCTTTGTGGGAGCACCAAGCGTGGTTGACATAAAAGTTCCTCCCGCGGCCGAATCTAACAGGTTCCGCGAGGTGAAGTTCAATCCTGCATAAAAAGTCTGGATAACCATCCAGGTAGTCAGTCCATGTGTGGGGCAGTTCTTGACAAGCGTCTTCATACGTCCCCAAGCCTGGGCACCGTGTTCATTATCCAATTGCCTGAAATTCATAATGTTACTCCGCAATTGAATAATTTTAGCAGGGGGGTAGTACTTCCCTATAAAAGCATCTTTGCATTTACTCCAAGAATCAATACTGTTCTTGGGCAAAGATTGTAGCCACTCCTTGGCTCTTCCTCTCAAAGAGAAAGGAAAAAAGCTTCATCTTGACGATGTCTCCATCCACTTCCTTGTACTTCTGCATGTCGCAGAGCTCGATAAAGTTGTTTAGGTGCAAGGCAGCATCTTCTCCTGCTCCTGAGAATTGATCTTTCATGACAAGGTTAAGTAGAGCAGGTTTAATCTCATAAGAAGGTGCTGAAGTGGCAGGTGGAGCAATAGGAGTGTAGATAAAGTCACTGTTGTTGTGACTAGTGAAGTCACACAACTTAGTGTTTTCATTGGAACCCATAGTAGCAGCAGATATTTTTGGTATTTTTGATTAAAAACACAAAAGTAAAAACTGAAAGATAAACTAACAAGACTAAAAAGCAAAGATAAAAGATAGTGTGCAACTCCCCTATCTTGTAGACTGGAGTCCCCGGCAACGGCGCCAGAAAACTTGCTGATGGCAAGAGAGTGTTAATACTCTTCAAGCCCTCGTTGATTTCACCAAGTGCAGGGTGAGATATAGTGCAGCGGCAAGTTTTCCCTTGGCAAAGATACCAAGGTTTGTCTCCCATAGGACTCCTAAGGATACAAGAAGGTGGTAAAGTGAACAATGGCACCGAGGTTGCTAGCTTCACCTGGACCTGCAGACAGATACAAATAACTTTGCTCCCAACGAGTACAGAGGAGTTTTCAATACCTCCGGCCTTGCTGTTTACAAAGGATCAACGCAAGAGATAATAATAGTGGCAACTGAAAGTGAAGACTGAAAGTAATAAGGGTGTAAACAGTGATATTAAGATGGACCGGGGTCCCCTGATTTTCACTAGTGATGTCTCTCTCCCAAAAGACGATAAAAGTGCTAGCGAGGTAAACAAATCACAGTTGGGCAATTGACAGGATTATGAAGGCGCCGCAATGCTAACTATGCTGCAAAGAAAGTAAGGGCTCAAAAGCAATGGGCAGTACGCCAAGGTAAGTAGACCGAAATCCATCTGCATCTACTACGAATCATCCACCTTGAGATATCTATCCAGAACATCTCGCTGGTATTAAGTTTCGAATCCCATCCAAAGTGTAAACTCAAACCAATAGACAACTGCATTAAAAGAACTATGCGTAAAGTAAACAATCCTTGCACCCGCAGGTACAAGCACCGTTGTTTTATCCCTGGTGGCAACAGCACATCCTCTAGTCTCGTGTTTCTGACAATCAAGCTAGACATCAAGGGGCTGAACCCAGAATCGAGCATAACGCTCTCTCTTGGAGTTGCAAATAAAATACTTGGCCAAAGCAAATACCACAACGGAGAACATGCAAGAATTTACTCAAGAACAAAATATAAAAGAGAAGAACCAAATATATTACTCATCACAATCTGAACATAGTCTCATAATCCATCAGATCCCAACAAACTCAGCATAGCAACAGCAGAAATTACATAGATGCCTCGATCATGTGAGGCGGCTCACGAGGACTCGAAAGTGGAAGCACAAAAGGGGGAGAGATAGATCACATAGCTACTGGTCACAGACCCATGGTCCAAGGGAATCTACTCACGGTACATACGGGAGGCGTCCATGGCTATGGAGGGTCTCCCGGAGGGGGTAGCTTCTCCCGGCAGGGTGCCGAAGCAGCTTCTCCAGGCAGCCCCGATCTAGAAACGGCGGCGGCGGCGGAACAGAGGCGAGATCTCTAAAGAGGAGTCGGTATTAGGGGTTTCCACCCCGAGGGGTAAATATACGCGAAGGGGGCGTCGAGGGGACCCACGAGGCAGTCAGGAGGGTCCCTGGCGCGGCCCAGGGTGGGGCCGCGCCACCTGCCCTCCTGGCTGCCTGGTGGTGGCCCCCCTTCCCTCTCTTGGTGATTCCGAAAGCTTTTGTTGCGCTGATTTTTTAATATATTTTTCCCGGAATTTTTGGAGCACTTTTAATGGCAGGAAAACCTGAAATACAAAAACAGCAGAAAACAGAAACTGGCAACTGGGTGCACTGAGTTAATAGGTTAGTCCAAATAGGTTCAAAAGTGTATGAAAGTTCAAGCAAAACATGGCAAAGTCACACAAAACATGCATGGAACAAGAAGAAATTATAGATACGTTTGGGACGTATCAACAATCAAGCACAACAGCAGGAATGGCCAAGCAATTATTCCAATCAAAGTAACACAGATTCACCACCACGGAGGAGGCATATTACAACCAGAAGTTTCAGACAACAACACATGGCTACACCCCCCCCCCTTTGCCTACAGAGGAGGGATACTGAGCATCCACAACTTCCTGCAGGCGACGAGCCAGAACAGTGGCTCGCTCGCTCTGTTCGTCAGTATAAGCAGGGAAAGTCTCAACCAGAGAGTCGTCAATGGCAATTCCGTGCCCCATAAGATAAACAAGGGACGTGGAAAGACCACTCACCATGTTCTCCCCAGCTAACTCCTCCAAGAGATCCCCGTCATTACCAAATGCAGCAACGCGGGCGTCCAGACCAGCTGGCACCTTCGCGCCCCCCGGCATGAGGTGCTCCTGAACAAGACCCACAAGAGTGGAAGCCCGGGCGCAGGCACCCTTGGCAACATCAACAGCATCTGACATGGCATCCACGGCCCCACGGAGGACTCCAGAACCCAATGCAACCACCTCCGCCGCACTCGCACCCGTAGAGGCTGCACCAAGCAACCAAAATCACTACGGGAAGACAAAGAGTCAAAACGCCCAGCAACGGAACGACGACTTACAGATAAGTGAGTCCGCCAAGACCCGAAGACTCTCGCACTCGACCGCCTCCGCCTGCACAAGCGCATCCTCAGCCTGACGCAGGCGTACCAGCTCCTCGTGCTGATCATGCAACTCCTTCTCCTTGGAAGCCAAAGCAGCCTTGAGGTTGGAAATCGTTCTTTCCACCTTTTCAACCTGCTTTTCGGCAGTTTGACGACGGTCCGAGAAACAAGACAACAGTCAAAACAAAGGACACAGCAGTTCAAGCAGAGCAGTACATGAAGAAATACTCACTACTCATGGCAGACAAGGCATCCTGGGCAGAATTGTGGGCCTGCTGCCAACGCTCAGCTTCAACCACCAGACGCTCACAGTGCTGGAACGCCGGCTACTCGAAGAAATCAAATATTAAGACGGAACCAAAGCAAGACTACAACCAACCGCGAGCGCTTGCTTGCAGCCTCGGGGGCTACTCCCATCGGGAGCACTGGCCGTGCTCCCAATGACAATACAATGCAACGACAGAGCCAATGCAAGACTACAATCAACTGCAAACACTTGCTTGCAGCCTCGGGGGATACTCCCATCGGGAGCACTACCGTGCCCCCGATTACAAAAACTACACAAGTAAAACAGGAAACAAACTCACCAGCCCAGCTATGCGGTCGAAAAAGCGGACTTTATCCTCAACAGCGAGATCAAGACGGCCCAAGTAAGGATGACCTGGAGCAGCAGGCCTGACATCAGGAGCAACAACACCAGACGCCACAGGAAGAGCAGCAGCAGGAATCACACCAGCAGGCGAGAGAGCACAAGTCACCGACGGTAAAGGCTGACCAACAGCAGCCGAAGAATCCCCAGTATGCTTGGCGGCTGCTCCAGAGTCAGTCGACTGCAGGTCGACAGCAGCCGCACTGGTGGAGGAAGCAGCCGGAACAGTCGTAGCGCTACAGGATAAAAGCCATTAGACAAAAGAGCAGAGGAAACACAGGCCCAGCAAAGTCAAGCATATGCTTACCCGCCACACGCAGAGCGAGCACGCAACAACCTCCCAAACTTGGGCCTTTTGCACGCAGCAACAGGAGGAGACGGCCCAGCAGACGGTACAGACAGCGGGACAGCACCACTCGTCGCATCAAGATCCTTGGCACCCGAAGGCCACGATCGCTTGACACGAAAGGGAGCCGATTCCTCACTATCTCTGGTTCCCTGCATCCCGACCCACGTGGACTCGTCAGCACCAGTGGCACCCGCGAGCATGCTGGCACCAGCACTCGGAGCAGCATCGTCAGCAGCGGAAGCATCTGGCTCTTCGCGAATATCAGCATCCTCCGGCTGCAGAGGATTGCACAACACAGGAACATGATCCTACGAAAGCAAATAGCATCATCAGCAAGCATTCAAGCAAACATCTCAACCAGACGAGAAATTAAAAAAATGCGAACCTGTGGCAGCGCGTGATCAGAAGAATAAGGAAGGACGAAACCCATCTCGAAAACGCTCGAGCACTTGGTCACGTACTGGATCCGGGCCAAGAGGCCATCGGCATTAAGCTCCTCGCGGGAGCATCTCTTCGAGTCCTCGAGTCCCTCATATTGCCACATCGGACGGGCTCGAGACTGCAATGGCTGAACGTGCCTCCCATTGAAACGGTCAAGTTGTCCTTCATGAGAGCAACCCTCTCCAAGAACAGAGCCACTTCAGATGACTCTTTCGCAGACAAAGAATGGGACCATGAAGCCTGCTTGACTACTCGCGCATCGCGATTAAAGGGAGCAAGACCAAATCGTTTCCCAGCAACGTGCTGATCCTTCAGATAGAACCAACTTTTCTGCCAAGCACTGACGGAGTCAAGCATCTCCAAATCAAAGTATGAATGTTTATCCCTAATGGATATGCCCACCTGCCCCACAGCATACTCAGAGTTTGTCCTCTTTATACAAAAGAGGCGCTTCCAGAGACCCCAATGGGGATAGATCCCCAAGAAAGCCTCACAAAGGGTAATAAAGCAAGCAATGTGCAATATCCCATTGGGAGTCAAATTGTGCAGCTGAAGCCGATAGGTCTACAACAAACCACGAAAAAAAGGGTGAATCGGAAGGGCAAACCCGCATGGGAAGAACGCCTGGAAGCACACCTGCTCATCTGCCGTCGGAGCGGGAACAGGTTCATCTCCCGGAATCCGCACGGCATCTCCCGCCACCAAGCCATCAGCAATCAGCGAGCCGAGATCCGCAGCCCCAAAGGTCGAGAGCTCCCACTTGCCAGACATCTTGGTCAATTCCGGAGCAGCACGGGAGCGCGTTGTCATAAGTTTCGCAGCAAGCAGCAAAAGGAGGAAGAAGGCTCAAGAACATGGGAAATCCAGAAGCAAGAGGAGAAGGCAATGGTTGTGCCACGGTGAGAATATCACAGCACAAAACTAAACACAAAAGGATAAACCAATATGTTACAATAAAGGGGGGGTCACGTGGACCCGAATACATAAGTTATACAAGCCATAATATCATATTACAGACATAGTTAGTCAAGTTTTGCCTTAAGAAGGCTAGCACAAATAACATCAGAGATATAGATCGAAAAGGCAAGGCCTCCTGCCTGGGAGCCTCCGAAACTACTCCTGGTCCTGGTCAGTGGGGGTCTCGACGTAGTAGTATCCGCCTCCGGGGTACTCCTGCTCCTGGGCTCCAACGTCGACTGCAGCGGCCGATCAGGCAAAACATAAAAGGGGAAATAAAGCAAAGGTGAGTATCTAGTATACCCGCGAGTCTTACGTCCGCTACTAAGCATTATGCATTTGTATCAACGGAAAAGGGAGGCTGTATATATAGTGGACTGCAAGATAGAAATCAGAATGAGGGTAAGAAGCTAGGCCTATCGAAGACTAGCATCTTCTGACGATGTCTTGCAGCATGAGAAGAGAATCAGCCAACAGTTCATATAAAGCAATAAAGTAACAATGAAGCAGAAGTTGCTGCAACATTGTATAATATAAGTTGTAATGATTAATAATAACACTGCCTCCGAGTTCCCCTCCTCGACTTCCCTGCGAGGAAGAAAACCCGGAACCATACAGTTTAATAGTAATAGTTTGTAGTGGTAAGATCCAGCTTCAGCATAAAGCGTCCTATTACCGTGGACACGGCTATTCGAATAGATTAAACTCCCTGCAGGGGTGCACTACTGTTCATCCTGCACGCTCGGATCTCTAGGGTGGCGTGAACCTTGTTAGGGAACGCCCCACCAAGGCTATCCGACACATCGCAGTTCATCCTAGGCTCAGCAGAGAGGCCATCCGCCGGACTATATCCTATGCGCCAAGGGGTCTAGGTCCCTCACCCTTGCACGCTCCTGCACGGTGCGAGTCTGGCCGGTGAAGCAAAAGCAAATCCAAACACACCTGCTGCAGCAAAAAGACAAGACCACTTCCCGGCGATCAGGCCGCACTACTGCTGACGTCTGAAGAGCTTTCGGATGAACTACAACGCGGAGGGCCCACACTGTAATCCCACGTGTAGGTAGTGCGTACAGACCAACGGGTCTCTCAAGTCATCTGCCGAACCATTTAGCATTTTAATATTATCTCGCAGACAACCGTTATCGCTGTCTGACTAACAACATAACGGACAACGAACAGCAACAAGGCCCACCGGTAACGTCGGGGCCTGCCCTGTCGTCCCGTCAAAGCGCGCGGTTACCGACAAGGTGAACCATCTCCTTACCTTGTCTCACGTGTGCTCTTGGTAGAGCTCGACTTTTGCGTGGTTTGGTAACTCTCGCGAGATACGAGCAGGGGCCAAGCACGCCAGTAATGTCGGTCGTACCCTCCCTGTCGTTCCCGACAATATACCGCTCGCGGGCACCGTTGGGTCGCCCGACTTCTTACCTTAAGGACAACCGATGTTCAGGACCCTATGGCGGCAAGACAAAGTCAGCCTCGAGTGGAGTACAAGGATTACTCCTTGATAGCTCACACTTGAGGTGACTAGGCATAACCCAGGTAGGGGCCTTTGGCGGTGTCTGCTTTGTTCCATACCTGCAACAGTTATAATTAATTTATCCGCGATCGCTCCCTTAGTGATCACGGCCCGCTACCTAACCCTAGCTAACAATGCGCAGGGCTCACTGCTGAATAATGCATAAGTAATAATAGGCAGCATAGGATAAAGGAAGGTACATCAAGGAGCGACAAAAGCAGGCTATGCAATTGAATAGGATTGTAATCGTAGCAGCAGCAGTAACAATGCCTAGTGCAAGAAAGTACGGAAAAGGTAGGCGATATCTGGGGAAGAGAATGGCTCTGCTTGCCTGGAAGCTCGACGGTAGGGGCAGGGTCGTCGACGAAGTAGTCGTACCCGGCAGCAGTGTAGTCGGCGGTAGCACCGGGGTCTACCAGAGAATAAAGGGGGGAGAAACAGTAAATACAAAGCAAGCATAAACAAACAGATGAATAGCATGGCGTATGCAATGTTAACGGTGTTCTAACGCAGTGCAATGTACGTTGCTCGGAGCGGGAATTCATCCGGGGATGAACTACCGGCTCCGGGTGATTACCGGACAGGGAGTCCGAAGGGGAAGGGTTCATGCCGGAGGTGTCGTGGACATCCGACAAAGATAACGGGGGTGTATCCATGTTGGTTGAACCATTCCGGACAACTTTCGTGTTCGGAATAAATTCATCTGGATACTTTAACAGTACCGGACAAATCATCGGACAGACGGTCCGGAGGGGGACGGTTCGATGTTCGGTATGTTAGAGGGGTGTGGTTGATATACGGGTAGCGTATCCGTATTCATTATATTTTTCTGATCAATTTTCATGTATAAACTTTTTTGATCTGAGCTACGGTTTATTTTCTATGATTTTCTAAAGTTTTAAGCAATTTAAATCATTTTCTAAATTATTTTTATTTATTAACAAAAACATTATCCACAACAGTTTGACAGGTCAAACCTGACCAGTGGGTCCCACTAGTCAGCCTGACATGCTAATAAAACATTTTAATTAAATCTAATTACAGTGGGGTCCCACATGTCATAGGGACATTACATTTCTATTTTAATTAAACTAATAAATTTACAGGTGGGCCCTAGGTGTAAGTGACAAGGGGGGTTTAACTAACAAGTTTTATTTAGTTAATAGGGCATGGGGCCCATCTGTCATACACTGGGGAGGGGGTTATCCTTGTTTAATTTTAATTAACATGTTATTAGTGGAGTATGGCCCCACTGGTCATTGAGGGGGGATTAGCCAGTGGGATTCAACCCATGGCTCCACGCACGCCGGCGACGAGCCCGTCGGCAACGAGGCGAGCGAGGGGGCAACCGCCGCGCGGGGTGGGAAGGGGCGAAGGCGGCCTCGGCCAGGGGCAAGCACGTGGGCACGCGAGCCGTGGCACCCCGCCACACAGAGCACGCACAGGAGCTCGTGCTCTGGCCATGGCGACCGCGGCCATGGCGTCGAGCCCAAGCACCACTCCGACGACCAAAATCACGGCGGAGGGGCGGAATCGAACGAGGCGTTCCTCGCGCTTCTACCAGGACTAACAACACGGGCTGGGGCGGGTTGTGCTCACCGGGATCACGCCCGCGGCGGCGGCCGGAGCGCGGTCCAGTGGGGACGGAGACGCAGTGCACGGGACGCGGCGCGGGGTGAGGGGAAATGTAGCCCAGCTCACCGTGGAGAACGAAGAGGAGGCAGTGGGCTTGGGGGAGTACCGCGGCGGCCGAATTCGTCGGAGGATGCCAGCGGCTGTAGACGGAGGAGGAGCTCGATTCACGCGATTTAGGCAATCCCGGCGACGATGGTGTGGACAAGAGGAAGTAGACGAGGCTGGCGCTCCTCCTAGACGTGTCGGCGCGGTTCAAGGTGGTCGTCGGCCACGGTGGGGCGCGGTGGCGCGGCCACGGCTGCGCCCGGCCGAAACGGGGAGAGGAAGGGCGAGCACGAGGGGGATGGGGATGGGCTAGGGTTTCCAGGGGTGAGGCACGGGTCGGGGAGTTCTTATCCGCCTGGGGGAGCCGTGGATGAGCTCCACGGAGGGGGGGTCGCTGGTGGCAGTGGGGATGCCTGCCACGCCCTCCCCTGTACGGAGGTTGAAGAAGGGGGCGTGGCTGGGCTTGGGGGTGGGCTTGTTTGGCCCAGGGGGAAGAGGGGATGGGCCTCTTTGCTCTTATTCCATTTTAATTCTTTTCTGCTTTTCTTTTATGTTTGGAATTTTTGTTTTGCTTTGAAATGATTTTTGCCACATGTGAAACTTGTGGGTATATTTGTGTTGCATATATTAGAGGTGCCACAAAAAGTTTTGACCTTTTATAAATTCCTTTAGTATTTGTTTTAATTTTGCCATTGATAAAAGTGGACTTTATGCTATTGTTTTTATTTGTTGGATTTATTTTATTGCAAAATAAATTCCCAAAACTATATGGATGTGATCCATTGACTTTTAGGAATTTTACAAAATTGCTTTCACAATTTTTGGACCAAGTTTTATTTCCACTTATTTTTAATATTCATCCAAAGGCAATTTGAGTTTGTTTGGAATCAAAGATGAACAAGGCATGATCAAGGTGATTAGAGACTTGCTAATCACAAAGGTTTAATCATTAACAAAAGTTTTATTGATGCCTGACACTGAGGGTGTTACAAATCTCCCCCACTACAAGAATTCTCGTCCCGAGAATCTAAGCGGTAGAGGGGAAAAGATCGGGGTATTCATCACGAAGACGATCTTCGCGTTCCCAAGTGGCTTCATCTTCAGAATGATTCGACCACTGAACTTTGAGGAACTTGGTTGTCTTGTTGCGGGTTTTGCGTTCAGACTGGTCGAGAATGCGGCTCGGATGTTCTTGATAAGTCAAGTCCTGCTGCAGCTCAATCATATCATGTTCCACTTCACGAATAGGGTCCTTGAAGCAGCGTCGGAGTTGGGACACATGGAATACATCGTGAACTTGGGAGAGGTTTGACGGCAATTCCAATCGGTATGCCACTGGTCCACTCCGGGAAAGAATACGGAACGGGCCAATGTAGCGAGGAGCTAACTTGCCTTTGATCCCGAAGCGGTGAGTGGCCCTCATGGGAGTGACACGAAGGTACGCGTATTCGCCAGGTTGATAGACCATTTCCTTGTGCTTGCGATCATAGTTTCTCTTCTGACGAGACTGAGCAGCCTTCAAGTGGTCACGGATAACGCGAACCTGATCTTCTGCGTGTTGTATGATGTCTGGACCAATGAGAGTTCGTTCTCCAGTTTCGGACCAATTCTGAGGGGTTCGACACTTACGTCCATAGAGAACTTCAAAGGGGGCCATTTTCAGACTAGCCTGATAGCTATTGTTGTACGAGAATTCAGCAAATGGAAGAGATTCCTCCCATTTCTTACCGAATGAAATGACACAAGCTCGAAGCATGTCTTCAAGCACTTGATTCACGCGTTCGACTTGTCCTTGCGACTGGGGGTGATAAGCGGTGCTGAAATTTAGGTGAGTGCCCATAGCTTCTTGGAAACTATCACAGAACTTCGAGGTGAAAATGTTGCCTCGGTCTGAACTGATCTCCAACGGAATACCGTGGAGGGAAACAATTCTGGAAATATATAAGTCTACTAACTGACTAGCAGATATCGTCTCCTTGACAGGCAGAAAATGAGCAACCTTGGAGAATCGGTCGATGACGACAAAGATGGCATCATGACCTTTCTGTGATCGGGGAAATCCGGTGACGAAGTCCATTTCAATCTTGTCCCATTTCCATTCAGGAATAGAGAGTGGTTGCAGAGTACCAGCAGGTCTTTGATTTTCGGCTTTCACGCGACGGCAAACGTCACACTCATCAACATAACGAGCAATGTCTTGTTTCATGTTGGACCACCAGTACCGCTGATGAATGTCTTGGTACATCTTGGTACTACCAGGGTGAATCGACAAAGGTGTATCATGAGCTTCCTTCATGACGTGCGGGGCGTAGTTCAGGTTGGGCCTGTTTATGGGGACCACTAGCCGACCCTTGAAGTACAACGTACCATCATCGGCAATAGTGAAGGATGAGGGCTTTCCACTCTCGACATACCGCTTAATCCTCTGAATGTCAGAGTCATATCCATGTGCAAACTTCATGCGGTTGTATAAGTCTGGTTCGATAACCAGGGAATTCACATATCCCTGCGGAACAATTTTGATGTTCAGCTTGCGGAGCTCTTCATATAGGCGTGACTGTTGCACTTGAACTTCAAGTTCACTACAATAGGCTTTGCGGCTTAAGGCATCGGCCACCACATTAGCTTTGCCAGGGGTGTAAGAAATTCCCATGTTGTTGTCGGCTATTGTCTCGAGCCATCTCTGTTGGCGGAGATTCAGGTCTGGTTGCGTAAACAGGTACTTCAGGCTTTGGTGGTCGGTGAAGATCTCGCAACGATTACCGACGAGGTAATGTCGCCACAGCTTCAATGCATAAATTACTGCTGCCAGTTCGAGATCATGAGTTGGATACTTATCTTCGTGAGCACGCAACTGACGAGAGTCATAAGCAATCACTTTGCGCTCTTGCATTAGGACACAGCCTAATCCTTGACGCGACGCGTCACAATAAATCACGAAGTCCTTCTGAGTATCAGGTGGAGCAAGCACTGGGGGAGAAGTGAGCTTGTCCTTCAGAGCTTGAAAACTTTCTTGACATTTATCAGTCCACTCAAACTTGACGCCTTTGTGAAGCAGATTAGTCAGAGGCTTGGCAATCTTGGAGAAATTCTCAACAAAACGGCGGCAATAGCTGGCAAGGCCGAGGAAACTTCTAACTTGCTTGACAATCCTGGGCGGAGTCCATTCAAGAATAGCCTGGATACGTTCGGGGTTGACGGCAACGCCATCCTTGGAAATCACATGACCAAGGTAGGTTACTTCGGGAAGCCAGAACTCACACTTTGAATACTTAGCATAGAGTTTGTGTTCTCGAAGATTTTCCAGTATAAGACGAAGATGTTCAGCATGTTCTGCATCGGTCTTGGAGTAAATCAATATATCATCCAGATAAACCACGACAAACTTGTCGAGATATTCCATGAATATAAAGTTCATCAATCTGGAGAAAGTGGCTGGGGCATTCGTCAAGCCAAAGGACATGACAGTGTACTCGTATGAACCATAGCGAGTAATGAATGCGGTCTTCGGGATGTCCTCATCACGGACCCGGATCTGATGGTAACCCAACATTAAGTCGAGTTTTGAAAACACCGTGGATCCAGCAAGTTGATCATAAAGATCATTGATCCGAGGGAGGGGGTACTTGTTCTGTAGCGTGGCCTGGTTTATAGGTCGGTAATCGTGGACCAAACGGTTCGTGCCATCACTCTTCTTGACAAAGAGCGAAGGTGCTCCCCAAGCAGAGGAACTTGGACGGATGAATCCTTTCTCGAGGGCCGTGTCGATCTCCTTCTTCAATTCAAGGAGGTGGTGAGGTGGCATCTTATACGGGCGCTTGGCAATAGGTACGGTGCCGGGCTTCAAGTCGATGACGAATTCAACTTCCCTAATCGGGGGTATCCCCGGCAGTTCTTCTGGGAATACGTCGGTAAAATCACAAACGATTGGGACTTTCTCAATCCCTTCGAGAGGTGCGACATTCAAGGCATTCAGAGCATATATACGAGCTTCGGCATTCATCGACACAATGGCAGTATGACTCAAAATCGCGCCAGAAGGATGAAAAAGTTGGATGACCTTGGTGCCACAATAAAGTGCGGCATCGTGGGTTTTCAGCCAATCCATGCCAAGGATAAGGTCGATGGTGGAGGTTTTCAGAATGTGTGGAGAAACCATGAACTCAAATCTTTCGATCTCGACAGTGAGGTTAGGTGCAACCATGTCGACACGACACTGGGTACCGGGAGTCCGGACTATTAAGGGGGTATGCATCTTTTCGTGGTAAATGCCATGCTTAGACGCAAATGCTCCAGACATAAATGAATGCGATGCTCCTGTATCAAATAAAACAGTAGCAGGTATTGAGTTAACGAGGAGTGTACCCATCACAGTATATTCTAACAACACACCTTATTCTAACAACTTATTCTGCCAACACCCGTCCGACGCACCCGACTCGTATCCAACACACACAAAAATAACCCACCCACCCGCACCACTTCCTATCTCTCATCCGGACTCGTCCCCACCTCACGGCCCCAGCGCCCTCTCTCTGCCCACACCACCACCTCCACGCCGGCGTCCCCCACCCCCTCCAACTTGCCACGGTCGGCGCCCACGCCACCCCTCACCCACCCCTCCAACCTCCCACCTTGCCGGCGCCTCACCTCCGCCCCTTGGCGCCTCCCACGGCGGTGGCCCCCGTCCCCTCGTGATCTGGCCATCGGCGGCCACGCGAGAAGAAGGGCGACTGGATCCGGCCAGTCGCGGCCCGGTGCGGTCGGCCAGCATCGAATCGGCATCCCACGCACTCCTCAGTCTCTCCCTCTGAGTCGGCCCCCTCACTCCCAGATCATGCGCTGTCGGGGCGTGTCCTTTCCCGAGCCGTCGCGGCGACAAGGCTCTCCTTCCCTCGCGCACTACGAAGCTGGCTGCCTCCCACGCGTCGCCGGGGCGCCATCTTCCCCGAGCATCTGCGCCGCCTGGGCGCCCCTTCTCCGAGCAGCCACGCCGCGGGGGTGCCTTCTTCGCTGTCGTGCCGCCTGCTACCTCCGGCGTCACGCCCCCTGCCGCCACCAGATCAATTGTTCCCGGCGCCGGCGGCCGCCGAGGCTCTCGCCTCCAACCTCCATCTTCCCGGACGAGACCACGCACCCCCACCTGGTTTCATCCTGATCTGGCGCGACCCAGATCGAGCAGGCACGCAAGCCGGCTCCTCCGGCGGCAGGTGCGCCACGCAGGACTACGGCAGCATCGAGGTGGAGTGCCAAGGCACCGGCGCGACGCCCCCGACCACGTTGCGCCCTCGCTGCTGGGTGATGGGTGCAGTGCACAATCGTTGAGCTGTAGTCTGCCTCCCATGTGAGCTGTTGCTCAGGTCCGTCCCCATCCCTCCACTCGCACAGCTTCTCCTAGTGGATTTGGTTTTCCTCAGGTTTCTATTGCGAGTTCTGACATGATTTCATTTTGATGCAGTTTCGTGGTGAAACCTTGGATCCGGACCACACACCACCCCTGGTTGGCTGCTCTCCTGCATGGGATGTATTAGAGGATGCAGTTCTTTTACTAGTTTATTTTGTATCGTAGGTTTTTTCTGAGCGTATTAAGGAGAATCAGATGCAATGTGGTTAATTGTTGGAGAATCAAAGTTTAATGTGGTTCCTTATTTCTGTTTCTTGCGGTTTTGTTAAGTGCTGATTACAGGAGCAAAAGCAAAACAACAAGAAAAAAAAAGTGCGTTGAGCACATGTAAGAACGTGATGCAGTTCACTTTAAAAAAATAGTATTATGCTCTGTAAAGTGAAAATGGATGCATATATGTTTTGCATCGCGATGGGTGTAATCCTTACGAAGATAAATGCAGTGCGCTTGAGTGCTTCATTGGTGCATGTCACAAAAACATGCAATATTTTAAAAAATGTAGTTCACTGTTTATCATGCAATATTTAAAAAAATGTAGTTCACAAAAACATCGCTTGCAGTGCGGTTGCCCGACGAACGAACTGCACCGAGTATCGATGTTCTGATAAATAAAAAGAAAACGCATGCAGTTCTTTTTGTTCGACAATGCACTGCGGTCGCCCGACGGGCCCGACAGATGCAGTCCACTTCGCCTAATTCCGTTAAAGGTGTGTTAAAAGTTAAAAAAAGTGCAGTTCTCTCTGTTTATAAATGCAAACGGTGCCCGTCGTATGCAGTTCGCTTCGTCAATTTCGAATTCGCAAAGAACAGGTGCGTTCTGTTTTGCGATAATGCAGTGCGCTAGCACGGCCAATGCAGTTCGCTTCATCGATTCCGGGTACGCGAAAAACTGTTTCGCGGTTTAGTAAATTTGACGTAGCTTTTAAACCGTGATGAATTAGAGAGTGTGTTTTACATGAAAATGGAGCGACTTGACGACATCAATCCAACGGTGAATCAATTGCATCGATCGGACGAACGAATGAAACGAATTTACGCGAAAAACGCCCGCTGTCCACAAAAGGGGTGTATTATACGCATCAATTGGACAAGAGGCTAAAAAGTTATACTCTCTACAAGATCCGCCGGTGAAAAACAGAGTGTGCGCGTTATTTTGCGGCTAGATTTTTCTCAAATCCGTAGTGAATTAGAGAAAGTTTTCTGCATATGGATGGAGCGCCTGATCGATATCTTTCCAATGGTGTATCATTTGCATCATTCCGATGAACGGTTTAAGAGAAATCGCGAAAATACGCCCGCTGCAAAAGTATGTATCCGCACCATTTTCAAAGCTTCTCTTAATCCGTGAGGAATTAGAAGAAGTGTTCAACATACGGAAGATGATCCTTTTCCATACGAATCCAACGGTGTATCATACACTCAATTCCAACCAACGGTTAAAAAGTTATCGCGAAAATACTGCACGTGGTCTGTTTTTACCCGAGCTGCAGTGCTTCGAATACAGCAGTGCGGTTCTCTTTGCGATACGATGCAGTTCCGAATGTTGTCAGAATAGACCGGTTATATATATACATATATATATATATATACATACATACATACATACATACATACAGCCGGTCTATTCTACAATCGATGATAAAATAATATTCTACAATAATTCTGTACTACCCGAGATGAAATTATGGTACCCCTTCTGTATCACACCACCGTACTTCTTTTTACCCGAGCTGCAGTGCTTCGAATACAGCAGTGTGGTTGCAGTGCTTCGAACACATTTTGCCGGCCGAGGCGGAAGAGTAGCGTGTGGATGTGTTGCTTCGGGTGTCTGATTGATAGATACAAAAGTTCAGGTTTGGAATCAATCCGGCTGATTGATTACGTGCAAAGCTAGTAGCTTCCGATCGGTATGAGGAGGCAACGCTCAAAGAACGACCAAGATGAAGTGACACGCTATTGTTGCAAAGCTACTGCTAATTCTGAAGATTCTTTTCGCCAGCTGGAAGCAAGCATACTACAGAGTACAGTATTTTGAGAAAAAGGCCATTTCAGCAACCACGGCACACTGTAGTCTAGCCCGATGAAGCCAACTTTTCTTGTATTTTTAGTGCTTTCCGTTTCTTACAGATATACATGTTGCATTTAGATTGCTGAAGGATATGCTCCTGATTTGAAGAAAATTATCCTAACCCACTTTCTGAAAATATTCCAACAAATACACTATGGGCCAGATCATTTGGTTGTTGCTATGAAGATACTCATAAAAGAAGAATATGTGATCATTTGTTGACAAATTATATAAATGATTATATAGTTAAGCAATATAATATACATACACAATAAAAAATACAAACGCGATATCAAAAGCAGTACAATAGCATCCATATAGAGAAATACAAGGGTAATATCATGGCAGTGCAAAAAAAAATATAAGCAGTACAGGTGATTTGAGAATTTGTATATATCTTCTTATTTTCAAGTTTTCTCGACATGTATCTTGTACTTCTGCGAAATATGTGTGTTTCGTACTGCCCATAATTTTTGTATTTATCAAAATGATTAAATTGTACTGCCCAGAATTTTTTCTAGAGAACTCAAATTCCCTCCACATGTGCCTTGTACTTCTGCGGAATATGATTTTCGTACTTCCCAGCAATAAAGAAATTTTTACTTCCCTAAATGAATATTTGGTACAGCCTTTTCGTATCCGTGTACTTCTGCCGCATACCAGTTTCGTACTGCCCGGCAATAAATTTATTGTATTGCTCAAAATACATACATAATGGTTATTGTACTTCGTACGATACCACATTTATATATTTTTATTACAATTTTACACAAAGCACTAAAATAAAATATAACATCACAAATTTTTAATCAGTGTACCGTTTCAATCAGTTTCATAGTGAAGTCTAATATAACACATTCGCAGATAAAAAGATTAACATGTTCAAAATACAATGCACTTTTTCTTTGGTGAAATTCCAAGAACAATGAACACAGGGATTCCTCGCTGCTCCAGATGAACCACATAGCAGCACCACGGTGGCATAGCGGCCACGACCCTGACAAGAAGCAATTCAGTGGCTCAAACATCCAAAGGCGTGGACCAATAGACATCACAAGAACGCAGTACATACCAAGCCGCCATCGAGCTTGTAGCACACTGCCTTCACACTACTTTTTTAAACAAAAGATTGGTTAATTTGCATCCCATCGCTAGAATCTTGAACAGTGTCAGCCAACTAGGAAGGTTGTTCTGGCTTTGTGCTATGGAAAGATATGAAGTAACTCGAGGCAATCATGACCAAGTGTTGGCCTTCGCTTTGGCTCCTGGATGGATACATTCGCAAGAACAACCAGCAGAACTCCTCCATTTGACCTGTTCCATGCTAATAGTATTTAGCACACAGCCACCAGATTTTGATGGGAGCACAACTGTATTGTGCCGCCTGACGTAGCGCAATGGCACCCGGCAGAGAATTAAACCAAACTGCACTGTTTTTATAGATGAATTGCAGTGGAGTTAATTTCGTAAGCAGAACCAAAAAGGCATCTCACTTGATCTGACACCGGAGCATGACTCTTAGTACTAAAATTGCAACACCTACTGTTGTGCGCCCAATGCCGAATACCTGATTGATCCTCTTCTCGTCCTCGTTGAACCTGCCAGCGTAGCACCCACGGAGGGAGGCTCCCGTCACGGGGGAAGGAGGTGGGGGTGGGGCCTGGATGGCCGTCGATTGCCGGGGCGGGCGGAGGCGCTAGTGCTTGGGATCCGGGGCGGGTGGGGGTCGTGGTTCCGGGGGCCCACGACAGCCGGGGCGGCGGCGGTTATGTTGCCGGCGAAGGTGGCGAAGACCGGAGCTGGGCCGGCGTCGATGGCCGGGCGGAGCGAGCGGCGAGTGGCCGGGACGGGGAGGGGCAAGCAGCGGGTTGCCAAGGCGGGCGGCGGGGGTGGTTCCGAGGCAGGGGGTGCCTCGCCGGCGGAAGGAGGAAGGAGGCAGGGAGCCGATCTGTCGGGAGGGGCGTGGAATTTTGAGAGAAGAGAGTCAGAGAGGTGGACGTGGGTGAGTGAGCTTTTTTACAGAAAATTGCCTTATAGGAGGATGTTTATTGTAGACTATTATTCTACAATCAATTGTAGAATAGACCCACCCTTATATATATATATATATATATATATATATATATATATATATATCATAATACACATATGTATATGAGATGATTCTCCATATACACAAATCAATGCATGTCCATATATATATTTATGAGATCATTCTTCACACATATCAATGCATATATGTTTGAGATAATGATCATGCTTCCACTCAAATATATCCATCATATACTCATATATTTGTGGTTCAGCTCTCATCAAGTTAACGTCTTAATTCTTATGTCTTACATAAGAATAATTCTCTCAAAGCTCTCACTTGGAAAATGCCCTCTGCATTCCAAGTCTCTTGGAAGTCTCCGAAGCTCCCACTTAGTTTCATGAAACTACAGGTCCACTCAATTTTTTGGTCATCACAAAATCACTTGATCAAATCAAGATTGAGGGTTCTTGTCTTGAGGTACTATAGTCCATCTTTTTAACGAAATAAACTTTCTCATGCCCATTGCAATTCACTTTCAAATCCCAATTTGAATGAGACGCAATTCCAAGCTATGGTCCACTGTAGTGTAAATGAAATATTTTATTGATTAAAGCATTCCTATGTTTCCATAGTCAATCAATATTGAACTTTGGTCATAACAGTTTTTTGAGCCAAATAATGCCTTATGTCATGTTGCATTATTCTCAATAACTTTCCAGTTTATCGGGAATATGAAATAACCGATTTATTTCACAGGACTTGAGCCATCCTTTATGCAACTCAATATTATTTCATTCCTCCTCGTGTTCTAGGCTACCATCATTCCTTTGTATCTCAAGCAACTTTATTCCTTTTGTTTCTTTAAGAAGACTCATGATTATTGTTCTGTACAGAACGTATTCATGACAACCTTCTAAATTCAACTAAGGCTTCAACTCATATACCAAGATCATCATCTATGGCATATCCTTCCTTTTACAGTGTTGTTACAGTGGAATATGCTTCCGTTGCAATACTCTGACATTCTGAAGGCAAGGTCCAGTACCCTGGTCAAAGTTTCTACTATCTCCCATTGGATTCGTGTAGAGAAACTACTTCTCACACTACCAATTAAGCAATACAAGTTTTGCTATTCAAGGAGAATGTGTAATTTCAATTGCTTGTAGTTTTAGCACAAAGAAATTCTTTCTTTTGAAACTTTCTAACACCATCATTTATGGAGCTATCTTGTCTCATTAGATTCGGGGTGGTTTCCTAATTCATGAAGTGGGTGGTTTTAACTTAATGAATTAAACAACCTTGTTCGATAATAGTTTTAGTGCAAGGGGAAAGAATTTTTAGACCATACTAAAGTTTAGTATGACTACGAATGGTTTAAGTAGTCTAGAACTTTAAACTTCCATCGTAATTTGTGGTACAATTTCCACAAGTCTCCCATTATCTCAATACTAATACTTATCACTCAGATCAAAGCGTAGTGATTTGTATCCTTATATTCTACTTCACACTGTGATTCCTGAATCTCAGTTTTATGATCTCAATTGAATACAAATTTCAATTAATCATATGAAGTATTTAATGATAACACACGTGCCCATTTAGTACATCATTTATGTATAATGATTGGCACAAGTTCTACTTGCTAGAACTTTGTCATGGTAATGTTTAATGTAGAGGTTCATAGATCGTGTATCTAATCCATCTCATGCAATCAACATCCGATAATAAATGCACAAGTTAAATCATATATTTAATGAATTCATCAATTATGAAATCACCTTATGCAATTAAATCTTTGACTTGTTGTAATCAAGACAACTTTATCATTAAACATTGAATATCACTTGACAATAATAGCAGTATTATAAATGCTTTCTATCATAATATAAATCAAGACGTAATCAAAGTATAAGCACACTTTATTCATTTAATCAGAACAATTGACGTGTCTCATTACATGAATAACTTTGTCTCGCGAGATGCAAGACACTCAACTAAGTGTTCATACTATAATGATTACATAAGATTTATCTAATACTAAAAGTATCTCCTATGATAGATGTCTCGGTGGAATCCATGTTGGCCATCAACTGACTTGGTTGCCATCAATCCTTGATTTCACCTCTTCCCGTCCATGCAACAGCAGGTCCTGTTTTCATAAAACAGAATAAGTATCGGATACTCATTAACTGCAAATTTTGTATAAAGGGAACAAACATTTATAAAGTATATCAAGTATATACCTTCTCCATCGACAACTTATCCTTCAATGGGTTCAACTTCCAGATACTAAATTCTATCCATGAAGTCAGAGAACTCAAGGCTTTCACTCTGCTGACATAGCCATGGACATGGTCTGTATAGCTCGGTGGAAGCGAGTGCAACACCGTGTATATCACAGACTCATATGTGGTCCAATAGTCAAAGTCATCTACGAGGCTCAGATGTATCTCATGCATCTTGGCCAGATGTGCTTTCAGACAAGAGCCCTCTATCATCTTTGCAGAAAGAAACTCGCTTTCTAATTCAAATCTGGCAACTCTGAACTGATGCATGTACAATGACTTTAGCTCGTCTATCATGTCATATACGTCCAAATCATCATACTGCTCATGCAATTCTTGTGGAATGCTGGTTTCTATGACACCTTTAGACATGGCGTATGTCCTTCGACGATTCTGATAATCAGTCGCTGCTCGTGCATCCATGTCGTTTGCTAGAGGACTTCCCGCATGCTCTTTTGTTCAGAACGAAAGGTTTTCTCTCTTGAGCATAGTCCTAAGGCGTAAGTAACAACTAATGAAGTTTGACCCATTCTCATCAAGTCTTTCACCACGTAAGAAAGAAACCAATTCATGATACTAGGACATTTCCATTTTCTACAAACATAATTGCAAGGAACACAATTAAGACTAGTTCACAAAAATGAGTTCATATAAGCACATTATAAATGAGCTCGCACTAAAACAATCATCCCTCAGAAGTTTTAGTGATTACATGATCCAAATTCACTGCCCGATCTCGAATATCACGCGGCCGACGGGTCAGTTTCAAAGGTAGACAACACCTTGTGCGATCACATTAGGTATGTGACTCATGCTCGATCTTTCGATCTCTAGTATTTCGAGGCCATATCTGCATATGCTAGGCTCGCCAAATTGACCTCTGTGTTATATGCTGCTCAGCAAGGCCATATCTGCATATGCCAGGCTTGTCGAACCCAACCTCATTCGAACGGCATTTAATATGTGTGACACCCGATATGTACGGAATGTCAGCCATATGGGAGATCCTTCCAGGTGATGCACACTATGGTAGAATACCTGTGTTTGGCTTTTGTTAAGGGATCATCTTATCACATGCTACCGTCGTGTATCCTATACTAGAAAGTTTTAAGATGTTGGACTATGGCAACACTAAGTCTACAGTGTCTCCATTTGAGTTTGCTTTATCATGATGACGTTTACTACTTTCTAGTAACACATAGCAAAGCTATCACTACATCACAATCAAACAAACGATAGCCCCCACTTAGCAATACAAAGTTTAGACGATCTAGTTGTATATTGCAAGTTTTACGTGGCTGCTAGGGATTTCATAGTTAAATAGGTTTTAACCTATGAGTCAACCACAACGCTGACTATACGATTGTCTCTATTACACCCCGTACGAGGCCCTCCGTTGAAAATTCCACATCCACTAAAGTAGAGAGACAGACACCCCCAGAGCCACTTTATACGGTATAAGCCGCATGTCAAGCATGGAACCAGTCTCGCGTAAGAGTACGCGTAAGGTCGATCGGGGGCCGCTTCATCAAACAATGCCACAGATGTGAACAAGTACACGTGGGAGGGTAACAATCATACAATCAACGCCCACATCCCCGATGTGTTCTATCCGTACAGTAATACTAAGCATAGACCTAGCTCATGATACCACTGTTGGGGTTCGCAGCGGAAAACACAAATTTTTCCTAACTAGCGTTTCCCATAACCCAAGATCTGGCTAACCGTATTACCGTAATGGAAAGGAGTGCAGAATAACATATCTCGGGGCGTAGTCCGTTGCGCGGGAAACGTTCCCGCAAACGTGGCTGGTGTAGTCGAACGAAGTTCACAGTCCCCTGGTTGTGTTAGCACCCGGATGGGTGTAGTGCCACACATGTAGCACCTCATAGTACTCGCACACGTAGGAGACTCGATGACGACCTCTGATCTCCGATCCAGCGAAGGTGGCGGAAGTAGACCTCCGGAACCAGAGTTTCGGCAGCACGACGGCCTCCGTGTAGCAGAGATGCCTCAATCCCACTATAGGCCCCAAACAAGGGGGCACCGTGGAAGAGACGAGGAAGGGGAGAAGACCGGAGAAAACCGATCTCGATTCAGAGAAATATTTATTTTCTCACGAATTTCTGTGTATTAAATATGTGCACCCTGCCCATCTATATATAGGCAGAGGGGAGGGAGTCAACCCCTCTCCCTAGGAAGGTGGGACTAAAGTCCCTTGCTAGGGGGAGGGCACCGTCCAAGGGGGGAGGGGTGGCGCCACCCTCATGGGCCCATGGCGCCCCCCCTTCCCTTTTTCTTTTTCCCTTTTTATTTCCCCTGACGGGCCTTTTTCTCCAATAAGGCCCATTGCACTGTTTAATTGAAATAAAATGTTTTTAGTTATTAATTGAATTAATTAATAACTAAAACATATTATTCCTTCTCCCGGTGATCCGGAACACCTTCTGTCTCACTTCGAAACTCCTTCGGGTCAACACAGAACTTTTCTGGTGCTGCTTCCTTTATTCTCCGGTAACTCCGATAGTTTCGAAAAGGTCTCCGATTTCATCGAGCCCTTAAGTGTGTTACTGAAAGCTCAAGAATGATCAGAGGGGGAGGGGGTGAATGATCACTTCTAAAAATTCTAAGGAACTTAGAAGGAATTCATGCAAACTGCGAAGGACTAAAGATATCTCGAAGGAAATACAGTATCGAAAGATATACATAGCTTGAAAGGATTGGGAGTGTTGACACCGAATTTCGCCAGGGAAAATACGATGCAATCTATTATCAAATATAATAAATTAATTAAAATGGTAAAAATAAGAGATGATGAATCACCAAATAGACAAAGAAATTGACTATGATGAATTGCGACCGCTCTATATAAAATGGCACGCCCAGAAAAAAAAGCTAATATCTTGCAAAATTTGTGGAAAGAGATAAATAAATAAGACACCATAATATTTTTTCTCACACGTAGCTCGCACACATGAACACCGCTGTTAGTGGCGAGTACCTAATACCAACATAAAATGACCATAGGCGGCACTATTGCCAAAATATCGATTATATGCCCATCAACAAGGCCGGCGACGGTTTTTTCTATTGCCAACGTAAAATGATCATAGGCACAACAATAATATCACCAAAATATTGACTATACGATAAATGTTTGGCCTTATCCCATCGACAAGGTGAAATATCGGTGCGACACAAGAAATACATCACGCTAACAAAATATATGCATGATATATGAAAATATATTGCACTGATGAAATATATGTGTGGTGTATAGAATAATAACTAATTGACACTAATAAATTATCGGCATCGTTCCAACATCCCTATAAAATACAATCAAATTATATTAAAACAAATGGCAAAATATGTACAAATAGGTCATCAAAAGAAAGTTTACAATACATATTAATGATTCTAGCCAACCTTAAAACTTTGCTTGCTAGCTAACTTATTGCTATCGGGGCCACATGCGCATAGCACACGTCCATACATGCTACTAGAAAAACAACGTGCACCCACATAGCTATGTACATAAATGTGGATTAGGCGACGTTGCATGGCTAGTAAATTGCAAAGGGGTAATTAGCAGCCCATGGCCCAAATGCATATGGCTTCGTGTATAAGAAGAAGGAAAAGCAGCCCCCACGTTACAATCTTCCATGATCCCACGATCGAGAGGAAGTGGGCACGCACGTTCCAGTGCTCCGCTGCCTCTGGCTCTCCTATAAATACAGTCGGACCAGCGTCTATATCCGCTGCTCCTCCCCTACTCATTCTTTCTTTACTGGCCGCTGCTCATTTTCTTTCCCGGCTAAGCTGCTGCTCATCTACGCATACATCTTGCTGCTGCTCACATCCACATATACGCAAAAGCTGCTGCTGGAAGATAGCCAACCAGGCAAGGAGTTTGGAGGACGTCTGCTGAGGAGCTTGAAGAAGATAGACAAGGTGAGAATCATGAGTCTCTCCTAATCCCCTTGCTGTTTGGGTGGTCATATTGACACATCGAAAGGGCTATCTCCTCATATTATTTGCAACATGCTATTTTGCTGTTTGGGTGGTCATATTGACATATTCAAAGGGCTATCTCCTCATATTGTTTGCAACATGTTATTTTGCTGTTTGGGTGGTCATATTGACACATCTAAAAAGCTATCGTCCCCATTTCATTGCAACATATATGTTGTCTTGCTTCATGGATGGTTATGTTGACACATCCATGGAGTTTATTACTCTTGATCTGTAGTTGGGTTATGTTGACACAAACTAAGGATCTATGAATATTTGCTACATGTGTTCTTATATCCATAGGGGCTAAGTTGTTTTGCTAATACTCATGAGAATCTAACCCTTGTGACACTAAAATCATATGAGCATGCCCCTTTGTTTAGTCATGATAACATAGTGCAAACTATATAAAATATCGGCTCTTGGTTTGGTCATGTTGACACGGACCAAGTCGCATTAAATCATATATATATCAACAAAATATTGGCTCTTGGTTTGGTCATATGGACATGAACCAAGTTGCATTACAATCACATATATGGACAAGTATCGGCTCTTGGTTTGGTCATGTTGACACGAACCAAGTCGCTTGAGAATCACATATCTTGCTAAATTTGGCTCTTGGTTTGGTCATATCGACACAAACCAAGGTGCACTCCAAATTCACCTATCACTAAATATGTGCTTGGTTCGGTCATATTGACACAAATCAAGTCATTTCAAATATATATACATCTCATTAAATCGTCCCTCTGGTTTGTTCATATTGACACAAATTAAAGAGTGTGCTTCGTGTAAGAAAAACTAGAGACTTGAATCTATAAAAGAAGGAAATAAATAGTGCTCATTAAATCGCACTCCCCACATACAAAATAAACATGGCAATCAAATACTCATGTAAGATAATTACTCCATGCATTGTTTAGTCTCATATAACTAAACTGAGTTGATAATCTACATCATGCTCATGAAACATATAAACTGATACATGCTCTTGTTTGGCTACACTGCAAGCATACATTCTATGCTATGATAGTGATAGTACAAATAAAGAGAAATCACCGTGCTCCATTCGGTTATGCTACACGTGGGCATATTTCTACACGATGCTAGCCATAATACGAGTGAAGTGAAACTGCATTAAAATATGCTCATATAGTTATGTCACTAGTTTCTCATATAAAACTAGTTGGAATCATATTACACCATTAATCCCATGCGGTTATGATCGTGTCATGCACTACATATAGGTGTAGGCATATATAAACTAAACATGAGTTAAAATATACAAATTGCATGTAAGCATTGAATTCTCATGTCATGAGAAAATCTCCCATATAGATTAAAATCAAACCATGCGTTCCTCTCATGTAGGTGTGTGCATATACATAATTAAAAGATAAATAGGATCATAAAATATGATCAAATATAAAATACTCCGATGCCTTACGAGTATAAACTACGGTAAAATATTCAAAATATTACTCCATTGCCTTAAGAGTATAAACTATGGTAAAATATTCAAAATACTACTTCGATGCCTTAAGAGTATAAACTACGGTAAAATAGTCAAAATTACTCTGATGCCTTAAGAGTATAAACTATGGTAAAATATTCAAAATATTACTCCGATGCCTTAAGAGTATAAACTACGGTAAAATATTCAAAATATTACTCCGCTGCCTTAAGAGTATAAACTTTGGTAAAATATTCAAAATATTACTCTGATGCCTTAAGAGTATAAACTACGGTAAAATATTCCAAATATTGAAAGTAATCCAATACCTTAAGAGTGTAAACTATGGTCAAATACCAAAACTACTCCAATGCCTTAAGAGTATAAACTACGGTCAAATATCAAAATACTCCAATACCTTAAGAGTATAAACTATGGTCAAATACGAAAACTACTCCAATACCTTAAGAGTATAAACTATGGTCGAATATATAAAATACTCCGATGCCTTAAGAGTATAAACTACGGTAAAAATATCACAGTACTCCGAAACCATAGAGTATAAACTACGGTCATATATACAAAATATACTCCAATGCCTTAAGAGTATAAACTACGGTCAAATATATAAAATACTCCGATGCCTTAAGAGTATAAACTATGGTAAAATATTCAAAAACTACTCCAATACCTTAAGAGTATAAACTATGGTAGAATATCAAAACTATTCCGATGCCTTAAGAGTATAAACTATGGTAAAGTATATAAAATACTCCAATACCCTAAGAGTATAAACTATGGTCAAATATAGAAAATACTCCAATACCTTAAGAGTATAAACTATGGTTAGTCAAATATCTAAGCTACTCCAATACCTTAAGAGTATAAACTATGGTCAAATATAAAATTACTCCAATACCTTAAGAGTATAAATTATGTTTCAATATGATAAAATTACTCCAACACCTTGAGAGTATAAAATATGGTCAAGCAAAATATTACTCCAATACCTTATGAGTATAAACTATGGTCAAGAATGGAAAATACTCCAATACCTTAAGAGTATAAACTATGGTCAAATGCGGAATTACTCCAACAACTTATGAGTATAAACTATGGTGCCAAATATAAGGCAAATACTCCAAACTACAGATGATAACATATACAAAACTATCAAATAGATAGGTGCATGTGTTGACAACAACAAAGATAAATAGGATCATAGCCCATGTCACTTGCACTAAACATACCATGGTGCAACTGAATATCTCATCATAAAATTCCATATAGCCTCTTCATATGTTGGCTTGATGTAATGCTATATATATTCCTTCAAAGTGAACCAAATATTTCCTCTTTCATGCATCCATATATAATCACATGCGTGATCAAATTAACTCATAAAAAAGAGTTATCCCCTATATTGCACGTATGCTCACTGAATTGGCTAGTAAACCATTAAATAAATATTTATATGAAAACACTTCTTATTACTAAAATAGCAAATGGTTAATGAGCTAGGGATAAATGGCCAAAGAATCCACGTGTTATATATATGAACATCAAATGTCATATGATATGAATGAATCGAATCATGTATATTATGCTACCCATATGTTAGCATAGACAAATTCAAGGCCCCCAACCACGCCGAAGTCGAGAACAACAAGGAGGAAGACTTTTCTTTTATATTTTGTAGTCTTCTTTTATTTCTACATTTGTAATGCTCATATGTTGTAAATGCCATGTAATAGCTATGTTGGAATTCTTAATCAGGGGTTTTCTCTCCGGAGATGTAATTAACAGTTCTTTTAAGTATATGTAAGAGTTATGGAAATAAAGTACCTACAATGTTTGATCTCTCTTTTATGCTATGCATTTATGCATTTAAATTATACTATCTGTCTCTATGACGTGGACGCTTTAGTATTATTTATTCTATCGCCCCATTTTCCCGTCATCAGATTCTGGCACGCCCGGTGGGACATATTTCTCCCCTCATCTTTGAAATTCCAACATGAAATACAACATATGAGTTTTGATAATATATTCGTCTCACAAAATATATGGTGTTATGAGAAAACTAATGTGTGGCTTTCTTTACACAAGGTATGGAAGGTCAAGTACCAAGGTCGATGACACTCCGCATTGGAGATATTTGGCTTGATGTGCCAATTGGTCCATGTGTGGCTTCAGTTGATATGCATACTATGACTACATCACGAACTGAACATGACCAAGAAAAAGATGTTTACTCTGCATCCAAGGATGGGTTGATGCTCCCACTTCCAAATTCAGTCATGGGAAGTAAGAGGGCAGGCAAAAATGCTATTGCTCCTGATTTTGTGACTTCAGTTCCAACTTCATATGTGGAGGGAAATGTTGTAGGAGTGGGATCGTCATCATATGAACAATTTAAATGCCAAGAAAAAGCAATAGTGCGGGAAAAATATGGAATTCCTCCACTTGCATGCAAAGTAAAAAAGAAGACAATGCATAAGCTTCACTTTACGAAACATGTGAAGGGGGGAAACACAATATTGCCCTCCTCATCGTTTCCACACGGAAGGGCAACAAAGATGCAGAGCGCAGTCCCAGTTGACGGTCCAGAGTATATTCTTTCACTGGTCAATAAATCCAGTGGAGAATGCTCTGAGGTACCTCACAAGTTTCCCCTCGAATGCAAGAATGTGTACCCCAAATCCCATGGCTATGAAACATCTCATGTGAACCCAACATCAACATTGTCCAATCCTTTGTTGTCATCAACACCCATTGCATGTGATATCACAAATGCTTCATTTAATCCGGTGTGCAATCAACATCGGCGATCAGTTGTTGGCCATGTCAAGCTTCGCAATATCAAAGTTGGGAAAGTCCGCGTCCAATTCCCCAGGAGTTTGGACAAAAATCATCCAGATCGCCTTTTTCGTATCAACAAGGGTGGTATAAGAATTCATACTACGGTGACGAGCAACCCTTCAACGGTTGTGGCCTTCATCCGACTCATATGGAAGAAGTATCTTAATCTTGCCAAGCATCGTGTTGTCGGACTTGACTGCGAGTATACTAGATATGTCCACAGCAAAGAGCGTAAGAAGCTTCCACCCGAGCAGCAAATTGCTCTCTTGAACCAAGAGCCACAACGTGCCGCTGTCCTGCAACTTTGTGTGGGTAAGCACTGCCTGATTTACCAGCTATACCAGGCTTATGCCAGGAGTTTTATCCCCCCACTCCTCCGCAGCTTCTTGAAAAATGACACAATAGAATTTTCGGGTGCCGCCATCGCCAATGACATCAAAAATCTTGAGTTCTATAACTTGGGTATTGGAAAAACGGTTGATGTGCAGGGGCTGGGTATCAAGGTTCGTAATCAAAAAGAAGGAAACTTGGCTTCATTGGAGAATCTCGCAAAGAAGGTTGCAAAAATAAATCTTAACAAAGACAAAAGCATCACTATCAGTGAGTGGAAGAAGTTAGACCTGGACCATGACCAAATCAAGTATGCATGTCTGGATGCCTATGCAAGCTTCGAGGTTTATAGGCGACATTACAACATAACCGGTTATCTTAGAACCCGTTGAGATGATTTGTCCCTTAGTGAAATATGAGACAATAGGTTATTGAGTTTTTATCAAAGGAAAATATGTACACGACCATTGTTTCTTTATAAGATGGTTATACCAAATTTAGCAGGATTTTTTTTCATACAATGTCTCGGGAAAATGAATGTATTTTTTTTGTATCATCATACTTTCTCCTTGCTGGAATTGAGTGCTATTATCCAGATACTTAAAGCGTAGATTTTGCACTAATGCTTGCACTAGAAATGTTGCTACATTACGTGTTGGAATATACTATGCACTCATATTTTCTCTCTCTTTCTGAAGTATGGCGTCACTAAATAAATGCCCAAAATATTACTCCTTTCTCTCACGAGTCTAAACTGAGGCACCCAAAATATACTCCGCACCCTCATGAGTATAAACTGGGGCACATATTAACAAAAACCTACTCCGCACCCTCATGAGTATAAACTTGGGCACATAAAAATAAAAATCTACTCCATACCCTCATGAGTATAAACTGGGGCACCAAACATATTACTCCAACAAACTTACGAGTTTAAACGGTGTCATCTAAAATGAAATAAATAAAATATGACTTAAATAAACTTATGAGAATAAAAAAAACACTCTAGAAACCTCACGAGTATAAACTGTGGGATAACAAGATATATACTCCAAAAACATATGAGTCTAAACTATGATGCAAAGGAAATAAAATCATCACGCATACTGCATACCTTCACGTGTATAAACCGAGAAAAAAAATCCTACTCTTGAAACCTCATGAGTACAATTTGTGGCATATATGGAAATATACTCCAATGACTTACGAGTCTAAACTGCGGCATTACGTATACAAAGAGATTAATAAATAAAAAAGGCTAAAGAACCTTTGGAACTAAACTACGGCCCGCATGAGAAAATCTATGCTGGTGAGTGTATGGTGTGACGCGCTGCGGAAATACGCACCATGCTTCAACAACCAAAGACATTAAATCCATCTTTATTTCTAAGAATGAAGGGGTTATAAAAAAACATGCCCGATATCAAGAATAGCATAGTTTCCCATCACCAATATATTATGAAATGCGAAACAAGATGAAGCGCAAATATGAGTGAAGTCAGCAGTGACACATTCCCGTAAATTTGGAAGAAGAAATGTGAGATAAGCATAACATTGAAGGAAGCGCAATGCTTGAATATGGTTGCTTCCATGATGTGCCCGAAAGATACTAGGAGCAAGGAGGTGGTGTCATGAAAGAGCACCACCATATACTCATAAAATATTCAGTCACCCCAAAAGTTTGCAAGTCCACTAAATGTAAAAAAAGCATGCAATTTTATGGGAGGATATTACAATGAGTGCATACAAAAAAAATTACCCTAAAATCTCCTATAGGACCAAGCATCCAACTTGAGGCTCAATATATATATATATATATATATGTATATGTATATACAAACATGCATAGTGTATCACGACGCCAAGGTACATCAAACCCTACACCATGAGCGACGTAAAAAAAATACTCTGAATCACGCGAGTATACAGTAATATGTTCAAGGTGACATGAATATAGCCTAATGCTAAAAAAATCATTATAAAATTTATCTCTACTCCAACATCTTAAGAGTATAAACTGTGTTTCAACAAAGCAACGGTTTCATGCGTGTGCATATAGGAGTAAATACTCCTATCATGGAATTTAATAAAACATACTCCTAAAAATGCTCCAATGCTTCAAGAGCCAAAACTGCAAGCATAAACTGAGTGATTATATTATTCCAAAGCTAGATTCACGAGTTCAAATAGGAAGCTCAAGTACGAACCAAAAATCCAACGTCTCGTCGACCTCCATAATGGTTGATTTTAATTTCAAAAGAATTTTTATTGAAAATAACATAAGCTCTCAATCTTAGTTAAGTTGCAAAAGCCCAACTATGAGTGCCATTGAAAGGAAAAGGTTGAAAATTACACTCCTTTGGTACTTCAAACTTAGATAAGCTTCCAACAAAGAATACATTAAGCAATATGATTTTCAAAATCATGCAAGATTAAATTGTGATTAACTTCCAATGTATGATCCACCACTTTAAGCACATAAATTGTGGTTCACTTAAAATCTACCCCCGGGCTATACGAGTATAAACTAGTAGCCACATGTGATGAAACAAAGAAATATAACACTCCCAGGCTATACGAGTATAAACTAGTAGTCACATGTGATGAAAGAAAGAAATATAATACTCCCAGGCTATACGAGTATAAACTAGTAGCCACATGTGATGAAACAAAGAAATATAACACTCCCAGGCTATACGAGTATAAACTAGTAGCCACATGTGATGAAAGAAAGAAATATAACACTCCCAGACTATACGAGTATAAACTAATAGCCTCATGTAAAAAAATGCTCAAGGATAGATGAGTATAAATTGCTGTCCTTCTAAACACTGAGCATTATGAGGTTATAGTCTCATGTGTAAAAAAACACATGATACTCCAAGCTATATGAGTATAAACTATTAGCATCATGTTAAAAAGATCAAGTACTTCAAGGGCAGATGAGTATAAATTATCATCCTCATTGAATACTATATGAGCTAGTAGGCTCATGTATGAACGACATAACACTCCAAGCTATATGAATATAAACTTTTAGCCTCATGAAAAATAGTACTCCATGCTATATGAGTATAAAATACTAGCCTCATGTACAAAAAATCAAATACTTCAAGGTTATATGAGTATAAATTATCACCCTCAGTGAACTCTTGAGATACATGAGCTAATAGCCTCATGTATAAAAATATATAATACCCCACGTTTTATGGGTATAAAACTAATAGCTTCATACATGAAAAATGCAACGCTGGTATAAATTACAAACCTCATGAGGTTAAACTCCAACCACATATTTCAAAAAGAATGCAATGCTCCAATACTATACGAGCATAAACTATAAGCATGATACAAAAGTAGTTAAGATAGTTTCAACCTTCATGAACTCAAACTGGAACTGTCAAGCTCAAATATACTCCAATGCTATATGAGCCTAAACTGTAAGCACTGTGTAAAACTTTATTACATGTATAAAAATGCTCTAATATTTTACGAGCCTAAACTGTAATCAGAAAAGTGCTCCAACGCTATATGAGCCTAAACTGTAAGCATCGTGTGAAATATTTTTACACCTAGAAAAAAATGCTTCGATGCTATATGAGCCTAAACGGTAAGCGTTGTGAAAAATACGTGTACACATGTTAAAATGCCATAGTATTTTACGAGCCTATAATGCAATCACAAAATTGCAGCAATGCTATATGAGCTTAGATTATAAGCCTCGAGTGAAACATTTCTATGCACATAAAAAATGTTGAAGTGCTATACGAGCCTAAATGGTAAGCATCTTTAAGGAAATAAAAAAAATCGATTCAACCTTCATGAGCTTAATCTTCAAAGCTGAGTTAAGTTGAACCACGCTCCAAAAAATATTATTATGAGCCTACATTGGAATAGAAAATGCACCAATGCTTCCTGATATCAAATCATAAACATCAAGGTTAAAATGTGATGCATAATATCACAGACCTAACTAAATATATGATATCCATATCGTTCAAATCCAAAAAAAAAAGTTTCGAGCTCTAGGTACAAAAGGGATAAAATAAATAATTTTGCACCCAGACCCCGAGGGGCATCTGTTGACACCGATTTTCGCCAGGGAGAATACGATGCAATATATTATCAAATATAATAAATTAATTCAAATGGTAAAAATAAGAGATGATGAATCACCAAATAGACAAAGAAATTGACTATGATGAATTGCGACCGCTCTATATAAAATGGCACGCCCAGAAAAAAAAAATAAAGCTAATATCTTGCAAAATTTGTGGAAAGAGATAAATAAATAAGACACCATAATATTTTTTCTCACACGTAGCTCGCACACATGAACACCGCTGTTAGTGGCGAGTACCTAATACCAACATAAAATGACCATAGGCGGCACTATTGCCAAAATATCGATTATATGCCCATCAACAAGGCCGGCGACGGTTTTTTCTATTGCCAACGTAAAATGATCATAGGCACAGCAATAATATCACCAAAATATTGACTATACGATAAATGTTTGGCCTTATCCCATCGACAAGGTGAAATATCGGCGCGACACAAGAAATACATCCTATGACTCAAGAAAACAAAGAGAAAATAGTAAAAAGACTAAGTCTTCGACCAGCTTCAGCTTTATCCTCATTGCGCTTTTACTCGAGAGAGACCTCTTCTTCGACGACATTTTTAGGGGTCGTCTTCCTTCAAAGGTTTCGGTAGATGACTGCAGCTTCGCTGCAGTGAGTTGTCCTTCGACCTTCTCCTTGCAAACTCCTTTCTTTCGGAACCTAAGTATCTATTTATACTCGAAAACAATATTAGTTCCACTTCTGCTTTGTCCAACAATGCCCAAAACCTTCGGGGGCAAAACTTGCTCTTACAATCTCCCCCTTTTTGGACGATTGTTGACAAAACAGGCATCGAAAAATAATTTTAAAGTTTTGAGTTTTCGATGATAAACCAGTGCTAAGATCGATGAAATACTCCCCCTTGATGTATGCACGGAAGATAAGAGTTTCCTGTGAAGTGCATATTTGACAAGTAGAGTCGAGGGAAAAACATCAATAATCTTAGCGAGTGAAATTTCATTCCAGATAATATCCGATAAGAAATATGCAATCTCCTCGAATGACCTGTGAACTTATACGAAGGATAGCTTCATGCAAAATGTTAAGTGTCGCAAGCAGCAGATAGATATCTTACGATGAAAGGTAGCAGTTCACAGACCTACTTAGAGTTAGTTACAACCAGATCGAATATGAATCGAAAGTTTGTTGAAACTACTCAGAAACCACAAAGTTCAAAAGTTCAACGACCGAAAAGCAAAGCCCTTAACCCCGTTGGCAAACTAATTTCTTCGATGCCACTACATCTCCCCCTTTTTGTCACAACGTACAAAAAGTCGAGAGAATAGGGTCGAAAGAAATCCCTAATCTCTTGGGCGGCGCAGGCGACGTCGAGAAGATTCAGCGAGCGTTGGAGCACGACGAATCGGGCGAGCGCCTGGAGGAGTAATCTTCATGCGGAAGGAGTGTTGATCACCAGAAGATTCCAGCTGCGATTCCGGCGGGGTCCTGGGGCTTCGAGGAAGTGGAGAGTAAACTCTCGCTTGACGTTGAGGCGCTTCATCTTTCTCGGAGTCGGAAGAAATGGTGTTCACGGTGATGTGATAGAAATCATCAACACTGAGCACGTCCATGTTCTTCGGCAGCAGAGGAATATTGAAATCCGGGCGATCTACTCGATCATCATTGGTCCAGTTCCTGTTAAGATGGGGAGGATATTCTTCGAAGCCGCATCGTTGAAGTTGACCGAGGGAATTGAATTTCCGCAGCCCTTTCCAATCGCGGCGAAGACATTCACGCAGCATCTGATTGTTGTTCATGGCAATGTTGCGCAAGTGGTTTATCTCATCCATCATTGACTGCTTCTGAATGAAATCTTGGTCAATATGATGTTGAAGCACTTGCTGGGACTAAAGAGAAACCTCCATGTGGTGCACTGGCTTGATAAACTTTGAGCGAATATTGCGCTCAGTCATTTGGGCGCGGATGCCAGTGTGCTCTGCAAACTGATCGTTGGGTCGAGAAACAATCTGCAACACTTCCCTGAAAGGTGGAGTGAAAATCTTCGGGAATATTGATACGGGGAATGGCACGTCCCGAGAGTAATTGCAGATCGCCATCAGCCAAGGTGCATATGGCTTGTGGGAATTGTGATCATCAGCACAATACACCAACATGCGAATGAAGTAGTCTTCAAAATCGAAGGGATGACTGTGGACTAACTTAAATAGAGAAAGTTGCACATCATGAGGAATAGGAAAATCATCGTGCACATCGAGCATTGGCATCAAGGTCTTCGAAAGAATATAGAACCATGCCTTTGCTTCAAAAACTAAGTGTCTTGGCTTCGGCTCGGCAGGGTAATGATCTCCTACGACATCTGGATTCATGAGCGTAGCAAATTCAGTAGGAGTTGGGGCAGGCAGGTCATGAATCTTGTGTGGTAATCCTTCAAACCGAGGTAAATTGATGATGACCAGAAATTGATCGACAGTCATGTGAAATACTTGGCCTTGGATCATGTAATCAAATTTCCACGTCTTCGAGTTCTCAGGATCACCAGTGACATACAGCGTGGCATAAAACTGCTTAATGAGCTCGGGATTGTAGCCACAATCGATAGCAAACATTTTATGAGCATGCAGACCATCAATTGTTTCGGCAACATTCTTGAAACATGAAGTTGCGTACACCGAAGGCATATCAAGATACTGATGCTGGAAAACTCTTGCCTTGTTGTACAGCACACGGGTGTAGTAGATGGCTTGCTCTTGGGTCCAAAACCGAAGAGACTATGCATTTCTGGGCTTCTCGTAGGGATTGGTCCCGAAGAAAAATGGCTTGTGTTCACGCCTTTTGAAGATGGGGCCTCCTCGAGGAACATCAGGGCGGAACAATGGCAGCATTTCTCTCGGATGAGCAGAATGGAGAAGCTCATCGACCGGAAAGACTTCAGCAGCATTATCTGGCATTTGATATACTGGCTCAGCAGGGCGAGGAATTGAAGATGGAACACTGACAATATCCTGAGCTGGGATGGCTGCAGGAGCATTTTCCTTGGCCTGCGCTTCGACGGCAACTCCTTCGTCGGCAGTAGCAATATGGGTGGCCTCCTCAGTCTCCATTGCATCTAGATCTTCATCAAGTTGTGCAAAGGCATCAACCATTTCTTCGTTCGAAGAATTTGATGAGGAGGAGGAAGAACTTCCACTCGAGCTGGCATCGCCAGAACTTTCTCCGTCGGCAGCATCTTGACGGGAGGAGACAGTTGTAATATCAACATCAGCTTCTTCTCCTTCATGCAGAGACTGGGCAGAGGAATAATCCTTCTGAGCAGAGGAAATGGAGGCTTGACGTTCTTGCTCGACCTGAGCAGGTTGCTCGGTCTCAGGATGAGCTTGGGTATCGATGGCTGGGGTGGTCGAGGGAATGACATGAGGTTGTGATGGTGGGTTGGGTGGTGGCGAGGAATCTTTTGATGGTGATGGTTGACGCGGTGGTGGTGTTTGTTGTCGAGGTGGAGGAGTGGCTTGGCGAGGGGGTGGAGTGGTTTGGCGAGGTGGTGGAGTTTTCTTACGGGGAGGAGTGGGTTTCTTGGAGGGGGGTGGTGCAACTTCCTGTCGTGCTGTTGCAGCAACGACCTCGGTAGACTTTTGCTTCTTGGCATTTTTCTCGATCTCTGGCGTCCCACGCGTAGAGGTTTGGGCAGTAGAATTTCTCTTTTGAGATTGTCTTTCGGTGAGAGAGTCATTGTGCGCCTTGCACATAGTAGATACAATTTTTCGAACCTTTTCATTGACAGCAGTTATGTTTTCCTTCTGAGCCCTTCTGGATGCTTCAAGGGTTGGAATTTTGGACTTGAAAAACTGACGGGACTCAATGTCCTCAGTTTCTTCTTGGAGCTGCTTGGTGTAAAACTTCTCTTGCTCTTTGTCCTTTCGATCTTGGGTAAGATATCCTTCCCAGCGGATCATGTATCGAGCAACTTGTTCTTGGATCTCAGGTGGGACATCATCCTCGGTAGTAACTTTTCTCGGTGTAGTAGCCATCTTCAGAGGATATGAGAAATTTGAGCAGCATCCCAAAGAGCATTTGCGGCAGATTCTCCTTCGTTGGAGCTTTCTTCATCGGCATGAGGGCCGGAAACAACTGGTGCAGCAGGGGAAGGTGGAGGAGCTCGAGGAACTGGAGCAGCCAGAGCCTTCTGCCTAGCCTCATTGACTTTCTTCTCGGCCTCCTTGGTGGCCTTGGAAGAAGCAATGGGTTTTGGTACGGCACTAGGAGCCGCAACTTTATCCTTCGAGGCACTGGGGGCCTCAGCAATTTTCTTCGGAGCACTCGCGGCTGCATCCTTTTCCTTCGTGACTTTGGAAGTCACCACTTTCTCGGTGGCGCTAGGGGCCACGACCTTTTCCTTCGGAGCACTAGAGACAGTGCCTCCTTCAATCTGACGTCTATATTTCTCGCTAACCAGATGCAAGATGCCCAATTGTTGAGCAACCTTGGCCTTCTTTTCCTCGGGCTGACTATGAAAGTTGAGAAGCTTGGAATTTATCAAGTCTTTATCTTCGAGTTCCTTTTGTTTGGCCAGCCTTTCCTGTCGCTGGATAAGGGTTTCATCATCCTCAGCCACTTGGGCTTGCTTTCCCTTCGACCTGACCGAAGGTTTTTGTCTGTGAGTTTGTACTGGAGGAGCAGAAGAAATAGGTGGATCTGTGACCAAATTGGTCATATCAATTGTTGCTCGAGGAGCCTTAGCTGGCTCCTGGATCCTAATGCCTTTACTGCTCGGCTTTTTCTTCAGAGGAATGTCCTCGACATCAGCCTCTGTGCCAGGGTCTTGATCATCTGAGTTGGCTTCTTCATCAGAAGTTGCCTCTGTAGGAGAGACAACGACTACCTTTTTCTTTCGCTTGGCAGATTTCTTGCCAACCTTCGGTTTAGCACTTGGGCCAACTTCTTCGGTGCCCTCAGTAGCAGCAGCTTCCTTCTTGCCTTTGGCTTCCTTTCGCTTTTCTGCTCGAGCCGCTCGAGCCTCAACCAACTCCTTGAAATCAGCAGGAGTATTGAGAGCAGATGGGTGAGCATCTTCTGGGGGGGTGGTCGATTATCTTTCGTCCACTTGGGCCTTAATGACTTGACATCAGACCAGGGATTCTTCAGAGAAAATAGTGTCTCCGAGCGAGGAATAAGATACTTGTATTCATACCAACGAAGCGCTTGAAGCCTTTGAATTTCTTGCAGACGATTTTCTCTCGTACGTTCATCTTCTGAGCCCTCAGGCGTTCTCAATTTCTTCTCTATGATAAAGTCCTCTGATAATCCTTCAGAGTTGTTGGTGATTCTTGTACGACCTCCCACACGCTTGGGTGCTCTGACATTTCCTTCTTTCCCAGACATTTTCCTGCGAAATAGATAGCTACGAGGGAAATATAGGAAAGTTGTGAACAAGTACCAGCCACTTTCGAGGAAAAACATTTTGAACGCAGTAAACATATCGAAATTTTTTGTCTTGGAGCAAGTTTTTCATGGAAGTGCTAGGCTAGATTTCCAACTAGTGTAAATCTAACGAAGAACTAGTATGAACAAATTGCACAAGCATAAATCTATCGACACGCCTCTGTGGGATATGTCCAAGTGAGAGAATCCGAGGGATTTCTAACCTAGAGCAGATTGGAAATCGACAGAGAATCCTACAAACTGATTTCCCAAAGTTCAATGATCCGCATGGATCAAACAGACCTAAAATAAATAACGTAAAATCAAGAACAAATCTGGACACGATGAGCAGATGAGATTGGAATCGCGTCCAGAGCCTCACATACCCTAACTTGGCGATGTGTGGCGGCTACGGCGACGCGGATGAAGTTCCTCGTCGACGGGAAGGTCTCCGGCGACTTTCTTCCGGCAGCAAAGCGGCGAGAGAGTCGACGGCGACAGGCAGCACGGCGGCGCGCGAGGGAGAGCTTCGGGAGCGGAGAGATGTAGTCGAGGGAATTGCGTGGTTTGTGCCGGTGGGGTGGATCAGTATTTAGAGGGGAGGGGTCTGACATAACTGTCAGATCTGATCCAACGACGCAGATTCCGCGTCTCTCCGCATTCAACGGACGGATTTTTTGGCGGTAATCGCGGGAAAATCCCAACGAACCTAAAGAAAGTTGCTCCACGTCCGAGACCAAACTCATCGAACATCGAGTATAAAAGTAGATAAATTTAGATAGATTTTCCTTCGGAATCAATGACATTCGAAGGGAATCTTAATCGAGTACAAATATACATGTTCACGAGAGAAAAGCAAAGATGGGGTAGGGATAGAATAGAGGGAAAACAGGGTCCGATGCTTAATCAATCCGAGGGAAAAAACCGTGATAAAACTCGGAGTGATAAGTATATTGAACAACACCAAACGAAAAAAGACAAACGAAAAAGAAACACGATAGAAAACTAACGTAAGTACACAACAAAGAAAGAAAACATATAATACATAGTGTCGACAGTTAAGATCTTACTGCACATTGCGTGAGTCCAATATGTTTAACTCACAAGTTAGTGCACAACACCTTTTCTCATCCAGGGGCTTCGTAAAGATATCAGCTAATTGATCTTCAGTGCGAACATGGCTGATAACAATATCTTCTCGTTGAACGTGATCTCGAAGAAAATGATGACGAATATCAATATGCTTCGTTCGAGAGTGTTGCACTGGATTATGGGAAATTTTGATAGCACTCTCGTTATCACATAGCAATGGAATTTTCTTCACAAGAATACCATAATCTTTCAGCGTTTGCTTGAGCCACAGAATCTGAGTGCAGCATGAACCGGCAGCAATATACTCGGCTTCAGCCGTAGAAATAGATACACAATTCTGTTTCTTCGAAGCCCAACAGACAAGAGATCTACCGAGGAAATGACATGTGCCTGATGTAGATTTCCTATCGACTTGATCACCAGCCCAGTCAGAATCAGAATATCCAACGAGATCAAACTGGGCACCCTTGGGATACCATAATCCCAAAGTTGGTGTATGAGCCAGATATCGAAGAATTCGCTTGACAGAAATATAATGTGATTCTTTCGGGTTTACCTGAAAACGAGCACACATACAAACTGATAGCATAATGTCAGGTCTAGATGCACAAAGGTAAATAAGCGAACCGATCATCAAGCGATATTTCTTCTGATCGAAAGGTTTTCCCTTCTCATCTGCATCTAGATGAACATTCGTAGGCATTGGAGTCTTGTAGTTTTGCAACTGACAAGATCAAACTTCTTCAGGCAATCTCTGAGATACTTCTCTTGAGAGATGAAAGTCCCATTCTTCTGTTGACGGATTTGAAGCCCGAGAAAGAACTTCAAGTCACCCATCATAGACATTTCATATTTCTTCGACATCATACGAGCAAATTCTTCGCTGATATCAGGGTTAGTGCAGCCAAATATAATATCGTCGACATAAATTTGACACACAAAAAGATCATTTTTGTATGCACGAGAAAATAGAGTCGGATCAGTTGTTCCTGGTTTGAAGCCCTTTTTCAGAAGAAAATCCTTCAGTGTTTCATACCAAGCACGAGGTGCTTGCTTTAACCCATATAGGGCCTTGTGCAACCTCTACACCTTATCAGGATTCTTCGGGTCTTCAAAACCTGGTGGCTGCATAACATATACTTCTTCTTCGATTTCACCGTTAAGAAATGCACTTTTGACATCCATTTGATATAGCAATATACCATTTTAATTGGCAAAAGCAAGCATGACACGAATGGATTCAAGTCGAGCAACTGGGGCATAGGTCTCACCGAAATCAATACCTTCGATTTGGTTGTAGCCTTGGGCAACTAGTGGAGCTTTATTCCTTATAACAATGCCATCTTCATCTTGCTTGTTGCGAAAAATCCACTTCGTACCAATGATATTATGCTTCTCGGGATCAGGTCTATCGACAAGGGACCAGACTTTATTTCTCTCGAACTGATTAAGTTCTTCCAGCATTGCAGTCATCCAGTCTGAGTCCTTCATGGCTTCATCGAATTTCGATGGTTCTAGCATGGATACAAACGAAAAATTTCCACAGAAGTTAGCTAAACGAGTACGAGAACGAGTGGTGGGACGACCTGGTAATCGAATCTCTTCGAGTATTGAGTCGACGTCCACTCTTCTTCGAACACGAGGTAAAGCTTCTTCAACTGCTTGCGGATCCGGTTGTTCTTCGGGATCAGCTTGACCTTCAGGATCATCTTGTCCTTCGGGAACATTTCCTTCGGGTTCAGCTTCTCCTTCGGGTTGAGCATTTTCTTCGTTTATGCGTTCTCCTTGGAACTGTACATCATTTGCTTCAGGATGTTGATCTCCAGCGCCTCGGGCTATGTGTGGGAACATTGGACCATCATCATCCTTGTTGGATTGATGTGCATTTCCTTCGACAGACCGAATATCTCCAATAGCCATGAACCTGATAACTTCATCCAAAGGTGGTTCATCCAGGTTAAGAGATAATTGCTCCTTTTGAGAGTCGTTAGTTTCATCAAATCGAACATTACAGTTTCTACAACTTTGCCTAGATGCGAGTTGTAAACTCTGTAAGTGTGAGAATTTGAACCATAACCTAGGAGAAAACCTTCGTGAGCCTTTGGGGCAAACATGGAGATGTGATTCATATCTCTGATATAACATGGAGCACCAAAAACCCTGAGATATGAAACGTTCGGCTTTTTTCCAGTAATAATCTCATGTGAAGTTTTCTTCAAAATTGGTGCAGATAAACCTTGTTGATGATATGACATGCAGTATTAATTGCTTCGGCCCAGAACCTGATAGGAGTCTTGTATTCAGCAAGCATTGTTCTGGCCATTTCAATAAGTGTTCGATTCTTTCTCTCGACCACACCATTCTGTTGCGGTGTATAAGCAGCCGAGAATTCATGAGTAAAGCCATATTCATCAAGAAATTCTTCGATATGAGTGTTTTTGAATTTTGTACCATTATCACTTCTGATATGCTTGAGAGATAATTCATATTCAGTCTGAGCTCTCTTTGCGAAAGTTTTGAAAATTTCAACAACCTTGATCTTGTCATCTAGAAAGAAAACCCAAGTATATCGAGAGAAATCATCAACAATGACCAGACCATACTTGTTTCCTCCAAGGCTAGCATAATTTTGAGGACCGAATAAATCCATATGAAGCAATTCAAGAGGACGAGTAGTAGTCATTATAGTTTTTGCTGAATGATGTTTCTTGGCAATCTTTCCTGCTTCACAGGCATTGCATATACGATCTTTATCGAATTTCACATTATCAATTCCAACGATGTTCTTCTTCGAGATAAGAGTTTGAAGATTTTTCATTCCTGCATGACCAAGTCTTCGGTGCCATAACCAACCAGAAGTGGCTTTGGCCATTAAACATGTGGACACTGCAGGTCCCGAAGAGAAATCAACAATATAAAGATCACCTTTGCGATATCCTTCGAACACGAAGGAATAATCATCCTGTGAAAAGACAACACAACGAGAAGCAGAAAACAGTACAAGCATACCCATATAACAAAGTTTTGAGATAGACATAAGATTATATCCTAGTGATTGAACAAGCATAACCTTGTCAATATGCTTATCCTTCGATATAGCGACCTTACCCAAACCAAGTACTTTTCCTTTGTTGTTTTCACCGAAGATAATATATCTCTGTGAAGATTCAGTAAGTTTGTCTTCGGTGAACAAAGCTTTGTCTCCGGTCATATGATTTGTACAACCACTATCCATGATCCATTCGGATCCACCAGAGACATAGCCCTGCAGAAGAATTAGTTCTTCTTAACTACCCACAAACGAGCAGGTGACTTAGAAGGCATGGAAGTGCTAGATGAGGCAGCGATATTATAGCGAACAAGATTATATTGTCGATCGGGACCATCAAGCACACCATAAATATAATTCCTCGACGAGGGGTTAGAGTACTGGTAGGTAATAGCAGTTTTGGTATTATTGTCACGATGGCGATAAACATTTCTATCAACTCGAGAGTATTCCTTCTGGGGAACATTTGAAGCAGGCACCAAGGGTTCATTTCTATCCTCGAGAGAATAGTAGTGATTCGGTGGTACCGAGGGTTTTCCCTGCATAGAATGGTTAGGGGCAGTTTTTCTACGAGAGATTTGCGAACCCAAATCTGTCGCTTATAGAAACCATTCTTCGTAGGAGTACCAATGAATTCAGCCGACACCTTTCCTTCCTGATCTTTGACAAGCTTGTAGTCAGAATCAAGTGATTCATCAACAATAGCCTTATCAATTTTGCAACTGTAACCTGAAAGGTTAGCAATATCAATGGGCTTTTCTTTCGCAAGAACCCGGAAAGTTTTAGGATACTGCTCGGGTTCCCAGTAGGTTCCATCAGGGTTGATTTTATTTATGAAACCAACTCCTTCGTTTCGAGTATTCCTATGAAGTAGAGCCTTCCTTAGGATATCACATAGGTACTGGTGTCCCTGCACACTTTTGAACATGCCTGTTTCAAATAAATTTCTCAACCTGAGGAGTTCCTCGTTAATGGTTTCCTCGTTCGAGGGGTTAGCATCATCAATAACAATAGTTAGCTTTCCTTTCGATTTCTCAGAAATAGACTCAATTTTACTTCGTTCCAAACAAGTTAAGCAAGCTGAAGCAGATTCATTTTTAGCTCCTGGGCCCTGTTGAGCAATGAGCGTGAGATTGATACTCTCCAACTCTTCATGAGCCTCTCTCAGTTTCTCAAGAGCCATTTTCCTTTGAAGGAATTCATAGGTTAGCTTCTCGTAGTCCACTGAGAGAAGATCATGCCGAGAGGAAAGTTCATCATACTTTTCTTTCAGAGCTGCATGCTCATTCGTCAAAGTTTGACCTTTCTCAATCTCATCGATCAACAAAGTCTCAGATTTTTGAATGGTTTCACTTAGTGAATCTATTTCATCTTGTTGGATAGAAGCAATTTTGGCAAGTTTGGCATAGCTTATCCTAGAGTTACTTTCATAAGCAGATCCATCAGAAGTATCGTAGGAATTCTTAGATGAAGATACCTTAGCCTTGGCCATGAAGCAGTAAGCTGGAGATTCATCTTCACTTCTTTTGTTGGTGAAGAATGAACTTGAAGTATTGTTCGAAGCATATGCTAGACCAGCAACACCATCAGATTCAGAACCAGAACAAGAACCAGATGTTGAGTTTGATTCAGCTTCAGAACTGGATGCATCGTCTTCAGAGTTCATCTCTTTACCCAAATAGGCTTTGGCACGGTGAGAATTCTTGCATCCAGAGGAATGTGATTTCGAGGAAGAACTCTCTCGATGCTTGTGGTACTTCTTCTTCTTGTCATCATCACAATCATCTTTCTTGTCTTTTCTGGACTTTGAATCATATCTCTTCGACTCATAGTTTTTGCTCGATCTGTGTGACTTGCTCGAAGAGTTGCTGTGAGAATGCTTTGATCTATGTTCAATTTCCTAGAGAGGACAATCAGCAATGAAATGACCTGGCTTCTTGCACTTGTAGCAACAGTTATCTTTCGCTGAAGAGTTTCTGGATGATGATCGATGCTGTGATGAATTGCTCGAATGTCTTGAAGAGTAGTTTTTCTTCGGTGAAGAGGAGTTCCTTCTCTGAAAGCGGTTGAATCTTTTCATTATCAGTGCCAGATCTTTTCCAATGTTTTTGGGGTCATCTGAGGCACAACCAGATTCAGAACTAGCTTCAGGGGAGGAGTGATGTGAAGCCTTGGCCTTGAGTGCGTGAGATTTTCTTCGAGTCCCATTAACATCTCGTTTTTCATCTTCTTCCATATCGAAGGTGTTGAGTCTCTTGAGAATATCAGCGGCAACAAGATCCTTGAAATCAGTCCTTTCCTTAATCATCAGCACAATGTGATCGAAGGAATCATCAAGGGAACGGAGCAAAGTTCTGACAATAATCCGATTGGTAATGTCTTCGGCACCGAGGGAAATCGGTTCATTTGACAATGCAGTGAGTCTGTTGTATATGGAGTTAACTTTTTCTCCCTTGTGCCTCTTGAAACGATAGAACTTGCTTCGAAGGGTGTCGATACGAGCATCTTTCTGAGTTGAGACTGATGAGTACTGATTGGGAAGAAAAATACCCATTAGTAACAGTACGTGCCCTTGAACGTATTGAGGACCTATCGGATCATGCCCCTCTACTCTTATCAACTGGTACATTGAAATCAAACGTGCGACACCGCTTGAAATTTGAGTTGGGATGGTTGATGCGTGATGCTTTCGATGACATGATTAAAAGAGTGTGGTCTGCTCTGGTCTCGGGTAATAGCCTCGTTCGAAGATGGAACACTAAAATCCGTAAATTGCGTAAATATCTTCGTGGTTAGGCTAGACACATAACCTGGATTTAAAAAAGAGAAGGAGCATATGTGTACCATCATTGACGAGCTTAACCGCGCGGCAGAGACACGAGTGCTAACCCAGCAGGAGATTGAGTTCAAATGTCAATCTAATGCGGAGATGGCACGAATGCTTCGGGAGGAAGAGCTCAGATGTACCAAAGATCAAAATCTAACTTTATACTGAAGGGGTATGCAAATAGGAAATATTTCCAGAATGTTTCCAATGGCAGACATAGGAAGATAAGTATTCATGCTCTAAACCAGGATGAAGGATTGATTGAAGGTCGGGAATAACTCAAGGCTTATATTACAAGCTACTATAAAGGGTTGTTCGGCGCTCCACCAGAAGATATTTTGTCCATGGATGAGACTCGGGAGGATGACATAGCCCAGGTCTCTAATGAGGAAAAAAATTTGAATTCCCCCTTCACAGAATAGGAGATTAAAAAGGTGGTTTTTCAGATGGGGCATAATAAGGCTCTTGGGCCAGATGGCTTTCCCGCTGAGTTCTATCAACACTTTTGGGATGTCATTAAGGCGGACCATATTGAGTTGTTCCAATGTTGGCATGTTGGACAACTTGAATTGTTCCGTCTAAACTTTGGGGAAATTGTTTTTTTGCCTAAGGTTTTGGAGGCAGAAAGGATACAACATTATAGACCAATATGCCTCCTTAACGTTAGCTTCAAAAAAATTACCAAGGTTGCAACCATTAGATTAAATTCGGTGGCTGATCATGTGGTTAAACCTACACAAACGGCTTTTATGCAAGGTAGAAATATCCTGGATGGAGCCGTGGTTCCACACGAGACTGTTCATGAGATGCACACTAAAAAGCTTAACAGAGTCATTTTCAAAATTGACTTTGAAAAGGCTTATGATAAAGTAAAATGGTCGTTCCTCCAACAAACTCTGAGAATGAAAGGTTTTTTAGAGGAGTGGTGTGCTTTGATCCATAGTTGTGTTTCGGGAGGAAGTGTTGTTGTTAACGTCAATGATGACATCGGACGCTTCTTCCAAACCAAAAAGGGGTTAAGGCAAGCTGATCCTTTATCGCCCATATTGTTTAATATTGTGGATGATATGTTAGTGATCATGATTGAACGCGTCAAGCTAGACGGCCGAATTGAGGGAGTAGTCCCACATCTAGTGGATGGGGGATTATCTATTCTTCAGTATGCGGACGACACAATCCTATTTATGGAACACGATCTAAATAAAGAAGTGAGTCTGAAATTAATATTATCAACATTCGAGCAGCTATCCGGATTGAAGATTAATTTCCATAAAAGTGCATAGTCTTTTTTTGCGAGGCCCGAGATGCAGCGGCTCAATACGCCGAGATATTCGGATGCGAGCAAGGTAAATTCACTATTAAGTATTTGGGGATACCCATACATTATATGAGATTGACTAATGCGGAATGGAAGCACGTCGAAGAACGTTTGTAAAAAAGGCTAGCTAGCTGGAAAGGGAAGTTGTTGTCCCTGGCTGGAATATTGGTGCTCATAAATTCAGTATTATCCAATATGGTAATGTATATGATATCATTCTTCCAGGTACCTAAAGGAGTCTTACATAGATTGGATTATTTCCGATCGAGATTCTTTTGGAAATGGGACAACGAGAAGAAGAAGTATCGACTGACCAGGTGGAATGTCGTTTGTCGACCAAAGGACCAAGGGGGGTTGGGTATACATGAACTCCAGGTCAAGAACTCGGCCCTCCTCGGTAAATGGTTGTATAAGCTACTCACTTCAGATGGTGTCTGGCAAACGCTCCTTAAGAGAAAATACATCGGCACAAAAACGTTATCTCAGGTTGTATGGAAACCTGGGGATTCACATTTTTGGTATGGTCTCATGATGGCAAAGAAAGACTTTTATCGCTTTGGGGTTTTCCAAATTAAGGACGGTTCGGAGATACGATTTTGGGAGGATATATGGCTAGGAAATGCCACCCTTCGAGATCAATATCCGGCCCTATATAACTTTGTGCGACATAAGGGAGATACGCTAGCTACGGTCATGCAAGAGTCGCCCCCAATGTTGCATTCAGGAGAGACTTAATCGGACCTAGACTTGCGTCTTGGAATGCCTTGTTACAACGGTTAGCGGTAGTGCAACTGTCACAAGGCCATGATGAGTTTCGATGGAATATCAATAGGAATGGAAATTTCTCTGTGGATTCCATGTATAGGGCGCTTGTCCAACCTGAAAGACCAGTCGATAATAATTATAAAATTTGGCGAATAAAGATACCTCTAAAGATTAAAGTCCTTGCATGGTATCTTCGTAAAGGTGTCATTCTAACGAAGGATAATCTTGTCAAGCGCAATTGGCAAGGGACTAAGAATTGTGTTTCATGTGCTCGTGATGAGACAATAAAACATCTATTCTTCACTTGTAAGGTTGCACGTTTTATTTGATCAGCTATCCAAATGGCTTCAAACTTATATCAACCCACATCTGGTGCTAATATCTTTGGCAATTGGCTTCATGGGATAGATAATAAGCTTAAAACCATTCTTAGGGTAGGAGCGCTCACCGTAATATAGTCGCTCTGGCTACGTAGAAATGACAAGATCTCTGATAAAAAATTCTCTTGTTTGCAGGTTCTTTATCGATGCACAGGTATTATCCGTTTGTGGACCATCTTACAACGGGTGGAATATCGAGGCCTTTTTATGGAGGCGTGTACACGACTGGAAACGGCGGCGGGGAATATTTTTATCCAACATGGGTGACCGCGTGATTTACGCATAGAGCTACATTGAGTGGCGATAGTTCTTTTCACTTGTAACTGGTCGTACGCTCTTTTTATTTTTCCTTTTGGTGACTTGCTGATGTGTGCATCTTAGCTATGCAGAGACTGGATGTACTTACTTAAACCTTTTGAGTAATAAAGTCATTTATTCAAAAAAAAATTGGATGGCACCAATCCAATCTTTGTTTTTATTTTGGTCGTTATGTTTGTCAGTTCATCCAGGAGAGAGTAGGTGGAAGCGTGCCATCACGTACATAATGAACATGTCATCATTGCCCGTGGTGGCGCCCAAGGTGTGAGCTCTCTGACCACGCACAGCTACAGTCGTTGCATCATCGATAGAGGAGGTGTTACTGCAGCCAACACAGCTGCGAACGCGAGCTGCATCGTAAGTGCTGTCGTGTCGTTCGCATCCCTTCCGTCTGATTTTTTCATGTGGGAATCAGGCAAGGAGACCACGATTGCCGTGACGTGTCGCTAGGTGCACCCGACATGCTCCATTGTTAGCATCAAAATGCGGCGATCGGCAACTCATCGACACCTCCGGTACATGCGGTGCTGATGGGAGGAAGGCTGCCACCGGCATGGTTGCACTATGTGTGTGTAGGTCGCGACGCTAGGAGAACACATCAGCTACTCGAAGAAGATGCCCGTTGAGATCAAAGCAACTCTTCCTTTAGAGAAAATGTGAAACAATAGACGAGTGGTCAAATAATTTCGCATGTGTTTTATGTGTTGACAAAATTGAGAACTAGTTAAACCAAGTAGGGCAAATGATAAAGAAATCATAGTAATACGGGGCAAATCATCCAAGCCAAACTAAAGTGGGGCAAATCATCTAATACTCAATTAATGTGGGGCAAATGATCCAATCTCCCCTTCATGGTCATGTAATTCATTAATTCACTTAAATAAATTAAAAACAAGGAGTCACTCTCCTCCTAAAGCAAGGCTCCGTCGAAGGTTAGAAATCAAAGTCTGGGGGATCTTACTAGTAAGGCTCGGACTACTCAAAGGTCGTGAGACTTTCGAAAGCAGCAACACTCCTAGTGGTCCATGCGCCTAGCACCACTCATGCCGACTCTCCTCATAAGACATAGGTCCGTCACACTCGAACGTTCAAGAAATATCACCATGCCATTTTGTTGAGCATACGGTGACCTTTGTTGTAAGGCGGTTGTACACACCCTCTTCTACTCTCATCACTAACCACGTTGCTAAAGACAACCTCGTCAAACCCAACAAAAACCCGGAAGGTGTTCGGTGAAACTACCACAGATGATTGTGAAAACTTCGGCACATATAACCCAAGAGTAATTTTGCCAGTGAATGACTGAACTAAGTTGCACAACAGAGGACTGATTTTTTGCATACAAAGGACATTTCTGTAAGAATCAGTGGAGACTAATTAGTGCTACACAAATTGCATCCTACAACACATATGTTTCATATATGAAACTCAAGATATTATATAACTGCAAATCTTTCCCTAATAATAAAAAAAAGTGAGTTTCTTCTTCCGTCTTGACTATTTAACAAAAAAGTATTTCTATTTTTTCTTAATCAACCCCACCGTCCATGTTTTCAGTCATCAATCAACAGATAAAAAACGGTTTGCTTTCTTCAATAGCTTCGTACGACAATCCATGTGTTGCCACGCTCACCTGGTTCCCTGTACCGCTGCGTCCAGCCGGCTCACGCGCCCGCACAGCGAGTCTGCCGCCCACCCGCTAGCGGGTAAGCCCCGCGAGGAGAAGCCGGTGACCTGGGGCGCTGAGTGGCCATCGTTGGAGGCGGGTGGAGCCAGCAGGTAGTGCGTAGCCGGCACAGCGGCGGCGGCGCGCACAGTAGGAGCCGGTGGTGCAGGCGGACTCGGCGTTGCAGGCGCTCGAGCGGGAATGACAACACGCACGGGGGTTCGTTGGAGGCCGGCAAAAGATACAGAATTGGATTCGGTGTTGCGGGAAGCAGGCGGCCTGGGCGGTCACTGCGCCGGAGTTATCGTTGCGGGAAGCCGTGTGACTGCAGCGCGGAGGTCCGCCGGCTCCCTAAAGTTGGCCGCGGAGCCAGCAGCGCGGGGGTCGACAACCATGGTTCACGAGGTAGGGGTAGCTGGCGGCACGGCCAGCGATCGATGTGACAGCCTGACAGGAAGTCGTGGCGCGAGAGTCGGCGGAGCGGTGTCGGAGCCTGGTGACCAGGAGGCCAAAATGCAAGGTGGAGATGACCTCGCGGCCGTGTACTGGAGGCAGAGCCGACGTTGCACGGAGCTGGCAGAGCTGGCCGGTTGCGCTGCCTAACGAGCCTTTTTCCGCTCTTAATCACGCGACCTCACCTTTCGATTTCTTACGCCATAGCCAAACGAGCATGCATGTACCTGCGCTAGATTGATATTCTCCAGATAGTCCCACCTCAGTCCTTTCAACAAAATTGCACTTATTTATATACTCGTCGTGATGTTGCAAAACAAACAACCAGCCTGACGTACTCCAAAATAACGTAGTGAGCTTGCCTATGGGACTGTACGTGGCAATAAAAAAGAAGGAAGGACTATGGTAAATATGTGGGAATAATTAAAGGAAGGTTTGTGTAGGCTCAAATAAATACTTGTGTGTGGGTAAACAGATGACATAATTGAAGGAAGGATAAACATGTGGGATAATGATTGCATAATTGAAGGAAAAATTGTGGGATCAATAAAATATTTATAAACGGGCTTGATTGATAAAATATTTGAAAGGAGGAAAAATTATGGGCTTGATAAAATATCTAAACATGACAAAGAAAATACAAATGCGGGCTCCTGCCACCCTTTGGGTATTGTCAACAAGGTTTAAAATAGCGGGATACAGGATATATCGGCGGCTTTTTTGACAGCTATTTGGGGATATTTGATACAAAGAATGCAGCTATATCGGCGAGATATCGGGCTATTTGCCGATATTCAATGAAGAAAAAAAAATCGGCGAGCTTTCCTAAAAGATATATTGGCCAAATATCGGGCTATCTTAAATCATGATTGTCAAACGGTAAAAGATATTTTTAACAAAATTTTATTATAATAGTAAAATTAAGAAATATGCGATATACTAGCTACAATAGAGCCTATGGCCTAAAAAGTTTTGGACGACAATTGATGATGGAAACCTCGATGTTGCACACGTTGTTGACAACGATTAGATCTCTCCAGACCATGACAGTAGGTTGGATCATGAGACCATGTGAGGGTTAACGTGGTGGGTTGTCTCAACGTAAATGGCAACAATGTTACTTGAATGGACAGTTATTCCGAAGGTGTGATTCCTTCAATTTTATATCTTTAGATTACAATAAGCAACCTCTTGAATTGATCATTCTCATCGTAACAATCAACAACAATAACAAACTAGATATATGAAAGGTACCTAATTAACTACGAACCTACTTATGATTAGTGAAAACTATGTGTATTCTTTGGTCTTTGAACAGTTCTAAACCATCGTCGATGCATGTGAAACGGCGGGGATTCTAAAATCCCAAGTTCAAAATATTTGTCGACGCATGCCAAGAAACAATGGATCAACATTGTTGATGTTTAAGTTTAACATTCCACTCGGCTGCCTAACGCCCTAGTGAGATACTGAATAAAACATTTTTACCATAGATGCCACTAAGACAAACCATCATTTAGGATTCTTAAGGCTAAGATCAGCGAAGCAGGGACCACCCTTTAGCATGATTCAATTGTCTTCATAGCAAAACACAAGAATTATCTTTGGATATTCAATTCTCACAAAATTTAAGTATGCGTTAATTTTTTTTCCAAGCCCCGCTACATGTACCATCAATTTTGTACGATTTGAGTACGACAATGGTTAACAACCATCAATTGGCAGTCGTTCTAGGGTTGAGATGTAATCGTATGCAAATCCTACATAATTTTATTACATACAGAGTATTGCCGTTATTATTTTCTCCCGTTGCAACGCACGGGCATTTTTCCTAGTTAGTTATCAAAGCTCACCTGTTGTAGAAAAAGAATGATTTGCATAGGCAACCAAAAGTGAACGTAAAAAGCAGCTTGTAGTAGCAAAATAACCATGGAAATCAGGCCTGGGTGGTGAACAAACAACAAAGGGGGGTGGATAACAATGTGCATCGGTTCACACAATCTTGAAAATCTTTTCCTGATCCCAGCTACTAGGAAATGTTCCATATGTATTCAATGACGCCAGACTAGGTACACCAGCAGTACAAAGTACAAACACATTTCAGGTTGCCCATGATCCACACAGTTTCCACTAGAGTTCAGTAAGGACCAGAAAAGCAACTACCAACATAATGTACATCTGAGAACTGAAAACAGGTAAGTACAACTCATGCTGTGAGAGGGACTTTGCAAGTTGCTTTGTTGTGCCCATAACCCTTACACCTGCTGCAGCGCACTGCCCTTTTGATTGCAATACGGGGATCAGCTGGCTTTTCCTTTGGTCGGCCAACTTGGCGACGGGCCAGAATGGGGCATGGTTGCAATCCCATGCTCTGCGTTAGGTCAGTTGATGCAGGAGGTACAATGACATCAGGTATTGGGTTGATTGATGTGGCGTAAGTCATGCGGTAGCATTCTGCTGTGAAATATTTGGCGCAATAGTCAACTGGATTCTGATCAGTTTGCTCAAACACAGCGATGGCATGCGAGCAAGGAATCCCAGACACATGCCACTTTCTGCAGGTGCACTCCCATGTATCAATGTTGACCGTATAGACCGAGCCATCACATACTTCAAAAACATTATTGTTTCCATCATTTTCAGTTGAGCAAACAACACTGAGCGAAAGAGCTTTGTTCATCTCTTCCTGAAGTTTCTGATTAGCTGATGGTGTTAATACTTCTGACCACGTATTGGAAGATTCCCTGCGTGTATAGATCATCTCCATCAAGTTGCATCTGATTGTATCAAGCAGCTGCACTACTGGGAGCTCATATCTGTTGGGGATCCACTCTACAATTGCCTCAGAAATATTGCATGTGTATTGGCCAAGACGTGACCCTTTGAATAAGGCATCTGACCACCGCTCAGGTTTAGTCTCCATGAGCCATTCAGCAAGCTTATCAGATTCAGCTTTGATGAGATCAAGATAATGATTGAATTCATCAACTCTGCATGAATATATGGCATCCTTAAGATGCTCAACCATTATATCTTTTGCTTCTTCACTCCAGCTGTCATCTAATTGTGTTTTAAATTCTTCAATAAAAAAGTTGACATTGTACCCATGATAACTATCTGGAAATATTCGAGAAATATCATCCCACAGACCACTTCTGCCATTTGATATGAATGTTATGCCCCCAGACATAGGTGGCAATGAAGCCTTCAACTGTTCAAGAAACCAATGCCAATTTTCTTGACTCTCATCATTCACTACAGATAATGCAACGGGGAACGCATCACCTTCACCATCAACAGAAGTAGCAGTCAGTAGTTTCCAGTGCTTATTTGGTTTCACAGTTACCACATCAAGAAAGATAAGAGGCCTGCAACCATCCTCAAAACCACGAAGGGAGGCATGGAATGCAACAAAGAAGCGGAACTTTGAATCTTCCAATGCCACTACTGTTGCCATACTCCCAGGGTTTGTTGCAAAAATTCTATCACGAAACCAAGGTAACTGATTACATGCCTCTTCATGTGGGCTGTAAAGTTCTTTTCGAGCTATTAATTTGCCTCGCCAAGCTTGAGAGTAATTCAGGCTTAGTCCGTATTCACGCTGGAGATCATTTGCAATATCTCTTGGCTTGTAGTTTGGACTGTCACGTAATTTTTCCTTGATAACACTAGCAACCCATTTTTGAGAAGCTAGACGGTTACTTTTGACTGTCTCTGATTCACATGTATGGCTCCCAACCACTTTCTTGATCATGAAATCCTTGTTTGCAGGAGATTTGGAAGCATGTATGCGCCAGGGGCATCCTTCATCAGTACATTCCACAGTGACACGAGAAGAGTCATTCTTGACAAATCTGTAATGAAACCTATGTGCAATGGCATACTTGTGTAATGCATCACGAAATTCCTTTGGACCCTCAAATACTTGGCCAACTCCAGTGATTGCGTTCTCCCAACTTGCACATATCTTTTGCCGCTTAGAACCATCTGGAGTAGTCCCTATTATAGCAAAATCTGCAGGAGTGCTGGAGTCTGCTACATAGCTCTTTACCCTGTAAATATATCTCATGTCATTTTTAGAATACACTAAAGAGGGATGCTTATATCAGTCAGAAGGCTACCTGTTGTCAACATTCTTAATGATGTAGATGTATGTCGTCTCCGAGTCCGCATGGAATTCAACCATGCGTTTAAGGTCTTTGTCATTGGAAATTGAAATCAAAGTTTTATTGTTTCTCGGAAGGAAGTATTTGAATACATAGGAATCAAGCTTGAGGTTATTGAGTGTTGAAGATATCTCATGTTTAAACGCTTTAAAAGTCCAGCCACTTTTCACATGCATCGCGTGTGCCTCTCCGCCAGAATAGGTCATATGCCCATCATCATCAGTTGTGAATACTCCACCTAGTTGAAGAACAGCAACAATTTGTCTGCTTCCCATGGCTTACTCCTTCCTAAGATGATCTGCAAAATTCATAGGATATACACTTAATAAGGATCTGCCCGTGGACGCTGAATTGTGCTTAACATCTAATGTGGGAAAATAGCTATGAGACAGAAAAATGTTGGTTAGCCAAATGAAAAAAATGGTAAAAGCTACATAGGAATGTCGGATTATCATTATATCACAGTCCACCTTGATGCCAAAAGCAGCCTAAGTTAGCCTACACCAGTAACCACTTATGGCAGTTCTAAGTTTTCCTTTTTGTTCAGTTGGTACTTATTTAATAGGTTAAAAGAAAATGCTTCCAGTTCAAGAAATAATTATCCTGCAATATTGCCCAGTGACAAACTTGCTCCTTAATCTCCACCCGTAGATTGTTAAAAAATATAAGAGACAGAAATCGCAGACCATTATCTTCGAAAGAGCCAACTAACTATAATAGACAACAAAAACAACAACAACGAAGCCTTTTGGTTCCAAACAAGTTGGGGTAGGCTAGAATTGAAACCCATAAGGTATCGAAATCAAGTCATGGTTCTAGCACGTGGATAGCTAACTTCCACACACCCCTGTCCATAGCCAAATCTTTTGGTGATATCCCAGTCCTTCATATCTCTCTTTAAGGACTCCTCCAATGTCAAGTTTGGTCTCCCCCGGCCTCTCTTGAGATTATCAGCACAGCTTAACCGTCTGCTATGCACTGGCGGTTCAGGAGGCCTGTGATGTATATGCCCTAACCTTCGCAGACGATGTTGAACAAGCTTCTTTTCAATTAGTGTGACCCCAACTCTGCCACATATATCAGCATTTTTCGAACCCAATCCTTCCTTGTGTGGCCACATATGTCCATCTCAACATGCGCATCTCTGCTACACCAGTTGTTGGACATGTCGCCTTTTAGTTGGCCATACAACATCGCAAGTCAAATCATCGAGAAAATATCATGAATACACACGATCAAAATGGTTAGCCAAGGGCACGTCTCGCATCCGCTAATGTCTCTTTATTACTCCCTCTGTAAAGTAATATAAGAGTGTTTAGATCACTACTTTAGTAATCTAAACACTCTTATATTTCTTTACGGAGGGAGTACTTCTCAATTTTCTGGTTTTATCGGTTACATAACTCATGACTATTGCTGCTTATATAATGCAACCAACCCAGATAGCTGACTCGTAAGCTAAACCGACTCAAACACAAAGATCTGCCCAAGCTTTCCTAATCTAATCGCTGGCAAGCCTGATTGCAGCTGTACTAAACCTACGTGGACACGTACCACACAAACTAGTCCTATTGTATATGGCTACAACATGTAGCCGACTATGGACTTTCTCAAGCTGACACATGAACACTAATTCCTATCAAACTTAGCTAGCACGTAGCTGACCTACTAACTAGGATACGTTTGATTATTTTCCAACACTACAGTGTGTCAGTCCCGTGAAGACCGGGATCTCCACAGACCCATGAAGTGTGGGCCTCGGCAGCCTTTCTCTTGGCGGGACCATGCAGGCTACTTCCCGGAAGCAGCCTCCCAGACTCTTCATCAAGATCTGAGATGACCCAGACAAGAATTGTCCAGTCATTTTACTCCATGCAAGACTATGAAGCATGGAGAGAGGAGCTAGGAGAGTTCCCCACTCCAACTATCAAGGTAACCATTAACGGGACAAGATTACCCTTGAAGAGGAATCTTCATCGTCCCCGTCAATGAACATCCGGGCAACAAGCGGCTACATCATATCCCGTAAGGGCCAGCCCTGTTGGCCCCAATGACAGCTATCACTGAGCCGGGCCTACGACGGTGGGCCGAGATATAGGCCTGGCAGGGCCTATTACGGCACGCGGTGGGCACTGGGCTGGCAAGCGGAGAAGGGGGCACGTGGCTGTTAGGTGAAGACTGGGGTGTGATTCACCTCGCCGTTTTACCGCATGCGCGACACCTCATCTACACGTGTAACGGTTAAAGTCCAAGACACCTCAAGCGGTGTGACAAGACAGGAGTTCGCTCTCCAAAGAAAGCGTAGATCAACACATACCCCCTCATTTAATGAAGTAGGTATTCTAATGTAGGGCCAGCCCTTACCAATATAAAAGGAGGGCCATGGCTATTGTAGAGGGGGGTTCGGACTTTCAGGTTTCGATCAGCTTGGGTTCAGACCCTGTGGCAATGATCCACGACTAGTGTGTGCTTCCTAGCTAGGCCGCTCCCAGCAAAGGAAGCCCACATCATTGTAACACTGTGATCCCTTCATAGTGCAACCAACCAGCAGCAGTAGGGTGTTACGGTTCCAAGCGGCCCGAACCTGGGTAATCCTCGGTGTCCCCGTTCTCATCGACGTTGATCCGAGCGGTTTAGCGCCCCACGTCAAACAAAAAAGGGGAGGTCCCTCATCCCTGGTTGTGGTGTTCTCACACGCGACACAGTGGTTTGTATCTCTAATGTTATATCTATTTAACTTGGTTTGTGACTACTAGTACCATTCCAACTTTGTGACATGTTTTGTGGCATGCAATCAGGCAAACGCCAAGCCTGGTTACTAAAAAATGAGTCGCCCAATTGTGCAAGTAACCATAACAAGAGAAAGTAAATGGAAATTGCACACTATCACAATGCTTATTCATCTACAGCTCTGAAACAAATTGACAGCTGAAACGTCCGATATCATTTTCTGTAAATATCAGCAGAACATGATTCTCTTACAAATATGGGATCATTCGTGTCTTGTTAGATTTCATGGAGCCATCTGCCCACATTTCAGAGAAAGCATTAAGCATTTGTAACAAGAATCATTTACAAACAATTTAACATGCATTCTACAGGTTTATATTGCTTGCAACCCACCTTCCCATTTTACCAATCATACAACTGTGCACACTAACATATCTAAAAGTGTCCTCTGTAAATTCATGACCAAAATTCCTGATAGCTGATACAAACAGAGTCTGCCAAATCAATTGAACAAATGAAGCGCTGGTCCACAAAAGACTCCACTCTGCTTCCATTCCCAGAACAGCAAGAAACGGTTGTAACAAGTGGCATCTACGTGACTCATGGTGAGAGAGATGGGGTTCAAATCTATTTCAGCGAGGACGACAGGGAGCCCGCCGATGACAAGCTTGACGCCCAAAATGCGGCGACCTCTACAGCCCTAAACTCCACCTGCAAGACCGCTGATTGACAAGGAGCTCCAGACGTCGGCCAGTGAAGGAGCCTGGCTCCACCAACCCCCGCCAAGCTTAGATCTAAAGGAGTGGGTAAAGAATGGTTGCGGTTCGAGAATGTTCTGGGTGGCGGTGCCGCTACAGCTTGCTCCCAGGGTCAAGTGTGCCGTCTGCAAGGAGTTACTCGAGCAGGCAGGCAGTGACACTGGTGGCCGCGTGGTGGCAGCTTGGATGACGAGATGCAACACGACAGTCGCTTGGGGCGAGGACGTGATGCCTGCAGCGGCTTGGGACGCAGGTGGACTACAGCTTGTGCCAAAGGGGAGACGTTGGCTACTAGTCGGGGGCATGAGTAAAGCAACCCTGAGGAGCAAACGGCAGCGGAGGCATGGAGGAGAAAGGCTTGTGAGGTGAGAGATTGGGGCGCACGTGATCAGGATGGATATTATTGCACCTTGGGTTAGCTGACAAGAGTCATATCGTGTTCTTTCTCACTTCTTTAATTAACCTTCCACATCAGATCCTAGATGGTATGATTTAGATACGGTCCAGGCTGTAGCACTGGAACTGCCCTTGGACAGTTTATCCTAATTAACTTCAGTTGGTTAATTTAGTGCAAATTCAATTATCAAGTGCTTCACATGTACTTCCTGGCTAGTTGGAGTACAATATAGCACTTTATCAATACAGGACCCTCCCAACAAATTTAACTTGTCAGATATACAATTCCTGGCTAGTTTCGATGAACTTGGACTAGGCTGCAAACAGTAAACTAATGGTGCTTGAAGGGCTTACGTATAATCTCTAATCTATTAAATGTTTCCCATGCATGGCGCCAGTATTCCCCTACCTCACTGTATGCAAGCCTATGACTATGACTGGTAAGGAAAAATATTTTATTCTCTTCAGTCCTGAGCTTCTTACAAATTACTTTTGGTTGACACAGACATACCAAGTATCCGATGGTTGATTAAAAACAAACAATTTCTATAAAAGTATCTGATGGTTTAGTATTTTGCACTATGGCAACCATCTGGATGGGGTGGAATGGATTTACAATGCGCTATCAATAAGAACACATTGCTATGTATCATGTACAAGTTTAAAATTCACATGATCCAGGATAGAAATTTAGGGGCCTTATTAAACTCATGTGAAGCAGTGAACTTTTTATGAAAGAAAATTCCTACCAAGTGAATCCGGAGTATCTGTTAAAAATACTATGATACAGTAAAACACTGGAGTATCTTGTTAAACATGTCCATTGCAGTGGGAAGCTCATGAGACACAGCAACACTATTGGCTGCAATTTTACGACTTTATGATCCGAGGAGCCGTTTTATATCAGAAATTCCCTGGAATTGCCTGTAACTTTGGCTACCTCGTTGTTGGCCAGTGGAAAGATCCACATTGCTGTAAACATCACCCGCGGGATAAAGAAAATAAAACTCTGAATGGAATAATCAGTCAGTCGATCCTGCTATCGAACCTTTAGCTTGAGCTTGACTGATGCTGCCGCTCCCCTTTCCACTGCCCCCACTACTCGCTTGAGCTTGACGCCGCCGCGCGCCTCGCAACTGCAGCTTACCCCAACGGCCCACGCGCCGCCGAAGTCTGCTGCCGCGCACGCCGGCCGCCGGCGCCGCTATAGGGTTACCGAACCAGCACGTGAGATGAGGCCGAATCGAGCGAGGAACACGGCTGGTGGAGCTAGGGGAGACGCCAACAGGGAGCCATGACGAAGACGGTCTGGCCGTGCGGCTAGGGTTTGGGCGCAGGGAATGGTCGCCGATATGGGCTCGTGCGCACTCGCACCCTAGACTGGGAAAAATAGCAGGTCCTTCCGCAAAGTTAGAATTACAATCTTGCCCTTCTTCTTGGGCTAAAGAGGAGCAAAGCTGGCCGCATGGGCCGGCCCGGCACGGCACGGCCCAATAGCCACGAAACGCGCCAGGCACGGCACGGCCCACGTCGGCCCGGTTGCTTCATGGATCGTGCCGTGCCGGCACGTGTGCCGCTGCGTTAGGCCCAGGCACGGCCCAAGCTTATACGGGCCGGGCCGTTGACCCGTTTGGCACGCCAGTTTGTCTGTTATTTTTTTATTTAGGCGTCTTATAACTATATTACGCCTAGGATGTTATATAAAAAATAAAAAATAAATAAAAAAATCTAAACGGGTCGTGCCGTGCCGGCCCGCGTGCCCAGCCTCCAGGCCCAGGCACGGCCCTTCAACAGTAACGTGCCGGCACGGCACGGCCCGTAGCGTGCCGGGCCGAAGATGGGCCGTGCCAAATAAACCGGGCTACCGTGCTGGCCCTTTTGGCCGGCTTTGAAGAGGAGCATAAAAGCGGGTCATCCCACTGTCGGTCCATATATATATATATATATATATATATATACTAGCAAATATGACCGTGCGTTACAACGGGAGAAAAAAACACTTTACCATTGGGTCACTTATGTAAAATTTAGGTAGGGAAAAGAAATATTAAGGTATCTATGGACAGACGCATTTTGATTGGGACGATGCCTAAATCGCACGGGGTGGTGGCTGTAACAGCCCAGATTTCACAAAAGTTAAAAAAATTGTTTTCGGTGTGAATTGTTTGATTGTCTGATTTGTTTGCGTTGTTTGCATCCCCGATTTATCGATCCGCGATTATTTTCCCCCTCTTATCTCGTACCGGACGGAGACCGACCCTCGCCACCCTGACACTCGACCTTTGCGACACCGGATTTCACCCGATCACCGTCGCGAAGCCGCACGAGACCAACCGCGGCCAACAGAACGAAAAACCCTGTTTATTTAATAAACGGATTATTTTATGGGGCGCCGAAAAATGTTGTCGGAATGTCACCGCAGTGAGGTAAGATCGACGGGCTCGACGCGCTGAGCGCGTGGTTCGAGATTTCGTCGGAATCGGAGTCCGTACGGAGTCTCGGCGGTCACGAACGCGATCACCGGACGCACGAGAGGGGTACCGGGGGCATTTGCGTAAATTGACCAGCCAACCCTGCCCTATATATAGACCATCACACTCCCCTAGGCCTTCTAGGGTTTCCCCCATGTAAAAATTGCAGCCACCCCCTCAGTTTTGCTCCAAAATTCTGCCCTAAGTCCCCCCAATCCCGAAACCCTAGCTGCAGCAAAAATCTGGCCATTGGATCTGCGAACGGAGGGTCCAGAAGAGGCCACGTCGTCCCACCGGACCAACCTCCCACCTCCAGCCGCGTTCGGGCCGCGTCGGGCCCGCTCCGCCGCCGTCAGGCCCGCTCGGGCCCCAATCTGAGGCGCCGCGTCCGTGGAGCTCCTCCTCCACGCCCGATCACCGCCGGCGCGGCGCCGCCGCGCTGCGCGCCGCCCCGGTGAGCTCCCTCACCGCGTCCCCTTCCCTCTCTCCTCCTCACCCCGCCGCTTTTGCTGTGCAGGTCGCCGGCCGCAACCAGGGCCGTCGCGCCATGGCCGACCTCGGGCCGCACCTCGCCGTGCCGGTCGGAGGGGTCGCCGCGCCGCCCCTTCGCCGGATCTGGGCCCTCCTCCGCCTGCGCCCCCTCCTGGTTCTCCTCCGTCGCGCCCTACGCCGCCTCACGCCGGTGGCCGAAGCCGGCGCCGCGGTCCGCGTCGGGATCGGGCGAGATCCCGAACGGGACCTCCCCTTCCACGTGGGCCATGGCTCAGTCACCGGCCTGCCAGCGCCCCAGCCCAAGCCAGGCCACAGGGCCGCCTTGGCCTCTCCAGGCCAGTGGGCTGAGCCCACTAAGAGTGAGCCAGGCCGCCCCCCCCTTTTTATTTTGCCTCTGTTATTTTTTTCCTAGCACCCTGTAAAATTTTGCTAAGTCTGGAGAAAACTGCTGCTGGTACTGTTTTGCAACGTAATTTCCCGTTGACTCGTAGCTCCGAATGAAGTGATTCTTATTTTGTTTGGTTGTGCTTTGTGTGCTCTAGAGTTCATATTTAGGAATTTATTTATTTTGAGGTCATCTTGGATATGTATTTCTGTGTTGAAGTGGGCATCAGACTGTTAACTACTGTTAAATTCTATCAAGTGATGTTGTGGTTATTTTGTTACAACTTTGATTGATGATTGTGACACATCCATGAGGCCTATTACATTGATTCTTTTTCCTATGTGTTAAGCATCATGTGTACTTCATTCCCATGCTTTAACTTGTCATGTTTGGGTGCTTTAGCTATATTAAATCTTGCTCCAAAGTGGTGACCCTGATGTTAATGTGTTGCTATGCTGAAAACTGTTAATTTGTTGCAACTTCGGGAGACGGTTGCGTCGCAACCGTTTATCGAAATTGAGTGATTCCAATTCATATTGTTAAGCATCATGTCTACTTCCATTATATGTATTGCATTGTCATGATGTGCTTGCTGGTCATATAGTTATTGAGCTCCAAAGTTGTTATCCCGCTGTTTTTGACAGCCACCTCTGTTTTTCTCCAAGTATGTAACGTTCCGATGCCATGTTGCATATCTGTTGATCTATGATGCCTATTTGCATGATTCTTTTTGACATGCCTTCCCTGTCATGTCTACTTTAGTTCCATATCATTTGTGAGCATGTTTGCATTGATTATCCTGTTTATGCATTGCTCTAAAGTGTGCTTCGTGATGTTGGCAGATTGTGCCCGTAACTTGTTTTGCTTGTAACTTTTTAACCGTAACTCCGTTTGGGGTGTTCTTTATATGTAACTTGATTAGTTTTTTGTATACTTTGTGTTTATGCTATTGTTTGCTGTTGTTGACCAACCTAAAATATGGTTTAGGCAGAACAGTACCAAATGTTTTAATCATCGTGCGACACTTAGTGTTATGCCATGTTTAGGTTGTGCCTCACTTAAATTGACTAGTATAGATAGTTTACTTTGTGCTTCACCGCTTGACATGTTTGTGTGCTATGTCATGCTTTCTTGAGTTTCCATGTTAATAACCGTTGTTGATAACCTGTAGCTAAACAACTTGAACCTTTCTAAATGTGCGGTATCGTCGTGTGTGACGAGTACTCCACTTAACCTGTTAGTAACCTCTCTCGACGGTAGGTGCGATGTCTCGTGTTGCCTTCTTGTTGATGCTTGCTCGTGTTTGCCTCGTAGTAATAGAGTGCTTGCTCGTTGATTGCTTTCCAGTGTTTACCCTCTTGTGTCCTCCCGCGGGTACCTTCGGAGACGATGCGAGCTTGCGATCCACTACACATTCGGAACCCGACTTATCAACAGGCAAGGACTATACATTACTTATGATCCATTCTATTTCAACCAGCGGTTTGCATGCTAGTCTATGTTAGGTTCGATGTTTGATCCTACCACATGTTTACAACCTCTTTCAAACCGATACAGCCATGTCCCTTCCCAGCAAACCTTGTACTGCTATGTTACTATTGCTCGTTGCTCAGCCCCTGCTTAGTATTCATGCTTAGGATGCTACGATGTTACCCTGTTACTCCTTGGTTTGGGCTATCACATTATTATATCGTTGTTGATGATATGATTATTATAATGTTGACTATATTCGACGAAGGATGGAAGGTCTAGGCTATCCCGCCCCGACGCTTTGTTCCATTCGAGTCACCTAGGACCCGAGTTCCGGGTATTGGTTTTAAGACTGAGCGTGCCTAATCGCGTGTGGGATTTTATGGGGTCCCCTTTTCTTACCTACCTAGCTTCAAACATTTCTAGTGGTGGCCCAAGCTGATTTACCATTTGAAACCCGTGTGTGTGCTGGTCAGCTGCCAGTAGTTTTCAAACAACTCGGGCCAGCGGAGACAGAGTTCCTCTGTTGGTCCACACCGGTGAGCTAGGGAAGTCCCCTGTTATATAGGTGAGACTAAACCCGACCTTAGCCATACGGAAGAGTCCGATCCGAGAGCGTGGACGGCTTTTGGATTGGGTGTCGACTCCCCGATGGCCACCCGGATTTGTGCGTTGTTAGATAGAGGGACCTGTAGTTTCGGATCTTTCGGAACTAAATCATAAAATGGTTGCCTCTAACGGGTAGCAACTGAGAGAGATGGGCGAGCATGCGACGCCTCGTAATGGGCAGTTGGTACACCCCTGCAGGGTTAAATCTTTTCGAGAAGCCGTGTCCGCGGTTATGGACGACTTGAGACCAACTCCTTGTTCATAGACAACAACAGCTGAGATAATTTTAATATAACTTGATCAATGTGTGTGTGCCTTGACTTCTTCTTCTTCGTCGGGATCCGAAGAGGAGGACAAGGATAGGATATGTGTTATGATTGCGTAAGTAGTTGATAGCAAGACTTGTTGGAGGCGATTCCTCATCGAATGCTTGGCTTCTTACCTTACTCTCTAGATCGTTAGCCACTTCATAAATGCTAGTGCGGCAGCATCCTCACCACTTACCCCTTCCTTACCGTAAACTACTAGTTGTCCTAGAATGACGAGTGATGAAGTCCTTGCTGGGTCAGTTGACCACTATAGTTGGATGCTAAGTACTTCTGTACTCATGATACTACCCCCAAACTGTTTTCAGGGTTCTTGATCGACAACAGGTATGGTGACCGACGTTTCACGTGGAGACTCGACGACGACTAGTTAGGCGGATCCCGGCGGAGGGCCTGAACCCGTGTGGTTATGGGGATCGATGTTTTCTCTTTGCCAGTAGGCATTTGATTGTAGTTTGTACTCAGACATGTATCTTCCGCTGTTGTATTGTATTTGAGGCAGTTGTATGCCGATTGTATGAGATGTTGTATCCTTGTATCTGTAATGTTGTGATATCATGTTGGAAATCCGGGGCATATGACTTCGTCATATGTCGCGGTGGGACCGATATGTGCTTCGTCCCCGGATCTGGATGGAAACATCTAGATCTGGAACAGTACCGCATATCGGGCCTTACAGTGGCGGACCGCTGAGGATGGGAAACGACATTGAGCTCGGAGAATGGCATTAGGGGCTTAAGGAGCAGCAGCTGGGGTGAAAGGAAGCGTGGATCCGACGATGAACGATTGAATCGGGTGATGGTGTTGCAATTATCACATCGATCGTGAGGGTCGCAACGAACGGCTCGGAGTGACGAGATTGGGCAGTGGAGTGGCAGTGAGCTTGGGGTGGGGTTTATTTTTTTGAGAAACACAGTACAACTCGGACGCTCACAAACACGAGTATACAATCACCCCTATGGCGCACACATGGACACACTACCCCTATGAGCATCTTCGTAATACTGAGCCGATATAACATCTTGAGATTAACGAAGTCACCACCTCGTCTTCGACGGGAACATCTCCTCCCACTGAAAGCGCATCATCGGAAGCCCTGAAATAAATTCAGGAAAATGCGAACACCATTGTCAAATCTAAGATTTGAACTCTGGTGCGTTGGGATACAACCATCCACCTAACCAACTCAACGACAGGTTTGGTGACCAAAATCGTTTGACGCGAATGCACGACTTAACGACACAATGGTATTGGAACTTTATCGAACAGGTTTAATGTTGAAGGCTCATCTTTTTTTATGGTTGTGATAGCTTGGTAGGGAGAAATCAAAATTTTATTTTAGGTAGCAGCAAAATTTAAGAAAAAACTTAGGTTTGTTGTTAGAGATGATATAAACAATAATCATGGTTTAGAACCCTCTCCTCGTGTCCACGTCATACATTTCAACGCGACACCATGTTTGTATCGTCTCTTATCCTCTTCTTCATCCTCATCCATTGAACATGATAAATCTAAGGACATGAGCTAGGCCATCACATGTTACTTCGCTCAAAGGATTCTTTTAAAGGAATTTAAGAAAATTAAAAGATGATTTTGTTGAGCTGGACGTAAGGGCTACCTCAACATTACATATTTATATACTGTAAAAAGATATTGCATTTTATTTTAAAAAATGTGCTACACATTTATATATTATTAATTGTATATATAAGGTGTTTCTATATGGAAACTACCTTATGCATTTATTCTTTTATTTTGCTTATATGTCTATTAAATATTAAAGCAGAGAAAGAGCTCATGTACCTGAACAAAGATATTCTTATTTATTTACGTTTGTTGCTGCTTTATATAGATCAAGGTCTAGTAGCATAATCATCAATCGGCGAGGTGGTTCTATTTTCTTTGTAGCTGCTCGTTCATGCAGATTTTTAAAATATGGACGCATATGTATAATGGCCTCATGCATGTAGCCCAACGGTAAAGAAGTGGAGACGGCTCATAACAGCAACGCTAGAATTGGCGCATAGAAACATACGCTTAGTTTTGCTAAAAAAAAAATCAAATGATTAGTACCACCTCGCTTAACATCTAAGCTTAAGGTTAGAGCGATTCCTACAAAACAAAACTGGTTTACAACGGACGGTGACGTACGAAAATTTTGGAGAAATTGATCATCCTTTATTAGTATAATATATATATATATATATATATATATATATATATATATATATATATATATACTAGGAAACATGCCCGTGCGTTGCAACGGAAAAAAATTGCATCGCTTCTACCTGTAACATGAGCTTTAGCGGACACCCTAATGCATCGTCCACTCCGTCCATGATTCCTTAGGATTCCAGTTTGAAGACATTTATTGATAAATTTAAAAATAAACAAAAAACCATATCATATATAGTTTTTGTTACCCTCAAATTTTAAGATTCTTGATTAAAACTAAGTGAATTGTCCTCAACCAATCTCCCAAATCCCCGACTCTCCATCATTTTGTTTTCCTCAAAAAATACAACACACCAGCAAGATCTTCCAACCGGCTGAATTTCATGCCACTTCAAATCAAAGCTCCATGATGGTAGATGAGAGCATGAATTGAAGTTGATGTTGTCCGCTTGGAAAATCACGCCTTCTATTTTATCATACACACTAAGTTATTTATTAGCATAATAATACTCACAAAATATATTTAATATCCACACCATGACCAAGTGGAATTTCTAGAAAATAAATTAGTATACAAAATATTATGAGAAAATATCAAATATGAGCCCGGGCTTATATGCTCCTGGTGAATAGTAATTAAAGTTTAATATGACAATTTTTAGGCATCTAAGGTGCTTATATGTGCAAGGTGGGTGCAAAATTTCATAGCGTTTGGACATTTGAGGATCTCGTTGTAAAAAAACAAAATCAACTTCAAACAATCTCCAATAACATGTATTTCTTTCTTTCTCTGGAGCAGTATAAACCCATAAACAATTTTTGGATGCAAAAGGAAAAAATGCTATCACGTTTTCATGATCTCGCACAACGAATTGTTCGATCAACCCAACGTACTCGAATGGCTTGTAACTATTATAGTATGACCAAGGTTGGAAAAGGCGCTAGGCGTAAGCGAGGCGGTTGGCATTCGCCTAGCGCTTAGGCGAAGCTTAAGCGCCCTAGGCGCTGCCTAGGCGCGCATATGTTTTCACCACTAGGTGCATACTTGGGTTATTATATGTCTGTGTAGATTAATAAGTAGAATGTCAATGAATAAACTAACAACAATTTTCATTGTACTATGCACCATATAGTTCATCAGTTAAATATGGTATAATTTATTATTGGAGAGGAAGATTTCTTGGTTGGACTGCCTAGAGTTGCGCTTATGCCCTAGGCGAGGCGTTTATCCATCACCTAGTGCCTAAGCGTGCTTAAGCGCTGCCTAGGCGCCGCCTAATCCAACACTGAGTATGACATGTAATAGTAATATAGTTTGTATTTTTTTATACGATTTTCAAATATTATATACCCCTTCAAAGCTTGGAGATGTTGTGCTCCATCGTGAAAGCTCATATTTATTCTGAATGTAAAGCCTACAATGGATCTGTATTTCAGACACATCAACCTTTCTTTCTTGGTCTCATTTAATTTGCCTTCGACACACATCAGATTAATTCTCACACACGCATGTTCTCCTTTTATTAGTGGTGTCGGTCCTCCTTTTCCCCCTAAATCTTTCTCTTCATGTTTCATTTGATGTTTTTAGATAACTTTCAAGTCGTAGCATCCCTTTAATAGCGCATGTATTTTAGGCTAGGCTGCGGATTTTTTAATCTAACCCTGACTACTATTGAGATACGAATAACTATATTTTATTTATACGTTAAAAACGCGAGCCTCACCATATTTATTATTCCCATGGTTTACGTTCCTACCATTGAGCGCTTAAAAATACTTTCTCCATTCCAAAATAGTATCGCGGATTTGTTTAAATACAGATGTATCTAGATTTAGTTATACACCTAGATATATTCAATAATAAAATATATTTGGATACATCTATATTTACATACATTCGTAACACTTATTTTAGAATGAAAGGAATAATTTTTAAAGCTTTGATTCGAACGCATCACCAACACTGAGAACCCATATAGGGGCGATATTTTTTTTTAAACAATCCCATGTGCAAACATATATTTTTTAACAATAGATTTGCTAAATCACATGTACATGTGTTTTAAATATGTCATATGTAAGTTATCAAATACAACTATATGAACTTGTCTCTCATTATGAAAAACTATATGAACTTGTCTTTTTATTAATTTATTTTTTCTTTTTTTAGTATTTTATTTAGCCCTTTCTTTTCAAATTTCATGAATATATTTTTTGTAAATATTTTATAATATTTGGAAATGATTTTTATTATTGATACATAACGTCGATACATGTTTGTTGCCGTGATTCGAGTTGTGTTATTCTCATTTTTTATAGTTTTTTTAAATATTTTTATAACTTTTTAAATAATAATTATTACTGATACATAATGTCGATACATGTTTGTTTAAATATGGATGTATCTAGATTTAGTTATATATCTAGATATATTCAATAATAAAATATATTTGGATACATCTATATTTAAATACATCCGCGACACTTATTTTAGAATGAAAGGAATAATTTTTAAAGATTTGATTCGAACACATCACCAACACTGAGAACGCATATAGGTGCGAACATATTTTTTAAAACAATTCCATGTGCAAGCATCTTTTTTTAACATTGGGTTTGCTAAATCACATTTACATGTGTTTTAAGTATGTCATATGTAAGTTATCAAACACAACTATATGAACTTGTCTCTCATTAAAAAAAACTATATGAAGTTATCTGTTTTATTTTTTCTTTATTTTTTCATTTAGTATTTTATTTTTCCCTGTCTTTTCAAAATTCATGAATATATTGTTTGTAAATATTATTACAATATTTGTAAATATTTTTTTATTATTCATACATAACGTTGATACATGTTTGTTGTCGCGATTCGAGTTGTGTTATTTTATTTTTTTTCTACTTTTCTTAAATATTTATATAAATTTTTGAAATAAATATTTTTACTGATACATAACATCGATACATGTTTGTTGTCGTGAGTCGAGTTGTGTTATTTTTGTTCTCACTTATTTATTTATTCATTTTATTTGAAGTTATGATTTTTTAAATTCAATTTATTTAAAAAGAATGTTTTCTTTCCCTTTTTTCTTTTTTACTTTTTGTTTTCCCTTCTTTAATTTTCTGTATATTAGTTTTTTTTGTTGCTTCGTGCGTCCGTATTGGGCCAGGCTTTCGTACAGCGCAAGCGTCACCTAACTGCCCAACTATTAGGTGGGCCAATTTTGTTGGGCCATATGTGTACACGGGCTGGAGGGGTAGCTTAAAAAAACGAATCGTTTTTTTATTTAAAAGGTGGACTGCGGGTTTATTAACCAAAACTGTAGGGGGTTTTCTGTAAAAGTGGCTGACAGAAGGAGAAACCCACCTTCCTTTATTATTAGGTAGAGATATAATAATATATAATATAATACTAGAAAATATGCCCGTGTGTTGCAAAGGAAGAAAAAATATCACTACCTTGTGTAGATGCACCAGAAATATGAAACAACTTTAGAGAATTATCGAGCATGAACCTTCGCCACAATACTTTGGATTGCTACGGACAAAAGGCGATAATTAATGGTTTGCGAAACCGCTCAATCGAGCCCGAAAACTTACATGCCATGGGCGCTAGTGTCAAATAACAAAATGTAATCTTTTTTTACATGCACTACATAATTAAAATAGAATTTGTTTAATTGCTAACGAATAACAATCTGATCAGAAGATTTACATGGTGTGAGCAGTGCACCATTGTTAGTTGCACATATCGATAATCAAGAAAAACACATAAGTTATAATTATTTGATTTGAGAAGAGATTTGGAAGAGCAAAAGGTGATAATTTTTTTTTTATTAAATGGTAGTGATTTAGGAGCGAATGAGTTTTTTTTTGTAAAAAGAAGACCATGATAAGAGCAAAGGAGGGTGGAAAACGACGTTGACGTTTCATATCAATCTCATAAAAAAATTACATGGGGCAAGCAAGGCACCATTGATCATCAAGCCATAGAAAGGAAGAAAATACGTAAGAAATAAATATTTGATTTGGGAAGAGATTTGAAAGAGCAAAATGTAATATTTATGTGTGTCTCGCACCATTGTTCGTTGCACATATCGATTCAAGAGAAAAAAAAGAAGGAAAGACATAAGGTATAAGTATTTGATTTGAGAAGAGATTTGGAAGAGCAAAAGGTAATATCTATGCATGCTGATAAATATTTTGTATTAAATGGAAATGGTTTATAAATGAAGGAGATTTTTTAATAAGAGCAAAGGGGGATGAAAAACGACGTTGTTGTGTCATAACAATCTCATCGAAAAGTTACATGGTACGAGCAAGGCACCATTGTTCGTAGCACACATCGATGATCCAGACATAGAAAAGAAGAAAATACGTAAGAAATAAATATTTATTTGGAAAGAGATTTGAAAGTGCAAAAGATAATATTTATGCGCGTTGATAATTAGTTTTTATTAAATGACAGAGTCATAACAATCTCATCAGGAAATTTACATGGTGCGAGCATGTCACCATTGTTCATAGCACATATCGATGATCAAGAGGAAGAAAAGAAGAAAATACATAAGAAATAAATATTAGATTTATAAAAATATTTGGAAGAGAAAAAATAAGATAATATTTATGCGTGTCGATAAATAGTTTTGGTTAAATGACAGTTATCTGGGAGTGGAGGAGATTTTTTTTAAGTAAATAGGTCTATGATAAAAGCAAAGGAGGAGAAATGGTGTTGTCTTGTCATAACAATCTCATCAGGAGATTTACATGGTGCGAGCATAGCACCATTTAGCATAGATCGTTGATCAAGAGATAGAAAATATAGAAAAAAATATATTTAATTTCGAAAAAAATATGTATGCACCGATATATAATTTAGATTAGATGACAGTGATTTGGAAGTGTAGAAGATCTTTAATAAAAATATATTGATAAAATATAATGATGTTGCCGAATTTTCAACTCCAAGATCGATGAAAATTCCTGTGTTGCTAGTGTATTTTGCATGTGTATTTAATTAGCCAAGGGCCCTCAAACATTGACCTTTTAGTTCTTTCCTTTCCAAGGCAACTCGTCACAAGTCTTTTTAATTTTTTTCCTTCATGAGTTAAGGGTTCTTTTAATTCCTTTTCTTTCCTCTTTTGACTTTAATTCGTTTTCTTTCCAATGCCTAACTTTTCCTCCTGAGTCAAGGGTCCTCCTTTATTTCTTTCCTTCCTAAGCCACAACTTTCTCTTTAATTTCTTTCCTTCAATGACGCACCTCCAGCTCGTTTTAGCACTTACTTAATTTCCGATTGAGCTGATTGATTTTCAGATAACTTGTAGACGTATTTAAACTGGTGCTGATGGATGTAAAAATTTGAGGTGGTACAATACTATTTATTAATTTAGAAACGGACTGAGACAGATCAGTTTTTTTTCTATCGCTGGTGGCCAGATTTGCAAATTTGCCTATCGCTCGCTCGTGTGTGGACAGGCCGCCAGATGGGCTGGTCAGGCCTAGCGGGGGAAGATGCGCAAGACCTGAATGAACGAACCGTGTTTCTTCTTCTTAAAATCAATGCACTGTGGGTTGATTAAGTGAAAACGGAGGGACTTATTTATAAAACTGGCTGACGGAAGGAGAAACTCACCTCCCTTTATTATTAGGGCAAGACTAGGAAACATGCCCGTGTGTTGCAACGGAAGAAAAGAATATCATTCTTTCAACATAATGAGTTCGATCCAAGAACTCTTCACATCTCCATATTATATATTTGAACATAGTGTCTAAACCATGTTGTTGTTTTTTTTTCGTTTTTATCGGCCATGATTGCAATGTGCATCGAATAGCAATGAGTCAAATGTGATAAACTTCAATGTCATAGCGTCGATCTTCGCGCACACATACCAATTATTGAATCACATCATTGCAAGTAATTTTATTCATTAATTTTGCCGCATTGGACGTCGTTCGGGCTTTCCGTGCTACGATCTAAATCACCCACCCACGCTCACTCATTTTTTATTTGTATATTTTTCTTGTAAATGCATCACCATTCTTTACAAAATACATAAATACTTTTTCAATTATATGGACTTTTTTTAAAAACAATAATATTTTTAAGCATGTGAACACTTTTTTTGAATGACGTTAAATTTGTTTTGAGAGGGTAATCATTTTTTAATTAGATGAAGATTAGTTTAATACGTGAACACTTTTTTTAAAACTACAAAAACATTTTAAAATGGATAAAAACTTTTTTAAATTTAGATCTTCCAAAAGGCTCAATTAAACTAAAAGTGATATGGTTACATGTACGCACACACATTCATTTTTTTCCTTAATAATTAGTATTTTTTCTTTTTAGCACGTCAAAAGTTTAATTCCTTCTTTTAATATATTTTCTTCCTAAGATGAAGGATGAAGGTATTCCTTTTATTTTTTTCTTATTGAGGAAAGTGCATGACCTATATGTAGGTCCACAATATATCTTTTTTAGGTATATTCCCTTCATTTTTAATTAAATATAACAATGCGAGTGCATTGCAATATATTCTTACGTTACTTGTGATTTACCTTTTCACATTAATGTGATAGTGTAATAATTATTTATAAAATCCTACCCGTGATTTACCTTCACACATTAAGGTGTTTCGTCAAGGGTTTTAGGAAGGGGATCTAGCGATTTTGATGATAAATAATTATTTATTGTTGCGTGAGAAAGACACACGAAGATAGATGAACGAAACGGACGATGAACGAATGACATTGTATTCTTTTTAAGTAGTGTAACAACCCAGATTTCACAAAAAATAAATTTTTTGTTTTCGGTGTGAATTGTTTGTTTGTCTGATTTGTTTGCGGTGTTTGCATCCCCGATTTATCGATCGGCGATTATTCCCCCCCCTCTATTCTCGTACCAGACGGAGACCGACCCTTGCCACTCTGACACTCGACCTTTGCGACACCGGGTTTCACCCGATCACCGTCGTGAAAACCGCACGAGACCAGCCGTAGCCAATGGAACGAAAAAACCCCGTTTAATAATTAAACGGGATATTTTTATAGCGCACCGGAAAGTGTTCTCGGAACGGTTCCTGCGCGAGGTGAACACTGCCGGCTCGACGCGCTGATCGCGCAGTTCGAGCTTTTACCCGAATCGGAGGTTCTGCGGACCGCCGGCGGTCAGAAACGTAAACACCGCGCGCCCAAGAGAAAAACCGAGGATGTTTTTACAAACTGCCAGCCACCTGGGCTATATAAAGACCACCACACTCCCACCCCTTTCTAGGGTTTCCCCTAGTTCAAAATTGCAGCCACCCCCTGAAATTGTCCAGCTCTGGCACAAAAACCCCCATTTTCGTCCAACCCTAGCCCCCTGGCCCTCCAGAGCCGTCGGATCTGAGATCCGACGCTCCAAAGCTCGCCACGTCATCAGTTGGAGTTTCCCTGCCGCCAACCTCCCGAGCTCCTCCCGAGCCGCCTTGCGCCACCCTCCCTGTGCTCGTCATCCTCGCTCCGGCAAGCCACCGCCTTGGAGATCAAGCCGCGCCGGCGACGAGCCCTGCAGGTCCACGCCTCGCTGCACCTCCTCCTACCTTCTCTTCCTCCTCCCCTCACCCCGGCTCCTTCTTCTTTACCAAGCCAGGACCGAGCCGCCATGGATGCATCACGAGCTCGAAGCTCACCGGACCGCCCTTGACAGCACGCCTGCGACCGGATTCCGCCAGCTCCGACGAGCCTCACCAGATCCGCGCCCCTGGAACCACCTCCTCCACGCCCGTCCCGGCCTGCCACACCTGCGCCCCTCGCCGGAGTTCCACCGGCCCCTGTCGCCGCCACCTTGAACGCCCCGATCGGGACGAGGTGGACGAGCTGCCTCCCTCGTACGGGCCAGCGTTCAGCGCTCTACTGGGCCGCCACCAACGCGTGGGCCCGCGCAGCTCCCCCCAGCCCACTCCAGCGCCCACCAGCCGGCCTGGGCCTCGGCCCACCAAGGTGAGGCGCCTCCCCCTTTCTTTTTATTTTTTTTTGTTTTTTTTGCACTGTTGGGCCGGCCCATGTACAGTTTCCCGCCTGAGTGTCTGTTAGCTATTTTGCGCTCGCGCTTGTGTAGGCCCAGTAGCGCCAGTTTTGGCCCGTAATGTTTTTTTTTCCTGGGCTTATTTAAATTGCAGATTGTTGTTATATTTTGCGGTGTCCGTATCTTTTTAACGGTAGCTCGGATCGCGATGCATAAAACATGAAACTTGCTTAGAATTTTGTTTAGTTTAATAAAATATGCTCTTTTGCCCTGTTGGACTTTGTTTACATGATGTTTGACTGCTAATTACACTGCTTGCCATCATAAACTGTTTCTTTAATAACTTTTTAACCGTTGCTCCGTTTAAAATGTTCTTTATATGTAACTTGACTATAATTGCATGTAGATTGTGTTTAGGATGTTCTTGCTTGCTAATTAAAATAATAAAATTATGTTTAGGGCAGAACAGTACCAAATGATTTAAATATCGTGGGGTCCGTAATAGTTGCCATGTATTGATTTTACCCCCACTTAAAGTGACTAGATTAGATAGTTTATTTATGATACACCTCTTGCCATGTTTGTGTGCTATGCCATGCTTCTGTGCTTTTCCATGTTAACAACCTTTGCTCATCTTGTGTAGCTAAACAACTTGAACCAATATAAACGTGCGGTATCGTCGTGTGTGACGAATACCCCACTTAACCTGTTAGTAACCTCTCTCGACGGTAGGTGCGATGTCTCGTTTGCCCTTCTTGTTGTTGCTTGCTCGTGTTTGCTTCGTAGTAATAGATGCTTGCTCGTTGATTGCTTTCCAGTGTTTCCTTCTTGTGTGCTTCCGCGGGTACCTTCAGAGACGATGAGAGCTTGTGATCAACTACACCTTCGGAACCCGACTTATCAACAGGCAAGGACTATACATTACTTATGATCCATTCTATTTCAACCAGCGGTTTGCATGCTAGTCTAGGATAGGTTCGATGTTTGATCCTACCAGATGTTTACAGCCTCTTTCAAACCAATACAGCCATGTCCCCTCCCAGCAAACCTTGTACTGCTATGTTACTATTGCTCGTTCCTCAGCCCCTGCTTAGTATGCATGCTTAGGATGCTACGATGTTACCCTGTTACTCCTTGGTTTGGGCTATCACATTATTGTATTGTTGTTGATGATATGATTATTATAAATGTTGACTATATTCGACGAAGGATGGAAGGTCTAGGCTATCCCGCCCCGACGCTTTGTTCCATTCGAGTCACCTAGGAACCGAGTTCCGGGTATTGGTTTTAAGACTGAGCGTGCCTAACTGCGTGTGGGATTTTATGGGGTCCCCTTTTCTTACCTACCTAGCTTCAAACATTTCTAGTGGTGGCCCAGTCTGATTTTACCATTTGAAAACCGTATGTGTCTGTCGGGTAGCTCCTGGCAGATATTCTTTAAAACAACTTGGGCCAGCGAAGACATGGTTTTTTTATTGGTCCACACCTGGAAGCTAGGGGGCTGCCCACATCTGTTTAGGTAGCTAACCCGACCTTGTCCAGACGGTAGAGGCCGATTCGAGAGCGCGGCCGGCTTTTGAGTTGGATGTCGACTCACCGGGGGCCACCCGGATTTGTGCGTTGTTAGTTAGAGGGACCTGTCGTTCCGGATCTCTTGGGACTAAATCATAAAATGGTTGCCTGTCATGGGTAGCAACTAAGAGAGATGGGCGTGCGTGCGGAGCCTTGTAATGGGCAGTTGGTACACCCTTGCAGGGTTAAATCTTTTCGAGAAGCCGTGTCCACGGTTATGGACGACTTGAGACCTAATCCTTGTTCATAGACAACAACAACTGAGATAATCTTAATATAACTTGATCAATGTGTGTGTGCCTTGACTGCTTCTTCTTCGTCGGGATGCGAAGAGGAGGACAAGGATAGGATAGGTGTTATGTTTGCGTAAGTAGCTGATAGCAGACTTGTTGGAGGCGATTCCTCATCGAATGCTTGGCTTCTTATCTTACTCTCTAGATCGTTAGCCACTTCATAAATGCTAGTGCGGTAGCAACCTCACCATTTACCCCATCCTTACCGTAAACTACTAGTTGTCCTAGAATGACGAGTGATGAAGTCCTTGCTGGGTCAGATGACCACTACAGTTGGATGCTGAGTACTTATGTACTCATGATACTACCCCCAAACTCTTTTCAGGGTTCTTGATCGACAACAGGTATGGTGATCGACGTTTCATGAGGAGACTCGACGACGACTAGTTAGGCGGATCCCGGCTTAGAGCCTGGACCCGTGTGGTTATGGGGATAGATGATTTTCTCTTTGCCAGTAGGCATTTGATTGTAGTCTGTACTCAGACATGTATCTTCCGCTAATGTATTGTATTTAAGGCAGTTGTATGCCGATTGTATGAGATGTTGTATCCTTGTATCTGTAATGTTGTGATATCATGTTGGAAATTCGGGGCATATGGCTATGTCATATGTCGTGGTGGGACCGATATGTGCTTCGTCCCCGGATCTGGATGGAAACATCTAGATCTGGAACAATACCGCATATCGGGCCTTACAACTTGGTATCAGAGCCTTACCGACCGTAGGATCCCTTTTCTGGCCAAAGTCGAGTCTAGACAAAAACTATTTTGTAGTTACTAAGTTAGTTATCGGAGAGTAGTAATCTTTTTACTCCTTACCCTTGCTCTAGTCAGGACAAGTGTCATAAGTGTTTTTACTCTCACCTTACCTCTTTCAAACTTTAGGATCTCGAGTGTGTGGAGTTTCGGAATAGTTACACTGCCTTGCTTGAAGTGTATTGTCTCGATTCCGATCTCAGGTTGGGAAATCCTGTAGTACCTTTAGTTCTTCCGATTCTGGTTAAACATCTTGGTCGTCTGTTGACTTCAGTCCTTTTTCCCAGTATCCTCACGATTACAGTGAGAATGTTTCTCTTGATCGTCGCTTTGAACTGTCGTTCCTACGCTTGACACCGACGGTTTCGTATTTTTGACGATGTCATCTCTCTTCGGAAAGTTTCTCGATGGAAGTTCGACGTCGACATGGAGCAGAGTCCCTTTTTGGTGGTGTTGAAGATTGTTGACTCTCTTTTCTCTCTCCCCTCTCCCCCGGATCGTACTGGATCTTGGGATGAGATCCCTTGTTGGTGGTGTTGTATTGTAACAGCCCAGATTTCACAAAAATAAAAAAAATTGTTTTCGGTGTGAATTGTTTGTTTGTCTGATTTGTTTGCGGTGTTTGCATCCCCGATTTATCGATCGACGATTATTCCCCCCCCTCTATTCTCGTACCAGACGGAGACCGACCCTTGCCACTCTGACACTCGACCTTTGCGACACCGGGTTTCACCCGATCACCGTCGTGAAAACCGCACAAGACCAGCCGTAGCCGACGGAACGAAAAACCCGTTTAATAATTAAACGAGATATTTTTACAGCGCACCGAAAAGTGTTCTTGGAACGGTTCCAGCGCGAGGTGAACACCGCCGGCTCGACGCGCTGATCGCGCAGTTCGAAGTTTTACCCGAATCGTAGGTCCTGCGGACCCCCGACGGTCAGAAACGTAAACACCGCGCGCCCGAGCGAAAAACCGGGGATGTTTTTGCAAACAGCCAGCCACCTAGGCTATATAAAGACCACCACACTCCCACCCCTTTATAGGGTTGCCCCTAGTCCAAAATTGCAGCCACCCCCCTGAAATTGTCCAGATCTGGCACAAAACCCCCCCATTTTCGTCCAACCCTAGCCCCCTGGCCCTCCAGAGCCGTCGGATCTGAGATCCGACGCTCCAAAGCTCGCCACGTCATCAATTGGAGCTTCCCTGCCGCCAACCTCCCAAGCTCCTCCCGAGCCGCCTTGCGCCACCCTCCCCGTGCTCGTCGTCCTCGCTCCGGCAAGCCGCCGCCTTGGAGATCAAGCCGCGCCGGCGACGAGCCCTGCAGGTCCACGCCTCGCCGCACCTCCTCCTACCTTCTCTTCCTCCTCCCCTCACCCCGACTCCTTCTTCTTTACCAAGCCAGGACTGAGACGCCATGGATGCATCACGAGCTCGAAGCTCACCGGACCGCCCTGGACAGCACGCCGGCGACCGGATTCCGCCAGCTCCGACGAGCCCCACCAGATCCGCGCCCCTGGAACCACCTCCTCCACGCCCGTCCCGGCCTTCCACACATGCGCCCCTCGCCGGAGTTCCACCGGCCCCTGCCGCCGCCGCCTTGAACGCCCCGATCGGGACGAGGTGGACGACCTGCCTCCCTCGTACGGGCCAGCGTTCAGCGCTCAGGCTGGCCGCCTCCAATGTTTGGGCCCGCGCAGCTCCCCCAACCCACTCCAGTGCCCACCGGCCGGCCTGGGCCTCGACCCACCAAGGTGAGGCGCCTCCCCCTTTCTTTTTATTTTTTTTTGTTTTTTTGCACTGTTGGGCCGGCCCATGTACAGTTTCCCGCCTGAGCGTGTGTTAGCTATTTTGCGCTCGCGCCTGTGTAGGCCCTGTAGAGCCAGTTTTGGCCCGTAATGTTTTTTTTGTTTTCCTGGGCTTATTTAAATTGCAGATTGTTGTTATATTTTGCGGTGCCCGTATCTTTTTAACGGTAGCTCGGATCGCGACGCATAAAACATGAAACTTGCTTAGAATTTTGTCTAGTTTAATAAAATGTGTTGTTTTGCCCTGTTTGACTTTGTTTACATGTTGTTTGACTGCTAATTACACTGCTTGCCACCGTAAACTGTTTCTTTAATAACTTTTTAACCGTTGCTCCGTTTAAAATGTTCTTTATATGTAACTTGACTAGAATTGCATGTAGATTGTGTTTATGCAGTTCTTTCTTGCTAATAAAAATAATAAAATTATGTTTAGGGCAGAACAGTACCAAATGATTTAAATATCGTGGGGTCCGTAATAGTTGCCATGTATAGATTTTACCCCCACTTAAAGTGACTAGATTAGATAGTTTATTTATGCTACACCTCTTGCCATGTTTCTGTGCTTTGCCATGTTAACAACCTTTGCTCATCTTGTGTAGCTAAACAACTTGAACCAATATAAACGTGCGGTATCGTCGTGTGTGACGAATAGCCACTTAACCTATTAGTAACCGCTCTCGACGGTAGGTGCGATGTCTCGTTTTGCCTTCTTGTTGTTTCTTGCTCGTGTTTGCTTCGTAGTAATATATGCTTGCTCGTTGATTGCTTTCCAGTGTTTCCTTCTTGTGTGCTTCCGCAGGTACCTTTAGAGACGATGTGAGCTTGCGATCAACTACACCTTCGGAACCCGACTTATCAACAGGCAAGGACTATACATTACTTATGATCCATTCTATTTCAACCAGCGGTTTGCATGCTAGTCTAGGATATGTTCCATGTTTGATCCTACCACATGTTTACAACCTCTTTCAAACCAATACAGCCATGTCCCCTCCCAGCAAACCTTGTACTGCTATGTTACTATTGCTCGTTGCTCAGCCCCTGCTTAGTATGCATGCTTAGGATGCTACGATGTTACCCTGTTACTCCTTGGTTTGGGCTATCACATTATTATATTGTTGTTGATGATATGATTATTATAAATGTTGACTATATTCGACGAAGGATGGAAGGTCTAGGCTATCCCGCCCCGACGCTTTGTTCCATTCGAGTCACCTAGGAACCGAGTTCCGGGTATTGGTTTTAAGACTGAGCGTGCCTAACCGCGTGTGGGATTTTATGGGGTCCCCTTTTCTTACCTACCTAGCTTCAAACATTTCTAGTGGTGGCCCAGTCTGATTTTACCATTTGAAAACCGTATGTGTCTGTCGGGTAGCTCCTGGCAGATATTCTTTAAAACAACTTGGGCCAGCGAAGACATGGTTTTTTTATTGGTCCACACCTGGAAGCTAGGGGGCTGCCCACATCTGTTTAGGTAGCTAACCCGACCTTGTCCAGACGGTAGAGGCCGATTCGAGAGCGCGGCCGGCTTTTGAGTTGGATGTCGACTCACCGGGGGCCACCCGGATTTGTGCGTTGTTAGTTAGAGGGACCTGTCGTTCCGGATCTCTTGGGACTAAATCATAAAATGGTTGCCTGTCATGGGTAGCAACTAAGAGAGATGGGCGTGCGTGCGGAGCCTTGTAATGGGCAGTTGGTACACCCTTGCAGGGTTAAATCTTTTCGAGAAGCCGTGTCCACGGTTATGGACGACTTGAGACCTACTCCTTGTTCATAGACAACAACAACTGAGATAGTCTTAATATAACTTGATCAATGTGTGTGTGCCTTGACTGCTTCTTCTTCGTCGGGATGCGAAGAGGAGGACAAGGATAGGATAGGTGTTATGTTTGCGTAAGTAGCTGATAGCAGACTTGTTGGAGGCGATTCCTCATCGAATGCTTGGCTTCTTATCTTACTCTCTAGATCGTTAGCCACTTCATAAATGCTAGTGCGGTAGCAACCTCACCATTTACCCCATCCTTACCGTAAACTACTAGTTGTCCTAGAATGACGAGTGATGAAGTCCTTGCTGGGTCAGATGACCACTACAGTTGGATGCTGAGTACTTCTGTACTCATGATACTACCCCCAAACTCTTTTCAGGGTTCTTGATCGACAACAGGTATGGTGATCGACGTTTCACGTGGAGACTCGACGACGACTAGTTAGGCGGATCCCGGCGGAGGGCCTGGACCCGTGTGGTTATGGGGATCGATGATTTTCTCTTTGCCAGTAGGCATTTGATTGTAGTATGTACTCAGACATGTATCTTCCGCTGATGTATTGTATTTAAGGCAGTTGTATGCCGATTGTATGAGATGTTGTATCCTTGTATCTGTAATGTTGTGATATCATGTTGGAAATCGGGGGCATATGGCTATGCCATATGTCGCGGTGGGACCGATATGTGCTTCGTCCCCGGATCTGGATGGAAACATCTAGATCTGGAACAGTACCGCATATCGGGCCTTACAAGTAGTATAGATATTTTCTTTATAAATGCATCAAGATTTTTTCAAAAATACATAAATACATTTTTATTATATGGAATTTGTTTTGAGAGGGTGAGAACTTTTTAAATTAGATGAACATTAGTTTAATACATGAACATTTTTCTTAAAACTATGCAAACATTTTTAAATGGATTAATAATTTTTTAAATTAGATTTTCCAAAAGGCACAAAAACTAAAAGTGATCTGGTTACATGTACATGTTTGGCGCACCAGGAAATGGAGGATCCCATCGTGATGGTTGGGTGGATATTAGAATAGATTGAACCAATCCATTAGCTTAAAAAAATTGTACTTAGAAATTTATTTTTTTAATAAATGCTCGCCCCTTAAAATACTTGTTCTCCTTGAAACATTTTCGTTTTTTATTCTTCTTTTACATTAAATTTATAAGATGTTTGCACTCAAAAAGTAATATTTAAAATATGTTCATACATGAAAAAGTGTATAAAAATCCGTGAACACATTTATTAAATATTTCATTATTTAAAAATATGTTAAAATATTAGCGCTTTAAATATGTTTAATTATTCACACATAAATTTTTTAGTGTGAATTCATACAAAACAATAATTATTTTTAAGTGCAAAAAATTGTATAAAATGCTTGAACATTTTTAAAAATCTCAAATAATTCTTAAATTTATGAGAATGGTTAGTGCAAAGCGAGCACGTGAGCGACTGTGTTTACTTTCCTGAAAAAAAGATTGGTAACACAGAAATAATACGGAAAAAAACAAAAACAACAGAGCCGCAGTATATGGGTCTGCTTCGTTGCCTAGGTGATACGCCGCAGATGGGCTTAGGCACAGGAAGCCGATATGGGATATAGCACGACGTTTTTTTTATTTTTTTGCCAGAAACTATGGACCGTGGGTTGATTTAATAAAACGAGAGGGGGTTTTATGCAAAACGCCATGACGGAAGGAGAAACCCATCTCCCTTTATTATTAGGGAAAGATATGCTAGGACAATACCCGTGCGTTGCAACGGAAGCACAATTTATATATCTGCAAATTTTGGTAAGAAATCATTGTGATTTATCTTTGTTTTATTACTAATGTGAAAAAATCTGATGGCAATTGATTATGTGTGTGGGGTTTCCTAACTATGTGTGCATAGTTTCTTAATTATATGTACGTGTTTATTATGGTTGATTGGTGGGCATAGTTGTTAACAGTAGGAAATTAGGTTGACGGTGGGGCTCAGGTTGGTTGACGAAAGAGATGACAAAACACGATGGAGGACCATGAGGAACCGTTAGGTTCTTTTTAGATACTAGGTGAATGCCCGTGCGTTGCCACGGGATAAAAAATACATTAAGAAAAAATAAACAAAATTATAATCCAAGCGTAGCAAAAGATAAGATACAGTTTAGAAGACAACATAGCAAAAGAAAGTTTGATGTACGTTTCTCAAGCAAACAATGGAGAATGGCCAAGTTTAATTGAGATGCTATGTGATTCTAAAGCAAACAATGGAGAATGTAGCGTTGGCAGCGTAGCCGAAGAGAGTTGCTCCAGGCTCGGCGTAGCTAACCCATTTGCCTTGTGCCCTCTTCACTCACATGGCAACGCCGCCCCTTGCTCCACCGTCCCTCGCTTGGCAACGCCACCCCTTGCCGAGGCGCCACCACAGCTCGTCCGATGTGGCCTCAATAACTTGCTCACCATAATGCAATCTTAAAACTGAATTATTTATGTTGTTAAACCACAACATTGCTTCCTGTGGCTCCACAAGCCTTCGACCCTTTAACATATACATTTGTCCAGTGGAAAAGAAGCGCGGGCAGTAGATACAGGTCAGTGGGAGTGCTCTAATGTAGCATTTCAACGACCCCAACTATGAACCTACAAGCCAGTACAGAAGTGGAGATGCCAAAACATCTTTTAGTACTTACCCATAGTTGGTTAACTGGTAATTAAGTTATCAAACTGATCAGACAAATTGAATCATATACCGTATACTAAAATGGTAAGAACATTTTGTACCCAAAGTTTACATCGATCTGGAATGATGGTTGTGTCGCCACAGATTGGTGTACAGTTCTCCTTTGAACTGAACATGATTACCAGGTGGAACCAACGTGAATCGTGATCAACTTTAGGGGAATTTTGTAAGACTATTTTGCTATTAAGAAGGTGTATCCACAATGCCATCTTCTTTGTTCATAATCTTGATTAGCATCATTTCTTCTTCCAGAGCATGCTCTATTAGTCCAGCAGCTGCCTGGTGAGTATAATTAACCACAATACCAAACACAACCTCAATCTAGTAATCGACAACTGGCTACATCCTGATCAAGATATATAGTCAGCAATGGATGCAATTAGGCAAAAAAAGTACAGTAGTAAACTGAAGATTTAAGCGGGACGTACAATACCTTCAGTGGCCACGGCCGCCGCGGGACTCCGGAAATGGTTTGTGCATGTAGAAGTCGCCGACAGTTATCGACATAGGGCTCTCCTTCCTTCTTCCCATCCTCCCGTCTTCTACCACCGCCGCATTCTCATCTTCCCAAACCTCCTTGACCTCCTCAGCGGCTGAGCCACATCCCTGGGTGCGGAGGCCGCCGCACCTCACCCTTGATCAAAATCCTCGTACACCTCCTTGTCGTACACCTCGGCGGTGCCCTGCCTGTCGGAATCGGCGAGATCCGCCCCCCTCCGCGGCAAGGGAAACTACCCGTCGGACTTCTCTTACTCGTTGTCGCCCGGCGCGGCGGTGTCTCACCACCAGGAGTAGCATCATCGAGGTCCACCTTTGACTTCTCCTTCCCTTCATCCATTGACGTCGCGAATTGAGAGATCAGGAGATAATTCGGTAGAACCGAGCGAGACAATTAGGTTGAGTAGGGCAGGCGGCTGAGCACGATGGTAGGTTGATCCAGAAACGGCGTGGTGAGGTCTCACGAATAGAATGGTAATTAACATTTCGATGAAAGGAATGTGTGATATCGCCTTCGCTTTGAAAGGAAAGTTTTGATGTTTTGAAAAGAATGATTTGAAAGAAAATCTCACGGTGTAAGGTAACTAATCATGTGGCTCGCTGGCGGCTGGGGTACATGTGGTTGAAGAAACCGTTGGAAAAACACCTGAGAGGGACTGTGAGGAACCGTTAGGTTCTTTTTAGATAGTAGAGATAGAGATAGAGATTCAGCCATTGGCGCTGCGAATCGAGAGATCAAGAGACAATTCGGTGGAACCGAGCGAGACAATTAGGTTGAGTAGGGCAGGCGGCTGAGCACGATGGTAGGTTGATCCGGAGACGGTGTGGTGAGGTCTCATGAATACAATAGTTATTAACATTTCGATGAAAGGAATGTGTGATATCGCCTTCACTTTGAAAGGAAAGTTTTGATGTTTTGAAAGGAACGATTTGAAAGAAAATCTCATGGTGTAAGGTAACTAATCATGTGGCTCGCTGGTGGGTGGGGTACATGTGGTTGACGAAACCGTTGGCAAAACAGCTGAGAGGGACCGTGAGGAACCGTTAGGTTCTTTTTAGATAGTAGAGAAGAGATAGAGATTCAGCCATTATCGGGACCCGTGGTTTGCGTATGTAATTCCAGTCACAACTCAATCATATGAAGAGCCGAGAGTCGTACCCACTTGTCTAAGCATACAAGGCCAAGCACAGAACACTCTCGGAAAGCATCGTACGTGAGGGGCATCCCATCCAGGACGGATGAGCAACTGAGATGGGTCCTCATCGTCCGCTCACAAGTCTAAGTGGTTATGGGTGGTGAAATCCCATACTCATAGACAAGTCGCCTCAACCATATTCTCGATTGAATTATAACACTTACATAAACAGACTCCAGCCCGATCACTTAGTCGGGGTCTCGGGCGGGCTCAATCATACAACAAAGTGTGCCACGTGACAGAGTCACGTGCAATCGCATCGCGATGCCCCAAGCTGCGCACATCTAAGGGCCACTTGGTGTATAAAAGACCGCCGACAAGAACCCAACTAAGCTATCGAACCCCACACTAGGACATGCACGTTATAATCATACACGCAACATACATGTCCAGTGTAAACAGCAGGTAATCACAACATGAACTCTACAAACTCATAGTCTTTATAACTTCTGCTAAACAGAGCAGACATAGTAGTTGTATTACAAGCAGAGATCACATGTCTGTGATCCAACATTACATCAAACATCAATGGAAGCAAATTATGTCTTAGTAAAGACAAGTTTAACAAATGGCTTAATAAGCCTGAAAGAAAATACAACGACCCTCCAGAGGGCACAGGCTGCTGTTTGGAACTATACGACCTGGTCCACGTCGAGCTTGAGGTAGAGGCCACCATCAGGGTCAGTGGTCTCGTCTCTAAAACATAGAATAAGAAAACGTGAGTACAAAGTCGTACTCAGCAAGACTTACATAGGAGCTATACTACTCATGCACATGTATCAAGGCAAAGGGAGGTGGGGTTTCACTTGCATAAGTGCCAGCTTTGACTTGGCTAGTCCTGTACTACGAATACCAGAATGAGGTAAGGAGCGTACATGAGTCCAAGTATCAAGTCTCCAATCAATACACCACTATGGATACTTCCTTGACTTCCCCACGAGGAAGCACGCCATAGCACTCACACTTATCTTGGCAAGTTTTAAGACTAACCAAGGAAGTTGTCTATGATCAAGCAAAGGTCTCCAAGTAGTCCATAACCGCGGACACGGCTATTCGAATAGTTCATTAACCCTGCAGGGGTGTACTGCTACACACACGCCTCATCAGTTACCGCCTGGGGATGGACCCTTCAAGTGAGTACCAGTGAGGATGCTGCCACGACACTTCACTCACGACACCATCTCTAGTCCTAGGGAGTCGCCTATTTGAATTGGGACCACAATCGGAATCCGTCCGATTTTTTTGATGCGGACTCAAACGTTGTGTGACCGCCATCAAGCTCAAGTCGATCATGATCACTTGATTCAACGTGCCCACAACCTACGCCAACCACTTACTTTGGTTCCACCTGCTTGAGATCGTTAAAGGGCGAACTACTTGCGACTCCTGGACTGGTCCGAGGTGAGGTACTAGGCCAAGAGGGGTCAGTGAGCCCAATGTGTGGTCGTACTCTTAGTCTTGGATAACAACACAAGAACTCAGGCTTAAGGCAGTGTTCAACGAGACAACCTACTGTGTACTCCTACACAACCTCTCATCGTTCACCTCGTTTAGGTCAATTCACCAACACGTTACCACCATCATTCACATGATCACTACCATCCCGACTCACAACAGAGTAGCCTCAGGTAACAACTCTAAGCATGCAATAAGCAGTAACAGTTGCAGGGGCCACAAGATATCAACCAACTCCTACATCTGCTAGGATTGTGGTTTGCTTACTACTGTGACAAAATGATAGGTCATGCAAAGGAATAGGTTCAACTAGCGGTAGAACGTATCATGGTGATATCCTAAACATGCATAAGCGAGAATGAGAGGGAACTGGGATTTTATCGACATGATCAAGGAGGGGGTGCTTGCCTTGCTGACGATCACGATGTACTAGTATTCTGACGTGAGGTTGAACTCATCTCCGAGATCAACTCTACTGAGAAGAAGCAATCACCGAAGCACTGGAAGTAAAGCACATTCAACATAGTACAATGCACATTCAATATGCAAAACATAGCATGGCAAGGTGCTGATGTGACCTAAGTTTAAATTGCAACATGTTAATTGAAGTTGATTTGAAAAGTAAATTCAAATCCAAACTCCAAATGTATTCAAATTGGTCCAAGTTGCATTTGCTAAAGTTTGTTCATTGTAAACCATGTGATCATGTATGTGAAATGCTTCTGAAGTGTAGGTGATCACATTAGCATTGCAAGGGTTCAAGTTCAAAAGAGCATTGCATTTTATTTGATTTAACCCAAATGACCCAAATAGCAAAATGCTATTGGTTCATCAAGATAACTTGTTCAAACATGGTTGAAAGTTTGATATTTGGATAGAGCATTTTATTCTGATCAAATTTCATATATAAATATTTTCAATCTGAGTTACGGTTTAAAAGTTATTGAAATTCAAAGTTTTGGATATTTTCTGGAATTTCTGATTTAATTAAATCATTTAACAAATTCTGCGTCAGGGTGACGTCATGATGACGTGGGGGGTGGCCTGACAGGGGGTCCCACTGGTCAGAGAGAGAGAGGGGTTATTAGCCTCTCTGTTTAATTTAATTGGTGATAAGCTTATGGCCTAGGGCCGATTTTTTTATTAATAATAAATGATAATTGTGTAATTAGAAAACTGGTCAAGGGCTGCAGAAAATTGTGAAAATAGGAAGGACGCTATGTACTACAGCGTCCAGGTCTAGCCTCCGTTTCTAATTGCGTCCAGGTCTGGACGCTATTGCGGGCTGCGTCCAACACGTGGTTTAGGCTTATCTGGTCGAACCGACTCGTTTTACTCCAATAAACAGAAGTTCCATGATCTGTCAACCCTAGTATGCACGCGGTTGTCGTTCGCGATCTCGCCTTGTGCTAAGGAAGGCCTAACCGGCCAACATCAGGAATCATCACAGGAGTCGTGTCGTCTCACCGGTTGGTCGTAATACAGATCATTTGCTTGAGCTGAGATTGGTGCATGTGAGTTGTCTCATATTCCGTCTACGTTGTTGGCTTTTCTCTATAATTTTGATGTTTGAACCGGTAGATCGCTAAAAACTCAACCATGAATCCATAGTAAATCAGTTTACAATTCTGATGTTTAGTTCTACGTGTTCTGGCATATGTAGGTGAATTCAAGAGCATGTTAATTGTTCTGGCATATGTGGATGGTGAAGTGCAGCATGGATCCATGGGTGTGGAGTATAACATTCCTCCTAAGATCACGTTTCCAGCAACCGAGCAAACAACGTTTGCAGACATCAAGAGTGAGATATGTCAAGGACTTGGACATGAAAAAAACAGTGATTAAAGCAACATGAATATCAATGATCGCTTTGATATTGGAGGTCCCGGAGCACAATTTTTTCAATTAATTCCAGTATATGAGGAAAGAGGATGGAACATGATTTTTGAGAAGACCAAGTCCCGGATATCATGGCAAGTGATAGAGTTATATGTTTACCTCACACCAAGTCGAGACATGTTGAGCCAAGTCAACAGTGGAAGCAACATAACAAGAATTGAAAAGGAAGAACAAAGGTATGAAAGTGCAATGTGTTCTTCATTGAATCAAGCCTCTGCTGATGCATTTCCAGATTCTAGTACACGTGCTCCTGATTTAGACATATCACATGTTCCATCTTCTAGTCATGACAATGCTAGAAATGATTTGCCAACAAGTACTACTGATGACGCTTATGAGCAGGAGGATATGGACCTAGATGAGGATTTGATTGGATATGATGATGATGACAGTGAGCATGATTCCGATGGCGCACCTAGCCAGAGTTCAGATGATGATCTAGAACCAAGGGCCATGCACCATAGCCATTCATTTCCATTCATGCGGAGCTCTGGACAGAGTAGCGTGAAAGCCTTCAGTGACATATCTGTACTAAGAGAGACAACAACAGATGAAAGTTTTTTTGGATGCAAGAAGCAGTTTAAAAGTCCATTGTCAGAGAATCAGATTTTTGATTCGAAAGAGCATCTCCAAATTGCAATCGGTGAATTTCATATAAACATTAACTTGGAAGTGAAATATAGCACAAGCATCCAATCTAAACTTGTAGCAGAATGTATTGATGATAATTGCATGTGGAGGTTGTATGCAACACCAACAAAAATTGGTTCATGTTGGCAAATAAGGAAGTGTCCGTATTCTCACACTTGTCGTGCACCTGCTAATAGAACTGACCATTCTCAGTTATCGGCCTCTATAGTTGCAGATGTGATTCGTGAAGCACTGAAGGATGACCTGGAATTAAGTATAAAAAATGTGCGAGCATTGGTCAGACAACGTTACAGAAATGTGAAGCCATCATAAAATAAGTTGTGGCGTGGAAGAGAGAAGGCCATAACACAACTTTTTGGCATCTGGGAAGGATCATACAATCTTCTCATCCCCTTCCTCGAGGCTATTAGAGTTAAAAATCCAGGTACAAAGTATGTTCTTCTATCAAAACCTATGACACGAGAAGAGCATAGAGAATTTCGATGTGTCGCATGGGCATTTGGACCTTGCATTGAAGCAGTCCTCCACCTTCGACCAGTAATAAGTGTGGATGCTTCATTTCTATCAGGAAGGTACAAAGGGAGGTTACTAATGGCTTGTGGATATGATGCTAATAACAAGTTAATACCTCTTGCATTTGCCATTGTGGAGAAAGAGGACGCACCAAACTGGGGTTGGTTCATGAGATGGCTACGGAGGGAAGTAATTGGTGTTGGAAAGTTCATGTGTGTGATTTCAGATCGGCACAAAGCGATCAAATGGGTGTTTAAGCAGCCACACATTGGTTGGAACGAGGGTGCTGGTGAGTGTGTCCATCGATTTTGCTCTCAACATGTCGCAGAGAACCTATACAAAGCTTATCGAGATGATAATATTTTGAAAATTTTCAAGTGGGCAGTGAAGAAGAAGAAACCTCGTAAGTTTGAGGAGGGCATGTCATCTATTGCACATACTTGTCCTGATGCAATAACATATCTGAGAAAGGTCGGTAAGTATTTACAGGAAGACAAAAATGAGCAAGAAAAGCCGAAAAAAGTATTTCAATGCATGGATGGGGGATCATGACAAGCAATGGGTCCGAGTCATTAAACAATGTGTTTAGGCTTTCTTGCAGGCTACCGGTGGCAGCAATTGTGGAAGAGACATTTTCAAAGTGCCTGCAGTGGTTTGTAGAAAGAAGGAAAAGCGCCCTTAACTTGGTTGACGGAGGCAAGCAATGGTCTGAAAGGGTTGATAAACTATTGGTCAAAAGGGGTGAGAAGGCAGCACATATGCAGGTTATTTCATATGGTGAGGAAGTTGGAATATTTGAGGTCAAGGTGGATAATGAGAGGGTTCCATTACGCCATGGAGATCATGTTGTTTTTATTCGTAAAGATTTTAAGTACAAGGTCTCTTTGCAACCAAATACCGCTCCATGTTGTGATTGCCTAAAGCCAAACCTAACTGGTGTGCCATGTGCTCATGTGCTTGCTGTTTTCAAGTACAGGAATCTCAATGAAAATCAAATAGTTCATCTGTTTTACTCTTCTCAAATTCTTGCAAACACTTGGGCTGGAAAATTTTATCCTTATGGAAACCAAAATGAGTGGCCAAAATATAGTGGCCCGACTATTGTTCCTGATGAGAAGTTAGTTAATCTTGGGCGTCCTCAACACAAGAGGATTCCGATGTACATGGATGAGATGCAAGGACGGCAAATGGGGAACCAGGCTCGGCGTTCGACAACAGATAATAATCAAGCAGGTATATATAGCTACTTTTGTACTGTTGATTTATAGGTACAAGTATTTGCATTTGATTTTACTTTCTTGTCTTTGCTTCAGGCTCGTCGTCTGGCAAAGGACAAAAAACATCGTCGAGTCAAGGACATACCACATCATCTAGTCGAGGAAAGCGGTCGGGTGAAGGGAAGAGCACATCACTGAAAGTAAAGAGGTCGAGTCAAGGGAAGAGCATACCATCCAGAGCAAAGAAGTCCACTCAAGGGAAGAGCACATCATCCAAAGGAAAGGCGTCGAGTCAACAGAACAACACATAATCACGCCGAAGAATATCCTGATTATAGAACGTTTTATTTCATTTGTTTCCTATAATGCTCGATGCAAGGATGTTTTTTATATAGTTGTTTGGTAATAGATCAATTTTAATGAGGTGACATGTGAACTCTATGTGCAACCAGTTTTTTTACTGCCTTCATATACCAACTGAAAGTGATGTACAATGAATGAACAAGCAATTAAAGATTAATATCTGGAACAATTGTGCATTAAATCAGGACTGAACACTTTCCAGTTCATAACATAGTACAACCCATGTATTTCATAGAAAAGAAAAGGAAAACAACATCAAAACATCAGGCTCCACTATGTGGTCTCATTCTGATTTTCTATTCTCCGCGAACTCCTTGACTGATATCTAGAACCATGAACTGATGTCACCTGACGTACATCTTGTGTTGTCGTTCCTTCATCTCCCATTGCATCCCCACCCATAGGGTATGTTGTAAAACCTCTCCCAGAGTATATCCAATCATTAAAAAAATCACAATTGCTCTGTATTGGAGGGCTTGGCGGTTGAGCAATATCTGAAGCCTCATCATCAGATGAAATATCTTCGATCTTAACTGGTAACCTAGCCTCCGCGAGCATACTTTGTAACCTAGGCTCCAAGTTGAGATCCATTAAATTCCCTACACATGACCTCAGTACAGATTTTCCAATCTTCTTGCAACCATGAATAGTACTCCCTCCGATCCATAATAAGTGTCGCTCATTTTGTATTAAGCTAGTACAAACTTTGTATTAGATGGGCGACACTTATTATGGATCGGAGGGAGTAACACATTTGATTCCCCATGCAGCATTCTTTAGCTCACGTAAGCCCTGAAAGTGATTTTTTTATATTAAATCAAGAGACTATCATTTTATTCGAAAGAATACAATGAGAAATTTGCTAACTTACAATGCGAGCGAGTGGCGGACCGCTAGGCATGTAGCCAGTCCATTCGATGCTATCTCGAGGATAGGGGATAGGTTTATCTAGTCCTCCTAAGCATTGGGAATCAAAGAATATTGTGTACATGCTGTTTTGTTGGAACCAATGTCTGTAATCCGGTAAACTATCTACATCAAACGGGATATCCTCTGGCACTGTTGTTGCTTGGATTTGATTATATTCTTGAACATAGTTGGCATGTACTTCTTCCCAATTATGTGATTTCCCTGCAGAATGCTTAATTTTGCGCAATTTACGAACCTCTACCTCATCGCGTGGAGGACAAGGTGGAATGGTCTGTCTTAACCCAAATTGCCACATTACCCTTTCTGGATAGTGGAACTCTACAATCCAAAAGTGCACGAGTGGTACTCTAGCAAACCACCAATCAATATAATCAAGAACTTCAATAGGCATCTGAGTCAGAAGATCATCATAAGGCTGCCATTCAACTGCACCTTCCCGAATCAAATCAATCTGATTCCGATAATATTGGGTACCTATATTGTTAATTTCCAAGTGAATAGAATTATTTGTTGATCATAACACAAATGATGTATAATATAATAGGTAGTAGAATACAATACCAACATTATGTGGGACATCAAATTCATGTGCAGTACACCACTTTGCTCCAAAAACAGGGTTATAATCTTCTTCACCATCCTCTTCTTCACGTTCGTCCTCGTCTTTGGGCTTCTCAATAATTTTTTTAGGACGACCAAGCGGCAAATGGGACCAAGACCATAATTGCAGAAGCAACAAAGGCCCTGAAATTTCTAATCTCTCCTTCTCAGCACCAATGCTCAACTGTCTATATAACATAGCAAGAGTAGCTGCTCCCCAATTATACTCTGTTGGCCGCCCTATGTTCTGCATAAACTGGAGATACATAGCTGGCACTCCATCTCCTGATGTATTGGTGAACACCATGCATCCAAGTATTTCTAGAACAATTCCTCGAGCATGCCAGTTAATCTCCCGGTCCAATGGATTATCTGGCAACTCATGGAAGCGTTCACGAAGTTTACCCAAATTTAAAGAGTATTGAGAATTCTTCACAGTAATATTATCATCGCCTTTTCTCCTTTTCTTTTGCTTCATGTGTTGTTCATCTATAGGAATCCCAAGCGACCTCTCAATTAACTCAGACCATGCTGCATCAGCTATGCCAGTAAGTGGTTTACCATGGATAGGCAACCCCCACAAACAACTCACGTCTTGCAGTGTAACTGTCATTTCACCTACAGGTAAGTGGAAACTATTTGACTCGGGACGCCAACGCTCGACCAATGCTGATATACAATATTTGTCCACGTTGATTTTCTTCATCTTTGCAATCTGATAAAAACCAAGGTTCTCTAAAGCTGAGCTACACAGAGGATCAAATGGAATGCCAACACGGTGACACCGTACATTCAAGCAATTGTCAGGCTGCATCAATATGTACAAGAATTAGTCCCAAGTCAACCACTAATCAAACAGGCCAGATGCAAATTTATTGGATGCTCACATTTTCCCAACTTTTTGATATCTTGTGATGGCTGTGAGGAATCCATAACAAATCACTGAAACGCTCAGATGCATCCATTGCCTGCTTCTGTCAATTTGGAAGAGAAACCAACTTAAATCAAATTAATGTACTCCCTCCGATCCATATTAATGGACTTAAGTTTGTCTAGATACATATGCATCTAGTCTAAATACTTAACTAGATACATACGAATCTAGATAAAGTTGAGTTCATTAATATGGATCGGAGGTAATATTTATAACAGACCATCACAACTCAAGGATTGTCAAATACAATAATGCATTAGTCTAATTGTTCATCATCTACCAAAAGGGTTGCAATCAAGTCTAATTCTGAAGTATGAGGCTTGCTTACTTGCTATCAAATACACAGGAATTTTACACACACAATTAAATTGGCCTGCATTAGGAGAGGAAAACGAGGGAAGAGAGAGGGCTCACGTTGAAGCGGTCGCAGTCAGCCTCACCGGACGCAGCGTCGAGCGTCGACGAGGAGGAGGTGGGCGGGCCGTCCTAGGTGGGGACGGCGAGAGCAGTCGCGACGCGGGGGGGGGGGGGGGAGGTCCGAGTGACAGGGGAGTGGGACTAGCAGTGACCGGAGGACGGTGAGGGGGACTGCAGGAGCACCATTTCCGGTGGCTGGATAGTGGCGGCGCAGTTTATCTTCGGCGGTGAGGAGGAGATGGGAAAGTGGATTAAGTTTTTTTTTGAGAACCGGAAAGGGGATTAAGTAGCAGAGTTCGTGTGTACAGAGAGATTTGGGGGCTGGGCCGGCCGAGTAGAAAATAATGGACGCTCATGAGAATGGCGTCCCAATGCGGACGTGGTTAGTAATAGCGGCCAGGCCTGGACGTTCTTAACCACAGCGTCCTTCCTATTTTTAAAAATTCTAATTTATGTTTACCAGTTCGCTAATTACAGAATTATCATTTATTATTAATAAAAAAATCGGGGCCTAGGGCCCACTGTCAGCGAGGGGGAAGGGGTGATTAGTGCCCAGGGTTAGTGGCTCTAATGGCCAGGGTCGCCGGAGACCACTGTAGCCGGCCGGAGCTGTCGCCGGAATCTGCTAGGAGGCACGGGAGAGAAGGAGAGTGCTGGGAGGTTGCTCTCGTTGTCGCGTAGCTGCTGGGGCTAGGCAGGGGTCAAGGGGGCGCTCGGGGCCACGGCTTCGACGACGGAGGCGGCGGCCGGAGTCTCTGACCATGGCGGACGACGACAGAGGGAGCGGGGAGAGGTGCAGAGAGAGGGGAAACGAGGGTGGGCTCACTTTGAGTGCAGTGGGGAGCTCGAGGAAGCCGGGGAAGGAGCGGGCGGAGCCCAATTCGTCGCGGGAGACGAAGGTGGCCTGGCGGCGGGTTCTTGATGCAGACGTTGTTCTGCTAGTCCCCGATCCAAATTGAAGCTGCGGATCGAAGGGGAAGCCGCCGGGGCACCTCGTAGACAAGGTCTCAGCGTCTGGGGGGCTCGGTGGCCGCGCTATTCGTCGTCGGCGCTCCGGTAGGGTTTCGGCTGCGCAAAAATGGCGACTGGGGCGAGAGGGAAGACATCGAGAGGGGGGGGGGGGAAGAGCACGGCGCCTTCCAGGCGTCTCCTGGCGAAGAGATAGAGGGGGAGGGGAAGCTGTGCGCTGGCCAGAGGAGGAGGTGGCGCGCATGCCTGTGGCGCACGACGCGTCTGTCCCTCCTTCTGGCGAGGAGGAAGACGACATGGAGGTAAGTGGCCTAGGCCTGATGGGCTTCGCCCTAGTCGAAAAGGTAAGGTCTCCTCTGTTCTTTTCTTTTTATCCTTTCTGTTTATTTGTTTGCCCATTTATAAATAATACTAGGGCATTTTAATAAAATCCCCAACTATTTTTATAAACTCTAGGTGACTTAGTATTAGTCAACCCCAACTTTTGGGAATTTTTGAAATTCAAATTATTTGAATTCCAATTCAAATAGTCATTTGATTTAATTTCCAAGCTACTATTTGGATTTTTGAAAAATCTATGAGCATGGGATTAATCCCAACTCAATTTTAAAATGATCACACTCATTTTTAGGATTTTTCAACATATCCAAAAGAATTTTGGAAAAAGATTTATTTCTAGCCTTTTTATTTAAAATGCTTTGGGGCTTTTCTTTTCCCCAATTCTTTTCTTTTTGCAAAAAATTTCATGAAGCAAAAATGCAAGCTAGGTTAAACACAAACCTAAATTAGGGTTCTGACAACTCGCCCCCACTCAAAAGAATCTCGTCCCGAGATTCAGAAGTCGTCAGGAAGAGGGTGGGGTACTCAGCTCGTAGTCGATCCTCTCGTTCCCAGGTGGATTCTTTCTCTGAATGATGTGACCACTGCACTTTGAAGAATCTGATCTTCTGACGTCTGGTGCTACGCTCGGCTTCATCAAGAATACGAACAGGGTACTCTCGATATGAAAGGTTATCTTGGAGATCAAGCGTTTCATGGTCTACTTCGCGGATGGGGTCCTTGAAGCAACGCCTGAGTTGAGAGACGTGGAAGACATCATGAACCTGGAAGAGGTGAGGGGGTAGTTCCAATTGGTAGGCAACTTCTCCAGTTTAGCGATAATGCGAAAGGGACCGATATAACGTGGGGCCAACTTGCCTTTGATGCCGAAGCGATGGGTACCCTTCAGAGGAGTAACCCGAAGGTAAGCCTTCTCATCCAGATTATAGCTTTCTTCCCTATGATGACTATCATAATAGCTTTTCTGACGAGACTGGGCTGTCTTCAATTTCTGACGAACAATGCGAACCTGATCTTCTGCATCCTGAATCAAATCCTGTCCAAAGAATTGTCTTTCACCGGTTTCTGACCAGTTTAGGGGTGTTCGACATTTCCGTCCATAGAGAAATTCAAAAGGAGCCATGCCCAAACTAGATTGGAAGCTATTGTTATACGCAAATTCGGCAAAAGGAAGAGAACTCTCCCATTTCTTTCCGAAAGAGATAACACAAGCTCTGAGCATGTCTTTGAGAATTTGATTGACCCTTTCTACTTGACCACTAGACCGCGGGTGATAAGCGGTGCTAAAGGAGAGGTGGGTTCCCATAGCATTCTGAAAACTTTCCCAAAATCGAGAAGTGAAAAGACTACCACGGTCTGAATTGATTTCCAACGGAACACCGTGAAGTGACACGATTCGGGAGACATACAAGTCCGCTAACTGGCTAGAAGTTATAGACTCGCGAACGGGAAGGAAGTGAGCAACTTTGGAAAGTCGATCAATGACAACGAAGATGACATCATTTCCTTTCTGGGTTTTTGGAAAGCCAGTGATGAAGTCCATACTGACTTTATCCCATTTCCACTCGGGGATAGGCAAAGGTCTAAGAGTACCAGCAGGTCTTTGATGTTCTGCCTTAACGCGACGACAAACATCACATTCAACAATGAAGCAATTTCTCTCTTCATCCCAGTCCACCAAAATCTCTGGCGTAGATCTCGGTACATTTTTGTGCTACCGGGATGAATCGAGAGGGGTGTGTCATGGGCTTCTTTAAGGATCAGCTGTCTAAGGTTCTTATTCTTCGGTACTACTATCCTGTTCTCAAAGTATACAATGCCTTCATTGTCTAGGGTAAAACATTTAGCCTTACCACTAGCAATGCTTTCTTTGATGTATCGGATACCTCGAGCACGTTTCTGTGTAGCTTTGATTTGATCCTCAAGAGTTGGTTTCACTACCAAGGTGGAAAGGAATCCATAAGGAACAATCTCAAGATTAAGCTTTCGCAGTTCCTCATAGAGAAGTGGTTGATACTGTTGTAACATGAGGTTGTTACAATACGACTTACGACTTAGTGCATCAGCCATGACATTGGCCTTGCCTGGGGTGTAAGAAATTCCTAAGTCATAATATTTTATCAACTCAATCCAGCGTCTTTGCCTGAGATTAAGATCTGGCTGGGTGAAAATGTATTTGAGGCTTTGGTGGTCGGAATAGATCTCGCAACGATTACCAAGGAGGTAATGTCGTCAAGTTGTCAGGGCATGAACTACAACAGCGAGTTCAAGATCATGGGTAGGATAGTTCTCTTCATGTGGCCGCAACTGGCGTGAAGCATAAGCTACCACATGTCTATCTTGCATAAGTATGCATCCTAACCCTTGCCGTGAGGCGTCACAAAAGATCTCTAAATCTTTTTTGGTGTCTAGAGGCGCAAGTACGGGTGCAGAAGTCAATCTTATTTTTAGCTCTTGAAAGCTTTCCTCGCACTTGGGGGTCCATTCGAATTTCTTATCTTTCTTGAGGAGTTCAGTTAGAGGCTTTGCAACTTTAGAAAAGTTCTCGACGAAGCGACGACAATAGCTTGTTAAGCCAAGAAAATTCCTAACTTTCTTAACCGATTCAGGTGGATTCTAGTCAAGGACGACCTGAACTCTCTCGGGATTGACAGCAATGCCTTTGGCAGAAATCACGTGGCCTAAGTAGGTCACTTCTGGTATCTAGAATTCACACTTGGAGAACTTGGCATAAAGGCGATGCTCTCGGAGTTTCATCAATACCAACCTAAGATGTTCTGCGTGCTCTTCTTCGTTCTTCGAGTAGATGAGAATGTCATCAAGATAAACTACAACAAATTTATCTAGGTACTCCATGAAGATCGAATTCATCAAGTGCGAGAATGTGGCGGGGGCATTGGTTAAACTGAAGGACATGAGAGTGTACTGATAAAGACCATAACGAGTAGTGAAAGCCGTTTTTGGAATGTCCTCGTTTCTGATTTTGATTTGATGATAGCCTAATCTCAAATCCATCTTGGAGAAGACAGAGGATCCAGCAAGTTGATCATAAAGATCATTGATCCTGGGCAGTGGGTACTTGTTCTTTATCGTCGCTAGATTTAGCGGGCGATAGTCTACGCACATCCTTTCTGTTCCATCTTTCTTCGTTACGAACAGAATGGGGCAACCCCATGGTGATGAGCTAGGGCGGATGAAGCCTTTTTCCAACGAAGCTTCACGTTGGATTTTGAGCTCAGCTAACTCACGTGGGGCCATTCTATATGGGCGTCTGGATATTGGGGCGGTTCCTGGGATAAGATCTACCACAAACTCTACAGATCTGTCAGGTGGTATGCCTGGCAGCTCTTCTGGAAAGACATCCGGGAAGTCACGAACCACCGGAATATCTTCAAGATCAGGAAGTGGAAGCACATTTAAAGAATGCATCTGGGTTTTAGAGCTTGGTGAGGTGTACTTGATTGTCTGGCCTGATGGATGGGTTAGTTTCACTGACTTGGCTTTACAATCAAGGACAACATTCTGTCCTGATAACCAATCCATTCCTAGGATGACATCAATGTCTGAAGACTTGAGGGCTATAAGTGAAGCAAGGAATACTAAACCCTCAATAGCAACTTCATTTCCATGACTCACCATGGTGGTGTGCCATCTAGATCCAGGGGCTTGCACAACTAAGGGTGTGGATAACATCGAAAAAGAGATGTCATGTGACAGTGCAAAATCATGGGATATGAATGAGTGAGATGCTCCTGGGTAAAAAAGAACCGAAGCTGGGGTGGAATTGACAGGAAGGGTTCCGAGTACAACATCGGTTGACTTGTGGGAATCCAGAATGGATACATGATTCACATAACCATATTCATAGGTAGGAGGCTTGACATTGGAAGTTTTGGGTGGTGGCTTACCACGACAAAAAGCTTGCTTGGGATTAGGTGTGATGGCTACATGATTTTGGGGACACTCTCGAAATTTGTGACCTGATTGTCCACATTGGAAGCAAACACCACGTGGAATGAAAGGAACTTGAGCACTTGATTGTCCAACAAAATTCCAAGGAGGAAGATTGGGTTGAGGTGGACGATATATGGTGGTTGGTGGTCTAGAAGAACTTACAGCATGACTGACGCCACTGAAGGGAATCCATACACAGCGTTTCCGAGAACCCGAGCTAGAAGATGGTGCAAACTCACGATCACGCTTGCGAGACTCTTCATACAACTCATTTCCATACTCGGCCTTGAAGGATTTGTCGACCAATTCCCGGAAGTTGACGAACTCGTGAAGATTCAGATCATGACGAAGGACGGGGCTAAGTCCCTTGCGAAACCTTGCCTGTTTCTTGGCATCGGTGGATACTTCTTCTTGGGCATAACGTGCTAGACGAGTGAACTCAGTCCGATACTCATGAACAGTCATCTTTCCTTGGGTCAGATTGCAAAATTCTTCTCTCTTGCGCTCCATCAGCTGATCCGGAATATGATATCCTCGGAAGTCATCACAGAGCTCTTGCCAAGTCACCACGTGACCTATGGGCTCCATTGCCATGAAATTGTCCCACCACTGAAGAGCAGCACATTCCAGAAAATATGCCGCTAAGAGCACACGATCACCGGGAGCAACATGAGCTGTCTCAAGCTTACGCTTGAGGGAACGAAGCCAATCATCGACATCAAGGGGCTCGGAAGGACATCGGAAAACTGGTGGGTTGAGGAGAATGATGCCCTGGATGGTAACAACACTATGATGCTGATGAGAAGTGTTCTGATCAATACGCTCGGCTCGAGAAGACGTGTCTGATCACGACGATTCTGTTCAGCCTCCATCATGATTTCCTCCGCAGAAGGCGGTGGTGGAGGATCTTCATCATCTCTATTACCAAGACTGAAACCACCACAACGATTTCCACCTGACATTCTGTGTGATAAGAATCAACAATCAGAATAGGATTTGTGATACAAATCTATGCTAAGACAACTAGACTATAATGCAACGGCATCGAAGTCACAAACGGACAGCATAACGGCTGTACCGGGATGGAAAATGAGACAACCAACAAGATAACAAACATCACTTCCAAAGAAGCACTATGGAATGATGACTCTGGGAGACCACAACACTCCTACAGCTACAAAGAAGCAACCAGCGAGATGTCCTAGTAAAGACATAGATGAGCCTAGTCCTATCTTCCCGTAGAACAAGATGAGGGTGACTCAGAACTCAGATCGATGAGGGTAAGGAGAAAAAAGAAGTCTTATGTTGTTCCCTTATACCCAAAGTAGCTATATAACTATAGAATGCTAGACTCGACATCGGCCAATGGTTTGATAATCCTACAGACAGTCCTGCTCTGATACCAAGTCTTTTGGGACCCGGGGTTTGCGTATGTAATTCCAGTCACAACTCAATCATATGAAGAGCCGAGAGTCGTACCCACTTGTCAAAGCAGACAAGGCCAAGCACAGAACACTCTCGGAAAGCATCGTACATGAGGGGCATCCCATCCAGGCCGGATGATCAACTGAGATGGGTCCTCATCGTCCGCTCACAAGTCTAAGTGGTTATGGGTGGTGAAATCCCATACTCATAGACAAGTCGCCTCAACCATATTCTCGATTGAATTATAACACTTACATAAACAGACTCTAGTCCGATCACTTAGTCGGGGTCTCGGGCGGGCTCAATGATACAACAAAGTGTGCCACGTGACAGAGTCACGTGCAATCGCATCGCGATGCCCCAAGCTGCGCACATCTAAGGGACACTTGGTGTGTAAAAGACCGCCGGCAAGAACTCAACTAAGCTATCGAACCCCACACTAGGACATGCACGTTATAATCATACACGCAACATACATGTCCAGTGTAAACAGCAGGTAATCACAACATGAACTCTACAAACTCATAGTCTTTATAACTTCTGCTAAACAGAGCAGACATAGTAGTTGTATTACAAGCAGAGATCACATGTCTGTGATCCAACATTACATCAAACATCAACGGAAGCAAATTATGTCTTAGTAAAGACAAGTTTAACAAATGGCTTAAGAATCCTGAAAGAAAATACAACGACCCTCCAGAGGGCACAGGCTGCTGTCTGGAACTATACGACCTGGTCCACGTCGAGCTCGAGGTAGAGGCCACCATCAGGGTCAGTGGTCTCGTCTCTAAAACATAGAATAAACAAACGTGAGTACAAAGTCGTACTCAACAAGACTTACATAGGAGCTATACTACTCATGCACATGTATCAAGGCAAAGGGAGGTGGGGTTTCACTTGCAGAAGTGCCAGCTTTGACTTGGCTAGTCCTGTACTACGAATACCAGAATGAGGTAAGGAGCGTACACGAGTCCAAGTATCAAGTCTCCAATCAATACACCACTATGGATACTTCCTCGACTTCCCCACGAGGAAGCACGCCATAGCACTCACACTTATCTTGGCAAGTTTTAAGAGTAACCAATGAAGTTGTCTATGATCAAGTAAAGGTCTCCAAGTAGTCCATAACCGCGGACACGACTATTCGAATATTTCATTAACCCTGCAGAGGTGTACTGCTACACACACGCCTCATCAGTTACCGCCTGGGGATGGACCCTTCAAGTGAGTACCGGCGAGGATGCCGCCACGACACTTCACTCACGGCACCATCTCTAGTGCTAGGGATTCTCCTATTTGAGTTGGGACCACAATCGGAATCCGGCCGATTTTCCCGATGCGGACTCAAACGTTGTGTGACCGCCATCAAGCTCAACTCGATCATGATCACTTGATTCAACGTGCCCACAACCTACGCCAACCACTTACCTTGGTTCCACCTGCTTGAGATCGTTAAAGGGAGAACTACTTGCGACTCCTGGACTGGTCAGGGGTGAGGTACTAGGCCAAGAGGGGTCAGTGAGCCCAATGTGTGGTCGTACTCTTAGTCTTGGATAACAACACAAGAACTCGGGCTTAAGGCAGTTTTCAACGAGACAACCCACTGTGTACTCCTACACAACCTCTCATCGTTCACCTTGTTTAGGTCAATTCACCAACACGTTACCACCATCATTCACATGATCACTACCATCCCGACTCACAACAGAGTAGCCTCAGGTAACAACTCTAAGCATGCAATAAGTAGTAACAGTTGCAGGGGCCACAAGATATCAACCAACTCCTACATCTTCTAGGATTGTGGTTTGCTTACTACTGTGACAAAATGATAGGTCATGCAAAGGAATAGGTTGAACTAGCGGTAGAACGTATCATGGTGATATCCTAAACATGCATAAGCGAGAATGAGAGGGAACTGTGATTTTATCGACATGATCAAGGAGGGGGTGCTTGCCTTGCTGACGATCACGATGTACTAGTCTTCTGACATGAGGTTGAACTCATCTCCGAGATCAACTCTACTGAGAAGAAGCAATCACCGAAGCACTGGAAGTAAAGCACATTCAACATAGTACAATGCACATTCAATATGAAAAACATAGCATGGCAAGGTGCTGATGTGACCTAAGTTTAAATTGCAACATGTTAATTGAAGTTGATTTGAAAAGTAAATTCAAATCCAAACTCCAAATGTATTCAAATTGGTCCAAGTTGCATTTTCTAAAGTTTGTTCATTGTAAACCATGTGATCATGTATGTGAAATGCTTCTGAAGTGTAGGTGATCACATTAGCATTGCAAGGGTTCAAGTTCAAAAGAGCATTGCATTTTATTTGATTTAATCCAAATGATCCAAATAGCAAAATGCTACTGGTTCATCAAGATAACTTGTTCAAACATGGTTGAAAGTTTGATATTTTGGTAAATCATTTTATTCTGATCAAATTTCATATATAAATATTTTCAATCTGAGTTACGGTTTAAAAGTTATTCAAATTCAAAGTTTTGGATATTTTCTGGAATTTCTGATTTAATTAAATCATTTAACAAATTCTGCGTCAGAGTGACGTCATGATGACGTGGGGGGTGGCCTGACAGGGGGGTCCCACTGGTCAGAGAGAGAGAGGGGTTATTAGCCTCTCTGTTTAATTTAATTGGTGATTAGCTTATGGCCTAGGGCCCACTGTCAGCGAGGGGGAAGGGGTGATTAGTGCCCAGGGTTAGTGGCTCTAATGGCCAGGGTCGCCGGAGACCACTGAAGCCGGACGGAGCTGTCGCCGGAATCTGCTAGGAGGCACGGGAGAGAAGAAGGAGAGTGCTGGGAGGTTGCTCTCGTTTTCGCGCAGCTGCTGGGGCTAGGCAGGGGTCAAGGGGGCGCTCGGGGCCACGGCTTCGACGATGGAGGCGGCGGCCGGAGTCTCTGACCATGGCGGACGGCGACAGAGGGAGCGGGGAGAGGTGTGGAGAGAGGGGAAACGAGGGTGGGCTCACTTTGAGTGCAGTGGGGAGCTCGAGGAATCTGAGGAAGGAGCGGACGGAGCCCGATTCGTTGCGGGAGACGAAGGTGGCCGGCGGCGGGTTCTTGATGCAGACGTTGTTCTGCTAGTCCCCGATCCAAATTGAAGCTGCGGATCGAAGGGGATGTCTCCGGGGCACCTCGTAGACAAGGTCTCAGCGTCTGGGGGGCTCGGTGGCCGTGCTATTTGTCGTCGGCGCTCCGGTAGGGTTTCGGCTGCGCAAAAATGGCGACTGGGGCGAGAGGGAAGACAGCGAGAGGGGGGGGGGGAAGAGCACGGCGCCTTCCAGGCGTCTCCTGGCGAAGAGATAGAGGGGGAGGGGAAGCTGTGCGCTGGCCAAAGGAGGAGGTGGCGCGCATGCCTGCGGCGCACGACGCGTCTGTCCCTCCTTCTGGCGAGGAGGAAGACAACAGGGAGGTAAGTGGGCTGGGCCTGATGGGCTTAGCCCTAGGCGAAAAGTTAAGGTCTCCTCTGTTCTTTTCTTTTTATCCTTTCTGTTTATTTGTTTGCCCATTTATAAATAATACTAGGGCATTTTAATAGAATCCCCAACTATTTTTATAAACTCTAGGTGACTTAGTATTAGTCAACCCCAAGTTTTGGGAATTTTTGAAATTCAAATTATTTGAATTCCAATTCAACTAGGCATTTGATTTAATTTCCAAGCTACTATTTGGATTTTTGAAAAATCTATGAGCATGGGATTAATCCCAACTCACTTTTAAAATGATCACACTCATTTTTAGGATTTTTCAACATATCCAAAAGAATTTTGGAAAAAGATTTATTTCTGGCCTTTTTATTTAAAATGCTTTGGGGCTTTTCTTTTCCCCAATTCTTTTCTTTTTGCAAAATTTTTCATGAAGCAAAAATGCAAGCTAGGTTAAACACAAAACCTAAATTAGGGTTCTGACAGCCATTGGCGTCGCGAATCGAGAGATCAGGAGACAATTCGGTGGAACCGAGCGAGACAATTAGGTTGAGTTGGGCAGGCGGCTGAGCACGATGGTAGGTTGATCCGGAGACGGCATGGTGAGGTCTCACGAATAGAATGGTAATTAACATTTCGATGAAAGGAATGTGTGATATTGCCTACGCTTTGAAAGGAAAGTTTTGATGTTTTGAAAGGAATGATTTGAAAGAAAATCTCACGGTGTAAGGTAACTAATCACGTGGCTCGCTGGCGGGTGGGGTACATGTGGTTGACGAAACCGTTGGCAAAACACCTGAGAGGGACCGTGAGGAACCGTTAGATTCTTTTTAGATAGTAGAGATAGAGAAATATATATATATATATATATATATATATATAAGTCAACCTTTCATAATATAGTCATTCAAGCCAAAATTAATTGGGGCCTCGTGGACGAAGACATGAGGGAAAGGGTGTACGAAAAAAAAATTAGTGGATGAAGGTGAAATTTGATGAGAAGTGCTTCTAGACCGTATTGTGCATGCATAATCGGTGTCCTTTCTACATGACCCTCGCATGTTCGAACTACCTTCGAAATTGATAACATTTTTTGTTGTGTCATCTCATTCAATATCAATTGTCGTGCTTGGATCCCTCTCGTTCGCCCCTCCCCATCAATGTCCACAATGATGACGCCTTAGCGGCTTCGGCACTCCTCGCTGCAGCTCAGGTGTTGAATTGCGTCTTGTCGTGGATGCATTTGTGCTAGACCATTGTGTTGACGCGGATATTTTTAAACCACAAGATAAACTTATTAGGATATGTTTTTAATTTATATTTTAAAATGCAAGGATATTTTTGAAAAATGCATGAAAAATATTTTAGAAAAATTAATATTTTTTATTATCACTTGGACATGTTGTAAATACATACAAATATATATATATATATATATATATATATTCTAATGCATGATTTTAAATCTGTGGAAAAAAGGAAAAAAAATGCAAAAATTTAAAGTGTAAAAAAGCTAGTTGCATCCTCCATATATATAGAATGGCAATTTATTTTTTTGTAAATTTTTTATTAAAATATGTTTTTAATTTACATTTTAAAAAGCAAGGACATTTTCTCAAATGTGCATGAACATTCTTATAGTAAAATTAATATTTTCCATATTGCATGGACATGTTTCAAAACCATACTAATATATATTTTCTAATGCATGATTTTTATACCTATGAAAAATAAAACGATAGAATATTGAAGTGTAAAAAAAAGCTGCAAATTTTCAATCTCGCGGCTTTCGTTCTTGCGTTTGGTCCGTCCAGCAACAGCTCATAAATCCAATCACTTTGAATTGTCCACGTGAAGCGTATTTGGTGGGTTGGTTGGACCCAGGCTCGGCACTAAATTTCGGAGAAATCGTTCGTCCTTTATTAGTATATATAGATATAGATATATAGTTTTTTTTAGTGTACGGGTCTTTTTCCGATCCGAATAGATCTGCCAAATCTCATTCGGCCCGTAAAACTTTACAAGCGGCCCGCAAAACCTAGGCGGGCTCTGATGATGTAGATTAGATTTTAATTTCTAGTATTTTAGTTGTTCCGGTGAAGTTTCAGCCTTCTATATTTCGCGCAAGACTTTAAATTTGAAATGTGTACATATGCCATTTCATTTAGCATATCGGTTCTATTCCGTATGATTTGGTGTGTCATTTTACATTTGCGGTGACTCGCAAATAAAATATGGTGTCTTACTATTTGGTGCATCTGCTAGAGTTGCTCTAACGACTCTTCTTGTAACTCTCACTTGAGGCTTTCGGGTACTTCATTCTTCATTTTGTCTGTGCTAGTAAGTGTGTATATACAAATGCATGTTTCAATTAATATTTACTATTTAAAAAAATTGATATAGTTTTATTATTCAATAGACCTAGCAGTTCGCTTACTCCCATGTGACGATTTGTAAAGCACGTGCAAACAGTACCAACACGTTAGCGAAGAACTGCATCCACTATGTTGATGGCGTGGAAGTGATAATGTCTTCTCGCCCTTCGTTGGTTACCCCAAGTGGAAGGTGAGATATAGGATAACGGCAAATTTCCCCTATGTAGAGGATAGGGTTTGTCTCCCGTAGTACTCCGGTGATGATAAATAGGTGTCAGCGGCACACCTGACGCGGACCTGCACACAACACAATTAAGTTTGCTCATAACGAAGTTCAGAGAGGTTGTCAATCTCTCCGGTCTTGTTGTTTACAAAGGATCAAACACAAGAGAAAATGATAATAATAGCAACTGAAAGTAAATACTGAAAAGGAAATAAGCTTGTAAACAGTGATGATAATATGGTCCGGGGTCCCGTGATGTTCACCAGTGATGCCTCTCTCTCAAAAGACGATAAAACTGCTATGCGAGGTAAACAAATTACAGATGGGCTATTGACAGGATTATAAACGCACTGCAATGCTAACTATGCTACAAAAGAAAGGAAGAGGCTCATAAGCATGGGCAGTACGCCAAAATAAGTAGACCGAAATCCATCTGCATCTACTACTAATCATCCACCTTGAGATATCTATCCAGAACATCTCGCTGATATTAAGTTGCGAGCCCCATCCAAAGTGTAAACCCAAAGAAATAGACAACTGCATTAAAAAGAATTTTGCGTAAAGTAAACAATCCTTGCAACCGCGATTACAAGCACCGTTGTTTTCCCCCTTGTGGCCACAACACATCCCCTAGACTCATGTTTCTGTCACTCAAGCGTGTCATCAGGGGGCATGTACCCACAATCAAGCATAACGTTCCCTCTTGGAGTCACTACCTACTACTTGGCCAAAGCAATAAACAACAACGGAGAACATGCAAGAATTACTTAGGAACAAAAATATAAGAGATAAAAACCAAATATATTACTCTATCACGATCTGAACGTAATCTCATAATCCATCAGATCCCATGCTATGCTGAGTTTGCTGGGATCTGATGGATTATGAGATTATGTTCAGATTGTGATGAGTAATATATTTGGTTCCCTTTTATATTTGTGTTCTTTAGTAAATTCTTGCATGTTCTCCATTGCCGTATTTTACTTTGGCCAAGTGACTTGTTGCAACTCCAAGAGGGAGCGTTATGCTTGATTGTGGGTTCAACCCCTTGATGTCTAGCTTGAGTGACAGAAACATGAGACTAGTGGATGTGCTGTTGCCACCAGGGATAAAACAACGGTGCTTGTAATCGTGGGTGCAAGGATTGTTTACTTTACATATGGTTCTTTTGTGCAGTTGTCTGTTGCTTTGAGTTTACACTTTGGGTGGGATTCGCAACTTAATACCAGCGAGATGTTCTGGATAGATATCTCAAGGTGGATGATTCGTAGTAGATGCAGATGGATTTCGGTCTACTTACCTTGGCATACTGCCAATTGCTTTTGAGCCTCTTCCTTTCTTTTGTAGCATAGTTAGCATTGCAGTGCGTTTATAATCCTGTCAATTGCTCAGCTGTGATTTGTTTACCTCGCTAGCACTTTTATCGTCTTTTCGGAGAGAGACATCACTAGTGAACATCACGGGACCCCGGTCCATATTCACATCATTGTTTACACCTTCAATTTACTTTCAATTCTTACTTTCAGTTGCCACTATTATTATCTCTTGCGTTGATCCTTTGTAAACAACAAGGCCGGAGGAATTGATAACTCCTCTGTACTCGTTGGGAGCAAAGTTATTTGCTGTGTGTGCAGGTCTAGGCGAAGTTAGCAACCTCGGCGCCACTGTTCACTTTACCACATTCTTATATAGTCCTACGGGAGACAAACCCTATCCTCTACATAGGGGAAATTCTGATGCTACGCTACATCTCAACTTCCACTTGGGGTAACCAACGAGGAGAGAGAGAAGTATCTTCCTTGCTAGCATCAAGAAATTTCTGGCGCCGTTGCCGTGGACTCCAGCCTACAAGATAGGTGAGTTGCACACTATCTTTTATCTTTGCTTTTTAGTCTTGCTAGTTTACCTTCCAGTTTTTTGCTATAGTGTCCCTTATAAAAAATACCAAAAATAACTGCTACTACTATGGGTTCCAATGAAAACACCAAGTTGTGTGACTTCACTAGTCACAACAACAGTGACTTTATCTGCACTCCTATTGCTCCGCCTGCCACTTCAGCACCTTCTTATGAAATTAAACCTTCTTTGCTTAATCTTGTTATGAAAGATCAATTCTCAGGTGCTGGAGAGGATGCTGCCTTGCACTTAAATAATTTTGTTGAGCTTTGTTGATGAGGACATCCCTACTACCAACACATCTCCAGTTCGTCATGAAGACCAAGTTGATTCAACAAAGAAGAAGGATGATGAAATCAGAATTGGACCTATTACAAGAGCTCGTGCAAAGTTGATAGAACAACAGGTGAACTCTCTCTTAATAGATTCTGATACGTCATGTACTGAGAACTTTATACTGCCTAAATCTTTGTATGTTTGCATTATCAGGTATCATGACAAAGACGAGGATCCAGAAGGAGGAGAAGATAAAAGAAGCTCCAACTTTCGGACGTCTGATACGTCCAAAACGTATCTATAATTTCTGCTTGCTCCATGCATGTTTTGTGTGATATTGCTATGATCTAGATACACTTTCATACATTTTTGATCATATTTGGGCTAACCTATTAACTCAGTGCACCCGAGTGCCAGTTCCTGTTTTCTGCTATTTTTCTATTTCAGTTTTCCCCCATATAAAAAGTGCCAGAAAAATTCGGGAAAATTCAGATAAAAAATCAGCGTGACGGAAGCTTCGAGAAGAGCCCGGGAGGGGCCAGAGGGGAGCCAGGGGGGCCCAGGCAGCCACCCGGCGCGGCCCCACCCCTGGCCGCGCCAAGGGGGCGCCTGGGCCCCTGGTCCACCTCTGGCTGCCCCCTTTCGCCTATTTATTCACCGTCACGAGAAAACTCTAGAAGCAGAACCCTATTCCGCGAACTCGCCTCTGTTCCGCCGCCGCCGCGCTTCCGAAGATCGGGAGCACCAGAAGACCTCTTCCCGGCACCCTGCCGGAGGGAGGATTGACCTCCGGGAGTCTCCTCTCCACCATTGATGCTCCCCGGATGTCTCGTGAGTAGTTTTAATTGGACCATGGGTCTGTGATCAGTAGCTATGTGATGTTCTCGTGCCCTCTTTGATCTTCATTGTTTAGACCTCGTGAGCTGCCCAACATGATCGAGGCACCTTTGTAATATTTCTGCTATTGCTATGTTGAGTTTGATAGGATCTGATGGATTATGAGATTATGTTCAGATTGTGATTGAGTAATATATTTGGTTTTTATCTCTTATATTTTTGTTCCTAAGTAATTCTTGCATGTTCCCCGTTGCTGTTTATTGCTTTGGCCAAGTAGTAGGTAGTGACTCCAAGAGGGAGCGTTGTGCGAGGTTGTGGGTTCATGCCCCCCGATGACACGCTTGAGTGATAGAAACATGAGTCTAGGGGATGTGCTGTTGCCACAAGGGGGAAAACAACGGTGCTTGTAACCGCGGTTACAAGGATTGTTTACTTTACGCAGAGTTCTGTTTAATGCAGTTGTCTGTTGCTTTGGGTTTACACTTTGGGTGGGGCTCGCAACTTAATACCAGCGAGATGTTCTGGATAGATATCTCAAGGTGGATGATTAGTAGTAGATGCAGATGGATTTCGGTGTACTTACCTTGGCGTACTGCCTGTGCTTTTGAACCTCTTCCTTTCTTTTGTAGCATAGTTAGCATTGCGGTGCGTTCATAATCCTGTCAATTGCCTTTCTGTAATTTGTTTACCTCGCATAGCAATTTTATCTTCTTTTGGGAGAGAGACATCACTAGCGAACATCACGTATCCCGGTCCATATCCTTATCACTGTTTCCACGCTTTATTTACTTTTCTGCATTTACTTTCAAGTTGCTATTATTATCCCTTGCGTTTTATCCTTTGTAAACAACAAGACCGGAGAGATTGACAACCTCTCTGAACTTCGTTGGGAACAAAGTTATCTGTGTCTGTGTGCAGGTCCGCGTCAGTTGCGCCGCTGACACCTACTTATCATCTCTGGAGTCCTGCTGGAGACAAACCTTGGTATCTTCACCGAGGGAAAACTGCTGCTGCACTACATCTCAACCCTCCACTTGGGGTAACCAACGAAGGGGGCGAGAATCCATCAAGCAAAGTTTTCTGGCGCCGTTGCCGGGGACTCCAAGTGCTAAGATAGGGGAGTTGCACACTACCCTTTACCTTTGTTTTTTTAGTCTTGTTAGTTTACCTTTCAGTTTTTATCTTTGTGTCTTTTATCAAAATTTACAAAAAAAATATTTATCTTGCTGTTAGTAGTCCTCCTTGTTTAGATGAACATGTTAGGGCTAGGTTCTTTGAGGGAATCGGAAGTTCTCGATTTCCGTCAAAGGGATGGAGAAAATATGAAGAAGGCATGGGAAAAATTTCTGAAGCACATAAAAGAATCATGCCTTGGATATCTATAAAGATTGTGCTTAGAAATTTTTACCATGGTCTTTTTAAGTGGTGTAAACACTCTCTTGACATTATAGCTGAAGGAGATTTTCTAGAGTGTGATGAAGATAGGGCTCTTGAGATTTTGCATAGTCTATCTAGTTATTTTGTTTATGATCGTAGTATTGATACTGTCATAGATAGACTCGCCAGTATTGAAAAAAGACTGGATGGTCTAGATTTGGGGAAAGTAGAAGAACTTAAGTCCAACAAGAAAGAAATGTTGGAGATAGATGATGATTGGGAGCCCTTTGTTAGGATTAGCATCTCTAACCAAAGCTTCCTTGCTCTTTGTGATATTGGATCCACAGTTTCTACTATGCCAAAAATAGTTTATGGTTCTTTGAAACTGGATATGGATATATTATCATCTTATCATGAACATTCTAATGGAGATATTTCAGAGATTAAAGGAAAGGTAAAAGAAGTCCAAGTTGCATTCCTTCATAGGACTGCACCAATGGATTTCTACATCATGGAGCCAAACCAAAGTAACATTGTGCTCGGAAGAGACTTCCTCCGTGCTATGAAAGGCTTCATTGATATTGGTAATAGGCACATACGCTTACGTGGTATGGCTAAAGGTAAGTATATCTTTCCTAGTAAGAAGAAGAAGGAGCTTATTGAAAATCAATTTGAGGGTTTTTATGATTCTGATCTTGGATACCCTTGATTCTTCTTTTGCATTAAGCCTAGCTAATGGCTTTAAAGAAGCACTTTCGGGAGGCAGCCCGCAACGAATTTAGGTTTTTATTTTTTGCTTTTGTTGTGTCTTGATGATTGTTACTTCTGTAGCAACATCATTGTATCTTTATTTTTCAACTTTGTGCCAAGTTATAGCCTCTTACGGCAAGGGAAGTAAAAGTTGTGACATGCTATCCAGAAAACAGATTCTGTCCTCGTGACCAGAAAAATTTCAGAAAAATCCCAGTTCATCTTTTTGAGCTGAAATTTTTACACAGTATGCTCTATACAATTACGAAACTTCCGTATGTTCTGAGTTTTTTGATTTGAGTTGTAGAAGTACCCCTAAAAATTTCTTTACTATCTGATGTTCTGTTTTTCACAGATTCTGCCACGTTTTGTCTCTCCTAACTTTTGCAAACCTTAAGCTTGATTATTCTTTGCAAAAACTTTTTGGCACTCTTGAGAAACAGTAGCTCTTCAAGATTATCTTTATATCCAGTGGAAAATATATATTTATTAAGGGTACTAACCTCTCTAATCAGCTTATGATGAGTTATGTATGAAGGGAGTTTTCAAGTGTGCGATGGAAGATGATGAAAGAAGATCCAGGAGTGTCAAGCGCTCAAGCTTGGGGATGCCCCCATGCATCCCCAATAAATATTCAAGGAGACTCAAGCGTCTAAGCTTGGGGATGCCCCCGTGCATCCCCTTCTCCATCAACAATCATCAGTTCGTCCTTCGTCTCACTATATTTTTATCACTTCATGCGTTATGTGCTATGCTTGGAGCGTCTCGCTCTTAGGTTTTATTTTTATTTTATTTAGCTTTGCTTGCTGTTCATAACAAGTTAGGTCCTGTCTTACTTTGTGTGGGAGAGAAACACGCTCCACTTTCAAAATCTAGAACACATCATAGGATTCTTCATGCCTATCTTTTTGCTGTTGTGTGTTCTTTATCTTTTCATAGCTACTGCCATGTTTAGTCTTAGTTTTAGTTTGTCTTTAGCAAGAGCCTTGGATTTTGTTTAGTTTGTTGCTGGAACTCTCTTTAGTTTTCATGTTTATCTTGTTAAGAGAGTTGGTTGTTGCACTGAGTTGTGTCTTGTCTTGAAAGTAGGTAATTGAGGTTGATATTTAATTTTAGTAGTAGCTTGCAATAGTTTTGAAGTATTGTTGTGAGTAATGTTTGAACTTTTGGTGTCAAGAGCTCTTGCCTATTAGTGATATGTGTCGTATTTTGGGCAATCCGTGTTTATTTTCAAAACCTACAAAACTAGTTGAGAACTCTAGCTACTAGATTGATCACTACTCTTCTGAGGGGTCGAATATTAGAGAACACTCACGTACCATGAGTCGAGGATGCGCAAGGATAACCAAACCCCCATATACTCCTCCTCGGGGTACTTGTCTCTTTGTGAACCTCCTTATTAGATTGAGAGTTACCGATAATAAGTGCATGAGTTCTTCGGACTAATGTAAGTATTGAGAGTTGGCACTTCCACCTTCCCATATTTTGCTAGCCTTTCCCGTGCCGTGCATTGCCTTCTTCTCACTCCGAGAGTTGGTGTCCACCTTCGCCGATACATCCAAACCCTTGACATGATACGCTCTGTCATCATAAGCCTCCTTATATCTTTCCTCAAAACAGCCACCATACCTACCTATCAAGGCATTTCCATAGCCTTTCCGAGTTACATTGCCATGCAACTTCCACCTCTTCATGACTTGATCTTCATGTCATACATGTTCCTGCTACACTGGCAGCGGCATACCTTGCATACATCATGATAGTTACATCTTCTTTATGATTTTGAGTACCTTGTAAAGTGTGAAAGATCTCCTTTACTTTCTTGTAAATTAGAGTGTTGCCCTTAAGTGAGGAAAAGATCCCAAAGTGGACACATTAAAAGATCCCAAAGAGGACAAATGAGAGTTAAATAGAAAGAGCCATTGAGGCCACCAAAAAATACAAAAAAATAGAAAAAGAAATAAAAATAGAGAAAGGGGCAACACTACTATCCTTTTGAGAGATCCACACTAGTACTCCCTTTATATCCTTGTACTCCATAGAGATGATCTTCATGCATATAGCTATGTGGGGACCTTCACACTATAGAACTTGGCTTGCATATTCCAAGGATGAGCCTCCTCAAAAGAGCTCTAGGTCTTCATGAGCGAGCAAGTTAGATGCACCCCCACTAGTTCCATTGGAGAGCTTCCTAGCTCGTATGTGCATCCGTTGCATGGCAAGCCCTACTCACATCATATCTATCATTTGGCATCTCTTTCCTATGATTGTCCTCATTGATGTGAGCCTTTCTCATCCTTTTTGTCTTCCTCCTCCACCATATTTCTCTCTTTGCCATCCTAAGTGTCAACTCTCGTGCTTACGCTCATCCATTGCATGAGTGCTCAAAATATCGAAAAGGAGTGGATCAAATTGACTTGTACCTGGCTAGTGGTCTGAGGACGAGTCAAGATAAGATTCCAAAGAACACCAAGTGTGAAACTTTAGTAGATTGAGTTCTCAACACAAAAATACTTTTTTCTCGTATTCCCTATCCCCCTTCTTGCACGCAAACACCATTTGGAGACATTCGAGTCACGGACAGCGAGAGCTCTTGCACCTAATGTTCTTTTGTTACTTGTTTCAATGCTAATATAGACTCTTGCATGTTATGCCTTGAATTGAATTTCTAACCTTGATTGCTTTACTTTTCAAAGTTCTTATATGGTTGCTAGCATGTCACCATAGAAATTATGTTGTTATCATTTACCTACTCGAGGACGAGCAGGAATTAAGCTTGGGGATGTTGATACGTCCAAAACGTATCTATAATTTCTGCTTGCTCCATGCATGTTTTGTGTGATATTGCTATGATCTAGATACACTTTCATACATTTTGGATCATATTTGGACTAACCTATTAACTCAGTGCACCCCAGTGCCAGTTCCTGTTTTCTGCCAGTGCCAGTTCATAATCCTGTCAATTGCCTTTCTGCAATTTGTTTACCTCGCATAGCAATTTTATCGTCTTTTGGGATAGAGACATCACTAGCGAACATCACGTAACCCGGTCCATATCCTTATCACTGTTTCCACGCTTTATTTACTTTTCTGCATTTACTTTCAAGTTGCTATTATTATCCCTTGCGCTTTATCCTTTGTAAACAACAAGACCGGAGAGATTGACAACCTCTCTGAACTTTGTTGGGAACAAAGTTATCTGTGTCTATGTGCAGGTCGGCGTCAGTTGCGCCGCTGACACCTACTTATCATCTCTGGAGTCCTGCTGCAGACAAACCTTGGTATCTTCACCGAGGGAAAACTGCTACTGCACTACATCTCAACCCTCCACTTGGGGTAACCAACGAAGGGGGCGAGAAGCAATCAACGTCCGACGCATTTTGGACGTCCGACATCGGAGGCCAGGAGCTACGATGCCTCGATGACCTCAAGTTACAGAAGGATTGCTATTTTCGGCGGACATCCGACGGGATTCGGACGTCCGACACGACGGACATCCGACATGAAGATCTTCGCGACTACCCCCGAGTACAGAACCGATGTCAAAACAGCCGGAAGTCCGACACGATTCAGACGTCTGACACATCGGACGTCCGAAACCCATCGGACGTCCGACTGCCTGCGCGCAGATCTGAAGGTGAATGTCCAAGTATGTGATCAGAGGGGGAGGGGGTGAATGATCACTTCAAAATTTTCGACTGAAACTATTGAAGTGAAGCATAAGTAAAGCGGAATAGCGAAGTAAAACAGGAAGCGAAACTAAATGCAGTGAATCAAAACACATTGAAGCATAACTGCGAAGCAAATGCAATACTGAAGGTAAATGCTTGAAGTAAAACGAACTGGGACTCGGCGATGTTTGTTCGACCAGTTCACGCTCTGCAAAGCGCTACGTCTGGTTGGAGGGACTGGTGATTGAACACCTGGAGCAAATCTCTCTCCGTCCGTTGCTCCACTGCACCAAACTCCTTGAGCTTGATCAGTTCTTCACTCGTGGTTGATTATTGAGGAAATCACCGAAACCTTTGAAAACTGGACTTCGAGGCGACAATTACTCTTCGCTCTCTGAAGAACAACACTCTAACCGTCTAGGAGAATTGCAGTTCTCCAAGATAAAAAGGCTAGTAAGCTTTCACCTAAGTCATCTCGAATCTACTCAGATCAATGGGACTTAGGCTAGTATTCTGGATTTTGGGTTTTGCTTCGGTGGCATTTATGGGGTGCTCTCTTCAATCTCTCTCAGGAATATTCTTGGAGCAGCCACCCGCAAATGGAGGAGGGGGCGACGTATTTATAGTTGGCGATCCCGAGGTGCGGAATGACCAAATTGACCCGAGGTGACAGCTTGACACGTGTCCACAACGGTCGGATTTGTCATCACTGCGCAACTTTACTTGCGGAACAAGTAAAGCTGACTCACGGACTTAGTTCTGCTTCAGAAGCCAAAGAACAAAGTCTTTGCTACTGAAGCTGAACTCAGTGCACATTAGATTTCTTCGCTCAGGCTTCTCACTTGGTTTGGATTTGATCTGAGCATTTTCTCAATGACTTCGGTGTCCACAAACTAAATACCCCTCTTGATAGTACGGTTTGTCCTATGACTCAAGGAACCGAAAAAGAACTACACAAAAGCATCTAAGTCTTGCGCCGTCTTCTTCATTTCCTTCAACGAGTTGAGCTTCAGGACACCTTCATTTTTGGGGGTCATCCTCCATGATTAAGCTTCGCTCAGGGGGTAATGCTTCGATAACTTGAAGACCTTCCCTGAAGATTTATCACCTAGCTTGTCCTTCAGAAACCTGTTCAACTGTTTACACTAGAAAACATCGTTAGTTCCTCTACTGTCTTGTCCAACAATATCCAAAACACACGGGGGCAAAACTTTGCTCTTACAATCTCCCCCTTTTTGGACTATTGTTGACAAAACAGGAATCGATAAAAGATATTGAAGTTTTTGTGAAGTGATGGGACAAACTCTAATATATGAAGTTATTGGCTCCCCCTGAATGCAAGCATTGAAGATTTATATAATTGAAGTTAATGCTTGAGGGAAATTTCTTCGGTGGAGAGCAAAAAAACTATCTTAGCGAAGACAATTCCAGTTGAAGATATATATCCAATAATGTATGCAATTGCTTCCAATGACCTGTGACTTAGTAAATAATACCACCTGCAAGATAGAAGATACGAAGCAATACTTGCAAGCAAAGGGGTTATTAAAACTTAAGCGTATCACATAAGTAGCAGGACCGAAGTTAAACTTAAGTTACAACCCAATCGAAGAGAATGTAATGTTTTTTGTAACTTAACCGAACGAAGCAAAAGCAAATAGCAAACCCTTTCCCCGATGCAAATCTAACTCATATGCTTCGGATCGCACTGCAGATGATCTTCGCTTTTGGACTGCAGAGCAACAAGTCATATACACCAAAGTCTTCTGTCAGCAAGGAGTTCTGTTTCGGCATAAATTTCTGGATATGCGAAGTCTGTCCACTGCCACTTGCTTTCAGAACGTCATCGAAACCATTGAGAATCAGAATTTGACTTGGTTGTTTGCATTAAGCACTCCCTTCAATTCTGAACTTATCAAGCAATTCTATGCAACTCTCTATGTTTCTGGTGAAGTAAATGAACCCAGCTCATGGACGCTGGAATGGATGATTCAAGGCAAAGTCTTCAGAATGTCCTCTGCTGAATTCATGGAAATTGTCAATATTCCAAGGCATTCTGGAGTCCAAGAAAAGATTCACTTAGAACCTGATCTGGCTGAAGGAGAATTTGCGACTCTGTTGGACACTGAAGTCTCTGCAAGCTATTTACCTGAGAACATTCACCCAAAGCATTTGAACTTCATCTCCAGGACTTGGTTCTACATCTTGTCCAACTCATTGATCCCTTTGAGTACTGCTTCGGAAGAATCGAACATTTATCCAGAGACAAGGCATGCAATTATGAAGCTCACTCATGGTCTCATCTTTGACTTTGAGGATTGCTTCATTAGGAACTTGGTTCATGCAGCAGAGCTACCATTCACACTGAAACCTTATGCTCCCTGGCTGCAAGTTGTCTGCGATTATGGAAGGAACGAAGACTTTGTGGCTCGCCATAATCCGAAGCTTTTCTTGACACCAGTGCGTGACACTTTGGCATTGCTGAGGAAGCCCAATGATCCTTTTGCCACATATGTTGGTGTGCGCCATGAAGTAAATGAGCGAAACTTATCCAAGAAGTTCCAGAAAGACTGCCATCATTTTGAAGTTAATCTTCGGTCGCAACAAATGCTTGACAACTACATTGAAGCCAATCAGCGCCAAATGCAATTTCATGCTGATGAGATCAACAGAGTTGGCAACATTGCACTCAACAACAATCAGTTTCTGCGTGTTCTCAAGCGTCATTCCTGGAAGGGGCTTCAGAAATTCAACTCTGTCAAAGGCCTTCGTAAAGATCGCATTTACAAAGAGTATGAGCACCTCCAGCGAAACTTTTCCCGTGATGATACCGTGGACCGCCCGAATCAGAAGATCCCTCCCCTGCACAAGATTGATTAAGTATTCTTCGTCAACGAACCTGAACCCATCCGGCCTGACACCGTCTCCGAGAACGAGTCCATTACTTCAAAGTATGACGACGGCCTCGACGACGACGGCCTCGACGACAACCTCATCACTCAGTCGCGCCACGAAGCTATTCCTACGTCTTCTTCCGAAGAAGAATCCTCAGGCGATCAGTCTTCGTCGGATGAGTCTTCGTCAAGCTCCGCTTCGTCGGGTTCCCAGGGTGCTGATGCCGTGCACTAGATCTCTCGAACCTCTTCTCAACCTTTTGTCCAATCATTGACAAAAAGGGGGAGAATGAGGGCATCGATGAGTTAGATTTGCATCGGGGAAAGGGTTTGCTATTTGCTTTTGCTTCGTTCCTTTGTTCTTCTTCGTCCTGTTCATCATTAGCTTCAGGATGTTGATCTCCAGCGCCACGGGCTATGTGTGGGAACATTGGACCATCATCATCCCTATTAGCTTGACGATCATTAGCTTCAACAGAGCGAATATCTCCAATAGCCATGGACCTGATCACTTCATCAAGAGGTGGTTCATCTAGATCATGAGGCAAATGCTCTTTTTGAGAGCTATTAGTTTCATCAAACCTCACATTCACAGTTTCCACAACTTTCCCAAAGTGAGAGTTATAGACCCTGTAGGTGTGAGAGTTTGAGTCATAACCTAAAAGAAAACCTTCATGTGCCTTAGGGGAAAATTTGGAGCTATGATTCATATCTCTAATAAAGCATGGAGCACCAAATACCCTAAGGTACGAAACATTTGGTTTGTTACCAGTGATAAGCTCATGTGAAGTTTTCTTCAGAAATTTGTGAAGGTAAACCTTGTTGATGATATGACAAGCTGTGTTAATAGCTTCGGCCCAGAACCTAATAGGAGTCTTGTATTCAGCAAGCATGGTTCTGGCCATTTCAATAAGAGTTCTCTTCTTCCTTTCAACAACACCATTCTGTTGAGGTGTATAAGCAGCAGAGAACTCATGAGTAAAACCATGATCATCAAGAAAATCTTCAATATGAGTATTTTTGAATTCAGTTCCATTATCACTTCGGATATGCTTCAGAGATAATTCATATTCAGTTTGAGCTCTCTTGGCGAATGACTTGAAGATTTCAACAGCTTTGCTCTTGTCATCCAAAAAGAAAACCCAAGTATAACGAGAGAAATCATCAACAATAACAAGACCATATTTGTTTCCTCCCAGGCTTGAATAATTTTGAGGACCGAAAAGATCCATATGAAGCACTTCAAGAGGACGAGTGGTAGTCATGATAGTCTTCGCTGAATGATGTTTCTTCGTAATTTTACCAGCTTCACAAGCACTACAGAGACGATCCTTATCGAATTTTACTTCGCTAAGGCCAATAACATGATTCTTCTTCACTAAGTTATGAAGATTTCTCATCCCTGCATGACCAAGTCTTCGATGCCATAACCAACCAGATGAAGCTTTTGCCATTAAGCATGTGGATACAGCAGGGCCCGAAGAAAAATCAACAATGTATAAATCTCCTTTTCGGTAACCCTCGAAGACAAACGTATAGTCATCCTGTGAAAAGACAACACAACGCGAAGCAGAAAATAGAACAAGCATACCCATATCGCATAACTTAGAAATAGACATAAGATTATATCCAAGGGATTGGACTAGCATAACCTTGTCAATGTGCTTATCTTTTGATATGGCAACCTTACCCAAACCTAAAACTTTACCCTTGTTGTTATCACCGAAGGTAATGTACTTCTGAGAAGAGTGAGATAGTTTTTCTTCGGTGAATAACTCCTTGTCTCTGGTCATATGATTTGTGCAACCACTATCCATGACCCATTCAGATCCACCGGAGACATAGCCCTGCAGAAGAATTAGTTCTTCTTAATCACCCACAAACGAGCAGGTGACTGAGAAGATGTTGAAGCACTGGTTGAAGCAATATTAAAGCGAACATGAGTGTATTGCTTCGGTGTACCATCAAGCACACCATAAATGTAAGTCCTCTGCGAATGGTTAGGATAAGAATGAGCATATGCAATCTTAGTATGATTATTATGAGGACGATAAGTATGATGACCAGTGCGATAGTATTGCTTCCGCGGAACATTTGATTCAGGCACCAGTGAATCATTTCTTGTTTCTAGAGAATAGAAATGATTAGGTGGAACCGAAGGCTCTCCCTGCATGGTATGGTTAGCAGGTAGTTTTTCCACAAGTGCTTTCTGCACCCATATCTGCCTCTTGTAGAAGCCATTCTTAGGAGGAGTACCGACATACTCAGCAGTAACCTTTCCCTGTTCATCTTTGATGAGCTTGTAGTCAGAATCAAGTGATTCGTCTACAATGGCTTTATTCGTCTTGCAGTCAAAACCTGAAAGGTTAGCTATATCAATGGGGTTCTCCTTCGCTAGGACCCAAACAGTCTTAGGATAGTGCTCAGGTTCCCAATAGGTGCCATCAGGGTTTATCTTTATCTCGAAACCAACACCTTCATTCCTGGGATTCCTGTGAAGGAGATCCTTCCTCAGGATATCACAAAGATACTGGTGACCTTGCACACTTTTGAACATGCCTGTTTCAAATAAGTTTTTCAACCTGAGGAGTTCCTCGGTAACAGCAGGATTTTCCTCATCAGAGGCATTAGTATCATTAATAACAATAGGAACTTTGCCTTTGGAATCAGTTTTGCTTCGTTCCAGACAAGTTAAGAAAGGTGGATCAGTTTTATGGTTTGCTTCAGAACCTTGTTGAGCCACGAGAGAGAGATTGACATTTTCCAACTCTTCATGAGCCTCTTTCAGTCTTTCGAGAGCCATTTTCCTCTGAAGAAATTCATAGGTGAGCTTTTCATAATCCACTGAAAGAAGATCATGCCGAGAGGATAATTCTTCAAACTTTTCCTTCAGAGCTGCATGCTCATTAGTCAAAGTTTGACCTTTATCTATCTCATCGATCAACAGAGTTTTTGATTTCTTAATGATTTTGCTTAGCGAATCAAGTTCATCTTGTTGGATTGAAGCAATTTTAGCAATTTTAGCATAGCTTATCTTTGAATCACTATCATATGAGGAACAATCAGAAGTATCATAGTTAGATTTTGATGAAGATACCTTCGCCTTGGCCATGAAGCAATATGCAGGAGATTCATCTTCACTACTGTTGTTGGTGAAGAATGAGCTCGAAGATTTTGTCGAAGCATCTGCTGAAGCGAATGCCAAACCAGAAACACCATGTGATTTGGACCCAGACTCAGACCTTGAGCCTGATTCAGCTTCGGACACAGAGGCTTCGTCTTCAGAGTTCATCTCCTTTCCCAGATAGGCCTTGGCACGGTGAGAGCTGCTTCGCCGAGACGAGTGAGTCTTCGATGAAGAACCCTCACGCTTCTTGTGATACTTCTTCCTCTTGTCATCATCAGAATCTTTCTTCTTATCTCTTCTCGAACTGGAATCATGTCTCTTGGATTCATAGCTTCTGGAAGATCTGTGGGACTTGGATGAGGAATCTCTGAGCGAATGCTTTGCTTTGTTCTCAGCTTCCCACAGAGGGCAATCGGCAATGTAGTGACCTGGCTTCTTGCACTTGTAGCAGCAGTTTTCCTTCGATGGAGAGCTTCTTGAGGATGAGCGGTGAGATGAGTGAGTTGAGCTCCTTGAAGAATAACTCTTTTTGGTGAAAAAAACCTTTTCTTTGGACGCGGTTGAAGCGTCTCATGATCAAAGCTAAATCTTTTCCAATGCTTGCAGGATCATCTGATTCGACACCTGAGGCAGAACTGGCTTCGGGCGAAGAATGACGCGAAGCTTTTGCTTTCAAAGCATGAGTTTTTCTTCGACAGCCATTTATGTCACGTTTCTCATCTTCTTCCATTTCAAAGGTATTGAGTCTCTCAAGAATATCAGCGGCAACAAGACGTTTGAAATCAGTCCTTTCCTTGATCATCAACACAATGTGATCAAACGAATCATCCAATGAGCGAAGCAAAGTTCTTACAACTGAGTGAGGAGTAATGTCATCAGCACCGAGGGAAATCAACTCATTAGCAAGAGCTGTGAGTCTGCTGTAAATGGAGCTGACTTTTTCACCCTCGTTTCTCTTGAAGCGATAGAATTTGCTTCGGAGTGTGTCAATTCTGGCATCCTTCTGGGTAGAAACACCTTCACCAATCTTTTCAAGATAGTCCCAGACACCTTTGGCAGATGGAATATTCTTCACTTCATGATACTTTTCTGGTGTCAAGTGATTGGTGATGAAAACCCAAACTTTAGAATCAAGATCAATCAGTTTTGCTTCTTCAGGAGTGATGGCCTTCTCATCGGCAACAGTGACTCCATACAAGACAACTTGCTAGGCGGTCGAGTTGATAGCCATGATATTTCTTTTCATCTTGTCCTTCCAGTACGGTTAGTCCTTCCCATTGAAAACAGGAATAGGTTTGCCGGAGCGAATAGCTGCGAAAGACATACTTGAAGACACTCCAGGAGGTTAATCCAAAACACACAGAGTGTAGGGAGTGACTAGCTCTGATACCAATTGAAAGTCCAAGTATGTGATCAGAGGGGGAGGGGGTGAATGATCACTTCAAAATGTTCGACTGAAACTATTGAAGTGAAGCATAAGTAAAGGGGAATAGCGAAGTAAAACAGGAAGCGAAACTAAACGGAGTGAATCAAAACACATTGAAGCATATCTGCGAAGCAAATGCAATACTGAAGGTAAATGCTTGAAGTAAAACGAACTGGGACTCGGCGATGTTTGTTCGACCAGTTCACGCTCTGCAAAGCGCTACGTCTGGTTGGAGGGACTGGTGATTGAACACCTGGAGCAAATCTCTCTCCGTCCGTTGCTCCACTTCACCAAACTCCTTGAGCTTGATCAGTTCTTCACTCGTGGTTGATTATTGAGGAAATCACCGAAACCTTTGACAGACTGGACTTCGAGGCGACAATTACTCTTCGCTCTCTGAAGAACAACACTCTAACCGTCTAGGAGAATTACAGTTCTCCAAGATAAAAAGGCTAGTAATCTTTCACCTAAGTCATCTCGAATCTACTCAGATCAATGGGACTTAGGCTAGTATTCTGGATTTTGGGTTTTGCTTCGGTGGAATTTATGGGGTGCTCTCTTCAATCTCTCTCAGGAATATTCTTGGAGCAGCCACCCGCAAATGGAGGAGGGGGCGACGTATTTATAGTTGGCGATCCCGAGGTGCGGAATGACCAAATTGACCCGAGGTGACAGCTTGACACGTGTCAACAACGGTCGGATTTGTCATCACTGCGCAACTTTACTTGCGGAACAAGTAAAGCTGAGTCACGGACTTAGTTCTGCTTCAGAAGCCAAAGAACCAAGTATTTGCTACTGAAGCTTAACTTAGTGCACATGAGATTTCTTCGCTCAGGCTTCTCACTTGGTTTGGATTTGATCTGAGCATTTTCTCAATGACTTCGGTGTCCACAAACTAAATACCCCTCTTGATAGTACGGTTTGTCCTATGACTCAAGCAACCGAAAAAGAACTACACAAAAGCATCTAAGTCTTGCGCCGTCTTCTTCATTTCCTTCAATGAGTTGAGCTTTAGGACACCTTCATTTTTGGGGGTCATCCTCTGTGATTAAGCTTCGCGCAGGGGGTAATGCTTCGATAACTTGAAGACCTTCCCTGAAGCTTTATCACCTAGCTTGTCCTTCAGGAACCTGTTCAACTGTTTACACTAGAAAACATCGTTAGTTCCTCTACTGTCTTGTCCAACAATATCCAAAACACACGGGGGCAAAACTTTGCTCTTACAGAAGGGCTGCGGCCTTGTATATGAGTTTGACACCCCCTAGCTTATAAATACCGGCCCCCTGCGAGTTTTAGGGTTAGACCACGTTTAGATAAACCCTAGTTCTTGATAATAGCTCCCATATTGAATCATATACTTCAATTCGTATCGATCTGAAGTGTTTCTACTGCAAGTTTTGTGTGATCTGTTGTTCCACTGGGAATTAGTAGATTGCAAATTACCGTCTCGTGGTCGACGGCTACGTTGCGCAAGTGTGTGAAGTTGTGAATATCCAAAGGGTAGAGAGCTGTCGCATTGGCAACAGTGATCTAGAGAGGAGAGTTCATCGGCTACATACAAGTTATCTATCATCACCCTCATATTCACCGCTCGCTTACTGAAAAGATCGGGCTACCCCATATCATCTTGGTATCAGATTTCCAGTGTTTCCTCGGTAAGCATCCATCAAATCCATCTATTAGATCGTTTTTGTTTTCGTCCTATCCAGAAAAATCCATACAAAAATATTAGGGTTTCTAGTTTTGCCATAACTTAGATTGCATCGAAGTCATTGTTTTAGTTTGCTGTTTCGTTGTGTTCTTCCCGAAATTTTTTGTCAAGTTTGGAATAGTGTCAGAAAAATCAAAAAAAAGAGAGAAAAAGAGAAAAGTTTCAAAAAAAAGCAAAGGAAGAGTGTTCAAAAAGAGTTATCAAAGAGTGCAAAGAGATATACAAGAGCCAGAAAGGACATATCGTAGTGGTGATCTTTTGAGAAGCCTGTCTTTCGTTTGTCTCCACTGTGTGAGTTTTTCCTTGGGTTTGTATCATACGATCATCACTAGGACTTGACTCCGGTTTAGTTAGGGTGCCATACCTATAGCTCCACCACATATATCCTGCTTTGTCTTGTGTTCACACTTTTACTCGGGTATTCACTTCATCACATCCGTGCACTAGTCCTCCATCCGAACGGGTACACATTACTATTCACTTTGGAACGGTAAGATTCACCTTTTCTTGTCAGTTTTGAGTGAGTTCTGAGTGTCCACTAAAAGATTTTGATTTAGTGCACTAACCTACTAATCATGTCTCAGAGTGGTTTTGATGTGATGCAGAAAAAGGACAAGGATGCGCCAGTTACATGGGAGGCATATGACGGTCTCCGTGATCACTTGACTGGGATGATTACTAAATCCGCCGATGCGATTGATACAAATGTTCAAGCGGTCCATTTGAAAGTGGACGCGACTGAAGCTGCAGTCACCACTATGAAACAACAACTTGCTGCTATACAGCAGAGCCTCCAACAAATGACAACATCTGTCACTGGCGTACAAGCAACTATTGTACAACGCGAACCTGACGCTCAGGAAGATGATGGTAGTGTACATGGCGACAATGCTGATTTGAGAGGCAATCAGGGCCGTGGGCGTGGTGCTCAAGGGCCGGTTCGCCAACCTCCACTTGGTTTTGGTGCGCGCCGTCTACCTATTCAGGAAGAAGATGTCTTGAGCAAGCCCAAGTTTAACATCCCCAAATTTGAAGGTTCCACGGATGTGGAAGAGTACCTCACATGGGAGCTTAAGATGGAAAAATTATGGCGTTTGCATGATTATTCAGAGGACAAGAAGATCAAGATTTCTTCTTCCGAGTTTGGCGGTTATGCATTGCGTTGGTGGGAGAGTGTGTTGACCGAGATACAAGAAACTGACGGGCAGCCTATTCGTACATGGCGTGACATGAAGGCGACCATGAAAGCATGGTTTGTTCCCACTAATTACTTACAGACAATTTTTGATAAATTGCAACAATTGAAGCAAGGTACTATGTCCGTTGATGCATACTATATGGAGATGGAGATGTTGCTGCAATGTGCACGAGTCCATGAAGAGGTTGAGATGACTATGCAACGTTTTCTCCATGGGCTGAAATTTAACATCAAGAGTATTGTGCGGCATCACCAATACTATAATATGAATGATCTATTGCATCTTGCAAGGGAGGCTGAATCACAGCTTGCAGAAGAGGCACAACTGAATTCCAGATACTCCACATCGAGCAGATTTTCTCCAAGGACACCGGCAGCCGTGCCTATGGAGAATTATGGTGCCAATACTCGGGCTTCTTCTTCAGTTTCCAAGCCAGACTCCAATGGTTCTATGGCCAAGAAGCCAGCTGCTCCTGCCACTAGTGCAGGCTCCAACATGTCTACCGCTCGCAATCGCGAGATGACTTGTCACTCTTGCGGTAATCCGGGTCACTTTAAGAGAGATTGCCCAAACCGAAAGGTCATGTTCATTAATGAAGAAACCGGCGAGTATGAAACCGGTGAGGATGAAGACCCCGACGCATGCAATGATGAGGGATACAATAGTGAAGAAGGCATGGATGCTTTTCCATCGCATGCTCCTACCATTGTTGTGTCACAGCGTGCTCTTACTGTGCAACCCAAATCTGAGTCTCAGCGCTGCAATTTGTTCCAAACCAAAGCATTAGTTGGCCCCAACAAAGCTTGCAAAGTGATCATTGATGGAGGTATCTGCCGCAACCTCGCAAGCAAGGAGTTATGTGCCAAGCTAAATCTGAAATACTTACCTCAATCGAATCCTTATTATGTCCAATGGTTGAGTGACAGTGGTGAGATGAAGGTGAATCACATGGTTCACGTCAATTTTGAGATAGGCCCATACGAGGATTCCATCGATTTTGATGTGGTGCCTATGATAGTTTGCCATCTCTTATTGGGTCGGCCGTGGTTATATGATCGCCATGTGCAACACAATGGCCGAGCCAATACATATCATTTGGAGTTCAAGGGCAAGAAAGTTAATCTCCATCCTATGTCCCCACTGCAAATTGTGAATGAGTCTCGTCAGAAGGTAGAGGTAAATGTAGAACCAACACGAGAGAACAATGTAATGGCTGTGAGTGATAATATAACGAAAAGTGAAAGAGAGACTAGTTTGCTTACATTAGACACCAAAGAAGACATGAGAGAATTTAGTGAAGATCCTGCAGCCATGCCACTTGTGCTTATGTACAAACGCGAGGTTTTGTTTTCTAATGATAATCATCCTCTTTCGTCTAGTGTGTCTACTGTTTTGCAGGATTATGATGATGTGTTTCCGGCGGAGGTTCCAGCCGGATTACCACCCTTGCGTGGTATTGAGCACCAAATTGATCTTATTTCGGGGGCTACTCTTCCCACCCGGGCACCATACAGGACCAATCCCCAAGAGATGAAGGAAATTCAACAACAAGTACAAGCGCTTCTGGATAAAGGGTATATTCGTGTCAGTCTTAGCCCTTGTGTTGTTCCTGTTATTTTGGTTCCTAAGAAAGATGGTACATGGCGTATGTGCGTAGACTGTAGAGCTATAAATAATATCCCTATTCGATATTGCCATCCTATTCCACGTTTAGAGGATATGCTTGATGAATTGAGTGGTGCTGCTATTTTCTCTAAAATTGATTTGCGTAGTGGATACCATCAAATTAGGATGAAAGAAGGGGATGAATGGAAAACTGATTTCAAAACTAAGTTCGGATTATATGAGTGGTTAGTTATGCCTTTTGGTCTTACTAATCCTCCTAGTACTTTCATGAGATTAATGAACCATGTTTTGAGAGAGTTTATTGGAAATTTTGTGGTTGTGTATTTTGATGATATACTTATTTACAGCCGCAATGAATTTGAACATGCTGATCATATTAGACAAGTTTTGCAAGTGTTGCGTGATGCTAAATTATATGCTAATCTTGAGAAGTGCACATTTGCAAAAGATAAGGTCATATTTTTGGGATATGTTGTATCTAAGCATGGGGTATAAGTAGATTCTTCTAAAATTGAAGCAATTCAAAATTGGCCTACTCCCATGAATGTTAGTCAAGTACGAAGTTTTCACTGATTAGCTGGTTTTTATCGATGTTTTGTGAAAGACTTTAGTACTATTGCTGCACCGTTGAATGAATTGACTAACAAAGGTGTGCCTTTTGTTTGGGGCGTTGCCCAAGACCTTGCATTTGATGAGTTGAAACGTTTGCTTACTTCTGCACCATTACTTGCATTACCAGATTTTACTAAGCAATTTGAAGTTGAATGTGATGCTAGTGGTATAGGCATTGGTGGTGTCTTGATGCAAGAAGGTAGACCTATAGCTTATTTCAGTGAGAAGCTTTCTGGAGCTAGATTAAATTATCCTGTTTATGATAAAGAATTGTATGCACTTGTCAGAGTTCTTGAAGTTTGGCAACATTACTTGTGGCCAAAAGAATTTATCATACATTCTGATCATGAAGCTTTGAAATATCTGAAAGCTCAATCTAATTTGCATAGAAGCCTAGCTAAGTGGGTTGAGTTCATTGAGTCTTTTCCCTACATCATCAAATATAAGAAAGGGAAAGATAATGTTGTTGCTGATGCTCTCTCTAGGAAGAATATGTTATTGACACATCTTGATGTTAAAATTCCTGGATTAGAGAGTTTGTGTGATTTATATGCAACTGATCATGATTTTGCTGAACCATATCGTTTGTATTTGCTTCGGAATGCATGGGACAAGTTCCACATCCATGATAGATTTTTGTTTCGAGCTAACAAACTTTGTGTTCCAGAATCTTCTGTGCGTTTGCTATTGTTGCAGGAATCACATGCAGGAGGATTGATGGGTCATTTTGGTCTTGAGAAGACACTACTCATGCTTGCTAATAATTTTTATTGGCCCAGGATGAGGCGTGATGTGGACAGGTTTGTTTGGCGCTGCATTGTATGTAATACATCCAAGTCCAAGCTGAAGCCTCACGGTTTGTATACTCCACTATCGGCTCCTACCACACCTTGGGAAGACATTAGTATGGAATTTGTGTTAGGATTGCCACGCACTAAATATGGTCATGATAGTATATTTGTTGTAGTGGATAGATTTTCTAAGATGGCACATTTTATTGCATTCCATAAGAGCGACGCTGCGTCGCATGTTGCTAACCTGTTTTTCAGGGAGATTGTACGCTTGCATGGAGTGCCCAAGACAATTGTTTCTTACATGGATGTGAAGTTTGTGAGCTACTTCTGGAAGACACTTTGGGGAAAATTGGGGACAAAGTTGATGTTCAGCACTACATGTCATCCCAAAACTGATGGTCAAACGGAGTTGGTCAATAGAGCATTGTCACAATTGCTGCGAGCTATGATCAAGAAAAATCTGCGCGAATGGGAGGAGTGTTTGCCACATGTGGAGTTTGCTTATAACAGGGCAGTACACACTACTACTCAGCTTTGTCCTTTTGAGGTAGTGTATGGTTTTAAGCCTATTACACCTCTTGATTTGCTGCCTCTTCCATTGCAGGAACGAGTTAATATGGTGGCATCCAAACAGTGAAGAAGATCCATGAGAAGACCCGAGAGGCTATTGAGAAGCAAGGCAAGAATGTTGCTGCTGCAAGGAACCAGTCACAGAAGCAAGTTCTATTTCAGTCTGGAGATATGGTTTGGGTGCATTTGCGCAAGGATAGATTTCCAGGGATGAGGGATTCCAAGTTGAAGCCACGTGGTGCTGGTCCTTACAAGGTGTTAGCCAAGATCAATGACAATGCCTACTCGATTGATATTCCAATTGCTGAGTTTGGTGGCGCTAGCAACAGTTTCAACGTTGCCGATTTATCACCATATATGGGGGATGACTTTGGAGCGTCGAGGTCGACGCCTTTTGAAGGGGGAGGGGAGATGATGAGGACATCCCTACTACCAACACATATCCAGTTCGTCATGAAGAACAAGTTGATTCAACAAAGAAGAAGGATGATGACATCAGAATTGGACCTATTACAAGAGCTCATGCAAAGTTGATAGAACCACAGATGAACTCGCTCTTAATAGATTCTGATATGTCATGTACTGAGAACTTTATACTGCCTAAATCTTTGTATGTTTGTATTATCAGGTATCATGACGAAGACGAGGATCCAGAAGGAGGAGAAGATAAAAGAAGCTCCAACTTTCGGACGTCCAACGCATTTCGGACGTCCGACATCGGAGGCCAGGAGCTACGACGCCTCGATGACCTCAAGTTACAGAAGGGTTGCTATTTTCGGCGGACATCTGACGGGATTCGGATGTCCGACACGACGGATATCCGACATGAAGATCTTCGCGACGACCCCCGAGTACAGAACCGATGTCAAAACAGCCGGAAGTCCGACACGGTTCGGACGTCCGACACATCGGACGTCCGAAACCCATCGAACGTCCGACTGCCTGCGCGCAGATCTGAAGGGCTGCGGCCTTGTATCCGAGTTTGACACCCCCTAGCTTATAAATACCGGACCCCCTGCGAGTTTTAGGGTTAGACCACGTTTAGATAAACCCTAGTTCTTGAGAATAGCTCCAAGCTTTCATCTTGAATCATATACTTCAATTCGTATCGATCTAAAGTGTTGCTACTGCAAGTTCTGTGTGATCTGTTGTTCCACTGGGAATTAGTAGATTGCAAATTACCGTCTCGTGGTCGACGGCTACGTTGCGCAAGTGTGTGAAGTTGTGAATATCCAATGGGTAAAGAGCTGTCGCATTCGCAACAGGGATCTAGCGAGGAGAGTTCATCGGTACATACAAGTTATCTATCACCGCGCTCATATTCACCGCTCGCTTACTGAGAAGATCGGGCCACCCCATATCATTTGTGATATGAAAAAGTGCAAGGAAGTAGATGGAGACATCGTCAAGCTGAAGCTTTTTCCTTTCTCCTTGAGAGGAAGAGCCAAGGAGTGGCTGCAATGCTTACCTAAGAATAGTATCGATTCTTGGGACAAGTGTAAGGATGCTTTTATTGGGAAGTACTATCCCCCTGCTAGAATTATCAAGTTAAGAAGTAACATTATGAATTTTAGGCAATTGGATAATGAACATGTTGCCCAAGCTTGGTAATGAATGAAATATCTTGTTAAGAACTGCCCTACAAATGGTTTGACTACTTGGATGGTTATCCAGACTTTTTATGCAGGCTTAAAATTTACCTCGCGGAATCTGCTAGACTCGGCCGCGCGAGGAACTTTTATGTCAACCACACTTGGTGATGCCACGAAGCTAGTTGATGAGATGATGCTGAACTACTCTCAATGGCACACCGAACGATCTCCAACTGGTAAGAAGGTAAATTCTGTCGAGGAGATTGATGGCGGAGAAGTTAATAGGTTTTGTTGGATTGCCTTCCCTGTTAACCGCGCCAATAAACGATTCTTGATAACCCACAAGTCTAGGGGATCAATTTTAGCTTTTCGATAAATAAGAGTATCGATCCCACGAGGAGCAGAAGGTGTTGATAACTGATACTGGATAAGGAAAGGGCTGCAAACACTCGAAGGTAAATATTTAGGGGTTTTTGGTTTAAGCAACAGAAAAGTAAAAGACAGGCAAAGTAAACAGGGTAACTGAGGAGTAGCAAGTGGCCCAATCCTTTCACAAGGATAAGCCTAGGAACTGAACTTATAAAAGCTAAAGCGTTCTCGAGAAAACACGGGAGAGATAGTCAAGTCACTTTCGCCATACTATGCCAAGTAATATGTATCGTGTTGATAAGTGTCGGTGGGTGGATCAATGCTAGTACACCTTCTAGACTAAGATAAGTGTACTCTTATGATTACACACCTTTCAAGCATCCGCTAATACAAGGTAGTAATTAAGGCATAAGCCTAACAACAGCATTACGATCAAGGATCCATAACTCCCTTGTGCGAAATTCTGCGAACTGGGGTTCAGGTTTCTGTCACTCTGGCAACCCACCATAAGCATCCTTTGTGCACAATGTATTCCTCTAGGCCCATGAAAGGTGAAGTGTTATGTGTTCGACTCACATAACACCACTAGAGAAATAACAACACAACTTAAGTATCAAACAACACATAATACTTCAACATCATATGACTACTAACAACTAGACTTCTCCCATGTTCTCAAGAACTAAAGTAACTACTCACAAGACATAAAAGATATCATGATCAGAGGTGATAGATGGGTGATAAAAAATCTGGACACAATGATATTTCTCCAACAAAACTCAATAGCATTCACCACAAAGTAGTAATCAACACCAACAGAGTAGAGAGGATAGATAGTACGGATTACAACACAAGTTGCAATTGTGAGATGAGATGGGATGGAGATGGAGATGGTGCTGATGTTGGGGATGATGTCGATGATGATCTCGATGATGCCCGTGACGATGATGATGATGATGGCGACGATCTCCTCTTCCGGGAGGTGATCTCCCCGGCGGAATCTGCCCGCCGGAGATGGCTTTTCTCCTCTGTAGGTTTCCGCCCCGTGGCGGCGGCGAAACACGGAATCGACTCTTCTTTAGGGGTTTCCTCCCCAGGGGGCTTATATAGGCGAAAGGGGGCACCGAGGGGGGCCACCAGGCACCCAGGAGGGTGCCTGGCGCGGCCAAGAGGGGGGCCGCGCCAGGCACCCCTCTGGCTGCCTGGTGGGTCCCCTCACCTCCTCCTTCGGTGATCCCCAGTCAATCTTCATAAAAATGCTCCCCGTAAAATTTCATCGCATTTGGACTTGATCTGATTAAGCAACTTGGTATCCACTTTTTACCGCTGAATTCTGGTTCTGCTGCTTCGGCACCGGAAAGTTGTAAACTGTGTAAAATAAGCCAAAACAACATAAGAACAATACTTTAAAGTAGAATATATCAATGAATAGGGTGAAATCACAATATAAAATAGTGATGCTTTTTGGACGTATCAGAGATCTCCTCTCTTAATGAAAAGGTTGACTTAATCATGTCTCTACTTACCAAGCAGGCTCCTATTGATCCTTAGGACGTTCCTTTAAATTCCTTGGTTGCTCAAGAACAAGTAGATGTGAACTTTATCTCTAGAAACAACTTCAAAAATAATGCTTATAGGAGTAATTTTGGTAGCAACAATCCTAGACCTTTCCCATCCAGCAACTATGGGAACAACAACACTTATCCTAGCACCAAAAACTCCATTTTAGAACTAGAGAGTATGCTTAAAGACTTTATCACTACCCAAAAATCCTTCAAAAAGAGTGTAGAAGAGAAATTAGACAAATTAGATATCCTCTCTTCGAAGGTAGACAACATAGCCCATGATGTTGAGATGCTTAAGATTAGAACCTCTCCTCCCGAGGAAAGGAAAACCACTCCTACGAATGCTATCCAAATGCAAATTAATGAAAACATTAGGATGTTGGGCAATCTTAAAGAGAGATGGGCTAGAGAAAAGGAGGAAGAAGAGAGAGTTAAGAGCCTTCCTACCTACCACACAGTAGCTACTATCCAAGTTGTTGAGAATGTCCAAACTGTTAGCACCCATCACACCCCTAGTCCCACTGGACCTATCAATGGTGATGCTACCACCTCAACCATAGATGAAGAAACCTCTATGAACATAGAGGCGTTCAAACAAGTGAGCCTAAATGATATCACTACCTCCTTGATAGATAGTAGTGATCTAGACTTTGACAACTGCACCTTACCTAAAGTTATTGGTTTCCTACATAAGCTTTTGTAAACAACTCACTTATCAAAAGATAATTTCAACAAAGATGTAACATGCTAGATTTCAATGCAACTTTATATGCAAGCATCTTTATCAACATCAAATGTCTGTTCTCTCTCAAGAAGGAAGGAAGTATGAAGGACTGACTCAGCACAAAATAAAGATAAACCCCGTGCAAAATGGTAAGCAGGGAAAACTTATGTGCCATCTCTAGATCAAACAGAATAAAAACAAACTTTTGGGAGGTGCATGATCCGTCAACGACTGCTGATAGATAACTCACTCACTTCATGATTTTGACAAGTTTCGAGGAACGGCTCCCATGTGGGGACGATCACATCCCCTTGGATTCCTTTGTTTATCACTCGTAAAAGGGCGAAGGAACTTGTGTGTTAGTATTTATCTTTTACGAGCTGGGCACTCATGCCAGTCCCTTCTCGTATTAGGGGTTTGCAGATTAGACATGCAATCCCAACATAAAACTTGTCCAAATTAAGAAGATCATGGGTCACCCACCACTTCCTCATGAGCTGAATCAGCGGCACAAAACAGAAGATTTTGAACATCTGAAGATAGCACATAAATTATATACTTTAGGAGTGGTAGTGGAATACCACAAGTAGGAAGGTATGGTGGACTCAAGTGGAAGAAGTTGGTTTCAAGGTATGGAAGTACAAGCAGAATTCCGCTTAGTACAGAATTTTGGCTAGCAAGGCTTTGAGAGAGTAGACAATTGATGACAACTTAGATGCAAGCAATACAAAGCATAAACATTAAAACTAGCATGAAACATCAAGTTGTCTTCCTTGTCAACATAACACTTCAATCATAATAACACAAAGGTTTTGGCTATGTCGCTACTTTGAGAAATACATGCTTGTTGTTATTACCAAAGCTATACTTGCCAAGATTAAATAAAGTTTTCGAAGCCATACCTGATATAAGGTCAATACTCCTCATAAGAATCAGCTCATAATGTCGATTGCATGAAGAGAATACCAAGTGCAGCGAAGAAACCAATAGACTTCTCATTAATATTCCTTCATAGACGACTCCACACTCACGGGTACAAAGCTCTCCACAAAAGGAGTGATAGACCTCAAAGAAACACCTATTTCATAAAGTGACTTCCCTAGACATGATATGACTCTACTTGACTCCTAAAGACAAAGATACCGGGCACTCCCCCAAGCTTGGAACAAGCTAAGGGGGTGCCATTACCCGAGGGAATTTAATCCCACTCTTCCTGCTCCTTCCCTTTTAAATCTTTGATTACGTGTCGCAGGGCTAGGTTTTCACGTTCCAAGATCTCCACTTGTGCCTTCAGCACACAGAAATCCTCACAAAACTGGTTGGTGATACGGTAGGCTTCAGACACGGTAGATGGTACTTGTAGGGCTTCAGTTGAAGGGGATGTTCCTGCAAGTTCGAGAGAAAGATCGTATTGAGGTTGAACAAACCCCACCATAATGGGGTTGCTTGGACCCCCTTCTTTTTGGGCGGTGACGGTCTTGACTTCTTTGCTCTCAGAGCGCTCCATCTCCGCTTTTCTTACAGCAATCTCCTCTTCCGTGGCCCACCCGACGTACTTCTTTTGATTGTAGTCTTGCTAGAGTTGTCGTAGACGACGACCCATGTAATCTTCTCCGCTCGAGCCACAAGAAGACATTGCCAATCAACAGCTTTTTCCCTGGCGGAAACAGACCGAGAAAGAAAACACACGAAATCGCGAGATACGGTGCCAGGACGATCCGGGCAAATATATAACAAAAATTTCTGCAACAGAAGGAAGGTTTCAAGCCTAGGTGGAGTCGGAGGCGGAGTCCAGGGCAGCTAGGAGGGTGCCCGGCGCGGCCAGGAGGGGGGCCGCGCCAGGGGGCCTCCTGGCCTCCCTGGAGCTCCTCTCCGGCTCCACTCGGGCTTGGAATTTTCCTAATTTTGCAAAAACTCTGAAAAGTTAACTTTTATTGACGTTCGCGGTGTTTTCTTACCATAATTCATACCTTTTCTAATTCTGCTCCTGCTGGAGTCTGAAACTGGGCTGCAACATGTTCTTCATGAGTACTTGTATATATCATGTTTGCATCCACATTGATTGGATCACCTGCCATATAATGTTTGAGTCTTTCTCCATTCACAACTTGAGGTTTGGTGCCTTCGAAATTATTGATCTTGATAGCACCGGACCGATATACTTCTTAGATATGAAAAGGTCCTTCCCATCTGGAAAGTAGTTTACCTGGAGAAAACCTGAAACGAGATCTAAACAACAAAACTTTATCACCAACATTAAATTCACGTTTCAGAATTCTTTTATCGTGCCACTTCTTTACCTTTTCCTTGAACATTTTAGCGCACTCGTAAGCTTCACTTCTCCACTCATCTAGAGAAGTCAAGTTCATGAGACGCTTTTCACCAGCTAACTTTGGGTCAGCATTCAGCTCTCTGACAGTCCAGAAAGCTTTATGCTCTAACTCTAATGGTCAATGGCAAGCCTTGCCATAGACCATCTTATACGGAGACATGCCCATGGGGTTTTTGTAAGCAGTTCTATACGCCCACAAAGCATCTCCTAACTTCTTTGACCAGTCCTTTCTAGAACTGTTTACTGTTTTCTGCAAGATCAACTTGATCTCCCTATTGGTGAGCTCAACTTGCCCACTAGTTTTAGGGTGGTACGGTGATGCAATCCTATGATTGCCATCGTACTTGGCTAGAGCTTTCCTAAAAGCTCCATGCGTGAAGTGTGACCCTCCATCTGTCATGAGGTACCTTGGTACTCCAAACCTAGGAAAAATTAAATCTTTGAGCATTTTCAAAGATGTCTTGTGATCATCACTCTTAGTGGGGATTTCTTCAACCCACTTGGTTACATAATCAACAGCAACTAAGATGTGTGTGTACTTGTGTGAAGGAGGAAAAGGACTTATAAAATCAAAACCCCAGCAATCGAAAGGTTCGGTCACTAGTGAGTAATTCATAGGCATCTCATTTCTCCTGCTAATGTTACCAACTCTCTGACACTTATCACAAGATAGAACGTACCTTCGGGCGTCCTTAAAGAGAGTAGGCCAATAAAAACCTGATTGTAAAACTTTATGTGCGGTCCTTTCACCGGCATGATGTCCTCCATAGGGACTATCGTGACATTGTCGAAGAATGTCCTGCTGCTCGTGCTCCGGTATACACCTTCTTACGATCCCGTCCGCAACTTCTTTATAAAGATGTGGATCATCCCAAAAGTAATGCCTCAAATCCGTGAAGAATTTCTTCCTCTGCTGAAATGTGAAACCTGGAGGCAAAAACTTTGCAACGATAAAATTAGCATAATCTGCAAACGAAGGGTCGGAATGAGATTGTACTTTTACAACAGCAAGCTGTTCATCTGGGAAACTGTCGTTGACTGGAATAGGATCGTGCGGGATATCTTCCATCCTTGAAAGATTATTCGCCACCGGATTGTCTTTTCCTTTTCTATCGACAATCTGCAAATCAAATTCTTGAAGAAGGAGTACCCACCTAATGAGTCTTGGTTTGGCATCCTTTTTCTGCATAAGATACTTAATGGCAGCATGGTCAGTATGAATAATAACTTTAGAATCAACAATATACTGCCTAAACTTATCACAAGCAAACACCACTGCCAAGAATTCCTTCTCGGTAGTAGCATAATTCTTTTGAGCACTATCAAGTGTTTTGCTGGCATAGTGGATGACATTCAACTTCTTGTCAACCCTTTTTCCTAAAACAGCTCCAACAGAAAAATCACTAGCATCACACATAATTTCAAAGGGCAAATTCCAGTCAGGTGGTTGTACTATAGGAGCGGTTATCAAGGCTTTCATAAGAACTTCAAAAGCTTCCTTACAATCTTCATCAAAAACAAAAGGAGCATCCTTCTGGAGAAGATTGGTAAGGGGTCTCAAGGTCCTAGAAAAGTCCTTGATAAATCTTCTATATAAACCAGCATGACCTAGAAAACTACGAATACCTTTGATGTCCCTTGGATAGGGCATCCTTTCAATAGCTTCAATTTTTTCCTTGTCGACTTCAATTCCCCTTTCGGAAATCTTGTGTCCAAGAACTATCCCTTCGTTAACCATGAAATGGCACTTCTCCCAATTGAGCACCAAATTTGTTTCTTCACATCTCTGCAAAACTTTATTAAGATTGTGGACACAGTCGTCAAAGGAGTTTCCATAGACGGAAAAGTTGTCCATGAAAACTTGTACAATCTCCTCACAGAAACCATGAAATATTGCAGACATACACCTCTGAAAAGTAGCAGGTGCATTACACAAACCGAAAGGCATACGCCTATAAGCATAAGTACAATAAGGACACGTGAAAGTGGTCTTCTCTTGATACGCGGTGTTGACGTGAATCTGGGAGAAGCCAGAGTACCCATCAAGATAGCAAAAGTGGGTTTTTTTAGACAACCGCTCGAGCATCTGATCAATAAAGGGCAAAGGATAGTGGTCCTTCCGGGTGGCCTTGTTCAACTTCCTGAAATCAACACACATTCTATATCCAATAATAGTCCTCTGAGGTATTAGTTCATTTTTATCATTAGGAACAACAGTCATACCTCCTTTCTTAGGAACACAATGAACGGGACTTACCCACTTACTATCAGCTATAGGATAGATGATACCTGCGGCTAGAAGTTTGAGAACCTCCGTCCTAACCACGTCCTTCATCTTTGGGTTCAACCGTCGTTGATGATCAACAACCGGTTTAGCATCGGGCTCGAGATTGATAGTATGTTGGCAAATGGATGGACTAATACCCTTGAGATCATCAAGAGTATAGCCAATAGCACCTCAGTGTCTGCGGAGTGTCTCCAATAATCGCTCTTCTTCATACCCTGAAAGGTTAGAATTGATAATAACAAGATATACTTTCTTTTTATCTAAATAAGCATACTTGAGCGTATCGGGTAGTGGTTTTAGGTCGAACACCGGGTCTTCTTTCGGTTGCGAGAGGATTCCTAAAGGTTCAACCGGGAGGTTGTGCTTCAGGATGGGAGTTTGTCTTAAAAATATGTCTTCTTGTTCATCCCTCTCCTGCATATGTATATCATTCTCGTGGTCTTCCATAAATTGTTGCAAAGTGTCATTAGGAGGAATAGCAATGGAAGAAATTTCTTCAATAATTTTGTCATTACTTGACAGGTCAGGACCACGAGGCTGCTTAGAAAACTTATAAAAATTAAATTCATACGGCTCACCGTTGAATTCAACAGAAACTTTACCTTTCTTGTAATCTATTATAGCTCCGCAAGTGCTGAGGAAGGGCCTACCAAAGATAATAGGGAAAAAACTATCTTGCACTGAACCAAGTACAAGAAAGTCTGTAGGATATTTTACCTTCCCGCAGAGTACTTCAACATCTCTTACAATCCCAACTGGAGAGATTGTTTGTTTATTTGCAAGATGGATAGTGACATATATGTCCTCGATCTCACACGGCTGAATCTCGTACATGATCTCTTGATAAAGTGTGAAGGAAATAGCGCTGACGTTAGATCCCAAATCACATAGCCCATAGTAATTATGATCTCCTATTTTGACAGATACAACTGGTGTACCTGAAATTGGGCCTTTGTTCCTGGCTTTGACAATGTTAGTGGCAACAGCACAAAAACTAATAGTGGATTCTTCGATATCACTGGTTACCAGATCCTTGACCATTGCAACTTGAGGCTGGACCTTGATCATGTCCTCAGGTTCGTCAGTGGTCCTTCTATTCTTGTTTAGAATACCTGTAACAAGAGAGTGCTCCTTTATCCTGCAGGGATAAGGAGGCTGTTCATACATAACTACAGGTCAAACATGATCAGTAACATTAATCTCAATTGGTGACTCCTTGAAAGGTTTATGATGTTGACTCTCCTTCTTCCTGGTAGAATCAATATGAGAAGCAAAGTCCTTGCAAAAGTCAACTATTAGCTGGGAATCAAGACCAATTTTGGAGCAAAAGGTATTAAAGTAATCAGTCTTCACATAACTTTCAATGTAGTCATGCTCATAGTTTATAGCGGGTTAAATACCTTTATCAATTTCCTAGTCTTCAGTGTTCTTCTGGATCCTTTCTATAAGATCCCATTTTTCTTCCATACTTCTGGTCTGGAATACCCCACTAGAGGAGGCATCCAACATCTCCTTGTCCTGACGAGAAAGCCTGGCATAAAAATTTGTAAGTATAATTTCCTTGGGGAGCTCATGGTTTGGGCATTTGAGCATCAGGGACTTCAGTCTCCCCCAAGCTTGAGCGATGCTCTCTCCGTCGCGAGACCAAAAGTTGTAGATGTAGTTCTTGTCTTGGTGAATTTCACGAAGAGGATAAAACTTTGCATAAAAGAGAGACATAAGCTCTGGCCATTCAAGCAGATCAGAGTTATCGAGTAGCTTATACCAATCTGAAGCTTTATCTTTGAGTGATATGGAGAATAGTTTCTTCATGACGAACTCCATCGTCACACCTACAAGCTTAAATAAAGAACATAATTGTGATAAATATAGCAGGTGTTCTCCCGGATGTCCTTCTCATGTATAACGATTAGCCAAGACATAATCAACAATACCAGATGGTATTTTATAGGGCACAATTTCAGTAGGGGTAGGAGTGACCACCACAGTCGTGGGGCGGCTCCTTACCAGCAACGAACCAACACCAGAAGAGTCCATAAGGACTGAAATTAACAACAGAAAATAAAAGTTCCCTTACCGGCTTCACTTACCAATAGCGCTACACTCCCCGGCAACGGCGCCAGAAAAGCTCGTTGATGGCGGAGAGTTGGGTTGCCTTCCCTGTTAACCGCGCCAATAAACGATTCTTGATAACCCACAAGTCTAGGGGATCAATTGTAGCTTTTCGATAAATAAGAGTATCGATCCCACGAGGAGCAAAAGGTGTTGATAAGTGACACTGGATAAGGAAAGGGCCGCAAACACTCAAAGGTAAATATTTAGGGGTTTTTGGTTTAAGCAACAAAAAAGTAAAAGACAGGCAAAGTAAACAGGGTAACTGAGAAGTAGAAAGTGGCCCAATCCTTTCTCAAGGATAAGCCTAGGAACTGAACTTATAAAAGCTAAAGCATTCTTGAGAAAACACGGGAGAGATAGTCAAGTCAGTTTCACCATACTCCGCCAAGTAATATGTATCGTGTTGATAAGTGTCGGTGGGTTGATCAATGCTAGTACACCTTCTAGACTAAGATAAGTGTACTGTTATGATTACACACCTTGCAAGCATCCGCTAATACAAGGTAGTAATTAAGGCATAAGCCTAACCACAACATTACGATCAAGGATCCATAACTCCCTTGTGCGAAAGTCTGCGAACTGGGGTTCAGGTTTCTGTCACTCCGGCAACCCACCATAAGCATCCTTTGTGCACAATGTATTCCTCTAGGCCCATGAAAGGTGAAGTGTTATGTGTTCGACTCACATAACACCACTAGAGAAATAACAACATAATTTAAGTATCAAACAACACATAATACTTCAACATCATATGACTACTAACAACTAAACTTCTCCCATGTTCTCAAGAACTAAAGTAACTACTCACAAGACATAAAAGAGATCATGATCAGAGGTGATAGATGGGTGATAAACAATCTGGACACAATGATATTTCTCCAACAAAACTCAATAGCATTCACCACAAAGTAGTAATCAACACCAACAGAGTAGAGAGGATAGATAGTACAGATTACATCACAAGTTGCAATTGTGAGATGAGATGGGATGGAGATGGAGATGGTGCTGATGTAGGGGATGATGTTGATGATGATCTCGATGATGCTCGTGACGATGATCATGATGATGGCGACGATCTCCTCTTCCGGGAGGTGATCTCCCCGGCGGAATCTGCCCGCCGGAGATGGCTTTTCTCCTCTGTAGGTTTCCGCCCCGTGGCGGCGGCGAAACACGGAATCGACTCTTCTTTAGGGGTTTCCTCCCCAGGGGGCTTATATAGGCGAAAGGGGGCACCGAGTGGGGCCACCAGGCACCCAGGAGGGTGCCTGGCGCGGCCAGGAGGGGGGCCGCGCCAGGCACCCTTCTAGCTGCCTGGTGGGTCCCCTCACCTCCTCCTTCGGTGATCCCCAGTCAATCTTCATAAAAATGCTCCCCGTAAAATTTCATCGCATTTGGACTTGATCTGATTAAGCAACTTGGTATCCACTTTTTACCGATGAATTCTGGTTCTGCTGCTTCGGCACCGGAAAGTTGTAAACTGTGTAAAATAAGCCAAAACAACATAAGAACAATACTTTAAAGTGGAATATATCAATGAATAGGGTGAAATCACAATATAAAATAGTGATGCTTTTTGGACGTATCAGAGATCTCCTCTCTGAATGAAAAGGTTGACTTAATCATGTCTCTACTTACCAAGCAAGCTCCTATTGATTCTTAGGATGTTCCTTTAAATTCCTTGGTTGCTCAAGAACAAGTAGATGTGAACTTTATCTCTAGAAACAACTTCAAAGATAATGCTTATAGGAGTAATTTTGGTAGCAACAATCCTAGACCTTTCCCATCCAACAACTATGGGAACAACAACACTTATCCTAGCACCAAAAACTCCACTTATGAACTAGAGAGTATGCTTAAAGACTTTATCACTACCCAAAAAGCCTTCAACAAGAGTGTAGAAGAGAAATTAGACAAATTAGACATCCTCTCTTCGAAGGTAGACAACATAGCCCATGTGTTGAGATGCTTAAGATTAGAACCTCTCCTCCCGAGGAAAGGAAAACCACTCCTATGAATGCTATCCAAGTGCAAATTAATGAAAACATTAGGATGTTGGGAAAACTTAAAGAGAGGTGGGCTAGAGAAAAGGAGGAAGAAGAGAGAGTTAAGAGCCTTCCTACCTACCACACAGTAGCTACTATCCAAGTTGTTGAGAATTTCCAAACTGTTAGCACCCATCACACCCCTAGTCCCACTGGACCTATCAATGGTGATGCTACCACCTCAACCATAGATGAAGAAACCTCTATGAACATAGAGGCTTTCAAACAAGTGAGCCTAAATGATATCACTACCTCCTTGATAGATAGTAGTGATCTAGACCTTGACAACTCCACCTTACCTGAAGTTATTGGTTTCCTACATAAGATTTTGTAAACAACTCACTTATCAAAATATAATGTCAACAAAGATGTAACATGCTAGATTTCAATGCAACTTTATATGCAAGCATCTTTATCAACATCAAATGTCTGTTCTCTCTCAAGAAGGAAGGAAGTAGGAAGGACTTACTCAGCACAAAATAAAGATAAACCTCGTGCAAAATGGTAAGCAGGGAAAACTTATGTGCCATCTCTTGATCAAACAGAATAAAAACAAACTTTTGGGAGGTGCATGATCCGTCAACGACTGTTGATAGATAACTCACTCACTTCATGATTTGGACAAGTTTCGAGGAACGGCTCCCATGTGGGGACGATCACATCCCCTTGGATTCCTTTGTTTATCACTCGTAAAAGGGCGAAGGAACTTGTGTGTTAGTATTTATCTTTATCCTACACAAAATGTCTAGAGACCCCCACTCTAGCACACTCAATCTTGACTTCACAGAGCATATCACCAATGCTCTAATACAAGTTATGGAGGAGAAGCTTAGACTAGAAGCCTCCATACCTAGGAAGCTAGAAGATGGTTGGGATCCTATGATAATAATCAAATTGAATAACTTCTCTTGCTTTGCTCTTTGTGATGTTGGAGCTAGTACCTCCGTTATGCCCAAAAGAATGTAAGATATGCTTGATTTGAAACCTTTTGATCCTTGTTCTTTTGGTGTTCGTCTTGTAGATTCTTCCGTAAAGAAACCTTTGGGGAAGATTGATGATGTTCTTATCATTGTCAATGAAAATTATGTTCCCGTTGATTTTACTATTATGGACATTGAGTGTGAGCCTTCTTGTCCAATTATTTTGGGACGTCCTTTTCTTCGCACCGTTGGTGCTGTTATTGACATGAAAGAGGGGAATATCAAATTCCAATTCCCTCTCAAGAAATGGATGGAACATTTCCCTAGGAAAAATATTAAGTTGCCTTTTGAGTCCGTCACACGGGCTAGTTATTTTCTTGATAAAACTTGATCTTTTGCTTTAAGCCTAGCTAATGGCTTTAAAGAAGCGCTTTCGGGAGGCAGCCCGCAACGAATTTAGGTCTTCATTTTTGTTTTTATTCTGTTTTAGTGGTATTGATGATTGTTACTAGTGTAGCAACATCATTGTATCTTTACTTTTCAAGCTTTGTGCCATTTATAGCCTCATATGACAAGGGAAGTGAAAGTTGTGACATGCTGTCCAGAAAACAGATTCTGTCGTCGTGACGGGAAAAATCATAGAAAAATCCCAGTTCATATTTTTGAGCTGAATATTTTACACAGCATGCTCTATACATCACGGAACTTTCGTGTGTTCTGAGTTTTTTTATTTCAGTTGCAGAAGTATCCCTAAAAAATTCTTTACTACCTGATGTTCTGTTTTTCACATATTCTGCCACGTTTTTTCTCTCCTTACTTTTGCAAACCTTAAGATTTCTTTTTCTTTGAAAAAACTTTTTGGCAATCTTGAGAAACAGTAGATCTTCAAGAATATATTTATTTGCAGTAGAGGAAAATTATTTTAATAGGGTACTAACCTCTCTAATCTGTTTACAATGAGTTATGTATGAAGGGAGTTTTCAAGTGTGCGATGGAAGATGATGAAAGAAGATCCTGGAGTGTCAAACGCTCAAGCTTGGGGATGCCCATGTGCACCCCCAATCAATATTCAAGGAGACTCAAGCGTCTAAACTTGGGGATGCCCCCGTGCATCCCCTTCTTCATCAACAATTATCAGTTCGTCCCTCGTTTCACTATTTTTTTATCACTTCATGCGTTATGTGATATGCTTGGAGCGTCTCGCTCTTAGGTTTTATTTTTAGTTTTCTTTAGCTTTGATTGCTGTTCATAACAAGTTAGACCCCATCTTTGTTTTGTGTGGGAGAGAAACACGCTCCGCTTGAACTAGAACTCCTCATAGGATTTGCATGCTTATTATCTTAGCTGTGAGTTGTTCTTTTTCTTAGCTGCTGCCCTGTTTAGTTATTGTGCTTTAGTTTTCTTCTAGAGCTTTTGTCTTGTCTTAGGTTGAACTTTCTATAGGTAGCATGTTTTATCTTGTTAGAGAGTTTGCCTGTTGCACTGAGTTTTGTGTCTTGACTAGAAAGTAGGTAGTTGAAGTTGCTATTCTCTTTGTAGTAGTAACTTGCAATAGATTTTGAGGTATAGACTGGAGTAATGTTTGAACTTTTGGTGTCAAGAGCTCGAGCCTATTAGTGATAGATGTCGTATTTTGGGCAATCCATGTTTATTTTCGAAAACCAAAAACCCTGTTGAGAACTTTAGCTACTAGATGGATCATTAACCTCTGGAGGGTTCGAATATTAGAGTACACTCACGTCACGTACCATGAGTCGAGGATGTGCAAGGATAACCAAACCCCCATACACTCCTCCTCGGGGTACTTGTCTCTTTGAGAACTTCCTGATTAGATTGAGATTTACCGATAATAAGTGCATGAGTTCTTCGGACTAATGTGAGTATTCGAAAGTTGACACTTCCACCTTCCCATATTTTGCTAGCCTCTCCTGTGCCGTGCATTGCCTCCTTCTCACTCCAAGAGTTGGCGTCCACCTTCGCCGGTACATCCAAACCCTTGGCATGATACACTCTGTCATCATAAACCTCCTCATATCTTTCCTCAAAATAGCCACCATACCTACCTATCAAGGCATTTCCATAGCCTTTCCGAGATACATAGTCATGCAACATCCATCTTCTCATGACTTGATCTTCATGTCATACATGCTACTTGCTTGATCGATGAGCCGCATGCTAGTTGGGCCTTGCCCTAATTGCTACATGACGCGCTAATATCATTGCATATCCCGCTACCCTGGCAGAGGAATACATTTGCTTTATGTGAGTACCTTTGTAAAGTGTGAAAGATCACCTATATTCTTGTAAAATATAGAGTGTTGCCCATAAAGTGAGGAAAAGATCCCAAAGAGGACACAATTAAAAGATACCAAAGAGGACAAAATAAAAAGATCCCAAAGAGGACAAATGAGAGAAATAGAAAGAGCCATTGAGGCCACCAAAAAATACAAAAAAATAGAAACAAGAGAAAAAGGAAATAAAAAGAGAGAAGGGGCACACTACTATTCCTTTTGAGAGATTGATACGTCCAAAACGTATCTATAATTTCTATGATATTGATGAACTTCCATACACTTTTGATCATAGTTGGACTAACCTATTACCTCAGTGCACCCCAGTGTCAGTTCCTGTTTTCTGCTGTTTTTCTATTTCAGGTTTCCCCCATATTAAAAGTGCTCAAAAAATTAGGGAAAATCCAATAAAAAAATCAGCGATACGAAAGCTTCGAGAAACACCGAGGGGGGGCCAAAGGGGACCCACCAGGGCCCCAGCCTCCCTCCCGGTGCGCCCTAGGGTTGGGTCGCGCCAGGGGGCCGCCTGGACCCCTGGTGGGCCCCTGGCTGCCCCCTTCTCCCATATATTCCTCGTGACGTGAAACCCCCGTGACGGGAACCCTTTTTTGCGATCTCTGCTCTGTTCTGCCGCCGGCGCGCTTCCAAGATCGGGAGCACCAGAAGACCTCTTCCCGGCACCCTGCCGGAGGGAGGAACCACCTCCGGGAGCTTCTCCACCACCATGGATGCTTCCCGGATGAACCGTGAGTAGTCCACCTTGGACCATGGGTCTATGATCAATAACTATGTGATGTTCTCCTCCCCTCTTTGTTCTTCATGGATTAGACCTCGTGAGCTGCCCTACATGATCGAGGCACATATGTAATATTTCTACTGTTGCTATGCTGAGTTTGCTGGGATCTGATGGATTATGAGATTATGTTCAGATTGTGTTTGAGTAATATATTTGATTCTCCTCTTTCATATTTATGTTCTAAAGTAATTCTTGCATGTTCTCCGTTGCTGTTTATTGCTTTGGCCAAGTAGTAGGTAGTGACTCCAAGAGGGAGCGTTATGCATGATTGTGGGTTCATGCCCCCTGATGACTAGCTTGAGTGACAGAAACATGAGTCTAGGGGATGTGCTGTTGGCACAAGGGAGAAAACAACGGTGCTTGTACTTGCGGGTGCAAGGATTGTTTACTTTACGCAAAGTTTTTTAATGCAGTTGTCCGTTGCTTTGAGTTTACACTTTGGGTGGGATTCGCAACTTAATACCAGCGAGATGTTCTGGATAGATATCTCAAGGTGGATGATTAGTAGGTAGATGCAGATGGATTTCGGTCTACTTGATTTGGGGTACCGCCCAAGCTTTTGAGCCTCTTCCTTTCTTTTTAACATAGTTAGCATTGGTTTGCGCACATAATCCTGTCAATTGCCCAGCTGTAATTTGTTTACCTCGCATGGCTATTTTATCGTCTTTTGGGAGAGAGACATCACTAGTGAACATCATAGGACCCGGTCCATATTTCCAATACTGTTTACACCCACTATAAATTTACTGCTTTATTTACTTTTCCATTGCTATCACTATCTTTATTATCCTGTGCGTTTTATCCTTTGTAAACAACAAGGCCGGAGGAATTGAGAACTCCTCTATACTCGTTGGGAAGCAAAGTTATTTGCTGTGTGTGCAGGTCCAGGTGAAGTAAGCAACCTTGAGTTGTGAACGGCGCCATTGTTCACTTCACCACCTTCTTGTATCTGTTGGAGTCCTATTGGTTCGACACTTAAACCTTAGCATCTTCGCTAAGGGAAATTGCCGCTACGCTACATCTCAACCTTCCACTTTGGGTAAGCCAACGAGGGGAGAGAAGTAAACTCTTGTGACATCAAAGAAATTTCCGGCGCCGTTGCCGGGGACTCCACTCTTCAAGATAGGGGAGTTGCACACTATCTTTTATCTTTGCTTTTTAGTCTTGTTAGTTTACCTTTCAGTTTTTGCTTGAGTGTCCTTTATCAAAAATCAAAAAATAGTTATCTTGCTTGCTGCTACTATGGGTTCCTCCGAGAACACCAAGTTATGTTACTTCACTAGTCACAACAACAGTGACTTTATCTGCACTCCTATTGCTACACCTGCTACTTCAGCACCTTCTTATGAGATTAAACCTTCTTTGCTGAACCTTGTTATGAAAGATCAATTCTCCGATGCTGGAGATGATGCTGCTTTGCACTTAAATAATTTTATTGAGCTCTGTGATATGCAAAAGTACAAAGAAGTAGATGGTGATATTGTTAAGCTTAAGCTTTTTCCTTTCTCCTTGAGAGGAGGAGCTAAAATCTGGTTTCAATCCTTGCCTAGGAATAGCATAGATTCTTGGGATAAGTGCAAGGATGCTTTTATTGGGAAGTACAACCCCCTTCTAAGATTATCCAATTGAGGAGTTATATTATGAGTTTTAAGCAATTGGATAATGAACATGTTGCCCAAGCTTGGGAACGCATGAAATCTCTTGTTAAGAATTTCCCTACTCATGGTTTGACTACTTGGATGGTTATCCAAACTTTTTATGCAGGCTTGAACTTTACCTCGGGGAACTTGCTAGATTCGGCCGCGGGAGGAACCTTTATGTCAACTACACTTGCTGCTGCCACAAAACTTCTCGATGAGATGATGACCAACTATTTCGAATGGCACACCGAAAGAGCTCCAATAGGTAGGAAGGTAAACTCTGTCGAGGAGATCTCCTCCCTAAATGAAAAAGTTGACTTGATTATGTCTCTACTTACCAAGCAATCTCCTATTGATCCTCATGATGTTCCTTTAAATTCTTTGATTGCTCAAGATCAAGTAGATGTGAACTTTATCTCTAGAAACAACTTCAATAACAATGCTTATAGGAGTAATTTTAGTAGCAATCCTAGACCGTTCCCCTCCAACAACTATGGGAACAACAACACTTATCCTAGCACCAAGAACTCCACTTCTGAATTAGAAAGTATGCTTAAAGACTTCATCACTACCCAAAAGGCCTTCAACAAGAGTGTAGAGGAAAAACTAGACAAATTAGATAATCTCTCGTCGAAGGTAGACAATTTAGCCCATGAAGTAGAATTGCTTAAAATTAGAACTTCTCCTCTTGAGGAGAGGAAGGTCACTCCTATGAATGCTATCCAAGTGCAAATTAATGAAAACATTAGGATGATGGCTAAACTCAAAGAGAGATGGGCTAGAGAAAAGGAGGAAGATGATAGAATTAAGAGCCTTCCTACACACCATACCATTGCTACTATCCAAGTGGTTGAGGATATCCAAACTCTTAGCACCCAATGCACCCCTAGTCCCATAGGAGCTATTAATGGTGATGCTATGACCTCAACCGTAGAAGAAGAAATTCCTATGACTATAGAACCTACCAAACAAGTGAGCCTAAAGGACACCACTACCACTTTACTTGATAGTAGTGACCTTGATTTTGATAATTGCACCCTTCCTGAAGTTATTCGTTTCCTTCACAAGATATCTAGAGACCCCCACACTAGCACACTTAATCTTGCCTTCACGGAGCATATCACTAATGCTCTCATTAAATCTAGGGAGAAGAAGCTTAGGGTAGAAGCCTCCATACCTAGAAAGCTAGAAGATGGTTGGTATCCTATGATTAAAATTAAGTTGAATAACTTTTCTTGCTATGCTTTATGTGATGTTGGAGCTAGTACCTCCGTTATGCCCAAAAGAATGTATGATATATTTGAATTGAAACCTTTTGATCCTTGTTATTTTGGTGTTCGTCTTGTCGATTCTTCTATAAAGAAACCTTTGGGGAAGATATATGATGTTCTTATCATTGTCAATGACAATTATGGCCCCGTTGATTTTACTATTATGGCCATTGAATGTGAACCTTCTTCTCCAATTATTTTGGGACGTCCTTTTCCTCGGACCGTGGGTGCTATTATTGATATGAAAGAAGGGATTATAAAATTCCAATTCCCTCTCAAGAAAGGGATGGAACACTTCCCTAGGAAAAATATTAAGTTGCCTTTTGAGTCCGTCACACGGGCTAGTTATTTTCTTGAAAAGACTTGATCTATTTGCATTAAGCCTAGCTAATGCCTTTAAAGAAGCGCTTTCGGGAGGCAGCCCGCAACGAATTTAGGATTGACCTTTTGGTTTTATTCTGTTTTTAGTGGTCTTGATGATTGTTACTACTGTAGAAACATCATTGTATCTTTACTTTTCAAGCTTTGTGCCATTTATAGCCTCATATGACAAGGGAAGTGAAAGTTGTGACATGCTGTCCAGAGAACAGATTATGTCCTCGTGACTAGAAATATCACAGAAAAATCCCAGTTCATCTTGTTGAGCTGAAATTTTTACAAAGCGTGCTCTATACAATTACGGAACTTTCGTATGTTCTAAGTTTTTTGATTTGAGTTGCAGAAGTATCCCTAAAAAATTCTTTACTACCTGCTGGTCTGTTTTTCACAGATTCTGTCCTGTTTTGCCTCTTCTTATTTTTGCAAACCTTAAGCTTGCTTTTTCTTTGCAAAAACTTTTTGGAAATCTTGAGAAACAGTAGATCTTCAAGAATATCTTTTTTTCCAGTAGAGAAAAAATTATTTTATTATGGGTACTAACCTCGCTAATCAGATTATGATGAGTTATGTATGAAGGGAGTTTTCAAGTGTGCGAGGGAAGATGATGAAAGAAGATTCAGAAGTGTCAAGCGCTCAAGCTTGGGGATGCCCCCATGCATCCCCAAGAAATATTCAAGAAGACTCAAGCGTCTAAGCTTGGGGATGCCCCCGTGCATCCCCTTCTCCATCAACAATTATCAGTTCGTCTCTCGTTTCACTATATTTTTATCACTTTATGCGTTATGTGCTATGCTTGGAGCGTCTCGCTCTTAGGTTTTATTTTTAGTTTTCTTTAGCTTTGCTTGCTTTTCATAACAAGTTAGAACCCAACTTTCTTTGTGTGCAAGAGAAACACGCTCCACTTTCAAAATCTAGAACACAACATAGGATTTTCATGCTTATCTTTGCTATGTGTGTTCTTTATCTTTTTCATAGCTACTGTCATGTTTAGCTCTTAGTTTTCATGCTTATCTTTTTAAAGAGCTTTTCTTTAGTTTGTTGCTGGAACTCTCTTGAGTTTTCATTTTTATCTTGTTTAGAGAGTTTGCCTGTTGCACTGAGTTTTGTGTCTTGACTTGAAGTAGGTAATTGAGGTTGCTATTCTTTTGAAGTAGTAACCTGCAATAGTTTTGAGGTATTTTTTTGAGTAATGTTTGGACTTTTGGTGTCAAGAGCTTTAGCCTATTAGTGATAGATGTCGTATTTTGGGCAATCCGTGTTTATTTTCAAAACTTACAAAATTAGTTGAGAACTTTAGCTACTAGATGGATCACTACTCTTCTGAGGGGTCGAATATTAGAGTACATTCACGTACCATGAGTCGAGGATGCGCAAGGATAACCAAACCCCCATACACTCCTCCTCGGGGTACTTGTCTCTTTGTGAAACCTCCTTATTAGATTGAGAGTTACCGATAATAAGTGCATGAGTTCTTCAGACTAATGTGAGTATTCGAAAGTTGACACTTCCACCTTCCCATATTTTTTTAGCCTCTCCTGTGTCGTGCATTGCTTTCTTCTCACTCTGAGATTTGGCATCCACCTTCGCCGGTACATCCAAACCCTTGGCACGATATGCTCTATCATCATAAACCTCCTAATATCCTTCCTCAAAACAGCCACCATACCTTCCTACCAAGGCATTTCCATAGCCTTTCCGAGATATATTGCCATGCAACATCCTTCTTCTCATGACTTGATCTTCATGTCATACATGCTACTTGCTTGATCGATGAGCCGCATGCTAGTTGGGCCTTGCCCTAATCATTGCTACATGACGCGCTAGTATCATTGCATATCCTGCTACACTGGCAGAGGCATACATTTGCATACATCATGATAGTTACATCTTCTTTATGATTTGAGTACTTTTGTAAAGTGTGAAAGATCTTCTATACTTTTTGTAATATATAGAGTGTTGCCCCTAAAGTGAGGAAAAGATCCCAAAGAGGACAAAATCAAAAGATCCCAAAGAGGACAAATGAGAGAAATAGAAAGAGCCATTGAGGCCACCAAAAAAATACAAAAAATATATAAAAAAGAGAGAAAAAGAAATAATAAGATAGAAGGGGGCACACTACTATTCCTTTTGAGAGATCCACACTCGTACTCCCTCTTATATCTTGTACTCCATAGAGATTATCATTTATGCATATAGCTATGTGGGGACCTTCACACTATAGAACTTGGCTTGTATATTCCAATGATGAGCCTCCTCAAATGAGCTCTAGGTCTTCTTGAGCAAGCAAGTTGGATGCACCCCCACTAGTTCCATTGGAGAGCTTACCTTAGCTCATATGTGCATCCGGTGCATGCCAATCCCTACTCCTCACATCATATCTATCATTTGGATTTCTCTCGCCTATGATTGTCCTCATTGATGTGAGCCTCTCACACGCTTTTTGTCTTCCTCCTCCACCATATTCTCTTTTCTCCATCCTAAGTGTCAACTTTCTTTCTTACGCTCATCCATTGCATGAGTGCTCAAAATGTCAAAAAGGATTGGATCATTTTGACTTGTACCTGGCTAGTGGTATGGGGATGAGTCAAGATAAGATTCCAAAGTAGACCAAGTGTGAAACTTTAGTAGATTGAGTTCTCAACACAAAATTACCTTTTTATTGCATATCCCTATCCCCTTTCTTGCAAGCAAACACCATTTGGAGACATTCGAGTCACGGACAGCGAGAGCTCTTGCACCTTTATGTTCTTATGTTGCTTGTTTCAATGCTAAATATAAACTCTTGCCTGTTATGACTTGAATTGAATTACATGCCTTGATTGCTTTACTTAAAAGTTCTTATATGGTTGTTAGCATGTCACCACAGAAATTATGCTTTTATGATTTACCTACTCGAGGACGAGCAGGAATTAAGCTTGGGGATGTTGATACGTCCAAAACGTATCTATAATTTCTGCTTGCTCCATGCCTCTTTTGTGTGATATTGCTATGATATTGATGAACTTCCATACACTTTTGATCATATTTGGACTAACCTATTAACTCAGTGCACCCCAGTGCCAGTTCCTGTTTTCTGCTGTTTTTCTATTTAAGGTTTCCCCCATATTAAAAGTGCTCCAAAAATTTGGGAGAAATCCAATAAAAAAAATCAGCGATACGAAAGCTTTGAGAAACACCGAGGGGGGCCAGAGGGGACCCACCAGGGCCATAGGCGCCCTCCCGGTGCGACCTAGGGTGGGGCCGCGCCATGGGGCCGCCTGGACCCCTGGTGGCCCCTCTGGCTGCCCCCCTTCGCCCATATATTCCTCGTGACGTGAAACCCCGGTGACGGGAACCCTTTTTCACGATCTCTCCTCTGTTCCGCCGCCGCTGCGCTTCCAAGATCTGGAGCACCAGAAGACCTCTTCCCGGCACCCTGCCAGAGGGAGGAACCACCTCCGGGAGCTTCTCCACCACCGTGGATGCTTCCAGGATGAACCGTGAGTAGTCCACCTTGGACCATGGGTCTATGATCAGTAGCTATATGATGTTCTCCTCCCCTCATTGTTCTTCATGGATTAGACCTCGTGAGCTGCCCTACATGATCGAGGCACATATGTAATATTTCTGCTGTTGCTATGCTGAGTTTGCTGGGATCCGATGGATTATGAGATTATGTTCAGATTGTGTTTGAGTAATATATTTGATTCTCCTCTTTTATATTTATGTTCTAAAGTAATTCTTGCATGTTCTCCGTTGTTGTTTATTGCTTTGGCCAAGTAGTAGGTAGTGACTCCAAGAGGGAGCGTTATGCATGATTGTGGGTTCATGCCCTCCGATGACTAGCTTGAGTGACAGAAACATGAGTCTAGGGGATGTGTTGTTGCCACAAGGGAGAAAACAACGGTTCTTGTACTTGCGGGTGCAAGGATTGTTTACTTTACGCAAAGTTCTTTAATGCAGTTGTCCGTTGCTTTGAGTTTACACTTTGGGTGGGATTCGCAACTTAATACCAGCGAGATATTCTGGATAGATATCTCAAGGTGGATGATTAGTAGGTAGATGCAGATGGATTTCGGTCTACTTGATTTGGCGTACCGCCCAAGCTTTTGAGCCTCTTCCTTTCTTTGTAGCATAGTTAGCATTGGTTTGCGCACATAATCCTGTCAATTGCCCAGATGTAATTTGTTTACCTTGCATGGCTATTTTATCGTCTTTTGGGAGAGAGACATCACTAGTGAACATCATAGGACCCCGGTCCATATTTCCAATACTGTTTAAACCCACTATCAATTTACTGCTTTATTTACTTTTCCATTGCTATCACTATCATTATTATCATGTGCATTTTATCCTTTGTAAACGACAAGGCCGGAGGAATTGACAACTCCTCTGTACTCGTTGGGAAGCAAAGTTATTTGCTGTGTGTGCAGGTCCAGGTGAAGTAAGCAACCTTGAGTTGTGAGCGGTGCCATTGTTCACTTCACCACCTTCTTGTATCTGTTGGAGTCCTATTGGTTCGACACTTAAACCTTAGCATCTTCGCTAAGGGAAGTTGCCGCTACGCTACATCTCAACCTTCCACTTTGGGTAAACCAACGAGGGGCGATAAGTAAACTCTCGTGACATCAGAGATCCACACTAGTACTTCATCCTATATCCCTTGTACTCCATAGAGATTATCATACATGCATATAGCTATGTGAGGACCCTTCACACTATAGAACTTGGCTTGTATATTCCAATGATGAGCCTCCTCAAAAGAGCTCTAGGACTTCTTGAGAAAGAAAGTTGGATGCACCCCCACTAGTTCCCTTGGAGAGCTTTTAGCTCACATGTGCATCCGTTGCATGGCAATCCCTACTCCTCACATCATATCTATCATATGGCCTTCTCTCGCCTATGATTGTTTTCATTGATGTGAGCCTTTCACACCTTTTTTTGTCTTCCTCCTCCACCTTCCTTTTGTTTCGCCTTTTAGGTGTCAACTTTCTTGCTCACGCTCATCCATTGCATGAGTGCTCAAAATATCGAAATGGAGTGGATCAAATTGACTTGTACCTGAATAGTGGTCTGGGGACGAATCAAGATAAGAATCCAAAGGAGACTAAGTGTGAAACTTTAGTAGATAGTGGTTCTCAACAATTATTTTTTATCTCGTATTCCCTATCCCCGTTCTTGCACCCAAACACCATCCAGAGACATTCGAGTCACGGACAACGAGAGCTCTTGCACCTTTTGTTCTTTTGTTACTTGTGTCAATGCTAATATAGACTCTTGCTTGTTAAGACTTGAATTGAATTGCATGCTTTGATTGCTTTACTTAAAAGTCTTTATATGGTTGTGTGGCATGTCACCACAGAAATTATGCTTGTTATCATTTACCTACTCGAGGACGAGCAAGAATTAAGCTTGGGGATGTTGATACGTCCCAAACGTATCTATAATTTTTGCTTGCTCCATGCATGTTTTGTGTGACTTTGCCATGTTTTGCTTGAACTTTCGTACACTTTTTACCATATTTGGACTAACCTATTAACTCAGTGCACCGAGTTGCCAGTTCCTGTTTTTCTGTTGTTTTTGTATTTCAGGTTTTCCGGCCATTAAAAGTGCCCAATAAATCCCGGAAAAATTATATAAAAAATCAGCGCCACATAAGCTTTGGAAATAACCAAGATATGGTAGGAGGGCCATCACCGGGGGCCCAGGAGGGTCCCTGGCGCGACCCCACCCTAGGCCGCGCCAGGAGGCCTCCTGGCTTCCTGGTGGCCCCCTCGGTGCCCCCCTTCGCCTATATTTACCCCCCGTGACGGAAACCCCTAAGATCGATCTGCTCCTCTCTGCTCCGTCGCCACTGCCCTTTCAAGATCGGGGCTGCCAGGAGAAGCTGCCCCGGCACCCTGCCGGAAGGAGGAATCCCCTCCGGGAGACCATCCATCGCCATGGACGCCTCCCGGATGTGCCGTGAGTAGTCCCCCTTGGACCATGGGTCCGTGACCAGTATCTATGTGATGTACTCCTCCCCTCTTTGTGCTTCCATTTTCGAGACCCCGTGAGCTGCCTCACATGATTGATACGTCCAAAACGTATCTATAATTTCTGCTTTCTCCATGCCTCTTTTGTGTGATATTGCTATGATACTGATGAACTTCCATACACTTTTTATCATATTTGGACTAACTTATTAACTCAGTGCACCCCAGTGCCAGTTCCTGTTTTCTGTTGTTTTTCTATTTCAGGTTTCCCCCTTATTAAAAGTACCAGAAATATTCCGGGAAAAATATAGGAAAAATCAGCGTACCGGAAGCTTCGAGAAAAGCTCGAGAGGGGCCAGAGGGGAACCAGGGGTGCCCCAGGCGGCCAGAGGGTGCGGCCAGGCCCCTAGCTGCGCCAGGGGGGGGGGGGCGCTTGGAGCCCCTGGCCCACCTCTGGCTGCCCCCTTTCGCCTATTTATTCCCCGTGACGAGAAACCCTCGGGGACGGAACCCTTTTTCGCGATCCCTCCTCTGTTCCGCCGCCGCGCTTCCAAGATCGAGAGCACAACAAGACCTCTTCCCGGCACCCTGCCGGAGGGAGGAATCACCTCCGGGAGCTTCTCCACCACCATGGATGCTTCCCTGATGAACCGTGAGTAGTCCACCTTGGACCATGGGTCCACGATCAGTAGCTATGTGATGTTCTCCTCCCCTCTTCGTTCTTCATGGATTAGACCTCGTGAGCTTCCCTACATGATCAAGGCACATATGTAATCTTTCTGTTGTCGCTATGCTGAGTTTGTTGGGATCTGATGGATTATGAGATTATGTTCAGATTGTGATTGAGTTATATATTTGATTCTCTTCTTTTATATTTATGTTCTTGAGTAACTCTTGCATGTTCTCCGTTGCTGTTTATTGCTTTGGCCAAGTAGTAGGTAGTGACTCCAAGAGGGAGCGTTATGCATGATTGTGGGTTCATGCCCCCTGATTACTAGCATAGTGACAGAAACATGAGTCTAGGGGATGTGTTGTTGCCACAAGGGGGGAAAACAACGGTGCTTGTACTTGCGGGTGCAAGGATTGTTTACTTTATGCAAAGTTCTTTAATGCAGTTGTCCGTTGCTTTGAGTTTACACTTTGGGTGGGATTCGCAACTTAATACAAGGGAGATGTTCTGGATAGATATCTCAAGGTGGATGATTAGTGGGTAGATGCAGATGGATTTCGGTCTACTTGTCTTGGCGTACCGCCCGTGCTTTTGAGCCTCTTCCTTTCTGTTTTGCATAATTAGCATTGGTTTGCGCACATAATCCTGTCAATTGCCCACCTGTAATTTGTTTACCTCCCATGGCTATTTTATCGTCTTTTGGGAGAGAGACATCACTAGTGAACATCACGGGACCCCGATCCATATTAGCAATACTGTTTACGACTTCAATTTACTTTCAGTAATTACTTTTCCGTAGCTATCACTATCATTATTATCCCGTGCGTTTTATCCTTTGTAAACAACAAGGCCGGAGGAATTGACAACTCCTCTGTACTCGTTGGGAGCAAAGCTATCTGTTGTGTGTGCAGGTCCAGGTGAAGTAAGAAACCTTAGGTTGTAAACGGCGCGCCATTTTTCACTTCATCACCTACTTGTATCTGTTGGAGTCCTCCTGGACAATACTCAACCTTAGCATTTTTGCTAAGGCAAATTTGCTGCTATCTACATCTCACCTTCCACTTGGGGTAACCAACGGGGGCTAGAAGTTATCTCGTGTATCAAGAAAATTTCTGAAGCCGTTGCCGGGGACTCCACTCTTCAAGATAGGGGAGTTGCACACTATCTTTTATCTTTGATTTTTAGTCTTGTTAGTTTACCTTTCAGTTTTTGCTTTAGTGTCTTTTATCAAAAAAAAAAACTTATCTTGCTTGCTGCTGCTATGGGTTCCTCTGAGAACACCAAGTTGTGTGACTTCACTAGTGGTGTTATGTGAGTCGAATACATAACACTTCACCTTTCATGGGCCTAGAGGAATACATTGTGCACAAAGGATGCTTATGGTGGGTTGCCGGAGTGACAGAAACCTGAACCCCAGTTCGCAGACTTTTGCACAAGGGAGTTATGGATCCTTGATCGTAATGCTGTGGTTAGGCTTATGCCTTAATTACTACCTTGTATTTGCGGATGCTTGCAAGGTGTGTAATCATAAGAGTACACTTATCTTAGTCTAGAAGGTGTACTAGCATTGATCCACAACACTTATCAACGCAATACATATTACTTGGCAGAGTATGGTGAAAGTAACTTGACTATCTCTCCTGTGTGTTCTCAAGAACGCTTTAGATTTTATAAGTTTAGTTCCTAGGCTTATCCTTGTGAAAGGATTGGGCCACTTGCTACTCCTCAGTTACCCTGTTTACTTTGCTTGTCTTTTACTTTTATGTTTATTAAACCAAAAACCCCTAAATATTTACCTTTGAGTGTGTGCAGTCTTTCCTTATCCAGTGTCACTTATCAACACTTTCTGCTCGTCGTGGGATCGACATCCTTATTTATCGAAAAGCTACAATTGATCCCCTAGACTTGTGGGTTATCAAGAACCGTTTATTGGCGCGGTTAACGGGGGAGGCAACCCAACTAAACCTATTAACTTCTCCGCCATCACCAAGCTTTGTTTTTACGAAGATTGACTGGGGATCACCGAGGATGGAGGTGAGGGGACCCACCAGGAAGCCAGAAGGGTGCCTGGCGCGGCCCCCCTCCTGGCCGCGCCAGGAACCCTCCTGGATGCCTGGTGCCCCCCCTCGGTGCTCCCTCTCGCCTATAAGAGCCCCCTGGGGTGAAAACCCTAAAGAGATAAGAATTTCCGTGTTTCGCCACCGCCACTGGGCGGAAACCTACATAGGAGAAAAGCCATCTCCGGCGGGCAGATTCCGCCGGGGAGATCACCTCCCGGAAGGGGAGATCATCGCCATCATCATCATCATCGTCACGGGCATCATCGAGATCATCATCAACATCATCCCCAAGATCAGCACCATCTCCATCTCCATCCCATCTCATCTCACAATTGTAACTTGTGTTGTAATCCGTACTATATATCCTCTCTACTCTGTTGGTGTTGATTACTACTTTGTGGTGAATGCTATTGAGTTTTGTTGGAGAAATCTCATTGTGTCCAGATTGTCTGCCACCCATCTATCACCTCTGATCATGATCTATTTTATGTCTTGTGATTAGTTACTTTAGTTCTTGAGAACATGGGAGAAGTCTAGTTGTTAGTAGTCATATGATGTTGAAGTTTTATGTGTTGTTTGATACTTAAGTTGTGTTGTTATTTCTCTAGTGGTGTTATGTGAGCCGAACACTTAACACTTCACCTTTCATGGGACTAGAGGAATACATTGTGCACAAAGGATGCTTATGGTGGGTTGCCGGAGTGACAGAAACCTGAACCCCAGTTCGCACACTTTTGCACAAGGGAGTTATGGATGCTTGATCGTAATGCTGTGGTTAGGCTTATGCCTTAATTACTACCTTGTATTTGCGGATGCTTGCAAGGTGTGTAATCATAAGAGTACACTTATCTTAGTCTAGAAGGTGTACTAGCATTGATCCACCCACCAACACTTATCAACGCAATACATATTACTTGGCGGAGTATGGTGAAAGTAACTTGACTATCTCTCCTGTGTGTTCTCAAGAACGCTTTAGCTTTAATAAGTTTAGTTCCTAGGCTTATCCTTGTGAAAGGATTGGGACACTTGCTACTCCTCAGTTACCCTGTTTACGTTGCTTGTCTTTTACTTTTTTGTTTCTTAAACCAAAACCCCCTAAATATTTACCTTTGAGTGTGTGCAGCCTTTCCTTATCCAGTGTCACTTATCAACACCTTATGCTCCTCGTGGGATCGTCATCCTTATTTATCGAAAAGCTACAATTGATCCCCTAGACTTGTGGGTTATCAAGAATCGTTTATTGGCATGGTTAACGGGGGAGGCAACCCAACTAAACCTATTAACTTCTCCGCCATCAACGAGCTTTTCTGGCACCGTTGCCGGGGATTGTAGCGCTATTGGTAAGTGAAGCCGGTAAGGAAATCTTTATTTTCTGTTATTACTTTCAGTCCTTATGGACTCTGCTACTGTTGGTTCGTTGCTGGCGAGGAGCCGCCCCACGACTGTGGTGGTCACTCCTACCCCTACTGAAATTTTGCCGTATAAAATACCACCTGGTATTATTGATCATGTCTTGTCTAATCGTTATACAGGAGAAGGACATCCAGGAGAACACCTGCTATATTTATCACAATTATGTTCTTTATTTAAGCTTGCAGGTGTAACGATGGAGTTCTTCATGAAGAAACTATTCTCCATATCACTCAAAGATAAAGCTTCAGATTGGTATAAGTTACTCGATAACTCTGATCTGCTTGAATGGCCAGAGCTTATGTCTCTCTTTTATGCAAAGTTTTATCCTCTTCGTGAAATTCACCAAGACAGGAACTACATCTACAACTTTTGGTCTCGCGACGGAGAGAGCATCGCTCAAGCTTGGGGGAGACTAAAGTCCCTGATACTCAAATGACCAAACCATGAGCTCCCCAAGGAAATTCTACTTACAAATTTTTATGCCAGGCTTTCTCGTCAAGACAGGGAGATGTTGGATGTCTCCTCTAGCGGGGTATTCCAGACCAGAAGTATGGAAGAAAAATGGGATCTTATAGAAGGGATCCAGAAGAACACTGAAGACTGGGAAATTGATAAAGGTATTGAACCCGCTATAAACTATGAGCATGACTACATTGAGAGTTATGTGAAGACTGATTACTTTAATACCTTTTTCTCTAAAATTGGTCTTGATTCCCAGCTAATGGTTGACTTTTGCAAAGACTTTTCTTCTCATATTGATTCTTCTAAGAAGAAAGAGAGTCAACATCATAAACCTTTCAAGGAGTCACATATTGAGCTTAATGTTACTGCTCCTGTTTTACCTGCAGTTGTGTATGAACAACCTCCTTATCCCTCAAGGATAAAGGAGCACTTTTTTGTTATAGGTATTCTAAACAAAAATGGAAGGACCACTGACGAACCTGAGGACATGATCAAGGTCAAGCCTCAAGTTGCAATGGTAAAGGATCTTGTAACCAGTAATATTGAAGAATCCACTATTAGTTTTTGTGCTGTTTCCACTAACATTGTCACAGCCAAGAACAAAGGCCCAATTTCAGGTACACCAGTTGTATCTGTCAAAATAGGAGATCATAATTACTATGGGCTATGTGATTTGGGATCTAGCGTCAGCGCTATTCCCTTCACACTTTATCAAGAGATCATGCACGAGATTCAGCCATGTGAGATCGAGGACAGTGATGTCACGATTCATCTTGCAAATAGACAAACAATCTCTCCAGTTGGGATTGTGAGAGATGTTGAAGTACTCTACGGGAAGGTAAAATATCCTACTGACTTTCTTGTACTTGGTTCAGTGCAAGATAGTTTTTGCCCTATTATCTTTGGTAGGCCCTTCCTCAGCACCTGTGGAGTTATAATAGATTGCAAGAAAGGCAAAGTTTCTGTTGAATTTAACGGTGAGCCATATGAATTTAATTTTTCTAAGTTTTCTAAGCAGCCTCGTGGTACTGACTTGTCAAGTAATGACAAAATTATTGAAGAAATTGCTTCTATTGCTATTCGTTCTAATGATACTTTGCAGCAATTTATGGAAGACCACGAGAATGACATACATATGCAGGAGAGGGATGAACTAGAAGACATATTTTTAAGACAAACTCCTATCCTGAAGCACAACCTCCCGGTTGAACCTTTAGGAATCCTCTCGCAACCAAAAGAAGACCGATGTTTGATCTAAAACCACTACCCGATACGCTCAAGTATGCTTATTTAGATGAAAAGAAAGTATATCCTGTTATTATCAATTCTAACCTTTCAGGGTATGAAGAAGAGCGATTATTGGAGACACTCCACAGACACCGAGGTGCTATTGGCTATACTCTTGATGATCTCAAGGGTATTAGTCCATCCATTTGCCAACATACTATCAATCTCGAGCCCGATGCTAAACCAGTTGTTGATCATCAACGACGGTTGAACCCAAAGATGAAGGACGTGGTTAGGACGGAGGTTCTCAAACTTCTAGCCGCAGGTATCATCTATCCTATAGCTGATAGTAAGTGGGTAAGTCTTGTTCATTGTGTTCCTAAGAAAGGAGGTATAACTGTTGTTCCTAATGATAAAAATAAACTAATACCTCAGAGGACTATTATTGGATATAGAATGTGTATTGATTTCAGGAAGTTGAAAAAGGCCACCAAGAAGGACCACTATCCTCTGCCCTTTATTGATCAGATGCTCGAGCGGCTGTCTAAAAACACCCACTTTTTCTATCTTGATGGGTATTCTGGCTTCTCCCAGATTCATGTTAACACCGCGGATCAAGAGAAGACCACCTTTACGTGTCCTTACGGTAGTTATGCTTATAGGCGTATGCCTTTTGGTTTGTGTAATGCACATGCTACTTTTTAGAGGTGTATGTCTGCAATATTTCATGGTTTCTGTGAGGAGATTGTAGAAGTTTTCATGGACGACTTTTCCGTCTATGGAAACTCCTTTGACCACTGTCTCCACAATCTTAATAAAGTTTTGCAGAGATGTGAAGAAACGAATTTGGTGCTTAATTGGGAGAAGTGCCATTTCATGGTTAACGAAGGGATAGTTCTTGGACACAAGATTTCCGAAAGGGGAATTGAAGTGGACAAGGCAAAGATTGAAGCTATTGAAAGGATGCCCTATCCAAGGGACATCAAAGGTATTCTTAGTTTTCTAGGTCATGCTGGTTTCTATAGAAGATTTATCAAGGACTTTTCTAAGACCTCGAGACCCCTTACCAATCTTCTCCAGAAGGATTCTCCTTTTGTATTTGATGAAGATTGTAAGGAAGCTTTTGAAGTTCTTAAGAAAGCCTTGATAACCGCTCCTATAGGACAACCACCTGACTGGAATTTGCCCTTTGAAATTATGTGTGATGCTAGTGATTTTGCTGTTGGAGCTGTTTTAGGACAAAGGGTTGACAAGAAGCTAAATGTCATCCACTATGCCAGGAAGACACTTGATAGTGCTCAAAAGAATTATGCTACTACCGAGAAGGAATTCTTGGCAGTGGTGTTTGCCTGTGATAAGTTTCGACCGTATATTGTTGATTCTAAAGTTATTATTCATACTGACCATGCTGCCATTAAGTATCTTATGCAGAAAAAGGACGCCAAACAATGACTCATTAGATGGGTACTCCTTTTTCAAGAATTTTATTTGCAGATTGTCGATAGAAAAGGAGAAGACAATCCATTGGCGGATAATCTTTCAAGGATGGAAGATATCCCGCACGATCCTATTCGAGTCAACGACAGTTTCCCAGATGAATAGCTTGCTGTTGTAAAAGTACAATCTCATTCCGACCCTTGGTTTGCAGATTATGCTAATTTTATCGTTGCAAAGTTTTTGCCTCCAGGTTTTACATTTCAGCAGAGGAAGAAATTCTTCACGGATTTGAGGCACTACTTTTGGGATGATCCACATCTTTTCAAAGAGGGTCCGGATGAGATCGTGAGAAGATGTATACCGGAGCACGAGCAGCAGGATGTTCTTCGACAATGTCACGATAGTCCCTATGGAGGACATCATGCCGGTGAAAGGACCGCACATAAAATTTTACAATCAGGTTTTTATTGGCCTACTATTTTTAAGGACGCCCGAAGGTAGGTTCTATCTTGTGATATGTGTCAGAGAGTTGGTAACATTAGCAGGAGAAATGAGATGCCTATGAATTACTCACTAGTGATCGAACCTTTCGATTGCTGGGGTTTTGATTTTATGGGTCCTTTTCCTCCTTCACACAAGTACACACACATCTTAGTTGCTGTTGGTTATGTAACCAAGTGGGTTGAAGCAATCCCCACCGAGAGTGCTGATCACAAGAAATCTTTGAAAATGCTCAAGGATGTAATTTTTCCTAGGTTTGGAGTACCAAGGTACCTCATGACAAATGGAGGGTCACACTTCACGCATGGAGCTTTTAGGAAAGCTCTAGCCAAGTATGATGTCAATCATAGGATTGCATCACCGTACCACCCTCAAACTAGTGGGCAAGTTGAGCTCACCAATAGGGAGATCAAGTTGATCTTACAAAAGACAGTAAACAGTTCTAGAAAGGACTGGTCAAAGAAGCTAGGAGATGCTTTGAGGGTGTATAGAACTGCTTACAAAAACCCCATGGGCATGTCTCCGTATAAAATGGTCTATGGCAAGGCTTGCCATTTACCATTAGAGTTAGAGCACAAGGCTTTCTGGGCTGTCAGAGAGCTAAATGCTGACCCAAAGTTAGCTGGTGAAAAGCGTCTCATGAACTTGACTTATCTAGATGAGTGGAGGAGTGAAGCTTACGAGAGCGCTAAAATGTTCAAGGAAAATGTAAAAAAGTGGCACGATAAAAGAATTCTGAAACGTGAATTTAATGTTGGTGAGAAAGTTTTGTTGTTTAGATCTCGTTTCAGGTTCTCTCCAGGTAAACTACTTTCCAGATGGGAAGGACCTTTTCTTATCGAAGAAGTATATCGGTCTGGTGCAATCAAGATCAACAATTTCGAAGGCACCAAACCTCAAGTTGTGAATGGACAAAGACTCAAACTTTATATGGCAGGTGATCCAATCAATGTGGATGTAAACATGATATATATAAGAACTCATGAAGAGCATGTTGCAGCCCAGTTTCAGACTCCGGCGGGAGCAGAATCAGAAAAGGCATGTATTACTATAAGGAAACATCGCGAACGTCAATAAAAGTTTACTTTTCAAAGTTTTTGAAAAAATAGGAAAATTCCAAGCCAGAGTGGAGCCGGAGAGGAACTCCAGGGGGCCCAGGAGGCCTCCTGGAGCGCCCCCCTCCTGGGTGCCCTGGACTCTGACTCCGACTCCACCTAGGCTTGAAACCTTCCTTCTGTTGCGGAAATTTTTGCTATACATTTGGCCGGATCGTCCCGGCACCGTATCTCTCGATTTCGCGTGTTTTCTTTTCTCGTTCTGTTTCTGCCAGGGTGAAAAGCTGTTGCTAGAGATGTGTTCTTGTGGCTCGAGCGGAGAGGAATTCTTGGGATGGCGTCTATGTCAGGTTCAGAAGGATCTTAATCAAGGAAAGCACGTTGACTGGGCTACCGAAGAAGAAATTGCCGCAAGACAAGTGAAGATGGAGCGCTCCGTGAGAGAGGAAGTCAAGACTATCACTGCCCAACAACAAGGGGGTCCAAGCAATACCATCATGGTGGGATCTGTCCAACCTCAATATGATCTTTCTCTTAACCTTTCAGGGCCCTCCACTTCACTTGAAGATCAATGCATGCTTTCCACCATCTCCGAGGCCTACCGCATCACCAACCAACTCATTGAAGATTTCCGTGTACTAAAAATACAAGTGGAAGTCTTGGAGTTAGATAACCAAACCCTTCGCCGTGTCATCAGGGATCTGAAGAAACAACCACAACAAGAATGAGGAGTAAATCTCCTCGGGTAATGGCATCCACTCAGCTTGTTCCAAGCTTGGGGGAGTGCCGGTATCTTTATCTTTATCTTTGTCTTTAGGAGTCAAGTAGAGTCGTATCATGTCTAGGGAAGTTACTTCATGAAATAGGTGTTGCTTTGAGGTCTATCACTCCTTTTGTGGAGAGCTTTGTATCCGTGAGTGTGGGGTCGTCTATGAAGGAATATTAATGAGAAGTCTATTGGTTTCTTCGCTGCACTCGGTATTCTCTTCACGCAATCGACATTATGAGCTGATTCTTATGGGGAGTATTGACCTTTTATCAGGTATGGCTTCGAAACTTTATTCAAATCTTGGCAAGTATAGCTTTGGTCATAACAACAAGCATGTTTTTCTCAAAGTAGCGACATAGCAAAAACCTTTGTGTTATTATGCTTGAAGTGTTATGTTGACAAGGAAGACAACTTGATGTTTCATGCTAGTTTTAATGTTTATGCTTTGTATTGCTTGCATCTAAGTTGTCATCAATTGTCTGGTCTCTCAAAGCCTTTCTAGCCAAAACTCTGTACTAAGCAGAACTCTTCTTGTACTTCCATACCCTGAAACCAACATCTTCCACTTGAGTCCACCGTACCTTCCTATTTGTGGTATTCCACTACCACTCCTAAAGTATATAATTTATGTGCTATCTCTAGATGTTCAAAATCTTCTGTTTTGTGTCACTGATTCAGCTCATGAGGAAGTGGTGGGTAACCCATGATCTTCTTAATTTGGACAAGTTTTATCTTGGGATTGCATGCCTAATTTTCAAACCCCTAATACGAGAAGGGACTGGCATGAGTGCCCAGCTCGTAAAATATAAATACTAACACACAAGTTCCTTCGCCCATTTATGAGTGATAAACAAAGGAATTTAAGGGGATGTGATCGTCCTCGCATGGGAGCCGTTCCTAGAAACTTGTCCAAATCATGAAGTGAGTGAGTTATCTATCAGCAGTCGTTGACGGATCATGCACCTCCCAAAAGTCTGTTTTTATTCTGTTTGATAAGAGATGGCACATGAGTTTTCCCTGCTTACCCTTTTGCACGGGGTTTATTCTTTATTTTGTGCTGAGTCAGTCCTTCCTACTTCCTTCCTTCTTGAGAGAGAACAGACACTTGATGTTAATAAAGATTCTTGCATACAAAGCTGCATTGAAAGTTAGCACGTTACATCTTTGTTGACATTATCTTTTGATGGGTGAGTTGTTTACAAAAGCTTATGCTTAGTAACATCTTCCTTTGTGTTAACATGTGCACTTCTTGACTAATAACATGTTCTTTCCAAAGCTTCAACTAGTTCCTTTATAAGTGAAAGAGCAAAAGTAAAAGTTATTAGTTGTTCCTTGACCAAGGCTATGTTTTCCATGATTTGATGAGTTTTCCAGGTCCTACTTTGTTATAATTGTTACTACTTTCCCATAAGGACCTTATGAGTTGAGGTTGCTGTTGAGGATGCTTCAGTTTGGTGAGAAATCTTGATGCTTCTTGTCCGTATTCTTTTATCAACGCTTCACTCTCTAAACTTGTGGACAGGTTTACCGAGCTCAGTAATCGCTTGGGGAAAAGCGAGGTCTAAGCTTGGGGGAGTTGATACGTCCAAAAAGCATCACTATTTTATATCGTAATTTCATCCTATTCATTGATATATTCCACTTTAAAGTATTGTTCTTATGTTTTTTGGCTTGTTTTACACAGTTTACAACTTTCCGGTGCCGAAGCAGCAGAACCAGAATTCAGCGGTGAAAAGTGGACACCAAGTTGCTGAATCAGATCAAGTCCAAATGCGATGAAAATTTACGGGGATCGTTTTTACGAAGATTGACTGGGGATCACCGAGGATGGAGGTGAGGGTACCCACAAGGCAGCCAGAAGGGTGCCTGGCGCGGACCCCCTCCTGGCCGCGCCAGGCACCCTCCTGGATGCCTGGTGCCCCCCCTCGGTGCCCCCTCTCGCCTATAAGACCCCCTGGGGTGAAAACCCTAAAGAGAGAAGAATTTCCGTGTCTCGCCGCCGCCACGGGGCGGAAACCTGCAGAGGAGAAAAGCCATCTCCGGCGGGCAGATTCCGCCGGGGAGATCACCTCCCGGAAGGGGAGATCGTCGCCATCATCATCATCGTCACGAGCATCATCGAGATCATCATCAACATCATCCCCAACATCAGCACCATCTCCATCTCCATCCCATCTCATCTCACAATTGCAACTTGTGTAGTAATCCATACTATCTATCCTCTCTACTCTGTTGGTGTTGATTACTACTTTGTGGTGAATGCTATTGAGTTTTGTTGGAGAAATATCATTGTGTCCAGATTGTTTGCCACCCATCTATCACCTCTGATCATGATCTCTTTTATGTCTTGTGAGTAGTTACTTTAGTTCTTGAGAATATGGGAGAAGTCTAGTTGTTAGTAGTCATATGATGTTGAAGTTTTATGTGTTGTTTGATACTTAAGTTGTGTTGTTATTTCTCTAGTCGTGTTATGTGAGTCGAACACTTAACATTTCACCTTTCATGGGCCTAGAGGAATACATTGTGCACAAAGGATGCTTATGGTGGGTTGCCGGAGTGACAGAAACCTGAACCCCAGTTCGCACACTTTTGCGCAAGGGAGTTATGGATCCTTGATCGTAATGCTGTGGTTAGGCTTATGCCTTCATTACTAGCTTGTATTTGCGGATGCTTGCAAGGTGTGTAATCATAAGAGTACACTTATCTTAGTCTAGAAGGTGTACTAGCATTGATCCACCCACCAACACTTATCAACGCAATACATATTACTTGGCGGAGTATGGTGAAAGTAACTTGACTATCTCTCCTGTGTGTTCTCAAGAACGCTTTAGCTTTAATAAGTTTAGTTCCTAGGCTTATCCTTGTGAAAGGATTGGGACACTTGCTACTCCTCAGTTACCCTGTTTACGTTGCTTGTCTTTTACTTTTCTGTTTCTTAAACCAAAACCCCCTAAATATTTACCTTTGAGTGTGTGCAGCCTTTCCTTATCCAGTGTCACTTATCAACACCTTATGCTCCTCGTGGGATCGTCATCCTTATTTATCGAAAAGCTACAATTGATCCCCTAGACTTGTGGGTTATCAAGAATAGTTTATTGGCGCGGTTAACGGGGGAGGCAACCCAACTAAATCTATTAACTTCTCTGCCATCACCCCCCTACTAAAATTATACAGTTAAGGAGAATTATTATGAATTTTAAGCAATTGGATAATGAACACGGTGCCCAAGCTTGGGAACGCATGAAATCTCTTGTTAAGAATTGCCTTACGCATGGTTTGACTACTTGGATGGTTATCCAGACTTTTTATGCAAGCTTGAACTTTACCTCGTGGAACTTGTTAGATTCGGTCGCGGGAGGAACCTTTATGTCAACTACACTTGGTGCTGCCACAAAACTTCTCGATGAGATGATGACCAACTATTCCCAATGGCACACCGAAAGAGATCCAACAGGTAGGAAGGTAAACTCTGTCGAGGAGATCTCCTCCCTAAATGAAAAAGTTGACTTGATCAAGTCTCTACTTACCAAGCAATGCTTATAGGATCCTCAAAATGTTCCTTTAAATTCTTTGATTGCTCAAGATCAAGTAGATGTGAACTTTATCTGTAGAAACGACTTCAACAACAATGCTTATAGGAGTAAATTTGGTAGCAATCCTAGACCGTTCCCCTCCAACAACTATGGGAACAACAACACTTATCCTAGCACCAAAAACTCCACTTCTGAATTAGAGAGTATGCTTAAAGACTTTATCACTACCCAAAAGACCTTCAATAAGTGTATAGAGGAAAAACTAGACAAATTAGATACCCTCTCGTCGAAGGTAGACAATTTAGCCCATGAAGTAGAATTGCTTAAAATTAGAACTTCTCCCCTTGAGGAGAGGAAGGTCACTCCTATGAATGCAATCCAATTGCAAATTAATGAAAACATTAGGATCATGGCTAAACTCAAAGAGAGATGGGCTAAAGAAAAGGAGGAAGAAGATAGGATTAAGAGCCTTCCTACACACCATATTGTTGTTACTATCCAAGTGGTTGAGGATATCCAAACTCTTAGCACCCAATGCACCACTAGTCCCATAGGACCTATTAATGGTGATGCTATGACCTCAACCGTAGAAGAGAAAATTACTATGACTATAGAAGCTACCAAACAAGTGAGCCTAGAAGACACCACTACCACTTTACTTGATAGTAGTGACCTTGATTTTGATAATTGCACTCTTTCTGAAGTTATTCGTTTCCTTCACAAGATGTCTAGAGACCCCCACACTAGCACACTTAATCTTGCCTTCACGGAGCATATCACTAATGCTCTCATCAAAGCTAGGGAGGAGAAGCTTAGGGTAGAAGCCTACATACCTTGAAAGCTAGAATATGGTTGGGATCCTATGATTAAAATTAAGTTGAATAACTTTTCTTGCTATGCTTTATGTGATGTTGGAGCTAGTACCTCTGTTATGCCCAAAAGAATGTATGATATATTTGAATTGAAACCTTTTGATCCTTGTTATTTTGGTGTTCGTCTCATCGATTCTTCTATAAAGAAACCTTTGGGGAAGATATATGATGTTCTTATCATTGTCAATGACAATTATGTTCCCGTTGATTTTACTATTATGGACATTGAATGTGAACCTTCTTCTCCAATTATTTTGGGACGTCCTTTTCTTCGCACCGTTGGTGCTGTTATTGATATGAAAGAAGGGATTATAAAATTCCAATTCCCTCTCAAGAAAGGGATGGAACACTTCCCTAGGAAAAAGATTAAGTTTCCTTTTGAGTCCGTCACACGGGCTAGTTATTTTCTTGAAAAAAACTTGATCTATTTGCATTAAGCCTAGCTAATGGCTTTAAAGAACCGCTTTCGGGAGGCAGCCCGCAACAAATTTAGGTTTTCCTTTTTGTTTTCCTTCTGTTTTTAGTGGTCTTGATGATTTTTACTACTGTAGCAACATCATTGTATCTTTAATTTTCAAGCTTTGTGCCTTTTATAGCCTCATACGACAAGGGAAGTGAAAGTTGTGACATGCCGTCCAGAAAACAGATTCTGTCCTCGTGACTAGAAAAATCATAGAAAAATCCCAGTTCAACTTTTTGAGCTGAATTTTTTACACAGCGTGCTCTATACATTAAGAAACTTTTGTATGTTCTGAGTTTTTTTATTTTAGTTGCATAAGTATCCCTAAAAAATTATTTACTACCTGCTGGTCTGTTTTCACAGATTCTGTCCTGTTTTGCCTTTTCTTCGTTTTGCAAACCTTAAGCTTGCTTTTTCTTTGCAAAAACTTTTTGGAAATCTTGATAAACAGTAGATCTTCAAGGTTATCCTTATTTCCAGTGGATAAAAATCATTTTATTATGGGTACTAACCTCACTAATCAGATTATGATTAGTTATGTATGAAGGGAGTTTTCAAGTGTGCGAGGGAAGATGATGAAAGAAGATTAAGGAGTGTCAAACGTTCAAGCTTGGGGATGCCCCCATGTACCCCAAGAAATATTCAAGGAGACTCAAGCGTCTAAGCTTGGGGATGCCCCCGTGCATCCCCTTCTCCATCGACAATTATCAGTTCGTCTCTCGTTTCACTATATTTTTATCACTTCATGCGTTATGTGCTATTCTTGGAGCGTCTCGCTCTTAGGTTTTGTTTTTAGTTTTCTTTAGATTTGCTTGCTGTTCATAAGAAGTTAGAACACAGCTTTCTTTGTGTGGGAGAGAAACACGCTCCACTTCCAAAATTTAGAACACAACATAGCACTCTTTCCTGCTTATCTTTGCTGTGTTTGTTCTTTATCTTTTCGTATCCGCTGTCATGTTTTGCTCTTAGCTTTCATGCTTATCTTTTCAAAGTGCTTTTGTTTAGTTTGTTGCTGGAACTCTCTTGAGTTTTCATGTTTATCTTGTTTAGAGAGTTTGCCTGTTGCACTGAGTTGTGTGTCTTGACTTGAAGTAGGTAATTGAGGTTGCTATTATTTTTGTAGTAGTAACTTGCAATAGTTTTGAGGTATTGTTTTGAGTAATGTTTGGACTTTTGGTGTCAAGAGATTTAGCCTATTAGTGATAGATGTCGTATTTTGGGAAATCCGTTTTTATTTTCCAAACCTAAAAAATTAGTTGAGAACTCTAGCTATTAGATGGATCACTACTCTTTGGAGGGATCGAATATTAGAGTACACTCACGTACCATGAGTCGAGGATGCACAAGGATAACCAAACCCCCATACACTCCTCCTCGGGGTACTTTTCTCTTTGTGAAACCTCCTTATTAGATTGAGAGTTACCGATAATAAGTGCATGAGTTCTTTGGACTAATGTGAGTATTCGAAAGTTGACACTTCCACCTTCCCATAATTTGCTAGCCTCTCCTGTGCCGTGCATTGCTTTCTTCTCACTCCGAGAGTTGGCGTCCACCTTCGCCGGTACATCCAAACCCTTGGCACGATACGCTCTGTCATCATAAGCCTCCTTACATCCTTCCTCAAAACATCCACCATACCTACCTATCAAGGCATTTCCATAGCCTTTCCGAGATACATTGCCATGCAATATCCATCTTCTCATGACTTGATCTTCATGTCATACATGCTACTTGTTTGATTGATGAGCCGCATGCTAGTTGGGCCTTGCCCTAATCATTGCTACATGACGCGCTAGTATCATTCCATATCCTGCTACACTGGCAGAGGCATACATTTGCATACATCATGATAGTTACATTTTCTTTATGATTTGAGTACTTTGTAAAGTGTGAAAGATCTTGTATACTTTTTGTAATATATATAGTGTTGCCCCTAAGTGAGGAAAAGATCCCAAAGTGGACAAGTTAAAAGATCCCAAAGAGGAAAAATGAGAGTTAAATAGAAAGAGCCATCGAGGCCACCAAAAAATACAAAAAAATAGAAAAAAAGAGAAATAAAAAGAGAGAAGGGGGCACACTACTATTCGTTTTGAGAGATACACACTCGTACTCCTTCTTATATCTTGTACTCCATAGAGATTATCATTTATGCATATAGCTAGTGGGGACCTTCACACTATAGAGCTTGGCTTGTATATTCCAATGATGAGCCTCCTCAAATGAGCTCTAGGTATTCTTGAGCAAGCAAGTTGGATGCACCCCCACTAGTTCCATTGGAGAGCTTTTAGCTCATATGTGCATCCGTTGCATGGAAATCCATACTCCTCATATCATATCTATCATTTGGCTTTCTCTCGCCTATGATTGTCCTCATTGATGTGAGCCTTTCACACCTTTTTGTCTTCCTCCTCCACCATATTCTTTCTTTGCCATCCCAAGTGTCAACTTTGTTGCTTATGCTCATCCATTGCATGAGTGCTCAAAATGTCAAAAAGGAGTGGATCATTTTGACTTGTACCTGGCTAGTGGTCTGGGGATGAGTCAAGATAAGATTCCAAAGAAGACCAAGTGTGGCACTTTAGTAGATTGAGTTCTCGACAATAAAAATACTTTTTTCTCGTATATCCCTATCCCCTTTCTTGCACGCAAACACCATTTGGAGACATTCGAGTCACGGACAGCGAGAGCTCTTGCACCTTTATGTTCTTATGTTGCTTGTTTCAATACTAGATATAGACTCTTGCCTGTTATGGCTTGAATTGTATTGCATACTTTGATTTCTTTACTTACAATTGTATGGCTTTGTTAGCATGTCACCACAACAATTATGCTTGTTATCATTTACCTACTCGAGGACGAGCAGGAATTAAGCTTGGGGATGTTGATACGTCCAAAACGTATCTTTAATTTATGCTTGCTCCATGCCTCTTTTGTGTGATATTGCTATGATATTGATGAACTTCCATACACTTTTGATCATATTTGGACTAACCTATTAACTCAGTGCACCCCAGTGCCAGTTCCTGTTTTCTGCAGTTTTTCTATTTCAGGTTTCCCCCTTATTAAAAGTACCAGAAAAAATCCGGGAAAAATATAGGAAAAATCTGCGTACCGGAAGCTTCGAGAAAAGCCCGAGAGGGGCCAAAGGGGAGCCAGGGGGCCCTAGGCGGCCAGAGGGCGCGGCCAGGCCCCTGGCCGCGCCAGGGGGGTTGCTGGAGCCCCTGGCCCACCTCTGGCTGCCCCCTTTCTCCTATTTATTCCCCATGACGAGAAACCCTCAGGGACGGAACCCTTTTTCGCGATGTCTCCTCTGTTCCGCCTGTTGGATATGCGCCCTAGATGCAAATTGATAAAGATATTTGTCACATATCTGTTTGTTCATAATACGTTATATATTGTGCTAGAACTGTATTAAGAGAAAACATTAATACATGTGTGATATAAAACAACTTGGTCCCTAGTTAAACTCAGGCATACTAGCTCATTGGGCAATTGCTGATCAAGGTTTCCTAATCATGAGAACATAATAGTCTATTGACAATGAGGTCATATCATTAGGAGAATGATGTGATGGACACACACCCTCCTTAAGAATTGCAGTGTGATCAAGTCACATAAGTTCAGCATTGCGATAACTTAATAACATAGTGACTGAATCCTTAGACCGTGATGATCATACATAATTGCTATCTATTAGGATGCTTTGAGTGCATTAACCGTTACACGGAAACATGGTAACTGAAAAGGTGTATCTTGGGTATTCCGAAGTAGATATGTTGAGGAGTATGAAATAGATCAGAGCTGGATTTGTCAATCCGAGTGATGGATAGGTACTCTGGGCCCACTCGGTGGAGTTGCATCAATAGCTTGCAAGCAAGTTACTAGGTCACAAGAGATGTAATATTCACAGACGAGTAAACAGGTTATGTCGGAGGCGAGGAAGAACTAGGTATTGGATACCGACGATCATACCTCGGACAAACATAATACCGAAGCACAAAGGGATCAAGTCATATTGTTAACGGTTCAACAGCGATGAAGTTTATTCGATGGAAGCGTAGGGGAACATCAAGGATTGTAACCAGATCCCACATGATGTTCATTGGTCAGAGAGTGTCTCGATCATGTCTACTGTTTGCCGGACCATAGGGTGTCACACTTAAGGGCAGTCGATGCATTAAGGATTGATTCGGGATCATCGGTGAAAAGAGAGAAAACACCGGAAATGTATTGGGAGGTGCCGGAAGCTGTTCCGGATTGAAAGGTTCAAAATAATATATATTAATGTTTAAATATGTTTTATTATTTAATTGACAGAATTAAATATTAAAAATGATTTAAATAATTAATTAAAAAGGTGAAAAGGTATTTGGGCCTTAAAAGGCCCATGAGGGGAAGGGGAGCCTCCCCCCTTGGGCTTGGCGCCAAGGGAGGGGCCCATCTCCCCTCCTAGCCGCGCCACTCCCCCCGCTTGGGGGTTTAGTCCCACATGGAGGAAGGGGAGGGGGTGGAGCCCCTCCTTGGCCTATATAAGGAGGGGTGGGGGTGCCTTTTGCAACACAACATTGAGTTTCTCTCTCTCTCTTTCTCCGACCTAGAGCGGACTCCCCTGGTTTGGAGTTTACACCTGGTTGGGGATTTCACCATCATCCGGACACCGTCGCGCTGCCGAAAAAGGGATCCGGATCAATCTTCTTTACGCTGCTCTTCTGGTTCGGAGCCCGGAGGGACGTCGGTTGCACCGTACGTGTGTAATCCCGCGAGGCACTACACGTGTGGTGCTACTTCATCGTCGGAGGTTCTTCAACACGACAGGGAGGTCGTAGGATCAGAGTCTACGGCAACCACGTTCGAGGAACGTTTCCCTCTTTCGGTCTTCAAAGGTATGAGCACCGATTCCTTCCGTTACATACATCAGCATAGCATAGATCTTGGGTTCGGGACTCGTAGGTAGGAAAATTTTTGTTTTCTGCGTCGATCCCCAACAGTGGTATCATGATCAAGGCTATGCGTAGATGTATTGTACGGGTAGAAAACATCTAGGATGTGGGCATCAATTCTCCAATTATTACCCTCCCACGTGTACTCGTTTAGCGTTGCGGCAATGTCCTGATGAAGCGGCCCCGGCCGACCTTACGCGTTTACGCGAGACTGGTTCCACGCTTGACATATGGCTTGTACCATATAAGTGGCTGGGGGGTATCTCTCTCTCTAACATTAGCGACGCGAAGACGTTTGCAACGGAGGGCCCCGACAGGGGTGTAATAGAGACGATTGCAGGATTGGTGTTGTGGCATGTTTTTCGCAGGATAGAAAGCGGTTCTCTCTCGAAACCCCTTAGCAGCCACGTAAAACTTGCAAAAGATAAAGTAGAAGTCGTTTTAACTTTAATTTGCATGTAAGGGGGGATCATAGCTTGTATGATTTACATTTTTACTTCCCGTCTTGCTAAAATGCTAGATATGCGACGGTAGCATGATAGGATAATCTCTCTCAATACCATCATTGTATTCTCCCTTAGTGGGCACCGCCTGGAAGGATATCTTTATGATAGGCAGGCCGTGACGATCGGGTGTCATACATACATTAGCGATCGCATGAGGTTGGGTTTGGCAAGCCTAGCATATGCAGATATGGCCTTGCTGAACAGCCATACACTAAGGTTCGACTGGCAGGCTTGACATATGTAGATATGAGCTTGGGATACGGATGACCGAAAGGTTAAGCATGAGTCATATAACGGATATGATTGGCATGATGGCCTACCTAGGGAGATGTGTCGTCGGCCGTGTGATATTCGAGGACGATCATTCAAACTAGGATTTTGTTAATCACTTAGTAAATTTGGATTGATGTTTAACTAAGTGGGAGTTTTAGAATTAATTAAAATTGAACTCCAATTATTAACCAAGTCTAAATATGTGTTTTGCAAATAACCATTGTAGATGGCTGCACCTCGCCCCTCATTCAACTTAGGGTCATTCCTAGACAAAGACAAACTGAAAACCGATGGGTCAAACTTCACCAACTGGTTCCGGACTCTGAGGATTCTCCTCGTTCCCCTCAAGATGGCATACGTACTAGAGGCCGCGTTAGGTGACGAACCACCAGCAGACGCTAGTCAGGATGAGAAGAATGTCTAGCTCTCCAAGATGGATGATTACAACCTTGTCTAGAGTTGAATGCTTTACTCCATGGAGGCTGAGCTGCAGAAACGCTTTGAGAGGAAGGGTTCATATGAGATAATCACCGACCTCAAGGTCGTCTTTGCACCCCAAGCCAGGGATGAACGTTATGAGGCTTCTGAAGCTTTCTTCTCAGCAAAGATGGATAATCATAGCAGTGTTAGTGAGCACGTGGTCAAGATGTCTGGCTACGAACGCTTGAATGCTCTGGAATGTCAGATTCCAGATGAACTTGCTGTTGATAGGGTGCTGCAGTCGCTGCCCCCTAGCTACAAAGGCTTTGTGTTGAACTACAACATGCAGGGGATTACTAAGACCCCTTCTGAGTTATTCGCCATGCTGAAAACTGCGGAGGTTGAGATCAAGAAGGAGCATGCTATATTCATGGTCAACAAGACCGTTGAATTCAAGAAGTCTGGCAAGAAGGAGAAGGGAAATAAGGGAAGCCCGAAGAAGGGTGACAAGCCAGTTTTCACTCCTTGTAAGGCACCCAAACCTGGACCCAAGCCCGGCGTTGAGTGCTTCTACTGCAAGGGTGATTGTCACTGGAAACGCAACTGCCCCAAGTACCTAGAGGATAAGAATGATAGCAAGATTGTCAGAAGAGACAAAGGTATATTTGATATACACGTTATTGATCTTTTCTTAACAAGCGCTGGGAACAAATCCTGGATATTTGATACAGGATCTGTTGCTCATATTTCTAACTCCTCTCAGGGGCTACAGAATAGGCGACGCTTGATGAAAGATGAAGTGACGATGCGCGTGGGGAACGGCTGCCAGATTTAAGTGGTGGCGGTCGGCACGAAGCATCTTAGTCTCCCTTCGGGATTAGTTTTGATTTTTGAATAATTGCTACTATGTACCCGCATTGAGTGTGAACATTGTTAGTGGTTCTTGCTTGAAGCGAGACCACTATTCTTTTAAGTCAGATACAATTGGTTCTGCGATTTATAAGGATGATGTGTTTTATGTTCACGCACCGGAGAAAAATGGCTTATTCATTCTTAATCTCGATTGTGATATACTTCATATTGATAACGTAGAGGCTAAAAGATTAAAACCTAGTGGCGAAGAACACATGACGATGTGGCATTGTCGACTTGGTCATATTGGTGAAAAGCGCATGAAGAAGTTTCATGATGATGGACTTCTGGAGTCATTGGATTTTGGATCCCTTGACACATGTGAACCATGCCTTATGGGCAAGATGACAAGGACTCCATTAAATGGAACAATGGAGCGTGCGGAAGACTTGTTAGGGATCATACATTCAGATGTATGTGGACCTATGAACATCCCCACACGCAATGGTCTTCGTTACTTCCTGACCTTCACAGATGACTTAGGCAGATATGGGTATATCTACTTAATGAAACATAAGTCAGAAACCTTTGAAAGGTTCAAGGAATTTCAGAGTGAGGTCGAGAATCAACTCGGGAAGAAAATCAAGCACCTTCGATCCGATCGAGGAGGCGAGTATTTAAGTCACGAGTTTGGCGATCATCTTAAGACTTGTGGCATCGTACCACAACTTACGCCGACAAGAACACCTCAGTGTAACGGTGTTTCTGAGCGACGTAATCGAACTCTATTGGATATCGTACGATCGATGATGTCTCATACCGACTTACCTGTGTCATTCTGGGGGTATGCATTAGAAACTGCCGCTTACATTCTTAATAGGGCACCGTCCAAATCCGTAAAGACAACACCATTTGAGGAATGGCATGGCAAGAAACCAAAGTTGTCTCACTTGAAGATTTGGGATTGTGAGGATTATGGTAGGAAACTTCAGCCTGACAAACTCGAATCAAAAGCGGATAAGTGCATCTTTGTGGGATATCCAAGGGAAAACGTTGGATACACCTTCTACAACCAGTCTGAGGGCAAAACGTTTGTCTCCAAGACTGGATGCTTTCTTGAGAAAGAGTTTCTTTCGAAAGAATTGAGTGGGAGGAAAATAGACCTCAACGAGATGATTGACCAATCACTCCAAGTGGAAGAAATGGCAATGGAAGTTGTTCCGGAACCATCTTCCGTAGTGGGAGCTGAAGAGAACGGTCATCATGATATTCATAACGATCGTGACATACATGATGATCATGATCAAGATGAAGAGGATCCTATTGTACCCCGCAGGTCATCAAGAGCCCGAGTAAAAACTCAGTTTTATGGGCAACTTGTCAATGCAGTCATGTTAAATGAACCCGACGAACCTGCGAACTACAAAGAAGCAATGGAGGGACCCGAGTCCGAGAAATGGCTGGAAGCCATGAAATCCGAGATAGACTCCCTGTATGCCAACAAAGTATGGAATTTGGTGGATATTCCCGAGGACCGAAAGGCCGTCGAGAATAAGTGGATATTCAAGAAAAAGACTAACGCAGACGGAAACGTATCTGTCTATAAAGCTCAACTTGTCGCAAAAGGTTTTCGACAAATTCAAGGAGTTGACTACGAAGAGACTTTCTCTCCTTTTAGCGATGCTAAAGTCTATCCGGATATTGCTAGCAATTGCTGCCTATTACGATTATGAAATATGGCAGATGGATGTGAAAACCGCGTTCCTAAATGGTAACATTGAGGAAGAGTTGTATATGGTACAACCGGAAGATTTTATTGATCCTAAGGACGCTGGTAAGGTATGCAAACTTCAACGGTCCATTTATGGGTTGAAGCAAGCATCTCGGAGCTGGAATCTTCGTTTTGATGAGGTGATCAAAGCTTTTGGATTTGTCCAAAATGAAGAAGAATTATGTGTTTATAAGAAAGCGAGTGGGAGCTCTGTGGCATTCCTAGTACTATATGTGGATGACATATTATTGATAGGGAATGATGTGAAATTTCTAGAGGCGGTAAAGGAATATTTGAATGGAAAATTTTCCATGAAGGACCTAGGTGAAGCTGCATACATATTAGGCATTAAAATCTATAGAGATAGATCAAGACACCTATTAGCACTGAGTCAGAGAACTTACCTTGAGAAGATATTGAAGAGGTTCAATATGGATAACGCCAAGAGAGGCCTCTTGCCCGTTATGAAAGGAAGTAAATTGAGTGTGACTCAATGCCCAGCAACAACAAAAGAAAGGGAGGTCCTCAAAGCCCTATGCCTCAGCCATAGGTTCTATCATGTATGCTATGTTGTGTACTCGACCAGATGTGGCCCTGGCGGTTAGTCCGACTAATCGTTTCCAAAGTAATCCTGGAATGGATCATTGGATTGCAGTGAAGAACGTCCTTAAGTACTCACGAAGAACTAAGGATCTGGTTCTTGTCTATGGAGGATGTGAAGAAGAGCTCGCCGTAACATGTTACGTCGATGCCAGTCTTGGTACTGATCCCGATGACTCAAAATCCCAGACGGGATACATGTTTATGTTGAATGGTGGTACGATTAGCTGGAGGAGCGGCAAGCAGTCAGTCGTCGCCCAATCTATGATGGAGTCAGAGTATAATGCCGCTTGCGAAGCGTCAAACGAAGCGCATTGGCTGAATAAGTTCGTCATCGAGCTTGGCATATTCCCTAGTTGCACTGACCCTGTTAGCATTTATTGCGACAATACGGGTTCCATTGCTAACGCAAGGGAGCCGAGGACTCACTCTACAGCCAAGCATATTCTCCGGCGTTTCCATGTGACGCGGGACTACGTCAAGGATGGTCATACTAGGATTTGCAAAATACATACGGATCTGAATCCGTCAGACCCAATGACTAAACCTCTTCCACAAGCCAAGTTTGAACAACACCGAGAGACTATTGGTGTTAGATACATACCTGATGTAAACTAGTGTAATTTGTATTCTAGTGCAAGTGGGAGACTGTTGGATATGTGCCCTAGAGGCAAATTAATAAAGATATTTGTCACATATCTGTTTGTTCATAATACGTTATATATTGTGCTAGAAATGTATTAAGCGGAAACATTAATACACGTGTGATATATAACAACCTGGTCCCTAGTTAAACTCGGACATACTAGCTCATTAGGCAATTGATGATCAAGGTTTCCTGATCATGAGAACATAATAGTCTATTGACAATGAGGTCATATCATTATGAGAATGATGTGATGGACACACACCCACCTTAAGCATTGCAGTGTGATCAAGTCACATAAGTTTAGCATTGCGGTAACTTAATAACATAGTGACTGAATCCTTAGACCGTGATGATCATACATAATTGTTATCTATTAGGATGCTTTGAGTGCATTAACCGTTACACTGAAACATGGTTCCTAAAAAGGTGTATCTTGGGTATTCCGAAGAAGATATGTTGAGGAGTATGAAATAGATCAGAGCGGGATTTGTCAATCCGAGTGACGGATAGGTACTCTGGGCCCACTCGATGGAGTTGCATCAATAGTTTGCAAGCAAGTGACTAGGTCACGAGAGAGGTAATATTCACAGACGAGTAAACATGTTATGTAGGAGACGAGGAAGAACTAGGTATTGGATACCGACGATCATACCTCAGACCAACATAGTACCGAAGCACAAAGGAATCAAGTCATATTGTTAACGGTTCAACAGCGATGAAGTTTATTCGATGGAAGGGTAGGGGCACATCAAGGATTGTAACCAGATCCCACATGATGGTCATTGGTCAGAGAGTGTCTTGATCATTTCTACTGTTTCCCGGACTGTAGGGTGTCACACTTAAGGGCAATCGATGCATTAAGGATTGATTCGGGATCATCGGTGAAAAGAGAGAAAACACCGGAAATGTACCGGGAGGTGCCGGAAGCTGTTCCGGATATTTTGAAAGGTTCAAAATAATATATATTAATGTTTAAATATGTTTTATTATTTAATTGATAGAACTAATATTATAAATGATTTAAATAATTAATTAAAAAGGTGAAAAGGTATTTGGGCCTTAAAAGGCCCATGAGGGGAATGGGAGCCTCCCCCCTTGGGCTTGGCGCCAAGGGAGGGGCCCATCCCCCTCCTAGCCGCACCACTCCCCCCTTGGGGGTTTAGTCCCACATGGGGGAAGGGGAGGGGGTGGAGCCCCTCCTTGGCCTATATAAGGAGGGGTGGGGGTGCCTTTTACAACACAACATTGAGTTTCTCTCTCTCTCTCTCTTTCTCCAACCTAGAGCGTACTCCCCTGGTTTGGAGTTTGCACCTGGTTGGGGGTTTCACCATCATCCGGACACCGTCGCGCTGCCGGAATCGGGATCCAGATCAATCTTCTTTCCGCTGCTCTTCTGGTTCGGAGCCCGGAGGGACGTCGGTTGCACCGTACGTGTGTAATCCCGCGAGGCACTACACGTGTGGTGCTACTTCATCGTCGGAGGTTCTTCAACACGACAGGGAGGTTGTAGGATCAGAGTCTACGCCAACCACGTTCGAGGAACGTTTCCCTCTTTCGGTCTTCAAAGTTATGAACACCGATTCCTTCCGTTACATACATCAGCATAGCATAGATCTTGGGTTCGGGACTCGTAGGTAGGAAATTTTTTGTTTTCTGCGCCGATTCCCAACACCGCTGCCGCCGCGCTTCCAAGATCGGGAGCACCAGAAGACCTCTTCCCGGCACCCTGCCGGAGGGAGGAATCACCTCCGGGAGCTTCTCCACCACCATGGATGCTTCCCGGATGAACCGTGAGTAGTCCACCTTGGACCATGGGTCCATGATCAGTAGTTATGTGATGTTCTCCTCCCCTCTTTGTTCTTCATGGATTAGACCTCGTGAGCTGCCCTACATGATCGAGGCACATATGTAATCTTTCTGTTGTTGCTATGCTGAGTTTACTGGGATCCGATGGATTATGAGATTATGTTCAGAACTTCAGATTGTGATTGAGTTATATATTTGATTCCCTTCTTTTATATTTAGGTTCTTGAGTAACTCTTGCATGTTCTCCGTTGTTGTTTATTGCTTTGGCCAAGTAGTAGGTAGTGACTCCAAGAGGGAGCGTTATGCATGATTGTGGGTTCATGCCCCCTGATGACTAGCTTGAGTGACAGAAACATGAGTCTAGGGGATGTGTTGTTGCCACAAGGGGGAAAACAACGGTGCTTGTACTTGCGGGTGAAAGGAGTGCAAATAAAGTCACTGTTGTTATGACTAGTGAAGTCTTAGAACTTTGTGTTCTCGGTGGAACCCATAGCAGCAGCAAGCAAGGTAACTATTTTTTTGATTTTTGATAAGGGACACTAAAGCAAAAACTGAAAGGTAAACTAACAAGACTAAAAAGCAAAGGTAAAAGATAGTGTGCAATTCCCCTATCTTGAAGAGTGGAGTCCCCTGCAACGGCGCCAGAAATTAGCTTTGATGGCTTCTCGCCCCGCGTTGGTTACCCAAAGTGGAAGGTTGAGATGTAGACAACAGCAAATTTCCCTCGGTGTAGATACCAAGGTTCCTCTCTAGTAGGACTCCGACAACGACAGGAAGGTGGCAACGGCGCCAGCAATTAGGCGGTTGACGTGGACCTGGACACGCAACAGATAACTTTGCTCCCAACGAGTACAGAGAGGTTGTCAATACCTTCGGCCTTGTTGTTTACAAAGGATCAAACGCACGGGATAATAATGATAGTGATAACAAAAGAAAAGGAAATAAAGCAGAAAATAAATAGTGGGTGTAAACAGTGGTGGAAATATGGACCGGGGTCCCATGATGTTCACTAGTGATGTCTCTCTCCCAAAAGACGATAAAATAGCTATGCAAGGTAAACAAATTACAGCTGGGCAATTGACAGGATTATGTGCGCAAACCAATGCTAACTATGCTCCTAAGAAAGGAAGAGGCTCAAAAGCATGGGCGGTACGCCAAGACAAGTAGACTGAAATCCATCTGCATCTACCTACTAATCATCCACCTTGAGATATCTATCCAGAACATCTCGCTGGTATTAAGTTGCGAATCCCACCCAAAGTGTGAACTCAAAGCAACAGACATCTGCATTAGAGAACTTTGCGTAAAGTAACTAATCCTTGCACCCGCGAGTACAAGCACCGTTGTTTTCTCCCTTGTGGAAACATCACATCCCCTAGACTCATGTTTCTGTCACTCAAGGTAGTAATCAGGGGGCATGAACCCACAATCATGCATAACGCTCCCTCTTGGAGTTACTACCTACTACTTGGCCAAAGCAATAAACAGCAACGGAGGACATGCAAGAATTACTCAAGAACATAAATATAAAAGAGGAGAATCAAATATATTACTCAAACACAATCTGAACACAGTCTCATAATCCATCAGATCCCAGCAAACTCAGCATAGCAACATCAGAAAGATTACATAAGTGCCTCGATCATGTAGGGCAGCTCACGAGGTCTAAACCATGAAGAACAAAGAGGGAAGGAGAACAACACATAGCTACTGATCATGGACCCATGGTCCAAGGAGGACTACTCACGGTTCATCCGGAAAGCATCCATGGTGGTGGAGAAGCTCCTAGAGGTGGTTCCTCCCTCCAGCAGGGTGCCGGGAAGAGGGCTCCTGGTGCTCCCGATCTTGGAAGCGCGGCGGCAGCGGAACAGAGGAGAGATCGCGAAAAAGGGTTCCGTCCTCGAGGGTTTCGGGACGAGAGGGATATATAGGCGAAGGGGGGCAGCCAGAGGTGGACCAGGGGCCCCAGGTGCCCCCCTGGCGCGGCCTAGGGGGTGGCCGCGCCAGGTGGCCGCCTGGGCCACCCCTGGCTCCCCTCTGGCCCCACTTGGGCTCTTCCCGAAGCTTCCTGTACGCTGATTTTTCCTATATTTTTCCCGGAATTTTTCTGGCACTTTAAGTAATGGGAAAACCTGAAATACAAAAACAGCAGAAAACAGGAACTGGCACTGGGGTGCACTGAGTTAATAGGTTAGTCCAAATATGATCAAAAGTGTATGGAAGTTCACCAATATCATAGCAATATCACACAAAAGAATCATGGAGCAAGAATAAATTATAGATACGTTTTGGATGTATCACCTACTAACTAGGTGCATCCCAGTGCCAGTACTTGTTTTCAACTGTTTTTCTATTTCAGTTTTTCCCCATATAAAAGGTGCTCCAAAAATCCGGGAAAAAGCAGATAAAAAATCAGCGTGCCGGAAGCTTCCCGAACCCCGAAGGAGGGCCAGAGGGCCACCACCAGGTGCCCAGGCGGCCTCCTGATGCTAGCAAGGAAGAAACTTCTCTCGCTCCTCGTTGGGTACCCCAAGTGGAAGGTGAGATGTAGCGTAGCAGCAGAATTCACCCTATGTAGAGGATAGGGTTTGTCTCCCGTAGGACTCGCAGCGATACAAGAAGGTGGTAAAGTGAAAAGTGGCGCCGACGTTGCTAACTTCACCTGGACCTGCACACACAGCAAATAACTTTGCTCCCAACAAGTACAGAGGAGTTGTCAATTCCTCCGGCCTTGTTGTTTACAAAGGGTCAACGAAAGAGATAATAATAGTGGCAACTGAAAGTAAGAACTGAAAGTAAATTGAAGGTGTAAAAAATGATGTGAATATGGACCGAGGTCCCGTGATGTCCACTAGTGATGTCTCTCTCCCAAAATACGATAAAATTACTAGAGAGGTAAACAAATCACAGCTGGGCAATTGACAGGATTATAAACGCACCGCAATGCTAACTATGCTACAAAAGAAAGGAAGAGGCTCAAAAGCAATTTGCAGTACGCCAAGGTAAGTAGACCGAAATCCATCTGCATCTACTACGAATCATCCACCTTGAGATATCTATCCAGAACATCTCGCTGGTATTAAGTTGCGAATCCCACCCAAAGTGTAAACTAAAAACAACAGACAACTGCATTAAAATAACCAAGCGTAAAGTAAACAATCCTTGCACCCGCAAGTACAAGCACCGTTGTTTTATCCCTGGTGGCAACAACACATTCCCTAGTCTCATGTTTCTGTCACTCAAGCTAGACATCAAGCGGTTGAACCCACAATCAAGCATAACGCTCCCTCTTGGAGTTGCAACAAATCACTTGGCCAAAGTAAAATACGGCAACGGAGAACATGCAAGAATTTACTAAAGAACACAAATATAAAAGGGAACCAAATATATTACTCATCACAATCTGAACATAATATCATAATCCATCAGATCCCAACAAACTCAGCATAGGAACATAGAAAACTACAAAAGTGCCTTGATCATTGATACACGAGATAACTTCTTGCCGCTGTTGGTTACCCCAAGTGGAAGGTGAGATGTAGATAGCGGTAAATTTCCCTTAGAAAAAATGCTAAGGTTGAGTATCGTCAAGGAGGACTCCAACAGATACAAGTAGGTGATGAAGTGAACAATGGCGCCGTTTACAACCTAAGGTTGCTTACTTCACCTGGACCTGCACACACAACAGATAGCTTTGCTCCCAACGAGTACAGAGGAGTTGTCAATTGCTCCTGCCAACGCACGTGATAATAATGATAGTGATAGCTACGGAAAAGTAAATAAAGTAGTAAATTGATAGTGGGTGTAAACAGTGTTGGAAATATGGACCGGGGTCCCATGATGTTCACTAGTGATGTCTCTCTCCCAAAAGAAGAAAAAATAGCCATGCGAGGTAAACAAATTACAGCTGGGCAATTGATAGGATTATGTGCGCAAACCAATGCTAACTATGCTATAAAGAAAGGAAGAGGCTCAAAAGAATGGGCGGTACACCAAGAGAAGTAGACCGAAATCCCTATGCATCTACCTACTAATCATCCACCTTGAGATATCTATCCAGAACATCTCGCTGGTATTAAGTTGCGAATCCCACCCAAAGTGTAAACTCAAAGCAACAGACAACTGCATTAAAGAACTTTGCGTAAAGTAAAAAATCCTTGCAGCCGCAAGTACAAGCACCGTTGTTTTCCCCCTTGTGGCAACAACACATCCCCTAGACTCATGTTTCTGTCACTCAAGCTAGTCATCAGGGGGCATGAACCCACAATCATGCATAACGCTCCCTCTTGGAGTCACTACCTACTACTTGGCCAAAGCAATAAACAGCAACGGAGAACATGCAAGAATTACTCAAGAACATAAATATAAAAGAGGAGAATCAAATATATTACTCAAACACAATCTGAACATAATCTCATAATCCATCGGATCCCAGCAAACTCAGCATAGCAACAGCAGAAAGATTACATATGTGCCTCGATCATGTAGGGCAGCTCACGAGGTCTAATCCATGAAGAACAAAGAGGGGAGGAGAACATCACATAGCTACTGATCATAGACCCATGGTCCAAGGTGGACTACTCACGGTTCATCCACGAAGCATCCATGGTGGTGGAGAAGCTCTCGGAGGTGGTTCCTCCCTCCGGCAGGGTGTCGGGAAGAGGTCTCCTGGTGCTCCCGATCTTGGAAGCGCTGCGGCGGCGGAACATAGGAGAGATCGCGATAAAGGGTTCCCGTTACGGGGGTTTCACGTCACGGGGAATATATGGGCGAAGGGGGGCAGCCAGGGGGGCACCAGGGGTCCAGGCGGCCCCCTGGTGCGGCCCCACCCTACGGCGCGCTGGGAGGGCGCCTAGGGCCCTGGTGGGTCCACTTTGGCCCCCCCTCGGTGATTCCCAAAGCTTCTGCAACGCTGTTTTTTATTGGATTTTCCCAAATTTTTGGAGCACTTTTAATATGGGGAAAACCTGAAATAGAAATACAGTAGAAAACAAGAACTGGCACTGGGGTGCATTGATTTAATAAGTTAGTCCAAATATAATCAAAACTGTATGGAAGTTCATCAATATTATAGCAATATCACACAAAAGAGGCATGGAGCAAGCATAAATTATAGATACGTTTTGGACGTATCAACATCCCCAAGCTTAATTCCTGCTTGTCCTCGAGTAGGTAAATGATAAAAGCATAATTTCTGTGGTTACATGCTAACAACCATATAAGAACTTTTAAGTAAAGCAATCAAGGCATGTAATTCAATTCAAGTCATAACAGGCAAGAGTCTATATTTAGCATTGAAACAAGCAACATAAGAACATAAAGTTGCAAGAGCTCTTGTTGTCCGTGACTCGAATGTCTCCAAATGGTGTTTGCGTGCAAGAAAGGGGATAGGGATATACGAGAGAAAAAGTATTTTTGTTTTGAGAACTCAATCTACTAAAGTTTCACACTTGCTCTTCTTTGGAATCTTATCTTGACTCATCCCCAGACCACTAGCCAGGTACAAGTCAAAATGATCCACTCCTTTTCGACATTTTGAGCACTCATGCAATGGATGAGCGTATGCAAGAAAGTTGACACTTAGGATGGAAAAGAGAGAATATGGTGGAGGAGGAAGTCAAAAAGGTGAGAAGGGCTCACATCAATGAGGACAATCATAGACAAGAGAAAGCCAAATGATAGATATGATGTGAGGAGTAGGGATTGCCATGCAACGGATGCACATATGAGATAAGGTAAGCTCTCCGGTGGAACTAGTGGGGGTTGCATCCAACTTGCTCGCTCAAGAAGACCTAGAGCTCGTTTGAGGAGCCTCATCATTGGAATATACAAGCCAAGTTCTATAGTGTGAAGGTCCCCACATAGCTATATGCATGAATGATATCTCTACGGAGTACAAGATATAAGAGGGAGTACGAGTGTGAATCTCTCAAATGGAATAGTAGTGTGCCCCCTTCTCTCTTTTTATTTTCTTTTTCTCTTTTTTCTCTTTTTTTGTATTTTTTTGGTGGTCTCAATGTCTCTTTCTATTTCTCTCATTTGTCCTCTTTGGGATCTTTATTTTTTTTCCTCTTTGGGATCTTTTCCTCACTTTAGGGGCAACACTCTATATATTACAAAAAGTATAGAAGATCTTTCACACTTTACAAAAGTACTCAAATCATAAAGAAGATGTAACTATCATGAAGTATGCAAATGTATGCCTCTGCCAGTGTAGCATGATATGCAATGATACTAGCATGTCATGTAGCAATGATTAGGGCCTGGCCCAACTAGCATGCGGCTCATCGATCGAGCAAGTAGCATGTATGACATGAAGATCAAGTCATGAGAAGGTGGATGTTGCATGGCAATATATCTCGGAAAGGCTATGGAAATTCCTTGATAGGTAGGTATGGTGGCTGTTTTGAGGAAGGATATAAGGGGGTTTATGATGACAGAGCGTATCGTGCCAAGGATTTGGATGTACCGCCGAAGGTGGACGCCAACTCTCGGAGTGAGAAGGAGGCAATGCACGGCACAAGAGAGGCTAGCAAAATATGGGTAGGTGGAAGTGTCAACTTTCGAATAGTCACATTAGTCTGAACAACTCAAGCACTTATTATCGGTAACTCTCAATCTAATAAGGAGGTTTCACAAAGAGACAAGTACCCCGAGGAGGAGTGTATGGGGGTTTGGTTATCCTTGCGCATCCTCGACTCATGGTATGTGAGTGTACTCTAATATTCGATCCCTCCAAAGAGTAGTGATCCATCTAGTAGCTAAAGTTCTCTACTAATTTTGCAAGTTTTGAAAATAAACACGGAATGCCCAAAATACGACATCTATCACTAATAGGCTAAAGCTCTTGACACCAAAAGTCCAAACATTACTCAAAGCAATACCTCAAAACTATTGCAAGTTACTACTAAAAAGAATAGCAACCTCAATTACCTACTTCAAGTCAAGACACAAAACTCAGTGCAACATGCAAACTCTCTAAACAAGATAAACATGAAAACTCAAGAGAGTTCTAGCAACAAACTAAACAAAAATATCTTTAAAAAGACAAGCATAAAAACTAAGAGCTAAACATGACAGTAGCTATGAAAAGATAAAGAACACACACAACAAAGAAATAGGCATGAAAAATCCGATGAAGTGTTCTAGATTTTGAAAGTGGAGCGTGTTTCTCTTCCACACAAAGAAAGCTGGGTTCTAACTTGTTATGAACAGCAAGCAAATCTAAAGAAAACTAAAAATAAAACCTAAGAGCAAGACGCTCCAAGCATAGCACATAACGTATGAAGTGATAAAAATATAGTGAAACGAGAGACGAACTGATAATTGTTGATGGAGAAGGGGATGCACGGGGGCATCCCCAAGCTTAGACGCTTGAGTCTCCTTGAATATTTCTTGGGGATGCATGGGTGCATCCCCAAGCTTGAGTGCTTGACACTCCTGAATCTTCTTTCATCATCTTCCCTCGCACACTTGAAAACTCCCTTCATACATAACTCATCATAATCTGATTAGCGAGGTTAGTACCCATAATAAAATAATTTTTTCTCTACGTGAAATAAGGATATTCTTGAAGAGATACTGTTTCTCAAGAATTCCAAAAAGGTTTTGCAAAGAAAAAGCAAGCTTAAGGTTTGCAAAATGAAGAAAAGGAAAAACAGGACAGAATCTGTGAAAAACAGACCAGCAGGTAGTAAAGAATTTTTTAGGGATACTTCTGTAAGTCAAATCAAAAAACTCGGAACATACGAAAGTTCCGTAATTTTATAGAGCATGCTGTCTAAAAATTTAAGCTCAAAAAGATGAACTGGGATTTTTCTGTGATTTTTCTAGTCACGAGGACAGAATCTATTTTCTGGACAGCATGTCACAACTTTCACTTCCCTTGTCATATGAGTCTATAAATGGCACAACGTTTGAAAAGTAAAGATACAATGATGTTGATACAGTAGTAAAAATCGTCAAGACCACTGAAAACAGAAGAAAAACAAAAGGAAATCCTAAATTCGTTGCGGGCTGCCTCCCGAAAGCGCATCTTTAAAGCCATTAGCTAGGCTTGATGCAAATAGAGGAATCAAAGGTCATCGTAATAATCGGAGTTGTAAATCGATTCAAATGGTTCCTCAACAAGTTCATCCTTGTTTATTTTAGGAAAGGGGTACATATCTTTTTCCTTCCCGCGTAGGCGTATTTGTCCCTTACCTATATCGATGAAGCCTTTTACGGCCCGGAGGAAATTCCTCCCAAGCACTATGTTTCCTTGGTTTGGCTTCATGACGAAGAAATCAACCATTGCAATCCCTTTAAGGAATGCCACTGGTACATCTTTTATCCTTCCCTGGATCTCAGAAATATCTCCATTAGCATGTTCATGATAGGATGACAAATTTTCCATGTTAAATTTTAAAGAATCATAAACAACTTTTGGCATAGTAGAAACCATGGATCCAATGTCACAGAAAGCAAGGAAGTCTTGATTAGAGATGCCAATTCTAACAAAGGGTTCCCAGTCACCATCTAACTCATAAAAATCTTTCTTAATTGGCTAGGGTTTCTTTAGTTCTCTCAAGTCTAGAGCATCCATTCTCTTTTCAATAGTAGTAAGCCTATCTATAACAGTATCAAAACTATGATCATAAACAAAGTAACTAGATAGACCATGTATAATTTCAAGAGTTCTAGCTTCATCACAAGCTAAGGAATCCCCTTAAGCTATAATATCAAGAGAGTGTTTGCACCATCTAAAAATACCATGGTAAAAATTTCTAAGCACAATTTTTATAGGTATCCAAGGCATAATTCTCCTATGTGCATCAGAAATTTTGTCCCGTGCCTTCTTCATATTTTCTCCATCCCTTTGATGGAAATCTAGGACCTCCGACTCCCTCAAAGAACCAAATCCTAACATGCTTGACTGAACAGAAAGGATAACTAAAAGCAAGATAACTATTTTTTTTTGAATTTTGATAAAGGACACTAAAGCAAAAACTGAAAGATAAACTAACAAGACTAAAAAGTAAAGATAAAAGATAGTGTGCAACTCCCCTATCTTGAAGAGTGGAGTCCCCGGCAACAGCGCCAGAAATTGCTTTGATGTCACGAGAGTTTACTTCTCGCCCCTCGTTGGTTACCCAAAGTGGAAGGTGAGATGTAGCGTAGCGGCAATTTACCTTAGCGAAGATGCTAAGGTTGAGTGTCGAACCAATAGGAATCAAACAGATACAAGAAGGTGGATCGACAAGTGATGCGTCGTTTGATAATCACTTGCTTCTCCTGGCCCTGCACACACAACAAATAACTTTGCTTCCCAATGAGTACAGAGGAGTTGTCAATTCCTCCGGCCTTGTCGTTTACAAAGGATCAAACGCACGGGATAATAATGATAGTGATAGCAACGGAAAAGTAAATAAAGCAGTAAATTGATAGTGGGTGTAAACAGTGTTGGAAATATCGACCGGGGTCCCATGATGTTCACTAGTGATGTATCTCTCCCAAAAGACGATAAAATAGCCATGCGAGTTAAACAAATTACAGCTAGGCAATTGACAGGATTATGTGCGCAAACCAATGCTAACTATGCTATAAAGAAAGGAAGAGGCTCAACAACATGGGCAGTACGCTAAGAAAAGTAGACCGAAATCCATCTGCATCTACCTACTAATAATCCACCTTGAGATATCTATCCAGAACATCTCGCTGGTATTAAGTTGTGAATCCCACCCAAAGTGTAAACTCAAAACAACAGACAACTTCATTAAAGAACTGTGCGTAAAGTAAACAATCCTTGCACCCGCAAGTACACGCACCGTTGTTTTCCCCCTTGTGGCAATAGCACATCCCCTAGACTCATGTTTCTGTCACTCAAGCTAGTCATCAGGGGGAATGAACCCACAATCATGCATAACGCTCCCTCTTGGAGTCACTACCTACTACTTGGCAAAGCAATAAACAGCAACGGAGAACATGCAAGAATTACTCAAGAACATAAATATAAAAGAGGAGAATCAAATATATTACTCAAACACAATCTGAACATAATCTCATAATCCATCGGATCCCAGCAAACTCAGCATAGCAACAGCAGAAAGATTACATATGTGCCTCGATCATGTAGGGAATCTCACGAGGTCTAATCCATGAAGAACAAAGAGGGGAGGAGAACATCACATAGCTACTGATCATAGACCCATGGTACAAGGTGGACTACTCACGGTTCATCCGGGAAGCATCCATGGTGGTGGAGAAGCTCCCGGAGGTGGTTCCTCCCTCCGGCAGGGTGCCGGGAAGAGGTCTCCTGGTGCTCCCAATCTTGGAAGCGCGGCGGCGGCGGAACGGAGGAGAGATCGCGAAAAAGGGTTCCCGATAAGGGAGTTTCACGTCACGGGGAATATATGGGCGAAAGGGGGCAGCCATGGGGGCCACCAGGGGTCCAGGCAGCCCCCTGGCGTGGCCCCACCCTAGGGCGCGCCGGGAGGGCGCCTGGGGCCCTGGTGGGTCCCCTCTGCCCCCCCCTCGGTTATTCTCGAAGCTTCTGCAGCGCAGATGTTTTGTTGGATTTTCCCGAATTTTTGGAGCACTTTTAATATGGGGAAAACTTGAAATAGAAAAACAGCAGAAAACAGGAACTGGCACTGGGATGCACTGAGTTAATAAGTTAGTCCAAATATGATCAAAAGTGTATGGAAGTTCATCAATATCATAGGAATGTCACACAAAAGAGGCATGGAGCAAGCAGAAATTATAGATACGTTTTGGACGTATCAGCACCCAATGCACCCCTAGCCCCACAGGATATATTAATGGTGATGCTATGACCTCAACCATAGAAGAGGAAACTCCTATGGCTATAGGAGCTACCAAACAAGTGAGCCTAAAGGACACCACTACCACTTTACTTGATAGTAGTGACCTTGATTTTGATAATTGCACCCTTTCTGAAGTTATTGGTTTCCTTCACAAGATGTCTAGAGACCCCCACGCTATCACACTTAATCTTGCCTTCACGGAGCATATCACTAATGCTCTCATTAAAGCTAGAGAGGAGAAGCTTAGGGTAGAAGCCTCCATACCTAGAAAGCTAGAAGATGGTTGGTATCCTATGATTAAAATTAAGTTGAATAACTTTTCTTGCTATGCTTTATGTGATGTTGGAGCTAGTACCTCCGTTATGCCCAAAAGAATGTATGATATATTTGAATTTAAACCTTTTGATCCTTGTTCTTTTGGTGTTCGTCTTGTTGACTCTTCCGTAAAGAAACCTTTGGGGAAGATCGATGATGTTCTTATCATTGTCAATGACAATTATGTTCCTGTTGATTTTACTATTATGGACATTGAATGTGAACCATCATGTCCAATTATTTTGGGACGCCCTTTTTCGCACCGTGGGTGCTGTTATTGACATGAAAGAGGGGAATATCAAATTACAATTACCTCTCAAGAAAGGGTTGGAACATTTCCCTAGGAAAAAGATTAAGTTGCCTTTTGAGTCCGTCACACGGGCTAGTTATTTTCTTGATAAGACTTGATCTTTTGCTTTAAGCCTAGCTAATGGCTTTAAAGAAGCGCTTTCGTGAGGCAGCCCGCAACGAATTTAGGTTTTCCTTTTTGTTTTTCTTCTATTTTTAGTGGTCTTGATGATTGTTACTACTGTAGCAACATCATTGTATCATTACTTTTCAAGCTTTGTGCCATTTATATCCTCATATGACAAGGGAAGTGAAAGTTGTGACATGCTGTCCAGAAAACAGATTCTATCCTTGTGATGGGAAAAATCATAAAAAAATCCCAATTCATCTTTTTGAGCTTAATTGTTTACACAGCGTGCTCTATATAATCACGGAACTTCCGTATGTTCTGAGGTTTTTGATTTGAGTTGCATAAGTATCCCTAAAAAAATATTTACTACCTGCTGGTCTGTTTTTCATAGATTCTTTCCTGTTTTGCTTTTTCTTCGTTTTGCAAACCTTAAGCTTGCTTTTTCTTTGCAAAAACTTTTTGGAAATCTTGAGAAACAGTATCTCTTAAAGAATATCCTTATTTCCAGTAGAGAAAAATTTACTTTATTGTGGGTACTAACCTCGCTAATCAGATTATGATGAGTTATGTATGAAGGGAGTTTTCAAGTGTGCGAGGGAAGATGATAAATGAAGATTCAGGAGGGTCAAACGCTCAAGCTTGGGGATTCCCCCGTGCACCCCCAAGAAATATTCAAGAAGACTCAAGCATCTAAGCTTGGGGATGCCCCCATGCATCCCCTTCACCATCAACAATTATCAGTTCGTCTTTCGTTCCACTATATTTTTATCACTTCATGTGTTACGTGCTATGCTTGGAGCGCCTTGCTCTTTATTTCCTTTTTAGTTTTCTTTAGCTTTGCTTGCTGTTCATAAAAAGTTAGAACCCAGATTTCTTTGTGTGGGAGAGAAACACGCTCCACTTCACCCTAGAACACAAGATAGGATTTTCCTGCTTATCTTTGTTGTATGTGTTCTTTATCTTTTTCGTAGCTGCTGTCATGTTTAGCTCATAGTTTTCATGCTTATCTTTTTAAGAGCTTTTGTTCAGTTTGTTGCTGGAACTCTCATGAGTTTTCATGTTTATCTTGGTTAGAGAGTTTGCCTGTTGCACTGAGTTTTGTGTCTTGACTTGAAGTAGGTAATTGAGGTTGTTATTCAATTGTAGTAGTAACTTGCAATAGTTTTGAGGTATTTCTATGAGTAATGTTTGAACTTTTGGTGTCAAGAACTTTAGCCTAGTAGTGATAGATGTCATATTTTGGGCAATCCATGTTTATTTTCGAAAAAACTACAAAATTAGTTAAGAACTTTAGCTACTAGATGGATCACTAATCTTTGGAGGGATCGAATATTAGAGTACACTCACGTACCATGAGTCGAGGATGCGCAAGGATAACCAAACCCCCATACACTCCTCCTCAGGGTACTTGTCTCTTTGTGAACCTCATAATTAGATTTAGGGTTGTCGATAATAAGTGCATGAGTTCTTCAGACTAACGTGAGTATTCGAAAGTTGACACTTCCACCTTCTCATATTTTTCTAGCCTCTCCTGTGTCGTGCATTGCCTCCTTCTCACTCCGAGAGTTGGCTTCCACCTTCGCCGGTACATCCAAAACCTTGGCATAATACGCTCTGTCATCATAAGCCTCATTATATCCTTCCTCAAAACAGCCACCATACCTACCTATCAAGGCATTTCCATAGCCTTTCCGAGATACATTGCCATGCAACATCCACCTTCTCATGACTTGATCTTCATGTCATACATGCCACTTGCTTGATCGATGGGCCGCATGCTAGTTGGGCCTTGCCCTAATAATTGCTACATGACGCGCTAGTATCATTGCATATCCTGCTACACTGGCAGAGGCATACATTTGCATACTTCATGGTAGTTTCATTTTCTTTATGTTGAGTACTTTTGTAAAGTGTGAAATATCTTCTATACTTCTTGTAATATATAGATTGTTGCCCCTAAAGTGAGGAAAAGATCCCAAAGAGGACGAAATTAAAAGATCCCAAAGAGGACAAAATTAAAAGATCCCAAAGAGGACAAATGAGAGAAATCGAAAGAGCCATTGAGGCCACCAAAAAAATACAAAAAAATAGAAAAAAAGAGAAAAAGAAATAAAAAGAGAGAAGGGGGCACAGTACTATTCCTTTTGAGAGATCCACACTCGTACTCCATCTTATATCTTGTACTCCATAGAGATTATCATTTATGCATATAGCTATGTGGGGACCTTCACACTATAGAACTTGGCTTGTATATTCCAATGATGAGCCTCCTCAAATGAGCTTTAGGTCTTCTTGAGCAAGAAAGTTGGATGCACCCCCACTAGTTCCGTTGGAGGCTTGCCTTAGCTCATATGTTCATCCGTTGCATGGCAATCCCTACTCCTCACATCATATCTATCATTTGGCTTTCTCTCGCCTATGATTTTCCTCATTGATGTGAGCCTTTCACACCTTTTTTTTCTTCCTCCTCCATAATTTTTCTCTCTTTGCCATCTTAAGAATCAACTTTATTGCTTATGCTGTTTCATTGCATGAGTGCTCAAAATATCGAAAGGGAGTGGATCATTTTGACTTGTACCTGCTAGTGGTCTGGGGATGAGTCAAGATAAGATTCCAAAGAAGACCAAGTGTCAAAAATTTAGTAGATTAAGTTCTCAACAATAAGAACTATGTTTTACTCTCTCGTATATCCCTATCCCCTTTCTTGCACGCAAACACCATTTGGAGACATTCGAGTCACGGACAGCGAGAGCTCTTGCACCTTTATGTTCTTATGTTGCTTGTTTTAATGCTAACAGAGACTCTTGCCTGTTATGACTTGAATTGAATTACATGACTTGATTTCTTTACTTAAAAGATCTTATATGGTTGGTAGCATGTCACCACAGAAATTATATTTGTTATCATTTACCTACTCGAGGACGAGCAGGAATTAAGCTTGGGGATGTTGATACGTCCAAAACGTATCTATAATTTCTTCTTGCTCCATGCTTCTTTTGTGTGATATTGCTATGATATTGATGAACTTCCATACACTTTTGATCATATGTGGACTAACATATTAACTCAGTGCACCCCAGTGCCAGTTCCTGTTTTCTGTTGTTTTTGTATTTCAGGTTTTCCCATTACTTAAAGTGCCAGAAAAATTCCGGGAAAAATATAGGAAAAATCAGCGTACAGGAAGCTTCGGGAAGAGCCCAAGTGGGGCCAGAGGGGAGCCAGGGGTGGCCCAGGCGGCCACTTGGCGCAGCCACCCCCTAGGCCGCGCCAAGGGGGCGCCTGGGGCCCCTGGTCCACCTCTGGCTGCCCCCTTCGCCTATATATCCCTCTCGTCCCGAAACCCTCGAGGACGGAACCCTTTTTCGCGATCTCTCCTCTGTTCCGCCGCCGCTGCGCTTCCAAGACCGGGAGCACCAGGAGCCCTCTTCCCGGCACCCTGCTGGAGGGAGGAACCACCTCCGGGAGCTTCTCCACCACCATGGATGCTTCCGGATGAACCGTGAGTAGTCCACCTTGGACCATGGGTCCATGATCAGTAGATATGTGATGTTCTCCTCCCCTCTTTGTTCTTCATGGTTTAGACCTTGTGAGCTGCCCTACATGATCGAGGCACTTACATAATCTTTCTGTTGTTGCTATGCTGAGTTTGCTGGGATCTGATAGACTATGAGACTATGTTCAGATTGTGTTTGAGTAATATATTTGATTCTCCTCTTTTATATTTATGTTCTTGAGTAATTCTTGCATGTTCTCCGTTATTGTTTATTGCTTTGGCCAAGTAGTAGGTAGTAACTCCAAGAGGGAGCGTTATGCATGATTATGGGTTCATGCCCCCTGATGACTAGCTTGAGTGACAGAAACATGAGTCTAGGGGATGTGCTGTTGCCACAAGGGAGAAAACAACGGTTCTTGTACTTGCGGGTGCAAGGATTGTTTACTTTACGCAAAGTTCTTTAATGCAGTTGTCTGTAGCTTTGAGTTTACACTTTGGGTCGGATTCGCAACTTAATACCAGCGAGATGTTCTGGATAGATATCCCAAGGTGGATGATTAGTGATACACGAGATAATACTCGCCCCTCGTTGGTTACCCCAAGTGGAAGGTGAGATGTAGCGTAGCGGCAAATTTCCCTTGGCGAAGATGCTAAGGTTGAGTATCGAACCAGTACGACTCCAACGGATACAAGTAGGTGGTGAAGTGAACAATTGGCGCCGTTGACAATCTAAGGATTGCTAACTTCACTTGGACCTGCACACACAACAGATAGCTTTGCTCCCAAAGAGTACAGAGGATTTGTCAATTCCTCCGGCCTTGTTGTTTACAAAGGATAAAACGCACGGGATAATAATGATAGTGATAGCTATGGAAAAGTAAATACTGAAAGTAAATTGAAGGTGTAAACAGTGTTGGTAATATGGACCAGGGTCCTATGATGTTCACTAGTGATGTCTCTCTCCCAAAAGACGATAAAATAGCCATGCGAGGTAAACAAATTACAGATGGGCAATTGATAGGATTATGTGCGCAAACCAATGCTAATTATGTTGTGCAGAAAGGAAGAGGCTCAAAAGCACGAGCGGTACGCCAAGACAAGTAGACCGAAATCCATCTCCATCTACCCACTAATCATCCACCTTGAGATATCTATCCAGAACATCTCGCTGGTATTAAGTTGCGAATCCCACCCAAAGTGTAACATCAAAGCAATAGACAACTGCATTAAAGAACTTTGCGTAAAGTAAACAATCCTTGCACCCGCAAGTACAAGCACTATTGTTTTCCCCCTTATGGCAACAACACATCCCCTAGACTCATGTTTCTGTCACTCAAGCTAGTCATCGGGGGGCATGAACCCACAATCATGCATAACGCTCCCTCTTGGAGTCACTACCTACTACTTGGCCAAAGCAATAAACAACAACGGATAAAATGCAAGAATTACTCAAGAACATAAATATAAAAGAAGAGAATCAAATATATAACTCAATCACAATCTGAACGTAATCTCATAATCCATCGGATCCCAGCAAACTCAACATAGCAACATCAGAAAGATTACATAAGTGCCTCGATCATGTAGGGCGAGGAGAACATCACATAGCTACTGATCATAGACCCATGGTCCAAGGTGGACTACTCACGGTTCATCCAGGAAGCATCCATGGTGGTGGAGAAGCTCCCGGAGGTGGTTCCTCCCTCCGGCAGGGTGCCGGGAAGAGGTATTCTGGTGCTCCCGATCTTGGAAGCGCGACGGCGGCGGAACAGAGGAGAGATCGCGAAAAAGGGTTCCGTCGCCAAGGGTTTCTCGTCAAGGGGAATAAATAGGCGAAAGGAGGCAGCCAAAGGTGGGCCAGGGGCTCTAGGAGCCCCCCTGGCGTGGCCAGGGGTGGGGTCGCGCCCTCTGGCCGCCTGGGGCCCCCCTGGCTCCCCTCTGTCCCCTCTTGGGCTCTTCGCGAAGCTTCCGGTGCGCTAATTTTTTCTATATTTTTCCCGGAATTTTTCTGGTACTTTTAATAAGGGGGAAACCTGAAATAGAAAAATAGCAGAAAACAGGAACTGGCACTGGGGTGCACTCAACTAATAGGTTAGTCCAAATATGATCAAAAGTGTATGGAAGTTCATCAATATCATAACAATATCACACAAAAGAGGCATGGAGCAAGCAGAAATTATACATACATTTTGGACGTATCAATATCCCCAAGCTTAATTCATGCTCGTCCTCGAGTAGGTAAATGATAAAGGCATAATTTCTGTAGTGACATGCTAACAACCACATAAGAACTTTGTAAGTTAAGCAATCAAGGCATGTAATTCAATTCAAGTCATAACAAGCAAGCGTCTATATTTAGCATTCAAACAAGCAACATAAGAACATAAAGGTGCAAGAGCTCTCGTTGTCCGTGACTCGAATGTCTCCAAATGGTGTTTGCGTGCAAGAAAGGGGATAGGGATATACGAGAAAAAGTATTTTTATGTTGAGAACTCAATCTACTAAAGTTTCACACTTGGTCTTCTTTGGAATCTTATCTTGACTCATTCCCAGACCACTAGCCAGGTACAAGTAAAAATGATCCACTCCTTTTCGACATTTTGAGCACTCATGCAATGGATGAGCGTAAGCAAGAAAGTTGACACTTAGGATGGCAAAGAGGGAATAAGGTGGAGGAGGAAGACAAGAAGGTGTGAAAGGCTCACATCAATGAGGACAATCATAGGCGAGAGAAAGCCAAATGATAGATATGATGTGAGGAGTAGGGATTGCCATCCAACGGATGCACATATGAGCTAAGGTAAGCTCTCCAATGGAACTAGTGAGGGTGCATCCAACTTGCTTGCTCAAGAATACCTAGAGCTCATTTGAGGAGTCTCATCATTGGAATATACAAGCCAAGTTCTAAAGTGTGAAGGTCCCCACATAGCTATATGCATGAATGATAATCTCTATGGAGTACAAGATATAAGAGGGAGTACGAGTGTGGATCTCTCAAAAGGAATAATAGTGTGCCCCCTTCTCTCTTTTTATTTCTTTTTCTCTTATTTTCTAATTTTTTGTATTTTTTGGTGGCCTCAATGGCTCTTTCTATTTCTCTCATTTGTCCTCTTTGGGATCTTTTAATTTTGTCCTCTTTGGGATCTTTTGATTTTTCCACTTTGGGATCTTTTCCTCACTGTAGGGGCAACACTATATATATTACAAGAAGTATAGAAGATCTTTCACACTTTACAAAGTACTCAAATCATAAAGAAGATCTAACTATCATGATGTATGCAAATGTATGCCTCTGCCAGTGTAGCAGGATATGCAATGATACTAGCGCTTCATGTAGCAATGATTAGGGCAAGGCCCAACTAGCACGCGGCTCATCGATCAAGCAAGTAGCATGTATGACATGAAGATCAAGTCATGAGAAGATGGATGTTGCATAGCAATATATCTCGGAAAGGCTATGGAAATGCCTTGATAGGTAGGTATGGTGGCTGTTTTGAGGAAGGATATAAGGAGGTTTATGATGACAGAGCGTAGCATGCCAAGGGTTTGGATGTATCGGCAAAGGTGGACGCTAACTCTCGGAGTGAGAAGAAAGCAATGCAGGGCACATGAGAGGCTAGAAAAATATGGGAAGGTGGAAGTGTCAACTTTCGAATACTCACATTAGTCCGAAGAACTCATGCACTTATTATCGGTAACTCTCAATCTAGTAAGGAGGTTCACAATGAGAGAAGTACCCCGAGGAGGAGTGTATGGGGGTTTGGTTATCCTTGCGCATCCTCGACTCATGGTATGTGAGTGCACTCTAATATTCGACCCCTCAGAAGAGTAGTGATCCATCTAGTAGCTAGAGTTCTCAACTAATTTGTAGGTTTTTGAAAATAAACACGGATTGACCAAAATACGACATCTATCACTAATGGGCTAAAGCTCTTGACACCAAAAGTCCAAATATTACTCAAAACAACACCTCAAAACTATTGCAAGTTACTACTACAAAAATAATAGCAACCTCAATTACCTACTTCAAGTCAAGGCACAAAACTCAGTGCAACAAGAAAACTCTCTAAACAAGATAAGCATGAAAACTCAAGAGATTTCTAGCAACAAACTAAACAAAATCTCTTTGAAAAGATAAGCATGAAAGCTAAGAGCAAAACATGACAGCAGCTATGAAAAGATAAAGAACACACACAGCAAAGATAAGCATTCAAAAGTCCTATGATGTGTTCTAAATTTTGGAAGTGGAGCGTGTTTCTCTCCCACACAAAGAAAGCTGGGTTCTAACTTGTTATGAACACCAAGAAAAGCTAAAGAAAACTAAAAATGAAACCTAAGAGCGAGACGCTCCAAGCATAGCACATAACGCATGAAGTGATAAAAATATAGTGAAACGAGAGACGAACTGATAATTGTCGATGGAGAAAGGGATGCACGGGGGCATCCCCAAGCTTAGACGCTTGAGTCTCCTTGAATATTTCTTGGGGATGCATGGGGGCATCCCCAAGCTTGAATGCTTGACACTTCTTAATCTTATTTCATCATCTTCCCTCGCACACTTGAAAACTCCCTTCATACATAACTCATCATAATCTGATTAGCGAGGTTACCACCCATAATAAAATAATTTTTTCTCTACGGGAAATAAAGATAATCTTGAAGATCTAATGTTTCTCAAGATTGCCAAGGAGTTTTTGCAAATAAAAAGCAAGCTTAAGGTCTGCAAAATGAAGAAAAGGAAAAACATGACAGAATATGTGAAAAACAGACCAGCAGGTAGTAAAGAATTTTTTAGGGATACTTCTTCAACTCAAATCAAAAAACTCAGAACATACGAAAGTTTCGTAATTGTATAGATAATGCTGCGTAAAAAACTCAGCTCAAAAAGATGAACTGGGATTTTTCTCTGATTTTTCTAGTCACGAGGACAGAATCTGTTTTCTGGACAACATGTCACAACTTTCACTTCCCTTGTCGTATGAGGCTATAAAAGGCACAAAGCTTGAAAAGTAAAGATACAATGATGTTGCTACAGTAGTAACAATCATCAAGACCACTAAAAACAGAAGAAAAACAAAAAGGAAATCCTAAATTCGTTGCGGGCTGCCTCCAAAAAGCGCTTCTTTAAAGCCATTAGCTAGGCTTAATGCAAGAGATCAAGTTTTTTCAAGAAAATAACTAGCCCGTGTGACGGACTCAAAAGGAAACTTAATCTTTTTCCTAGGGAAGTGTTCCATCCCTTTCTTGAGAGGTAATTGGAATTTATAATCCCTTCTTTCATATCAATAACAGCACCCACGGTGTGAAGAAAAGGACGTCCCAAAATAGTTGGACAAGAAGGTTCACATTCAATGTCCATAATAGTAAAATCAACGGGAACATAATTGTCATTGACAATGATAAGAACATCATCTATCTTCCCCAAAGGTTTATTTACGGAAGAATCGACGAGACGAACACCAAAATAACAAGTATCAAAAGGTTTCAATTCAAATATATCATACATTCTTTTGGGCATAACGGAGGTACTAGCTCCAACATCACATAAAGCATAGCAAGAAAAGTTATTCAACTTAATTTTAATCATAGGATCCCAACCATATTCTAGCTTTCAAGGTATGTAGGCTTCTACCCTAAGCTTCTCCTCCCTAGCTTTGATGAGAGCATTACTGATATGCTCCGTGAAGGCAAGATTAAGTGTGCTAGTGTGGGGGTCTCTAGACATCTTGTGAAGGAAACGAATAACTTCAGAAAGAGTGCAATTATCAAAATCAAGGTCACTACTATCAAGAAGAGTAGTAGTGGTGTCCTTTAGGCTCACTTGTTTGGTAGCTTCTATAGTCATAGGAATTTCTTCTTCTACGGTTGAGGTCATAGCATCACCATTAATAGGTCCTATGGGACTAGGGGTGCATTGGGTGCTAAGAGTTTGGATATCCTCAACCACTTGGATAGTAGCAAAAACATGGTGTGTAGGAAGGCTCTTAATTCTATCTTCTTCCTCCTTTTCTCTAGCCCATCTCTCTTTGAGTTTAGCCATCATCCTAATGTTTTCATTAATTTGCAATTGGATAGCATTCGTAGGAGTGACCTTCCTCTCCTCAAGGGGAGAAGTTCTAATTTTAAGCAATTCTACTTCATGGGCTAAATTGTCTACCTTCGACGAGAGGGTATCTAGTTTGTCTAGTTTTTCCTCTACACTCTTGTTGAAGTCTTTTTGGGTAGTGATAAAGTTTTTAAGCATACTCTCTAATTCAGAAGTGGAGTTTTTGGTGCTAGGATAAGTGTTGTTGTTTCCATAGTTGTTGGAGGGGAACGGTCTAGGATTGCTACCAAAGTTACTCCTATAAGCATTGTTGTTGAAGTTGTTTCTAGAGATAAAGTTCACATCTACTTGATCCTGAGCAATCAAAGAATTTCAAGGAACATTTTGAGGATCAATAGGAGATTGCTTGGTAAGTAGAGACATAATCAAGTCAACTTTTTCATTTAGGGAGGAGATCTCCTCGACAGAGTTTACCTTCCTACATGTTGGAGCTCTTTCGGTGTGCCATTGGGAATAGTTGGTCATCATCTCATCGAGAAGTTTTGTGGCAGCACCAAGTGTAGTTGACATAAAGGTTCCTCCCGCGGCCGAATCTAGCAAGTTCCGCGAGGTAAAGTTCAAGCCTGCATAAAAAGTCTGGATAACCATCCAAGTAGTCAAACCATGCGTAGGGCAATTCTTAACAAGAGATTTCATGCGTTCCCAAGCTTGGGCAACGTGTTCATTATCCAATTGTTTAAAATTCATAATAAAGCTCCTCAACTGGATAATCTTAGTAGGGGGATAGTACTTCCCGATAAAAGCATCCTTGCACTTATCCCAAGAATCTATGCTATTCTTAGGCAAGGATTGAGACCAGATTTTAGCTTCATCCCTTAAAGAGAAAGGAAAAAGCTTAAGCTTAACAATACCACCATCTACTTCTTTGTACTTTTGCATATCACAAAGCTCAATAAAATTAATTAAATGCAAAGCAGCATCATCTCTAGCACCAGAGAATTGATCTTTCATAACAAGGTTCAGCAAAGCAGGTTTAATCTCATAAGAAGGTGCTAAAGTAGCAGGTGTAGCAATAGGAGTGCAGATAAAGTCACTGTTGTTGTGACTAGTGAAGTCACACAACTTGGTGTTCTCGGAGGAACCCATAGTAGCAGCAAGCAAGATAACTATTTTTTGATTTTTGATAAAAGACACTAAAGCAAAAACTGAAAGGTAAACTAACAAGACCAATTATTTAAAGATAAAAGATAGTGTGCAACTCCCCTATCTTGAAGAGTGGAGTCCCCGGCAACGGCGCCAGAAATTTTCTTGATACACGAGATAATACTCGCCCCTCGTTGGTTACCCCAAGTGGAAGGTGAGATGTAGCGTAGCGGCAAATTTCCCTTAGCGAAGATGCTAAGGTTGAGTATCGAACCAGTAGGACTCCAACGGATACAAGTAGGTGGTGAAGTGAACAATTGGCGCCGTTGACAATCTAAGGATTGCTAACTTCACTTGGACCTGCACACACAACAGATAGCTTTGCTCCCAAAGAGTACAGAGGATTTGTCAATTCCTCCGGCCTTGTTGTTTACAAAGGATAAAACGCACGGGATAATAATGATAGTGATAGCTATGGAAAAGTAAATACTGAAAGTAAATTGAAGGTGTAAACAGTGTTGGTAATATGGACCAGGGTCCTATGATGTTCACTAGTGATGTCTCTCTCCCAAAAGACGATAAAATAGCCATGCGAGGTAAAAAAATTACAGATGGGCAATTGACAGGATTATGTGCGCAAACCAATGCTAATTATGTTGTGCAGAAAGGAAGAGGCTCAAAAGCACGAGCGGTAAATTTCCCTTAGCGAATGTGCTAAGGTTGAGTATCGAACCAGTAGGACTCCAACGGATACAAGTAGGTGGTGAAGTGAACAATTGGCGCCGTTGACAATCTAAGGATTGCTAATTTCACCTGGACCTGCACACACAACAGATAGCTTTGCTCCCAACGAGTACAAAGGAGTTGTCAATTCCTCCGGCCTGGTTGTTTACAAAGGATAAAACGCACGGGATAATAATGATAGTGATATCTACGGAAAAGTAAATACTGAAACTAAATTGAAGGTGTAAACAGTGTTGGTAATATGGACCAGGGTCCTATGATGTTCACTAGTGATGTCTCTCTCCTAAAAGACGATAAAATAGCCATGCAAGGTAAACAAATTACAGCTGGGCAATTGATAGGATTATGTGCGCAAACTAATGCTAATTATGCTGTGCAGAAAGGAACAGGCTCAAAAGCACGGGCGATACGCCAAGACAAGTAGACCGAAATCCATCTGCATCTACCCACTAATCATCCACCTTGAGATATCTATCCAGAACATCTCACTGGTATTAAGTTGCGAATCCCACCCAAAGTGTGAACTCAAAGCAACAGACAACTGCATTAAATAATTTGCGTAAAGTAAACAATCCTTGCACCCGCAAGTACAAGCACCGTTGTTTTCCCCCTTGTGGCAACATCACATCCCCTAGACTCATGTTTCTGTCACTCAAGCTAGTCATCGGGGGGAATGAACCCACAATCATGCATAACGCTCCCTCTTGGAGTCACTACCTACTACTTGGCCAAAGCAATAAAAAGCAACGGAGAACATGCAAGAATTACTCAAGAACATAAATATAAAAAAAGGGAATCAAATATATAACTCAATCACAATCTGAACATAATCTCATAATCCGTCGGATCCCAGCAAACTCAACATAGCAACAGCAGAAAGATTACATAAGTGCCTCGATCATGTAGGGCAGCTCACGAGGTCTAATCCATGAAGAACAAAGAGGGGAGGAGAACATCACATAGCTACTGATCATAGACCCATGGTCCAAGGTGGACTACTCACGGTTCATCCGGGAAGCATCCATGGTGGTCGAGAAGCTCCCTGAGGTGGTTCCTCCATCCGGCAGGGTGCCGGGAAGAGGTCTTCTGGTGCTCCCGATCTTGGAAGCGCGACGGCGGCGAAACAGAGGAGAGATCGCGAAAAAGGGTTCCGTCCCCGAGGGTTTCTCGTCACGGGGAATAAATAGGCGAAAGGCGGCAGCCAGAGGTGGGCCAGGGGCTCCAAGCGCCCCCCTGGCGAGGTGGGCCAGGGGCTCCAGGCGCCCCCCCTGGCGCGGCCAGGGATGGGGCCGCGCCGACTGGCCGCCTGGGGCCCCCCTTGCTCTCCTCTGGCCCCTCTCGGGCTCTTCGCGAAGCTTACCGTATGCTGATTTTCCTATATTTTTCCCGGATTTTTTCTGGTACTTTTAATAAGGGGGGGAACCTGAAATAGAAAAACAGCAGAAAACAGGAACTGGCACTGGGGTGCACTGAGTTAATAGGTTAGTCCAAATATGATCAAAAGTGTATGGGCGTTCATCAATATCATAGCAATATCACACAAAAGAGGCATGGAGCAAGAAGAAATTATAGATACGTTTTGGACGTATCAATTAGTAGGTAGATGCAGATGGATTTCGGTCGACTTGTCTTGGCGTACCGCCCATGATTAGCATAGTTAGCATTGGTTTGCGCACATAATCTTGTCAATTGCCCAGCTGTAATTTGTTTACCTTGCATATCTATTTTATCGTCTTTTGGGAGAGAGACATCACTAGTGAACATCATGGGACCCTGGTCCATATTTCCACCACTGTTTACACCCGCTATTTATTTTCTTCTTTATTTCCTTTTCTTTTGTTATCACTATCATTATTATCCCGTGTGTTTGATCCTTTGTAAAAAACAAGGCCGGAGGGATTGACAACTTCTCTGTACTCGTTGGGAGCAAAGTTATCTGTTGTGTGTGCAGGTCCACGTCAACCGCCTAATTGCTGGCGTCGTTGTCACCTTCCTATCGTTGTCGGAGTCCTAATGGAGACAAACCTTGGTATCTTCACCGAGGGCAATTTGTTGTTGTCTACATCTCAACCTTCCACTTTGGGTAACCAACGAGGGGCGAGAAGCCATCAGTAGGTTAGTCCAAATATGATCAAAAGTGTATGAAGTGTATCTAGATCATGGCAATATCACACAAAACATGCATGGAACGAGCAGAAATTATCGATACATTTGAGACGTATCATATGGCAACATAGAATTCAAGATATGAAATAATATTCTAGTGCTAGATATTACTAGCCATGGTGAAATTTAGTAGTAGTATTAGCTTTTATTCACAAATAATGCCCACTCTAAGGGTATGTTTTTTGTATGAAACTTAATTGTCGATATAACAATATTATATTATTTATATCTAGTTGTCAGGATGGTTTACTGTAAATTTTGAAACACATTTAAGCCTAACCCACTTCCTATGCATAGGCATCTTGTTAGAAAATAAATCAAAGAAGCACAAAGTGACATGCATAGCAAGATGGAAAAAGAACAACTTCAAAACTTTCATCATAAAGAGAGGTGTTTTTGTAACATAAGAGTTTCTACAACCAAACTTTCCTCTCTCAAAATAATTTTCAGTAGAATCATGAACAACATAAAAAATATAAATATCACATAAAGCATGTTGTTCATGATCTTCAAGCACACGTGTGTAGTTTTCAACATGGTCTTTAGGAACACAGGATAAATGCAACCCATCACATTGAGCCTCAACAAGAGCACAGTTCTGCGGAATATGAGTTGGAGATTTCAAAAGGATAATAGGACAATCAAGTGTGGGTGCAATAGCAACAATTTCATGCTTAACATAAGGAACTATAGCAAGTTCATCTTCGCAAGCATGATCCATATTGGCATCATGACCATCAACAAAGCAAGTATTAAGTGAATCAGAAAGGGAAGTATCAAGTGAGTCATCGGAATCATGGGATTCCTCATCAAAGCAATCATTAGCCTCTTCTTAGGCATGTAACAGCCCAGTTTTCACAAAAATTAAAATTTTTGTTTTCGGTGTGAATTGTTTGATTGTCTGATTTGTTTGCGGTGTTTGCATCCCCGATTTATCGATCGGCGATTATTCCCCCCCCCCCTCTTATCTCGTACCGGACGGAGACCGACCTTGCCACCCTGACACTCGACCTTTGCGACACCGGGTTTCACCCGATCACCGTCACGAAAATCGCACGAGACCAGCCGTAGCCAATGGAACGAAAAAACCCCGTTTAATAATTAAACAGGATATTTTAATAGCGCGCCGGAAAGTGTTCTCGGAACGGTTCCAGCGCGAGGTGAACGCCTCCGGCTCGACGCGTTGATCGCGCAGTTCGAAGTTTTACCTGAATCGAAGGTACTTCGGACCCCCGGCGGCCAAAAACGTAAACACCGCGCGCGCGAAAGAAAAACCGGGGATGTTTTTGCAAACTGCCAGCCACCTGGGCTATATAAAGACCACCACACTCCCACCCATTTCTAGGGTTTCCCTAGCCACAAAAATTGCAGCCACCCCCCTGAGTTTGCTCAGATCTGCCCAAATAGACCCCAAAAATCGAAACCCTAGCCCCCCCTCAGATCCAACAGCTCAGATCTGAGCCACGCAGCACCAGCAGCCTCCCCATCTCTCTCTCCTCTCCCCTGCCATGGAGAAGCAGCCGCCGCCTCCCCGGCCGGCGAGCCGCCGGAGCAGCTGTCGCGGACGCGGCCCGGTGACCTCCTCTCCCGCGCCAGCCTCCTCCCCTCCTTCCTCTCGTTCTCACCTCTATCCTCTCTCGTTTTCAACAGGGATCCGCCGCTGCCATCTCCATGACCGGCCGGCCTCGAGCTCGCGCCGCCGCATCGCCCCGGACCCTCTCGCGACGGAGCCGCACCTACCCTGCACTCCGGCGCCGCCCCTCGTCGCCACGCTCCCACCGCACGGCCGTCGGAGGCTGGCCGGCGAGCGCCGCCGCCGCGGTCGACCCTGCTCGGGATCGATCCCGATCGGGAGCAGGCGGGCCGCCGCCAACCGCCCTGGGCCGGCCTCCTCCTCCCAGGCCCAGACTCCCCGGCCCACTTCCACGCCAGCCTAGGCCGCCAGCCTCCTCTCACGCCACCTGTTGGGCCTGGCCCAATAGGTGAGGCCCGTACCATTTTTTTTCCTCCCGCGCCCTTGAAAGTGCAATATATCGACCAGAGGGGGGGTGAATGGGAGATTTTCAATTTTACTACCAGATTTTGGTTTTCTTCAGGACTGAAGCAATCATGAAGCTAAAGAAAATCATGAAGCTGAAGAAGTAACCAAAATCATGAAGAAATAAAACTTCACAGAATGTAATCATTAGGGCAGCTCATCATAATGCAACAGAAATAAATCAATTCAGATAAGCAGAAGTGCTTCAGATGCATAGTATGAAGACAAAGAGCAGAGGGAGAGTTGAAGCATATCATATCAAATACTGAAGCTTAAGAGGTTGAAGAGATAGCACCAGAGATTGAAGACATTGGTTTGGTAGACCAGTTCAAGTTGCTGTGACAACTCTACGTCTGGTTGGAGAGGCTGAGATTCAACTCAGAAGACATAGTCTTCACCTTGTTCTCCTTGAACTAAAGTCCTCAGACTCCGTCCAATAACTCAGGTGAGTCTTCAAGGTAGACTCCCGAAACCTTCACAGACTCAGTCACTCTGGGAAGTCACAATTGCATCTTGACTTCCTCAGACTGAAGACTTCTACACCGGCTGGAAGATCACAGTCTTCAAGAGAAAAAAGCTTCGGATCACTCGAACCGACTTCCTCAGAAATGCTCAACTACTCAGGCTGGTGATTTTCCTCACATAGGTTCTTCAGTTTGCTCAGAGGTGGGTTGCTCACAGATGACAAGTGTCAGTTTTTCTCTCGGAGCAGCCAACCCACAAATGGGGCTGGGGGTGGCTATTTATAGCCGCGGAGCAACCCGAGGTGAAAGGACATAAATGCCCATGCATGCAATTACTCTCATGCCCTCGGAAATGACCGTTGCTTGACCAGTTCTAGCCTCTCACCACGTAACACGTGGCACGGTCAAAGTATTCTCTCTCCAGACTCCTCAACCGAAGTTAGTTACCTCAGTGTCCTGAAGAACAACGTCTCAGACACATGAGGACTGAACTTCTACTGCAGGAGATAACACTCTCTTCAGGAGAACTGCACTTGCAGTCTCCAGACTCCTCAACCGAAGTTAGTTACCTCAGTGTCCTGAAGAACAACGTCTCAGACACATGAGGACTGAACTTCTACTGCAGGAGATAACACTCTCTTCAGGAGAACTGCACTTGCAGTCTCCAGACTCCTCAACCGAAGACAGATTCCTCAGTGTCCTGAAGAACAACGTCTCAGACACCCGAGGAACTGAACTTCTACTACAGGAGATTTATCTCAGGGTTTTTCTTCAGGATTCCTAACTGAGCACTTCCTCAGACCTTCGGAACTCGTTTTCTTCAACCCCTCCAACAGTGCGGTGTTTTCCTATGACTCAAGAAGTATAAAAAGTCTTAGCGAAGACTACGCTTCAACTTCTTCTTCAGCGCGAACTTCCTCAGGATCGTCTTCAGCTTCAGCTTCAACCGAACGCTTCAGGATCCTGTTTCCTCAGGATTTCGCGCGACTTCATTCTTCAGGAAACGCACCGTTTTTTTTTCAATGTTCCTCAACATTTTGGGGGGTCGACATTGGTGGTTAAACACCTCATCAGGGACTGTTCTCCTGTGTATACTCACAAACACATCAGTCCCTTAACCGTTTTGTCATCGAACTCCAAAACCTCAAGGGGAGGGCACTTGATGCACTTACAATCTCCCCCCTTTTTGGTGATTTGATGACAATCAGGTTAAGCTTCAACGGGGATAAAATTATGAGTTTGAAGAATTAAAAAAACTTTGAAGAACTTTTTTAACATTAAGCTGGATATAATGAAGCTCCCCCTGAGGATATGCATATAAGTTGAAGAATGTTTTAATATCTAAAGCATTTTTAGGTATATGAGGAGCTCCCCCTATATCCAGGCATTTCTGAAGCAGTGCATGTTATGAAGTGTTTGAGGAAATTAAACAACGCATTAAGAGAGGTGTTTGCAGAGAAAATCACATGCATATATAATAAACTTGAGGAAATAGCATGTGGTAACTGAGGAATAGTATCAGGCAAACACCAAAATTACAGTTTACAACTCATTACAAAAAAAATCTGAAGAACGAGAGTTGTAACTGAAGAACCCCATAACTAAAACCCGCTTGAAGACTAACAGATTTCTCCCCCTTTGTCATAAAATGATCAAAAAGGGAAAAACTGAAGCTAGCGCCCCTTTGAAGTTGCTTCAAGGCTGAGGTGAGTCACGCCTGAGGCAATCCGTTGCAGTTTGAGGGCAGCCAGCTGTGTCTTCAGCTTCTTCAGCAGTCATCTCCTGGTTTGAAGAATAAGAATCCATTGCCGGAGGAGGAGTTGTGCAGCGTCTGAATTGCCTTGGGGGTCTGATTGCAGGAATTGGAGACTGTTGAAGCTCCAGCTTTGCAAGGTCTTCAGTGGTGATTACTTCTCTCATCAGGGCATCAAGATGTTGATATGTATGATGAGCATACGGATGCACTTTCTTTACTGAAGAATGCGTGTGAGCCATGTAGCTGAGGATTTCAGTAAACTGACGCTTCACCCAATCATGATTACGATCAACTTTCTGATGAAGACTAATCAGAAGCTCTCGTTCAGTCATCACTCGAGCCTGAGTTGTATCCTCAGTTGAGGCATGAGTTCTGGTTTCATCAGTTGTGCGAGACTGAGGATGACGAATGTTTCCACCGAGGGAATTGGTCGGGAGAACTTCTTCATAGAAGATGCCTTTGCCTTTGTCATTTGAAGCAATAGTATGCTGAAGCACTTCGACAGGCGGCAGATAAGTCCTGTGATTCGGGTGATCAGATTGGAAATCAATTCCAGTCACGGCTCGGATGAGCTTCATGATCCAAGGCGCATATGGCTTCAGGATATGAGGATTCTGTGCAGCATCAACCATAGTTCTGAAGAAGAAGTCAGGGACGTTGATTGGCCCAGACATGCAAAGGTTGTGGAGTATGTTCTTCATGATTCCAATGACTTCTTCAGCAGTGGATTCATAGCCTTTAATGGGGCAGAAGGTCTTCGCCAGAATCCGATACAAAGTACTTGGCAGATACAGAAGCTCAGAGACTGGAAACTTTGTGCGAGCTGGGGCTTCAGGGGCCTGAGGTTTCATTAGCATGTTCATCAGGTCATCTCAAAGAATTTGAGCCCCATAGGAGCAAGCAGCTGGAGAAGTGCACTGAGGCAACTCAAGAATATCAATTGCTTCAGGAACAGTGATGGTGTAGTGATGATGCTCAGTCATCCACTCGAGGATCGAGGTGTTGATATCCATAGGATTTCCTGAAACATACAACGTGGCATAAAACTGAAGCACAAGCTCTTCATTCCAGTGTATGCATTCAGAGCAGAACTGAAGCAGCTTGGCATGATGAAGATCCTGAAGCACATAGTTGAAGCAGGGAAGGGCTTCCATATCCATCAGAGGAATGTGCTTGTGAGGAAACAGTTTGTTTTGCTTGTAGAGCACTGAAGCATAATAGTTCTTCTGAGTGGCAGTCCAGAACCTCAGCAGCTTTCGAGGCGGAGCAGAGTGATATGGATTTTGAATCCCCTCTTGAAAGAAACTCATGGCGTTGAAGAAATCAGTAGCATCAAAGCTTGGAGTATCATCAGCTTCAAGGTCACGGAAGAATGGTCGCTTCTGCTTCGGACACAAGGAACGAGCTTGAACTGGGCCTTGAGGTGGGGAAGGCGCTTGAGGCACTTCAATCTGAAGAGTAGCTTGAGGCTGAGGCGGAGTCGCTGCAGATGCATCAGGCACAGATGTGTTGATGTCCTTGGGGAGACAAGGTGATGTGGCCTGTTTGTCTTCAGAGCCATCCTTTGAGGCTTCAGCATTTGTACTGTTTTCTGCTTCAGGAGGGGCATTTGTGCTTTGTTCGGCTTCAGCTGCAGTTTCAGCAGCAGGTGGGTCTGGCTGAGGATCAGCAGTTGTAGTGTCAACTGCATCAGTATCAGTGGTAGTTTTTGCTGCAGCATTAGTATTAGCAGCAGAATTTGTTGGAGGACTAGAGGCTTCGGGGTTATCAACATCAGACGCTGAGGACGATGCACCAACCGAGTCTTCAGACTGCAGAGAAGTGTCAGGAAGCACCTCGGTTACGGTGTCGGAGTGAGGCTCAGGTGAGAAGACGGTATGAGTGGGTGAGTGTGTCAGCCCATAGTCATCATCATGGACACGAGGAGTTCCATCATCCATAATGTCGACGTCCATGTCTTCAACTTCAGTGATAGTTGGTGGAGTTGGAACAATGGGTGTTGCAGCAGGGGGTGGAGTGAAGACTATTAAGCTGCGCTGAAGATTTTGAGGTGGAGTTGAGGCAGCAGTAATATGAACGGTGGTATCAGCGGCCTGTTTGGTCGGAGGAGCTGAGGAAAGTGGTGTAGCATCAATGGGTTCTTCAACAGTAGGCTTCTTCGCAGCAGGTGGAGTTGAGGGTTGGGCTTCAGGCAGGCGCTTGAGGCTTTTAGAAGTGGCATCATTAGGTACTGAGGAAGCAGGTTGTCGAAGCTTCATCAACTTTGCCATCTGTTAAGAGATCCGTTCTTTGGATTTGACAATATAAGAACGGTTGGCAGCGAACTCAATGTTGAGACGTTGAACTTCGCATTGATGCTCTGTAAACTCCTGAGGAGTAACTTCAGTGATAGATTTCTTCTTGAAGTCACTGTGGACTTTCTTCAGTTTGGCCTTCAACTGTTTCTGAAGATCACGTTGATGAATCTCATTTATGAGGAACTGTTGAACATAGAATTTGATGTCTTTCGGGATGTCCAAATCATCAAGCGGAGTGTCTGGCTTAACAGACCAAATTTCAATGTACTCCAAGATCTTCTTGGGATCAAGGAGAAGCGGGATTTCTGAACCCGTTGCTTCAGCTTTGCGTCTGGCCGCAGCACGCACGTATTCAATCTTATCAGCTTCAGTGGCAACGAAGCTGGCCAAATCCTCAAATTCATCTTCATCATCAGAGGATTGAGGAGTATGATGAATGGCGCCCCGCATAGCAGTTTTCTTTGGTGAGGGGCGAGGACCTCGTTGAAGAACAGTTTTGGTCTTCAGCTGAGACTGAGGCATTGTGGTTGAGGCCTCAGGTGCACCCGATTCATCAGTGCGTATCCTAGAGGAGGGGGCAGCCCCATCCGTGCGTTGACATGAGGAGCCAACAACTTGAGGCTTAGTTGAGGTCTTCTGGGAGGGTTTCATGCCGGGAGCCTTTTTGCGGTGCTGAGGCGGAGGTTGTTGTCTGGGTTGAGACTGATCCTGAGGAGGAATCTGTATTGATGCAGTCATATCACGAACCAGAGCCCTGACACGGCTCCGACTGCGCTTGAGATATTGAGCATATGCATCAGGAAAGTCTTCAGGAGTGTGCATTGTTGTGGGATCAGGAATGACGTCTGGTGCAGGTGGAGGTCGAGCCTTGATACCCAAGGTCTTCAGTGGCGGATTAACTGCAAACATTTCCTCATGTTGAGGATTAAGCCATTGATAGGCCACCCAACGCTTGGCCCATTCTCTTGTGATTTTCTGGACCCTTTTCTTACGATCATCAGCAGTTTCACGTTCTGGAGTCTTCAGTTTCTCATAGAGCTCAGGAGGTAGGTCTCTAGCAGTATCAGTGTGCTTGCGCCGAGGAGCCATTTTCTTCAGCTGAGGAGACTGAGGAATTGTACGTTCGAGCTGAGCTGCAAATGAAGTGAGACTATGAGAACCATACGATTCCTCAGAAGACATGTACCTGTGACAGAATTAAATTGCGAGGGAAGTGGGTTACGGTTATATGCGTTCATGAGGAATAGGCTGCGGAAAACAAAGGAATGAGGCATAGGTATAGGTCTCAGAAAGCTATCAGTACAGTGGAGGATTAACTGGTTTGAGGACACAACAGTACTGAGGAATAAGACGTTGAGGAATAAACCACTGAGGAATAAGCATACCAGACTTGAGGCGAATGCTGAGGAACAATGAGTCTTCGCCCCCGGCGACGGCGAACTCCGGCGACGTTAGCGCTCGATCTTGAGGAGCTCAAGGGCGGCGGCGCGAGAGTGAGGGAGGCGTTGGGGGGTAAATGACCGGAGGAGGGGGTAGAGGGCTATTTATAGAGGGGTAAAAGCTGAGGGGTTGCGAAATTTGTGGACCAGATTGCCCCTGATTATTGGGATCCTCAGTGGATATCTTGATGGTGGATAAGCACGACGTGCGGTAAGATCGCAACAAATTGAAGACAGTTGTAACAGTAAATCCGTGATTTGAGGAACTTGAGGACAAAGGCTGAGGATGAAGACAACTGGTCTCAGGCTGATGATGATGACTAATGGTCTCAGCCTGAGGAATACATGATTTCCGGATGAACGCATATGAGATAGACAGATTAGATAAGTGAGCACAGAGGGACGGGTCCGATCACGTTCACCTAGATGAATTAGCAAAAGCTGAAGATTAATAACTATAGGTGAACGCTGTTGAGGACAAAACTCGGTAATCACTGAGGACTTTCTTCAGTTTGGCCTTCAACTGTTTCTGAAGATCTCGTTGATGAATCTCATTTATGAAGAACTGTTGAACATAGAACTTGATGTCTTTAGGGATGTCCATATCATCAAGCAGAGTGTCAGGCTTAACAGACCAAATTTCAATGTACTCCAAGATCTTCTTGGGATCAAGGAGAAGCGGGATTTCTGAACCCGTTGCTTCAGCTTTGCGTCTGGCCGCAGCACGCACGTATTCAATCTTATCAGCTTCAGTGGCGACGAAGCCGGTCAAATCCTCAAATTCATCTTCATCATCAGAGGATGGAGGAGTATGATGAATGGCGCCCCGCATAGCAGTTTTCTTCGGTGAGGGGCGAGGGCCGCGTTGAAGAACAGTTTTGGTCTTCAGCTGAGGCTGAGGCATTGTGGTTGAGGCCTCAGGAGCACCAGATTCATCAGTGCGTATCCTTGAGGATGGGGCAGCACCATCTGTGCGTTGACATGAGGAGCAAACAACTTGAGGCTTCATGCCAGGGGCCTTTTTGCGGTGCTGAGGCGGAGGTTGTTGTCTAGGTTGAGACTGATCTTGAGGCGGAATCTGTATTGAAGAAGTCATGTCACGGACCAGACTCTTGACACGGCTGCGAGAGCGCTTGAGGTACTGCTCATATGCTTCAGGAAATTCTTCAGGAGTGCGCATTGTTGTGGGATCAGGAATGACTCCAGGCGCTGGTGGAGGTCGAGCCTTGATACCCAAGGTCTTCAGTGGCGGATTTACTGCAAACATTTCCTCATGCTGAGGATTAAGCCATTGATAGGCCACCCAACGCTTGGCCCATTCCCTCATGATTTTCTGTACCCGTTTCTTACGTTCATCAGCGGTTTCACGTTCAGGAGTCTTCAGCTTTTCATATAGCTTCGGGGGCAAGTCTTTAGCGGTATTAGTGTGCTTACGTCGAGGAGCCATTTGCTTCAGCGGTGGAGACTGAGGAATTGTACGTTCGAGCTGAGCTGCAAATGAAGTGAGACTATGAGAACCATACGATTCCTCAGCAGACATGTACCTGTGAAAGAATTAAGTTGCGAGGGAAGTGGGGTACGGTTATATGCGTTCATGAGGAATAGGCTGAGGAAAACAAAGGAATGAGGCATAGGTATAGGTCTCAGAAAGCTAGCAGTACAGATGAGGATTTAACTGGCTTGAGGACACAACAGTACTGAGGAATAATACGCTGAGGAATAATCCACTGAGGAATAAGCATACCAGACTTGAGGCGAATGCTGAGGAACAACAAGTCTTCGTCTCCGGCGACAGCGAACTCAGGCGACGTGAGTGCACGAGCTTGAGGAGCTCAAGGGCGGCGGCGCGAGAGTGAGAGAAGGGGTGGGGGAAATGACCGGGGGGGTAGATGGCTATTTATAGAGGGGTGAAAGGCTGAGGGGGTTGCGAAATTTGTGGACGAGATTGCCCCGGATTGTTGGGATCCTTAGTGGCTATATTAATGGTGGATAATCACGACGTGCGGTAAAATCGCAACAAATTGAAAACAGTTGTAACAGAAAATCCGTGATTTGAGGAACTTGAGGACATGGGCTGAGGATGAAGACAAATGGTCTCAGTCTGAGGAATACATGATTTCCGGATGAACGCATATGAGATAGACAGATTAGATAAGTGAGCACAGAAGGACGGGTCCGATCATGTTCACCTAGATGAAGAAGCAAAAGTTGAAGAACAATAATTATAGGTGAACGTTGTCGAGGACAAACACAATAATCATCAGAAATGAAGACTTTGAATCCTGAGGAAGCTGAGTAACATCAAATCCTGAGGAAGTTGAGACACCAACTCCTGAGGTGTTTGGGCGGTGGCGCTACCCACCTTATAGGGAATGAGACACTTGATACCATACAATTGTTGTATGGATCTTGAGTCAATTCCACGTTAATTTCTTCACACTTAGCAAGGTAGTTCCTCATGATTTGAGGAGTACGACGCATCGTGTGTTGTGCATCAGGATTCATCAATATTGTTTAAGCGTTAGGATGTGTGTCCATTCACTGGACGTTTGAGGAATCTAAGATATTTAGCTCACACCTCAGAGTGCTAAATCGCTTCTCATACAAAGGCTTAGTGAATATATCAGCAAGTTGGTCTTCAGTCTTCACGTGGCTGATGATGATATCTTCCTTCAAGACATGATCCCGAAGAAAGTGATACCGAATCTCAATATGCTTCGTCCTCTAGTGATGTACTGGATTCTGAGAGATCTTGATGGCGCTCTCATTGTCACATAGTAGTGGTACTTTCTTCAGGTTGATGCCGTAGTCCTTCAGAGTTTGCTTCATCCAAAGAAGCTGTGAGCAGCTTGCACCAGCAGCAATGTATTCAGCTTCAGCGGTGGAGAGGGAGACGCAGTTCTTCTTCTTCGATGACCAGCACACAAGAGAACGACCGAGGAAGTGACATGTTCCGTAGGTAGACTTCCGATCCACTCGATCTCCAGCATAATCTGAGTCTGAGTATCCGACGAGATCCAGCTGTGTGCCTTTTGGATACCATAAGCCTAGCGACTGGGTGTGAGCCAAATATCGAAGAATTCGTTTCACCGCTTGGTGATGCGATTCCTTAGGTGCCGCTTGGAATCGGGCACACATGCAAACGCTCAACATTATATCAGGCCTTGATGCACATAGATATAGCAGAGAACCTATCATGGAGCGGTATACCTTTTGATCGTAGTCCTTGCCATTTTCATCAGGACCAAGTTGTCCATTTGTGGGCATCGGTGTCTTGATGCCCTTGTAGTCTTGCATCCCGAATTTCCTTAGGCACTCCTTGAGGTACTTCTCCTGAGAGATGAAGATGTCGTTGCGTTGTTGACGAATTTGGAGCCCTAAGAAGAACTTCAGCTCACCCATCATCGACATCTGATACTGTTCACTCATCAAGAATGCAAATTCTTCACTGTATTTCTTGTTAGTGCATCCAAATATTATGTCATCAACATAAATTTGACATATGAATAATGCATCATCATATCGTTTTGTGAAAAGAGTTGGATCGAGGGAACCAGATTTGAAGCCCTTGCTGATGAGGAAGTTCCTTAGTGTGTCATACCAAGCCCGAGGGGCTTGCTTCAGTCCATAGAGGGCTTTCTTCAATCTGTACACGATATCAGGCTTCTTTGCGTCTTCAAAACCTGGAGGTTGAGCAACCTATACTTCTTCCTCGATATTACCATTAAGGAAGGCACTTTTCACATCCATTTGATATAACTTGATATTATGATGATTAGCGAATGCAAGCATAATACGAATGGACTCAAGTCTAGCTACAGGAGCGAAGGTTTCACCGAAGTCGATCCCCTCGACTTGAGTATATCCTTGAGCTACGAGACGAGCTTTGTTTCTGATGACTTGTCCATCTTCATCAAGTTTGTTGCGGTAGATCCACTTCGTGCCGATGACATTGTGAACTCGAGGATCAGGACGTTTGACTAGTTCCCAAACATCATTCAGTTTAAACTGAAGAAGTTCGTCTTGCATTGCCTGAATCCATTCCGCTTCTCGGAATGCCTCGGTGACTTTGGTGGGCTCTGAAATTGATACAAACGAGAAATGCCCACAAAAGTTAGCTATACGATTAACTCTTGCACGAGTAAGAGGACCTGGTAGGTTGACGCCAGCGAGGATTTTGTCCACTTGAACTTCATTTGCCACACGAGGAAGTCGAGGAGGATGATCTTGAGGCGCATCTTCGACACTGCTGTCAGATTCGTTTGCATCAGCTTCAGGTGCTTCAGGAGCTTCAGGCGTATCAGGTGCCTCAGGATCAGGATCGTCATCAGGATTATTTGCTTCAGGATTTGGGTGTTCTTCAGGAGCAGGAGGTATGTGGATTTCTTTAGGATGATCCACAGGAATGATGTCACCAGCACCCATCTTCTTCATCTGTTCTTCAGGTGGTGCTTCACCTAAATCATGTGGCAGGTGCTCTCTTTGGGAGCCATCAGACTCATAAAAACGAACGTCTACAGTTTCAACAATTTTATAATGACTAATGTTGAAGACTCTGTAGGTGTGCGAGTTGATACCATAACCAAGCATGAAACCCTCACATGCTTTGGGTGCAAATTTGGACTCATGATAAGGATCACGTATCCAGCAAGGTGCACCGAATACCTTGAAGTAACTTACATTGGGTTTCTTACCGACCATTAACTCGTATGATATTTTATTGAAGAACTTGTGAAGATACACTCGATTGACGATGTGGCAGGCAGTGTTGATTGCTTCAGCCCACCACTTGAGTGGAGTATTGTACTCAGCCAGCATCGTGCGAGCCATCTCGATGAGGGTTCGATTCTTCCTCTCAACAACGCCATTTTGCTGAGGAGTGTATGGCGCAGAGAATTCATGAGTAATTCCCAAGTCATCGAGGAATTCTTCCACACCGAAGTTTTTGAACTCAGTGCCGTTGTCGCTTCGAATGTGCTTGATCTTCAGGTTGTAGTTGTTCAGGTTTCCAGTAAGACCCATCAGGGCTGAGTTTCCGAGTGAATGCGATGCCTTCTTTCCTCGGGTTTCTGTTGAGGATATGTTTCTTGAGAATGTCACAAAGAGTCTGATGTCCTTTCAGACTCTTGAACATGCCTGTTTCCAGTAGACTCTTCAACCTAGCATTTTCTTCAGCAATGTCTATGGTATCCTCAGATGAGGGGTTAGATACCACAGAAGTAATAGAAATAACAGAGTCTGAAGACATTGAGGAACTAGACACAGAGATGATTTGATCATGTTCAATGCATTTTAAACAGGGAGGATTGAATCCTTCTTGTGGCATGATGATCTGTTGGGAGAGGAGTGAATCATTTTCTTTCTTCAGATCGTCATGAGACATCCTTACACGTTCAAGTTCTTGTTTCCTCATGAGGAACTCATGAGATAGCTTTTCATGATCGGTAAGAGTGCCTCATGCCGATTGAACAAGTCATCAAACTTTGACTGAAGAATTATTGATTCATCAGTCAACTTTTGAGTCTTCGTCATTTCCTCAACCAACATATCATCACTTTTGTTTAGTGAGATCTGAGTCTTTTCAAGTGCACGTTGTTGCTTAGATGCAAGTTTAGCAAGTTTAGCATAGTTTTCATCAGGTTCTTCATCAGAGGGTTCATCTGATGATGAGTAAGAAGATACCTTGGAGGACTTGGCCATGAAGCAGAAGGAAGGAGTTGTGTCTTCAGCTTCATCATCAGCATGTGATAGACCAGATTCCTCAGTGCTGAAGATTGACTTTGAGACAAGTGTCATGGCAAGAGCCAAACCAGCCACACCCTCAGATTCTTCAGATTCTTCCTCCTCAGCATCAGGGTTGGAATCAGATTCTTCCGAGTCCAATTCTTTCCCGAGATAAGCGCGAGCCTTACGGGAACTGCTATTCCTGTATCCAGCCGACTTTGAGGATCTTGAGGATTTCTTCTTTGTCTTTTCATCAGAACTGTCATCTTTCCCTTTCTTCTTCTTCTTCAGTTTAGCTTCCTTTTCCCATAAAGGACACTCAGCGATGTAATGCCCAGGTTTCTTGCACTTGTGGCAAACTCTCTTTCTAGCTTCGACAAAATCATCATCTTTGCTTTTTTTGAGGACGATCTTGAGGAATTTCCGAAGCGATTCTTCTTCGTGAACCTTTGAAACTTTCTGGTAAGGAGAGCAAGTTCACGGCTGAGAGTCTCAGGATTATCAGTATCAGCCTCAGACTCATCATCAGAGGACACTCTTCGTGCTCTAGCTTTTAGCGCGCGGACCTTAGGCGTGGGGCTGTATAGGTCTCGTTTTTTAGAGAGCTTCAGTTCATGAGCATTGAGGCGCTCGAGAATGTCCGCTGGATCCAGAGTCTTGAAGTCAGGCCTTTCTTGAATCATCAGTGATAGGAACTCAAAAGAGTCATCCAGTGACCTCAGCAGTTTCTTCACAACTTCATGATCTGTGATATCAGCAGCACCAAGTGCTTGAAGTTCATTGGATATGTCAGTGAGTCCGTCAAAGGTTTGTTGCACGTGCTCATTGTCCAGCCTCTTGAACCGATTGAAAAGACTGCGGAGGGTATCAACTCGTGAGTCTCGTTGAGCTGAGACTCCTTCATCGACTTTAGACAGTCTTGTCCATATCTTCTTTGCAGTATCCAGACCATTGATACGGTTGAACTGAGCCTTATTGAGATGACCACCAATGATGCTTCGAGCTTTTGCATCAAGCTGCCAGTTCTTCTTGAAAACTTCGGGAGCAGTCATCAGATTTGCTTCAGGAATGCCTTGATCAACAATGTCCCACAGATCCTTGTCAATGGCTTCAAGATGCATCCTCATCTTGTTCTTCCAGTATGGATAGTCTGTTCCGTCGAAGATGGGGCAGTTTGAGGCAACGCTCATTGTACCTGAGGTCGACATAACTAAAACTCCAGGTGGTTAAACCGAATCACACAGAACAAGGGAGTACCTTGCTCTGATACCAATTGAAAGTGCAATATATCGACCAGAGGGGGGGTGAATGGGAGATTTTCAATTTTACTACCAGATTTTGGTTTTCTTCAGGATTGAAGCAATCATGAAGCTGAAGAAAATCATGAAGCTGAAGAAGTAACCAAAATCACGAAGAAATAAAACTTCACAGAATGTAATCATTAGGGCAGCTCATCATAATGCAACAAAAATAAATCAATTCAGATAAGCAGAAGTGCTTCAGATGCATATTATGAAGACAAAGAGTAGAGGGAGAGCTGAAGCATATCATATCAAATACTGAAGCTTAAGAGGTTGAAGAGATAGCACCAGAGATTGAAGACATTGGTTTGGTAGACCAGTTCAAGTTGCTGTGACAACTCTACGTCTGGTTGGAGAGGCTGAGATTCAACTCAGAAGAAATAGTCTTCACCTTGTTCTCCTTGAACTAAAGTCCTCAGACTCCGTCCAATAACTCAGGTGAGTCTTCAAGGTAGACTCCCGAAACCTTCACAGACTCAGTCACTCCGGGAAGTCACAATTGCATCTTGACTTCCTCAGACTGAAGACTTCTACACCGGCTGGAAGATCACAGTCTTCAAGAGTAAAAAGCTTCGGATCACTCGAACCGACTTCCTCAGAAATGCTCAACTACTTAGGCTGGTGATTTTCCTCACATAGGTTCTTCAGTTTCCTCAGAGGTGGGTTGCTCACAGATGACAAGTGTCAGTTTTTCTCTCGGAGCAGCCAACCCACAAATGGGGCTGGGGGTGGCTATTTATAGCCGCGGAGCAACCCGAGGTGAAAGGACATAAATGCCCATGCATGCAATTACTCTCATGCCCTCGGAAATGACCGTTGCTAGACCAGTTCTAGCCTCTCACCACGTAACACGTGGCACAGTCAAAGTATTCTCTCTCCAGACTCCTCAACCGAAGTTAGTTACCTCAGTGTCCTGAAGAACAACGTCTCAGACACATGAGGACTGAACTTCTACTGCAGGAGATAACACTCTCTCCAGGAGAACTGCACTCGCAGTCTCCAGACTCCTCAACCGAAGACAGATTCCTCAGTGTCCTGAAGAACAACGTCTCAGACACCCGAGGAACTGAACTTCTACTGCAGGAGATTTATCTCAGGGTTTTTCTTCAGGATTCCTAACTGAGCACTTCCTCATACCTTCGGAACTCGTTTTCTTCAACCCCTCCAACAGTGCGGTGTTTTCCTATGACTCAAGAAGTATAAAAAGTCTTAGCGAAGACTACGCTTCAACTTCTTCTTCAGCGTGAACTTCCTCAGGATCGTCTTCAGCTTCAGCTTCAACCGAACGCTTCAGGATCCTGTTTCCTCAGGATTTCGCGCGACTTCATTCTTCAGGAAACGCACCGTTTTTTTTCAATGTTCCTCAACATTTTGGGGGTCGACATTGGTGGTTAAACACCTCATCAGGGACTGTTCTCCTGTGTATACTCACAAACACATCAGTCCCTTAACCGTTTTGTCATCGAACTCCAAAACCTCAAGGGGAGGGCACTTGATGCACTTACAGCCCTGTAAATTCTGCTAAGTCCTTTATTTATCGCTGCTGATTCAATCTTGCGCCGTAATTTGCAAGTAATCCGTAGCTCCGATGAACGTGTCCCCAAAACGAATATTGCTCAGAATTGTGTGCACTTCAATTCATATTTTGTGAGCATTTGCATTTGAGGTCATCTTGATTGTGTAATTGTGTGCTAAACAGGGTATCAGATCGTTAATTGTAACTGCTGCTGTTAAACTTGCTGAAAGTGTTAATTTGTTGAAACTTCGGGCGACGGTTGCTTCGTAACCGTACGTCGGAATTGAGTGATTCCTTTTGCGTTGCGTTAAGCATTGTTTCTACTTCAGTTTCATGCATTCACATGCCATAATTTCTTGCTGCATAATGATTGTATCTTGCTCCAAAGTAGCTACCCTGTTGTTAGTGTGCTGCTGTTTATATTTTGTTGCAACTTCGGTCGACGAGTGTGTCGCGACCGTTTATCGGGATTGAGTGATTCCAATTGCATATTGTTAAGCATCATGTCTACTTCCATTATATGTATTGCATTGTCATGATATGCTTGCTGGTCATATAGTTATTGAGCTCCAAAGTTGCTATGCTGCTGTTTTTGACAGCCACCTCTGTTTTTTCTCTAAGTCTGTAATGTTCCGATGCCATGTTGTTTGCTTAATATCTTTTGATCTATGATGCCTAATTGCATGATTATTTTTGCCATGCCTTCCCTGTCATGTCTACTTTAGTTCCATATCATTTGTGACCATGTTTGCATTGATTAACCTATTTATGCATTGCTCTAAAGTGTGCTTCGTGATGTTGGCAGATTGTGCCCGTAACTTGTTTTGCTTATATCTTTTTAACTGTAACTCCGTTTGGAGTGTGCCTTATATGTAACTTGATTAGTTTTTCGTGTACTTTGTGTTTATGCTATTGTTTGCTATTGTTAACCAACATAAAATATGGTTTAGGACAGAACAGTACCAAATGTTTTAATCATCGTGCGGCACTTAGTATTATGCCATGTTTAGGTTGTGCCTCACTTAAATTGACTAGCATAGATAGTTTCCCTTATGCTTCACCTCTTGACATGTTTGTGTGCTATGCCATGCTTGCTTGAGTTTCCATGTTAATAACCATTGGTTGATCACCTGTAGCTAAACAATTTGAACCACCGTAAACGTGCGGTATTCGTCGTGTGTGACTGATACCCCACTTAAACTGTTAGTAACCGTTCTCGACGATAGATCCGTATCGCGTTGCCGTGTCGTGTGATGTCTTCTTGATCTTGTGTTGCCTCGTAGTAATAGATGCTTGATCGTTGACTGCTTTCCAGTGTTTCCGTCTTGTGTGCTTCCGCGGGTACCTCTCGGAGACGTTGCGAGCGTGCGATCGACTACACCTTCGGAATCCGACTTATCAACAGGCAAGGACTATACATTACTTATGATCCATTCTATTTCAACCAGCGGTTTGCATGCTAGTCTAGGTTAGGTTTGATGTTTGATCCTACCACATGTTTACAGCCTCTTTCAAACCGATACAGCCATGTCCCTTCCCGGCAAACCTTGTACTGCTATGTTACTATTGCTCGTTGCTCAGCCCCTGCTTAGTATGCATGCTTAGGATGCTACGATGTTACCCTCTTACTCCTTGGTTTGGGATATCACATCACCATTATTATATTGTTGTTGATGATATTGATTATTATAATGTTGACTATATTCGATGAAGGATGGAAGGTCTAGGCTATCCCGCCCCGACGCTTTGTTCCATTCGAGTCACTTAGGATCCGAGTTCCAGGTATTGGTTTTAAGACTGAGCGTGCCTAACCGCGTGTGGGATTTTATGGGGTCCCCTTTTCTTACCTATCTAGCTTCAAACATTTCTAGTGGTGGCCCAAGCTGATTTACCATTTGAAACCGTGTGTGTGCTGGTCAGCTGCCAGTAGTTTTTAAACCAACCCGGACCAGTGAGGACATAGTTCCCTTGCTGGCCCATCATGACCGGCTGAGGACCCGATTTCCCATGTGTGATTAACCGGCAATCCAAACCTGGAGTCATACGGTAGAGACCGATTCGAGAGCGCGGCCGGCTTTTGAGTTGGGTGTCGACTCACTGGGGGCCACCCGGATTTGTTCGTTGTTAGTTAGAGGGACTTGTCGTTTCGGATCTCTTGGAACTAAATCATAAAATGGTTGCCTGTGATGGGTAGCAACTGAGAGAGATGGGCGTGCGTGCGGAGCCTTGTAATGGGCAGTTGGTACACCCCTGCAGGGTTAAATCTTTTCGAGAAGCCGTGTCCACGGCTATGGACGACTTGAGACCTACTCCTTGTTCATAGACAACAACAACTGAGATAATCTTAATACAACTTGATCAACGTGTGTGTGTGCCTTGACTGCTTCTTGTTCGTCGGGATGCGAAGAGGAGGACAAGGATAGGATAGGTGTTATGTTTGCGTAAGTAGTTAATAGCAAGACTTGTGGAGGCGATTCCTCATCGAATGCTTGGCTTCTTATCTTACTCTCTAGATCGTTAGCCACTTCATAAATGCTAGTGCGGCATCAACCTCACCACTTACACCATCCTTACCGTAAACTACTAGTAATCCTAGAATGACGAGTGATGAAGTCCTTGCTGGGTCAGATGACCACTACAGTTGGATGCTGAGTGCCTCTGTACTCATGATACTACCCCCAAACTCTTTTCAGGGTTCTGATCGACAACAGGTACGGTGATCGACGTTTCACGTGGAGACTCGACGACGACTAGTTAGGAGGATCCTGGCGGAGGGCCTGGACCCATGTGGTTATGGGATCGATGTTTTTCTCTTTGCCAGTAGGCATTTGATTGTAGTCTGTACTCAGACATATACCTTCCGCTGTTGTATTGTATTTAAGGAAGTTGTATGCCGATTGTATGAGATGTTGTATCCTTGTATCTGTAATGTTGTGATATCATGTTGGAAATCCGGGGCATATGACTTCGTCATATGTCGCGGTGGGACCGATATGTGCTTCGTCCCCGGATCTGGATGGAAACATCTAGATCTGGAACAGCACCGCATATCGGGCCTTACAAGGCAGCAAACATTTTATTTTTAAAATCCTCAATATAAGAATTGGAAGTATAATTCTCGAAGCAATAAGCTAGAACTGCAAAGTTTTCAGACTTGTGAATAGTATCATAATACTTTTCAATCAAAGAAGCAAACTCATAAGCACATTTAAAAGCAATAAACTCTTCAATCTTTTCAACGTCAAAGTCATCATAAAGACCTTTAGCATAAGAAGATAGAATCTCATTTTCATTAAACTCACATTGGAAAGGAAGGTGTTTACGATCTATATTAGAACAACAAGTAAAATCATAAATGTGGCATAAACACTTAGCATAGCAATGAGAAGTTTGTATTTGATCCCATAAGTGTTTCCCTTTCTGAGATAAGCAGTGTCACGTATAATGAGCATGCTCACCCAATGATTTTCCCTCAACCAAGTCGGTTGGGTTTTTAGCGTGAGCACAAATTGATCGAAGACGATCCAAGTGAAACATGTCCATCCTACCATATTTGGGTGGTTCCACACCCATGGTAAAGATAGCATAACTAGGCAAAGCAAGACAAAGGCAAAAGGTAGCAAGTATTTTTTTTGGTTTTTCATAAAATACACAAGCAAAAGATGAAAGGTAAACTAACAAGACTAAAAATCAAAGGTAAAAGATAGTGTGCAACTCCCCTATCTTAGCACTCGGAGTCCCCGGCAACGGCGCCAGAAATTCGCTTGATGACGAGAGAGTTGACATGTGCAACACCTCTCCTCGTTGGTTACCCCAAGTGGAAGGTGAGATGTAGGATAACGGCAAATTTCCCTCGGTGAAGATATCAAGGTTTGTATCCAGTAGGACTCCGGAGATGATAAGTAGGTGTCAACGGCGCAGTTGACGTGGACCTGCACACAACACAAATAACTTTGCTTCCCAACGAGTACAGAGAGGTTGTCAATCTCTTCGGCCTTACAGTTCACAAAGGATCAACAAAACAGATAATAATGATAATGATAGCAGCTAGAAAGTAAAATCAAGAAAGTAAATAAGTGTGTAAACAGTGATGAGAATATGGAACGGGGTCCCGTGATGTTCACTAGTGATGTCTCTCTCCCAAAAGACGATAAAACTGCTATGCGAGGTAAACAATTACAGCTGGGCAATTGACAGGAGTATAAACGCACCGCAATGCTAACTATGCTACAAAGAAAGGAAGAGGCTCAAAAGCATGGGCAGTACGCCAAAATAAGTAGACCAAAATCCATCTGCATATACTACTAATCATCCACCTTGAGATATCTATCTAGAACATCTCGCTGGTATTAAGTTGCGAGCCCCACCCAAAGTGTAAACCCAAAGCAACAGACAACTGCATTAAAAAGAACTTTGCGTAAAGTAAACAATCCTTGCAACCACGGTTACAAGCACCGTTGTTTTCCCCTTGGTGGCCAAAACACATCCCCTAGACTCATGTTTCTGTCAGTCAAGCGTGTCATCAGGGGGCATGTACCCACAATCGAGCATAACGTTCCCTCTTGGAGTTACTACCTACCACTTGGCCAAAGCAATAAACAGCAACGGAGAACATGCAAGAATTACTTAGGAACAAAAATATAAGAGGTAAAAACCAAATATACTACTCTATAACGATCTGAAAATTATCTCATAATCCATCAGATCCCATCAAACTCAGCATAGCAACAGCAGAAGAATTACATATGTGCCTCGATCATGTAGGGAAGCTCACGAGGACTAAACCATGAAAAACAAAAAGGGGAGGAGAACATCACATAGCTACTGATCACCGACCCAAGGTCCAAGGTAGACTACTCACGGCACATCTGGGAAGCGTCCATGGTGGAGGGGAAGCTCCCGGAGGTTGATCCTCCCTCCGGCAGGGTGCCGGGAAGAAGTCTGCTGCCGCTCCCGATCTTCGAAGCGCAGCGGCGGCGGAACAGAGGCGAGATCGCGAAAAAGGGTTATGTCCTCGGGGGTTTCGCGTCGCAGAGATTAAATAGGCGAAGGGGGGCAACCCAGCGTGGCCCCACCCTATACCGCGCCACCTGGCCGCCTGGGCACCAGGTGAGGCCCCTCTGGCCCTCCTTCGGGGCTCTGGAAGGTTCCGTGGCGCTGATTTTTTATCCGATTTTTCCCGAATTTTTGGAGCACTTTTAATATGGGGGAAACCTGGAATCGAAAAACAACAGAAAACAGGAAATGACACTGTGGTGCACTGAATTAATAAGTTAGTCCAAATGTGATCAAAAGTGTATGAAAGTGTATCTAGATCATAGCAATATCACACAAAACATGCATGGAGCAAGCAGAAATTATAGATACATTTGGGACGTATCAGCCCCCGAGTGCCAAGTATAAGGTCGCGTAAGCGAGGATCCCCTCGAGGGGTGGCTGCTGCGAGCGAGCCCCCGAGTTCCAGGTATGAGGTCGCGTAAGCGAGGAACGCCTCGAGGGGTGGCTACTGCGAGCGAGCCCCCGAGTGCCAAGTATCAGGTCGCGGAAGCGAGGAACGCCTCGAGGGGTGGCTGCTGCGAGCGAGCCCCCGAGTGCCAGGTATGAGGTCGCGTAAGCGAGGAACGCCTCGAGGGGTGGCTGCTGCGAGCGAGCCCCCGAGTGGCAAGTATAAGGCCGCTTAAGCGAGGAATGCCTCAAGGGGTGGCTGCTGTGAGCGAGCCCCCGAGTGCCAAGTATAAGGTCGCGTAAGCGAGGAACGCCTCGAGGGGTGGCTACTGCGAGCAAGCCCCCGAGTGTCAGGTATTAGGTCGCGTAAGCGAAGAACGCCTCGAGGGGTGGCTGCTGCCAGCGAGCCCCCGAGTGCCAGGTATGAGGTCGCGTAAGCGAAGAACGCCTTGAGGGGTGACTTCTGCGAGCGAGCCCCCAAGTGCCAGGTATGATTTTGTGTAACGATAATTATGGGAAAATATTTAAAATCCTTTCCCGTTGTGCTTACATGAGGGTGTAAAAACTCCCTTTTTGGATCGATGGCTTGATGGCCCTAGGAATGTAAAGATTGCTGCTAGGATAGTTTGAAGTCTTGATGCGGGGCGCCGTCTTTGGAGAGTCCTCTGTTGGTGCCTTGGCTTTTACGGAAGAGTATCTTCGCCTGCCGCGAGTCCACGAGTGGGGTGTGCTCCAAAGGTTTCTGATATCTTATGGAATTCTCTGTCGCAGCAGTCTGACCTGACGAAGCTGCCGTTGATGGTGATGACTCCTCTTGGGCCTGGCATTTTTAGCTTTAGGTACGCGTAGTGCGGCACCGCCATGAAGCGTGTGAAGGCTGGTCGGCCGAGGATGGCTTGATACTGTGATTTCCAGTCGACCACTTCAAAATCTAGCGCCTCCTTCCTGAAGTTGCTTGTGTTGCCAAAAAAACTTCCAAGCTTATTTTTCCGAGGGGGTAGACTGCTTTGCCTGGTACAATTCGTAATCTGGTACAGCTGGGTGAGAGGATTCCGCAAGGAAGACTTGTCTGGTGACTTGCTTCTGTTGCCTGTTTGATGGTTTGCCTTCTTGAATCATGTAGATGCGACTGTGCGCCTCCGGGTATTCTTCTTTTGCGTCAGGCGATGTGCACCATTCCTGGATGGTTGCTACCTGTCTTGCTGGTGCTGCGGGTGGGGGTGGTGCGTTGTGGGCTATTGGTCCGACTGCCACGCTTGCTAGGGGTTGTATTGTTGGGGCTGTGTACCGGCTCTTTTCTTCTGTGAGCTCGGTGAAGCGCCTGCAATTTCTGAGCAAGTGGCTTGATCCTAGCTCTCCTCGTTCGTTCCTGAAAACATGTATTGTGCATGGCCCGTCTAGCTGGTCTTTGGACGAGCGGGTTGTTCGTGCATCATCTCGCGGCTGCCTGGATCTCCAATCCCGCTTTTGGGCGTGTGGTGGATCTTCCTGGTTGTCTCTTCGCTGCATTTTGTTGCCGTCGAGCTGTCTGCTGTCTCTGTCTCCTGGGAAACTGGCCGTGACCATGTCGGGTTCTCTGTCGTCATAGAAGCTACGCCTGGGCCTTTTTCTTCTCCTGTCAAAACCTCTGTCTCCGTCGTAGTTGTCGTAGTCGTGATCTATGCGAGTCATCGGGGCGTCCGATTCATTGCGCACGGAGTCTTCTCCGTCAGCCCAGTTGCTGGCGTGTTCTAGCAACTGGGCGAGTGTTTGGACTTTGAGCTGCCCGAGTTGCTCTTTGAAGTTTAAGCGTTGCAAGCCTCTTCTGAATGCGTCGATTGCGCTTTCGGATGATATGTCTTCGGCTGAGTTTTTAAGTATGGTCCATCGCTGGATGTACGCCCTTAAGGATTCTCTGGTTCCTTGCCTGCATGCTCTCAGATCCTCGAGTGAGGCCGGCCGCTTGTAGGTTGACTTGAAGTTCTCGATGAAAGCGTTGTTGATACATCCAAAACGTATCTATAATTTCGGCTTGCTCCATGCATCTTTTGTGTGATATTGCTATGATATTGATGCACTTCATACACTTTTGATCATATGTGGACTAACCTATTAACTCAGTGCACCCTAGTGTCAGTTCCTGTTTTCTGTTGTTTTTGTATTTCAGGTTTTCCCGTTACTTAAAGTGCCAGAAACATTCCGACAAAAATATAGGAAAAATCAGCGTACAGGAAGCTTCGGGAAGAGCCAAAGTCGGGCCAGAGGGGAGCCAGGGGTGGCCCAGGCGGCCACCTGGCGCGGCCACCCCCTTGGCCACGCCATGTGGGCGCCTGGGGGCCCTGGTCCACCTCTGGCTGCCCCCCTTCGCCTATATATTTCTCTCGTCCCGAAACCCTTGAGGACAGAACCCTTTTTCGCGATCTCTCATTTGTTCCTCCGCTGCAGCGCTTCCAAGATCGGGAGCACCAGGAGCCCTCTTCCCGGCACCCTGCCGAAGGGAGGAACCACCTCCGTGAGCTTCTCCACCACCATGGATGCTTCCCGGATGAACCATGAGTAGTCCACCTTGGACCATGGGTCCATGATCAATAGCTATGTGATGTTCTCCTCCCCTCTTTGTTCTTCATGGTTTAGACCTTGTGAGCTTCCCTACATGATTGAGGCACATATGTAATCTTTCTGCTGTTACTATGCTGAGTTTGCTGGGATCTGTTGGATTATGAGACTATGTTCAGATTGTGTTTGAGTAATATATTTGATTCTCCTTTTTTATATTTATGTTCTTGAGTAATTCTTGCATGTTCTCCGTTGCTGTTTATTGCTTTGGCCAAGTAGTAGGTAGTGAATCCAAGAGGGAGCGTTATGCATGATTGTGGGTTCATGCCCCCTGATGACTAGCTTGAGTGACAGAAACATGAGTCTAGGGGATGTGTTGTTGCCACAAGGGAGAAAACAACGGTGCTTGTACTTGCGGGTGCAAGGACTGTTTACTTTACGCAAAGTTCTTTAATGCAGTTGTCTGTTGCTTTGAGTTTACACTTTGGGTGAGATTCGCAACTTAATACCAGCGAGATGTTCTGGATAGATATCTCAAGGTGGATGATTAGTAGGTAGATGCAGATGGATTTCGGTCTACTTGTCTTGGCGTACCGCCCAAGCTTTTGAGCCTCTTCCTTTCTTTGTACCATAGTTAGCATTGGTTTGCGCACATAATCCTGTCAATTGCCCAGCTGTAATTTGTTTACCTCGCATGGCTATTTTATCGTCTTTTGGGAGAGAGACATCACTAGTGAACATCATGGGACCCCGGTCCATATTTCCACCACTGTTTACACCCGCTATTTATTTTCTGCTTTATTTCCTTTTCTGTTGCTATAGCTATCATTATTATCCCGTGTGTTTTATCCTTTGTAAACAACAAGGCCGGAGGGATTGACAACCTCTCTGTACTCGTTGGGAGCAAAGTTATCTGTTGTGTCTGCAGGTCCACGTCAACCGCCTAATTGGTGGCGCCGTTGTCACCTTCCTGTCGCTGTCGGAGTCCTACTGGAGACAAACCTTGGTATCTTCACCGAGGGAAATTTGCTGTTGTCTACATCTCAACCTTCCACTTTGGGTAACCAACGAGGGGAGAGAAGCCATCAAAGCTAATTTCTGGCGCCGTTTCCGGGGACTCCGAAGCGCAGCAAAAGAGTGGTCCCGTCAACCGCCTAATTTCTGGCGCCGTTGCCGGGGACTCCACTCTTCAAGATAGGGGAGTTGCAGACTATCTTTTATCTTTGCTTTTTAGTCTTGTTAGTTTACCTTTCAGTTTTTTCTTTAGTGTCCCTTATCAAAAATAAAAATAAAAGTTACCTTGCTAGTAGTTGTCATTATGTCTGGTCCTTTTGCCTTTGGTGAAGCAGAAGTGCTCACCTTTACACAAAGAGGTGGTGAAAGTCTGAAATATGCCTGGTATAGAATTAATGATTCTAAAAAAGCACCAAGAAACAATCCACTACTATCCTGCTTAGAAACTTTTATGTTGTAATTACTTCTTGGAATAGGTTTATTCTAGATACTGCTATCAATGGGAATTTCCTAGAAGTCCCAGTTTGGGAAGCTCTTAGTATTATGGAAAATCTTGTTGGAAACCCGCCTGTTGCTAGCATTCAAGAGGACATTACCCTAGCTCACATTATGAAAAAACTTGAAAAGATAGAGCTAGAGATGCCAAGCATTAATAAGATAAATGATTTGGATCGTAAGATTCAAGGGAATTTGAATAGACTCGATAGCTCCATGCATAAATTTTTCAAAACATTGGAGTCCATCAAATCCCATGACTTGGAACCTTCTAGGATAGATAAGATTGAGGAAATCATTGACACTCTAGGAACTACTTTCTCCTCAATGAAAACCAAAAAGGTGGAAACTCCGGCAAAGAAGGAACCTAAGTTCGTTTATGTTCCAAAGGCTCCTCATTTCAAAAATAATCCATCTATTGCCAAAGGGGTTGAAACTGTGAAGACTTTGGAAGAGATACCTCTCTTTAATAGAATAAATGAAACTCCAATTGATCTTCCGCCTTTTGCTTTTATCCCTAGAAGTATCTTAATTAGGCCTTTATTTGAAAGTCCTCTTTAGAGTGGTTGTAATCTTTATGAGCTTGATGATGGTTCAATTGATACAACTTGATCTTTTTGCATCATGCCTAGCTTAAAGCCATAAAAGAAAGCGCTTTTGGGAGGCATCCCACAACGAATTAGGTTTATTTTGCTTTTGTTGTGTCTTGATGTTTGTTACTACATTAGCAACATCATTGTATCTTTACTTTTCAGCTTTGTGCCAAGTTTAGCCTCCGATTGCAAGAAAGTTCAAAAGTTGTAACGTGCTGTCCAGAAAACAGATTTTGTCCTTGGACAGAAAAATTCGAATAAAATCACCAGATCATTTTTTTGATCTGAATTTTTTTGACAGCGTGCTCTATATAATTGGCTTTCGAGCGTCTGTTCTGAGTTTTTTGATTTGAGTTGCAGAAGTGCCCCAAAAAAATTATTTACTACCTGCTGGTCTGTTTTTCACAGATTCTGTCCTGTTTTGCCTTTTCTTCGTTTTGCAAACCTTAATCTTGCTTTTTCTTTGCAAAAACTTTTTGGCGATCTTGAGAAACAGTAGATCTTAAAGAATATACTTATTTACAGTAGAGAAAAATTATTGTATTGTGGGTACTAACCTCGCTAATCAGATTATGAGGAGTTATGTATGAAGGGAGTTTTCAAGTGTGCGAGGGAACATGATAAAAAAAGATTCAGGAAGGTCAAACGTTCAAGCTTGGGGATGCCCCCGTGCACCCCCAAGAAATATTCAAGAAGACTCAAGCATCTAAGCTTGGGGATGCCCTCATGCATCCCCTTCTCCATCAACAACTATCAGTTCGTCTTTCGTTCCACTATATTTTTATCACTTCATGCGTTATGTGCTATGCTTGGAGCGTCTTGCTCTTTATTTCCTTTTTAGTTTTCTTTAGCTTTGCTTGCTGTTCATAACAATTTAGAACCCAGCTTTCTTTGTGTGGGAGAGAAACACGCTCCACTTCACCCTAGAACACAACATAGGATTTTCATGCTTATCTTTGCTGTGTGTGTTCTTTATCTTTTTCGTAGCTGTTGTCAAGTTTAGCTCTTAGTTTTCATGCTTATATTTTTAAGATCTTTTGTTTAGTTTGTTGCTGGAACTCTCTTGAGTTTTCATGTTTATCTTGTTTAGAGAGTTTGCTTGTTGCACTGAGTTGTGTGTCTTGACTTGAAGTAGGTAATTGAGGTTGTTATTCAATTGTAGTAGTAACTTGCAATAGTTTTGAGGTATTGCCATGAGTAATGTTTGAAATTTTGGTGTCAAGAGCATTATCCTATTAGTGATAGATGTCGTATTTTGGGCAAACCGTGTTTATTTTGGAAAAACCTACAAAATTAGTTGAGAACTTTAGCTACTAGATGGATCACTAATCTTTGGAGGGATCGAATATTAGAGTACACTCACTTACCATGAGTCGAGGATGCGCAAGGATAACCAAACCCCCATACACTCCTCCTCGGGGTACTTGTCTCTTTGTGACCCTCCTAATTATATTGAGAGATACCGATAATAAGTGCATCAGTTCTTCGGACTAATGTGAGTATTCGAAAGTTGACACTTCCACCTAGCCATATTTTTCTAGCCTCTTCGGTACCGTGCATTTCCCTTTCTCACCTCGAGAGTTGGCGCATACTTCGCCGGTGCATCCAAATCATTGGCACGATACACTCTGTCATCATAAGACTCATTATATCCTTCCTCAAAACAGCCACCATACCTACCTATCAAGGCATTTCCATAGCCTTTCTGAGATACATTGCCATGCAACATCCACCTTCTCATGACTTGATCTTCATGGCATGCATGCTTTTGCTTGATCGATGAGCCGCATGCTAGTTGGGCCTTGCCCTAATCATTGCTACATGACGCGCTAGTATCATTGCATATCCTGCTACACTGGCGGAGGCATACATTTGCATACTTCATGATAGTTTCATTTTCTTTATGTTGAGTACTTTTGTAAAGTGTGAAATATCTTCTATACTTCTTGTAATATATAGAATGTTGCCCCTAAAGTGAGGAAAATATCCCAAAGAGGACAAAATCAAAAGATCCCAAAGAGGACAAATGAGAGTTAGATAGAAAGAGCCATTGAGGCCACCAAAAAAATAGAAAAAATTAAAAAAAAAAAGAGAAAAGGAAATAAAAAGAGAGAAGGGGGCACAATACTATTCCTTTTGAGAGATCCACAATCGTACTCTGTCTTATATCTTGTACTCCATAGAGATTATCATTCATGCATATAGCTATGTGGGGTCCTTCACACTATAGAACTTGGCTTGTATATTCCAATGATGAGCCTCCTCAAATGAGCTCTAGGTCTTCTTGAGAAAGCAAGTTGGATGCACCCACACTAGTTCCATTGGAGAGCTTACCTTAGCTCATATGTGCATCCGTTGGATGGCAATCCCTACTCCTCACATCATATCTATCATTTGGCTTTCTCTCGCCTATCATTGTCCTCATTGATGTGAGCCTGATGACCCACAATCGTAAGGGATCTATTGCAGCGTTTTCGATAAGTAAGAGTGTCGAACCCAACGAGGAGCGAAAGGTATTGACAAGTGAATTTGGACAAGGAATAACTGCAAGCACTGAAAGATAACTTTTTAGGGGTTTTCGGTATAAGAAACAATAAGACAAAAGCAAGCAAAGTAAATGGTACTGAGGAGCAGCAGGTGGCCCAATCCTTTTGAGCAAAGGATAAGCCTAGCAACTGAACTTATAAAGACTAAAGCATTCTTGAGGACACATGGAGAGGTAGTCATGCGCTTTCGCCATATTCCGCACTGATAACATGCTTTGTGTTGATAAGTGTTGAGTGGGTGGATCTATGCTAGCACACCTTCTATACTAACATAAGTGCACTCTTATGATTAAACAACTTGCAATCATCCTCAAATACAAGGTAGAAATTAAGGCAAAGCCTAACCACAGCAATACGATCAAGGATCCATTATTCCCTTGTGCAAAAGTGTGCAAACTGGGATTTATGTTTCCGTCATTGCGGCAACCCACCGTAAGAATTCTTTATACACAATGTATTCCCCTAGGTCCTTAATAAGGCGAAGTATTGAGTGTTCGACTCACACAACACCACTTAAATATCAAACAACACATATTACTTCAACATCATATGACTACTAACAACAAGACTTCTCCCATGTCCTCAAGAACTAAAGTAACTACTCACAAGACATAAAAGAGATCATGATCAGAGGTGATAAATAGGTGGTAAACAATCTGATCATAATGATATTTCTCCAACAAAACTCAATAGCATTCACCACAAAGTAGTAATCAACACCGGTAGAGTAGAGAGGATAGATAGTACGAGTTACAACGCAAGTTGCAATTGTGAGATGAGATTGGATGAAGATGAAGATGGTGCTAATGTTGGGGATGATGTCGATGATGACCTCGATGATGCCCGTGACGATGGTGATGACAATGGCGATGGTCTCCCCTTCCGGGAGGTGATCTCCTCGGCGGAATCTGCCCGCCGGAGAGCCCTTTTCTTCTCTGTAAGTTTCCGCCATGGAGCGGCGGCGGAACTCCGTAAAAACTCTCCTTTTTCAGGGTTTCCGGATGACGAAGAGTATATAGGCCAGAGGGGGAGCCTGGGGTGGTCCCAGGGCTCCAGGCGCCCTCCCAGCGCAGCCAGGGTGGGGGCCGCGCCAGCTGGCCGCCTGGGCACCCTGTGGCCCCCCTCTGGTCCCTCTTTTGTGTGTCTTCGTCAATCCTCTCAAAAACACCCTACGTGGATTTTCAGGTAATTTGGAGGTGTTCTTCTTCAGCAACTCAGCGTCCACTTTTTACCGCTGAATGATGTGTCTGCTGCTTCGGCATTGGAAAGTTGCAAACTATGTAAAACAAGCCAAAACAACATAAGAACATCATCGTAATGTAAAATAAATCAATGAATAAGGACGAATTACGATATAAAATAGTGATGCATTTTGGACGTATCAACTCCCCCAAGCTTAGACCTCGCTTGTCCCCAAGCGAAAACTGAGCTCGGTAAACCTTTCCACAAGTTTAGAGAGTGAAGTGTCGATAAATATAATATAGACAAGAAGCATCATGATTTCTTCACCAAACTCAAACATCCTCAACAGCAATCTTCAACTCATAGGGCTCTTATGAAAGAGTAATAACAATTATAATCAAGAGTAGGGCTAAGGAAACTCATCAAATCATGGCAAACATGTCCTTTGGTCAAAGAACAACTAATAGCTTTTAACTTTGCTCTTTCTTTTTATACTTTGATAAGATCAATTGAAGCTTTTGAAAGAACATGCTGTTAGGCACGAAGTGAAAATGTTAACACAAAGGAAGATGTTTGCTTCAGCCAGGCTTAACAAACAACTTACTTATCAAATGATAATGTCAACAAGGTTGTTGTATGACAGATCTTAATGCATCTTTATATGAATGAATCCTTGTCACATCAAGTGTCTTCTCTCTTTAAGAATAGAAAGAAGTAGGAATAACTGACTCAACCTAAAACTAAAAGATAGGCCCTGCTCTAGCGAAGTAGGGAAAACTCATGTGCTATCCTTAAATCAAACAGAATGAAAACAAGTTTTGAGAGGTGCATGATTTGTCAACGAATGTTAATAGATAACTCAATTACTTCTCAAAATGGACAAGTTTCGAGGAACGGCTCCCACGCGGGGACGATCACATCCCCGCAATCTCCTTTGTTTATCACTGCCAAAGTTTTCTGATTTCTCATGAACAAAGCGTGAAGGAGGGTTTGTTTGGTGTATTATCTTTTATGAGCTGGGCGCACTCATGCCAATTCCTCCTCGTATTAGGGGTTTGCAGATAGACATGCAATCCCGGGATAAATCTTGTCCAACTTAAGAAGATCATGAATTAACTACTACTTCCTCATGAGATAAAATAGAAGATTTTGAACATTTAAGGATAACACATAAATTCTATACTTTAGGAGTGGTAGTGGAATACCACGAATAGGAAGGTATGGTGGACTCATAAGGAAGATATTGGTTTCAGGGTATGGATGCACAAGCAGAATTCCGCTTAGTACAGAGGTTTGGCTAGCAAAGGATTTTAGAGAACAGGCAATTGATGATGACTTAGATGCAAAGCAATATAAAGCATAAACATTAAAATAAGCATAGCACATCAAGTTATCTTCCTTGTCAACATAACACTTCAAGCATAATAACATAAAGGTTTGGGGTATGTCGCTACTTTGAGAAAATCATGCTTGTTGTTATGACCAAAGCTATGTTTGCCAAGATTAAATAAAGTTTTCAAAGCCATACCTGATATAAGGTCAATACTCCCCATAAGAATCATCATAAGGTCGATTGCGTGAAGAGAATACCGAGTGCAGCGAAGGAATCAATAGACTTCTCATTAATATTCCATCATAGACGACTCCACACTCACGGATACATAATTCTCCAAAAAGGAGTGATAGACCTCAATGCAAACACCTATTTTATAAGATAACTTCCCTAGACATGATACGACTCTACTTGACTCTAAAATACAAAGATAAAGATAAAGATACCGGGCACTCCCCCAAGCTTGGGACAAGCTAAGGGGATGTCATTACCCAAGGAGATTTCACTCCTCATCTTGTTGTGGTTGTTTCTTCAGATCCCTGATGACACGGCGAAGGGTTCGGTTCTCTGACTCCAAGACTTCCACTTGCACTTTTAGTACACCGAAATCTTCACGGAGTTGGTTGGTGATGCGGTAGGCCTCGGATATGGTGGAAAGCGTGCGTTGATCTTCAAGTGAAGTGGAGGGCCCTGAAAGGATAAGAGAGAGATCATATTGAGGTTGGACAGATCCCACCATGATGGGATTGCTTGGACCTCCTTATTGTTGGGCAATGCTAGTCTTGACTTACTCTCTCACGAAGCGCTCCATCTCCGCTTGTCTTGTGCCAATTTCTTCTTCGGTAGCCCAATCAACGTGCTTCCCTTGATTAAGATCCTTCTGAACTTGAAGTAGACGCCATCCCAAGAAGTCCTCTCCGCTCGAGCCACAAGAAGACATCTCTACTAATCAACTTGTAGTCCTGGCAGAAACAGCTCGAGAAGAAAACACGCGAAATCGAGAGATACGGTGTTGGGACGATCCGGGCAAATATATAACAAAAATTTCTGCAACAGAAGGAAGGTTTCAAGCCAAAGTGGGGTCGGATACGGACTCCTGGGTGCCAAGGCGGCCTCCCGGCGCGGCCAGGGGGTAGGTCGCGCTAGGGGGGCGCCTGGGGCCCTTGGAGCTTGTCTCCGGCTCCACTTAGGCCTCAAATTTTCCTAATTTTACAAAAACTCATAATATGGGATTTTTATGGCGGTTCGTGATGTTTCCTTACTGTAATACACACCTTTCCTTATTCTGCTTCTGCTGGTGTCTGAAACAAGGATGCAACATGTTCTTCATGAGTTGTTGTGTATACCAAATCCACATCAACATTGACAGGGTCTCCTTCTATGTAATGCTTAAGTCTTTGCACATTCAGAACTTGAGGTTTGGTTCCTTCGAAATTGTTAATCTTGATTGCACCCGAGTGATAGACTTCTTCAATATGAAATGGCCCTTCCCACCTGGAAAGTAGTTTACCTGGAGAGAACCTGAAACGGGATCTAAACAACAAAATTTTATCACCAACATTAAATTCACGTTTCAGAATCCTCCTATCGTGCCACTTCTTTACCTTCTCCTTGAACATTTTAGCGCTCTCGTAAGCTTCACTTCTCCACTCATCTAGAGAAGTCAAGTTCATGAGGCGCTTTTCACCAGCTAATTTCGGGTCAGCATTAAGCTCTCTAATAGCCCAGAAAGCTTTGTGTTCTAATTCTAATGGAAAATGGCAAGCCTTGACATAGACCATCTTATAAGGAGACATGCCCATGGGGGTTTTGTAAGCAATTCTATACGCCCACAAAGCATCTCCTAACTTATTTGACCAATCTTTTCTATTTCTATTAACTGTCTTGTGTAAGATCAACTTTATCTCTCTATTGGTGAGCTCAACTTGCCCACTAGTTTGAGGGTGGTACGGTGAAGCAATTCTATGATTGACATCGTTCTTGGCTAAAGCTTTTCTAAAAGCTCCATGCGTAAAGTGTGAACCCCCGTCAAGCATGAGGTACCTAGGTACTCCAAACCTAGGAAAAATTACATCCTTGAGCATCTTCAAAGATGTCTTGTGATCAGCACTTTCAGTGGGGATTGCCTCTACCCACTTGGTTACATAATCAACAGCAACTAAAATGTGAGCATACTTGTGAGAGGGAGGAAAAGGACCCATAAAATCAAAACCCAAGCAATCAAAAGGCTCAATCACTAGAGATTAATTCATAGGCATCTCATTCCTTCTACTAATATTACCAACTCTCTGACACTTATCACAGGATAAGACATAATTTCTAGCATCCTTAAAGAGAGTAGGCCAATAAAAACCTGATTGAAGAACCTTATGTGCGGTCCTCTCACCGGCATGATGTCCTCCATATGGACTATCGTGACATTGTCTGAGAATGTCCTTCTGCTCGTGCTTCGTTATGCATCTCCTCACGATCCCATCTGGACCTTCTTTGAAAAGATGTGGGTCATCCCAAAAGTAATGCCTCAAATCATTGAAGAACTTCTTCCTTTGCTGAAATGTTAAACCTGGAGGCAAAAAAATTGCAATGATAAAGTTAGCATAATCTGCAAACCAAGGATCGGAGAGAGATTGTACTTTTACAACAGCTAGTTGTTCGTCTGGAAAACTGTCGTTGACAGGAATGGGATCATGCGGTATATCTTCCATCCTTGAAAGATTATCCGCCACCGGATTGTCTGCTCCTTTCCTATCAACAATCTGCAAATCAAATTCTTGAAGAAGGAGTACCCATCGGATGAGTCTTGGTTTGGCATCCTTCTTCTCCATAAGATACTTAATGGCAGCATGGTTAGTATGAATAATAACCTTAGAATCAACAATATACTGCCTAAACTTATCACAAGCAAACACTACTGCCAAGAATTCCGTCTCAGTAGTAGCGTAATTCTTTTGAGAACTATCAAGGGTTTTGCTAGCATAATATATAACATTCAATTTCTTATCAACCCTTTGCCCTAAAACAGCTCCAACAGCATAATCACTAGCATCACACATAATTTCAAAAGGTAAATTCCAATCAGGTGGTTGTACTATAGGAGCGGTTATTAAAGATTTCTTAAGAACTTCGAAGGCTTCCTTACAATCTTCATAAAAAACAAAAGGAACATCCTTCTGGAGAAGATTAGTGAGGGGTCTTGAAGTCTTAGAAAAGTCTTTAATAAATCTGCTATAGAAACCAGCATGACCGAGAAAACTACGAATACCTTTGATGTCCCTTGGATAGGGCATCCTTTCAATTGCTTCGATCTTGGCCCTGTCCACCTCAATTCCCCTCTTGGAAATCTTGTGGCCAAGAACAATTCCCTCGTTGACCATAAAGTGGCACTTCTTCCAGTTAAGCACCAAATTTTTCTCCTCACATCTCTGCAAAACTTTATTAAGGTTGTGGAGACAAAAGAGGTTCCATAGACGGAGAAATCGTCCATGAATTCCTCCACAATTTCTTCACAAAAACCATGAAAGATAGCAGACATACACCTTTGAAAATTAGCAGGGGCATTACATAAACCAAAAGGCATATGCCTGTAAGCATAAGTACCATAGGGACAAGTAAAAGTGGTCTTCTCTTGATCAGCAGTGTTAACATGAATTTGAGAGAAGCCAGAATAACCATCAAGATAACAAAAGTGAGTATTTTTGGATAACCTTTCAAGCATTTGGTCGATGAACGGCAACGGGTAGTGGTCCTTCCTGGTTGCCTTGTTCAGCTTCCTGTAATCAATACACATTCTATATCCAATAATAATTCTCTAAGGTATTAGTTCATTCTTATCATTAGGAACCACAGTTGTACCTCCTTTCTTTGGAACACAATGAACCGGGCTTACCCACTTACTATCAGCTATAGGGTAGATAATACCTGCGGCTAGAAGCTTGAGAATCTCAGTCCTTACAACATCCATCATTTTCGGATTCAACCGTCGTTGATGATCAACAACTGGTTTAGCATCAGGCTCAAGTTTGATGGTATGTTGACAAATAGATGGACTAATCCCCTTAAGGACATCAAGGGTATAGCCAATTGCACCTTGATGTTTGCGAAGTACTTCCAATAGTCACTCTTCTTCATACCCTGAAAGGTTAGAATTGATAATAACAGGATATAATTTCTTTTCATCTAAATAAGCATATTTGAGCGTACCGGGAAGAGGTTTAAGATCAAACACTGGATCTTTTTTTGGTTTCGATAAAATTCCCAAAGGCTCAACTGGAAGGTTGTGCTTTAGGATAGCAGGTTGTCTTAAGAATATTTTGTCCAGCTCATTTCTCTCCTGCATATGCAAATCATTCTCTTGGTCCTCCATATATTGCTGCAAAGGATCATTAGGAGGAATAGGAATGGAAGCAATATCTTCAATAATCTTATCGTTACTAGGCAAATTAGTACCACGAGGCTGCTTAGAGAACTTAGAAAAGTTAAATTCATATGGCTCACCATTGAATTCAACAGAAACTTTACCTTTCTTGCAGTCTATTATAGCTCCACAAGTTCTGAGAAAAAGTCTACCTAAAATAATAGGACAAAAATTATCCCTTACTGAACCAAGTACTAGAAAGTCGGTAGGATATTTTACCTTTCCGCATAAGACTTCAACGTCTCTCACAATTCCGATAGGAGAGTGATACGTCCAAAATGCATCACTATTTTATATCGTAATTCATCCTTATTCATTGATATATTTCACATTAGGATGATGTTCTTATGTTGTTTTAGCTTGTTTTACATAGTTTGCAACTTTCCGGTGCCGAAGCAGCAACATCAACTTCTTCAAGTTCACAAGGTGAAATTTCACCTATGATCCCTTGATAAAGTGAATACGTGATAGCACTAGCACTTGATCCCAAATCGCATAGCCCATAATAATTGTGGTCTCCTATTTTAACAGATACTACTGGAGTACCTGAAATTGGGCCTTTATTCTTGGCTGTGACAAGGTTAGTGGAAACAACACAAAAATTTATATTGGAATCTAAAGCATCATTAGTAACAAGATCATTAACCAATGCAACTTGAGGATCGACCTTGATCTGGTCCCCAGGCTCATCAATTGTTCTCTCACTTTTATTTATTATGCATGTCACAAAAGAGTGCTCCCCTATCCTTGCGGGAAAAGGGGGTTTTTCATATATCACTGCAGGAAAAACAGGTTCAGCAACATGAATATCAATAGGTAATTCTTTGAAAGGTTTATGATGATGATCCTTCTTCTTCTTAGAAGAGTCAACATGAGAAGCAAAGTCCTTACAAAAATCAATCATTAGATGGGAATCAAGACCAATCTTAGAGCAAAAGGTATTAAAGTAATCAGTTTTGACATAACTCTCTATATAATCATGCTCATAATTTATAGTGGGTTCAATACCTTTATCTATTTCCCAATCTTCGGTATTCTTCTGGATCCTTTCAATGAGATCCCATCTTTCTTCCACGCGTTTCGTCTGAAATACCCCACTAGAGGAGGCATCCACCATCTCCTTATCCTGACGAGAAAGTCTAGCACAAAAATTTGTAAGTATAATTTCTTGGGGAGCTCATGAATAGGACATTTGAGCATTAGGGATTTCAATCTCCCCCAAGCTTGAGCGATGCTTTCTCCTTCACGAGACCTAAAGTTATAGATGTAGTTTCTGTCTCGATGAACTTCATGAAGAGGATAAAACTTGGTATAAAAGAGAGGCATAAGCTATTGCCAATCAAGCAAATGTGGGTTATCGAGAAGCTTATACCAATCTGAAGCTTTATCTATAAGCGATGCGGAGAACAATTTCCTCATGACAAACTCCATTGATACATCTGCAAGCTTAAATAGTGAACATAGTTGTGACAAATATAGCAAGTGTTCACTTGGATGTCTGTCTCCTACATAACGATTAGCCAAAACACAATCGATAATACCAGCTGGTATTTTAGAAGGCACAATTTCAGTAGGGGGAGGAACAACCACCACAGATGTGGGGCGTTTCCCCGCAAGCAACGATCCAATAGCTAGGTTGTCCATATAGATAAAGAGCAGCAACAGCAAAATAAACAATATAAAAATTTCCTTACCAGCATCACTTACCAATAGCGTTATGCTCCCCGGCAACGGCGCCAGAAAACGGTACTTGATAACCCACAACCGTAAGGGGTCTATTGCAGCGTTTTTGATGAGTAAGAGTGTCGAACCTGATAACCCACAACTGCAAGGGATCGAGATAGTCTTCGCGGGTAAGATAACCCAATTTATTGATTCGACTCAAGGGAAGCCAAAGAATATCCACAAACTTTAATAGTGGAGTTGTCAGTTCCACCGCACCTGAGATACACTTACTTGCAACAAGATATTAATAGCGACTACGATAATAGTAGTAGTAATGATAGCAACAGTAATAGCAACAACAAAAGTAAACAACTAGTAACCAGCAGAATTGAAACACTGTAGGCTAGGGAGATGGATGGTTGGGCGCTGCATGGATAAGACACATCATGTAATCAACTTGGGGCAAGGCACACATAAAAGCAAAGATCATCTAGGCATAAATCAAACATCAGGCATGTATCCCACATGTAGTTGTACGTGCTTGCAATAAGAACTTGCACAACATCTTTTGTCCTACCATCCCGCTACGAACGGGGCCAAAAGGAACTTATGGAGATTAAGGTGCTCTTGTCAAAGAGCACCGGAACAAAGCATTAACAATCAATGGATACATGGAATCCCCAAATTATAGTCCATCCCCTTTGGTGTCCAAGCTGTCACCTTTGGGATCGCCGGTTCCGGACCATAACAGGTGCAAACAACTCATAGATAGGATCAAGAACACAAATATATTCATGAAAACATAAAGGGTTCAGATCTGAAAGCATGGCACTCGGGCCCAAAGTGACAAGCATTAAGAACAACAAGTTGAAGCAAAGATGATAAACACCAATCTAGATGATAGGCAACATGCCCCCAACAATCTGATAAGCTATTACATGATATAACTCATCCAATCCCTACCATCCCCTTTGCCTACAGCAGGGAATTACTCACACATGGATGGAGAAGTCATGGAGGGATGATGGAGTGGTGATGGCGATGACGATGGCGATGATCTCCCCTCTCCGGAGGCCAAAACAGCCTCCGGATTAGCCCTCCCGGAGAAGAACAGAGGGTGGCGGCAGATCCGCGACGAGAACTGGGAAAACGACTTCTGTTCTGGGGTTTTCGCATCACGGGAATAAATAGGAGCATCGGTAGGGCACCAGAGGAGGGGGGAGGCCCCCAGGCGGCCGGAGGGCGCGGCCCCACGCCTGGCCGCGCCAGGGGGCGGCTGGGGCCCCCAGGACTCCCCTCTGGTCCCACTTCTCGCATCTGGCTCCTTCGGGTTCGTGGATTTTCTGGTATTTTTCTGGGAATTTTCTGGGACGTCCAAAAATCCATTTTCAGGCGCATAATAAAACCATACAGACAGCTCTACTTAAAACAACGTTATTTCGGGTTAGTTTCGTCCAAATCATGCAAGAATGAGGGCAAAACAATAGCAAAAGTGTTTGGAAAAGTAGATACGTTTGAGACGTATCAACCCCCCAAGCTTTGCATATTGCTTATCCTCAAGAAATTCAGTACAACGAACTGAACGCGACAAAGAAAACTTTGACACACTCTTTTGCTTCAATAAATGTATATAAGCATGTACTACGAAAAGAATTTAGCAAGTATCAAAACAATGCTATGAGGACAATGCACGAAGCAATCCTTCTTTCAAGTGATCAATCACAAACAACTAAAAGCAAATAATATGCTACTAAAAATCAAGACAGGATTACAATGCACAAAGTTTGAACATACTAGAGTGGTATTTCGCTAGCCTCCATAAGTGAAGCAAAACATAAATGCAGAAACTCCTCCGGGGTTTTAAAGGAGACTAGAATTAAGAACTTCAGAATAAATAATACCACAATCATGCAAAAGATAATGTAATACTTTGGGACAATGCACATTACACTCAGAATGACAATTATGCTCTCCTAGTTGGTGCTTTGAAGAAAGAAGGTGCAGACTCTCGAACCGTGGAGTTTGATGGAAATGTTGAAAACCCGTGGAAGGAAGCAAACACTAAACTTGTACCAGAGCTCTTGGTTTTGAAAACAAAGATATAAAGTGTTTTGGGAGGTGCATGCTTTGTCAACAAATGCTAGTAGACAACTCAATCACCTCTTACGCTAGACATGTTTCGAGGAACGGATCCCAAGATGGAGACGATCACATCCCCTTAATCTCCTTTGTTTATCACTGCCAAAGTTTTCCGATTTCTCATAGACAAAGCGTGAAGGAGGGCTTGTTGGTTGTGATTATCTTTTGTGAGCTGGGCGCACTCATGCCAGTCCCTCCTCGTATTAGGGGTTTGCAGTTTAGACATGCAATCCCGGAATAAAACATGTCTAACATAAGACGGTCATGAATTACCTACTACTTCCACATGAGATAAAACAGAGGCACAAAACAAGAGTGCTTTTGAATAAATTCGAGATGGTACAAGAAAGTCTTCGTTAGGACGGCCGGTAAATTCCAAATAGGAAGGTATGGTGGACTCATATGGAAAAAACTGGTTTCAAGGATTTTGGATGCACAAGCAGAAATTCGCTTAGTGCGAGCGAAGGCTAGCAAAAGACTGGGAAGCGACCAACTAGAGAGAAATAACAGTCATAATCATGCAGAGCGACAAAGTAACATTGAATTAGGCATGAAGATGATATGACTATTCTGAAATTTAAAGATCATCAAGGCATAGTAGACTTTTCAGTCATAAACATGTGTAAGCATGTGCCAAGTCAATCCAAGAATTCTCCAAAGGGAAATACCACTTCAGTATGCCAAACCATTAACAATGCAATGCATGTAAATCATTTCAACAACACATTATGCACTCTAGCTATTTGGGATTGACCACAAAGGAAGCATGAACATTGGGAAAGTATTGTAAACATAGCACTATGTCGCTACAAGATGGTCCCTAATTCATAAGTACAAGCATATGTACAAAAGTAGAAACAAAAAGAGTTCATACCAGTTTTCCTTGTTGCATCCCTTTCGTCGATCTTCGTCATTACTACCTTGTCACTTGCACGACCGAACGTGGGAAATGTAATCAAATGCCATCACAGATTCGAGTTGAACTCTACAACAAAGCAAACTAAAGAGAGAGAAAAGAAAATATTTTTGGATTTTTCAAAGGTTAAACGAAAGAAAAAGAAAAGAGAAATCTTTTTGTTGTTTTTGCAAAATGAAAGAACAAAGCAGAAAGGGCAAAAACTTTGAAAATATCAAAGCAAATAAAAACGGATAATACATGGAAAGGTGAGAAGGGAACGTACTCCCCCAAGCTTAGGCTTCTGGCCTAAGTTGGTAGCAGCTACTGCCCCCAGGAGCCTCCTGCTCCGGGGTAAGGGTAAGTCCAAGAGTCGTATGAGCCCTCCCGTGCGTACACCAAAGCCCTCGGATCTTTCCATGAGGAACGTCCTGCGCTCCAAGCGGAAGAAGATCTCTCTCCATGCTCGGTGAAGGTCTCTCCCAAGAAAGGTGGGAACTCACCATGCTCCTCCTCGTCGGGCACAACCCCCTCCATGGGGTTATGCGGCTGGTAATTAGCCAAGAACTCATCGAACTGAATTTCGTTGAACGACCATCCGTTCCTGCGAGTGTTATCAAACAAAAGTGGTGCAGGTAGAGGGATCTCACGAGTAATAGTCCTTTCAAACCTCAAAATATAATCAAGGTTACCAAACTGAGAAGTCATGGTAACAAACTTATGCCTCTTCATAGCCGCAAGATCGAGACTCACGTATGAAAAGGGAACATCATCAGGATGCGGGGCGCGCTCAAGAAACTCAAGGATAAGTGTGGCGTAAACCCCACCATATAAATCGCCTTTGTTACTGTTCGTAACAAGACGCCGAGCAATTAAGGCACCCACGTTATACTCAAACTTACCAGAGAGGGCGTTCGCATAAATGGCGAAGTCTGGTGTAGAACCGTTGCTCGTGTTGTCACGAGCTAACACCCCTCTAGAAATAAAATACGCAAAATACCTGAGGTGTGGGAACAAGATGCTGGAAATCTTCGTGCGCCGAATATCGGTCTCCTCCTGGCAGCAAAGGGAGTTAAAAAGGGTCCTCAACCCGGAGGGCTGCATGGTCATCTTAGCTGTCTGACCAACGTTCGACCATGGTTATGAGATCATTATAAAGTTTGAACTCGACGGTTCCAGCATCATGGTTATAGCAAAAACTGTTAACAAAACAGGAGGTAACTTTTTTTATTGTACCACACGGCAAAAAGCTAGCCGTGTCAAACTTGCATTGGCACAAAGGCCATAAAGTTCCTCCTTAATTCTTGCAGCTGTAAGAAAATCATCGCACGGATACATCATTGCGCATGCTGGATTTGTTTCTTCCAACAGCTCCAGGGGCACATGGTCTTCATTGTAGCTCACCCTAACTGTTGAGGGTGAAGCTACAGCTCTAGTGACTCGATCGGAGCGCTCGGGCTTCTTCTTCCCAAGACACCCCTTTGCTTTTCCAAAGAAACTAATTTCTGAAATTTTTTACAATTCACAAAAACAAGGATTTAAACGGGGTGAGTTTAGGCAAACTACTCTACTCACTTACTTGGCACAAACTTGCATCAAAACTTGGAAAATAAATTTCTAAACAAGCATGCAAGCTCATAAGAACAGCACCAAGAGTTACTAAATACTCACTAATGAAGCCACCAATCAAAAATCTAATTGGAGGGGTGAAGGAGTTACATACCAGGGAGTATTTGCCCAAAATCTCAGCTCAAATGATGGGTCGTAGAGAGAGATCAAAATTCTGGACGGAGAGCAGAAAGAACGCAAGAACAAAGTGCAGAACTCGTGTTTTTGGAGAGAGAAGAGGGAGGAGGAAGAAGACTTACCTGCCTGGCTTCCCTGTGGGCCCCAGGCGCCCTGTGGGCGCGGCCAGGGGCCAGGCCGCGCCAGCTGGCCGCCTGGGCCACTGGTGGCCCCCCTGGTCAGCCCCAGGTGCCCCTGGGTCACTCCCGGCATGGAAATTTTTAAAATATTTTTTCTGGAATTTTTCTTACAACTTCACTGTTGAAAATTTTTCGAAGTTTAAAAAGTTGCGAAACTCTCTGAAAACTTGAAGCAGTGATTAGAATTTTGAAGTTTCAAAAACATATAAACTTGGTACAACAAGGAGAATAAAAGCTAAAGCAAATGAACACATAACAGGCTCCACTTTTTACCTATATAAAACATGCTTACCTGCAAGGTTGATCAAGTCTTACCAACAAACCGGTGATATATAAAGCAAAAAGTCTCACCTCTTATGAAGTGATTATTGCACCTTTACTTTAATGGACATTTTCCCCACCATGATGGTTTTGTATTTATGGTGCACATGTAAAGGACAATCCCATTCTCCAATCTTCACGGTCTCGATATTCTCTATAGAGTTGAGGCCATGCCTCTTGTCAATTTTCTTCGGAAAATACACCGTGTGTTCTTTGTCATTCACGTTGAAAGTAACCTTTCCTTTATTGCAATCAATAATAGCACCTGCGGTGTTAAGAAAAGGTCTACCAAGAATAATAGACATGCTCCCATCCACGGGCATGTCAAGCACAACAAAATCAGTAAGGATTAAACAATTAGCAACTTCAACGGGAACATCCTCACAAATACCTATGGGAACAATTGTTGACTTATCAGCCATCTGAAGAGACATATCTGTAGGGATTAGTTTTTCTAAACATAATATCTTGTAAAGAAAAAAGGGCATAACACTCACTCCTGCTCCAAGATCACATAAAGCAGTCCTAACATAATTATTCTTTATGGAACAAGGAATGGTGGGTATACCTGGATCACCAAGCTTCTCAGGAATCTTGCCACTAAAAGAGTAGTTACCAAGCATAGTAGATATTGCTTCATTAGGAACTTTTCTTTTATTAGTAACAATATATTTCATATATCTCGAATAGGGTGGTAACTTAATAACATCAGTCAAAGGAATTTGAAGAAAAAGAGGTTTCATCCACTCACAAAACTTATTGTAATGCTCTTCTTCTTTGGTTTTGAGAGACTTGCCTGGAAAGGGCATAGGTTTCTGTACCCATGGTTCTCGTTCCTTCCCATGTCTTCTTGCGATTAAGTCTTCTCTAGTGTATTTCTTGCGTTTGTCGAGTGCTTCCTCTTCTCGAGCCTCGGGTGGATCATTCTTTTCACCATCCTTTTCAGGCTCAGCACCGTCTTCAATCTCAGCATCGGAAGTAGATATACTATTTGGATCATTGGAATTTTCAGCTTCTTTGTGTTTTTTCTTCTTCGGAGAGCTAACAATTTCTTCTTCCTGGATTTGAGAATCTTGCTCGATCCTCTTAGGATGCCCCTCCGAGTAGAGAGGATCTTGAGTGCTTGTTCCCCCTCGGGTTTTAATCTCAAAGGCCTGTATATCCTGTTTGGCATTATTAGCAAGCAAATCTTTTTGCACATTAGAAATTTGATCAAGCTGAGTTTGAACCATATGAAAATGCTTCACAAGACATTTAACATCATTAACTGTTCTACCTAGAACATCAAGCAAACTTTTGATAGCAAGGGAATTGATGAGGACATCCCTACTATCAACACATCTCCAGTTCGTCATGAAGAACAAGTTGATTCAACAAAGAAGAAGGATGATGAAATCAGAATTGGACCTGTTACAAGAGCTCGTGCAAAGTTGATAGAACAAAAGGTGAACTCGCTCTTAATAGATTCTGATATGTTATGTAATGAGAACTTTATACTGCCTAAATTTTTGTATGTTTTCATAATCAGGTATCATGACGAAGAAGAGGATCCAAAAGGAGGAGAAGATGAAGGAAGCTCCAACTTTCGGACGTCCGACACTTTTCGGACGTCCGACATCGGAGGCCAGGAGCTACGACGCCTCGATGACTTCAAGTTATAGAAGGGTTGCTATTTTCGGCGGACAACCGACGGGATTCGGATGTCCGACACGACGGACATCCGACATGGAACGGACGTCCGACATGAAGATCTTTGCGACGACCCCCGAGTAAAGAACCGATGTCAAAACAGCCAGAAGTCCGACACGATTCAGACGTCCGACACATCGGACGTACGAAACCCATCGGACGTCCGACTTCCTGTGCGCAGATCTGAAGGGATGCGGCCTTGTATCTGAGTTTGACATCCCCTAGATTATAAATACCGGACCCCCTGCGAGTTTTAGGGTAGACCATGTTTAGATAAACCCTAGTTCTTGAGAATAGCTCCAAGCTTTCATCTTGAATCATATACTTCAATTCGTATCGATCTGAAGTGTTGCTACTGCAAGTTTTGTGTGATCTGTTGTTCCATTGGGAATTAGTAGATTGCAAATTACCGTCTCGTGGTCAACGGCTACGTTGCGCAAGTGTGTGAAGTTGTGAATATCCAAAGGGTAGAGAGTTGTCTCATTGGCAACAGGGATCTAGCAAGGAGAGTTCATCGGCTACATACAAGTTATCTATCATCGCCCTCATATTCACCGTTCGCTTACTGAGAAGATCCGGCCACCCCATATCAGGAATTATCATGCAACTGACTTTGTATCCTCTCATTAAAGTGATTCTGCTTCATAATAAAATTATCAAGCTCATCTAAACATTGATTAGGAGGCTTACCATGAGGAATGTCACTTGCATTGAAATCTAAAAGAGAGTGTACCTCTACCATAGGAGGGTGAGTGGTAGGCTCACACAATTTCTCAATAGGGGGTAGATTCTTCACATCTTTAGTTTTAATACCATTCTCTTTAATAGACTTCTTAGCTTCTTGCATGTCTTCGGGGCTTAGGACAAGCATGCCCCTCTTCTTTGGTGGTGGAGGTGGTTCAGGGACGGACCAATCTTCGTGGTTTTTGGCAATCTTGCCCATTAATTATTCTGCATCGTCCGGTGTTCTTTTCCTGAAAACACAACCAGCACAACTATCCAAGTAGGATCGAGATTCATCAGTTAGACCAGCATAGAATATATCAATTAATTCATTCTTAGGGACTCCATGTCCCGGTCTATCCTGGATCAGACTACAATACCCCCCCCCCCCAAGCTTTAGGGAGGTTCTCATCCTACAACTGTGTGAAGTTGTAAATTTTTCGTAAAGCAGCATGTTGCATATGAGCTGGAAAATACTTATCAACAAAAGACTGAGCTAAGTCTTGAGGACTCCTAATAGAACCACATGGTAGTGCATCGCACCATGCTTTAGCACTTTCCTTTAAAGAGAAATAAAAAAGCTTAGTAACATAGAAGTTTCGTATCTTCTCATCAGTAGTAAACAAACCACCCAACTCAGTGAGTTTGGTCAGGTGTGCAATAGCATCATCATTTTCTCTGCCATAAAAGGGGTCAGCTTCAACCATAGATATAAGTGAAAGATCAACAGAGAAATTATAATCCGGATCATTGATGCTTATAGGAGACGTAGCAAAAGTAGGATCAGGTACGGTCTTGTTCTTCAAAGAATGTTTCTCGAGCAGCTTCTTAATAGCATCAGGGTCAGAGTCGTTAAACTCTGTTAGCTTCCTGCATAAATAATCATCAAGTATAATATAACCATCATCAAGGAGTCTCTCCTTGAGTTTACTCAGATCGGGATAATTGTAAGTTCCATCAAAAGGATAGCAAGTATCGGGAATTTCAATCCTAGATTTCTTGGCAACAGCAGCAATCTGTTTCTCAAGAGCGTGACTAAGCGAACCAATATCATCAAGAGTAGTAGAAGCATCATCAAAAGTGTCGGACATAGTAACAGATTCAGTAGAAGCATCATGTGGTGGCGGTGAAGCAAACTTACTCATAACTGAAGGTGAATCAACTGTAGCACTAGTGTTCAGAACAGTACCTTTTCTTCTACGGGATGGCGAGATCATGTAACGACCAGATACGAAGGGACCAAGTCTCTGTGCTTAATGTGCTAGTCCCTGGATCAGTTTGCTAGCACACACAGTACTCGATGAAATAACAGAAGTAAAACATGTCTTTATTACATCGAATGAAGTAAATATTACAATAATAACATGGCTTAAGGCCATCTATTCAAATACTTGCGGAAGCTATAATAGTAGTAGTAGCGAGTCCATCCGACTCCACGGCAAAAGTTGAGTATAAGACAGCGACCTATTCGCACCTTACTCCTCGTCAGAACAATCTGCAACATGAATAAGTTACAGCCCCAAAAGGGGTCAGTACTTTGATCGTACGGCAAGCCATATCACAGAAAGAAGTAAAAGCCCTATAATACATGCAATTTGGCTGGTGGAGCTTCTACATTTATTTTTGCAAAAAGCTAATTTTTCCCTATAGAATAATAATAGCTAAGTTCTACAATAGCATACGATTGAGATGGGAAACCCCACTCAATCTATCCCAAAGTGATTAAACCAATCAGTTAATTAAAGATGATGAGACAAATCAATATTTCCACAACTAGTTGCTCAAATTGTCCATAACCGGGGACACGGCTAATCGATTAGTTTTACACTCTGCAGAGGTTTGTGCACTTTTCCCCACAAGACTCGATCGCCTCCTTTGTAGTTCGTCACACTGCACGATGTATGACAGCTGGAAGATTGAGACATGGTCTTTCAGAAGAGTTTCCCTTACTCCGGTAGCACCCATCCCACCTATTCACATCTACTTTCGTAGCGCTACCTAGTAAGAGTCCCTACAACTGATCAACCAAGCCAGAGCCCATAGTAGCTTGTGGCTGCACCCGTAAGCTTCTAGGTATGTCAATACAATCAGTCCCTTTGAGCCTGGGTGGCTTTCCGCAGTCATCACTAGCCACCTCCAGGATGCTCGCAACCATCCCACCCAGGTAGTTCATTAACTTTATCTTGGTCCTAATTACTACATTATCACTCATACCTCATAATGATTCACTTCCCAATCCACGTCTACTTAGCATAGCAATATCTTAATATACGATGGTGACAATGATGTAAGGATCAGACCTACCTCAATGAACTACTGGGTGTAATAGCATAGCATAACCTATCATGCAATCTAAAGAAGAAGAACTAATGCATTGAAAACATAGGTAATAGGAAGTATGGTCAAAGATATGACTTGCCTTGCTGTTGATTGCAGAACTCTAAAGATTGGTGGTACTCTGCTTCGCACTCCGGACAATCTATCGTGAGCAAACAAAGATACACACAATCAATACACAACCAAAAGCAAAACAATGTTCAAGAACTCCAAAATAAAATCCGAATAATAGATTTTGCAAAAACAGATCAAGATTGATTTTAAAGTGGGTTGCAAAGTGCCTAGAATATAGGGTTTAGCTAGGGTTTTAGTTTGCAAAAAGAATTAATCAAATCCGAGTTGTAAAACAAAAGATACAATCAACTAAAGTTGAAAATAGAATCTGATCAGATCTGAATATTTTCGAAAATACCAAAACAATCTTTATGGTTGAACTGAAAAGAGGGCTTCGAAAGAAAACCCTGGGCTTTGGAATCACGCAAAACGGATCTACGAGTAAAAAGATATTACAAAAACAGTTTTGCATAGGATCTAGGAATTTTTTTGATCGAACGGAAAAAAAAAATCTTAAAACTTGGATCTATAGTACACAATAATTAGAGGGTTTCAAAACAACGATTTGGCCGCTTGTTTCATCTAAAACGGAGCAACGGATAAATAAAAAAAATTACGGCGCTTTTACTAACCGCGACGTGTAGATTAGACGCGACGAAGACGACAACTCCGGCGATCTTCGGCGTCAACGAGGAGGTCTAGGGTGTAGGGCTTGATTAGAAGATCACAACGGTGGTGGTGATGATCTCCAACGTCGTCCGTACGGGCGTGGCAACGCGGTGAACCGAGCGCGCTCCGATGAACTCCCGCGGTACGCATACAATTTGGGGATCAATCTTGCGCAAGAAAAGAAGAGGGAAAAAGATGTCAATTAGAAGCACAACGAAGAGAAGAGTCGGTCTGCAGAATTTGGGGTCAAGAGGAGGCTCACCGGTGACGAAATTCGTCCAACAATAGAGCTCCATTGGACCTAGATCTACCACGAAATTAGCTCGATTTGGAACGGTTTGCTGCGAAATTTTGTGGGGAATCGGTGGAAGGGGTCATGGGGTATTTAAGGGACAAGATTTCGTGGGCAAAGGGCAACCGGAAGGTGTCCTATGCGGACACGGGCGCCGGCGTCTGCGTACAGAGTCCGGCCTGGACTCTGTTTCCTTGGTGCTGGAGACAAAGAAGAACACGTACGTGACTTGCAGGTGCGCACGCGCTGGTGCCTGGCTCGCCCGGCCTGCGGGCCTTTCGACCGCTCGTTCCGCTCGGGCGCGCGCCTGGCTGGCCGGCTGGCCAGCTCGGCCAGCAGTCCGGCCCATCCGGGGTTTTTTTTTCGCGAAATTTTTTTTTAAAAAAAAAAGTATAGAGGTATTTTTAATATAATAAAAATAGCCCCGAAAAAAATAACATCTTATTTTTTTAAAATAATAAAAATACGTAAAACGTAAGTACGTTTATATAAATATATACGTACTTTTCTTTAAACTTCAAAGAGTTTTATAAAATAAAATATAAGTCGGAAAAATACGAAATAAATTTCTAAAATCTTAGAAAAACATAAATAAGTTATTTATACAAAATAAAATACTAAAGAAAAACTTTATTCAATAAATTCAAATAAACTCTCAAATAAGAATCCAAAATGCACAAAAAAAAATGATATGCATATGCTCTCTAGTAACTCATCCAAAAATAAATTTGGGATGTTACAGATCGGGACCTTGGGGTCTTCTTTCTTTCCCATAGCGGATAAATTGCAGCAGGTAAAATACTTCAAGTAGACTTGTGAGTAAAGCTATGCTCCCCGACAACGGCGCCAGAAAACAGGCTTGATAACCCACAACTGCATGGGATCGAGATTGTCTTCGCGGGTAAGATAACCCAATTTATTGATTCGACTCAAGGGGAGCCAAAGAATATCCACAAGCTTTAACAGTGGAGTTGTCAGTTCCACCGCACTTGAGATACACTTACTTGCAACAAGATATTAATAGCGACTGCGATAATAGTAGTAGTGACGATAGCAACAGTAATAGCAACAGCAAAAGTAAACAACTTGTAACCAGCAGAATTGAAGCACTGTAGGCCAGGGAGATTGACGGTTGGGCGCTGCATGGATAAGACACATCATGTAATCAACTTGGGGCAAGGAACACAGAAAAGTAAAGATCATCTAGGCATAAATCAAACATCAGGAATGTATCCCACAGGTAGTTGTACGTGCTTGCAATAAGAACTTGCACAACATCTTTTTTCCTACCATCCCGCTACGAACGGGGCCAAAAGGAACTTATGGAGATTAAGGTGCTCCTGTCAAAGAGCACCGGAACAAAGCATTAACAATCAACGGATACATGAAATCCCCAAATTATAGTCCATCCCCTTTGGTGTCCCAAGCTGTCACCTTTTGGATCGCCGGTTCCGGACCATAACAGGTGCAAACAACTCATAGATAGGATCAAGAACACAAATATATTCATGAAAACATAAAGGGTTCAGATCTTAAATCATGGCACTCGGGCCCAAAGTGACAAGCATTAAGAACAACAAGTTGAAGCAAAGACGACAAACACCAATCTAGATGATAGGCAACATGCCCCCAACAATCTGATAAACTATTACATGATATAACTCATCCAATCCCTACCATCCCCTTTGCCTACAACATGGAATTACTCACACATGGATGGAGAAGTCACGGAGGGAGGATGTAGTGGTGATGGCGATGATCTCCCCGCTCGGGAGGCCAAAACAGCCTCCAGATTAGCCCTCCCGGAGAAGAACAGAGGGTGGCGGCGTCTCCGCGATGAGAATTGGGAAAACGACTTCTATTCTGGGGTTTTCGCATCACGGGAATAAATAGGAGCATCAGTAGGGCACCAGAGGAGGGGGGAGGCCCCCAGGCGGCCGGAGGGCGCGGCCCCACCCCTGGCCGCGCCAGGGGGGCGGCTGGGGCCCCCAGGACTCCCCTCTGGTCCCACTTCTCGCATCTGGCTCCTTCGGGTGCGTGGATTTTCTGGTATTTTTCTGGGAATTTTCTAGGACGTCCAAAAATCCATTTTCCTGCGCATAATAAAACCATACAGACAGCTCTGCTGAAAACAGCGTTAGTCCGGGTTAGTTTCTTCCAAATCATGCAAGAATGAGGGCAAAACAATAGAAAAAGTGTTTGGAAAAGTAGATACGTTTGAGATGTATCAGAACCCAGCGAGGAGCCAAAGGTATTGATAAGTGACTTTGGACAAGGAATAACAGTAAGCACTGAAAGATAACTTTTTAGGGGGTTTCGGTATAAGCAACTATAAGATAAAATCAAGCAAAGTAAATGGTGCTGAGGAGCAGCAGGTAGCCCAATCCTTTTGAGCAAAGTATAAGCCTAGCAACTGAACTTATAAAGACTAAAGCGTTCTTGAGGACACATGGAGAGGTAGTCATGCGCTTTCGCCATATTCCGCATTGATAACATGCTTTGTGTTGATAAGTGTTGAGTGGGTGGATCTATGCTAGCACACCTTCTAGATTAAGATAAGTGCTCTCTTATTATTAAAGAACTTGCAATCATCCGCAAATACATGGTAGAAATTAAGGCAAAGCCTAACCACAACAATACGATCAAGGATCCATTATTCCCTTGTGCAAAAGTGTGCAAACTGGGGTTTAGGTTTCCGTCACTCCGGCAACACACCGTAAGCATTCTTTATACACAATGTATTCCCCTAGGTCCTTAATAAGGCAAAGTATTGAGTGTTCGACTCACACAACACCACTAGGTAACTAACAACACAACTTAAATATCAAACAACACATATTACTTCAACATCATATGACTACTAACAACAAGACTTCTCCCATGTCCTCAAGAACTAAAGTAACTACTCACAAGACATAAAAGAGATCATGATCAGAGGTGATAAATAGGTGGTAAACAATCTGATCATAATGATATTTCTCCAACAAAACTCAATAGCATTCACCACAAAGTAGTAATCAACACCGGTAGAGTAGAGAGGATAGATAGTACGAGTTACAACGCAAGTTGCAATTGTGAGATGAGATTGGATGAAGATGAAGATGGTGCTGATGTTGGGGATGATGTCGATTATGATCTCAATGATGCCCGTGACGATGGTGATGACGATGGCGATAATCTCCCCTTCCGGGAGGTGATCTCCTCGGCGGAATCTGCCCACCGGAGAGCCCTTTTCTTCTCTTTAAGTTTCCGCCACGGGGCGGCGGCGGAACTCCGTAAAAACTCTCCTTTTTTTAGGGTTTCCGGATGACGAAGATTATATAGGCCAAAGGGGGAGCCTGGGGTGGTCCTAGGGCTCCAGGAGCCCTCCCGGCGCGGCCAGGGTGGGGGCCGCGCCAGGTGGCCGCCTGGGCACCATGTGGCCCCCTCTGGTCCCTCTTTTGCGTGTCTTCGTCAATCCTCTAAAAAACACCCTCCGTGCATTTTCAGGTAATTTGGAGGTGTTCTTCTTCAGCAACTCAGCGTGCACTTTTTACCGCTGAATCCTGCGTCTGTTGCTTCGGCACCGAAAAGTTGCAAACTGTGTAAAACAAGCCAAAACAACATAAGAACATCATCGTAATGTGAAATAAATCAATGAATAAGGACGAATTATGATATAAAATAGTGATGCACTTTGGACGTATCAGAGCCTTTCACACCTTTTTTTTTCTTCCTCCTCCATCATTCTTCTCTCTTTGCCATCCTAAGTGTCAACTTTCTTGGTCACGCTCATCCATTGCATGAGTGCTAAAATATCGAAAGGGAGTGGATCATTTTGACTTGTACCTGGCTAGTGGTCTGGGGATGAGTCAAGATAAGATTCCAAAGAAGACCAAGTGTGACACTTTAGTAGATTAAGTTCTCAACAATAAAAACTATGTTTTACTCTCTCGTATATCCCTATCCCCTTTCTTGCACGCAAACACCATTTGGAGACATTCGAGTCACGGACAGCGAGAGCTCTTGCACCTTTATGTTCTGATGTTGCTTGTTTCAATGATAATATAGACTCTTGCCTGTTAAAATTAGAATTGAATTACATGCCTTGATTGCTTTACTTAAAAGTTCTTATATGGTTGGTAGCATGTCACCACAGAAATTATGCTTGTTATCATTTACCTACTCGAGGACGAGCAGGAATTAAGCTTGGGGATGTTGATACGTCCAAAACGTATCTATAATTTCTGCTTGCTCCGTGCATATTTTGTGTGATATTGCTATGATATTGACGCACTTCCATACACTTTTGATCATATTTGGACTAACCTATTAACTCAGTGCACCCCAGTGCTAGTTCCTGTTTTCTACTATTTTTGTATTTCAGGTTTTCCCATTACTTAAAGTGCTAGAAAAATTCCGGGAAAAATATAGGAAAAATCAGCGTACATGAAGCTTCGGGAAGAGCCCAAGTGGGGCCAGCGGGAGCCAGGTATGGCCCAGGAGCCCACCTGGCGCGGCCACCCCCTAGGTCGCGTCGGGGGGCGCCTGGGGCCCCTGGTCCACCTCTGGCTGCCCCCCATCGCCTATATATCTCTCTTGTCCCGAAACCCTCGAGGACAGAACCCTTTTTCGCGATCTCTCCTCTGTTCCTCCGCCGCAGCGCTTCCAAGATCGGGAGCACCAGGAGCCGTCTTCCCGGCACCCTGCCGGAGGGAGGAACCACCTCCGGGAGCTTCTCCACCACCATGGATGCTTCCCGGATGAACCGTGAGTAGTCCACCTTGTACCACGGGTCCATGATCAGTAGCTATGTGATGTTCTCCTCCCCCTCTTTGTTCTTCATGGTTTAGACCTCGTGAGCTGCCCTACATGATCGAGGCACATATGTAATCTTTCTGTTGTTGCTATGCTGAGTTTGCTGGGATCTGATGGATTATGAGACGATGTTCAGATTGTGTTTGAGTAATATATTGTATTCTCCTCTTTTATATTTATGGTCTTGAGTAATTCTTGCATGTTCTCCGTTGCTGTTTATTGCTTTGGCCAAGTAGTAGGTAGTAACTCCAAGAGGGAACGTTATGCATGATTGTGGGTTCATGCCCCCTGATGACTAGCTTGAGTGACAGAAACATGAGTCTAGGGGATGTGTTGTTACCACAAGGGAGAAAACAACGGTGCTTGTACTTGCGAGTGCAAGGATTGTTTACTTTACGCAAAGTTCTTTAATGCAGTTGTCTGTTGCTTTGAGTTTACACTTTAGGTGGGATTCGCAACTTAATACCAGCGAGATGTTCTGGATAGATATCTCAAGGTGGATGAGTAGTAGGTAGATGCAGATGGATTTCGGTCTACTTGTCTTGGCGTACCGCCCAAGCTTTTGAGCCTCTTCCTTTCTTTTTAGCATAGTTAGCATTGGTTTGCGCACATAATCCTGTCAATTGCCCAGCTGTATTTTTTTACCTCGCATGGCTATTTTATCGTCTTTTGGGAGAGAGACATCACTAGTGAACATCATGGGATCCCGGTCCATATATCCACCACTATTTACACCCGCTATTTATTTTCTGTTGTATTCCTTTTCTGTTGCTATCGCCGTCGTTATTATCCCATGCGTTTGATCCTTTGTAAACAACAAGGCCGGAGGGATTGACAACCTCTCTGTACTCGTTGGGAGCAAATTTATCTGTTGTGTGTGCAGGTCCACGTCAACCGCCTAATTGCTGGCGCCGTTGTCACCTTCCTGTCGTTGTCGGAGTCCTACTGGAGACAAACCTTGGTATCTTCACCGAGGGAAATTTGCTGCTGTCTACATCTCAACCTTCCACTTTGGGTAACCAACGAGGGGCGAGAAGCCATCAGCTGTGAAACTGCTTCCAGGAGCCGATGGAGCCCCGTTGTAGGTTCTTTAGCCAGTGCCGTGTTGAGCCCTCGAGCATGAGTTGTACATACTGCATTGTTGTTGTCTTGGTTCCTCGCTGGAATTTCACGGCTGTGAGGAAGTAGTCGAGCCATGCTTCTTGTTCTTCTAGTCCGTCGTACTTGTGGGTTGTGGAGTTTAATATGAAATCTTTGGGCATGGGTGTCTCGCGTATGTCTCAAGAAAAACATAGGGCTCCGCAAGGTTCGAGGTGTTCGTCTGATGCCTGCTCGTTGATGTCTACGCATGCTTCTATTCTTGTAGACTATGTTGTGCCTCCAAGCGCAGAGGTTTGTAGGACAGCAACAATTTCCCTCAAGTGGATGACCTAAGGTTTATCGAATTCAGGGAAGTAGAGGTTGAAGATGGTCTCTCTTAACCAACCCTGCAATTAAGATACAAGAAGTCTCTTGTGTCCCCAACACAACTAATACAACTAGGAGTTGTATAGGTGCACTAGTTCGGCGAAGAGATGGTAAAATATGGGTGATAGATGTAGCAAAATAAAGTAATGTAAATTAGTAATAAAAAGTGCAGCAAGCAAACATGTGACAAAAGTGAGTGCAAACGATCCACCATTTATGCATTTGTATCAAATGGAAAGGGGAGGCTATATATAGTGGACTGCAAGATAGAAAGTCAGAGCAAGGATAAGAAGCTAGGCCTAACGAAGACTAGCATCTTCTGACATGTCTTGCAGCATGAGAAGAGAAACAGTCAGCAGTTCAATAACATGAATGTAATAACAATGCAGCAGAAGGGGCCTGACTTCTTACCTTAAGGACAACCATTGTTCAGGACCCTAGGGAGGCTATACAGAGTCAGCAACGAGTGGAGTACGAGGATTACTCCTCAATATCTCCACTTGATGGTGGCTCGGCAGAGCCGAGGTAGGGGCCTGAGGCAGTGTCTGCATTGTACCGTACCTGTGCAGTTGTAATAAGTTGCATCCGCGTCACTCCCCTGAGTGATCACGATCCGCTATCTAATGCTAGCTAACAATGCGCAGGGCTCACTGCTGAATATAATATATATTTATAGGCAGCATAGGATAAAGGAAGGTACATCAAGGGGCGACAAAAACAAGCTATGCAATTAAATAGGATTGTAACGTAGCAGCAGCAGTAACAATGCCTAGTGCAAGAAAAGTACGGAAAGATAGGCAATATCTGGGGAAGAGAATGGCTATGCTTGCCTGGAAGCTCGACGGTAGGGGTAGGGTCGTCGACGAAGTAGTCGTACTCAGCAGTGGTGTAGTCGGCGGAAGCAGCGGGGTCTACCGGAGATTAAGGGGGGAGAAACAGTAAATACAAATCAAGCATATAAAAACAGTTGCATGACATGACAGATGAAATATTAACGGTGTTCTAACGTAGTGCAATGCACGTTGCAAGGAGCGGGAATCCATCCGAGGATGAACTGCCAGCTCCGGGTGATTACCGGACAGGGTGTCCGGAGGGGGAAGGGATCATGCCGGAGGTGTCGTGGACATCCGAAAAACAGGTGAAAGGTGTATCCGTGTTAGTTGATCCATTTTGAACAACTTTCGTGTTCAGAATAAATTCATCTGGATAGTTTATCAGTAACAGGCAATCATCGGACAGCCGGTCCGGAGGGGGACGGTTCGATTTTAGTTGTGTTAGAGGGGTGTGGTAGACATACGGAAAGCGTATTCGTATTCGTTATATTTTTCTGATCAATTTTGATGTATAAAGTTTTTGAATCTGAATTACGGTTTAAAAGATATTGAATTTTAAAGTTTTAAATCAATTTAAATGATTTTTGGAATTTATTTTATTATTAAATACTAACATTATCCACAGAGGGGTTGACCAGGTCAAACCTGACAGAGGAGACCCACCTGTAAGGTTGACTGGTCAACTGACCAGCGGGACCCATGTGTCAGCCACACATCTAATAAACTCCATTTTATCTAACTAATCTGCGAGTGGGACCCATCTGTCATGGACAGTGATTTAATTAAGCATTTCAATTAACTAGAGAATTAACTTAAGTGTTTGGGCCCATATGTCATACACTTAGGAGGTCATTTCCAATTAAAAAAAGCAACATGTTATTTAATGGGTTAGGGCCCACAGTCAGTGGGTGACTGGGGCTTAATTAAGTCCACCGACAGGTGGGGGCCACCCGCCAGTGGCTCCAGTCCACGCCGGCGAGGGCAGTGCTGCCGGCGACGACGACCGAAGCACAGCGAGGAGCGTGTGCTCGCTACGGTCCACCATTTGGGACGCAATCAGTTCCTACGTGATCTACGTGACACGCCGCATCCACCGGTGCCATTGTTGTGAGCTGAGGCGGATCACAGCGATGGCCATGACGAGTTGGGCGGCGGTCGGAGTACGGCGTAGGCAGGGACGGCCACACGGGGCACGGAATCGAACACGTGGACAGGGGAAATGGAGCTGCGCTCACCTCGGTTGAAGGGGAGGTGTCAGTGAGTCTGGGGAGGGCTTGTAGTCGAGGGAATCGACGATGAGGCGAAACGGCCGTGGTGGATTCCGGCGCCAATTGCGGCTCAGAAAGGGTGTCCTGGCGTCGATTTGGAGCATGGGGTGAGGAAGACGTCTATTGCGCACCTCCAGGACGTGGTGGCGCGGAGAATGGTGGCCAGTGGCCACGCCGACAACGATGGTGTGCCCACGGCCGCACTCGATGCCGCACGGGAGAGGAGGTGAGACCACTTGTGATGGGGGGGAGAGGAGTGAGCAGAGGGGGTACGGGGCAGGTGGGGGAGGCCCTATCTTCACGAGGGAGCAGGTGAGGGAGGGGGCCGGCCAGCGCAGGGGCGTCCATGGCCATGGCCATGCCACGGCGATGGGGGGCAGGTGAGATGGGACGGGGGCAGGTAGAAAAAGGCGAGGTCGGGGTTGGGCTGGGCTGGGAAGTGTAATCGCCTAGGGCGATAGATAGGATTTTTCTTTTATTTTGTGTTCTCTTTTGATTTCTTTTTCTTTTCAGTTTTGATTTGTTTTAGATATTTTAGAAAATTTCTAAAACTTGTAACTTGCTACATAAATGACATTGCACAAAACTAGAGTGCCACAAAAAGATTGGGACTTTTATAAATTCTTTTGCATTTTTTTTATTAAAATGTATTAATTTCCACTGTTTTGCTACTTTTTTTTAATTGTTGGATTTATTTTATAGCACAATAAATCCCCAAGACCACATGCAAGTGATCCCCTGAATATTAGGCATTTTATAAAAGTGGTTGCACAATTTTAGGTTAAACTTTTATTTGCCACTTAAATTTTTGGCAATTCAATATGGTTGAAATTGACAAGGTCAGGATCAAGGGTGATTAGAGAGTTGCTAATCACAGAGATTTAATATTAACAAAATTTTTACTGTATCATGACACTGGGGGTGTTACAAATCTCCCCCACTATAAGAATTCTCGACCCGAGAATGAAAAGTAGTGCAAGGGGTAAGGTTTCTGTTTCGTATTATAACGAATCTTCGGGTGCTTGTTGTCCTTCTCGAATAAGTTTAATCCTTTGCGCTGATTTCTTCACTCCTCTGCATCGGTGCATATCGACGAGTTGCCATCCTTCCTTCGGGGCTTGATCGTACTTACGAATAGGTTGGGGGTAAACTCAAGGGGTGTGACAAGAGTTAGGTTTCGATCCTGTGGAACTATGGGTTATGGGCCCACATTGAATAAGAAGGGTGGTGACATTCCATGCGGTCAAGTTGCAAGGTAAGTCAGAGAACATCTTGTCAACTATGTCGGCAACAACATCAGTTCCAAGGGCGAGGGATGAAGAGCACCATTTTCCTGCTCGTTAAGACGAGGCGGGCCAATTGGCAAGGTTCTTGTGCATTGGTGGTCACCGAAAAGTCATCAACAATAGTAACAGGTTGTACGAATAAATTTTTACACCGAAGTGTTCACATAAGCAGGGAATTATCAATGCTCAGACAAGACACGTTACAAGAAAGGTTAAACAGACCAATGAAAAGTAAAATGTGATGATACACCAGTATCCAGAGTATATCTTTCCCAAGGGAAAGCAGAGCAAGATATACATGACCAAGTTTGTAATGGCAAGGAACTAAAGGAGGTTGTTGATGATAACACAAATCATCAAGGGGTAAGGATGGTATTTCTCACCATGAATTCAATTAACACTTGGGAGAAGTCAAAATGTTGATGATGATCACGACACATTATGTCGAGAGGTTCCGAGAAAAAGCCATCGAATAGCAACATCACCAAACAAAAGGGGTGGTGGAGCAAAAGGTAAGCGGTGTTCTCGGTTGACGACAACCCAGAACCCATGGGGTGGTTACGACATGGAAAGGTATTGTTCCATCAAATTCATTATATGTAGTGCAAAGGTATGATATCCTCGCGGTACCAGGAGGTAATACTCGAAGGTAGAACGAAAGATCACAGACGCAAGAAGAATTCCCACCAAGGGGACAATTACTTTTACAAGAAGCTTTCATGATAAGTTCTGGATAGTATCCATGGGCATGAACACGAAGGTTAAGGGTCGACTCCCACTTCTTCGACGCATAACCTTTCATTCACTTCTCGCTTTCGATGAAGTTGTAGAGCAAGAAATTTATCTGGCGTAACACCAGTAGAGTGTGTCCTGCAGAAGTTTCTGGGTTCACACCTATGGATGAAGCATAGATACAACCCATAGGGAAATTTTACGAAACTATACGACAAACAATAGGAACAAGAGATGCCAGTTTGAAAGCAGAAGGCTGATGACACGGACCAGATGATACCGTTCGCCAAAGGCATTTCGTATCAGGGGAAGCTCGTCAATGATTTAGGACACAAGGGCACGACAGGTAGTAATCCACCAAAAAGGTCAGGCGGCGTACAGAGAGTCTGGTGTGAGTATCAGTACTCAACCATAAGAAGACATAATACAAAGGCATCGGATTACAGAAACATCTGAATAACTCAATGATTGAATTCGAAGGAAATATGATTTCCAATAGGGGAGATCAGAAGAGAATGTTCTCACCAAAGACAAGTAAGTTGAATAGATTTAGAGGGACAACCAATCAAGGCTTGGTTTACCGGGAACCAACTCATGTCCGGAATGACGTCTGAGCCGGAAGAATGAATTCATAGGGTTAACCGATGACTGCGTGCATTCGCGCACAAGATGATTCAACAGATCGGAATGGCAATGCCAAGGGAGGTCAACAAAGACTAGAAGACAAACGGGATTAATCATAGGGCAAGCAGGTCAGAAGAATCCCCAAAGCAGTATGCTGCCGAGGATTGGCGCGAGATCGGATAGTATTTCAAAGTATTATGGGAATCACATGAACCACTTAGGATGAACGGATCCTCGATAATTGTGAGGAATTATCCGCGGGGTGAAAAGAAGATGCAAGGAAGTAGGCTCAAAGGATTCCCGAAACAACGGAAAGTAATTCGATGCATCTTGTGAACACAAAAGCATCTGGGATTGGATGGATGAACGAAAGGTGTATGTGGTTATACATACGGACTTATCGGTGGCCGGGAATTGTAAAGATGATCGGTACATATGGTATCAGGAGTTTTATTGGAGAGTAATCTTCGGAATCTTCTCGTGAAGCAAGCGATCATCAGTAAAGAGGGGCTCTCCGAGAGGAAGTAATCACGAGAACCTAATGTCAGAGTTAGCAAAATCTTTAACTCGAAAGAGAAGAGAGATCAGAGTCCCAGAGTAAAGGTATGGAGTAAAAGATCCTAATACCACCCAGTTTGCGACGTGGGCCGATAAGCCACACGACACTATTAGTAAAGTAGTTTTTTTTTGTCTAGACTCGACTTCGACCAAGGAGTTGGAAGGTGGTGTCCTACAGGCAGTCGACTCTGATACCAACTTGTGACGCCCCTAAAATCAAGTCGTGTACAGTAATCATACACGCAAGGTACACGATCGAGATTAGGGACTCACGGTGAGATATCACAACACAACTCTACAAATAAAATAATACAAGTTGTTTAATACAAGCCAGGGGCCACGAGGGCTCGAATACAACAGCTCGAGAGCACAAAGTTAGCGGAAGCAATAGTATCTGAGTACAGACACAAGTTATACAAGTTTGCCTTAAGAAGGCTAGCACAAAAACAACAGCGATCGAAAAGGCGAGGCCTCCTGCCTGGGAACCTCCAAACTACTCCTGGTCAACGGGGAACTCGACGTTGTAGAAGGCATCGGAAATCTTCATGTTGTGGTGGTCGGCATCGGGGATCTCCTGCTCCTGGACTCCAAAGCTCCAACGTCGACTGCAGCAGCCGATCAGGCAAAACAAAAAGGGGGGAATAAAGCAAAGGTGAGTATCTAGCATACCCGCGAGTCTTACGTATGCTACTAAGCATTTATGCATTTGTATCAAATGGAAAGGGGAGGCTATATATAGTGGACTGCAAGATAGAAAGTCAGAGCAAGGATAAGAAGCTAGGCCTAACGAAGACTAGCATCTTCTGACGTGTCTTGCAGCATGAGAAGAGAAACAGCCAGCAGTTCAATAACATGAATGTAATAACAATGCAGCAGAAGTTGCTGCAGCATTGTATAATAGTAAGTTGTAATAATTAGCAATGCCTCCGAGATCCCTTCCTCGACATCTCAGCAAGGAAGAAAAACCTGGAACCATACAGTTTAATAATAATAGTTTGTAGTGGTAAGATCCAGCTTCAGCATAAAGCGTCTTGTTACCGTGGACACGGCTATTCGAATAGATTAATCTTCCCTGCAGGGGTGCACTTGTGTTACACTACACGCACGGATCTCCAGGGTGGCGGGCACCTTGTTAGGGAACGCTCCACCAAGGCTATCCGACACTCCGTAGCCCATCTTTCAAACTCAACAGAGAGGTCATCCGCCGGACTATATCCTATGTACGCGGGGCTTTGGACCCACCCCCGACGTACTCCTGCACTGTGCGAGGCTGGCCGGTGAAGTTAAAGCAAATCCAAATAAGACACCACCGCGCGAGCAAATAAGACAACACCACTTCCCGGCGCAGGCCGCGGTACTGCTGACGTCTGAAGAGTCCTCGGAAGACACTATGAAACAGAGGAGCCCATAACTCGTAATTCCCACGTGTAGGCAGCGCGTATAAGCCAAAAGGCTACTCAAGTCATCCGCCGAACCATTAGTCATTATATTAACTTGTGAGACAAGCATTATCGTTGCCTCGACTTAACTGACCCGCGGACAACGACAGCAGTCAGGACCACCAGTACATCGGCGCCTGCCCTGTCGTCCCACCAAGTCTCTGCGGTTACCAACAAGGTGAACCGTCTCCTTACCTTGTCTCGCGTGTGCTCCTGGAGGAGCTCGACTTTCGTGGTTTGGTAACTCTCGCGGCCAACGATCAGGGGTCAAGCACACCGGTACACTACTCGTACCCTCCCTGTCGTCCCGTCGCAATTCCACTCGCGGGCACCGTTGGGTCGCCCGACTTCTTATCTTAAGGACAACCGTTGTTCAAGACCCTAGGGCGGCTATACAGAGTCAGCAACGAGTGGACTACGAGGATTACTCCTCGATAGCTCCACTTGATGGTGGCTCGGCAGAGCCGAGGTAGGGTCCTAAGGCGTTGTCTGCATTGTACCGTACCTGTGCAGTTGTAATAAGTTGTATCCGCGTCACTCCCCTGAGTGATCACGACCCGCTATCTAATGCTAGCTAACAATGCGCAGGGCTCACTGCTGAATATAATATATATTTATAGGCAACATAGGATAACGGAAGGTACACCAAGGGGCGACAAAAACAGGCTATGCAATTGAATAGGATTGTAACGTAGCAGCAGCAGTAACAATGCCTAGTGCAAGAAAAGTACGGAAAGATAGGCGACATCTGGGGAAGAGAATGGCTCTGCTTGCCTAGAAGCTTGACGGTAGGGGTAGGGTCGTCGACGAAGTAGTCGTACTCAGCAGCGGTGTAGTCGGCGGCAGCAGCGCGGTCTAACAGAGATTAAGGGGGGAGAAACAGTAAATACAAAGCAAGCATATACAAACAGTTGCATGACATGACAGATGAAATATTAACGGTGTTCTAACATAGTGCAATGCACGTTGCACTGAGCGGTAATCCATCCGAGGATGAACTGCCAGCTCCAGGTGATTACCGGGCAGGATGTCCGGAGGGGGAAGGCATCATGCCGGAGGTGTCGTGGACATCCGAAAAACAGGTGAAAGGTGTATCTGTGGTAGTTGATCCATTTTGAACAACTTTCATGTTAAGAATAAATTCATCTGGATAGTTTATTGGTAACAGGCAATCATCTGACAGCCGGTCCGGAGGGGGACGGTTCGATGTTCGTTGTGTTAGAGGGGTGTGGTAGACATACAGATATCGTATTCATATTCATTATATTTTTCTGATCAATTTTGATGTATAAAGTTTTTGAATCTGAATTATGGTTTAAAAGATATTGAATTTTAATGTTTTAAATCAATTTAAATGATTTTTGGAATTTCTTTTATTATTAAATACTAATATTATCCATAGAGGGGTTGACCAGGTCAAACCTGACAGAGGAGAACCACCTGTAAGGTTGACTGGTCAACTGACCAGCGGGACCCATGTGTCAGCCACACATCTAATAAACTCCATTTTATCTAACTAATCTGCGAGTGGGACCCATCTGTCATGGACAGTGATTTAATTAAGCATTTCAATTAACTAGAGAATTAACTTAAGTGTTTGGGCCCATATGTCATACACTTAGGAGGTTATTTCCAATTAAACAAAGCAACATGTTATTTAGTAGGTTAGGGGCCACAGTCAGTGGGTGACTGGGCTTAATTAAGTCCACCGACAGGTGGGGGCCACCCGCCAGTGGCTCCAGTCCACGCCGGCGAGGGAAGTGCTGCCGGCGACGACGGCCGAAGCACAACGAGGAGCGTGTGCTCGCTACGGTCCACCATTTGGGACGAATCAGTTCCTATGTGATCTACGTGACACACCGCATCCACCAGTGCCATTGTTGTGAGCTGAGGCGGATCACGGCGATGGCCATGACGAGTTGGGCACCGGTCGGAGTATGGCGTAGGCGGGGACGGCCACACGGGGCACGGAATCGAACGCGTGGTGATGGCTTCTCGCCCGTCGTTGGTTACCCCAAGTAGAAGGTTTGAGATGTAGCGCAGGAGCAAGTTTCCCTCGGTGAAGATACCAAGGTTTGTCTCCAGTAGGACTCCAGAGATGATAAGTAGGTGTCAGCGGCGCAACTGACATGGACCTGCACACAGACACAGATAACTTTGTTCCCAACGAAGATCAAAGAGGTTGTCAATCTCTCCGGTCTTGTTGTTCACAAAGGGTAAAACACAAGAGATAATGATAACAATTGAAAGTAAAAATCAGAAAAGTAAATAAGCGTGGAAACAGTAATAAAGATATGGACCGGGATACGTGATGTTCAGTAGTGATGTCTCTCTCCCAAAAGACGATAAAACTGCTGTGCGAGGTAAACAAATTACAGAAGGGCAATTGACAGGATTATGAACGCACCGCAATGCTAATTATGCTACAAAAGAAAGGAAGAGGCTCAAAAGCACGGGCAGTACGCCAAAATAAGTAGACCGTAATCCAACTGCATCCACTACTAATCATCCACCTTGAGATATATATCCAGAACATCTCGCTGGTATTAAGTTGCGAGCCCCACCCAAAGTGTAAACCCAAAGCAACGGACAACTGCATTAAAAAGAACTTTGCGTAAAGTAAATAATCCTTGCAACCGCGGTTACAAGCACCGTTGTTTTCCCCCTTGTGGCAACAACACATCCCCTAGACTCATGTTTCTGTCACTCAAGCGTGTCATCGGGGGGCATGAACCCACAATCGAGCACAACGTTCCCTCTTGGAGTCACTACCTACTACTTGGCCAAAGCAATAAACAGCAACAGAGAACATGCAAGAATTACTTAGGAACAAAAATATAAGAGATAAAAACCAAATATATTACTCTATCACAATCTGAACATAATCTCATAATCCATCAGATCCCATCAAACTCAGCATAGCAAAAGCAGAAATATTACAAAAGTGCCTCGATCATGTAGGGCAGCTCACGAGGTCTAAACCATGAAGATCAAAGAAGGGAGGAGAACATCACATAGCTACTAATCAAGGACCCATGGTCCAAGGAAAACTCTCATGAGACATCCGGGGAGCATCCATGGTGGAGAGGAGACTCCCGGAGGTCGGCCCTCCCTCCGGCAGGGTGCCGGGAAGAGGTCTTCTGGTGTTCCCGATCTCGGAAGCGCGGCGGCGGCGGAACAGAGGCGAGATTGCGAAATAGGGTTCTGTCTTCGGAGTTTCCCCGTGACGGAGAATAAATAGGCGAAGGGGGGCAGCCAGAGGTGGACCATGGGCCCCAGGCGCCCCCCTGGCGCGGCCAGGGGTGGGGCCGCCTGGGCCCGCCCTGGCTCCCCTCTGGCCCCACTCGGGCTCTTCGCGAAGCTTCCTGTACGCTGATTTTTCCTGTATTTTTCCCGGAATTTTTCTGGCACTTTTTATATGGGGGAATACTGAAATAGAAAAACAGCAGAAAACAGGAACGGGCACTGGGGTGCACTGAGTTAATAGGTTAGTCCAAATATGATCAAAAGTGTATGAAAGTGTATCTAGATCATAGCAATATCACACAAAACATGCATGGAGCAAGCAGAAATTATAGATACGTTTTGGACGTATCAACATCCCCAAGCTTAATTCCTGCTCGTCCTCGAGTAGGTAAATGATAACGGCATAATTTCTGTGGTGACATGCTAGCAACCGTAAAAGAACTTTGAAAAGTAAAGCAATCAAGGTTAGAGATTCAATTCAAGTCATAAAATGTAAGAGTCTATATTAGCATTGAAACAAGTAACAAAAGAACATTAGGTGCAAGAGCTCTCACTGTCCGTGACTCGAATGTCTCCAAATGGTGTTTGCGTGCAAGAAGGGGGATGGGGAATACGAGAAAAAAGTATTTTTGTGTTGAGAACTCAATCTACTAAAGTTTCACACTTGGTCCTCTTTGGAATCTTATCTTGACTCGTCCCCAGACCACTAGCCAGGTACAAGTCAATTTGATCCACTCCTTTTCGATATTTTGAGCACTCATGCAATGGATGAGCATAAGAATGAGAGTTGACACTTAGGATGGCAAAGAGAGAAGTACGGAGGAGGAAGACAAAAAGGATGAGAAAGGCTCACATCAATGAGGACAATCATAGGCAAGAGATGTCAAATGATAGATATGATGTGAGGAGTAGGGATTGCCATGCAACGGATGCACATACGAGCTAGGAAGCTCTCCAATGGAACTAGTGGGGTGCATCTAACTTGCTCGCTCATGAAGACCTAGAGCTCGTTTGAGGAGGCTCATCGTTGGAATATGCAAGCCAAGTTCCATAGTGTGAAGGTCCCCACATAGCTATATGCATAATGATCATCTCTATGGAGTACAAGGATATAGAGGGAGTACTAGTGTGGATCTCTCAAAAGGATAGTAGTGTTGCCCCTTTCTCTCTTTTTATATATTTTTCTCTTTTTTTATTTTTTTCTATTTTTTTGTGACCTCAATGGCTCTTTCTATTTAACTCTCATTTGTCCTCTTTGGGATCTTTTATTGTGTCCACTTTGGGATCTTTTCCTCACTTAAGGGCGACACTCTATTTTACAAGAAGGTAAAGGAGATCTTTCACACTTTACAAGGTACTCAAAATCATAAAGAAGATGTAACTATCATGATGTATGCAATGTATGTCGCTGCCAGTGTAGCAGGAACATGTATGACATGAAGATCAAGTCATGAAGAGGTGGAAGTTGCATGGCAATGTGACTCGGAAAGGCTATGGAAATGCCTTGATAGGTAGGTATGGTGGCTGTTTTGAGGAAAGATATAAGGAGGTTTATGATGACAGAGCGTATCATGCCAAGGGTTTGGATGTACCGGCGAAGGTGGACACCAACTCTCGGAGTGAGAAGAAGGCAATGCACGACACAGGAGAGGCTAGCAAAATATGGGTAGGTGGAAGTGTCAACTTTCAATACTTACATTAGTCCGAAGAACTCATGCACTTATTATCGGTAACTCTCAATCTAATAAGAAGGTTCACAAATAGACAAGTACCCCGAGGAGGAGTGTATGGGGGTTTGGTTATCCTTGCGCATCCTCGACTCATGGTACGTGAGTGTTCTCTGATATTCGACCCCTCAGAAGAGTAGTGATCCATCTAGTAGCTAGAGTTCTCAACTAGTTTTTGTTGGTTTTGAAAATACACATGGATTGCCCAAAATACGACACCTATCACTAATAGGCTAGAGCTCTTGACACCAAAAGTTCAAACATTACTCACACCAATACCTCAAAACTATTGCAAGTAACTACTAAAACTAAATAGCAACCTCAAATACCTACTTTCAAGACAAGACACAACTCAGTGCAACAACCAACTCTCTTTAACAAGATAAACATGAATACTAAAAAGAGTTCCAGCAACAGACTAAACAAAAGCCAAGGCTCTTGCTAAAGACAAACTAAGACTAAAACTAAACATGGCAGTAGCTACGAAAAGATAAAGAACACACAACAGCAAAAAGATAAGCAGGAAAAATCCTATGATGTGTTCTAGATTTTGAAAGTGGAGAGTGTTTCTCTCCCACACAAAGTAAGAAGGGATCTAACTTGTCATGAACAGAAAGCAAAGCTAAAGAAAACTAAAAATAAAACCTAGGAGCGAGACGCTCCAAGCATAGCACATAGCGCATGAAGTGATAAAAATATAGTGAGACGAAGGACGAACTGATGATTGTTTGATGAAGAAGGGGATGCACGGGGGCATCCCCAAGCTTAGACGCTTGAGTCTCCTTGAATATTTATTGGGTATGCATGGGGGCATCCCCAAGCTTGAGCGCTTGACACTCCTGGATCTTCTTTCATCATCTTCCATCGCACACTTGAAAACTCCCTTCATACACAACTCATCATAAGCTGATTAGAGAGGTTAGTACCCTTAATAAAATAATTTTTCCCACTGGATATAAAGATATTCTTGAAGAGCTACTGTTTCTCAAGAGTTCCAAAAGGTTTTTGCAAAGAAAAAGCAAGCTTAAGGTTTGCAAAAGTGAAGAGAGGCAAAACGTGGCAGAATCTGTGAAAAATAGAACAACAGGTAGTAAAGAAATTTTTAAGGGCACTTCTGCAACTCAAATAAAAAACTCAGAACATACGAAAGTTTCACAATTGTATAGAGCACGCTGTCAAAAAAATTCAGATCAAAAAGATGATCTGGTGATTTGATTCAAATTTTTCTGTCAAGGGACAGAATCTGTTTTCTGGACAGCATGTCACAACTTTTGCTTCCCTTATCATAAGAGGCTATAACTTGGCACAAAGCTGAAAGATAAAGATACAATGATGTTGCTACAGTAGTAACAAACATCAAGACACAACAAAAGCAAAAAGAAAAACCTAAATTCATTGCGGGCTGCCTCCCGAAAGCGCTTCTTTAAAGCCTTTAAGCTAGGCATGAAAATTGTAGAAGGTGCTCTCATAAGAATAAGAATTTGAAGCAAAAGAGAGCATCAAGAAACAAATATGAAACACATTTAAACCTAACCCACTTCCTATGCATAGGCATCTTGTAAGAAAATAAGTCAAAGAAGCACAAAGTGACATCCATAGAAAGGTGAAACGGGAACATCTTCAAAACTTTCAACATAAAGAGAGGAGTTTTAGTAATATGGAAGTTTCTACAACCAAACTTCCCTCTCTCAAAATTATTTTCAGTAGTATCATGAACAACATCAAGAATATAACTATCACATAAATCATGTTGTTCATGAACTGCAAGCACAAGTGTATAGTTTTCAACACGGTCTTTAGGATTATAAGATAAATGCAACCCATCACATTGAGCCTTGATAAGAGCAAAGTTCTCCGGAGTTGGAGATTTCAAAAGGATAATAGGACAATCAAGTGTGGGTGCAATAGCAACAATTTCATGCTTAACATAAGGAACTATAGAGAGTTCATTTTTGTCAGCATCATCCATAGTGGCATCTTGGCCATCAACAAAGCAAGTATCAAAATTTTCAGAAAGGTATATTTCAAGTGAGTCCTCGGAATCATGGGATTACTCCTCAATGCAATAATTGGCCTCTTCTTAGGCAGCAAACATTTTATTTTTAAAACCCTCAATATAAGAATTGGAAGTATAATTATCGAAGCAATAAGCAAGAACTGCAAAGTTTTCAGACTCGAAAATAGTATCGTGATATTTTTCAATCAAAGAAGCAATCTCATAGGCACCTTTAAAAGCAACAAACTCTTCAATCTTTTCAACATCAAAATAATCATAAACACCTTTAGCATAAGAAGATAAGATCTCATTTTCATTAAACTCACATTGGAAAGGGAGGTGTTTATGATCTATATTAGAACAACAAGTAAAATCATAAATGTGGCACAAAAGTTTAGCATGGCAATAAGAAACATGTATTTGATTCCATAAGTGTTTCCCTTTCTGAGATAGGCGGTGCCGCGTATAATGAGCATGCTCATCCAATGATTTTCCCTCAACCAAGTCGGTTGGGTTTTTAGCGCGAGCACAAATTGATCGAAGACGATCCAAGTGAAACATGTCCATCCTACCATATTTGGGTGGTTCCACACCCATGGTGAAGATAGCATAAATACGCAAAGCAAAACAAAGGCAAAAGGTAGAAACTATTTTTGTGGTTTTTCATAAAGGACACTGAGATAAAAACTGAAAGGTAAACTAACAAGACTAAAAAGCAAAGGTAAAGGGTAGTGTGCAACTCCCCTATCTTAGCACTCGGAGTCCCCGGCAACGGCGCCAGAAATTCGCTTGATGGCTTCTCGCCCCTCGTTGGTTACCCCAAGTGGAAGGTTTGAGATGTAGCGCAGCAGCAAGTTTCCCTCGGTGAATATACCAAGGTTTGTCTCCAGTAGGACTCCAGAGATGATAAGTAGGTGTCAGCGGCGCAACTGACGTGGACCTGCACACAAACACAGATAACTTTGTTCCCAACGGAGTTCAGAGAGGTTGTCAATCTCTCCGGTCTTGTTGTTCACGAAGGGTAAAACACAAGAGATAATGATAGCAATTGGAAGTAAAGAACAGAAAAGTAAATAAGTGTGGAAACAGTAATAAGGATATGGACCGGGATACGTGATGTTCACTAGTGATGTCTCTCTCCCAAAAGACGATAAAACTGCTATGCGAGGTAAACAACTTACAGAAGGGCAATTGACAGGATTATGAACGCACCGCAATGCTAACTATGCTACAAAGAAAGGAAGAGGCTCAAAAGCATGGGCAGTACGCCAAAATAAGTAGACCGAAATCCATCTGCATATACTACTAATCATCCACCTTGAGATATCTATCTAGAACATCTCGCTGGTATTAAGTTGCGATCCCCACCCAAAGTGTAAACCCAAAGCAACAGACAACTGCATTAAAAAGAACTTTGCGTAAAGTAAACAATCCTTGCAACCGCGGTTACAAGCACCGTTGTTTTCCCCCTTGTGGCAACAGCACATCCCCTAGACTCATGTTTCTGTCACTCAAGCGTGTCATCGGGGGGCATGAACCCACAATCGAGCACAACGTTCCCTCTTGGAGTCACTACCTACTACTTGGCCAAAGCAATAAACAGCAACGGAGAACATGCAAGAATTACTTAGGAACAAAAATATAAGAGATAAAAACCAAATATATTACTCTATCACAATCTGAACATAATCTCATAATCCATCAGATCCCATCAAACTCAGCATAGCAAAAGCAGAAATATTACAAAAGTGCCTCGATCATGTAGGGCAGCTCATGAGGTCTAAACCATGAAGATCAAAGAGGGGAGGAGAACATCACATAGCTACTGATCACGGACCCATGGTCCAAGGAAAACTACTCACGAGACATCCGGGGAGCATCCATGGTGGAGAGGAGACTCCCGGAGGTCGGCCCTCCCTCCGGTAGGGTGCCGGGAAGAGGCCTTCTGGTGCTCCCGATCTCGGAAGCGCGGCGGCGGCGGAACATAGGCGAGATTGCGAAATAGGGTTCTGTCTTTGGAGTTTCCCCGTGACGGAGAATAAATAGGCGAAGGGGGGCAGCCAGAGGTGGACTAGGGGCCCCAGGCGCCCCCCTGGCGGGGTCAGGGGTGGGGCCGCGCCGGGTGGCCGCCTGGGCCCCCTGGCTCCCCTCTGGCCCCACTCGGGCTCTTCGCGAAGCTTCCTGTACGCTGATTTTTCCTGTATTTTTCCCGGAATTTTTCTGGCACTTTTTATATGGGGGAAAACTGAAATAGAAAAACAGCAGAAAACAGGAACTGGCAGTAGGGTGCACTGAGTTAATAGGTTAGTCCAAATATGATCAAAAGTGTATGAAAGTGTATCTAGATCATAGCAATATCACACAAAACATGCATGGAGCAAGCAGAAATTATAGATACGTTTTGGACGTATCACGTGGACAGGGGAAATGGAGATGCGCTCACCTCGTATGAAGGGGAGGTGTCAGTGAGTCTGGGGAGGGCTTGTAGTCGAGGGAATCGACGATGAGGCGGAACAGCCGTGGTGGATTCCGGCGCGGATTGTGGCTCAGCAAGGGCGTCCTGGCGTCGATTTGGAGCACGCGGTGAGGAAGACGTCTATTGCGCACCTCCAGGACGTGGTGGTGCGGAGAATGGTGGCCAGTGCCACGCCGACAACGATGGCGTGCCCACGGCCGCGCTCGATGCAGCACGGGAGAGGAGGTGAGAGCACTTGTGAGGGGGGGAGAGGAGTGAGCAGAGGGGGGTACGGGGCAGGTGGCGGAGGCCCTATCTCCACGAGGGAGCAGGTGAGGGAGGGGGTCGGCCAGCGCAGGGGCGTCCATGGCCATGGCCATGCCACGGCGATGGGGGCGGGTGAGATGGGACGGGGGCAGGTAGAAGAAGGCGAGGCCGGGGTTGGGCTGGGCTGGGAAGTGTAGTCGCCTAGGGCGATAGATAGGATTTTTCTTTTATTTTGTTTTCTCTTTTGATTTCTTTTTCTTTTCTGTTTTGATTTGTTTTAGCTATTTTAGAAATTTTGTAAAACTTGTAACTTGCTACATAATTGACATTGCACAAAACTAGAGTGCCACAAAAAGATTGGGGCTTTTTATAAATTCTTTTGCATTTTTTTATTAAAAATGTATTAATTTCCACTGTTTTGCTACTTTTTTTTAATTGTTGGATTTATTTTATAGCACAATAAATCCCCAAGACCACATGGAAGTGATCTACTGAATATTAGGCATTTTACAAAAGTGGTTGCACAATTTTAGGTTAAACTTTTATTTGCCACTTAAATTTTTTGGCAATTCAATATGGTTGAAATTGACAAGGTCAGGATCAAGGGTGATTAGAGAGTTGCTAATCACAGAGATTTAATATTAACAAAAGTTCTACTGTATCATGACACTGGGGGTGTTACAAATCTCCCCCACTACAAGAATTCTCGTCCCGAGAATTAAAAGTAGTGCAAGGGGTAAGGTTTTGGTTTCATATTATAACGAATCTTCGGGTGCTTGTTGTCCTTCTCGAATAAGTTTAATCCTTTGCGCTGATGTCTTCACTCCTCTGCATCAGTGCATCTCGACGAGTTGCCATCCTTCCTTCGGGGATTCATCGTACTTACGAATAGGTTGGGGGGTAAACTCAAGGGGTCGGATCGGTACAAGCATAATCAACCGAGGTTGTCCAAGGGAATGGGGTACAAAGTATCTTCCGAGTTTATACTCAGGAGAATACATCGAGAGAACCAAAATAAGGTATGAGAATCTTCAAGAAGATAGGCAAGCCTTCGATGCTGATGGAAGATGATGAAAAGGGGTCCAGAGCATCAGGCATAAGCAATGAATCAGGTATTGGCCTGAATATCACAAGGTAGGTGACAAGAGTCAGGTTTTCGATCCTGTGGAACTATGGGTTATGGGCCCACATTGAATAAGAAGGGTGGTGACATTCCATGCGGTCAAGTTGCAAGGTAAGTCAGAGAACATCTTGTCAACTATGTCGGCAACATATCAGTTCCAAGGGCGAGGGACGAAGAGAACATTTTCCTGCTCGTTGAGACGAGGCGGGCCAATTGGCAAGGTTCTTGTCCATCGGTGGTCACCGAAAAGTCATCAACAATAGTAACAGGTTGTACGAACAAATTCTTACACCGAAGTGTTCACATAAGCAGGGAATTATCAATGCTCAGACAAGACACGTTACAAGAAAGGTTAAACAGACCAATGAAAAGTAAAATGTGATGATACACCAGTATCCAGAGTATATCTTTCCCAAGGGAAAGCAGAGCAAGATATACATGACCAAGTTTGTAATGGCAAGGAACTAAAGGAGGTTGTTGATGATAACACAAATCATCGAGGGGTAAGGATGGTATTTCTCACCATGAATTCAATTAACACTTGGGAGAAGTCAAAATGTTGATGATGATCACGACACATTATGTCGAGAGGTTCCGAGAGAAAGCCATTGAATAGCAACATCACCAAACAAAAGGGGTGGTGGAGCAAAAGGTAAGAGGTGTTCTCGGTTGATGACAACCCAGAACCCATGGGGTGGTTACGACATGGAAAGGTATTATTCCATCAAATTCATTATATGTAGTGCAAAGGTATGATATCCTCGCGGTACCAGGAGGTAATACTCGAAGGTAGAACGAAAGATCACAGACGCAAGAAGAATTCCCACCAAGGGGACAATTACTTTTACAAGAAGCTTTCATGATAAGTTCTGCATAGTATCCATGGGCATGAACAGAAGGTTCAGGGTCGACTCCCACTTCTTCAACGCATAACCTTTCATTCACTTCTCGCTTTCGATGAAGTTGTAGAGCAGGAAATTTATCTGGCGTAACACCAGTAGAGTGTGTCCTGCAGAAGTTTCTGGGTTCACACCTATGGATGAAGCATAGATACAACCCATAGGGACATTTTACGAAACTATACGACAAACAATAGGAACAAGAGATACCAGTTTGAAAGCAGAAGGCTGATGAAACGGACCAGATGATACCGTGCGCCAAAGGAATTTCGTATCAGGGGAAGCTCGTCAATGATTTAGGACACAAGGGCACGACAGGTAGTAATCCACCAAAAAGGTCAGGCGGCGTACAGAGAGTCTGGTGTGAGTATCGGTACTCAACCATAAGAAGACATAATACAAAGGCATCGGATTACAGAAACATCTGAATAACTCGATGATTGAATTCGAAGGAAATATGATTTCCATTAGGGGAGATCAGAAGAGAATGTTCTCACCAAAGACAAGTAAGTTGAATAGATTTAGAGGGGCAACCAATCAAGGCTTGGTTTACCGGGAACCAACTCATGTCCGTAATGACGTCTGAGCCGGAAGAATGAATTCATAGGGTTAACCGATGACTGCGTGCATTCGCGCACAAGATGATTCAACAGATCGGAATGGCAATGCCAAGGGAGGTCAACAAAGACTACAAGACAAACGGGATTAATCATAGGGCAAGCAGGTAAGAAGAATCCCCAAAGCAGTAGGATGCCGAGGATTGGCGCGAGATCGGATAGTATTTCAAAGTATTATGGGAACCACATGAACCACTTAGGATGAACGGATCCTCGATAATTGTGAGGAATTATCCGCGGGGTGAAAAGAAGATGCAAGGCAGTAGGCTCAAAGGACTCCCGAAACAACGGAAAGTAATTCGATGCATCTTGTGAACACAAAAGCATCTGGGATTGGATGGATGAACGAAAGGTGTATGTGGTTATACATATGGACTTATCGGTGGCCGGGAGTTGTAAAGATGATCGGCACATATGGTATCGGGAGTTTTATTGGAGAGTAATCTTTGGAATCTTCTCGTGAAGAAAGCGATCATCTGTAAAGAGGTGCTCTCCGGGAGGAAGTAATCACGAGAACCTAATGTCAGAGTTAGCAAAATCTTTAACTCGAAAGAGAAGAGAGATCAGAGTCCCAGAGTAAAGGTACGGAGTAAAAGATCCTAATACCACCCAGTTTGCGACGTGGGCCGATAAGCCACACGACACTATTAGTAAAGTAGTTTTTGTTTGTCTAGACTCGACTTCGACCAAGGAGTTGGAAGGTGGTGTCCTACAGGCAGTCGACTCTGATACCAACTTGTGACGCCCCTAAAATCAAGTCGTGTACAGTAATCATACACGCAAGGTACACGATCGAGATTAGGGACTCACGGTGAGATATCACAACACAACTCTACAAATAAAATAATACAAGTTGTTTAATACAAGCCAGGGGCCACGAGGGATCGAATACAACAGATCGAGAGCACAAAGTTAGCGGAAGCAATAGTATCTGAGTACAGAAACAAGTTATACAAGTTTGCCTTAAGAAGGCTAGCACAAAAACAACAGCGATCGAAAAGGCGAGGCCTCCTGCCTGGGAACCTCCAAACTACTCCTGGTCAACGGGGAACTCGACGTTGTAGAAGGCATCGGAAATCTTCATGTTGTGGTGGTCGGCATCGGGGATCTCCTGCTCCTGGACTCCAAAGCTCCAACGTCGACTGCAGCGGCCAATCAGGCAAAACAAAAAGGGGGAAATAAAGCAAAGGTGAGTATCTAGCATACCCGCGAGTCTTACGTCCGCTACTAAGCATTTATGCATTTGTATCAAATGGAAAGGGGAGGCTGTATATAGTGGACTGCAAGATAGAAAGTCAGAGCAAGGATAAGAAGCTAGGCCTAACAAACACTAGCATCTTCTGACGTGTCTTGCAGCATGAGAAGAGAAACAACCAGCAATTCAATAACATGAATGTAATAACAATGCAGCAGAAGTTGCGGCAGCATTGTATAATAGTAAGTTGTAATAATTAGCAAATGCCTCCGAGATTCCTTCCTCGACATCTCAGCAAGGAAGAAAACCCCGGAACCATACAGTTTAATAATAATAGTTTGTAGTGGTAAGATCCAGCTTCAGCATAAAGCGTCCTGTTACCGTGGACACGGCTATTCGAATAGATTAATCTTCCCTGCAGGGGTGCACTTGTGTTACACTACACGCACGGATCTCCAGGGTGGTGGGCACCTTGTTAGGGAACGCTCCACCAAGGCTATCCGACACTCCGTAGCCCATCTTTCAAACTAAACAGAGAGGTCATCCGCCGGACTATATCCCATGTACGCGGGGCTTTGGACCCTAACCCCGACGTACTCCTGCACTGTGCGAGGCTGGCCGGTGAAGTTAAAGCAAATCCAAATAAGACACCACCGCGCGAGCAAATAAGACAACACCACTTCCCGGCGCAGGCCGCGGTACTGCTGACGTCTGAAGAGTCCTCGGACGACACTATGAAGCAGAGGAGCCCATAACTCGTAATTCCCACGTGTAGGCAGCGCGTATAAGCCAAAAGGCTACTCAAGTCATCCGCCGAACCATTAGTCACTTTATTAACTTGCGGGACAAGCATTATCGTTGCCTCGACTTAACTGACCCGCGGACAACGACAGCAGTCAGGACCACCAGTACATCGGCGCCTGCCCTGTCGTCCCACCAAGTCTCTGCGGTTACCAACAAGGTGAACCGTCTCCTTACCTTGTCTCGCGTGTGCTCCTGGAGGAGCTCGACTTTCGTGGTTTGGTAACTCTCGAGGCCAACGATCAGGGGCCAAGCACACCGGTACACTAGTCGTACCCTCCCTGTCGTCCCGTCGCAATTCCACTCGCGGGCACCGTTGGGTCGCCCGACTTCTTACCTTAAGGACAACCGTTGTTCAGGACCCTAGGGCGGCTATACAGAGCCAGCAACGAGTGGAGTACGAGGATTACTCCTCGATAGCTCCACTTGATGGTGGCTCGGCAGAGCCGAGGTAGGGGCCTGAGGCGTTGTCTGCATTGTACCGTACCTGTGTAGTTGTAATAAGTTGTATCCGTGTCACTCCCCTGAGTGATCACGACCCGCTATCTAATGCTAGCTAACAATGCTCAGGGCTCACTGCTGAATATAATATATATTTATACGCAGCATAGGATAAAGGAAGGTACATCAAGGGGCGAAAAAAACAGGCTATGCAATTGAATAGGATTGTAACGTAGCAGCAGCAGTAACAATGCCTAGTGCAAGAAAAGTACGGAAAGATAGGCGATATCCGGGGAAGAGAATGGCTCTGCTTGCTTGGAAGCTCGACGGTAAGGGTAGGGTCGTCGACGAAGTAGTCGTACTCAGCAGTGGTGTAGTCGACGGCAGCAACGCGGTCTACCGGAGATTAAGGGTGGGAGAAACAGTAAATACAAAGCAAGCATATACAAACAGTTGCATGACATGAAAGATGGAATATTAACGGTGTTCTAACATAGTGCAATGCACGTTGCACGGAGTGGGAATCCATCCGAGGATGAACTGCCAGCTCCGGGTGATTACCGGACAGGGTGTCCGGAGGGGGAAGGCATCATGCCGGAGGTGTCGTGGACATCCGACAAACAGGTGAAAGGTGTATCCGTGGTAGTTGATCCATTTTGAACAACTTTCGTGTTCAGAATAAATTCATCCGGATAGTTTATCGGTAACAGGCAATCATCTGACAGCCGGTCCGGAGGGGGACGGTTCGATGTTCGTTGTGTTAGAGGGGTGTGGTAGACATACGGATAGCGTATTCGTATTTGTTATATTTTTCTGATCAATTTTGATGTATAAAGTTTTTGAATCTGAATTACGGTTTAAAAGATATTGAATTTTAAAGTTTTAAATCAATTTAAATGAATTTTGGAATTTATTTTATTATTAAATACTAACATTATCCACAGAGGGGTTGACCAGGTCAAACCTGATAGAGGAGACCCACCTGTAAGGTTGACTGGTCAACTGACCAGTGGGACCCATGTGTCAGCCACACATCTAATAAACTCCATTTTATCTAACTAATCTGAGAGTGGGACCCATCTGTCATGGACAGTGATTTAATTAAGCATTTCAATTAACTAGAGAATTAACTTAAGTGTTTGGGCCCATATGTCATACACTTAGGAGGTTATTTCCAATTAAACAAAGCAACATGTTATTTAGCGGGTTAGGGCCCACAGTCAGTGGGTGAATGGGGCTTAATTAAGTCCACCGACAGGTGGGGGCCACCCGCCAGTGGCTCCAGTCCACGCCGGCGAGGGCAGTGCTGCCGGCGACGACGGTCGAAGCACAGCGAGGAGCGTGTGCTCGCTACGGTCCACCATTTGGGACGTAATCAGTTCCTACGTGATCTACATGACACGCCGCATCCACCGGTGCCATTGTTGTGAGCTGAGGCGGATCACGGCGATGGCCATGACGAGTTGGGCGGCGGTCGGAGTACGGCGTAGGCGGGGACGACCACACGGGGCACGGAATCGAACGTGTGGACAGGGGAAATGGAGTTGCGCTCACCTCGGTTGAAGGGGAGGTGTCAGTGAGTCTGGGGAGGGCTTGTAGTCGAGGGAATCGACAATGAGGCGGAACGGCCGTGGTGGATTCCGGCGCCGATTGCGGCTCAACAAGGGCGTCCTGGCGTCGATTTGGAGCGCGGGGTGAGGAAGACGTTTGTTGCGCACCTCCAGGACGTGGTGGCGCGGAGAATGGTGGCAAGTGGCCACGCCGACAACGATGGCGTACCCACGGCCGCGCTCGATGCCGCACGGGAGAGGAGGTGAGAGCACTTGTGAGGTGGGGGGGAGAGGAGTGAGCAGAGGGGAGTACCGGCCAGCGCAGGGGCGTCCATGGCCATGGCCATGCCACGGCGATGGGGGGCAGGTAGAAGAAGGCGAGGCCGGGGTTGGGCTGGGCTGGGAAGTGTAGTCACCTAGGGCGATAGATAGGAATTTTCTTTTATTTCGTTTTCTCTTTTGATTTCTTTTTCTTTTCTGTTTTGATTTGTTTTAGCTATTTTAGAAATTTTGTAAAACTTGTAACTTGCTACATAATTGACATTGCACAAAAATAGAGTGCCACAAAAAGATTGAGACTTTTTATAAATTCTTTTGCATTTTTTATTAAAAATGTATTAAATTCCACTGTTTTGCTACTTTTTTTAATTGTTGGATTTATTTTATAGCACAATAAATCCCCGAGACCACATGGAAGTGGTCCACTGAATATTAGGCATTTTACAAAAGTGGTTGCACAATTTTAGGTTAAACTTTTATTTTCCACTTAAAATTTTGGCAATTCAATATGGTTGAAATTGACAAGGTCAGGATCAAGGGTGATTAGAGACTTGCTAATCACAGAGATTTAATATTAACAAAAGTTTTACTGTATCATGACACTGGGGGTGTTACACTTTGGCTCCTAGGCGGCTAGGTATCCGCCCGGAAGCTTCCTTGATTGTGGTGTGCTCCGGGAAGTTTGTAAAGGTGTGGTGGTCGCCTTGAAGACCAACCCCTAGTGAATCGAGGCTCATCCTTCGGGGGTGACTCGAAAATGGAGAATACGGTGAGCTACGTTGTTGGTAGCTCTCAAGGATTGAGCACCGCTCAAACGGAGATTAGCACTCCCTCAAAAGAGTGTGAACTTCGGTTAACCAAATCTTCGCGTCTCCGTGTCAGTTGTGGTTTATCCTTTCTGCACTTTTACTTGTACTAGCTTCTTATGCTTGTTGGCTTGCTATTGTATTTGTTGCCTAGCATTTGAGTTTAGCTTGATTGCCACATATGGTTATTCATCTAGAGAATATCTAGAGAATCTTATTTATCCGCTTAAACCCTAAAAGTTGGTAATTAAGTTTAAATTTGTTAGTCACCTATTCACCCCCTCCCCTCTAGTTGACCATATCGATCCTTTCAGAAAGCCATTGCTCAAGGATGTGCTCACTCAACAAGTGCTTAAGCAAAAGAAGAGGATAAACCGAAGGACCCAAGCGTTCACACAAGATGAGGAAAAAATGATTTGCAATGGTTGGCTCGCATGTAGTATTGATGCCATTAAGGGGGCCGAGCAAGGCCAAATGTTCTACAAGAGGGTCCACTCTTAGTTTCATGAGCATCATAAGTTTGGGGCTCGCAAATTTGAGAATGATCGAAACATCACGTCCATAGAGAGAGGTGGCGTACAATTCAAACGGAATGCAATAAGTTTTGTGGTGCATTTTCACAAGTCAGCCATCGTCCTCCAAGTAGTTCCTCAGTGGAAGACATTGTACATTTCTTTCTCATCTTTTGCTTATGTTTATGTTCATGCTTACGTTTATGTTTATGTGTTCATGCTTATGTTTATGTTCATGCTTACATTTATGTGTATGTGTTCATGCTTACGTTTATGTTTATATGTTGATGCGAATTCACTTGCCATACATTTTTTTGAAGGATTTGATTACCCAAAAAGAGGTCATCTCAAGCAAAAGGGAAATGAGAAAAGAAAAAAAAACAAGAAAAAGAAGAGGCCAAGAAAGTTTTTTTAGTTGACAAAAAAGAAGCTAGAGATCGTGAGCTCAATGCTCAAGCCTGAGCCACAGAGGCAGCGGTGAAGAAAACCGAGACCCTAAACGAAAGGAAGAAGATGGAGATGTCGATCATGTCGATCGACATGAACTCCTTGACCTAAAGAGGAGGAAGTGGCACGAGAGGCAACGAAAAGAGTTGATTGACGAGCGTTGTTCTACATGGTTGGAGTTTTTTTTTGATACGAACTGTGCGGTCCGGTGTGTCCCGACCTCTGTTGGCATGAACTATGCGGCCTTGGGCGAGTCCCGACCTCTTTTGGGTGTGATTTGTGCAGCCTATGGCGTGTCCCGACCTCCTGTTGATATAAACTGTGCGGCCTGAGCGAGTTTTGACCTTCTTTAGCATGAACTGTGCGACGTGGAGCATATGTCCCGACTTTATTGGAATGGATTGTGCGATCTAGGATCATTGCCATAATATTAGGTTGACATGAACTATAACACTATTCATGCAGCGACTGAAATGCATCTCATCTTATCGTAGATGAAGCGATCTAAAGAACAAACATGGACCGTACATTGATCCATTTGACGATAAAATGAAATGCGATCCGTTGGAGTTGGCCTAATGGAACGTAGAACACCGAGGGGCCACCGTGCAAAATTATCCCCTTGCTCCAACCAACCTCAAAGCCCTCCACCGTGACCGACCGCCCCTGGCGACGAAGACGACGAGCCAATCCAATCCCTAGAAAACAAACACCAGACCGGCCTCCTCTCGACGCGCCGCCGCCCCCGCCGACCACCTCGAGGTGCTTCCCTCTCCCTCTTCCGGCCCTGGCGGCTGAATTCCGTCGCTTCATTTGTGCCTATAATCGATCCGTTCCGTGCGCCGGTCATTCTAGGGTTTACTATCATTGGCTGAATCGAGAGCTCGCGCCTACGTGCTAATCGCTAATTCGTGGAGCGGCGGTTGTTGTATCTGTGATTCGCCATGGGGAGTAAGGGGCACATGCCTCCTTACCACCACCGGCCGCTCCCAGGTATCGGCTCCGGCCCGCCACCTGGTATGATGCATCGTGATCCGTATGGCCCGGCCATGCACCCACAGTCGGGGCCGGGGCCGGTTCCTTTCCCCTACGATATGTTGTGGCCGCCGGAGATCCTGGAGCAGAAGCTGGCGGTGCAGTGTGGAGAGATGCAGAAGCTGGCGGTGGAGAACGAACGGCTCGCCACCAGCCATGCCTCTCTGAGGAAAGAGCTGGCTGCCGCGCAGCAGGAGCTGCAGAGGCTGCAGGCGCAGGGGGAGGCCGCCAAGGCCGCCGAGGAGCAGGAGATGAGGGCGCTCCTTGATAAGGCCGCCAAGATGGAGGCCGATCTCAAATCTTACGAGTCTCTCAAGGCGGACCTGCAGCAGGCGCACGCCGAGGCGCACAACCTTGTGACCGCAAGGCAGCATTTGTCGGTGGATGCGCAGAAGCTCAACAAGGACCTGCAGAGGAACTTTGGTGAGGCGCAACAGCTGCCAGCACTCATGGCTGACCTTGATTCTGCTAGACAGGAATATCAGCACCTCAGGTGTGTCTCACGTGTGCTCTACTTGTTCTCGCCATGCCTTTTAATCAACATGTGAATAACCTCAACTTTGCAAGTGCTTTTTAAATTTTAGGGCCACCTATGAGTATGAAAGGAAACTCAAGATGGATCACTCCGAGTCGCTGCAGGTAATGAAGAAAAATTATGACTCCATGGTTACAGAGTTGGAGAAACTTCGTGCTGAGTTGACAAACACAGCTAATCTTGACAAAAGTGGTATGTCATTATCTGCCATTCATTTTATTTCTCTGTAGATATATGTATGTAAAAACCTACCTTTTCGGTTGCAGTTATGTTCTTGGTTGCTATGACTTGTTTTTTTACCTTCGCAGTTGCAGTTATGCATTTGGTCATTATGAATAGTTTTTATGTGTAGGTACTTTGTACAATCCTAATTTTTCTCAGAAGGATGCTGGTACATCTAGCAGACATACTGTTGGACAAACTGCTTATGATGGTGGCTATGGGGGTGCACAGGTGAGCACCTTTACTTCCTGCCAAACAGATACGTCACAAGTTGAGACCTCTATTATTTTCTCAAGTATGTATCATCTAGATGACTGTGGGTTTGAGCCCAGGCGATATGAGCTCAAGACTACACTTAGGTTCAAACCCTCATCAAGCTGAGCTCGGCCACAGCTCGGTTAGGGTTGAAGTTGAATGTAGTGCTACCAACTTTAACACATTATCTTATTGCATAATATGAGGCGTGTATGCGAGTTTGTTGATGTTTTTGCTTGTTTGCCCACATTTATCACATCTCCTTTGTCCTGCACTTACAAATGAACCTCCAGAAACTATTTCCAGTATTTTTAATACATGATTAAAGTAGGATATCTTTACCATTTTCTCTTTCACCCCCTTTGTTTCATAACCTTAAACCTCCTTAGTTATTGTGCCCACTGAAAATTTCTTGTGACGTATCTGTTTGGCAGTTAGTTAGAGCATCTGAAGTGAGAGCATATCTTAGAGATAAAAGGACAACTAAAGTACTAAACACCGTTTATGTTTATGCATGTATCTGGCGTGTTGATTTCTTAAGTTACACTTGGCAGGCCAATACTCACTAAATTAAAGAACATCGAGTTTTCTCCCACTAGATCTGATCTAACCTTATGCTAATCATAACTTCCAATATTCCAACTATTTTCTCCTTTTTGAAACTTTAGAAGGTATTATATTCATTATCACAATTCACAATTGCCAGTTTTCCAGATTGTGCCTGGACTTCTCTGATTTGTGCTCTGTTGGCTTAAGAATGCCTGGCTTGACTTAGCATGGTCCCCTAAATTGCATATAGTTTAAAAAAGTGCTTGCGTTAATTGTGCGTTTTACCACTGCCTTGTGCTTTTTGACCAAAGCGCGTGCATATGTGCCGATTAAGTGCAATTAAACGCTAGGCATTTTGCTATTGCCTAGAGCCTATGGGCACTTAAGCGCCCGCCTAGGTGCGCCTTTTTTAACTATGAAATTGCATAATTACCGTTAATTTTATACGCAGTTTTATTCTTAAGAAAGTGCTTTATAAATACAGAATCAACATATACAGGCTGTTTCAAAAAAGCTAAATATTGTTGGATTATTAATTTTTTTTAATTAGTAATTACATTTCATATTTGGGCACCCAGGATCTATTGTTCTTTCTAAGCTGGTTTTATTGATTTGATTTGATAATTGTAGACTTGAAATATGATACTAGGTTCTACAAACTATTTGGTTTAATTCACACACGCCACTATAACGTGTCATGCTGAATCAGGGATATGGCTCAACCTTTGCTTTCCGATGGGAATTCAAGGCAGCATATCCTTGAAAATACAGGATAACACAAATAAAACCTGGACTAGTTATCTGGCTACTTTAATTTGCCCATAGATGCCTTTCTTTCTTGCTTGGAGTTAATGGATACTCAGTGCCTGTTCGGATCCCCTCCGCTCCCGGAGCGGATGGAGCGGAGCGGGAGGATTGCTGCCTTATTTTGTGGAGCGGCAGAAACTGAACTCTAGAAATTATCTGGACCGGAATGGACATGAGAGAAACTGAACACACCCTTATTTTGCTGTGCAAAAGATGGATCAGAAAGCATTTTCCCCCTACTTTTTCCCATTGCAACAATAATAGAAATTATGTCTTCAGATGCTCTAACTAACTGCTGGAGTAATATTTGTATATTAATAACAACATAATTGCTATGTGAATCCAGGCTAGGACACCCCCTACTGGTATGCCAGACCCTTTAAGCGGAAGCCCAGCTGGAACTGCTCCTCGTTCTGGATATGATCCATCAAGAGGGAATGCATATGACACTTCTCGTCTCGCTAGAGGCCATGATGCATCAAGGGGCACTACTGGTTATGACTCTCTAAAAGTTGCTGGGTATGATGCTTCTAGAATGCCTGCACTTGGAGCTCAGGCAGCAGCTGCAACTGCTCATGGGAGTACTGCTGGTTACTATGGATCAAGTCAGGTCACACCACCTTCGCATGCACGGGCACCAGGTGCACCCACCTATGGATCTGCACAGGTGCCACCATCATATGCTTCTGGGCCAGTCTCGTCTTCATCATACGGCGCAACAACAGCACGGCCTCATGGCTCAGCTCAGGGACTACCTTCATATGGACAAACACAGGCTCCATCTTCATATGCGCACACACAAATGCCACCATCCTATGGACTAGCCCAGGCATCATCACACTTCGTCCCAACCCAGGGAGCGTCACCCTATGGGTTGGCCGCTCAGCCTCAGGGCTATGGATCTGCGCAAGCAGCACCTAACACTGGCGGTGCTTATCAAACTCCACATGGACGTAAATAAATTGGTGACCAGTGTACTTTGTTGTGATCTTATTGGCGAAAGAGACATGGCACTGCTTCCTTTACTGGAGTCCACTTTAGTTTCCGCAGCTACCACTGTTGTTTTACTGGTCTGGTACAAATCATCCTTGCAATCTGTAAGAGATTATATGGGCACACATTTGTTTCTGACATGGCTATGCTTCTATAAACATGTGTTGTGATGGTTTTAAAGCAATTTTTTGTGAGTTGATGATGCCTCGAGGTTAACAATACTGTAAATTTCGACTAGTGGTGATATTGTTTAATTTGCACCCTTTAGTTGTCAGGTGATATTCATTGACTGTCAATTGAGTGACACGTATGATATGGGATGTGCACTGCTAGTCATCAGAAGAGATGACCCCTCAATAAAAAAAAATGATATCTGCACTGCCAATCCTTGCTATAAATACTTATCGTATCCAGTAACCGTCTTGGATGTTTTGAGTAGATGACATGTTTCTGTTGCGAGCAATCATCAGAAGCCTGACGAATTTTTCAAATCAATACAAATAAAGTTGTGTTGTTGAATATGCTTCAGCCTTCTGTCGCGCAGCGATCCTCCAGTTTTATTTCAAACTGACATAAAAATCTTGGAAGCCATGCTCGCATGCAGAAGAGTTCAAAGTGGTTTAGAGGCTTTGGCATCTGATTATTTACCTACAAAAGCAGACATCTTGTTAGCTTAATGTTATGTGCATCCAACTTCATGCAGTAGCTGTGTAGCCGTCTTGGATGGGACCGTGCCACGGAGCGGCGCCGCACATAGGCTCCAGCCGTGCGGCGGCTTGTACATATACTAAGACCATATACAATGCCAGACGCTTAGAAGAGGTGCTTAGAGAAAAAACCAGATTATTCTCTAAGCACTGGTGCCTAGATGTAAAGGATAGACGCTTAATTAGGCACCTCTCTTATAGAAATAAGCACTAGTGCTACAAAAAAAGTCGGTTTATTTTGCTAAGCACTTCCCTAAGCACCTTGCGTTGTACAAGGCTAATAGTACAAGTTGGCTAAGCTATAGCCTTTCGTGTGCACTTGAAGTGTTGGGGGCAAGCTCTTTCTTTGATTGACAAGTGTGCTTGCTTTTTTACTGTTTCACCGTTTTGTTGTGCCAGTTCCAAAACTGCACCACTTTCGTCCATATCGCTAAAAAAGAGATCAGATTTTTCACTCTTCGTGACCCGTCTAGATAATTCGTTGTGCCTCTTCTCTCTCCCCAGCAACTTCACCTGGTAGAAACAAAATAGGAAAGCGGCAACACAACAGTCGTTTTCAACATTTCGAGCCCATAGAAATGACACCTTTCCACCGCGCCGGCCACTCGCGGTCGACGAGGTCGCAGCCCTGTTGCACCACGTCCTTCCTCCCTGATCTGCTTCGTCTTAATCTGGATGTGCACGGCTTAATCTTCCCCTTGAATTTTGGCTTAATGCCTAGGAGGAAACAATCAAATTGAGTACTCTTTCATTATCTACGAACTTCAAATTTATGTACACCTGCATGTGTATATTAAAGATAAGGATAATTCTAAATAAAATATTTGCCACCATGCACATGAGTTACAAACTTATTTTTTCATCCAAGCCAAGATTTGTATGGTTACCCACTTATGCATTTGAATTCCCCGTATTTTATTCAAGCATTCTACCCAATTTATATGTTTTCTTTATGTGATTAGCACTACTATTGGTATTTAAGTTGTTTCTCTTGCAGACAGGATCTTATATATAAACTAAAATCTTGCAAGGGAAAATGTTAACCTGGAATCAATTAAAATTTTGGAAAAGAAAGTGAGAACTATTATTTAACAAATGAAAAATGTGGACTTAGTGACTTACTAATTAGTATTTAAATCCCTCAAGATCTTTATCATACCTATATTTTTGTGTTCCAGTAAAATTTTACAATCCATCCATTTTAAGATTGACGACAAGATATTATTGTTGCTCTATCTCGACATATACAATTAGCTAGGTGGCCACATTTTACTAAAATAGGAGTTCTTCATAGCTTGCAGTTTGTTTTTTGGTTTTCCAAAGGTTTTTTGTTCTGAGTGCAAGGCATATGCACATAGCATGAATCATGATGCAACATGTATTCTCCATTGCATGCAAACTTAAGTACCACATGCCATATGTATGCTAGCAGAACATATTTGCATTTTTCTTTTATCTATATGGAATGTGCTCTTCTTTCTTTCTTGCTCATTCATCGATTTATTTAGTTCTTAAAAATGATTTACAATAAGCATTCTACCAATTAATGGTCATCTCCCTCATTCCTGCTATGATATAATAGGATGTGGATATAGGGTACACTTGAGAGCACTATGAAATATGCTACTGGACTTAAATGCTCAGTAATCTGTATGACCAACAACACAATGTCATATAATATGACAAAAGACAATACTAATTTCTAATTTGCATGCATGTATAAACTTCTAAGCAACCAAGCAACTGTTGGGAATGTGCCCTAGAGGCAAATAAAATATGTTTTATCGAGCATATTCCATTAGTTCATAATACGTTTGATACTATGCTAGAACTGTATTAAGCGGAAACATTAATACAGGTGTGGTATACAAACAACCAGGTCCCTAGTTAACCCTAGTATACTAGTCCATTGGGCGATTGATGATCAAGGTTTCCTGATCATGAGACAATGGCGTCTGTTGACAATGGAGTCGTATCATTGGATAATGATATGATGGACATACACCCACCAGAAGTGTTGCGATGTGATCAAGTCACATAGTTCGACATTGCGATAACTATAACGTAGTGACCAGATCCTTTGACCGTAATGATCATACGTAATTGTCATCTATGAGGATGCTTTGATTTGTATCCCACCGCCTGACTGAAATATGCTGGCCATAACGGTGCACTTTGGGTATTCCGAAATAGATGGTTGATGAGTATGCAAATAGATCAAAGCGGGATTTGTCCATCCGTGTGACGGATAGGTACTCTGGGCCCACTCGGTGATGTTACATCATAAAGTTTGCAAACGTGTGACTAGGTCACGGAGTTGTAATATCACGGGAACGAGTAAACTTGTTTGTTGAGAACGAGGACGAACTAGGTATAGTGGATACCGATGATCAAACCTCGGACAAGCAAAGTACCATGGGACAAAGGGAACAGGCACACGGTTAACGGATCCAACAGCGATTGAAGTTCATTCGATGGAAGCGCAGGGGCTATCAAGGATTGTAACCAGGTCCAATTGATTAGTCATTGATCAATGAGAATTGTCTCGATCATGTCTGCTGTTTCCCGGACCGTAGGGTGTTACACTTAAGGGTACTCGACGCAGTAAGGATTGATTCGGGATCACCGGAGAAATTGGAGAGAACACCGGAATTGTTCCGGTGATGACCGGAATTGTTCCGATGAAGGCCGGAAGTTGTTCTGGGTATTTTGAAAGGTTCAAAATATATTTAATAATGTTTAATATATGTTTTATTATTTAATTATCTGAATTAAATATTAAAATGTATTTAAATATAATTAAAAATGAATTAAAAGGCATATGGGCCTCATAGGGCCCATTAGGGGGAGAGGGAGTCCTCCCCCATGGGCCATGGCGCCATGAGGGGGCCCACCCCCCTTGTTGGTGCGCCACCCCCCTCCCTTGGGATTAGTCCCACCCCGGAAGGGGAAGGGGGGGTGTCACCCCTCCTTGACCTATATAAGGAGGGGTAGGGGTGCCCTTTTAATCATGAATTTTTTGAGAAAAGTTTCTCATCTCTCTCCCTCCTTTCTCCTTCCTATGAGTGGACTCCCCTTGTTTGGAGGCTGCTCTGGGTTGGGGATTTCTCCACTATACGCACGCCGTCGTGCTGCTGGAATCGGGATCCGAATCCATCTTCTTTCCGCTGCTCTACTGGTTCGGAGCCCGGAGGGACGTCGGGTATACTGTATGTGTATAATCCCGCGAGGCACTACACTTGTGGTGCTACTTCATCGTCGTGGTCGTATCGCGAGGTCTTCATCAGCAACGTTCCGACGGGGACGTAATCCCGTCATCGGTCTGCAAGGATCGGGTGGCTACAGGAGTCATCGTGGATCTGCGCGGCATCGGGGATTGCCGGTACGACTACACCAACCACGTTCATGCGGGAACGTTTCCCGCTTAACGGACTACATACTGGTATGTGATCTATTTCTGTCCGTTACTTGCATCAGCATAGCATAGGTCTTGGGATTGGGTATCGTAGGTCAAGGAAAAATTTGTGTTTTCTGCCACGAACCCCAACAGTGGTATCATGAGCAAGGCTATGCGTAGATGTATTGTACGGATAGAACACATCTAGTATGTGGGCATAAATTCTCAATTGTTACCCTCTCACGTGTACTCATTTAGCGTTGCGGCAATGTTTGATGAAGCGGCCCCCGACCGACCTTACGCGTTTACGCGAGACTGGTTCCATGCTTGACATATGGCTTGTACCATATAAAGTGGCTGGGGGGGTGTCTGTCTCTCTGCATTAGCGATGCGAAGATGTTTGCAACGGAGGGCCCCGACAGGGGTGTAATAGAGACAATTGCGGGATTGGTGTTGTGGCTTGTTTTCGCAGGATAGAAAGCGGTTCTTTTCTCGAAACCCCTAGCAGCCACGTAAAACTTGCAAAAGATAAAGTAGAAAGGCGTTTTCAACTTTAATTTGCATGTCGGGGGGAATCATAGCTTGTATGATTTATGTTGCATCCTGTTTTGCTAATATGTTAGATATACGACGGTAGCATAATAGGATGATCCCTCACTAATCCAACAAAGTGTCCTTCCTTAGTGAAGCACCATCTGGAAAGTTCTTCATTATGGAGGCATCACGTGTCACACGGGTGTCAAACATTTTTACGTTCACAAGAGATGGGTGGAGCAAGCCTAGCATGTCCAGAAACATGGCCTTGCATACGCAGCATATACTCACTAAGGTTATTGTGGCGAGCCTGGCATGTGCAGACATGGCCTCGGGACACAAGAGACCGAAAGGTCGAGCATGAGTCACATAGATGATGTGATTGGCAGGATGGCCTACCTTGAACAACATACTGATGGTCGTGTCACACGGGGGAGGTATGTTCTTCAAGGATCGTGTAATCACTTAGAACAAACTATGAGGGATGTTTGTCTGAGTGGGAGTTCCAGAATTGTTTTTGAAACATGAACTCCATATTATGAACTTAATCTTCATGTCTTTGCAAATATCATTGTAGATAACGTCATACCAATGTTTAGAACTATGGCTCTTTTAGTATGATAGAACTTAAGGTAAATGGGTCTTACTTCATTGATGTGTACCAACACCATTAGAGACATACTCGTTAGTAATGACTTGTTAAACATAATACGAAGAACTGCTAGGAGATACACCTGATAACTCCGTATTCAAGGAAGATGATGATGAGTATCGTACTCACCGTCACTTATGAATGACTGTCCAATACACCATACTTCATTCTATGAGTCTGAATTGTGAATGCATGTTAACCAACACGTATGACGTGCTAGGTGAACTTGAAAGCACTTGGTCACAAATCAGAGAAATGGAATATGAGTATATGGAAGGGGTTTCTTTCAACTATGGTGGAAGGAACAACCTGCTGAGAAAGTCACTTGGAAAATGTATAAGATACATGGAACACCTTGTGTATAACTTGGACTACTGAATGACTGGTTACTTTGCGATAACTGGGGAGTTACATCCGCTTCCTCCCAGTTACAAAGACCATGTCTGGACTATGTCATGAAGGAGAATCGTTCACCTGTCATGAGGTCATGGTTAAAGTTAAGAACTTTAAGAGTAGAACCAATGCAGGAATGGTCATTGACGGAGAAAGTATATTTGATATACAAGTTATAAATGTCTTTCCCCACGAAACACTAATTGCGGTTGATTAAGTATTCGATGCTTGAACTTACTGCTTGAGAGTGGCTTGGAAGGGATGAGGTGACAATGTGTGCTGACGGCAATCAAGATAGTTGATGGTCGACAACATTCTCCCTCTACATCTATCAATTGATTAATATATGAATAAATTTTATGATCGTTTGAATGAGGACTTTATTAGTGTGTCTTGCATCTCGCGAAGACAATTATTCATATTAGTGAGAAACAAGTCAGTTGTTCTCCTTTTATGAATGATATCTATTATGGTCACATTACGATTATGAATGAGTTATTCTTATATTGATGATAGTTGTTTGATCATTTATAAGAAATATTCTAATGCCAAGAAATATCCAGGCTTAATAATGAAACTACAGTTTAAGTCATGAATGGTATGATGATGTCTTAAGATACTTGATCTCTTGACATATACAAACCATGCCTTTGAGGTGAGATGACTAAAACCTCGCATTCTGGTAAAACAGAATGTGTACTGATTGTTGAGTATCATACATTGTGATGTATCGTATGTCAGCATGTGGTGAATTTCATTATTTCGTGATTCGTATGTGGATTTAGATGAATATTTGTATTCACTAATGAAACATGAGTCTGAAATAATTTGATATGATCAAAAGGGATTTCAGAGTAAAGATGGATATTAAATTAACAAGAAAGACAAGTCTCTACGATTTGATCAAAGTGACAAATGTTTTGAGTTAGTCTTGGGCATAAAGACTTGTGTGAAAGTTGTTCCACAAATTGCAATGTCTTGAGACACTTCAATATGATTGACGTGCATGAACATTGTGATCATATTCTATGAAAAAGTGTATGGTCTAAGTTATCTCTTACCAAGTTACGTTATTATTGTTTAGAGTTATTAATTTAATAAGCAAACACTCACTTCAGCATAGGGAACCATCTGAGTTCATGGAAACCAACACTATATATGTCATGGTGTGTTGTGGTTTCTAGGAAGCTTGATTTATGTAAGATAAATTATCTTTGTAGTGTATCCTTAGACAACTATGGATGCATCTTCCACAACTAGAACCAAAAGGAGCAAAACTTGTATTGCTATGTTTGGTGTTTGTCAAGAATTGTCCTTGATAAATGTGGTAATGGAAGAAAAGTGAAAGTTCAACCAAGGTAATTGACCTTGCCTCCAAATGTCAGAGTAGTGCAACGGAATATGTTCTGGAAGCAAAGCTCTACAATAAGAGGAGAAACTAATGATAATGATCATGATTTTTCTGATGGGAGATTTTACTGAGAAAGGTAGGATTCAAGAATATATATTTGCCCTTGATGCAAAATGATATTCATGATTCACTTGTCATGTTAATGGAACAAGACATTCCTACGAACTACAAAGAAGCGATGGTGGACCTAAGTACGAGATATGACTATGAGTCATAAAATCCTATGTTGAGTTACATTTAAGATTGCTTGAATCTTATCAAGTAAGGAGGTTACTTGATATCCACAATAACTTCAGAGTTATGAGGAATAAATGTGAACATCAAAGGGACGTCAAGATTGGTTTGTCACAAAGATTGTTTCTGACAAATTCAATGGGTTGACTACAATGTGTAGCAATGCTTGAGTCAAAGGGATATTCACTACGATTGATCCAGGATTGTTATCAATACCGTGACTTCCTCAAATCCTGTATTTGAAGAAGTGTTGTAATTGGTACAACCAGAAGGTTTTGGAAAAACATATGGATACTAGTGTCTCGTAAACTGAATTCTCGATTTGATGAATGATCAAAGGATTTTGGACTTAGCCAAAATATCGGCGAAACATGCATTTGCATGAAACTGAGTGGGAGCTGAATAGTTTCCTGAAACTTGATATATGTAGACGACATATTTTGAGTGGGAGCTATGGGAGTATTATCCTAGCCTTATATGTAAATGACATATTTGAGTAGGAGCCATGTGGTTAGTATCCTGAACTTAATATGTGTCTGACATATCTAAGTGGGAGCCATGTGGATGTTATCCTTGTCTTATATGTGGCTGACATATTTGAGTGGGAGCAATATGAGTGTTATCCTATAACTTAATATGTGCATGACATATTTGAGTGGGAGCATGATAACATTCTCATATGTGGATAACATATTATGAATGGTGCAGTTTGTGTTAATGATTATTTGAATCGTTCATAAATGAAGATGAATAAAGTATTAAGCATTGAAGATCTATTAAGATAGATATGTGTTTAATAACATTGAGTCGTAATACTTTCCTGGATAAGATTCTGAAGGAGTTCAGAATGGGACAAGTCAAGAAGTGGTCCTTACTTGTATATCCAAGAAAAGTGTTGAGTTAATCTCAGTACAAAAACAATGGTTAATGGTTAATGAAAGAAATGGATGTGTTGGATCCTCTATGCCTTTGTCATAGGTTCTTTCATATAAAACCAGAGTTTTGTACTCGACGTAATGTGACCCAAGTTCTTAGTAGTAAGAACATGTTGTGATATGATTTATGAGTAAATCATTGAACAAAGAGTTAAGTTTATCCTTCAGTGTCTGGAGAGAACTGAGGATACATCTCAAATTTGTAAAGGACAGTGGACTTGACCATAAATGTTATGCTGGTTCAAGTTTTGACACTAACCTAGAAAAATTGAGATATCATACTAATGAATGCCTAAGTTGACAGAAACATGGTTAGACATCAAAGTTGCATACAATGCACTAAGGATTGAATCTACATTGATGTGGCTGCTTTAGAAGTAGCAGGAGTTATATTATGGCTTAAGAAGTTCGACTTCTGGTTGAGTGAGTTTCAAGTGTGCATGACTATGGGAAAGTCCGCGTGACCCACCGGATGTCATTGCTATGACACAGCAAACGAAGTCTCACTTCACCGCCAAATATATATACCTCATCCTTATAGTGGATAATGAAGGAATGTCAAATTAGGTGACATTATGATTTGCAAAAGGACATACGGTTCTGAATGGTACCCAGACCGTTGATACAACCTCTTCCACGGGCAAGCATGATCAATAAGGAGTTATGATCCAGAGAAAATGCAACTAGTTTATTTGTACTCTAGTGCAAGTGGGAGACTGTTGGGAATGTGCCCTAGAGGCAAATAAAATATGTTTTATCGAGCATATTCCATTAGTTCATAATACGTTTGATACTATGCTAGAACTGTATTAAGCGGAAACATTAATACAGGTGTGGTATACAAACAACCAGGTCCCTAGTTAACCCTAGTATACTAGTCCATTGGGCGATTGATGATCAAGGTTTCCTGATCATGAGACAATGGCGTCTGTTGACAATGGAGTCGTATCATTGGATAATGATATGATGGACATACACCCACCAGAAGTGTTGCGATGTGATCAAGTCACATAGTTCGACATTGCGATAACTATAACGTAGTGACCAGATCCTTTGACCGTAATGATCATACGTAATTGTCATCTATGAGGATGCTTTGATTTGTATCCCACCGCCTGACTGAAATATGCTGGCCATAACGGTGCACTTTGGGTATTCCGAAATAGATGGTTGATGAGTATGCAAATAGATCAAAGCGGGATTTGTCCATCCGTGTGACGGATAGGTACTCTGGGCCCACTCGGTGATGTTACATCATAAAGTTTGCAAACGTGTGACTAGGTCACGGAGTTGTAATATCACGGGAACGAGTAAACTTGTTTGTTGAGAACGAGGACGAACTAGGTATAGTGGATACCGATGATCAAACCTCGGACAAGCAAAGTACCATGGGACAAAGGGAACAGGCACACGGTTAACGGATCCAACAGCGATTGAAGTTCATTCGATGGAAGCGCAGGGGCTATCAAGGATTGTAACCAGGTCCAATTGATTAGTCATTGATCAATGAGAATTGTCTCGATCATGTCTGCTGTTTCCCGGACCGTAGGGTGTTACACTTAAGGGTACTCGACGCAGTAAGGATTGATTCGGGATCACCGGAGAAATTGGAGAGAACACCGGAATTGTTCCGGTGATGACCGGAATTGTTCCGATGAAGGCCGGAAGTTGTTCTGGGTATTTTGAAAGGTTCAAAATATATTTAATAATGTTTAATATATGTTTTATTATTTAATTATCTGAATTAAATATTAAAATGTATTTAAATATAATTAAAAATGAATTAAAAGGCATATGGGCCTCATAGGGCCCATTAGGGGGAGAGGGAGTCCTCCCCCATGGGCCATGGCGCCATGAGGGGGCCCACCCCCCTTGTTGGTGCGCCACCCCCCTCCCTTGGGATTAGTCCCACCCCGGAAGGGGAAGGGGGGGTGTCACCCCTCCTTGACCTATATAAGGAGGGGTAGGGGTGCCCTTTTAATCATGAATTTTTTGAGAAAAGTTTCTCATCTCTCTCCCTCCTTTCTCCTTCCTATGAGTGGACTCCCCTTGTTTGGAGGCTGCTCTGGGTTGGGGATTTCTCCACTATACGCACGCCGTCGTGCTGCTGGAATCGGGATCCGAATCCATCTTCTTTCCGCTGCTCTACTGGTTCGGAGCCCGGAGGGACGTCGGGTATACTGTATGTGTATAATCCCGCGAGGCACTACACTTGTGGTGCTACTTCATCGTCGTGGTCGTATCGCGAGGTCTTCATCAGCAACGTTCCGACGGGGACGTAATCCCGTCATCGGTCTGCAAGGATCGGGTGGCTACAGGAGTCATCGTGGATCTGCGCGGCATCGGGGATTGCCGGTACGACTACACCAACCACGTTCATGCGGGAACGTTTCCCGCTTAACGGACTACATACTGGTATGTGATCTATTTCTGTCCGTTACTTGCATCAGCATAGCATAGGTCTTGGGATTGGGTATCGTAGGTTAAGGAAAAATTTGTGTTTTCTGCCACGAACCCCAACAGTGGTATCATGAGCAAGGCTATGCGTAGATGTATTGTACGGATAGAACACATCTAGTATGTGGGCATAAATTCTCAATTGTTACCCTCTCACGTGTACTCATTTAGCGTTGCGGCAATGTTTGATGAAGCGGCCCCCGACCGACCTTACGCGTTTACGCGAGACTGGTTCCATGCTTGACATATGGCTTGTACCATATAAAGTGGCTGGGGGGGTGTCTGTCTCTCTGCATTAGCGATGCGAAGATGTTTGCAACGGAGGGCCCCGACAGGGGTGTAATAGAGACAATTGCGGGATTGGTGTTGTGGCTTGTTTTCGCAGGATAGAAAGCGGTTCTTTTCTCGAAACCCCTAGCAGCCACGTAAAACTTGCAAAAGATAAAGTAGAAAGGCGTTTTCAACTTTAATTTGCATGTCGGGGGGAATCATAGCTTGTATGATTTATGTTGCATCCTGTTTTGCTAATATGTTAGATATACGACGGTAGCATAATAGGATGATCCCTCACTAATCCAACAAAGTGTCCTTCCTTAGTGAAGCACCATCTGGAAAGTTCTTCATTATGGAGGCATCACGTGTCACACGGGTGTCAAACATTTTTACGTTCACAAGAGATGGGTGGAGCAAGCCTAGCATGTCCAGAAACATGGCCTTGCATACGCAGCATATACTCACTAAGGTTATTGTGGCGAGCCTGGCATGTGCAGACATGGCCTCGGGACACAAGAGACCGAAAGGTCGAGCATGAGTCACATAGATGATGTGATTGGCAGGATGGCCTACCTTGAACAACATACTGATGGTCGTGTCACACGGGGGAGGTATGTTCTTCAAGGATCGTGTAATCACTTAGAACAAACTATGAGGGATGTTTGTCTGAGTGGGAGTTCCAGAATTGTTTTTGAAACATGAACTCCATATTATGAACTTAATCTTCATGTCTTTGCAAATATCATTGTAGATAACGTCATACCAATGTTTAGAACTATGGCTCTTTTAGTATGATAGAACTTAAGGTAAATGGGTCTTACTTCATTGATGTGTACCAACACCATTAGAGACATACTCGTTAGTAATGACTTGTTAAACATAATACGAAGAACTGCTAGGAGATACACCTGATAACTCCGTATTCAAGGAAGATGATGATGAGTATCGTACTCACCGTCACTTATGAATGACTGTCCAATACACCATACTTCATTCTATGAGTCTGAATTGTGAATGCATGTTAACCAACACGTATGACGTGCTAGGTGAACTTGAAAGCACTTGGTCACAAATCAGAGAAATGGAATATGAGTATATGGAAGGGGTTTCTTTCAACTATGGTGGAAGGAACAACCTGCTGAGAAAGTCACTTGGAAAATGTATAAGATACATGGAACACCTTGTGTATAACTTGGACTACTGAATGACTGGTTACTTTGCGATAACTGGGGAGTTACATCCGCTTCCTCCCAGTTACAAAGACCATGTCTGGACTATGTCATGAAGGAGAATCGTTCACCTGTCATGAGGTCATGGTTAAAGTTAAGAACTTTAAGAGTAGAACCAATGCAGGAATGGTCATTGACGGAGAAAGTATATTTGATATACAAGTTATAAATGTCTTTCCCCACGAAACACTAATTGCGGTTGATTAAGTATTCGATGCTTGAACTTACTGCTTGAGAGTGGCTTGGAAGGGATGAGGTGACAATGTGTGCTGACGGCAATCAAGATAGTTGATGGTCGACAACATTCTCCCTCTACATCTATCAATTGATTAATATATGAATAAATTTTATGATCGTTTGAATGAGGACTTTATTAGTGTGTCTTGCATCTCGCGAAGACAATTATTCATATTAGTGAGAAACAAGTCAGTTGTTCTCCTTTTATGAATGATATCTATTATGGTCACATTACGATTATGAATGAGTTATTCTTATATTGATGATAGTTGTTTGATCATTTATAAGAAATATTCTAATGCCAAGAAATATCCAGGCTTAATAATGAAACTACAGTTTAAGTCATGAATGGTATGATGATGTCTTAAGATACTTGATCTCTTGACATATACAAACCATGCCTTTGAGGTGAGATGACTAAAACCTCGCATTCTGGTAAAACAGAATGTGTACTGATTGTTGAGTATCATACATTGTGATGTATCGTATGTCAGCATGTGGTGAATTTCATTATTTCGTGATTCGTATGTGGATTTAGATGAATATTTGTATTCACTAATGAAACATGAGTCTGAAATAATTTGATATGATCAAAAGGGATTTCAGAGTAAAGATGGATATTAAATTAACAAGAAAGACAAGTCTCTACGATTTGATCAAAGTGACAAATGTTTTGAGTTAGTCTTGGGCATAAAGACTTGTGTGAAAGTTGTTCCACAAATTGCAATGTCTTGAGACACTTCAATATGATTGACGTGCATGAACATTGTGATCATATTCTATGAAAAAGTGTATGGTCTAAGTTATCTCTTACCAAGTTACGTTATTATTGTTTAGAGTTATTAATTTAATAAGCAAACACTCACTTCAGCATAGGGAACCATCTGAGTTCATGGAAACCAACACTATATATGTCATGGTGTGTTGTGGTTTCTAGGAAGCTTGATTTATGTAAGATAAATTATCTTTGTAGTGTATCCTTAGACAACTATGGATGCATCTTCCACAACTAGAACCAAAAGGAGCAAAACTTGTATTGCTATGTTTGGTGTTTGTCAAGAATTGTCCTTGATAAATGTGGTAATGGAAGAAAAGTGAAAGTTCAACCAAGGTAATTGACCTTGCCTCCAAATGTCAGAGTAGTGCAACGGAATATGTTCTGGAAGCAAAGCTCTACAATAAGAGGAGAAACTAATGATAATGATCATGATTTTTCTGATGGGAGATTTTACTGAGAAAGGTAGGATTCAAGAATATATATTTGCCCTTGATGCAAAATGATATTCATGATTCACTTGTCATGTTAATGGAACAAGACATTCCTACGAACTACAAAGAAGCGATGGTGGACCTAAGTACGAGATATGACTATGAGTCATAAAATCCTATGTTGAGTTACATTTAAGATTGCTTGAATCTTATCAAGTAAGGAGGTTACTTGATATCCACAATAACTTCAGAGTTATGAGGAATAAATGTGAACATCAAAGGGACGTCAAGATTGGTTTGTCACAAAGATTGTTTCTGACAAATTCAATGGGTTGACTACAATGTGTAGCAATGCTTGAGTCAAAGGGATATTCACTACGATTGATCCAGGATTGTTATCAATACCGTGACTTCCTCAAATCCTGTATTTGAAGAAGTGTTGTAATTGGTACAACCAGAAGGTTTTGGAAAAACATATGGATACTAGTGTCTCGTAAACTGAATTCTCGATTTGATGAATGATCAAAGGATTTTGGACTTAGCCAAAATATCGGCGAAACATGCATTTGCATGAAACTGAGTGGGAGCTGAATAGTTTCCTGAAACTTGATATATGTAGACGACATATTTTGAGTGGGAGCTATGGGAGTATTATCCTAGCCTTATATGTAAATGACATATTTGAGTAGGAGCCATGTGGTTAGTATCCTGAACTTAATATGTGTCTGACATATCTAAGTGGGAGCCATGTGGATGTTATCCTTGTCTTATATGTGGCTGACATATTTGAGTGGGAGCAATATGAGTGTTATCCTATAACTTAATATGTGCATGACATATTTGAGTGGGAGCATGATAACATTCTCATATGTGGATAACATATTATGAATGGTGCAGTTTGTGTTAATGATTATTTGAATCGTTCATAAATGAAGATGAATAAAGTATTAAGCATTGAAGATCTATTAAGATAGATATGTGTTTAATAACATTGAGTCGTAATACTTTCCTGGATAAGATTCTGAAGGAGTTCAGAATGGGACAAGTCAAGAAGTGGTCCTTACTTGTATATCCAAGAAAAGTGTTGAGTTAATCTCAGTACAAAAACAATGGTTAATGGTTAATGAAAGAAATGGATGTGTTGGATCCTCTATGCTTTTGTCATAGGTTCTTTCATATAAAACCAGAGTTTTGTACTCGACGTAATGTGACCCAAGTTCTTAGTAGTAAGAACATGTTGTGATATGATTTATGAGTAAATCATTGAACAAAGAGTTAAGTTTATCCTTCAGTGTCTGGAGAGAACTGAGGATACATCTCAAATTTGTAAAGGACAGTGGACTTGACCATAAATGTTATGCTGGTTCAAGTTTTGACACTAACCTAGAAAAATTGAGATATCATACTAATGAATGCCTAAGTTGACAGAAACATGGTTAGACATCAAAGTTGCATACAATGCACTAAGGATTGAATCTACATTGATGTGGCTGCTTTAGAAGTAGCAGGAGTTATATTATGGCTTAAGAAGTTCGACTTCTGGTTGAGTGAGTTTCAAGTGTGCATGACTATGGGAAAGTCCGCGTGACCCACCGGATGTCATTGCTATGACACAGCAAACGAAGTCTCACTTCACCGCCAAATATATATACCTCATCCTTATAGTGGATAATGAAGGAATGTCAAATTAGGTGACATTATGATTTGCAAAAGGACATACGGTTCTGAATGGTACCCAGACCGTTGATACAACCTCTTCCACGGGCAAGCATGATCAATAAGGAGTTATGATCCAGAGAAAATGCAACTAGTTTATTTGTACTCTAGTGCAAGTGGGAGACTGTTGGGAATGTGCCCTAGAGGCAAATAAAATATGTTTTATCGAGCATATTCCATTAGTTCATAATACGTTTGATACTATGCTAGAACTGTATTAAGCGGAAACATTAATACAGGTGTGGTATACAAACAACCAGGTCCCTAGTTAACCCTAGTATACTAGTCCATTGGGCGATTGATGATCAAGGTTTCCTGATCATGAGACAATGGCGTCTGTTGACAATGGAGTCGTATCATTGGATAATGATATGATGGACATACACCCACCAGAAGTGTTGCGATGTGATCAAGTCACATAGTTCGACATTGCGATAACTATAACGTAGTGACCAGATCCTTTGACCGTAATGATCATACGTAATTGTCATCTATGAGGATGCTTTGATTTGTATCCCACCGCCTGACTGAAATATGCTGGCCATAACGGTGCACTTTGGGTATTCCGAAATAGATGGTTGATGAGTATGCAAATAGATCAAAGCGGGATTTGTCCATCCGTGTGACGGATAGGTACTCTGGGCCCACTCGGTGATGTTACATCATAAAGTTTGCAAACGTGTGACTAGGTCACGGAGTTGTAATATCACGGGAACGAGTAAACTTGTTTGTTGAGAACGAGGACGAACTAGGTATAGTGGATACCGATGATCAAACCTCGGACAAGCAAAGTACCATGGGACAAAGGGAACAGGCACACGGTTAACGGATCCAACAGCGATTGAAGTTCATTCGATGGAAGCGCAGGGGCTATCAAGGATTGTAACCAGGTCCAATTGATTAGTCATTGATCAATGAGAATTGTCTCGATCATGTCTGCTGTTTCCCGGACCGTAGGGTGTTACACTTAAGGGTACTCGACGCAGTAAGGATTGATTCGGGATCACCGGAGAAATTGGAGAGAACACCGGAATTGTTCCGGTGATGACCGGAATTGTTCCGATGAAGGCCGGAAGTTGTTCTGGGTATTTTGAAAGGTTCAAAATATATTTAATAATGTTTAATATATGTTTTATTATTTAATTATCTGAATTAAATATTAAAATGTATTTAAATATAATTAAAAATGAATTAAAAGGCATATGGGCCTCATAGGGCCCATTAGGGGGAGAGGGAGTCCTCCCCCATGGGCCATGGCGCCATGAGGGGGCCCACCCCCCTTGTTGGTGCGCCACCCCCCTCCCTTGGGATTAGTCCCACCCCGGAAGGGGAAGGGGGGGTGTCACCCCTCCTTGACCTATATAAGGAGGGGTAGGGGTGCCCTTTTAATCATGAATTTTTTGAGAAAAGTTTCTCATCTCTCTCCCTCCTTTCTCCTTCCTATGAGTGGACTCCCCTTGTTTGGAGGCTGCTCTGGGTTGGGGATTTCTCCACTATACGCACGCCGTCGTGCTGCTGGAATCGGGATCCGAATCCATCTTCTTTCCGCTGCTCTACTGGTTCGGAGCCCGGAGGGACGTCGGGTATACTGTATGTGTATAATCCCGCGAGGCACTACACTTGTGGTGCTACTTCATCGTCGTGGTCGTATCGCGAGGTCTTCATCAGCAACGTTCCGACGGGGACGTAATCCCGTCATCGGTCTGCAAGGATCGGGTGGCTACAGGAGTCATCGTGGATCTGCGCGGCATCGGGGATTGCCGGTACGACTACACCAACCACGTTCATGCGGGAACGTTTCCCGCTTAACGGACTACATACTGGTATGTGATCTATTTCTGTCCGTTACTTGCATCAGCATAGCATAGGTCTTGGGATTGGGTATCGTAGGTCAAGGAAAAATTTGTGTTTTCTGCCACGAACCCCAACAGTGGTATCATGAGCAAGGCTATGCGTAGATGTATTGTACGGATAGAACACATCTAGTATGTGGGCATAAATTCTCAATTGTTACCCTCTCACGTGTACTCATTTAGCGTTGCGGCAATGTTTGATGAAGCGGCCCCCGACCGACCTTACGCGTTTACGCGAGACTGGTTCCATGCTTGACATATGGCTTGTACCATATAAAGTGGCTGGGGGGGTGTCTGTCTCTCTGCATTAGCGATGCGAAGATGTTTGCAACGGAGGGCCCCGACAGGGGTGTAATAGAGACAATTGCGGGATTGGTGTTGTGGCTTGTTTTCGCAGGATAGAAAGCGGTTCTTTTCTCGAAACCCCTAGCAGCCACGTAAAACTTGCAAAAGATAAAGTAGAAAGGCGTTTTCAACTTTAATTTGCATGTCGGGGGGAATCATAGCTTGTATGATTTATGTTGCATCCTGTTTTGCTAATATGTTAGATATACGACGGTAGCATAATAGGATGATCCCTCACTAATCCAACAAAGTGTCCTTCCTTAGTGAAGCACCATCTGGAAAGTTCTTCATTATGGAGGCATCACGTGTCACACGGGTGTCAAACATTTTTACGTTCACAAGAGATGGGTGGAGCAAGCCTAGCATGTCCAGAAACATGGCCTTGCATACGCAGCATATACTCACTAAGGTTATTGTGGCGAGCCTGGCATGTGCAGACATGGCCTCGGGACACAAGAGACCGAAAGGTCGAGCATGAGTCACATAGATGATGTGATTGGCAGGATGGCCTACCTTGAACAACATACTGATGGTCGTGTCACACGGGGGAGGTATGTTCTTCAAGGATCGTGTAATCACTTAGAACAAACTATGAGGGATGTTTGTCTGAGTGGGAGTTCCAGAATTGTTTTTGAAACATGAACTCCATATTATGAACTTAATCTTCATGTCTTTGCAAATATCATTGTAGATAACGTCATACCAATGTTTAGAACTATGGCTCTTTTAGTATGATAGAACTTAAGGTAAATGGGTCTTACTTCATTGATGTGTACCAACACCATTAGAGACATACTCGTTAGTAATGACTTGTTAAACATAATACGAAGAACTGCTAGGAGATACACCTGATAACTCCGTATTCAAGGAAGATGATGATGAGTATCGTACTCACCGTCACTTATGAATGACTGTCCAATACACCATACTTCATTCTATGAGTCTGAATTGTGAATGCATGTTAACCAACACGTATGACGTGCTAGGTGAACTTGAAAGCACTTGGTCACAAATCAGAGAAATGGAATATGAGTATATGGAAGGGGTTTCTTTCAACTATGGTGGAAGGAACAACCTGCTGAGAAAGTCACTTGGAAAATGTATAAGATACATGGAACACCTTGTGTATAACTTGGACTACTGAATGACTGGTTACTTTGCGATAACTGGGGAGTTACATCCGCTTCCTCCCAGTTACAAAGACCATGTCTGGACTATGTCATGAAGGAGAATCGTTCACCTGTCATGAGGTCATGGTTAAAGTTAAGAACTTTAAGAGTAGAACCAATGCAGGAATTGTCATTGACGGAGAAAGTATATTTGATATACAAGTTATAAATGTCTTTCCCCACGAAACACTAATTGCGGTTGATTAAGTATTCGATGCTTGAACTTACTGCTTGAGAGTGGCTTGGAAGGGATGAGGTGACAATGTGTGCTGACGGCAATCAAGATAGTTGATGGTCGACAACATTCTCCCTCTACATCTATCAATTGATTAATATATGAATAAATTTTATGATCGTTTGAATGAGGACTTTATTAGTGTGTCTTGCATCTCGCGAAGACAATTATTCATATTAGTGAGAAACAAGTCAGTTGTTCTCCTTTTATGAATGATATCTATTATGGTCACATTACGATTATGAATGAGTTATTCTTATATTGATGATAGTTGTTTGATCATTTATAAGAAATATTCTAATGCCAAGAAATATCCAGGCTTAATAATGAAACTACAGTTTAAGTCATGAATGGTATGATGATGTCTTAAGATACTTGATCTCTTGACATATACAAACCATGCCTTTGAGGTGAGATGACTAAAACCTCGCATTCTGGTAAAACAGAATGTGTACTGATTGTTGAGTATCATACATTGTGATGTATCGTATGTCAGCATGTGGTGAATTTCATTATTTCGTGATTCATATGTGGATTTAGATGAATATTTGTATTCACTAATGAAACATGAGTCTGAAATAATTTGATATGATCAAAAGGGATTTCAGAGTAAAGATGGATATTAAATTAACAAGAAAGACAAGTCTCTACGATTTGATCAAAGTGACAAATGTTTTGAGTTAGTCTTGGGCATAAAGACTTGTGTGAAAGTTGTTCCACAAATTGCAATGTCTTGAGACACTTCAATATGATTGACGTGCATGAACATTGTGATCATATTCTATGAAAAAGTGTATGGTCTAAGTTATCTCTTACCAAGTTACGTTATTATTGTTTAGAGTTATTAATTTAATAAGCAAACACTCACTTCAGCATAGGGAACCATCTGAGTTCATGGAAACCAACACTATATATGTCATGGTGTGTTGTGGTTTCTAGGAAGCTTGATTTATGTAAGATAAATTATCTTTGTAGTGTATCCTTAGACAACTATGGATGCATCTTCCACAACTAGAACCAAAAGGAGCAAAACTTGTATTGCTATGTTTGGTGTTTGTCAAGAATTGTCCTTGATAAATGTGGTAATGGAAGAAAAGTGAAAGTTCAACCAAGGTAATTGACCTTGCCTCCAAATGTCAGAGTAGTGCAACGGAATATGTTCTGGAAGCAAAGCTCTACAATAAGAGGAGAAACTAATGATAATGATCATGATTTTTCTGATGGGAGATTTTACTGAGAAAGGTAGGATTCAAGAATATATATTTGCCCTTGATGCAAAATGATATTCATGATTCACTTGTCATGTTAATGGAACAAGACATTCCTACGAACTACAAAGAAGCGATGGTGGACCTAAGTACGAGATATGACTATGAGTCATAAAATCCTATGTTGAGTTACATTTAAGATTGCTTGAATCTTATCAAGTAAGGAGGTTACTTGATATCCACAATAACTTCAGAGTTATGAGGAATAAATGTGAACATCAAAGGGACGTCAAGATTGGTTTGTCACAAAGATTGTTTCTGACAAATTCAATGGGTTGACTACAATGTGTAGCAATGCTTGAGTCAAAGGGATATTCACTACGATTGATCCAGGATTGTTATCAATACCGTGACTTCCTCAAATCCTGTATTTGAAGAAGTGTTGTAATTGGTACAACCAGAAGGTTTTGGAAAAACATATGGATACTAGTGTCTCGTAAACTGAATTCTCGATTTGATGAATGATCAAAGGATTTTGGACTTAGCCAAAATATCGGCGAAACATGCATTTGCATGAAACTGAGTGGGAGCTGAATAGTTTCCTGAAACTTGATATATGTAGACGACATATTTTGAGTGGGAGCTATGGGAGTATTATCCTAGCCTTATATGTAAATGACATATTTGAGTAGGAGCCATGTGGTTAGTATCCTGAACTTAATATGTGTCTGACATATCTAAGTGGGAGCCATGTGGATGTTATCCTTGTCTTATATGTGGCTGACATATTTGAGTGGGAGCAATATGAGTGTTATCCTATAACTTAATATGTGCATGACATATTTGAGTGGGAGCATGATAACATTCTCATATGTGGATAACATATTATGAATGGTGCAGTTTGTGTTAATGATTATTTGAATCGTTCATAAATGAAGATGAATAAAGTATTAAGCATTGAAGATCTATTAAGATAGATATGTGTTTAATAACATTGAGTCGTAATACTTTCCTGGATAAGATTCTGAAGGAGTTCAGAATGGGACAAGTCAAGAAGTGGTCCTTACTTGTATATCCAAGAAAAGTGTTGAGTTAATCTCAGTACAAAAACAATGGTTAATGGTTAATGAAAGAAATGGATGTGTTGGATCCTCTATGCTTTTGTCATAGGTTCTTTCATATAAAACCAGAGTTTTGTACTCGACGTAATGTGACCCAAGTTCTTAGTAGTAAGAACATGTTTTGATATGATTTATGAGTAAATCATTGAACAAAGAGTTAAGTTTATCCTTCAGTGTCTGGAGAGAACTGAGGATACATCTCAAATTTGTAAAGGACAGTGGACTTGACCATAAATGTTATGCTGGTTCAAGTTTTGACACTAACCTAGAAAAATTGAGATATCATACTAATGAATGCCTAAGTTGACAGAAACATGGTTAGACATCAAAGTTGCATACAATGCACTAAGGATTGAATCTACATTGATGTGGCTGCTTTAGAAGTAGCAGGAGTTATATTATGGCTTAAGAAGTTCGACTTCTGGTTGAGTGAGTTTCAAGTGTGCATGACTATGGGAAAGTCCGCGTGACCCACCGGATGTCATTGCTATGACACAGCAAACGAAGTCTCACTTCACCGCCAAATATATATACCTCATCCTTATAGTGGATAATGAAGGAATGTCAAATTAGGTGACATTATGATTTGCAAAAGGACATACGGTTCTGAATGGTACCCAGACCGTTGATACAACCTCTTCCACGGGCAAGCATGATCAATAAGGAGTTATGATCCAGAGAAAATGCAACTAGTTTATTTGTACTCTAGTGCAAGTGGGAGACTGTTGGGAATGTGCCCTAGAGGCAAATAAAATATGTTTTATCGAGCATATTCCATTAGTTCATAATACGTTTGATACTATGCTAGAACTGTATTAAGCGGAAACATTAATACAGGTGTGGTATACAAACAACCAGGTCCCTAGTTAACCCTAGTATACTAGTCCATTGGGCGATTGATGATCAAGGTTTCCTGATCATGAGACAATGGCGTCTGTTGACAATGGAGTCGTATCATTGGATAATGATATGATGGACATACACCCACCAGAAGTGTTGCGATGTGATCAAGTCACATAGTTCGACATTGCGATAACTATAACGTAGTGACCAGATCCTTTGACCGTAATGATCATACGTAATTGTCATCTATGAGGATGCTTTGATTTGTATCCCACCGCCTGACTGAAATATGCTGGCCATAACGGTGCACTTTGGGTATTCCGAAATAGATGGTTGATGAGTATGCAAATAGATCAAAGCGGGATTTGTCCATCCGTGTGACGGATAGGTACTCTGGGCCCACTCGGTGATGTTACATCATAAAGTTTGCAAACGTGTGACTAGGTCACGGAGTTGTAATATCACGGGAACGAGTAAACTTGTTTGTTGAGAACGAGGACGAACTAGGTATAGTGGATACCGATGATCAAACCTCGGACAAGCAAAGTACCATGGGACAAAGGGAACAGGCACACGGTTAACGGATCCAACAGCGATTGAAGTTCATTCGATGGAAGCGCAGGGGCTATCAAGGATTGTAACCAGGTCCAATTGATTAGTCATTGATCAATGAGAATTGTCTCGATCATGTCTGCTGTTTCCCGGACCGTAGGGTGTTACACTTAAGGGTACTCGACGCAGTAAGGATTGATTCGGGATCACCGGAGAAATTGGAGAGAACACCGGAATTGTTCCGGTGATGACCGGAATTGTTCCGATGAAGGCCGGAAGTTGTTCTGGGTATTTTGAAAGGTTCAAAATATATTTAATAATGTTTAATATATGTTTTATTATTTAATTATCTGAATTAAATATTAAAATGTATTTAAATATAATTAAAAATGAATTAAAAGGCATATGGGCCTCATAGGGCCCATTAGGGGGAGAGGGAGTCCTCCCCCATGGGCCATGGCGCCATGAGGGGGCCCACCCCCCTTGTTGGTGCGCCACCCCCCTCCCTTGGGATTAGTCCCACCCCGGAAGGGGAAGGGGGGGTGTCACCCCTCCTTGACCTATATAAGGAGGGGTAGGGGTGCCCTTTTAATCATGAATTTTTTGAGAAAAGTTTCTCATCTCTCTCCCTCCTTTCTCCTTCCTATGAGTGGACTCCCCTTGTTTGGAGGCTGCTCTGGGTTGGGGATTTCTCCACTATACGCACGCCGTCGTGCTGCTGGAATCGGGATCCGAATCCATCTTCTTTCCGCTGCTCTACTGGTTCGGAGCCCGGAGGGACGTCGGGTATACTGTATGTGTATAATCCCGCGAGGCACTACACTTGTGGTGCTACTTCATCGTCGTGGTCGTATCGCGAGGTCTTCATCAGCAACGTTCCGACGGGGACGTAATCCCGTCATCGGTCTGCAAGGATCGGGTGGCTACAGGAGTCATCGTGGATCTGCGCGGCATCGGGGATTGCCGGTACGACTACACCAACCACGTTCATGCGGGAACGTTTCCCGCTTAACGGACTACATACTGGTATGTGATCTATTTCTGTCCGTTACTTGCATCAGCATAGCATAGGTCTTGGGATTGGGTATCGTAGGTCAAGGAAAAATTTGTGTTTTCTGCCACGAACCCCAACAGTGGTATCATGAGCAAGGCTATGCGTAGATGTATTGTACGGATAGAACACATCTAGTATGTGGGCATAAATTCTCAATTGTTACCCTCTCACGTGTACTCATTTAGCGTTGCGGCAATGTTTGATGAAGCGGCCCCCGACCGACCTTACGCGTTTACGCGAGACTGGTTCCATGCTTGACATATGGCTTGTACCATATAAAGTGGCTGGGGGGGTGTCTGTCTCTCTGCATTAGCGATGCGAAGATGTTTGCAACGGAGGGCCCCGACAGGGGTGTAATAGAGACAATTGCGGGATTGGTGTTGTGGCTTGTTTTCGCAGGATAGAAAGCGGTTCTTTTCTCGAAACCCCTAGCAGCCACGTAAAACTTGCAAAAGATAAAGTAGAAAGGCGTTTTCAACTTTAATTTGCATGTCGGGGGGAATCATAGCTTGTATGATTTATGTTGCATCCTGTTTTGCTAATATGTTAGATATACGACGGTAGCATAATAGGATGATCCCTCACTAATCCAACAAAGTGTCCTTCCTTAGTGAAGCACCATCTGGAAAGTTCTTCATTATGGAGGCATCACGTGTCACACGGGTGTCAAACATTTTTACGTTCACAAGAGATGGGTGGAGCAAGCCTAGCATGTCCAGAAACATGGCCTTGCATACGCAGCATATACTCACTAAGGTTATTGTGGCGAGCCTGGCATGTGCAGACATGGCCTCGGGACACAAGAGACCGAAAGGTCGAGCATGAGTCACATAGATGATGTGATTGGCAGGATGGCCTACCTTGAACAACATACTGATGGTCGTGTCACACGGGGGAGGTATGTTCTTCAAGGATCGTGTAATCACTTAGAACAAACTATGAGGGATGTTTGTCTGAGTGGGAGTTCCAGAATTGTTTTTGAAACATGAACTCCATATTATGAACTTAATCTTCATGTCTTTGCAAATATCATTGTAGATAACGTCATACCAATGTTTAGAACTATGGCTCTTTTAGTATGATAGAACTTAAGGTAAATGGGTCTTACTTCATTGATGTGTACCAACACCATTAGAGACATACTCGTTAGTAATGACTTGTTAAACATAATACGAAGAACTGCTAGGAGATACACCTGATAACTCCGTATTCAAGGAAGATGATGATGAGTATCGTACTCACCGTCACTTATGAATGACTGTCCAATACACCATACTTCATTCTATGAGTCTGAATTGTGAATGCATGTTAACCAACACGTATGACGTGCTAGGTGAACTTGAAAGCACTTGGTCACAAATCAGAGAAATGGAATATGAGTATATGGAAGGGGTTTCTTTCAACTATGGTGGAAGGAACAACCTGCTGAGAAAGTCACTTGGAAAATGTATAAGATACATGGAACACCTTGTGTATAACTTGGACTACTGAATGACTGGTTACTTTGCGATAACTGGGGAGTTACATCCGCTTCCTCCCAGTTACAAAGACCATGTCTGGACTATGTCATGAAGGAGAATCGTTCACCTGTCATGAGGTCATGGTTAAAGTTAAGAACTTTAAGAGTAGAACCAATGCAGGAATGGTCATTGACGGAGAAAGTATATTTGATATACAAGTTATAAATGTCTTTCCCCACGAAACACTAATTGCGGTTGATTAAGTATTCGATGCTTGAACTTACTGCTTGAGAGTGGCTTGGAAGGGATGAGGTGACAATGTGTGCTGACGGCAATCAAGATAGTTGATGGTCGACAACATTCTCCCTCTACATCTATCAATTGATTAATATATGAATAAATTTTATGATCGTTTGAATGAGGACTTTATTAGTGTGTCTTGCATCTCGCGAAGACAATTATTCATATTAGTGAGAAACAAGTCAGTTGTTCTCCTTTTATGAATGATATCTATTATGGTCACATTACGATTATGAATGAGTTATTCTTATATTGATGATAGTTGTTTGATCATTTATAAGAAATATTCTAATGCCAAGAAATATCCAGGCTTAATAATGAAACTACAGTTTAAGTCATGAATGGTATGATGATGTCTTAAGATACTTGATCTCTTGACATATACAAACCATGCCTTTGAGGTGAGATGACTAAAACCTCGCATTCTGGTAAAACAGAATGTGTACTGATTGTTGAGTATCATACATTGTGATGTATCGTATGTCAGCATGTGGTGAATTTCATTATTTCGTGATTCGTATGTGGATTTAGATGAATATTTGTATTCACTAATGAAACATGAGTCTGAAATAATTTGATATGATCAAAAGGGATTTCAGAGTAAAGATGGATATTAAATTAACAAGAAAGACAAGTCTCTACGATTTGATCAAAGTGACAAATGTTTTGAGTTAGTCTTGGGCATAAAGACTTGTGTGAAAGTTGTTCCACAAATTGCAATGTCTTGAGACACTTCAATATGATTGACGTGCATGAACATTGTGATCATATTCTATGAAAAAGTGTATGGTCTAAGTTATCTCTTACCAAGTTACGTTATTATTGTTTAGAGTTATTAATTTAATAAGCAAACACTCACTTCAGCATAGGGAACCATCTGAGTTCATGGATACAGATCGAAAAGGCAAGGCCTCCTGCCTGGGAGCCTCCGAAACTACTCCTGGTCCTGGTCAGCGGGGGTCTCGACGTACTAGTATCCGCCTCCGGGGTACTCCTGCTCCTGGGCTCCAACGTCGACTGCAGCGGCCGATCAGGCAAAACATAAAAGGGGAAATAAAGCAAAGGTGAGTATCTAGTATACCCGCGAGTCTTACGTCCGCTACTAAGCATTATGCATTCGTATCAACGGAAAAGGGAGGCTGTATATATAGTGGACTGCAAGATAGAAATCAGAATAAGGGTAAGAAGCTAGGCCTATCGAAGACTAGCATCTTCTGACGATGTCTTGCAGCATAAGAAGAGAAACAACCAACAGTTCATATAAAGCAATAAAGTAACAATGAAGCAGAAGTTTCTGCAACATTGTATAATATAAGTTGTAATGATTAATAATAATAATGCCTCCGAGTTCCCCTCCTCGACTCCCTGCGAGGAAGAAGACCCAGAACCATACAGTTTAATAGTAATAGTTTCTAGTGGTAAGATCCATCTTCAGCATAAAGCGTCCTGTTACCGTGGACACGGCTATTCGAATAGATTAAACTCCCTGCAGGGGTGCACTACTGTTCAGCCTGCACGCTCGGATCTCCAGGGTGGCGTGAACCTTGTCAGGGAACGCCCCACCGAGGCTATCCGACACATCGCAGCCCATCCTAGGCTCAGCAGAGAGGCCATCCGGCGGACTATATCCTATGCGCCAAGGGGTCTAGGTCCCTCACCCTTGCACGCTCCTGCACGGTACGAGACTGGCCGGTGAAGCAAAAGCAAATCCAAACACACCTGCTGCAGCAAAACGACAAGACCGCTAGCTTTCGGACAAACTACGACGCAGGGGAGCCCATAACTCCTTATCCCACGTGAAGGTAGTGCGTACAGACCAACGGGTTTCTCAAGTCATCCGCCGAACCATTTAGCATTTTAATATTATCTCGCAGACAACCGTTATCGCTGTCTGACTAACAACACAACGGACAACGAACAACAACAAGGCCCACCGGTAACGTCGGGGCCTGCCCTGTCGTCCCATCAAAGCGCGCGGTTACCGAAAAGGTGAACCGTCTCCTTACCTTGTCTCGCGTGTGCTCTTGGTAGAGCTCGACTTTTGCGTGGTTTAGTAACTCTCGCGAGATACGAGCAGGGGCCAAGCACGCCAGTAACGTCGGTCGTACCCTCCCTGTCGTTCCCGACGATATACCGCTCGCGGGCACCGTTGGATTGCCCGACTTCTTACCTTTAAGGACAAACGCTGTCCAGGACCCTATGGCGGCAAGACAAAGTCAGCCTCGAGTGGAGTACAAGGATTACTCCTGGATAGCTCACACTTGAGGTGACTAGGCATAACCCAGATAGGGGCCTTTGGCGGTGTCTGCTTTGTTCCGTACCTGTGCAGTTGTATATATTGTATCCGTGTTCACCCTCCTAAGTGATCACGACCCGCTATCTAGTCCTAGCTAACAATGCGCAGGGTTCACTGCTGAATACATGCATAATTATAATAGGCAGCATAGGATAAGAAAGGTACATCAAGGGGCGACAAAATCAGGCTATGCAATTGAATAGGATTGTAATCGTAGCAGCAGCAGTAACAATGCCTAGTGCAAGAAAGTACGGAAAAGGTAGGCGATATCTGGGGAAGAGAATGACTCTGCTTGCCTAGAAGCTCGACGGTAGGGGCAGGGTCGTCGACGAAGTAGTCGTACCCGGCAGCGGTGTAGTCGGTGGTAGCAGCGGGGTCTACCGGAGAATAAAGGGGGGGGGGGGAACAATAAATACAAATCAAGCATAAACAAACAGATGAATAGCATGGCGTATGCAATGTTAACGGTGTTCTAACGCAGTGCAATGTACGTTGCTCGGAGCGGGAATTCATCTGGGGATGAACTACCGGCTCTGGGTGATTACCGGACAGGGTGTCCGGAGGGGGAAGGGTTCATGCCGGAGGTGTCATGGACATCCGACAAAGATAACGGGGGTGTATCTGTGTTAGTTGAACCATTCCGGACAACTTTCGTGTTCGGAATAAATTCATCCGGCAGGTTTTTACCGGCACCGGGAATTATCGACAGACAGCCCGGAGGGGGGGAATGTCGATGATCGGTGGGGTAGACATACGAATAGCGTATTTGGATTTGTTGAATTTTTCTGAGCAACTTTCATGTATAAATTATTTTAATCCGAGTTACGGATTAAAAGATATTAATTAAACAAGTTTATTACATTTAAAATCAATTAAATCATTTTCTATTTAATAATTCTTTTATTATTTATTAAATCAATTAATAATTCATTTTAATTAACTGACCAGTGGGTCCCACTGGTCAGTGACACAGTTAACAAATAAATAAATTAAATATAATTAATCAGTGGGGGGACCCACATGTCATACTAACAATTTTTAAATTTCTTTTAATAAAACAAATATCCAGCGGGGGCCCCACTGTCATTGTAACAACTTTAATAAAATTATTTTTATTAATCAAAGGGCCAGGGGGACCACCTGTCATTTACAAGGTTAGTTTAACAGATTAATTAATCTAACAGGGCATAGGGCCCATGTGTAAGTGGTGGTGGGGGTTATCTTTCTGTTTAATTAAGCAGGGCTATTAGGGGGCACCCTGGCCCGCAGGTCAGTGAGATTAAGGGGGGTTAATGTCTAATTAGCGGGCTGACGCGCGGGCCCGCTCGGTCAGTGGCACATACAGCCTCGCCGGCGACGACGCACGGCAGGGAGCTCCGGCGAGGTGGCGTTTCTGACGATACATTGGGGCAAAACGCGTGCGGCAGGGGCCGTTCGGACGAGGGCGGAGACGCGCATCGAACCGTGCCACTGGCACGCTCTGTAGTGGCCCGTGGCGACGGCGGCCACGAACGGGGCGGCGGGGAGCCACGGCTCCAATGGCGGGGGGTGCTGCGAAGAACGGGAGGACACAGGGAGGCTGGGAGGGGGTAGAGGAGCTCACGGCGGTGTGTAGCCGTTTAGCGGGCTCGGGGACGGGGCTCGGTGCTGCCGAAATTTGACGACGACGGCGACGGTGCTGGAAAGGGAACGTCGACGGGGGGCTCGATTTGTTGGACGTGTCGATGAAGACGAGCGCGGCGAATCCAACGGGTTCGTCGGCGGGGCCTAGGGAGCTCAGTGGCCGCGTGTGCGCGGCGGCGCGCCCACAGCGGGGTCTCGGGCCGAGGTGGAAGACGCAGAGGGGGAGGGGGGCTCGAGATCTGCGGGTAGGGAGGGATTAGGGTTAGGTCACGGCGGCCCGGGCGCCGTCTTGTAGTCGCCGGAAGCCGGCGGATGCCCTCCACGGCGATGGTGGCCGCGCTGGCCACGGCCGATGGCCGACACGCCATGGGCGCGAACAGGGGAAGCAGGGGAGGGCTTAGTTGGGCTAGATTCGGTTAGGTTTGGTGGGCTGCTGGCTGGGTGGTGGCCCAGGGGAAGGGGGTAGATTAGGTTGCCCCATTTTTATTTTTTTGCTATTTTATTTTTGTTTATTTGTTGTTGTAATTAATTTAGTCACTTAGGCAATTTAGAAAAATGTGGCCAGTGTCTCACAATTATTGTTATGCCATAGGTTACTGCCACAAAGGAGTTGGGCATATTTAAAAGTCATTTAATATTTGCAATAAATATTAAATGATTTAAAAGGGGTTTTTATCCACTGTTTTCATTTATTTATAATTAATTAGAGATTAATAAAATCTCCAACTTGGTGGATCATGGTCCACAGAATATTTAGAACTTACTAACAGTGGTTGAAGAATTTTTGGACAATGTTTATTTTCAACATTGTTTTTAATATACCACCAAGGCAATTGATTTGATTTTTAAACCAAAGGTAATTTGAAATAAGCTTGGCATTGCTTTGATCCAAGTTGACCAAGTCCATGATCACCATGCATTCAACATCATCAAAGGAAAGTATCAAGTTTGAGATGAACCGCATTGATCAGACAAAAGTTTTGAACAGTGCTGGGGAACAGTAATGGTGATTACTGTTCATCTGACAGTGAGGGTGTTACAAATCTCCCCCACTACAAGAATTCTCGTCCCGAGAATTTAGGTGGTAGAGGGGAAAAGATCGGGGTATTCATCGCGGAGACGATCTTCGCGTTCCCAAGTGGCTTCATCTTCAGAATGATTCGACCACTGAACTTTGAGAAACTTGGTCGTCTTGTTGCGGGTTCTGCGTTCAGACTGATCGAGAATGCGGCTCGGATGTTCTTGATAGGTCAAGTCCTATTGCAGCTCGATCATATCATGCTCCACTTCACGAATAGGGTCTTTGAAACAGCGTCGGAGTTGCGACACGTGGAATACATCGTGGACTTGGGAGAGGTTCGGCGGCAATTCCAATCGGTATGCCACTGGTCCACTTCGAGAAAGAATACGGAACGGGCCAATGAAGCGAGGAGCTAATTTGCCTTTGATTCCGAAACGATGAGTGCCTCGCATCGGGGTGACACGGAGGTACGCGTATTCGCCAGGTTGATAGACCATTTCTTTGTGCTTGCGATCATAGTTGCTCTTCTGGCGGGACTGAGCAGCCTTCAAGTGTTCACGGATAACGCGAAGCTGATCTTCGGCTTGCTAAATAATGTCCGGACCAATGAGAGTTCGTTCTCCAGTTTCTGACCAATTCAGAGGGGTTCGACACTTACGTCCATAAAGAACTTCAAAGGGTGCCATCTTCAGACTATCCTGATAGCTATTGTTGTACGAGAATTCAGCAAATGGAAGAGATTCCTCCCATTTCTTACCGAATGAAATGACACAAGATCGAAGCATATCTTCAAGCACTTGGTTGACTCGTTCGACTTGTCCTTGCGACTGGGGGTGATAAGCGGTGCTGAAATTTAGGTGAGTGCCCATAGCTTCTTGGAAACTATCCCAAAACTTAGAGGTGAAAATGCTGCCTCGGTCGGAACTGATCTCCAACGGAATACCGTGGAGCGACACGATTCTGGAAACATACAAGTCTGCCAACTGACTAGCAGAGATCGTCTCCTTGACAGGCAAAAAATGAGCAACCTTGGAGAATCGGTCGATGACGACAAAGATCGCATCATGACCCTTCTGTGATCGCGGAAAACCGGTGACGAAGTCCATTTCAATCTTGTCCCATTTCCATTCAGGAATAGAGAGTGGTTGCAGAGTTCCAGCAGGTCTCTGATGTTCTGCTTTGACGCGACGGCAAACGTCACACTCGTCAACATATCGAGCGATGTCTTGCTTCATGTTAGACCACCAGTACCGCTGACGAAGGTCTTGGTACATCTTGGTACTACCAGGGTGAATCGACAAAGGAGTATCATGAGCTTCTTTCATGACGCGCGGGGTCAAGTTTAGATTGGGCTTACTCCTAGGGACCACTAAACGATTCTTGAAATACAACGTACCATCATCGGCAACAGTGAAGCATGATGGATTTCCTCTAGCGATATACTTCTTGATCTTCTCGACATTAGAGTCACATGTTTGTATCCACTTGATGGTGCTGTCGAGGTCCGGCTCAACAACAAGGTTATTCACATGTCCCTGCTGAACAATTTCAAGGTTCAACTTACAGAGCTCTTCATACAGAAGTGGCTGCTCTATCTAGACTTCAAGTTCAGAACAGTAGGCTTTGCGGCTTAAGGCATCAGCCACCACATTAGCTTTGCCAGGGGTGTAATAAATTCCCATGTTGTAGTCGGCTATTGTCTCGAGCCATCTCTGTTGGCGGAGATTCAGGTCGGGCTGAGTAAACAGGTACTTCAGGCTTTGGTGGTCGGTGAAGAGCTCGCAACGATTACTGACGAGGTAATGTCGCCACAGCTTCAATGCATAAATTACTGCTGCCAATTCGAGATCATGAGTTGGATACTTATCTTCGTGAGCACGCAACTGACGAGAGCCATAAGCAATCACTTTGCACTCTTGCATTAGGACACAACCTAATCCTTGACGAGACGCGTCGCAATAAACCACGAAGTCCTTCTGAGTATCAGGAGGAGCAAGCACCAGGGGTGAAGTGAGCTTGTCCTTCAGAGCTTGAAAACTTTCTTGACATTTATCAGTCCACTCAAACTTGACGCCTTTGTGAAGCAGATTAGTCAGAGGCTTGGCAATCTTGGAGAAATTCTCAACAAAATGACGGCAATAGCTGGCAAGGCCGAGGAAACTTCGGACTTGCTTGACAGTCCTGGGCGGAGTCCAGTCAAGAATAGCCTGGATATGTTCGGGGTTGACGGCAACGCCATCCTTGGAAATCACATGACCAAGGTAGGTTACTTCGGGAAGCCAGAACTCACACTTTGAATACTTAGCATAGAGTTTGTGTTCTCGAAGCTTTTCCAGTATAAGACGAAGATGTTCAGCATGTTCTGCATCGGTCTTGGAGTAAATCAATATATCATCCAGATAAACCACGACAAACTTGTCGAGATATTCCATGAATATAAAGTTCATCAATCTAGAGAAGGTGGCTGGGGAATTCATCAAGCCAAAGGACATGACAGTGTACTCGTATGAACCATAGCGAGTAATGAATGCAGTCTTCGGGATGTCCTCATCACGGGCCCGGATCTGATGGTAACCCAACCTTAAGTCGAGTTTTGAAAACACCGTGGATCCAGCAAGTTGATCATAAAGATCATTGATCCGAGGGAGGGGGTACTTGTTCTGTATCGTGGCTTGGTTGATAGGTCGGTAATCTTGGACCAATCGGTTCGTGCCATCACTCTTCTTGACAAAGAGCGAAGGTGCTCCCCAAGCAGAGGAACTAGGACGGATGAAGCCTTTGTCGAGGGCCGTGTCGATCTCCTTCTTCAATTCAAGGAGGTGGTGAGGTGGCATCTTATATGGGCGCTTGGCAATAGGGACGGTGCCAGGCTTCAAGTCGATGACGAATTCAACTTCTCTAATCGGGGGTATCCCCGGCAGTTCTTCTGGGAATACGTCGATAAAATCACAAACGATTGGGACTTTCTCAATCCCTTCGAGAGGTGCGACATTCAAGGCATTCAGAGCATATATACGAGCTTCGGCATTCATCGACACAATGGAAGTGTGACTCACAATCGCGCCAAAAGGATGAAAAAGTTGGATGACCTTGGTGCCACAATAAAGTGCGGCATCGTGAGATTTCAGCCAATCCATACCCAAGATAAGGTCAATAGTGGATGTTTTCAGAATATGTGGGGAGACAAGGAACTCAATCCTTTCGATCTCGACGGTGATGTTAGGTGCTAGCATGTCAACGTGACACATGCCGCCGGGTGTTTTAACGGCCAAGGGGGTGCGCATCTTTTCGTGGAATATGCCATGCTTAGATGCAAATGCTCCAGACATAAATGAATGCGATGCTCCTGTATCAAATAAAACAGTAGCAGGTATTGAGTTAACGAGGAGAGTACCCATCACTGTAGCGGGCTGTGCCTGAGCTGCTTCAACATCAATGTTGTAAGCATGACCACGAGCATGAGGATTTGACCCAGTATTATAGTTGAGGGTCCCATTGTTGCCACGACCATTTCCGCGGCCAGTAGGGTGAACTACCAGTTGATTCTGTCGCTGAGGGCAGTCTCTGGAAATATGGCCTGGCTGACGGCACTTGAAACACAGGCCATCTTGAGGACGGAGGGGTGCAGTCTCAGTCTTCGGCTGTCTCGGCGGGGGCGGAGGCAGACGAGGTGCAACATACGACGGCCTTGGTGCCGGGGCAGGTGGACGATACACACTGTGTGGAAGCCAAACGCGTTGCTTCTGTGTTGTGCCCGAAGATGAGCCAGCATCACGGGGGCGCTTCGGTGAACCACCGAACTTAAGCTGAGCGGTCTCGAGAGTGATAGTTTGGTTCACCATGGTGGCGAAGTCGGGGAAGGCGTGCAAAGCCAGTGCAAGCTGGAGATCTGGGTTGAGTCCATCACGGAACTTCTCTTGCCTACTTGCATCATTCGGAAGGTCACTTGTAGCATAGCGGGAGAGGCGGAGGAATTCCCTCTGGTATGCCTCGACAGTTTTGTTGCCCTGAACGAGGTTGCAGAACTCGGCCTTCATACGGTTCATAATCGCCTGGGGGACATAACGAGCGCGGAAGGAAGTCTTGAAGTCATTCCAGGTGACGACAGTCCCTTCAGCTAGCGAGCCCTTATAGGTGTCCCACCACTGAGCAGCAGGGCCACGCATGAAATAGGACGCAAAGTTGACATAATCAGCAGCGCTCACATTAGCGAACTCCAGCTGACGAGTGATGTCACGAAGCCAATCATCAGCATCTAGTGGCTGTTCCGGTTGGTGGAAGAGAGGGGGATTAAGACGCATGAAATCCCGCAGAGTAACCACAGGCGGTTGGTTCTGGTGTTGGTTCTGGTTCTGATTCTGGTTCTGGAGCTGATCTATGACTCCTTGCATGAACACCTGGTTCATCTGAAACTGCTGCATCATCGCGGCCATGTAGTCCGGCGGCGGAGGTGGATCATTGGCACCACGACCACGACCACGACCACCACGACCAGCCATCCTGCTAGAATTTAACAGGGGTATTTTAGCGATGAACATTTTAACGAGATGCCGGAAACGAGTAATAGGTAAAGCGACAACAAAGAGGAGGCGCGGATATATAGGAGTAGTCATATAAGACATACACATCCACACATAGAATCAATCGAAAATCGGGCAGCGTAACGTCGTAGAAATTAAGGAAAAAGGACACACTAGGCGGCGCGCAGACCGCGGTAAGGATTACACGACGCGATATAGATTCCACTATGTCAATCACGCCGCAAGAAAACTGTTGGCCATAGGAGTTAATGCCAGAGGACGCGCGGCCTGCCCAGAATGAGAATGGGATCCGCGGTCCGGGACCTGGGGTAGAACTCCTGCAACACGACTCAATCAATGGGGAAGCACCAAAATGCCGGATGGAATCAAGAGAACGTGATCCTAATGTCAGAGTTTGTAAAACTTACCAGCAAGGATAAGAGAGCAGATTCCCAGAGCATAGGTAAGGAGAAAAGGATCCTAATACCATAGATATCACACGTAGTGACATCGATGTGGGCCCGTAAGCCAAATATTAAGTAAGCAAAATAGTTTTCAAAGTCTAGACTCAACTTCGACCAGGTAGTGGTGGGGTGGCTTCCTACAGGCAGTTGGCTCTGATACCAACTTGTGACGCCCCCAAAATCAATCCGTGTACAGTAATCATACACGCAGGGTACACGGCTGAGATTAGGGTGCCACGGTGAGAATATCACAACACAACACTAAACACAAAAGGATAAACCAATATGTTACAATAAAGGGGGGGTCACGCGGACCCGAATACATAAGTTATACAAGCCATAATATCTGAGTACAGACATAGTTAGTCAAGTTTTGCCTTAAGAAGGCTAGCACAAATAACATCAGAGATACAGATCGAAAAGGCAAGGCCTCCTGCCTAGGAGCCTCCGAAACTACTCCTGGTCCTAGTCAGCGGGGGTCTCGACGTAGTAGTATCCGCCTCCGGGGTACTCCTGCTCCTGGGCTCCAACGTCGACTGCAGCGGCCGATCTGGCAAAACATAAAAGGGGAAATAAAGCAAAGGTGAGTATCTAGTATACCCGCGAGTCTTACGTCCGCTACTAAGCATTATGCATTTGTATCAACAGAAAAGGGAGGCTGTATATATAGTGGACTGCAAGATAGAAATCAGAATAAGGGTAAGAAGCTAGGCCTATCGAAGACTAGCATCTTCTGACGATGTCTTGCAGCATGAGAAGAGAAACAACCAACAGTTCATATAAAGCAATAAAGTAACAATGAAGCAGAAGTTGCTGCAACATTGTATAATATAAGTTGTAATGATTAATAATAATAATGCCTCCGAGTTCCCCTCCTCGACTCCCTGTGAGGAAGAAGACTGTAAGGCCCGATATGCAGTACTGTTCCAGATCTAGGTGTTTCCACCCAGATCCAGGGACGAAGCACATATCGGTCCCACCTCGACATATGACAAAGCCATATGCCCCGGATTTCCAACATGATATCACAACATTACAGATACAGGATACAACATCTCATACAATCGGCATACAACTGCCTCAAATACAATACAACAGCGGAAGATACATGTCTGAGTATAGACTACATTCAAATGCCTACTAGCAAAGAGAAAACATCGATCCCATAACCACACGGGTCCAGGCCCTCCGCCGGGATCCGTCTAACTAGTCGTCGTCGAGTCTCCACGTGAAACGTAGATCACCATACCTGTTGTCGATCAAGAACTCTGAAAAGAGTTTGGGGGTAGTATCATGAGTACAGAGGTACTCAGCATCCAACTGTAGTGGTCATCTGACCCAGCAAGGACTTCATCACTCGTCATTCTAGGACAACTAGTAGTTTACGGTAAGGAAGGGGTAAGTGGTGAGGTTGCTTCCGCACTAGCATTTATGAAGTGGCTAACGATCTAGAGAGTGAGATAAGAAGCCAAGCATTCGATGAGGAATCGCCTCCAACAAGTCTTGCTATCAACTACTTACGCAAACATAACACCTATCCTATCCTTGTCCTCCTCTTCGCATCCTGACGAAGAAGAAGCAGTCAAGGCACACACACGTTGATCAAGTTATATTAAGATTATCTCGGTTGTTGTTGTCTATGAACAAGGAGTAGGTCTCAAGTCGTCCATAACCGTGGACACGGCTTCTCAAAAAGATTTAACCCTGCAGGGGTGTACCAACTGCCCATTACAAGGCTCCGCACGCACGCCCATCTCTCTCAGTTGCTACCCATCACAGGCAACCATTTTATGATTTAGTTCCAAGAGATCCGAAACGACAAGTCCCTCTAGCTAACAACGAACAAATCCGGGTGGCCCCCGGTGAGTCGACTTCCAGCTCAGGAGCCGGCCGCTCTCTCGATCTGGTCTCTACCGTCTGTCGCAGGTTTGGATAGTCGGTTAATCACACATTGGGAAACCGGGTCCTCAGCCGGACAAAGTGGGCCAGCAAGGGAACTATGTCCTCACTGGTCCGGGTTGTTTTAAAGGATGTCTGCCAGGAGCTACCCGACAGGCATATATGCATGGTTTTCAAATGGTAAATCAGCTTGGGCCACCACTAGAAATGTTTGAAGCTAGATAGGTAAGAAAAGGGGACCCCATAAAATCCCACACGCGGTTAGGCACGCTCAATCTTAAAACCAATACCCGGAACTCGGATCCTAGGTGACTCGAATGGAACAAAGCGTCGGGGCGGGATAGCCTAGACCTTCCATCCTTCATCGAATATAGTCAACATTATATTAATCATGTCATCAACAATAATATAATAATCAGGTGATATCCCAACCCAAAGAGTAACAGGGTAACATCGTAGCATCCTAAGCATGCATACTAAGCAGGGGCTGAGCAACGAGCAATAGGAACATAGCAGTACAAGGTTTGCTGGGAGGGGACATGGCTGTATCGGTTTGAAAGAGGCTGTAAACATGTGGTAGGATCAAACATCGAGCCTAACCTAGACTAGCATGCAAACCGCTGGTTGAAATAGAATGGATCATAAGTAATGTATAGTCCTTGCCTGTTGATAAGCCGGGTTCCGAAGGCGTAGTTGATCGCAAGCTCGCATCGTCTCCGAGAGGCACCTGCGGAAGCACACAAGACGATAAACACTGGAAAGCAATCAACGGTGCACCACTATTACTACGGAGCAACACAAGATCAAAGAGACAACACAAGGCACGGCAACACGATACGGATCTATCGTCGAGAACGGTTACTAATGGTTTAAGTGGAGTACTCGTCACACACGACGATACCGCACGTTTACGGTGGTTCAAGTTTCTTAGCTACAGGTGATCAACAAAGGTTGTTAACATCGCATCTCACTCAAGCATGGCATAGCACACAAACATGGCAAGAGGTGAAGCACAATGTAAACTATCTATGCTAGTCAATTTAAGTGAGGCACAACCTAAACATGGCATAACACTAAGTGCCGCACGATGATTAAAACATTTGGTACTGTTCTGTCCTAAACCATATTTTAGGTTGGTTAACAGCAGAAAACAATAGCATAAACACAAAGAACACGAAAAACTAATCAAGTTACATATAAAGAACACTCCAAACGGAGTTACGGTTAAAAAGATATAAGCAAAACAAGTTATGCACACATGCTGTATAAACAGGGGTAAATCTATATGCAAAAGTGCAGCAACATGACATAGCAATACATGGGATGAAAGTAGACATTATGCTTAACAAAATGCAACTGGAATCACTCAATTCCGATAAACGGTCGCGACACACTCGTCGACCGAAGTTGCAACAAAATAACAGTTTCAGCAATAGCAGCACAATAACATCAGGATAGCTACTTTGGAGCAAGATATAAACATGATGCAGCAAGAAAATATGGCATGTGAATGCATAAACTTAAGTGGAAACATTGCTTAACGCAACGCAAAAGGAATCAATGCAATAGGCCTCATGGATTTGTTACAATCATCATGCAAAGTTGCAACAAAATAATAACAGCAGCACATAACAGGAAAAACTAGCAGTTTAACGGCCTGATGCCCTGTTCAGCACACAATTACACAATCAAGATGACCTCAAATGCAAATGCTCACAAAAGATGAATGCTAGAGCACGCAATTCTAAACAACTTTCGTTTTGGGGGCAACGTCATCGGAGCTACGGATCACTCGCAAACTTCAACGCAATATTGAATCAGCAACAATTTTATCAGCACTTAGCAAAATTCGCAGGCTGTCCAACAGGAAAAAAAAGGGTTCGGGCCAAAATGCTCACCATGGGCCCTAGAGGCCCATCTGGCTGCTGGGCTATGGAGGGGGGCCTGGCCTGGGCCGTGGCCCACGTGGCCGGTGGAGGGGAGGCCGAGCTCTCCCGAGCGGGCACGGCTGGAGCCGCACCAGCAGGCGGCGGCGGACCGGTGGCGCGCCGGCTACCGGCGGCGAGGGAGAAGCGGGGCCGCGGGGCAGAGGAGCGGACCGGGGCGAGGCGGATCGGGGCCGGAGGGAGCTCGCGCCAGGGCGGCTCGCGGGCGAGCTCGGGCATCTCCATGGTGGCGGCGCGACGAGGTGCTCGGGGCCGGCCATGGCTTCAGGCGGCGCCGGTGGTCACCTGCGGCAGAGGAGAGGGGGGGGGGTGAGCGCGGGAGGAGAGGAAGGAGAGAAGATGGGAGGAGATGGGGGCGCGGCGGCCTCGTGCTGCCTGCGGGGAGCGGCCGGGTGAGAGGAGAGAGGAGAGATTGGGAGGTGGTTGGTGGAGCTGGGTGACGCGGTCTGAGCCGTTGGATCGGCCGATCCGACGGTCCAGATCGCGGGGAGTGCAAAACTTGGGAAAAATGCAAAAAAATGGGGCTTTTGTGAGGGGGGTGGATGCAAAATTGTGGCTAGGGAAACCCTAAAAATGGGTGGGAGTGTGGTAGTCTTTATATAGCCCCGGTGGCTGGAAGTTTGCAAAAACATCCCCGGTTTTTACCTCGCGCGCACGGTGCTCAGGTTTCTGACTGCCGGGGGTCCGCAGTACCTCCGATTCGGGTAAAACTTCGAACTGCGCGATCGGTGCGTCGAGCCGGAGGCGTTCACCTCGCGCTGGAACCATTCCGAAAACACTTTCCGGCGCGCTATAAAAATATCCCGTTTAATTATTAAACGGGGTTTTTCGTTCCGTTGGCTGCGGCTGGTCTCGTGCGGTTTTCGCGACGGTGATCGGGCGAAACCCCGGTGTCGCAAAGGTCGAGTGTCAGAGTGGCAAGGGTCGGTCTCCGTCCGGTACGAGATAAGAGGGGGGGGGGGAAATAATCGCCGATCGATAAATCGGGGATGCAAACACCGCAAACAAATCAGACAAGCAAACAATTCACACCGAAAACAAAATTTTTAATTTTTGTGAAATCTGGGCTGTTACAATACAACACCACCAACCAGGGATCTCGTCCCGAGATCCAGGATGATCCGGGGGAGAGGGGGGAGAGAAAAAGAGACGACGATCTTCAACACCACCAACAAGGGACTCTGCTCCATGTCGACGTCGAACTTTGGTTGAGATAGATTTCCGCAGAGAGACGACATCGTCGAAAAACAAAACCATCAGGTGTCAAAAGGAAGAATGACATCGAAAACCTGGTCAAAGGGATAGTGCTTTTCGACGCAAGTCATGAAAACACCGGGAAAAAGGATGGATGGCAATGGATGACCCAGATGTAAATCAGAGTTGGAAGAACTAAAGGTACTACAGGATTTCCCAACCTGAGCTCGGAATCAAGACAATATGCTGCAAGCAAGGCATTGTAACGGTTCCAAAGCTCCACACACTCGAGATCCTAGAGTTTTGAAGGGGATAAGATAAGAATTAAAACACTTACGACACTTGTCCTGACCAGAGCAAAGATAAGGAGTAAAAAGATTCCTACTCTCCGATAACTAACTTAGTAACTACAAAATAGTTTTTGTCTAGACTCGACTTCGGCCAGAGAGGGGATGCTACGGTCGGTAAGGCTCTGATACCAAGTTGTAAGGCCCGATATGCGGTACTATTCCAGACCTAGGTGTTTCCACCCAGATCCAGGGACGAAGCACATATCGGTCCCACCGCGACATATGACAAAGCCATATGCCCCGGATTTCCAACATGATATCACAACATTACAGATACAGGATACAACATCTCATACAATAGGCATACAACTGCCTCAAATACAATACAACAGCGGAAGATACATGTCTGAGTACAGACTACAATCAAATGCCTACTGGCAAAGAGAAAACATCGATCCCATAACCACACGGGTCCAGGCCCTCCGCCGGGATCCGTCTAACTAGTCGTCGTCGAGTCTCCACGTGAAACGTCGATCACCATACCTGTTGTCGATCAAGAACCCTGAAAAGAGTTTGGGGGTAGTATCATGAGTACAGAGGTACTCAGCATCCAACTGTAGTGGTCATCTGACCCAGCAAGGACTTCATCACTCGTCATTCTAGGACAACTAGTAGTTTACGGTAAGGAAGGGGTAAGTGGTGAGGTTGCTGCCGCACTAGCATTTATGAAGTGGCTAACGATCTAGAGAGTGAGATAAGAAGCCAAGCATTCAATGAGGAATCGCCTCCAACAAGTCTTGCTATCAACTACTTACGCAAACATAACACCTATCCTATCCTTGTCCTCCTCTTCGCATCCCGACGAAGAAGAAGCAGTCAAGGCACACACACGTTGATCAAGTTATATTAAGATTATCTCGGTTGTTGTTGTCTATGAACAAGGAGTAGGTCTCAAGTCGTCCATAACCGTGGACACGGCTTCTCGAAAAGATTTAACCCTGCAGGGGTGTACCAACTGCCCATTACAAGGCTCCGCACGCACGCCCATCTCTCTCAGTTGCTACCCATCACAGGCAACCATTTTATGATTTAGTTCCAAGAGATCCGAAACGACAAGTCCCTCTAGCTAACAACGAACAAATCCGGGTGGCCCCCGGTGAGTCGACTTCCAGCTCAGGAGCCGGCCGCTCTCTCGATCTGGTCTCTACCGTCTGTCGCAGGTTTGGATAGTCGGTTAATCACACATTGGGAAACCGGGTCCTCAGCCGGACAAAGTGGGCCAGCAAGGGAACTATGTCCTCACTGGTCCGGGTTGTTTTAAAGGATGTCTGCCAGGAGCTACCCGACAGGCATATATGCATGGTTTTCAAATGGTAAATCAGCTTGGGCCACCACTAGAAATGTTTGAAGCTAGATAGGTAAGAAAAGGGGACCCCATAAAATCCCACACGCGGTTAGGCACGCTCAGTCTTAAAACCAATACCCGGAACTCGGATCCTAGGTGACTCGAATGGAACAAAGCGTCGGGGCGGGATAGCCTAGACCTTCCATCCTTCATCGAATATAGTCAACATTATATTAATCATGTCATCAACAATAATATAATAATCAGGTGATATCCCAACCCAAAGAGTAACAGGGTAACATCGTAGCATCCTAAGCATGCATACTAAGCAGGGGCTGAGCAACGAGCAATAGGAACATAGCAGTACAAGGTTTGCTGGGAGGGGACATGGCTGTATCGGTTTGAAAGAGGCTGTAAACATGTGGTAGGATCAAACATCGAGCCTAACCTAGACTAGCATGCAAACCGCTGGTTGAAATAGAATGGATCATAAGTAATGTATAGTCCTTGCCTGTTGATAAGCCGGGTTCCGAAGGCGTAGTTGATCGCAAGCTCGCATCGTCTCCGAGAGGCACCTGCGGAAGCACACAAGACGATAAACACTGGAAAGCAATCAACGGTGCACCACTATTACTACGGAGCAACACAAGATCAAAGAGACAACACAAGGCACGGCAACACGATACGGATCTATCGTCGAGAACGGTTACTAATGGTTTAAGTGGAGTACTCGTCACACACGACGATACCGCACGTTTACGGTGGTTCAAGTTTCTTAGCTACAGGTGATCAACAAAGGTTGTTAACATCGCATCTCACTCAAGCATGGCATAGCACACAAACATGGCAAGAGGTGAAGCACAATGTAAACTATCTATGCTAGTCAATTTAAGTGAGGCACAACCTAAACATGGCATAACACTAAGTGCCGCACGATGATTAAAAATGGGGCTTTTGTGAGGGGGGTGGCTGCAAAATTGTGGGTAGGGAAACCCTAAAAATGGGTGGGAGTGTGGTGGTCTTTATATAGCCCCGGTGGCTGGTAGTTTGCAAAAACATCCCCGGTTTTTACCTCGCGCGCACGGTGCTCACGTTTCTGACTGCCGGGGGTCCGCAGTACCTCCGATTCGGGTAAAACTTCGAACTGCGCGATCGGTGCGTCGAGCCGGAGGCGTTCACCTCGCGCTGGAACCATTCCGAAAACACTTTCTGGCGCGCTATAAAAATATCCCGTTTAATTATTAAACGGGTTTTTTCGTTCCGTTGGCTGCGGCTGGTCTCGTGCGGTTTTCGCGACGGTGATCGGGCGAAACCCCGGTGTCGCAAAGGTCGAGTGTCAGAGTGGCAAGAGTCGTTCTCCGTCCGGTACGAGATAAGAGGGGGGGGGGGGAAATAATCGCTGATCGATAAATCGGGGATGCAAACACCGCAAACAAATCAGACAAGCAAACAATTCACACCGAAAATAAAATTTTTAATTTTTGTGAAATCTGGGCTGTTACAAAGACCCAGAACCATACAGTTTAATAGTAATAGTTTCTAGTGGTAAGATCCAGCTTCAGCATAAATCGTCCTGTTACCGTGGACACGGCTATTCGAATAGATTAAACTCCCTGCAGGGGTGCACTACTGTTCAGCCTGCACGCTCGGATCTCCAGGGTGGCGTGAACCTTGTCAGGGAACGCCCCACCGAGGCTATCCGACACATCGCAGCCCATCCTAGGCTCAGCAGAGAGGCAATCCGGCGGACTATATCCTATGCGCCAAGGGGTCTAGGTCCCTCACCCTTGCACGCTCCTGCACGGTACGAGACTGGCCGGTGAAGCAAAAGCAAATCCAAACACACCTGCTGCAGCAAAAAGACAAGACCGCTTCCCGGCTATCAGCCTTTGGTACTGCTGACGTCTGAAGAGCTTTCGGACAAACTACGACGCAGGGGAGCCCATAACTCCTTATCCCACGTGAAGGTAGTGTGTACAGACCAACGGGTCTCTCAAGTCATCCGCCGAACCATTTAGCATTTTAATATTATCTCGCAGACAACCGTTACCGCTGTCTGACTAACAACACAACGGACAACGAACAGCAACAAGGCCCACCGGTAACGTCGGGGCCTGCCCTGTCGTCCCGTCAAAGCGCGCGGTTACCGACAAGGTGAACCGTCTCCTTACCTTGTCTCGCGTGTGCTCTTGGTAGAGCTCGACTTTTGCGTGGTTTGAGAACTCTCGTGAGATACGAGAAGGGGCCAAGCATGCCAGTAACGTCGGTCGTACCCTCCCTGTCGTTCCCGACGATATACCGCTCGCGGGCACCGTTGGATCGCCCGACTTCTTACCTTTAAGGATAACCGCTGTCCAGGACCCTATGGCGGCAAGACAAAGTTAGCCTCGAGTGGAGTACAAGGATTACTCCTGGATAGCTCACACTTGAGGTGACTAGGCATAACCCAGATAGGGGCCTTTGGCGGTGTCTTCTTTGTTCCGTACCTGTGCAGTTGTATATATTGTATCCGTGTTCACCCCCCTGAGTGATCACGACCCGCTATCTAGTCCTAGCTAACAATGCGCAGGGTTCACTGCTGAATACATGCATAATTATAATAGGAAGCATAGGATAAGAAAGGTACATCAAGGGGCGACAAAATCAGGCTATGCAATTGAATAGGATTGTAATCGTAGCAGCAACAATAACAATGCCTAGTGCAAGAAAGTACGGAAAAGGTAGGCGATATCTGGGTAAGAGAATGACTCTGCTTGCCTGGAAGCTCGACGGTAGGGGAAGGGTCGTCGACGAAGTAGTCGTAACCGGCAGCGGTGTAGTCGGTGGTAGCAGCGGGGTCTACGGGAGAATAAAGGGGGGGGGGGAGAAACAGTAAATACAAAGCAAGCATAAACAAACAGATGAATAGCATGGCGTATGCAATGTTAACGGTGTTCTAACGCAGTGCAATGTACGTTGCTCGGAGCGGGAATTCATCTAGGGATGAACTACCGGCTCCGGGTGATTACCGGACAAGGTGTCCGGAGGGGGAAGGGTTCATGCCGGAGGTGTCGTGAAAGTGCAATATATCGACTAGAGGGGGGGTGAATGGGAGATTTTCAATTTTGCTACCAGATTTTGATTTTCTTCAGGACTGAAGCAATCATGAAGCTGAAGAAGTAACCAAAATCATGAAGAAATAAAACTTCACAGAATGTAATCATTAGGGCAGCTCATCATAATGCAACAGAAATAAATCAATTCAGATAAGCAGAAGTGCTTCAGATGCATAGTATGAAGACTAATAGCAGAGGGAGAGCTGAAGCACGAGAAGTCAACATAGATACTGAAGACATAATACTGAGGCTTAAGAGATTGAAGACATTGGTTTGGTAGACCAGTTCAAGTTGCTGTGACAACTCTACGTCTGGTTGGAGAGGCTGAGATTCAACTCAGAAGACATAGTCTTCACCTTATTCTCCTTGAACTAAAGTCCTCAGACTCCGTCCAATAACTCAGGTGAGTCTTCAAGGTAGACTCCCGAAACCTTCACAGACCCAGTCACTCCGGGAAGTCACAATTGCATCTTGACTTCCTCAGACTGAAGACTTCTACACCGGCTGGAAGATCACAGTCTTCAAGAGTAAAAAGCTTCGGATCACTCGAACCGACTTCCTCAGAAATGCTCAACTACTCAGGCTGGTGGTTTTCCTCACATAGGTTCTTCAGTTTCCTCAGAGGTGGGTTGCTCTCAAATGACAAGTGTCAGTTTTTCTCTCGGAGCAGCCAACCCACAAATGGGGCTGGGGGTGGCTATTTATAGCCGCGGAGCAACCCGAGGTGAAAGGACATAAATGCCCATGCACGCAATTACTCTCATGCCCTCGGAAATGACCGTTGCTAGACCAGTTCTAGCCTCTCACCACGTAACACGTGGCACGGTCAAAGTATTCTCTCTCCAGACTCCTCAACCGAAGTTAGTTACCTCAGTGTCCTGAAGAACAGCGTCTCAGAAACATGAGGACTGAACTTCTACTGCAGGAGATCTTACTCTCTTCAGGAGAACTGCACTCACAGTCTCCAGACTCCTCAACCGAAGACAGATTCCTCAGTGTCCTGAAGAACAACGTCTCAGACACCCGAGGAACTGAACTTCTACTGCAGGAGATTTCTCTCAGGGTTTTTCTTCAGGATTCCTAACTGAGCACTTCCTCAGACCTTCGGAACTCGTTTTCTTCAACCCCTCCAACAGTGCGGTGTTTTCCTATGACTCAAGAAGTATAAAAAGTCTTAACGAAGAGTACGCTTCAACTTCGTCTTCAGCGCGAACTTCCTCAGGATCGTCCTCAGCTTCAGCTTCAACCGAACGCTTCAGGATCCTGATTCCTCAGGATTTCGCGCAACTTCATTCTTCAGGAAACGCACCGATTTCTCCAATGTTCCTCAACATTTTGGGGGGTCAACATTGGTGGTTAAACACCTCATCCGGGACTGTTCTCCTGTGTATACTTACAAACACATCAGTCCCTTAACCGTTTTGTCATCAAACTCCAAAACCTCAAGGGGAGGGCACTTGATGCACTTACAATCTCCCCCTTTTTGGTGATTTGATGACAATCAGGTTAAGCTTCAACGGGGATAAAATTATGAGTTTTAAGAATAAAAACTTTGAAGAACATTTTTTATCATTAAGCTGGATATAATGAAGCTCCCCCTGAGGATATGCATATAAGTTGAAGAATGTTTAATATCTAAAGCATTTTGAGGTATATGAGGAGCTCCACCTATATCCAGGCATTTCTGAAGCAGTGCATGTTATGAAGTGTTTGAGGAAATTAAACAACGCACTGAGAGAGGTGTTTGCAGAGACAATCACATGCATATATGATAAACTTGAGGAAATAGCATGTGGTAAGTGAGGAATAGTATCAGGAAAACACCAAAATTATAGTTTACAACTCGTTACAAAAAAAATCTGAAGAACGAGAGTTGTAACTGAAGAACCCCATAACTAAAACCCGCTTGAAGACTAACAGATTTCTCCCCCTTTGTCATAAAATGATCAAAAAGGGAAAAACTGAAGCTAACGCCCCTTTGAAGTTGCTTCAAGGCTGAGGTGAGTCACGCCTGAGGCAATCCGTTGCAGTGTGAGGGCAGCCAGCAGTGTCTTCAGCTTCTTCAGCAGTCATCTCCTGGTTTGAAGAATAAGAATCCATTGCCGGAGGAGGAGTTGTGCAGCATCTGAATTGCCTTGGGGGTCTGATTGCAGGAATCGGAGGCTGTTGAAGCTCCAACTTGGCAAGGTCTTCAGGGGTGATTACTTCTCTCATCAGGGCATCAAGATGTTGATATGTATGATGAGCATACTGATGCACTTTCTTCACAGAAGAATGCGTGTGAGCCATGTAGCTGAGGATTTCAGTAAACTGACGCTTCACCCAATCATGATTACGATCAACTTTCTGATGAAGACTAATCAGAAGCTCTCGGTCAGTCATCACTCGAGCCTGAGTTGTATCCTCAGTTGAGGCATGAGTTCTGGTTTCATCAGTTGTGCGAGACTGAGGATGACAAATGTTTCCACCGAGGGAATTGGTCGGGTGAACTTCTTCATAGAAGATGCCTTTGCCTTTGTTATTTGAAGCAATAGTATGTTGAAGCACTTCGACAGGCGGCATATAGGTCCTGTGATTCGGGTGATCAGGTTGGAAATCAAGTCCAGCCACAACTCGGATGAGCTTCATGATCCAAGGCGCATATGGCTTCAGGATATGAGGATTCTGTGCAGCATCAACCATAGTTCTGAAGAAGAAGTCAGGGACGTTGATCGGCCCAGACATGCAAAGGTTGTGGTGTATGTTCTTCATGATGCCAATGACTTCTTCAGCAGTGGATTCATAGCCTTTAATGGGGCAGAAGGTCTTCGCCAGAATCCGATACAACGTACTTGGCAGATACAGAAGCTCAGAGACTGGAAACTTTGTGCGAGCTGGGGCTTCAGGGGCCTGAGGTTTCATTAGCATGTTCATCAGGTCATCTCAAAGAATTTGAGCCCCATAGGAGCAAGCAGCTGGAGAAGTGCACTGTGGCAACTCAAGAATATCAATTGCTTCAGGAACAGTGATGGTGTAGTGATGATGCTCAGTCATCCACTCGAGGACCCAGGTGTTGATATCCAAAGGATTTCCTGAAACATACAACGTGGCATAAAACTGAAGCACAAGCTCTTCATTCCAGTGTATGCATTCAGAGCAGAACTGAAGCAGCTTGGCATGATGCAGATCCTGAAGCACATTGTTGAAGCAGGGAAGGGCTTCCATATCCATCAGAGGAATGTGCTTGTGAGGAAACAGTTTGTTTTGTTTGTAGAGCACTGAAGCATAATAGTTCTTCTGAGTGGAAGTCCAGAACCACAACAGCTTTCGAGGCGGAGCAGAGTGATATGGATTTTGAATCCCCTCTTGAAAGAAACTCATGGCGTTGAAGAAATCAGTAGCATCAAAGCTTGGAGTATCATCAGCTTCAAGGTCACGGAAGATTGGTCGCTTCTGCTTCGGACACAAGGACCGAGCTTGAACTGGGCCTTGAGATGGGGAAGGCGCTTGAGGCACTTCAATCTGAAGAGTGGCCTGAGGCTGAGGCGGAGTCGCTGCAGATGTGTCAGGCACAGTTGTGTTGATGTCCTTGGGGAGACGAGGTGATGTGGCATGTTTGTCTTCAGATCCATCCTTTGGGGCTTCAACATTTGTACTGTTTTCTGCTTCAGGAGGGGCATTTGTGCTTTGTTCGGCTTCAGCTTCAGTTTCAGCAGCAGGTGGGTCTGGCTGAGGATCAGCAGTTGTAGTGTCAACTGCATCAGTATCAGTGGTAGTTTTTGCTGCAGCATCAGTATTAGCAGCAGAATTTGTTGGAGGACTGGAGGCTTCGGGGTTATCAACATCAGACGCTGAGGACGATGCACCAACCGAGTCTTCAGACTGCAGAGAAGTGTCAGGAAGCACCTCGGTTACGGTGTCGGAGTGAGGCTCAGGTGAGAAGACGGTATGAGTGGGTGAGTGTGTCAGCCCATAGTCATCATCATGGACACGAGGAGTTCCATCATCCATAATGTCGATGTCCATGTCTTCAACTTCAGTGATAGTTGGTGGCGGTGGGGACGGTGGAATTGGAACAATGGGTGTTGCAGCAGGGGGTGGAGTGAAGACTATTAAGCTGCGCTAAAGATTTTGAGGTGGAGTTGGGGCAGCAGTAATATGAACGGTGGTATCAGCGGCCTGTTTGGTCGGAGGAGCTGAGGAAAGTGGTGTAGCCACAATGGGTTCTTCAACAGTAGGCTTCTTCGCAGCAGGTGGAGTTGAGGGTTGGGCTTCAGGCAGGCGCTTGAGGCTTTTAGAAGTGGCATCATTAGGTACTGAGGAAGCAGGTTGTCGAAGCTTCATCAACTTTGCCATCTGTTAAGAGATCCGTTCTTTGGATTTGACAATATAAGCACGGTTGGCAGCGAACTCAATGTTGAGACGTTGAACTTCGCATTGATGCTCTGTAAACTCCTGAGGAGTAACTTCAGTGATAGATTTCTTCTTGAAGTCACTGTGGACTTTCTTCAGTTTGGCCTTCAACTGTTTCTGAAGATCACGTTGATGAATCTCATTTATGAGGAACTGTTGAACATAGAATTTGATGTCTTTCGGGATGTCCAAATCATCAAGCGGAGTGTCAGGCTTAACAGACCAAATTTCAATGTACTCCAAGATCTTCTTGGGATCAAGGAGAAGCGGGATTTCTGAACCCGTTGCCTCAGCTTTGCGTCTGGCCGCAGCACGCACGTATTCAATCTTATCAGCTTCAGTGGCAACGAAGCCGGCCAAATCCTCAAATTCATCTTCATCATCAGAGGATTGAGGAGTATGATGAATGGCGCCCCGCATAGCAATTTTCTTTGGTGAGGGGCGAGGACCTCATTGAAGAACAGTTTTGGTCTTCAGCTAAGACTGAGGCATTGTGGTTGAGGCCTCAGGTGCACCCGATTCATCAGTGCGTATCCTAGAGGAGGGGGCAGCCCCATCCGTGCGTTGACATGAGGAGCCAACAACTTGAGGCTTAGTTGAGGTCTTCTGGGAGGGTTTCATGCCGGGAGCCTTTTTGCGGTGCTGAGGCGGAGGTTGTTGTCTGGGTTGAGACTGATCCTGAGGAGGAATCTATATTGATGCAGTCATATCACGAACCAGAGCCCTGACACGGCTCCGACTGCGCTTGAGATATTGAGCATATGCATCAGGAAAGTCTTCAGGAGTGTGCATTGTTGTGGGATCAGGAATGACGTCTGGTGCAGGTGGAGGTCGAGCCTTGATACCCAAGGTCTTCAGTGGCGGATTAAATGCAAACATTTCCTCATGTTGAGGATTAAGCCATTGATAGGCCACCCAACGCTTGGCCCATTCTCTTGTGATTTTCTGGACCCTTTTCTTACGATCATCAGCAGTTTCACGTTCTGGAGTCTTCAGTTTCTCATAGAGCTCAGGAGGTAGGTCTCTAGCAGTATCAGTGTGCTTGCGCCGAGGAGCCATTTTCTTCAGCTGAGGAGACTGAGGAATTGTACGTTCGAGCTGAGCTGCAAATGAAGTGAGACTATGAGAACCATACGATTCCTCAGAAGACATGTACCTGTGACAGAATTAAGTTGCGAGGGAAGTGGGTTACGGTTATATGTGTTCATGAGGAATAGGCTGAGGAAAACAAAGGAATGAGGCATAGGTATAGGTCTCAGAAAGCTAGCAGTACAGTGGAGGATTAACTGGTTTGAGGACACAACAGTACTGAGGAATAAGACGCTGAGGAATAAACCACTGAGGAATAAGCATACCAGACTTGAGGCGAATGCTGAGGAACAATGAGTCTTCGTCCCCGGCGACGGCGAACTCCGGCGACGTTAGCGCTCGAGCTTGAGGATCTCAAGGGCGGCGGCGCGAGAGTGAGGGAGGCATTGGGGGGTAAATGACCGGAGGAGGGGGTAGAGGGCTATTTATAGAGGGGTAAAAGCTGAGGGGTTGCGAAATTTGTGGACCAGATTGCCCCTGATTGTTGGGATCCTCAGTGGATATCTTGATGGTGGATAAGCACGACGTGCGGTAAGATCGCAACAAATTGAAGACAGTTGTAACAGTAAATCCGTGATTTGAGGAACTTGAGGACAAAGGCTGAGGATGAAGACAACTGGTCTCAGGCTGATGATGATGACTAATGGTCTCAGCCTGAGGAATACATGATTTCCGGATGAACGCATATGAGATAGACAGATTAGATAAGTGAGCACAGAGGGACGGGTCCGATCACGTTCACCTAGATGAAGAAGCAAAAGCTGAAGATTAATAACTATAGGTGAACGTTGTTGAGGACAAAACTCGGTAATCACTGAGGACTTTCTTCAGTTTGGCCTTCAACTGTTTCTGAAGATCTCGTTGATGAATCTCATTTATGAAGAACTGTTGAACATACAACTTGATGTCTTTAGGGATGTCCAAATCATCAAGCGGAGTGTCAGGCTTAACAGACCAAATTTCAATGTACTCCAAGATCTTCTTGGGATCAAGGAGAAGCGGGATTTCTGAACCCGTTGCTTCAGCTTTGCGTCTGGCCGCAGCACGCACGTATTCAATCTTATCAGCTTCAGTGGCGACGAAGCCGGTCAAATCCTCAAATTCATCTTCATCATCAGAGGATGGAGGAGTATGATGAATGGCGCCCCGCATAGCAGTTTTCTTCGGTGAGGGGCGAGGGCCACGTTGAAGAACTGTTTTGGTCTTCAGCTGAGACTGAGGCATTGTGGTTGAGGCCTCAGGAGCACCAGATTCATCAGTGCATATCCTTGAGGAGGGGGCAGCACCATCTGTGCGTTGACATGAGGAGCCAACAACTTGAGGTTTCATGCCAGGGGCCTTTTTGCGGTGCTGAGGCGGAGGTTGTTGTCTGGGTTGAGACTGATCTTGAGGCGGAATCTGTATTGAAGCAGTCATGTCACGGACCAGACTCTTGACACGGCTGCGAGAGCGCTTGAGGTACTGCTCATATGCTTCAGGAAATTCTTTAGGAGTGCGCATTGTTGTGGGATCAGGAATGACTCCAGGCGCTGGTGGAGGTCGAGCCTTGATACCCAAGGTCTTCATTGGCGGATTTACTGCAAACATTTCCTCATGCTGAGGATTAAGCCATTGATAGGCCACCCAACGCTTGGCCCATTCCCTCGTGATTTTCTGTACCTGTTTCTTACGTTCATCAGCGGTTTCACGTTCAGGAGTCTTCAGCTTTTCATATAGCTTCGGGGGCAAGTCTTTAGCGGTATCAGTGTGCTTACGTCGAGGAGCTTTTTGCTTCAGCGGTGGAGACTGAGGAATTGTACGTTCGAGCTGAGCTGCAAATGAAGTGAGACTATGAGAACCATACGATTCCTCAGCAGACATGTACCTGTGACAGAATTAAGTTGCGAGGGAAGTGGGGTACGGTTATATGCGTTCATGAGGAATAGCCTGAGGAAAACAAAGGAATGAGGCATAGGTATAGGTCTCAGAAAGCTAGCAGTACAGATGAGGATTTAACTGGCTTGAGGACACAACAGTACTGAGGAATAATACGCCGAGGAATAATCCACTGAGGAATAAGCATACCAGACTTGAGGCAAATGCTGAGGAACAACAAGTCTTCGTCTCCGGCGACGGCGAACTCAGGCGACGTGAGTGCACGAGCTTGAGGAGCTCAAGGGCGGCGGCGCGAGAGTGAGAGAAGGGGTGGGGGAAATGACCGGGGGGGGGGTAGATGGCTATTTATAGAGGGGTGTAAGGCTGAGGGGGTTGCGACATTTGTGGACGAGATTGCCCCGGATTGTTGGGATCCTCAGTGGCTATATTAATGGTGGATAATCACGATGTGCGGTAAAATCACAACAAATTGAAAACAGTTGTAACAGAAAATCTGTGATTTGAGGAACTTGAGGACATGGGCTGAGGATGAAGACAAATGGTCTCAGTCTGAGGAATACATGATTTCCGGATGAACGCATATGAGATAGACAGATTAGATAAGTGAGAACAGAGGGACGGGTCCGATCACGTTCACCTAGATGAAGAAGCAAAAGTTGAAGAACAATAACTATAGGTGAACGCTGTCGAGGACAAACACGATAATCATCAGAAATGAAGACTTCGAATCCTGAGGAAGTTGAGTAACATCAAATCCCGAGGAAGTTGAGACACCAACTCCTGAGGTGTTTTGGCGGTGGCGCTACCCACCTTATAGGGAATGAGACACTTGATACCATACAATTGTCGTATGGATCTTGAGTCAATTCCACGTTAATTTCTTCACACTTAGCAGGGTAGTTCCTCATGATTTGAGGAGTACGACGCATCGTGTGTTGTGCATCAGGATTCATCAATATTGTTTAAGCGTTAGGATGTGTGTCCATTCACTGGACGTTTGAGGAATCTAAGATATTTAGCTCACACCTCAGAGTGCTAAATCGCTTCTCATCCAAAGGCTTAGTGAATATATCAGCAAGTTGGTCTTCAGTCTTCACGTGGCTGATGACGATATCTTCCTTCAATACATGATCCCGAAGAAAGTGATACCGTATCTCAATATGCTTCGTCCTCGAGTGCTGTACTGGATTCTGAGAGATCTTGATGGCGCTCTCATTGTCACATAATAGTGGTACTTTCTTCAGGTTGATGCCGTAGTCCTTCAGGGTTTGCTTCATCCAAAGAAGCTGTGAGCAGCTTGCACCAGCAGCAATGTATTCAGCTTCAGCGGTGGAGAGGGAGACGCAGTTCTGCTTCTTCGATGACCAGCACACAAGAGAACGTCCAAGGAAGTGACATGTTCCTGAGGTAGACTTCCGATCCACTCGATCTCCAGCATAATCTGAGTCTGAGTATCCGACGAGATCCAGATGTGTGCCTTTTGGATACCATAAGCCTAGCGACGGGGTGTGAGCCAAATATCGAAGAATTCGTTTCACCGCTTGGTGATGCGACTCCTTTGGTGCCTCTTGGAATCGGGCACACATGCAAACGCTCAACATTATATCAGGTCTAGATGCACATAGATATAGCAGAGAACCTATCATGGAGCGGTATACCTTTTGATCGTAGTCCTTGCCATTTTCATCAGGACCCAGCTGTCCATTTGTGGGCATCGGTGTCTTGATGCCCTTGCAGTCTTGCATCCCGAATTTCCTCAGGCACTCCTTGAGGTACTTCTCCTGAGAGATGAAGATGTTGTTGCGTTGTTGACGAATTTGGAGCCCTAAGAAGAACTTTAGTTCGCCCATCATCGACATCTGATACTGTTCACTCATCAAGAATGCAACTCACTGTATTTCTTGTTAGTGCATCCAAATATTATGTCATCAACATAAATTTGACATATGAATAATGCCTCATCATATCGTTTTGTGAAAAGAGTTGGATCAAGGGAACCAGATTTGAAGCCCTTGCTGATGAGGAAGTCCCTTAGTGTGTCATACCAAGCCCGAGGGGCTTGCTTCAGTCCATAGAGGGCTTTCTTCAATCTGTACACCATATCAGGTTTCTTTGCGTCTTCAAAGCCTGGAGGTTGAGAAACATATACTTCTTCCTCGATATTGCCATTGATGAAGGCACTTTTCACATCCATTTGATAGAACTTGATATTATGATGGTTAGCGAATGCAAGCATAATACGAATGGACTCAAGTCTAGCAACAGGAGCGAAGGTTTCACCGAAGTCGATCCCCTCGACTTGAGTATATCCTTGAGCTACGAGACGAGCTTTGTTTCTGATGACTTGTCCATCTTCATCGAGTTTGTTGCGGTAGATCCACTTCGTGCCGATGACATTGTGAACTCGAGGATTAGGACGTTTGACAAGCTCCCAAACATCATTCAGTTTATACTGAAGAAGTTCGTCTTGCCTGGCCTGAATCCATTCCGCTTCTTGGAATGCCTCGGTGACTTTGGTGGGTTCTGAAATTGATACAAACGAGAAATGCCCACAAAAGTTAGCTATACGATTCGCTCTTGCACGAGTAAGAGGACCTGGTAGGTTGACATCAGCGAGGATTTTGTCCACTTGAACTTCATTTGCCACACGAGGAAGTCGAGGAGGATGATCTTGAGGCACATCTTCGTCACTGCTGTCAGATTCATTTGCATCAGCTTCAGGTGCTTCAGGAGCTTCAGGGGTGTCAGGAGCCTCAGGATCAGGATCGTCATCAGGATTATTTGCATCAGGATTTGGATGTTCTTCAGGAGCAGGAGGTATATGGATTTCTTCAGGATGATCCACAGGCATGATGTCACCAGCACCCATCTTCTTGATCTGTTCTTCAGGTGGTGCTTCACCTAAATCATGTGGCAGGTGCTCTCTTTGGGAGCCATCAGATTCATCAAATCGCACGTCTACAGTTTCAACAATTTTATAATGACTAATATTGAAGACTCTGTAGGTGTGCGAGTTGATACCATAACCAAGCATGAAACCCTCACATGCTTTGGGTGCAAATTTGGACTTGTGATGAGGATCACGAATCCAGCAGGGCGCACCGAATACTTTGAAGTAACTTACATTGGGTTTCTTACCGACTGTGACGCCCCCAAAATCAGACCGTGTACAGTAATCATACACACAGGGTACACGACTGAGATTAGGGTGCCACGGTGATAATATCACAACACAACACTAAACACAAAAGGATAAACAAATATGTTACAATAGAGGGGGGTCACGCGGACCCGAATACATAAGTCATACAAGCCATAATATCTGAGTATAGACATAGTTAGTCAAGTTTTGCCATAAGAAGGCTAGCACAAATCACATCAGAGATACAGATCGAAAAGGCGAGGCCTCCTTCCTGGGATCCACCGAACTACTCCTGGTCAACGGGGAACTCGACGTCGTAGTAGGCGCCTCCGGGGTACTCCTGCTCCTGGGCTCCAACGTCGGCTGCAGTGGCCGATTAGGCAAAACAGTAAAGGAAATAAAGCAGGTGAGTATCTAGTATACCCGCGAGTCTTACGTCCGCTACTAAGCATTATGCATTGTATCAACGGAAAGAAGAGGCTGTATATAGTGGACTGAAAGACAGAAATCCAGAGCAAGGGTAAGAAGCTAGGCCTAACGAAGACTAGCATCTTCCGACGATGTCTTGCAGCATGAGGTAAGAATCAGCCAACAGTTATATAAAGCATATAGTAACAATGCAGCAGAAGTTGCTGCAGCATTGTATAATAATAAGTTGTAATAATTAGCAATGCCTCCGAGATCCCCTCCTCGACATCCCCGCGAGGAAGAAAACCCGGAACCATACAGTTTAATAATAATAGTTTGTAGTGGTAAGATCCAGCTTCAGCATAAAGCGTCCTGTTACCGTGGACACGGCTATTCAAATAGATTAATCTTCCCTGCAGGGGTGCACTTGTGTTACTCTACACGCACGGATCTCCAGGGTGGCGGGAACCTTGTTAGGGAACGCTCCACCGAGGCTATCCGAAACTTCATATCCCATCTTTCAAACTCAACAGAGAGGCCATCCGCCGGTCTACATCCTAAGTACTCAGGGCCTTGGACCCCAACCCTGACGTACTCCTGCACGGTGCGTGGGTGGCCGGGAAGCCATAACAAAAACAACACAACTCGAGCCAAGAAGACAGCGCACTTCCCGGCAATCAGCCCGCGGTACTGCTGACGTCTGAAGAGTCCTCGGACGACAGTACGAAGGAGAGGAGCCCATAAACTCGTAATTCCCACGGGTAGGTAGTGCGTACATGGCATATAGCCAACTCAAGACATTCACTGAACCATTTAGCATTTTAATTAACCTGCGTGACAACCGTTATCGTTGCCTCGACTTAACTGACCCGCGGACAACGACAGCATCCAGGACCACCAGTACATCGGTGCCTGCCCCGTCGTCCCACCAAGTCACTGCGGTTACCAACAAGGTGAACCGTCTCCTTACCTTGTCTCGCGTGTGCTCCTGGAGGAGCTCGACTTTCGTGGTTTGGTAACTCTCGCGGACAACGATTAGGGGCCAAGCACACCGGTACACTGGTCGTACCCTCCCTGTCGTCCCGTCGCAATACCTCTCGCGGGCACCGCTGGGTCGCCCGACTTCTTACCTGAAGGACAACCGTTTACTGGACCCTATGGCGGCAAGACAAAGTCAGCCTCGAGTGGAGTACAAGGATTACTCCTTGATAGCTCACACTTGAGGTGACTAGGCATAACCCAGATAGGGGCCTTTGGCGGTGTCTGCTTTGTACCGTACCTGTGCAGTTATAGTATTTGTACCCGCGTTCACTCCCCTGAGTGATCACGGCCCTCTATCTAATCCCAACTAACAATGCGCAGGGCTCACTGCTGAATAATGCATAATAATAATAACAGGCGGCATAGGATAAAGGAAGGCACATCAAGGGGCGACAATGACAGGTTATGCAATTGAATAGGTAAGCAACGTAGCAGCAGCAGTAACAATGCCTAGTGCAAGAAATGTGCGGAAAGATAGGCGATATCTGGGGAAGAGAATGGCTCTGCTTGCCTGGAAGCTCGACGGTAGGGGTAGGGTCGTCGACGAAGTAGTCGTACTCAGCAGTGGTGTAGTCGACGGCAGCAGCGGGGTCTACCGGATATTAAGGGGGGGAGGAAACAGTAAATACACAGCAAGTGTATACAAACAGATGCATGACATGATAGATGAAATGTTAACGGTGTTCTAACGCAGTGCAATGCACATTGCTCGGAACGGCACTTCATCTGAGGATGAACTACCGGCTCCGGATGATTACCGGACAGGGTGTCCGGAGGGGGAAGGATCAAGCCGGAGGTGTCGTGGGTACCGGAAAAGCATAAGGGGGGTGTATCCGTGCTAGTCGAACTATTCCGAGAAACATTCGTGTTCGGAATAAATTCATCCGGGCACTCTATCAGTACCGGACAATTTATCGGACTGCCGGTCCGGAGGGGGACGGTTCGATGTTCGTTGTGTTAGAGGGGTTTGATAGACATACGGATAGCGTATTCGTATTCGTTATATTTTTCTGATCAATTTTCATGTATAAAGTTTTTGAATCCGAGTTACGGTTTAAAAGTTATTGAATTTCAAAGTTTTAAATCATTTAAATGATTTTCTGAATTTCTTTTATTATTTATTCAACATTTTCCAGAACATTATCCAAAACAGTGCCTGACATGTGGGACCCACATGTCAGCCTCTGTTTATTTATAAAACATTTTATTAAATCAGGAATAGCCTCTGGACCCACATGTAAGTCACTGGAATTTATTTAAATCTCTTAAATAATTAAAAATCTGACAGCGGGGGCCACCAGTCAGTGACACATGTTTAATTAAACAGTTTATTGATTTAATTTAACAGGGGTAGGACCCATGTGTCATTGGCTGTGGGGGGGGGGTTATTTCCAACTAACAATTAATTAGGGGATCGGGACCCACATGTAAGTGACTCATAGTGATCTGATTAACCCCTAATGACAGTTCTGACCGGCGGGGTCCACACGTCAGTGGCACGGGCGGCTCGTCGGAAGCTCGCCGGAGACAGAGCTCCGACGAGGTCGAGCGTGCGCACGGTACCGAGAACCATTGGGGGCGTCGTTGAGCCCTACGGGTGGCTGGAGGTGAGCCGCGTCGATTGGGGAGGGTGCGGTGGCTTGGGGTCGCCGGGAACGAGGCCGGCGACGGGGTTTGGCGGGCGGCGGCGTCGGGCTCCCATGGCGTCTTGCGAACCGTGGCGAATCCGAGCGCGCAAAAGGATGGGATCGAGCCTACGATGCACTGGGAGTACAACGATGCCAAAAGCGCGCGCTAGGAGGGACTGTGAGCTCGGCATCGTCAACAATGGCGGCTGCCGGAGCGTGCGAAAGAGGGGTTCCTGCGTGGAGCTTATCGGGCGGCTACGGGGAGTTGGGGATGGTGAGGATGCTCACCACGAGCGCATAGAGGTGGGCAGCGTGCTCGGGGACGGCTCGGTGCGGGAGGAATCTCGGCGGCGATCCGGCGACTGGAGGTAGCCGAAGACGGTGATTGCGGAGGCTTCGAGGCGTCCCGGCTCGATTCCTCGCTAGGTTCGATGAAGACGACGGCGTGGAGTACGCTGGACAAGGCGGCGCGGGCTGGGGTGGTCTCTGGCCACGGGGGTTCACGACGGCGGCGACGACCGCGCGGTCGGGATCTTTCCCCGGTGACGGCGAGCTGCAGGGGGAGGGGAAAAGGTGGCGGGCATGTACAGGGGGTCGGCCGGGGTGGCCTTATCGCGTCTGCACCGGGAGGGAGCAGGTGGAGGCGGGGCCAGCTTGCCAGCGTCGCGGCGAGCTCGGCCGTACGTGAGCAGGTGGGGGGGGGGTGGCTGGGGAAGAAGACAAGGGATGGGGGGTGGGCTGGGCTGAGGTGGGCCACGCCCCCGGCGAGCTTTAGCGTTTTCCTATTTTATTGTATTTTGCATTCTGTTCTCTCTGTTAGTAATTAATTTAGTGCCTTTTGCATTTTTGTAAAATGTGTTACCTGGTCCATAATTAGTCATATATATTCCTAGGGTGCCACAAAAAGTTTAGGCTTAAAATAAAACCATTTACTATTTCTTTATAATATTCAATTGTCAAATGGGGCTGTTTTGCTTGGTGTTTGAATTGTTTGAATTTTTCAGTGGCAAAATAAAATATCATAACCACATGGGCATGACCCAATGATTATTTGTGATTTTATAAAAGTGGTCCCATGATTTTAGGGCAAAGTTTAATTGCAACATATTTCTCATAGCAACCAAAGGCTTTTCTGAATATGATAAAAAGCAAAATGGGTTATGGCAAGGTTTTCATAGTGATTAGCAACAGTGATAAGTCCACAGTAAAAGTGATTACTATTACAGGCAACTGAGGGTGTTACAAATCTCCCCCACTACAAGAATTCTCGTCCCGAGAATTTAAGTGGTAGCGAGGAAAAGATCGGGGTATTCATCGCGAAGGCGATCTTCGCGTTCCCAAGTGGCTTCATCTTCAGAATGATTCGACCACTGAACCTTGAGGAACTTGACGGTCTTGTTGCGGGTTCGGCGTTCAGACTGATCGAGAATGCGGCTCGGATGTTCTTGATAAGTCAAGTCCTGTTGCAGCTCGATCATATCATGCTCCACTTCGCGGATAGGGTCCTTGAAGCAGCGACGGAGTTGCGACACGTGGAAGACATCGTGGACTTGGGAGAGGTTCGGCGGCAATTCCAACCGGTATGCCACGGGTCCACTCCTGGAAAGGATACGGAACGGGCCAATGTAGCGAGGAGCCAACTTGCCCCTGATACCGAAGCGATGAGTGCCCCTCATGGGAGTGACACGGAGGTAAGCGTATTCGCCAGGTTGATAGACCATTTCCTTGTGCTTGCGATCATAGTTGCTCTTCTGACGGGACTGAGCAGCTTTAAGGTGTTCACGGATAACGCGAACCTGATCTTAGGCATGCTGAATAACGTCCGGACCAATGAGAGTTCGTTCTCCAGTTTCTGACCAATTTAGAGGGGTTCGACACTTACGTCCATAGAGGACTTCAAAGGGTGCCATCTTCAGAGTAGCTTGATAGCTATTGTTGTATGAGAATTCAGCAAATGGAAGAGATTCCTCCCATTTCTTACCGAATGAGATGACACAAGCTCGGAGCATATCTTCAAGCACTTGGTTGACTCGTTCGACCTGTCCTTGCGATTGGGGGTGATAAGCGGTGCTGAAATTTAGATGAGTTCCCATAGCTTCTTGGAAACTATCCCAGAATCTTGAGGTGAAAATGCTGCCACGGTCTGAACTGATCTCCAGCGGAATACCATGGAGGGACACAATTCTGGAAACATACAAGTCGGCTAACTGACTAGCAGAGATCGTCTCCTTGACTGGCATAAAGTGGGCAACCTTGGAGAATCGGTCGATGACGACAAAGATGGCATCATGACCCTTCTGTGATCGGAGAAAACCGGTGACGAAGTCCATCTCGATCTTGTCCCACTTCCATTCAGGAATAGAGAGTGGTTGTAGAGTTCCAGCAGGTCTTTGATGTTCTGCCTTGACGCGACGGCAAACGTCACATTCAGAAACATATCGGGCAATGTCTTGCTTCATGTTAGGCCACCAGAATTGCTGACGAATGTCTTGGTACATCTTGGTGCTTCCAGGATGAATGGACAACGGGGTATCGTGAGCCGCTCTCATGACCTTCGGGGTCATATCCAGGTTCTCATGCCTGCCCTTTCTGTGAGTAACCACTAAACGGTTCTGGTAGAACGCCGCACCTTTGCTATCAACGGTGAAGGGTGAGGGTCTCCCATTGGCGATATCGCGCTTAATCTTGTGTACGAAATCATCATAAAACTGTATAACCTTGACGGATTTGATGAGATCCGGTTCGATAACCAGGTTATTTTCATAACCTTGAGGAACAATCTCGAGGTTTAACTTTTGAAAATCTTCATACAGAAGTGGTTGTTGTACTTGAACTTCAAGTTCACTACAATAAGCTTTACGGCTCAAAGCATCGACCATCACATTAGCCTTGCCAGGGGTGTAATGAATATCCATGTTGAAATCGGCTATTGTCTCGAGCCATCTTTGTTGGCGGCGATTCAGGTCGGGCTGAGTAAACAAGTACTTCAGGCTTTGGTGGTCGGTGTAGATCTCGCAACGGTTACCAACGAGGTAATTTCGCCACAGCTTCAATGCATAAATTACTGCTGCCAATTCGAGATCATGTGTTGGATATTTGTCTTCGTGAGCACGCAACTGACGAGAGCCATAAGCAATCACTTTGCGCTCTTGCATTAGGACACAGCCTAATCCTTGACGAGACGCGTCGCAATATATCACGAAGTCATTCTGAGTATCCGGGGGAGCGAGCACCGGGGGAGAAGTTAGCTTGTCCTTGAGCGCTTGGAAACTTTCTTGACATTTATCTTTCCACTCAAACTGGACACCTTTGTGAAGCAGATTAGTCAGAGGCCTGGCAATCTTGGAGAAATTCTCGACGAAACGGCGGCAATAGCTAGCGAGCCCGAGGAAACTGCGGACTTGCTTGACGGTCTTGGGAGGAGTCCAGTCAAGAATAGCCTGGATACGTTCTGGGGTGACGGCAATGCCATCCTTGGAAATCACATGCCCAAGGTAGGTTATTCGGGAAGCCAGAACTCACACTTAGAATACTTAGCGTAGAGTTTGTGTTCTCGAAGCTTCTCCAGTATAAGACGAAGATGTTCATCATGTTCTTCTTCATTCTTGGAATATATCAGTATATCATCCAGATAAACCACGACGAACTGGTCGAGGTACTCCATGAAAATATAATTCATCAATCTGGAGAAGGTGGCTGGAGCATTGGTTAAGCCAAAGGACATGACAGTGTACTCGTATGAACCATAGCGAGTAATGAAGGCAGTCTTCGGAATGTCCTCATCACGGACTCGGATTTGGTGATAACCCAACCTCAAGTCGAGTTTAGAAAACACCTTGGATCCGGCAAGTTGATCATACAGATCGTTGATCCGGGGAAGTGGGTATTTGTTCTGGATGGTGGCTTGGTTAATGGGCCGATAATCTTGGACTAATCGGTTTGTCCCATCGCTCTTCTTGACAAAGAGCGAAGGTGCTCCCCAAGCTGAGGAACCGGGGCGAATGAATCCTTTCTGAAGTGCCTTGTCGATTTCCTCCTTAAGCTCAAGGAGTTCATGTGGCGGCATCTTGTAAGGACGCTTGGCAATAGGGGTGGTGCCGGGCTTCAAGTCGATGACAAATTCAACTTCTCTGACCGGGGGTATTCCCGGCAGTTCTTCTGGGAAGACGTCGGGATAATCGCGAACGACTGGAACGTTCTCGATGCCTTCGAGGGGGGCGGCATTTAAAGCATTCATCATAAATATCTGTGTTTCGGCATTACGGGTAACTCGGGTGGTGTGGTTAACAATCTCGCCGGAGGGGTGAAAAAGTTGGACAGACTTGGTGCCACAATAGAGTGCGGCATCGTGAACTTTCAACCAATCCATGCCCAGAATTAGGTCTATGGTGGAGGTTTTCAGGATGATGGGGGACACAAGGAATACAATCCCTTCGACGTCAATGGTGACATCGTGTACCATCATGGAGGTTTGGCAACGGCCTCCAGGGGTGCGGACAACCATCGGTGGGTTCATCTTCTCAAACGTAATGTTACGCGATAACGCAAATGCTTCCGACATGAATGAATGCGATGCTCCTGAATCAAATAAAATAGTAGCAGGTGCGGAATTAACAAGAAGGGTACCCATCACGGTAGCGGGTTGTTCCTGAGCTGCTTCCACATTAATGTTGTAAGCATGTCCACGAGCATGAGCAGCAGACCCAGTATTATAGTTGGGGGTCCTGTTGTTGCCACGGCCATTTCCACGGCCAGCAGGGTGAACTACGAGTTGCTTCTGTTTCTGGGGGCACTCTCTGGAAAAATGCCCAGGTTGGCGGCACGTGAAGCATAATCCATCCTGAGGACGAAGGGGGGTAGCATTGGGTGGTGCAGGCAGAGCTCTTGGCATCTGCGGTGGCGGAGGCAGACGGGGTGCAGCATAAGACGGCCTTGGAGCAGGGACATGTGAATGGGTCACACTGGTAGGGAGCCAGATACGACGCTTCTGCGTTGTGCCCGAAGATGAGCCAACGTCACGATAACGCTTCAGAGAGTTCTTGTGCTCCATCTGGGCAGTCTCGACGGTGATATCCTTGTTCACCATGGTGGCGAAGTTGGCGAAATCATGAACGGCAAGAGCGAGCCTGAGGTCTGGGTTGAGGCCACGACGGAACTTCTGCTGCCTGCGAGCATCAGTGGTGATCTCTCCTTCCGCATAGCGAGAGAGGTTGAGGAACTCGCGCTGATAGGCTTCAACAGTCATGTCGCCCTGAGTGAGGTTGCGGAATTCTTTCGCCTTACAATCCATGATCCCCTGTGGAATGTAACGGGCGCGGAAGGCAGACTGAAATTCATCCCAAGTGATGACTTCTTCAACTGGCAGGGAACGCTTGTGGGTGCTCCACCACTGAGCAGCGGCGCCTTTCAGATGGTAAGACGCGAAGTTCACATAGTCGGCTGGATCGACATTAGCAGACTCCAGCTCGTGAGTGATGTCGCGAAGCCAGTCATTAGCATCCAACGGCTGAACAGTGTTGCGGAACATAGTGGGGTTGAGGCGGGTGAAGTCGTGCAGAGTCACGGTGGCATGCTGATGGTGGTGCCCATTCTGATTCGGCTGGGGGAACTGAGCCATGATATTCTGCATGAATTGACGGTTCATCTCGAACTGCTGCATCATCGCGGCCATGTAATCCGGTGGCGGAGGTGGGTCGTTGGCAGCACGACCACGACCACGACCACCACGACCAGCCATCCTGCTAGAATTTAACAGGGGTATTTCAGCGATGAAAATTTAACGAGATACCGGAATCAAGCCTGAAGTAAAACGACAACGAAAAGGAGGCGTAGATATATATAGGAGTAGTCATATAAGACATACACAATCACACACAGAGTCAATCGAAAATCGGGCAGCGTAACGTCGTAGAAATTAAGGAAAAAGGACTCACTAGGCGAAGCGCAGACCGCGGTAAGGATTACACGACGCGACATAGATTCCACTATGTCAATCACGCCGCAAGAAAACTGTTGGCCACAGGAGTTAATGCCAGAGGACGCGCGGCCTGCCCAGAATGAGAATGGGATCCGCGGTCCGGGACCTGGGGTATGACTCCTGCGACACGACTCAATCAATGGGGGAAGCACCAATAACGTTGGGTGGAATCAAGAGAACGTGATCCTAATGTCAGATTTTGTAAAACTTACCAGCAAGGATAAGAGAGCAGATTCCCAGAGCATAGGTAAGGAGAAAAGGATCCTAATACCATAGATATCACACGTAGTGACATCGATGTGGGCCCGTAAGCCAAATATTAAGTTAGCAAAATAGTTTTTCCATGTCTAGACTCAACTTCGACCAGTAGTGGCGGGGTGGCTTCCTACAGGCAGTCGGCTCTGATACCAACTTGTGACGCCCCCAAAATCAGACCGTGTACAGTAATCATACACACAGGGTACACGACTGAGATTAGGGTGCCACGGTGATAATATCACAACACAACACTAAACACAAAAGGATAAACAAATATGTTACAATAGAGGGGGGTCACACGGACCCGAATACATAAGTCATACAAGCCATAATATCTGAGTACAGACATAGTTAGTCAAGTTTTGCCTTAAGAAGGCTAGCACAAATCACATCAGAGATACGGATCGAAAAGGCGAGGCCTCCTGCCTGGGATCCACCGAACTACTCCTGGTCAACGGGGAACTCGACGTCGTAGTAGGCGCCTCCGGGGTACTCCTGCTCCTGGGCTCCAACATCAGCTGCAGCGGCCGATCAGGCAAAACAGTAAAGGAAATAAAGCAGGTGAGTATCTAGTATACCCGCGAGTCTTACGTCCGCTACTAAGCATTATGCATTGTATCAACGGAAAGAAGAGGCTGTATATAGTGGACTGAAAGACAGAAATCCAGAGCAAGGGTAAGAAGCTAGGCCTAACGAAGACTAGCATCTTCCGACGATGTCTTGCAGCATGAGGTAAGAATCAGCCAACAGTTATATAAAGCATAAAGTAACAATGCAGCAGAAGTTGCTGCAACATTGTATAATAATAAGTTGTAATAATTAGCAATGCCTCCGAGATCCCCTCCTCGACATCCCCGCGAGGAAGAAAACCCGGAACCATACAGTTTAATAATAATAGTTTGTAGTGGTAAGATCCAGCTTCAGCATAAAGCGTCCTGTTACCATGGACACGGCTATTCGAATAGATTAATCTTCCCTGCAGGGGTGCACTTGTGTTACGCTACACGCACGGATCTCCAGGGTGGCGGGAACCTTGTTAGGGAACGCTCCACAGAGGCTATCCAACACTTCATAGCCCATCTTTCAAACTCAACAGAGAGGCCATCCGCCGGTCTACATCCTAAGTACTCAGGGCCTTGGACCCCAACCCTGACGTACTCCTGCACGGTGCGTGGGTGATCGGGAAGCCGTAACAAAAACAACACAGCTCGAGCCAAGAAGACAACGCACTTCCCGGCAATCAGCCCGCGGTACTGCTGACGTCTGAAGAGTCCTCGGACGACAGTACGAAGCAGAGGAGCCCATAAACTCGTAATTCCCACGGGTAGGTAGTGCGTACATGGCATATAGCCAACTCAAGACATTCACTGGACCATTTAGCATTTTAATTAACCTGCATGACAACCGTTATCGTTGCCTCGACTTAACTGACCCGCGGACAACAACAGCAGCCAGGACCAGCAGTAGATCGGTGCCTGCCCCGTCGTCCCACCAAGTCACTGCGGTTACCAACAAGGTGAACCGTCTCCTTACCTTGTCTCGCGTGTGCTCCTGGAGGAGCTCGACTTTCGTGGTTTGGTAACTCTCGCGGCCAACGATCAGGGGCCAAGCACACCGGTACACTGGTCGTACCCTCCCTGTCGTCCCGTCGCAATACCTCTCGCGGGCACTGCTGGGTCGCCTGACTTCTTACCTGAAGGACAACCGTTTACAGGACCCTATGGCGGCAAGACAAGGTCAGCCTCGAGTGGAGTACAAGGATTACTCCTTGATAGCTCACACTTGAGGTGACTAGGCATAACCCAGATAGGGGCCTTTGGCGGTGTCTGCTTTGTACCGTACCTGTGCAGTTATAATATTTGTACCCGCGTTCACTCCCCTGAGTGATCACGGCCCTCTATCTAATCCTAACTAACAATGCGCAGGGCTCACTGCTGAATAATGCATAATAATAATAACAGGCGGCATAGGATAAAGGAAGGCACATCAAGGGGAGACAATGACAGGTTATGCAATTGAATAGGTAAGCAATGTAGCAGCAACAGTAACAATGCCTAGTGGAAGAAATGTACGGAAAGATAGGCGATATCTGGGGAAGAGAATGGCTCTGCTTGCCTGGAAGCTCGACGGTAGGGGTAGGGTCGTCGACGAAGTAGTCGTACTCAGCAGCAGTGTAGTCGACGGCAGCAGCTGGGTCTACCGGAGATTAAGGGGGGGAGGAAACAGTAAATACACAGCAAGTATATACAAACAGATGCATGACATGATATATGAAATGTTAACGGTGTTCTAACGCAGTGCAATGCACATTGCTCGGAACGGAAATTCATCTGAGGATGAACTACCGGCTCCGGATGATTACCGGACAGGGTGTCCGGAGGGGGAAGGATCAAGCCGGAGGTGTCGTGGGTACCGAACACGCATAAGGGGGGTGTATCCGTGCTAGTTGAACTATTCCGAGAAACATTCGTGTTCGGAATAAATTCATCCGGGCACTCTATCAGTACCGGACAATTTATCAGACTACCGGTCCGGAGGGGGACGGTTCGATGTTCGTTGTGTTAGAGGGTTTTGATAGACATACAGATAGCGTATTCATATTCGTTATATTTTTCTGATCAATTTTCATGTATAAAGTTTTTGAATCCGAGTTACGGTTTAAAAGTTATTGAATTTCAAAGTTTTAAATCATTTAAATGATTTTCTGAATTTCTTTTATTATTTGTTCAACATTATCCAGAACATTATCCAAAACATTATCCAAAACAGTGCCTGACATGTGGGACCCACATGTCAGCCTCTGTTTATTTATAAAACATTTTATTAAATCAGGAATAGCCTCTAGACCCACATGTAAGTCACTGGAATTTATTTAAATCTCTTAAATAATTAAAAATCTGACAGCGGGGGCCACCACTCAGTGACACATGTTTAATTAAACAGTTTATTGATTTAATTTAACAGGGGTAGGACCCATGTGTCATTGGCTGTGGGGGGGGGGGGGGTTATTTCCAACTAACAGTTAATTAGGGGATCGGGACCCACATGTAAGTGACTCATAGTGATCTGATTAACCCCTAATGACAGTTCTGACCGGCGGGGTCCACACGTCAGTGGCACGGGCGGCTCGTCGGAAGCTCGCCGGAGACAGAGCTCCGACGAGGTCGAGCGTGCGCACGGTACCGAGCACCATTGGGGGCGTCGTTGAGCCCTACGGGTGGCTGGAGCTGAGCCGCGTCGATTGGGGAGGGTGCGGTGGCTTGGGGTCGCCGGGAACGAGGCCGGCGACGGGGTTTGGCGGGCGACGGCGTCGGGCTCCCATGGCGTCTTGCGAACCGTGGCGAATCCGAGCGCGCAAAAGGATGGGATCGAGCCTACGATGCACGGGGAGTACAACGGTGCCAAAAGCGCGCGCTAGGAGGGCCTGTGAGCTCGGCATCGTCAACAATGGCGGCTGCCGGAGCGTGCAAAAGAGGGGTTCCTGCGTGGAGCTTATCGGGCGGCTACGGGGAGTTGGGGATGGTGAGGATGCTCACCAAGAGCGCGTAGAGGTGGGCAGCGTGCTCGGGGACGGCTCGGTGCGGGAGGAATCTCGACGGCGATCCGGCGGCTGGAGGTAGACGAAGACGGTGATTGCGGAGGCTTCGAGGCGTCCCGGCTCGATTCCTCGCTAGGTTTGATGAAGACGACGGCGTGGAGTACGCTGGACAAGGCGGCGCGGGCTGGGGTGGTCTCTGGCCACGGGGGTTCACGACGGCGGCGACGACCGCGCGGTCGGGATCTTTCCCCGGTGACGGCGAGCTGCAGGGGGAGGGGAAAAGGTGGCGGGCATGTCCAGGGGGTCGGCCGGGGTGGCCTTATCGCGTCTGCACCGGGAGGGAGCAGGTGGAGGCGGGGCCAGCTTGCCAGCGTCGCGACGAGCTCGGCCGTACGGGAGCAGGTGGGGGGGGTGGTTGGGGAAGAAGACAAGGGATGGGGGGTGGGCTGGGCTGAGGTGGGCCTCGCCCCAGGCGAGCTTTAGCGTTTTCTTATTTTATTGTATTTTGCATTCTGTTCTCTCTGTTAGTAATTAATTTAGTGCCTTTTGCATTTTTGTAAAATGTGTTACCTGGTCCATAATTACTCATATATATTCCTAGGGTGCCACAAAAAGTTTAGGCTTAAAATAAAACCATTTACTATTTCTTTATAATATTCAATTGTCAAATGGGGTTGTTTTGCTTGGTGTTTGAATTGTTTGAATTTTTCAGTGGCAAAATAAAATACCATAACCACATGGGCATGACCCAATGATTATTTGTGATTTTATAAAAGTGGTCCCATGATTTTAGGGCAAAGTTTAATTGTAACATATTTTTCATAGCAACCAAAGGCTTTTCTGAATATGATAAAAAACAAAATGGGTTATGGCAAGGTTTGCATAGTGATTAGCAACAGTGATAAGTCCACAGTAAAAGTGATTACTGTTACAGGCAACTGAGGGTGTTACACCGACCATTAACTCGTATGATGTTTTATTGAAGAACTTATGAAGATACACTCGATTGACGATGTGGCATGCAGTGTTGATTGCTTCAGCCCACCACTTGAGTGGAGTATTGTACTCAGCCAGCATCGTGCGAGCCATCTCGATGAGGGTTCGATTCTTCCTCTCAACAACTCCATTTTGCTGAGGAGTGTAGGGAGCAGAGAATTCATGAGTGATTCCCAAATCATCGAGGAATTCTTCCACACCGAAGTTCTTGAACTCAGTGCCCTTGTCGCTTCGAATGTGCTTGATCTTCAGGTTGTAGTTGTTCATGACTCGGAGGGCAAAGCGCTTGAGGATTGCTGGGGTTTCTGACTTATAGAGAAGAAAATGCACCCAAGTGTATCGTGAGAAGTCATCAACAATAACAAGACCATACATATTGCCTCCAAAGCTTGAGTACTTTGGAGGACCGAATAGATCCATGTGAAGCAATTCTATTGGTCTCGTAGTAGTCATGATGGTCTTCGCTGGGTGCTTGGCCTTGGTCATCTTTCCAGCTTCGCAAGCACCACAGAGCCGATCCTTTGAGAATCTGATTTCGTCAATCCCGAGGACATGTTTCTTCAGTACCAGCTTCTGAAGATTTCTCATTCCAGCGTGACCGAGTCTTCGATGCCATAGCCAACACTCTGAGGCTCTTGCCATGAGGCATGTAGCGACCTGAGGACCTTCAGAGAAATCTAAAATATACAGGTCACCTTTCCTAACCCCACTGAAGACAACGGAGTTATCGCAAACCATGAAGACAATACAACCATGTTTTCCGAAGAGAACAACGAGATCAAGATCACACAACATAGATACATACATCAAGTTGTATCCAAGGGATTCAACAAGCATGACTTTATCAATGTGTTGGTCTCGAGAGATAGCCACTCTACCGAGACCCAATACCTTACTTTTACCTTTATCAGCGAAGGTGATGGTTTTCTTTGAAGAAGGACTCAGTGATGATTCCATAAGAAGATTTCTGTCACCAGTCATGTGATTTGTGCATCCACTGTCCATCACCCATTCAGTCTTTCCCTGCAAATGAATTAGTATCTCATACAGCAAGTTATGAGCCAGTCTCAGTTTGAGGAATTTAAGGTTCCTCAGAATTAATTCCTCAGGATGTTCCTCAGGATTGATTCTATGAAACCAAACAATATAATTATCCTTCCACTGACTCGAATGTTGTTGTCCTGGGCATATAATCTGCAGAAATTGTAATTGCCTCAGGACATGTCCCTGCAAGGATGATTAGTTCTTAACCACCCACAACTTTATGGGTGGTCTTGAGGCACATGAGGATTGATGAGGGTGATGAGACCTAATGGGGTGTGAGATGGTAGCATCAGGATAAAAAAATGAATACGCATTCTTATGTGGAGCTTCCCTGTGAACAAAATGGTTAGCAGATACATGATTATAATCACTTCCTTTTGAGGTATCGTCCTCAGATGATCTCCTCGGCTCATTTGCATCTGCATTCACAGGAAGGTTAGTGATGAGGTCCTTCGGAACCCAGATCTGCTTGACTGGAGAACCGTTCCTGCAGTTAGCTCCGATGTATCTGGCAAATACCTCACCATTACCATTCTTAAACAGTTTATAGTTTGAGTGAAATGACTCAATCATCACATCTGAAGAAACAACATCATAACCAGATAAGGTATAGGGATCAGGAGGAGGCATCTTTGCCCGAACCCAAGTGGTCTCTAGATATTTCTCAGGTTTCCAGTAAGACCCATCGGGGTTGAGTTTCCGAGTGAATGCGACACCTTCTTTCCTCGGGTTTCTGTTGAGGATCTGTTTCTTGAGAATGTCACAAAGGGTCTGATGTCCTTTTAGACACTTGAACATGCCTGTTTCCAGTAGACTTTGAGGATCTTCAGGATTTCTTCTTTGTCTTTTCATCAGAACTGTCATCTTTCCCTTTCTTCTTCTTCTTCATCTTAGCTTCCTTTTCCCATAAAGGACACTCAGTGATGTAATGCCCAGGTTTCTTGCACTTGTGGCAAACTCTCTTTCTAGCTTCGACATAATCATCATCTTTGCTTTTTCTTGAGGATGATCTTGAGGAATTTCCGAAGCGATTCTTCTTCGTGAACCTTTGAAACTTTCTGGTAAGGAGAGCAAGTTCACGGCTGAGAGTCTCAGGATTATCAGTACCAGCCTCAGACTCTTCATCAGAGGACACTCTTCGTGCTCTAGCTTTTAGCGCGCGGACCTTAGGCGTGGGGCTGTATAGGTCTCGTTTTTCAGAGAGCTTCAGTTCATGAGCATTGAGGCGCTCAAGAATGTCCGCTGGATCAAAAGTCTTGAAGTCAGGCCTTTCTTGAATCATCAGTGATAGGAACTCAAATGAGTCATCCAGTGACCTCAGCAGTTTCTTCACAACTTCATGATCTGTGATATCAGCAGCACCAAGTGCTTGAAGTTCATTGGATATGTCAGTGAGTCTGTCAAAGATTTGCTGCACGTGCTCATTGTCCAGCCTCTTGAACCGATTGAAGAGACTGCGGAGTGTATCAACTCGTGAGTCTCGTTGAGCTGAGACTCCTTCATTGAATTTAGACAGTCTTGTCCATATCTTCTTTGCAGTATCCAGACCACTGATACGGTTGAACTGAGCCTTATTGAGATGACCACCAATGATGCTTCGAGCTTTTGCATCAAGCTGCCAGTTCTTCTTGACAACTTCGGGAGCAGTCATTAGATTTGCTTCAGGAATTCCTTGATCAACAATGTCCCACAGATCCTTGTCAATGGCTTCAAGATGCATCCTCATCTTGTTCTTCCAGTATGGATAGTCTGTTCCGTCGAAGATGGGGCAGTTTGAGGCAACGCTCATTGTACCTGAGGTCGACATAACTAAAACTCCAGGTGGTTAAACCGAATCACACAGAACAAGGGAGTACCTTGCTCTGATACCAATTGAAAGTGCAATATATCGACCAGAGGGGGGGGGGTGAATGGGAGATTTTCAATTTTGCTACCAGATTTTGATTTTCTTCAGAACTGAAGCAATCATGAAGCTGAAGAAGTAACCAAAATCATGAAGAAATAAAACTTCACAGAATGTAATCATTAGGGCAGCTCATCATAATGCAACAGAAATAAATCAATTCAGATAAGCAGAAGTGCTTCAGATGCATAGTATGAAGACTAATAGCAGAGGGAGAGATGAAGCACGAGAAGTCAACATAGATACTGAAGACATAATACTGAGGCTTAAGAGATTGAAGACATTGGTTTGGTAGACCAGTTCAAGTTGCTGTGACAACTCTACGTCTGGTTGGAGAGGCTGAGATTCAACTCAGAAGACATAGTCTTCACCTTATTCTCCTTGAACTAAAGTCCTCAGACTCCGTCCAATAACTCAGGTGAGTCTTCAAGGTAGACTCCCGAAACCTTCACAGACTCAGTCACTCCGGGAAGTCACAATTGCATCTTGACTTCCTCAGACTGAAGACTTCTACACCGGCTGGAAGATCACAGTCTTCAAGAGTAAAAAGCTTCGGATCACTCGAACCGACTTCCTCAGAAATGCTCAACTACTCAGGCTGGTGGTTTTCCTCACATAGGTTCTTCAGTTTCCTCAGAGGTGGGTTGCTCTCAAATGACAAGTGTCAGTTTTTCTCTCGGAGCAGCCAACCCACAAATGGGGCTGGGGGTGGCTATTTATAGCCGCGGAGCAACCCGAGGTGAAAGGACATAAATGCCCATGCACACAATTACTCTCATGCCCTCGGAAATGACCGTTGCTAGACCAGTTCTAGCCTCTCACCATGTAACACGTGGCACGGTCAAAGTATTCTCTCTCCAGACTCCTCAACCGAAGTTAGTTACCTCAGTGTCCTGAAGAACAGCGTCTCAAACACATGAGGACTGAACTTCTACTACAGGAGATCTCACTCTCTTCAGGAGAACTGCACTCGCAGTCTCCAGACTCCTCAACCGAAGACAGATTCCTCAGTGTCCTGAAGAACAACGTCTCAGACACCCGAGGAACTGAAATTTTACTGCAGGAGATTTCTCTCAGGGTTTTTCTTCAGGATTCCTAACTGAGCACTTCCTCAGACCTTCGGAACTCGTTTTCTTCAACCCCTCCAACAGTGCAGTGTTTTCCTATGACTCAAGAAGTATAAAAAGTCTTAACGAAGACTACGCTTCAACTTCGTCTTCAGCGCGAACTTCCTCAGGATCGTCCTCAGCTTCAGCTTCAACCGAACGCTTCAGGATCCTGATTCCTCAGGATTTCGCGCAACTTCATTCTTCAGGAAACGCACCGATTTCTCCAATGTTCCTCAACATTTTGGGGGGTCAACATTGGTGGTTAAACACCTCATCCGGGACTGTTCTCCTGTGTATACTCACAAACACATCAGTCCCTTAACCGTTTTGTCATCAAACTCCAAAACCTTAAGGGGAGGGCACTTGATGCACTTACATGTCGTGGACATCCGACAAAGATAACTGGGGTGTATTTGTGTTAGTTGAACCATTCCGGACAACTTTCGTGTTCGGAATAAATTCATCCGGCAGGTTTTTACCGGCACCGGGAATTATCGACAGACAGCCCGGAGGGGGGGAATGCCGATGATCGGTGTGTTAGGGGGGTGGGGTAGACATACGGATAGCGTATTTGGATTCGTTGAATTTTTCTGAGCAACTTTCATGTATAAATTATTTTAATCCGGATTACGGATTAAAAGATATTAATTAAACAAGTTTATTACATTTAAAATCAATTAAATCATTTTCTATTTAATAATTCTTTTATTAGTTATTAAATCAATTAATAATTCATTTTAATTAACTGACCAGTGGGTCCCACTGGTCAGTGACACAGTTAACAAATAAATAAATTAAATCTAATTAATCAGTGGGGGGACCCACATGTCATACTAACAATTTTTAAATTTCTTTTAATAAAACAAATATCCAGTGGGGGCCCCATTGTCATTGTAACAACTTTAATAAAATTATTTTTATTAATCAAAGGGCCAGGGGGGCCACCTGTCATTTACAAGGTTAGTTTAACAGATTAATTAATCTAACATGGCATAGGGCCCATGTGTAAGTGGTGGTGGGGGTTATCTTTCTGTTTAATTAAGCAGGGCTATTAGGGGGCACCCTGGCCCGCAGGTCAGTGAGATTAAGGGGGGGGGGGTTAATGTCTAATTAGCGGGCTGACGCGCGGGCCCGCTCGGTCAGTGGCACATACAGCCTCGCCGGCGACGACGCACGGCAGGGAGCTCTGGCGAGGTGGCGTTTCTGACGATACAGTGGGGCAAAACGCGCGCGGCAGGGGGTGTTCGGACGAGGGCGGAGACGCGCATCGAACCGTGCCACTGGCATGCTCTGTAGTGGCCCGTGGCGACGACGGCCACGAACGGGGCGGCGGGGAGCCACGGCTCCAATGGCGGGGGGGGGGGGGGGTCCTGCGGCGAACGGGAGGACACAGGGAGGCTGGGAGGGGGTAGAGGAGCTCACGGCGGTGTGTAGCCGTTTAGCGGGCTCAGGGACGGGGCTCGGTGCTGCCGGAATTTGACGACGACGGCGACGGTGGCTGGAAAGGGAACGTCGACGGGGGGGGGGGGATGTCCACAGGCGGCGGGGGGCTCGATTCGTTGGACGTGTCGATGAAGACGAGCGCGACGAATCCAATGGGTACGTCGGCGGGTCCTAGGAAGCTCAGTGGCCGCGTGTGCGCGGCGGCGCGCCCACGGCGGGGTCTCGGGCCGAGGTGGAAGACGCAGAGGGGGGAGGGGGGGCTCGAGATCTGCGGGTAGGGAGGGATTAGGGTTAGGTCACGGCGGCCCGGGCGCCGTCTTGTAGTCGCCGGAAGCCGGCGGATGCCCTCCACGGCGATGGTGGCCGCGCTGGCCACGGCCGATGGCCGACACGCCATGGGCGTGAACAGGGGAAGCAGGGGAGGGCTTAGTTGGGCTAGATTCGGTTAGGTTTGGTGGGCTGCGGGCTGGGTGGTGGCCCAGGAGAAGGGGGTAGATTAGGTTGCCCCATTTTTATTTCTTTTGCTATTTTCTTTTTGTTTATTTGTTGTTGTAATTAATTTAGTCACTTAGGCAATTTAGAAAAATGTGACCAGTGTCTCACAATTATTGTTATGCCATAGGTTACTGCCACAAAGGAGTTGGGCATATTTAAAAGTCATTTAATATTTGCAATAAATATTAAATGATTTAAAAGGGGTTTTTATCCACTGTTTTCATTTATTTAGAATTAATTAGAGATTAATAAAATCTCCAACTTGGTGCATCATGGTCCACAGAATATTTAGAACTTACTAACAGTGGTTGAAGAATTTTTGGACAATGTTTATTTTCAACATTGTTTTTAATATACCACCAAGGTAATTGATTTGATTTTTAAACCAAAGGTAATTTGAAATAAGCTTGACATTGCTTTGATCCAAGTTGACCAAGTCCATGATCACCATGCATTCAACATCATCAAAGGAAAATATCAAGTTTGAGATGAACCACATTGATCAGACAAAAGTTTTGAACAGTGCTGGGGAACAGTAATGGTGATTACTGTTCATCTGACAGTGAGGGTGTTACAAGATGTGAAAAACATATTTGCACCTGCAGGAGAGCAACATCGCATACTTAGCAATACATGCTTGGCTCCAAGTTAATGTTGTCTACTAAGCGCTTTCTCAAAGAGAACATACCAATAACAATAAATTCAAGTGTTAGGAAAACATGCAACTCCACCATAGCTACATCTAGCCGCATCAGGGGCAGGTAAACATATGATAAACTGACACATTACAAATTCAAGATGCATCACAATTTGCAAATACATGCTGAACGAGCCAGAAGATGGAGGAGCATTGATTTGGGAAATCGTTGGCTCGCCTGCTTCAGAATCCCACCGGATTCTTTTTCCCCATTTGTGATCATGTACAAACACAATGTACTACATGCTCCCTTACAAAACCACTAACATTTCTTCCCTCATAAAAACCAACAATAGAAGTAGAAACACGGGCTTCAAGACGGGCGTGGCGTGTCGCCACGCCTTTGTCTGCTAGTTGTACCAAATCCATGCAAAACAGTACCAACGCATTGTTTAAGAAGCAGAAAAGTACAACACACAGTGCATATAGGGCCAGCTTACTACGCAGAGCATGCATGCAGCCACACATGGCAGTGCAAAGTTTGGATGTAGTAGTACTCTACTACTAGTAGCAGCTACTAAGCTACGGTAAAATTTAGTAGCAGTGAGTATTAGTTGAGATAGTATTTTATTTTTGTAGAGGTAGATATTATTCACACCCAAGTTTATTTTAAAAATTCAAAAAAACAATAAATGCAGTGACGTCAGTGTTAGGTGGAAGATTCCTAATTATATCTTGTGCTTGCTACAAAAATTTACACCTAATTGCAAGAATTATTTGTTGTGCTTGTCACAAAAAATTACACCTAATTACCAGAATTATATCTTGTGATTGCCATAAAAATTTACACCTAATTGCAAGAATTATATGTTGTGCTTGCCACAAAAATTTACACCTCATTGCAAGAATTATTTGTTGTGCTTGCCAAAAAAATTTACACCTAATTATCGGAGTTATTTGTTGTTCTTGCCACAAAAATTTACACCTAATTGCAAAAAAATATTTCTTGTGCTTGCCACAAAAATTTACACCTAATTGCAAGAATTATTTGTTGCACTTACCACAAAAATTTACACCTAATTGCAAGAATTATTTCTTGCACTTGACTAGCCGAAACTTGATGTGTCGTTTATAACCAGCTAAGTTTTAAAAAACAATTAGCGTGCGATCAATATTATCCTCCTAGTTACAAAAATAAGTACTAGTTGCGAAAGCATTTCAAGTATTTGCACAGAAAAAATCACTGTAATGAATCGTACAAAAATAAGTACTAGTTAGAAAAATGCTTCATTACTTACACCAGTGCTGATGTAGAAATATATGTGCATCATGTACAGTGTGTGTTGAAAAGAGGAAAATTTAGTGGTAGTAAAGAAAAAAGTCTAGTGCATGTATTGTGTACTGTAGCCAACAACTCATCTGTAACATTTGCACTGTAGCGAAGGATGTGCATGTGATAGAGACAGGCGCAGGAATCTACCATAAACAACCCGCCGCACTGAAACGGACCTGTGCACACGCCGCTGAGTAGGATTTCCCTTCATTGTTTGTTAAATATGCAGCAAATCTCCAGGTTTATTTGAAACTCAGATGATCTATAAAAAGGGTCATGCTCACATACAGAAGAGTTCAGTGTGTTTGTAGGAGCGTCCGAGTCAGATTATTTACATGCAAAAATAGACATGTTGGTTTGCTCTGTATATCCAGCTTTTTAAACAGTTCCATACTTGAAGAACAGACCGTTGAATACTCGCAAGTCACAATAGCCATCCAATTCTCTCACAAGTTGCAGCAGAGTGACAGATTCAACAGAACATTTACGGCCCACTGTCAACAATATACCATGAATCCAGCTTAGTGCAGTGTGTCAGGGGAAAATCAATCACTCTGCATTTCGACGGTGGTCATGGATTTCACATAAGAAAAATTAAATCTCGGTACCGAGTAGTCAAATTCCAGCCAAAGTTCTTGGTGCCGCACTACGACTGCTTCGATGGGTCCGGGCCTCTAACCGGGCTTGAGCGGAATAAATTCATAGAACCTTTTACAGAAAGCACTGGAGAAAAGACTGAAATGGTTCCAACTCTACACACAGGGGAATATATTAGGCCCTATACTGTCTCATGTTTGAACCTGGTACAAACTGGAGGTCGTGATCAGAAGGGATAGAGGTGAAAAGAAGTGAAGCTTTTCCCAGGAAGGTAGAAGTGAAAGCTCTTAAGAAAACTCCACCTCTTTTCCCATTCTTTCTCAGAGGGTTTGGTGCTTTGTACAAATAAAGGCAATCTTCTTGCAACATATATGGTCGATAGGGTATAATCTTACAGTAGGAGTTTATTCAAGTATTCAACTTGTTTCCAATCGCGCATTAGTAATGTCTAGTGGCGATAGCTTTAGGAAAGGCTGATCCATTAAACCAGTCCCACTTGATGTTATAGGTGTCTGAAAATGACCTGTATTATTTTACATTTGTGGTGATGCCAATCAAAACCCATTCTGCCTGCCTACATATTAGATGTTGCCTATATAACTAGACTGCACTGCAAAGTAGATTAAAATTTACCAAATCTGGCATTAGATTTTTTTACTTCACTTAAGAGACCATTATAAAGCAGATTAAAATTTAATAAACCATGCAGCTGATTCAATTAAATTTACTTTATGAAAGAGATCACTAACTTCTTACAAATGCTTTTCCTGTCAAATTGCACATCGACATTTCTGGCCTTCCATGTCGTCTGAGTAGATATATCTCTTGTGTGCTTTCTAGGTTCTCTAAGTACTGTAGTTACTACCATTTGTAAGATTCTGTTATTCTTCACCTGTCTGGCAACGCACACCAAAGGGAAAGGAAGTGGCAAATGATCCGAATGGTTAAAATACTAACAAAAACAAGACTTGTAAAGAAGAGAAATATCTCAATATGCTCTCTTTTCTGCTATCTTTCTTTTGAAGCCATGAGCTTGGTATTGTTAAGATTCATCTCTAGCTACCCCTTCCAATGCCAACTTGACAGAAAGGCAAAGATGGGCGCAGCTTTGCTTCACGGGGTATCCAATTAATCTAACAGATATCAGGGCCAGGTCGATCATATCTATATGTCTAATCTAAGCGCTTAGCTCTCGCCTAACAACTGTGGAGATCTTTGCACATCATTGGGATTCCGCCTAAAATTCGTTGTTACGATGGGTTCGACGCTATGATTACAGCAAGCACGCATTGCACCTAAATTAAGCAATGAAGCAACGGGCTGAAAGTGAAGGCATCCTTGCATTTTGCAGCCTTGCCTGCTCACCTGAACTAGGCAAGGCCAGCTGTGGACCGTGGGTTTTGGTTGTAGGCAGCACAGCTTGCACTGCCCAGTGTACAGGTGATATATTTCTGTGACTAGAATCATTTTCATGGCATAATTAACTTCCTCTTTGACCGGGGCTTTTTTACAAACACTGTACGGATGCATGAACACAGATGTGTGTGGGGTGTGCAGGTGAAGGAAGTAGGAATAATTTGATGAAAATTGTGGCTGCCTACTTGTTAGGCACCGAACATGGTAGAGATTTGGAGCAATGTGAATGCCAAGCCTTCCTTTTCAGTGTTTTTTCTTGTGGAATTTTGATCGGTGGATTGCGTGGTAATCAAGGCTCGTTCATAGCCTTGATTGAGGTTCTCCTAAACAGCAAGCTGTACTATTGGCTGTGAGGTAAAGGGGTAGACCAAATCTTTGGCCAATTCTGATTATTAAATGGCCCTGAGGTGACTAAACGTATTATTAGTGACTCTTAAGATGCTAGCTTATCGTCGCCGTAAGCTTCCTTATCTGAACAGTCCCTTATCTGCAATTTAGTTACTTTGAGAAATGTGAAAGACTCCCTGTGATGGTGCACAAAGTCATGGTTCCACTGGGATTTTGCTCCTATGATTAGCAGTTATTTATTCATGACATTTCAAATCTGGCTGTTGCATTCAGGATTCCCTTGTGGAAATATGGATTTTACGGTGCAACATGTGTTAAAACACTTTGAGCAGAAAACGAAGACTAATTGTCTTCTTCAGGGTTCAAAAGATTACAGAGTTCCCCCATTGGCCAGTCAAAGAAAGAAAGAGTAGCTGTGATTGGTTAAGCTAGAGGTCAAAGAAATGCCAGTCTATCGGCTTTCACCACCACCGTCTATCTTGTGTGCATCCAAGCTGGAGGTGCGCCTGAGCCCAAAAGAAAGAAACCTAATTAAAGTAGTGAAAAAACATCTTAAACAACTGACAACATGGACATGTGTTTACCATTGTCACAATTTTTTAATCCAAATTTGATTCACAAAACGAGAAAATAAAGGAAATTATGCTGTGAATCACAAGAGATTCGTGATGGAATTTTTTTCAGTTTTATGGCCATCGATGCGTGGATCAAATTTAGACGTCAAGTTCTTCAACAAGGTAGATACATATACAGTTATACAATACATGGTGCTAACTAAAGTTTTCAGATAGTTTTTCAGCAGAGCAGGCCACGATTTCGACGGCATTGCAGACAAGGTGACAAGAAAACCTGCACGTGGATCCAGGAAGAAAAAGAATGGTTCACCGCCCGTATGCAGATGGATCGTCCAGTAAACAACTTTGGCCGTCCTCCCCAAGAATCTTCCAGTAACTCACGCATACACCAAGGTGATCACACGTTTCGTGGAGACCAATCCTGGCCGTCGGAGACGCGCTGCAACTTGCAGCGAATATATCGTACGGATTCCCTTCTTCGGCACATCACAGCGGCACAGCAGCTATAGCTCGCTTCATGGCGCCTTCCCTTCGTCGCCAGCTCGACCTCGCTCCTCTCCTCCCCTATAAATGGCGCTCCCCTCGCCTGCCACTCGAAGCATCGAATTCCCAGGTTAATACACCAGTGCCAAGAGCCCAACATATACATACCATCCAAGCTAGCTAAGCTCCGAGAGAAACAAGAACAGTAGAAGACAATGGGCGGATGCTTCTCATCGTCGTCGGGAGGGTACGAGGAGTCGGCGACCGGGTGCCGGCGGCCGCAGCGGGTGAGGCCGAGCGACCATGATGGGATCTACTACGTGGGCGAGCGGGACGTGGACAACAAGGCCGGCGTCTACATCGCCAACTTCCACCGCTACCAGTCGGAGGTGGTGCCCATGACGCCGGCGCCGTCTTCAGCCGCCGCCTGATCGATCAAGAGCAGGATGGCTACATGCATGGCGATGGTGGGTTGGTTCTTGGTGGCGTTCTTTCGCTTGATTCCTGTGTTTAAGCTGCGCGCGGCATAAACCTGAGGGTGAGCTCCTAATGAATAAGTTACAGTAGTAGTAGTATTAAGATGATGAGGGGTTGTTAATGTTACTGTAGTATATTTCTAGTGCGTGTGTGTGCAGTACGTATACGTATGTAAATTTGTTCAAGATCGGAGAGTGAATATATGTATGGAGACTACAGTATGCTTGGCACTGTGATTCCATCGATCTTCTTGCAATGCTTCCTCAAAAGAAATTAATCACCCGCATCGATCTGGTAATTAATTGGATCGTGAGAGCGAAAGATTCAGATTGTATTTATGCATGGCTATGTTTCTGGCTATTCGGCCTAATAAGTGATGCAGAGCTTTATGATTAAGACATCTGCCCGGCATGCATGCAGATAGACCATTAATTTGACATGCCTGCTAAAGAGGAAAAAAAGCACACACCAATGTTTCTGATCATGAAACTGGTACTTGCAACCAGTGACTAAGTGCTTCAGCTCAGATTTCAAAAGACAAGTTAAGATTTCTGCACCCTGAAATTTTACCATGTGTTTCCTCAGGTTTCTGAAGAAGATTCTCTTCTTATGTGAGCTACGAGTGGCCTTCCTATGGAAAACCTAAATCAAATGAAAATACAGTACTAATTAATTGAAGTGCCAAGGAAAAAAGAAGTCCAAGTCAAGGAAAAATATCTCAGTCGGTCAACTGGATTTCTCAAAACCGGCCAAAAATTTCCAACCCAATTTGTATTTGTTGTGTTTCTACAAGTTTCATCTAAATTTGGTGTGATCTTTGAGAATTTCCCCTGAATTTGACATGCACTACGTAAAATTCTTTTGAATTTAGTGTTCCAGTTCAATTTATTTTGAGCACCCCCATGTGTCTGAATTTGGTGTTATTTGTTACTATTGAAAACCGACTCTTCATCGACAAACATTCTTGAGGGTATTGTGTCCCACCTGATCCCTAGGGGATCGCGCAACGACAGTATGTGAATAATGCCATAATCATGTTCGAACCTAACTCGCCACTATTAAACTCATTATTTGCTTTGAAGCAAGGTGGGGTATAAATGACAATTTTCACAATTGCGAAGTGGTGGCTATGAGGATGGATCACAAGGAGGGAGTGGACTCTCCCATCTCTTATCTTGGACAAACCCCTTTACAATGTGACATGACACCTTGTGCAACCTCTCACATTGAGCGAGTTGTCCGTTCTTCGTCAGAAGACCAAACAGTCCATCCACAACTTCTTCAAAAGGTACTTCCAGGTTTGAAGTTATATCTCTGTAGCTCTCGATTCCATCACCATCCATGCTTTCTAGCAATCTCTACTTCAGGATGAGTTAAATCGGGCTCTCAGTCGGCACCCTCTTCGCACCATAGAGGTTCTCTTTTGCATCATGGAGGAATACATGTGAGGAGAGGATGGTGATAACACGAAGTATCCGACAAAAATCCCTGTTCAAGGTAGCGCACCCAAATGCCGTGAACAAGGAAGCTAGGAGTGAAGGCATTCCTCTAACATGGTCAACAAAATTTTGGCCGGCGGGTCATGTCCATCCAAGATGTCGGGGCCGTGACAAAACCTTACGACTATCCATGAAAAAACGAACGCCCACATGACCCCAACATGGCTTGGTGTGCCACCCACAAAGCCCAGACGACTAGACAAGCAATTGTTAATGTCCCGGAAATCATAGAAGGCATTGAGGCGGTTGATCGCCTCGCCTCGATTAAGGACTAACCACCCAAGTGGCGTGCCCCCAACAAGCAAGGGGCAACACCTTGGTAGTGGTAAACAAACTAGTGCCATAGGCTACCAAGCCGTCTTTCCAATAAGAGGTTCATTTCATGAACGTCATCCTCGGGGGCTCCACCTCGGTTCAAGGATTGAGGAAAATCAAGAAAGAGTACATATGGGAGGTGAACGTCATGGGAGCTTTCACCCCAACTCCACCTTAAAAAATGGGCCAACGTCCCCACCACCTTTAGAGGATGTAAAGGAGGTCTGTTTCCCTCATGAAATGCATTGTCTGTCACCAACATCATGGAAAACCGCCAGCTCTTGAAGATCCACATAGATGGCGGAAGCTCCAACGATATTATATACCTCGATGCATTCAAGAGGCTAATGGATCTGAGAGGCGGATACCAGGATGGCACTGTGGAGTCCTCTTTGTACCCTCTCCCCGGTTTTGTGCCAGGAAAGTCCATCTTCCCACTAGGACAAGTGGAGCTCCTCATGAAATTCAAAAAAGGGGTCAACTATTGCACAAAAAAGGTCGCTTCAACGTGCTAGACCTAGAGTCTTTCTTTAATACCATCATTGGGTGTTCCACCCTCCATCGCTTTTGCGTGATCGTTCACCACAACTATTGGTGCATCAAGATCCTGGCCTGCAAGGGTCCATCACCGTGCGAGGCACTCAAGCTTTCAAGAAGAAGATTATCCTCATTCAGAGGGAGTAGGCAGTCACCTGAAAGATCACGATCCCTATCCCAGTCAAGGAAGCACGCCTTGTAGCACAAGAAGGAGACATCCACACCATACACGTGTTGGGGCATGTGGTACACTACATTAGCACAACATACAATTTTCTAACACGCAACCAAGATCATGCTACTGCATACAGATCACAAGACTAAAGTTTACCACTAGATGCGCGGATACCACTGCGGAAGAAGAGTTGGCGATTGAAAGTGCAATCATGCCCTTAAGCATATTTTGTTGTTGATGACAATATACATATAGGGGACTAACTATGTTTGTTAAGTAACACACAGGAAGTTGGTTAGTTCTCTTGACATCATCGTGTAGGGATCATATGCTGAACCTCGAACGCACTCAAGAATTCTACATAATGACTGAAGATGACGCTAAGTCTTCTTTACTATTACATCTTGAGTCATAGGGATCCCCGCACTATTAAGAGGGGATCATAAGGTTGAGTTCAAGTCTTTCTCAAATCATTAAAACTCCAACATGTAAAATACACTTCCATACATCTATGAAAAATAAATGTAGTTGTGTAGGGTTTTCAAAGCACATCAATTTGAGAACCCATTACACTTGCCGGATTGTCCGGGCCCAGCCCGGACCGTCCGGTCACGGCCCCGGATCGTCCGAATAAGCAGACCCGAGGCTACCCAGGAGCATAATTATTTGGAGCGTCCGGGACACAGGTCGGACCGTCCGGGCGCAGCCCGGACCGTCCGAGCTGGACCTCGGAACGTCTGAACAATTATACACCCGAGACCTCTCTGGTGCGTAATTAATCGGACCGTCCGGGCTCAGCCCGGATCGTCCGAATAATTACGCTCCCGAGAGCCTTCGGTTGCATACTAATTCGGACCGTCCGGATCACGTGCCGGATCGTTCGGTCCCAGCCCGGCCGCCCGGCTGTGTTCCCCGGATCGTCCGAATAATTACGCTCCCGAGAGCCTTCGGTTGCATACTAATTCGGACCGTCCGGATCACGTGCCGGATCGTTCGGTCCCAGCCCGGCCGCCCGGCTGTGTTCCCCGGATCGTCCGGCAACACTAACATGTGTACACATATAAAGCCCGCTCTTCCCTCCCGGACCATCCGGATCTCATGTCGGACCGTTCGGGCTCAGCCCGGACCATCGGACTTAAGTCCCGGACGTCCGGAGCATACATGACATGTCAGAACCCCAACTAGGGTAAGTGCTAGGTTTGTTTGTGCCCTTTGCATCATGCAAAAATTCAAAAGGAAATTCAAATTGGGGAAAAGAAAAGCCCTAAATGAATTAAATAAAAAGGCCAGAAATAAATCTTTTTCCAAAATTCTTTTGAATGTATTGAAAAATCCTAAAAATGAGTGTGATCATTTTAAAAGTGATTTGGGATTAAACCCATGCTCATAGATTTTTCAATAATTCAAAAAGTGGCTTGGAAATTAAATTAAACTCCAATTTGAATTTAAATTCAAATTGTTTGAATTTCAAAAATCACCAAAACTTATGAGTGGCTAGCTATATATGTTATAAGCCCACATAAAAGTTTTCATGATTTTAAAAAATGCTCTGCTATTTTATTTTGGGGCAAAACACACAACAGAAAAGGAAAACAGAAGCAAAAATACAGAGAAAAAGAAAAACAAAAGCTAGCCCACTCCTACAGGCCTCGGGCCCAACTAACCCCCCACGGCCCAGGCCCACCTGGCCTTGTCGTCTTCCCCGCCGCGTCGACAAGCTGCTCGGTGGCGAGCATGCCGACGCCGGCAAGGGCCACGTCCCCCCTGGACCCTCCCCTGGCCTCTAGGCGCGCCACGCAGTCGCCCAGAAGCCGCCCGCACCTTCCCCTCTCTCTCTGGCTCTCTTCCTCGCCTCCCTCGCCGGAATCTCGTAGCCGCCCGAGAGCTCAACCTCGCCGCCGTCGAGCGCCACCGCGGCCAACGACCTCCCCTCCGTGCCCCGTGCTGTCCAGGAGCTCCGCGACGTTGCCCCACACCTCCCTGCAGAAGGAATCGGGCCGAAGCCCTCTGGAGACGACGCCCGCGTCTTCCCCGACTCCGGCAAGGCCGCCGTTCGCCGTTGAGGATTCCGGCACCTACAACCCCTCCGCAGCCACGCCGTCTTCTCCATCACACTCAGGGTGAGCCCCCGCTCATTTCCCCTCTCTCCCAGCTCCTCCCCGTCCACCGTAGCGCTGCGCCGCCGCAAGCCCAGCCACGGCCGCCGCCTGGCTTCGACCCCGGCGTCCCTCCCGTGCTCCCCCGTGGCGCCCGAGACGTCCCCGAGACGCGCACGTCCACGGGCTACATCCTGGTAGCCCTAGCGCTGCTTCTAGCCGCCGGATTCGGCCACCCGTGCGTGCGCCGCCGTGCGCTGAGGTCGCCGCCGGCTAAACGCCGGTGGGCAGTTTAGCCAAGCCTAACCCCACCCCTAATCCAACCCCTGAGCCACTGACAACTGGGCCCAGGGCCCTCTAATTAATCACAGATTAATTTAAACAGGGGATTAACCCCCTGTGTCTTTGACAGGTGGGGCCCCCTAGTCAGTTTGACTGGTCAGGCCCTGCTGACATCGTGCTGACGCAATAAAGGATTTTCCAGAGATTTAAAATATTCCAGAAATTACAGAAAATTGATTAAACTTTGGAAATTCATAACTAATTCATATGAACTCCAAATTGGACAAATAATATATGAAAAATGATCAGCATAAAATTCTCTATCCAAATATGCAACTTTCAACCATGTTTGAGTTGATTTTAAAATGGGACCAGTAGCTTTTGATATTTGGCTTAAATGGAATTAATTCAAATTTAATTCAAATCCAATTCAAATTTTAACCATTTCAATGCAAACATGATCACCTGAACTTCAGAAGCTTATCACACACATGTTCATTTGGATTAAAAAATACAAATACTAGCAAATGCAACTTGGACCAATTTAAATACATTTGGAGTTTGATTTTGAATTAACTTTTCAAATCAACTTCAATTAACATGTGGCAAATTGAACCTAGATCAAACCAATACCATTCACATCATGGACAACATAATCATGTGATTGTGCATTTCAATTCAATGTTGTCCCCCTTTGTTGATGTTTGTGCCGGTAACAGCTTTTCCGAGACGGTGATCACCCCCGAAGAAGAAGACCACCGTTAAGACCCGTGTATCGTCAGCAAGGCAAGCAAACCCCATTGATCATATCTATAAAATCCCAATTCCCTCTCAGTCTCTCTGATGCATGTTTAGGAGATCACTTTGTATCGATTCTACCGCATAGTTGAACCCATATCCGATGCATGACCTATCATCTTGTCACAGTAGTAAGCAAACCACAATCCTAGCTGACATAGGAGTTGTTTGATATCATGAAGCCCCCTGCAACTGTTATAGCTTATTGCATGCTTAGGGTTACATGAGGTTGCTTTTGATGTGAGTCGGGATGATGGTGAACATGGTGTTGATGAAAGTGAAACTGTGTCGGTGAATCCACCCTAATACAAGGTGAACGATGAGAGGCTGTGTAGGAGTACACAGTGGGTTGTCTCGTTGAACACCGCCTTAAGCATCGAGTTCTTGTATGGTAATCCAAGACAAAGAGTACAACCACACATTGGGCTCACTGACCCCTCTCGGCCTAGTACCTTGATCCGTGTCGACGTCCAGGAGTCACATTAGTTCGGGCTTTCCATTTGGCATCTGCATAGAAAAAGAATGAAGGAATGGTTGCATCATCCTAGATATGTGGGTGCACCTGTGAGGCAGGAAAATCATCTGCTAAAGGTGGCGTCTCGGTCACCTACATTGTCTGAGTCCGTTTCGTTGATCCGGCCGGACTCTCGAGCGGTAGCAACTCAGGTAGTCGACTCCTGGAATAGACCGGTTGTGAGCGAAGTGTCGTGGTGAACATCCTCGCTGTCACCTCTTGAACGGTGGCGAGACCTGGCGGTAACCGATGGTCATGTGTGTGTAGTTTACACCCTTGCAAGGTTAACAAAACTATTCGAATAGCCGCGTCCGCGGTTAAGGACTACTTGGAACCTGTACCTGATTATTAGATAACTTGAACTGGATACTTCTAAAATACACCAAGATAAGTGTGAGTGCTATGGCATGCTTTCTCGTGGGGAAGTCGAGGAAGGCACCATAGTGGTGTATTTGGTTGGAGATGTAGTGGACTCATGTACGTTTCTTATCTCAAGTCTGGTACTCGTAGTTCAGGACTAGTCAAGTCAAAGCTGGCACTTCTGCATGATGAAACCCCACCTCCCTTTACCTTGATACTTGAGCATGAGTAGTATAGATCTGATGTAAGTCTTGCTGAGTACGACATTGTACTCACGTTTGCTTATTCTATGTTTTAGATAAGAACCGGACCCCGATGGAGTCACCTTCATGAAGCTCGACGTTGACTAAGTTAGCATAGTCCCAGACAGCAGTCTGGTCCCTCGTGGAAGGGCATGTTTGTTTACAAGGCTTCTCTAAGCCATTTGTTAAACTTGTCTGTACTCAGACCTAATTTGCTTCCGTTGTATGATGTAATGTTGATCACAGACATGTGATCCTTGTGTGCTCTATGTGTATATCAATAAAGAGTACTTTGTAGAGTTATGTGATGATACCTGCTGTTCATACTAGGCATGTGTGCTGCGTGTATGATTATAACATGCATGTCTTAGTATGGGTTTTCGAGACCTTAGTTGTGATCTGGCTGGCGGTCTTTTATACACCAAGTGGCCCTTAGATGTGCGCAGCTTGGGGCATCGCGATGCGATTGCTCGTGACTCTGTCACGTGCACACTTTGTTGTATGATCGAGCCCGCCCTAGACCCCGACTAAGTGATCGGGCTGGAGTAAGTCTATGTAAGAGTTAGGATCCAATCGATAACATGGTTGAGGCGACTTGTCTATGAGTATGGGATTCACCACCCATAAGCATTTAGACTTGTGAGCGGACGATGAGGACCCATCTTAGTTGATCATCCAGCCTGAATGGGATGCCCCTCACGTTCGATGCTTACCGAGAACGTTCTGTGCTTGGCCTTGTCTGCTTAGACAAGTGAGTACGGTTCTCGGCTCTCCATGTGATTGTATCGTGACTGGAATTACATACGCTAACCCCGGGTCCCGACAGACTTGGTATCAGAGCAGGACTGTCTGTAGGCTTATCAAACCCTTGGTCGAAGTCGAGTCTAGCATTCTATAGTTATATAGTTACTTGGGTATAAAGGGAACAACGTAAGGCTTCTTTTTTCTCCTTACCCTCATCGATCTGAGTTCTGGGTCACCCTTATCTTTTCTACGGGATGATAGGACTAGGCTCATCTATGTCTGACTAGAACATCTCGCTGAGTGCTTCCTTGTAGCCGTAGGATTGTTGTGGTCGTCCAGAGTCTTCATGTTTTGAGTTCCTTGAGGAAGTTCTGTCCAATCTCCTCAAGGTTATCTTGTTTTCCATCCCGGTGTAGCCGTTATGCTGCCGGATTTATCCCGTGTTTCTGTGGATCATTGCCTTCGCATTATAATCCTTTCCGCCTTCATCATGTCTTGTTATCCTTGAATCCATCATTCAACCTGTTCTGATTGTTGATTTTTATCGCACAGGATGTCAGGTGGAACTCGTAGTGTTGTTCGTCGGAGTCGAGACCGTGTTCGGAATCAAAATGATGATGAACCTCTACCACCGCCTTCTGCGGCGGAAATCATGATGGAAGTTGAGAAGAATCAACGTGATCAAACATGCCTTCTGGAGCTCATCGAGCAGAATACCGCTCGTCATTGCAATGTGGTTGTGAGCATTCAGGACTTCATCCTCCTCAAGCCACCGGTATTCCGATGTTCTTCTGAGCCCCTTGAAGCTGATGATTGGCTCCGTTCCATCGAGCGTAAGCTTGATACTGCACATGTTGCTCCCGATGATCGAGTTATATTCGCGGCATACTTTCTGGAAGGTGATGCCGCTGAATGGTGGGAGAACTATGTTGCTATGCAGCCAGATGGTCACGTAGTGACTTGGCAGGAGTTCTGTGTTGCCTTTCGAGGGTACCACCTTCTGGATGAGTTGATGGAGCGCAAGAAGGAAGAGTTCTGCAATCTCACTCAAGGAGAGATGTCCATGCATGAGTATGTGAGAGAGTTCAACCGTCTTGCCCGGTATGCCCAAGATGAGATCACCACCGATGCCAGAAAGCAGGCAAGGTTCCGTAAGGGACTTAGCCCCATCCTTCGTCATGATCTCAACCTCATCGAATTTGCCACCTTTGAGGATTTAGTCAACAGATCCTTCAGAGCTGAGCATGGCAATGAAATTTTCGAGGAGTCCCGCAAGCATGCTCTTGAGCTTGCTTCTTCTTCCAGTTCGACCCCTCAGAAACGCCGAATTTGGATTCCAACCCGTGCCATACCTCAAAACCTTCTTCAGAGTCCACCACCAAATATATGCCATCCACCCCAACACATTATTCCACCCCAGAATGATGGTGTGCAGCCAAGTAATCCCACTCCTAACATTTCAGACAGGGTATGGTTTAAGTGTGGTCTTCCAGGCCATTACTATCGTCAATGCCCTCAGGTCTTGATGGCACCACGTCATTCTCGACCCAGGCCTCCAAAGAAATCATCCACCAAAGCCTTTCCAGCAAAGCCTTCATCCACTAGTAGTGGTTGTGTGAACCAAATCTTAGTTGAGGAAACCACTGCTGCTTCTGATGTCATTCTTGGCACACTCCCAGTCAATCATGTCCCCGCCTCCGTTCTTTTCGATCCAGGAGCTTCTCATTCATTCATGTCGGAGAGTTATGCACTTCGTCATGATTTTCCTTTTGAAGAAATGTTTTCTCCAATGATCATTCAAACTCCTGGTTCAAAGTGGCAAACTAATAGAGTAAGCCATGGTAATCAAATTGCAATTGAGGGTTTAGTATTCCTTGCTTCTCTTATAGCCCTCAAGTCTTCGGACATTTATGTCATCCTAGGAATGGATTGGTTATCAAGGCAGAATGCTTTCCTTGATTGTAAAGCCAAATCAGTCAAACTCACCCATCCTTCAGGCCAGACCATTGACTACACATCACCCAGCTCTAGAATCCAGATGCATACTTTGAATGTGCTTCCACTTCCAGACCTTGAAGATATTCTGGTGGTTCGTGACTTCCCGGATGTCTTTCCTGAAGAGCTGCCGGGAATGCCACCCGACAGATGCGTAGAATTCATAGTGGATCTTATACCAGGCAAAACCCCAATTTCGAGACGCCCATATAGAATGACCCCACATGAGTTAGCTGAGCTAAAAACCCAACTTGATGCTTCGTTGGAAAAAGGCTTCATCCGCCCTAGCTCATCGCCATGGGGTTGCCCCGTTCTGTTCGTAACGAAGAAAGATGGAACAGAAAGGATGTGTGTAGACTATCGCCCGCTAAATCTAGCGACGATAAAGAACAAGTACCCACTGCCCAGGATCAATGATCTTTATGATCAACTTGCAGGATCCTCTGTCTTCTCCAAGATGGATTTGAGATTAGGCTATCATCAAATCAAAATCCGAAATGAGGACATTCCCAAAACGGCTTTCACTACTCGTTATGGTCTTTACGAGTATACTGTCATGTCCTTTGGTTTAACCAATGCCCCCGCCACATTCTCACGCTTGATGAATTCGATCTTCATGGAGTACCTAGATAAATTTGTTGTGGTTTATCTCGATGATATTCTCATCTACTCGAAGAACGAAGAAGATCATGCCCAACACTTAAGGTTGATATTGATGAAACTTAGAGAGCACCGCCTGTATGCTAAATTCTCCAAGTGTGAATTTTGGCTACCAGAAGTGACCTACTTAGGCCACGTGATTTCTGCGAAAGGTGTTGCAGTCAATCCCGAGAGAGTTCAGGCCGTCCTTGGCTGGACTCCACCTGAATCGGTTAAGCAAGTTAGAAGTTTTCTTGGCTTAGCAAGCTATTGTTGTCGCTTCGTCGAGAACTTTTCTAAAGTTGCAAAGCCTCTTACTGAACTCCTCAAGAAAGATAAGAAATTCCAATGGACTCCCAAGTGCGAGGAAAGCTTTCAAGAGCTAAAAAGAAGATTGACATCTGCACCCGTACTTGCACCTCCAGACACCAAAAGGGATTTCGAGATCTATTGTGATGCTTCACAGCAAGGGTTAGGATGCATACTTATGCAAGATCGACATGTGGTAGCTTATGCTTCACGCCAGTTGCGGCCACATGAAGAGAACTATCCTACCCATGATCTTGAACTCGCTGCTGTAGTTCATGCCCTGAAGACTTGGCGACATTACCTCCTTGGTAATCGTTGTGAGATCTATTCCGACCACCAAAGCCTCAAATATATTTTCACCCAGCCAGATCTTAATCTCAGGCAAAGATGCTGGATTGAGTTGATAAAAGATTATGACTTAGGAATTTCTTACACCCCAGGCAAGGCCAATGTCATGGCTGATGCACTAAGTCGTAAGTCGTATTGTAACAACCTCATGTTACAACAGTATCAACCACTTCTTCATGAGGAATTTCGAAAGCTCAATCTCGAGATTGTTCCTCGTGGATCTCTTTTCAACTTGGTGGCGAAACCAACCCTTGAGGATCAGATCAGAGTTGCCCAAAGGCGTGCACGAGGTGTTCGCCGGATCAAGGAGAACATTGCTAGCAGAGTTGCTAAATGTTTCTCCACAGATAGTAAAGGAACGGTATTCTTTGAAAATCGCTTGGTAGTACCTAAAAATAGGGATCTAAGGCAACTCATCCTCAAAGAAGCCCATGATACACCCCTTTCCATTCATCCCGGTAGCACAAAAATGTACCGAGATCTACGCCAGAGATTTTGGTGGACCCGGATGAAGAGAGACATTGCTCGATTTGTTGCTGAATGTGATGTTTGTCGTCGCATTAAGGCAGAACACCAAAGACCTGCTGGCACACTTCAACCTTTGCCTATCCCAGAGTGGAAATGGGACAAAGTCGGTATGGACTTCATCACTGGCTTTCCAAAAACCCAGAAAGGAAATGATGCCATCTTCGTGGTCATTGATAGACTTTCCAAAGTTGCTCACTTCCTTCCCGTTCGAGAGTCTATAACTGCTAGTCAGTTGGCGGACCTGTACATCTCTAGAATTGTGTCTCTTCACGGTGTTCCTTTGGTGATCAATTCTGATCGTGGTAGCCTTTTCACCTCTAGATTCTGGGGAAGCTTTCAGAGTGCTATGGGAACTCATCTATCCTTTAGTACAACTTTCCATCCTCAGTCTAGCGGTCAAGTTGAAAGGGTTAATCAAATCTTGGAAGACATGCTCAGAGCTTGTGTTATCTCATTCGGAAAGAATTGGGAGAAATCTCTTCCATTCGCCGAATTTTCTTATAACAATAGTTTTCAATCTAGTCTGAACATGGCTCCTTTTGAACTCCTCTATGGACGACGATGTCGAACACCCCTTAACTGGTCAGAAACCGGTGAAAGACAACTCTTTGGACCGGATTTGATCAAGGAAGCAGAAGAGCAAGTTCGCATTGTTCGTGATCGTTTGAAAGCCGCTCAATCTCGTCAGAAAAGCTACTATGATCGTCATCATAGAAAGGAGAGCTACAATCTGGATGAGAAGGCTTACCTTCGGGTTACTCCTCTGAAGGGAACCCAACGATTCGGTATCAAAGGCAAGTTGGCCCCACGTTACATCGGACCTTTCCGCATTCTAGCTAAACGTGGAGAAGTTGCCTACCAACTTGAACTACCCCCTTACCTTTCCCGAGTACATGATGTATTCCATGTGTCACAACTCAGGCGTTGCTTCAAGGACCCCATCCGCGAAGTCGACCATGAAACGCTTGATCTCCAAGATGACCTTTCTTATCGAGAGTACCCTGTTCGTATTCTTGATTTAGCAGAGCGTGTCACTCGCCGTCAGAAGATCAAGTTCCTTAAAGTTCAATGGTCACATCACTCCGAGAAAGAAGCAACCTGGGAAAGAGCAGACCGCCTCCGTGCCGAGTACCCCACCTTCCTCCCGACGACTTCTGAATCTCGGGACGTGATTCTTTTGAGTGGGGGCGAGTTGTCAGAACCCCAACTAGGGTAAGTGCTAGGTTTGTTTGTGCCCTTTGCATCATGCAAAAATTCAAAAGGAAATTCAAATTGGGGAAAAGAAAAGCCCTAAATGAATTAAATAAAAAGGCCAGAAATAAATCTTTTTCCAAAATTCTTTTGAATGTATTGAAAAATCCTAAAAATGAGTGTGATCATTTTAAAAGTGATTTGGGATTAAACCCATGCTCATAGATTTTTCAATAATTCAAAAAGTGGCTTGGAAATTAAATTAAACTCCAATTTGAATTTAAATTCAAATTGTTTGAATTTCAAAAATCACCAAAACTTATGAGTGGCTAGCTATATATGTTATAAGCCCACATAAAAGTTTTCATGATTTTTAAAAATGCTCTGCTATTTTATTTTGGGGCAAAACACACAACAGAAAAGGAAAACAGAAGCAAAAATACAGAGAAAAAGAAAAACAAAAGCTAGCCCACTCCTACAGGCCTCGGGCCCAACTAACCCCCCACGGCTCAGGCCCACCTGGACTTGTCGTCTTCCCCGCCGCGTCGACAAGCTGCTCGGTGGCGAGCATGCCGACGCCGGCAAGGGCCACGTCCCCCCTGGACCCTCCCCTGGCCTCTAGGCGCGCCACGCAGTCGCCCAGAAGCCGCCCGCACCTTCCCCTCTCTCTGGCTCTCTTCCTCGCCTCCCTCGCCGGAATCTCGTAGCCGCCCGAGAGCTCAACCTCTCCGCCGTCGAGCGCCACCGCGGCCAACGACCTCCCCTCCGTGCCCCGTGCTGTCCAGGAGCTCCGCGACGTTGCCCCACACCTCCCTGCAGAAGGAATCGGGCCGAAGCCCTCTGGAGACGACGCCCGCGTCTTCCCCGACTCCGGCAAGGCCGCCGTTTGCCGTTGAGGATTCCGGCACCTACAACCCCTCCGCAGCCACGCCGTCTTCTCCATCACACTCAGGGTGAGCCCCCGCTCATTTCCCCTCTCTCCCAGCTCCTCCCCGTCCACCGTAGCGCTGCGCCGCCGCAAGCCCAGCCACGGCCGCCGCCTGGCTTCGACCCCGGCGTCCCTCCCGTGCTCCCCCGTGGCGCCCGAGACGTCCCCGAGACGCGCACGTCCACGGGCTACATCCTGGTAGCCCTGGCGCTGCTTCTAGCCGCCGGATTCGGCCACCCGTGCGTGCGCCGCCGTGCGCTGAGGTCGCTGCCGGCTAAACGCCGGTGGGCAGTTTAGCCAAGCCTAACCCCACCCCTAATCCAACCCCTGAGCCACTGACAACTGGGCCCAGGGCCCTCTAATTAATCACAGATTAATTTAAACAGGGGATTAACCCCCTGTGTCTTTGACAGGTGGGCCCCCCTAGTCAGTTTGACTGGTCAGGCCCTGCTGACATCGTGCTGACGCAATAAAGGATTTTCCAGAGATTTAAAATATTCCAGAAATTACAGAAAATTGATTAAACTTTGGAAATTCATAACTAATTCATATGAACTCCAAATTGGACAAATAATATATGAAAAATGATCAGCATAAAATTCTCTATCCAAATATGCAACTTTCAACCATGTTTGAGTTGATTTTAAAATGGGACCAGTAGCTTTTGCTATTTGGCTTAAATGGAATTAATTCAAATTTAATTCAAATCCAATTCAAATTTTAACCATTTCAATGCAAACATGATCACCTGAACTTCAGAAGCTTATCACACACATGTTCATTTGGATTACAAAATACAAATACTAGCAAATGCAACTTGGACCAATTTAAATACATTTGGAGTTTGATTTTGAATTAACTTTTCAAATCAACTTCAATTAACATGTGGCAAATTGAACCTAGATCAAACCAATACCATTCACATCATGGACAACATAATCATGTGATTGTGCATTTCAATTCAATGTTGTCCCCCTTTGTTGATGTTTGTGCCGGTAACAGCTTTTCCAAGACGGTGATCACCCCCGAAGAAGAAGACCACCGTTAAGACCCGTGTATCGTCAGCAAGGCAAGCAAACCCCATTGATCATATCTATAAAATCCCAATTCCCTCTCAGTCTCGCTTATGCATGTTTAGGAGATCACTTTGTATCGATTCTACCGCATAGTTGAACCCATATCCGATGCATGACCTATCATCTTGTCACAGTAGTAAGCAAACCACAATCCTAGCTGACATAGGAGTTGTTTGATATCATGAAGCCCCCTGCAACTGTTATAGCTTATTGCATGCTTAGGGTTACATGAGGTTGCTTTTGATGTGAGTCGGGATGATGGTGAACATGGTGTTGATGAAAGTGAAACTGTGTCGGTGAATCCACCCTAATACAAGGTGAACGATGAGAGGCTGTGTAGGAGTACACAGTGGATTGTCTCGTTGAACACCGCCTTAAGCATCGAGTTCTTGTATGGTAATCCAAGACAAAGAGTACAACCACACATTGGGCTCACTGACCCCTCTCGGCCTAGTACCTTGATCCGTGTCGACGTCCAGGAGTCACATTAGTTCGGGCTTTCCATTTGGCATCTGCATAGAAAAAGAATGAAGGAATGGTTGCATCATCCTAGATATGTGGGTGCACCTGTGAGGCAGGAAAACCATCTGCTAAAGGTGGCGTCTCGGTCACCTACATTGTCTGAGTCCGTTTCGTTGATCCGGCCGGACTCTCGAGCGGTAGCAACTCAGGTAGTCGACTCCTGGAATAGACTGGTTGTGAGCGAAGTGTCGTGGTGAACATCCTCGCTGTCACCTTTTGAACGGTGGCGAGACCTGGCGGTAACCGATGGTCATGTGTGTGTAGTTTACACCCTTGCAAGGTTAACAAAACTATTCGAATAGCCGCGTCCGCGGTTAAGGACTACTTGGAACCTGTACCTGATTATTAGATAACTTGAACTGGATACTTCTAAAATACACCAAGATAAGTGTGAGTGCTATGGCGTGCTTTCTCGTGGGGAAGTCGAGGAAGGCACCATAGTGGTGTATTTGGTTGGAGATGTAGTGGACTCGTGTATGTTTCTTATCTCAAGTCTGGTACTCGTAGTTCAGGACTAGTCAAGTCAAAGCTGGCACTTCTGCATGATGAAACCCCACCTCCCTTTACCTTGATACTTGAGCATGAGTAGTATAGATCTGATGTAAGTCTTGCTGAGTACGACTTTGTACTCACGTTTGCTTATTCTATGTTTTAGATAAGAACCGGACCCCGATGGAGTCACCTTCATGAAGCTCGACGTTGACTAAGTTAGCATTGTCCCAGACAGCAGTCTGGTCCCTCGTGGAAGGGCATGTTTGTTTACAAGGCTTCTCTAAGCCATTTGTTAAACTTGTCTGTACTCAGACCTAATTTGCTTCCGTTGTATGATGTAATGTTGATCACAAACGTGTGATCCTTGTGTGCTCTATGTGTATATCAATAAAGAGTACTTTGTAGAGTTATGTGATGATACCTGCTGTTCATACTAGGCATGTGTGCTGCGTGTATGATTATAACATGCATGTCTTAGTTTGGGTTTTCGAGACCTTAGTTGTGATCTGGCTGGCGGTCTTTTATACACCAAGTGGCCCTTATATGTGCGCAGCTTGGGGCATCGCGATGCGATTGCTCGTGACTCTGTCACGTGCACACTTTGTTGTATGATCGAGCCTGCCCTAGACCCCGACTAAGTGATCGGGCTGGAGTAAGTCTATGTAAGAGTTAGGATCCAATCGATAACATGGTTGAGGCGACTTGTCTATGAGTATGGGATTCACCACCCATAAGCATTTAGAATTGTGAGCGGACGATGAGGACCCATCTCAGTTGATCATCCGGCCTGAATGGGATGCCCCTCACGTTCGATGCTTACCGAGAACGTTCTGTGCTTGGCCTTGTCTTCTTAGACAAGTGGGTACGGTTCTCGACTCTCCATGTGATTGTATCGTGACTGGAATTACATACGCTAACCCCGGGTCCCAACATGACAACACCAAACGGCTAGTTTTCTTGAGCACCTATATGTACCCCCTACCCACTTAGGGTTAGGGTTGAACACTTCATTCATTTCACTCAAGAACACCAAGTGCTCCCTCTCCCCTTTCTCCTACACTAAATCCAAGATCCCGGAGAGATTTGTGAGAGTTCTTGTCGGATCTTTCACGCCGTGTTAGATCCGTCCCTTCCCCATCTTCCGACCAAAGAAAATCGTGATTTGAGCAAGTATTAAGCTTTTCCCCATTGATCTTGTTACTCTTGGAGGTTGGAGACTCCTAGGCGGGTAGGAGTTCTTCGGAGAGGAATCGACCATTGTGATTACCCCGTTGAGTTTTTGAGGGTTTGGTGACCACCTTTAAGGTCAACCGGTAGTGGTTGGGAATCGCCTTCGTGGTGATATCTCAAGGGAAATAGAGTGAGCCTTCGTGGTGTTGGTGTGCCTTCGTGGTTTCACCCACTCTCTCCGAACGGTGAGTAGCTTCCCTCCAAGGAAGTGAACATCGGGATACATCGTTGTCTTCGCGTCATTCGGTTATCCCTACTATTTTCCCTTTAATTACACTACCTTGTTGTTTACCTTGTTGTTTGTATCTCACTTGCTTTATTATATTGTTCTTGTTGTTTACCTTATCTTCTCTAGGTCACCCCTTGAAATTGTTAGGATCATCTTTATCTTCCGCACTATTGCCTAAAATTGAGAAGTAGTGTTAAAATTTGTAATATAACCTATTCACCGCCTCTAGGTCTATCTCGATCCTTTCAGCGATGCATGCCTCTTGTTTTCTCCTCGTGGTTCCCTTAAACGGTACATTTGGGCGTCACTGATGCAACTCCTTCGAGGTATCCACACATACAGAGAGCAATGTAACTTACGGAATTGCTAGATCCAAACAAGCAACTTTGGGTGTGAGGGGTGGCAGCTGGGACCGTTGGTGTCACGAATACTTTTAACCCCAAACCGTGCACCCACTCTCCTTTGTTTTTTGAGGAATCACCGGGGGGAGAGTTCTCCCACATGAATATATTGCACAAAAGTGGCCAAACACCTAGGATTTACCTCCTAGGCTCTGACTGGTCCAATTTATAAGGGAAACCAGATCGAAAACCTTAACAAATTGACCCATTTAAAAGGAAAATTGGGCCAAAAACCGCACGAGTACCATAAGTACAGAAGAAAGAGCAAAAGGTACGCCCGGGACAAGACCCACGTAGCTTGCAAACCGAAGCACCACCACATGAAAGACACAAGTAGAAGTGGGGTGTCGTCGAAGGATCATAATACCATTTCGCTACAAGAGGCCTAACGCACCCCTGGCGTGCGCATCTGAGCCCCACGACGCTACTAAGGAGCATCCATCATCAACGAGTGCAAACAACACGAACGTTGACCGGGGGCTCCGCCACAGGAAACAAGACGATTAACCAGTTGAGGAGGCTCCTTGCGCCATTAGAGAGCAAAGATGAGCCCAGACAACACCAAGAGCACTAAGCTCGCCACAACACAACGATAGTCACGGGAGGTTTTTGAGCTTGCATAGAAAAGGACGATACATGTGGAGAAATGGCCGCCCATCGGTAACAAGACACCGCCGCCTACCTCCACAGAACACCACCAAACACCAACCTCCACCACCTAGCCCAGCAACCAAACAACATAAGGAACGAGAATCACTATTAGGGTCCCCAAGGTGATGCCTCCACGGAGGTTGTGATGTGAGGACATAACACCATCACCCGGTCCGGCAAGCCTGATCTTAGATTTTCATCCGAAGACCGCATAACAAATAACTGTGGATGCTGGAGCTCCACGACGACACCTCCTGCGAGGTAAGTGACGTCCAGGACGCCGCTACCGTCGGCATAGACAAGGCCGATTCGAGGTTTTCACCCAGAGTTTGAGCATATAACCACAACAAGGCGATATCGAGAGTGGTTAACAATGTGACAACAACGACTTCAGGAAGGTTAGCGGCGCCCATGGACGTCGCCATCGCTAGCTCCAGAGGAGCATGTATTTCGCCACAAATTGATAACACACCTTCGAGTGGACCAGTTGAATGACATGAAAGCTCACCAGCACCACCACGAGGGATCATGGCAGCCCCGACACTGCCCATGACCAAAACCACGGCACCGCAACTGAATTCAAGCGAATCCAGGTCACCGAATGGACGCACAACCTAACCGAGAAGTGGTTAGACCGGCTTCCGCACCACCACCTGCGCCATTGACGAGGGGGTGACCCCACGACTCCAACGGATAAGCCTACCTGGTGTCCCTGAAGACAGAAGGCCCATGAAGATATAGCCTCGGCCCGCTAATTGGCACCGACGTAGGAGTCTGCGACTCACAAGGAAGGTGCGAAAACCTGCCGTACGGAGCAAGCTAGGGTTAGGAAAGCTTACCTGTAAACGTAGAGGAACTCCCCGAGACCTAGCCTAGTATATAAGGGCTAGGAGGGGCGACGCCAAAGGGCAACCAATATCATCTGTAACCCTAGCCTTGAGAGCTCCAACCTTGACATCCACTGTAATCGCATCTCCCCCATCAATAATATCGAGCAGGAGCGTGCCTTCCTATTTGCCGACGAGCTATCGTCCAACCTGTTGATACATCCAAAATGCATCACTATTTTTAATAGTAATTCTTTCTTATTCATTGATATATTTCATGATATGATGCTATTCTTATGTTGTTTTGGCTTATTTTACACAGTTTCCAACTTTCCGGTGCCGAAGCAGCAGACGCAGGATTCAACGGTAAAAAGTGGACGCTGAGTTGATGAAGAAGAACACCTGCAAATTACCTGAAAATCGACGGAGGCTGTTTTCCAGAAGGATCACGAAGACACGCAAAAGAGAAACCAGAGGGGGGCCACAGGGTGCCCAGGCGGCCACCTGGCGCGGCCCCACGCCTGGCCGCGTCGGGAGGGCGCCTGGACCCCCGGGGCCACTCCCGGCTCCCCCCTATGGTCTATATACCCCTCGTCGTCCAAAAACCCTAAAAAGAGCAGAGTTTCCGGAGTTCCGCCGCCGCTCCGTGGCGGAAACCTAAAGAGAAGAAAAGCCATCTCTGGCGGGCAGATTCCTCCGGGGAGATCACCTCCCGGAAGGGGAGATCGTCGCCATCGTCATCACCATCGTCATGGGCATCATCGAGATCATCATCAACATCATCCCCATCATCAGCACCATCTCCATCTTCATCCAATCTTGTCTTACAATTGCAACTCGGGTTGTAATCCGTACTATCTATCCTCTCTACTCTATCGGTGTTGATTACTACTTTGTGGTGAATGCTGTTGAGTTTTGTTGGAGAAATATTATTGTGTTCATATTGTTTATCATCTATTTATCCCCACTGATCATGATCTTTTTATGTCTTGTGAGTAGTTACTTTAGTTCTTGAGGACATGGGAGCAGTCTAGTTGCTAGTAGTCATATGATGTTGAAGTAATATGTGTTGGTTGATATTTAAGTTTTGTTGTTATTTTCCTAGTGGTGTTGTGTGATTCTAACACTCAACACTTCGCCTTATCAAGGACCTAGGGGAATGCATTGTGTATAAAGAATGCTTACGGTGGGTTGCCGGAGTGACAGAAGCCTAAACCCCAGTTTGCACGCTTTTGCACAAGGGAACAATGGATCACCGATCGTATTGCTATGGTTAGGCTTTTGCCTTAATTACTATCTTGTATTTGCGGATGCTTGCAAGGTGTTTAATCATAAGAGTGCATTCATCTTAGACTAGAGGATGCACTAGCATAGATCCACCCACCAAACACTTATCAACACAGTACATAGTACCGATACGGAATATGCCGAAAGCACATGACTACCTCTCCCGTGTGACTTGAAGAACACTTTAGCTTTTATAAGTTCAAGTTACTAAGCCTCTCCTTTGCTAAGAAAGGATTGGGCTACTCTTTACTATCCAATACCTTTTACTTTGCTCGTCTTTACTTTCCTGTCGCTTATACCAAGAAAACCCCTAAAAAGTTATCTTTCAGTGCTTGCAGTTATCTCCTTACCAAAGTCACTTGCTACTACCTTCTGCTCCTCGTTGGGTTCGACACTCTTACTTATCGAAAACACTGCAATAGATCCCTCTACGTTGAGGGTCATCAAGCTACGTTTTCTGGCGCCATTGCCGGGGAGTGTAGCGCTATTAGTAAGTGAAGCTGGTAAGGAAGTTTTTATATTTCTGTTTTAGTTTGTCGTTGCTATTTTTGTCCTTATGAACACCCCTACTCTTGGATCGTTGTTCTTGGGGAGCCGCCCCACAACTAAGGTGGTTACTCCTGACCATACTGAAATTGTGCCTTATAAGATACCATCTGGTATTATCGATTATGTCCTAGCTAATCGCTATGCAGGAGACAGACATCCAGGTGAACACTTGCTATATTTATCACAACTATGTTCATTATTCAAGCTTGCAGGTGTGTCACTGGAGTTCGTTATGAAGAAATTATTCTCCGTATCGCTTACAGACAAAGCTTCAGATTGGTATAAGCTCCTCGATAACTCACATTCTCTTAATTGGGAAGAGCTTATGTTTCTCTTTTATACAAAGTTTTACCCTCTTCATGAAGTTTATCGAGTAGGAATTACATCTATAACTTTAGGTCTCGCGACGGAGAGAGCATCGCTCAAGCTTGGGGGAGACTTAAATCCCTAATGTTCAAATGTCCTATCCATAAGCTCCCCAAAGATATTATACTTACAAATTTTTATGCCATGCTTTCTCGTCAGGACAAGGAAAGGCTGGATGCCTCCTCTAGTGGGGTATTTCAGACAAAGAGCGTTGAAGAAAGATGGGATCTCATCGAAAGGATCCAGAAGAATACTGAAGATTGGGAAATTGATAAAGGTATTGAACCTGCTATAAATTATGAGCATGATTATATTGAGAGCTATGTAAAAACTAATTATTTCAATACCTTTTGCTCTAAGATTGGTCTGGATTCCCATCTAATGATTGAATTTTGTAAGAACTTTGCCTCTCATGTTGATTCTTCTAAGATGAAGAAGGATCAGTACCATAAGCCTTTCAAAGAAGTGCCTATTGATATTCATGTTGCTGATCCTATTTTTCCCGCAGTTATATATGAACAGCCCCCTTTTCCTTCAAGAATAAGGGAGCACTCTTTTGTGACAGGCATCATAAATAAAAGTGAGAGAAGAACATGCGAACCTGAGGACCAGATCAGAGTCGATCCTCAAGTTGCTATGGTTAAAGATTTATTTACTGATGATGTTTCAGATTCTATTATAAATTTTTGTGTTGTTTCAACTAATATTGTCACAGCCAAGAATAGAAGCCCAATTTCAGTTACACCAGTTGTATCTATTAAAATAGGAGATCACAATTATTACGGGCTATGCGATCTGGGATCGAGCGCTAGCGTGATTCCTTATTCGCTTTATCAAGAGATCATGACTGAGATTTCACCCTGTGAACTCGAAGAGATCGATGTTACTATTCATCTTGCAAACAAAGATATTATCTCTCCTATTGGGATTGTGAGAGATGTTGAAGTCCTATGTGGAAAGGTAAAGTACCCTACCGACTTTCTCGTACTTGGTTCAGTGCAAGATAGTTTTTGTCCTATTATTTTTGGTAGACCTTTTCTCAGAACTTGTGGAGCTATTATAGATTGCAAGAAAGGTAAAGTTTCTGTTGAATTCAATGGTGAGCCATATGAATTTAACTTTTCTAAGATTTCCAAGCAGCCTCGTGGTACTGAATTACCTAGTAATGATAAAATTATTGAAAGTATTGCTTCTATTGCTATTCCCCCTAATGATCCTTTGCAGGAATACATGGAGGACCACGAGAATGATACTCATATGCAGGAAAGAAATGAAATTGACGAAATCTTCTTGAGACAACCTGCCATCCTGAAGCACAACCTTCCGGTTGAACCTTTAGGAATTTTATCCAAACCAAAAGAAGACCCGGTGTTTGATCTCAAACCTCTTCCCGATACGCTCAAGTATGCTTATTTAGATGAAAAGAAAGTTTATCCTGTTATTATCAACTCTAACCTTTCAGGATATGAAGAAGAGCGATTATTGGAAGTACTTCATAAACACCGTGGTGCAATTGGCTATACCCTTGATGACCTTAATGGGATTAGTCCATCTATCTGTCAACATACTATCAACCTCGAGCCCGATGCTAAACCTGTGGTTGACCATCAACGACGGTTGAACCCAAAGATGATGGATGTTGTGAGGACTGAAATCCTCAAGCTTCTAGCTGCAGGTATTATCTACCCTATAGCCGATAGTAAGTGGGTAAGTCCAGTTCATTGTGTTCCTAAGAAAGGAGGGACAACTGTAGTCCCTAATGATAAGAATGAACTAATACCTCAGAGAATTATTATTGGATATAGAATGTGTATTGATTACAGGAAGTTGAACAAGGCAACCAGGAAGGACCACTACCCGCTGCCCTTTATTGATCAGATTCTTGAGAGGCTGTCGGAAAACACCCACTTTTGCTATCTTGACGGGTACTCTGGCTTCTCTCAAATTCATGTTAACACTGCCGATCAAGAGAAGACCACTTTCACTTGTCCTTATGGTACTTATGCTTATAGGCGTATGCCTTTTGGTTTATGCAATGCCCCTGCTACTTTTCAGAGATGTATGTCTGCAATATTTCATGGTTTCTGTGAGGAGATTGTGGAAGTCTTCATGGACGATTTCTCCGTCTATGGAACTTCCTTTGACCACTGTCTCCACAATCTTAATAAAGTTTTGCAGAGATGCGAGGATACAAATTCAGTTCTAAACTGGGAAAAGTGCCACTTCATAGTTAACGAAGGGATCGTGCTTGGCCACAAGATTTCCAAGAGGGGAATTGAAGTGGACAAGGCGAAGATTGAAGCTATCGAAAGGATGCCCTATCCAAGGGACATTAAAGGTATTCGTAGTTTTCTCGGTCATGCTGGTTTCTATAGAAGATTTATTAAAGACTTTTTTTAAGACCTCGAGACCCCTCACTAATCTTCTCCAGAAGGATGTTCCTTTTGTATTTGATGAGGATTGTAAGGAGGCTTTCGAAGTTCTTAAGAAAGCTTTAATAACCGCTCCTATAGTACAACCGCCTGACTGGAATTTGCCCTTTGAAATTATGTGTGATGCTAGTGATTTTGCTGTTGGAGCTGTTTTAGGACAAAGGGTTGACAAAAAGTTGAATGTTATTTATTATGCCAGTAAGACCCTTGGTAGTGCTCAAAATAATTATTCTACTACTGAGAAGGAATTCTTAGAAGTAGTGTTTGCTTGTGATAAGTTTAGACAGTATATTGTTGATTCTAAAGTTATTATTCATACTGACCATGCTGCCATTAAGTATCTTATGACGAAGAAGGATGCCAAACCAAGGCTCATCATATGGGTACTCCTTCTTCAAGAATTTGATTTGCAGATTGTTGATAGAAAAGGAGCAGACAACCCTGTAGCGGACAATCTTTCAAGGATGGAAGATATACCGCATGAGCCCATCCCAGTCAACGACAGTTTTCCAGACGAACAACTTGCCGTTGTTAAAGTACAATCTCTTTCCGATCCTTGGTTTGCAGATTATGCTAATTTTATCTTTGCAAAGTATTTTCCTCCAGGTTTAACATTAGCAAAGGAAGAAGTTCTTCCATGATTTTAGGCATTACTTTTGGGATGACCCACATCTTTTCAAAGAAGGTCCAGACGGGATCGTGAGAAGATGCATACCGGAACACGAGAAGAAGGATATTCTCAAGCAATGTCACGATAGTCCCTACGGAGGACATTACGCCGGTGAGAGGACCGCACATAAGGTTCTCCAATCAGGTTTTTATTGGCCTACTCTCTTTAACGATGCTATAAATTATGTTTTAGCCTGTGATAAATGTCAGAGAGTTGGTAATATTACTAGGAGGAATGAGATGCCTATGAATTACTCACTAGTGATTGAGCCTTTTGATTGCTGGGGTTTTGATTTTATGGGTCCTTTTCCTTCTTCACACAAGTACACTCACATTTTAGTTGCTGTTGATTATGTGACCAAGTGGGTTGAAGCAATCCCCACTGAGAGTGCTGATCATAAAACATCTTTGAAAATGCTCAAAGATGTAATTTTCCCTAGGTTTGGTGTACCTAGGTATCTCATGACTGATGGAGGATCACACTTCACGCATGGAGCTTTTAGAAAAGCTTTAGCCAAGTACGATGTCAATCATAGAATTACTTCACCGTACCATCCTCAAACTAGTGGGCAAGTTGAGCTCACCAATAGAGAGATCAAGTTGATCTTGCAAAAGACAGTTAACAGAAATAGGAAGGACTGGTCAAATATGTTAGAAGATGCTTTGTGGGCGTATAGAACTGCTTACAAAAACCCCATGGGCATGTCTCCCTATAAAATGGTCTATGGCAAGGCTTGCCATCTGCCATTAGAATTAGAACACAAAGCTTTCTGGGCTGTTAGAGAGCTTAATGCTGACCCAAAGTTAGCTGGTGAAAAGCGTCTCATGAACTTGACTTCTCTAGATGAGTGGAGAAGTGAAGCTTACGAGAGCGCTAAAATGTTCAAGGAAAAGGTAAAGAAGTGGCATGACAAGAGGATTCTGAAATGTGAATTCAATGTTGGTGATAAAGTTTTATTGTTTAGATCCCGTTTCAGGTTTTCTCCAGGTAAACTACTTTCCAGGTGAGAAGGTCCATTCCATATCGAAGAAGTCTATCGGTCTGGTGCAATTAAGATTAACAATTTTGAAGGCACCAAACCTCAAGTTGTGAATGGGCAAAGACTCAAGCATTACATGGCGGGAGATCCCGTCAATGTTGATGTAAATATAATACGCACAACAACTCATGAAGAACATGTTGCATCCCTGTTTCAGACACCGACAGAAGAAGAATAAAGAAAAGGTATGTATTACGGTAAGGAAACATCGCGAACCGCCATAAAAGTTCCATATTATGAGTTTTTACAAAATTAGGAAAATTCGAGGCCTAAGCGGAGCCGGAGAGGAGCTCCAGGGGGCCCAGGCGCCCCCCTGGCGCGCCCTACCTCCTGGCCTCGCCGGGAGGCCGCCTGGGCACCCAGGAGTCCGTCTCCGACTCCACTTTGGCTCGTTACCTTCCTTTTGTTGCAGAAATTTTTGCTATATATTCACCCGGATCGTTCCGGCAGCGTATCTCGCGATTTCGTGTGTTTTCTCTTCAATCTGTTTCTGCCAGGAAATCTTTTAGCTAGACCTAGGTGCCATGGCTTCCCCAAGTTCCCCCAAGGACAAGTTCGTCGTCAACGTCATCAACCCTTACCTCGCTGAGGTGAACAAGCACCCCCAGGTCCTTCGTGTGGAAGACGGTGTTCTCCACAAGGAAGATCTGAAGGGACCAGTCATGGAGGGGAGCACCGAGGAGCGCCTGAAGGAGATGGAACATGAGGTCTTCAAATTCAAGAAGATGGTGGAGCGTGGTGTTGAAGCCAACTTCGACATCAGTAACGAGATCGAGGCTTCCCATAAGAAAGAGATGAAGGAGATGTGGTCATGTTTGTCCGCACTAGAAGAAAATTTTTATCAGCTCCAAGCACAAATCTATGATCTGCACAACCAGAACTGTGAGTATGAACTAAAGTTTCTGCGCATGGGTTTAGGTGTTGAGTGCAGGATCCTGGAGACGGGAATGTCCTTCGAGACTGGAGAGGAGCTACCATGGAAGCGCTTCGCCAAGGAGTACCTGATTGAGAAGAACAAGAATGAGGAGTAAATCTCCTCGGGTAATGGCATTCCCTCAGCTTGTTCCGAGCTTGGGGGAGTGCCCGATATCTTTATCTTTATCTTAGTCTTTTAGAGTCAAGTAGAGTCGTATCATGTCTAGGGAGTTTATTATATGAAATAGGTGTTTGCATTGAGGTCTATCACTCCGTCTGTGGAGAGATTGTATCCGTGAGTGTGGAGTCATCTATATTGGAATATTACTGAGAAGTCTATTGGTTCCTTCGCTGCACTCGGTATTCTCTTCACGCAATCGGCATCATATGACGATTCTTATGGGGAGTATTGACCTTATATCAGGTATGGCTTTGAAAACTTTATTTAAATTTTGGCAAACATAGCTTTGTTCTTGACAACATGCATGTTTTCTCAAGTAGCAACATAGCCAAAACCTTTATGTTATTATGCTTGAAGTGTTATGTTGACAAGGAAGACAACTTGATGTGTTATGCTTACCTTAATGTTTATGCCTTATATGTTTTGCATCTAAATTAGCATCAACTGTCTGTTCTCTCAAAGCCTTTGCTAGCCAAACTCTTTGCCAAGTAGATTTCTGCTTGTGCATCCATACCCTGAAACCATTACCTTCCATTTGAGTCCACCTTACCTTCCTATTCGTGGTATTCCCCTACCACTCTTATAAGTATAGAATTTATGTGTTATCCTTAAATGTTCAAAATCTTCTGTTTTGTGCCTCTTGTTTAGCTCATGAGGAAGTAGTAGGTAATTCATGATCTTCTTAAGTTGGACAAGTTTTACCCCGGGATTGCATGTAATCTGCAAACCCATAATACAAGGAGGAACTGGCATGGGTGCGCCCAGCTCGAAAGATAATATAACAAACAAACCCTCCTTCACGCTTGGTCTATGAGAAATCAGAAACTTTGGCAGTGATAAACAAAGGAGATTAAGGGGATGTGATCGTCCTCACTTGGGAGCCGTTCCTCGAAATTTGTCCATCTTGAGAAGTAATTGAGTTATCTATTAGAATTCGTTGACAAACTATGCACCGCCCCCAAAATCTATTTTTATTCTGTTTGATTTAAGGATAGCACATGAGTTTTCCCTGCTTGCCCTTAACAAGGCTTTTCTTCCACTTTCATGTTGAGTCAGTTTTCCCACTCCCTTCTTTTCCCTAAGAGAACAGACATTTGATGTTGATAAGGATTCATCCATATAGAGCTGCATTAAGTTTTGCCATGCCATATCCTTGTTGACATTATCTTTTGATAAGTAAGTTGTTTGCGAAAGCTTTTGCCTAGCGAGCATCTTCCTTTGTGTTAGCATTTGCACTTCATGACTACTAACATGTCATTTCAAAAGCTTCAAATTGTTTGTAGTTGTCCTTTGACCAAGGTTATGTTTGCCATAATTTGATGAGTTTCCTGAGCCCTGCTTTTGATTATAATTGTTATTACTTTCTCATGAGGGCCTTATGAGTTGAGGTTGCTGTTGAGGATGCTTGAGTATGATGAAGGAACCTTGATGCTTCTTGTCCGTATTCTATTTATCGACACTTCACTCTCTAAAACTTGTGGACAGGTTTACCGATCTCAGTATTCGCTTGGGGACAAGCGAGGTCTAAGCTTGGGGGAGTTGATACATCCAAAATGCATCACTATTTTATATAGTAATTCTTTCTTATTCATTGATATATTTCATGATATGATGCTATTCTTATGTTGTTTTGGCTTATTTTACACAGTTTGCAACTTTCCGGTGCCGAAGCAGCAGACGCAGGATTCAGCGGTAAAAAGTGGACGCTGAGTTGCTGAAGAAGAACACCTCCAAATTACCTGAAAATCGACGGAGGCTGTTTTCCAGAAGGATCACAAAGACACGCAAAAGAGCAACGAGAGGGGGGCCACAGGGTGCCCAGGCGGCCACCTGGCGCGACCCCACCCCTGGCCGCGCCGGGAGGGCGCCTGGATCCTCGGGTCCACTCCCGGCTCCCCCCTCTGGTCTATATACCCCTCGTCGTCCAAAAACCCTAAAAAGAGCAGAGTTTCCGGAGTTCCGCCGCCGCTCCGTGGCGGAAACCTACAGAGAAGAAAAGCCATCTCTGGCGGGCAGATTCCGCCGGGGAGATCACCTCCCGGAAGGGGAGATCGTCGCCATCGTCATCACCATCGTCACAGGCATCATCGAGATCATCATCAACATCATCCCCATCATCAGCACCATCTCCATATTCATCCAATCTTGTCTCACAATTGCAACTCGTGTTGTAATCCGTACTATCTATCCTCTCTACTCTATCGGGGTGGATTACTACTTTGTGGTGAATGCTATTGAGTTTTGTTGGATAAATATTATTGTGTTCAGATTGTTTATCATCTATTTATCCCCACTGATCATGATCTTTTTTATGTCTTGTGAGTAGTTACTTTAGTTCTTGAGGAAATGGGTGCATTCTAGTTGCTAGTAGTCATATGATGTTGAATTAATATGTGTTGGTTGATATTTAAGTTGTGTTGTTATTTTCCTAGTGGTGTTGTGTGAGTCGAACACTCAACACTTCGCCTTATCAAGGACCTAGGGGAATGCATTGTGTATAAAGAATGCTTACGGTGGGTTGCCGGAGTGACAGAAACCTAAACCCCAGTTTGCACGCTTTTGCACAAGGGAACAATGGATCACCGATCGTATTGCTATGGTTAGGCTTTTGCCTTAATTACTATCTTGTATTTGCGGATGCTTGCAAGGTGTTTAATCATAAGAGTGCATTCATCTTAGTCTAGAGGATGCACTAGCATAGATCCAGCCACCAAACACTTATCAACACAGTACATAGTACCGATACGGAATATGGCGAAAGCACATGACAACCTCTCCCGTGTGTCCTCAAGAACACTTTAGCTTTTATAAGTTCAAGTTGCTAAGGCTCTCCTTTGCTAAGAAAGGATTGGGCTACTCTTTACTATCCAGTACCTTTTACTTTTCTCGTCTTTACTTTCCTGTCGCTTATACCAAGAAAGCCCCTAAAAAGTTATCTTTCAGTTCTTGCAGTTATCTCCTTACCAAAGTCACTTGCTACTACCTTCTGCTCCTCGTTGGGTTCGACACTCTTACTTATCGAAAACACTGCAATAGATCCCTCTACGTTGAGGGTCATCACCTGTGCCTCTCATGACTAACCCAGGGTCCCTGACCATGGGATTTGCCGGGGTTGATCCCCGTCAATTGGCGCCGTCTGTGGGAACTACACAGGTTGGGATCACGATCTCGGCGGTCCCGTCTTCAGCAAGCTACAACTCAAGGGCAAGAACCAGATCTATCCCACTCGAAGGATTCAAGATCACGGCGAACATCTCTGCCACCCCATCAAGACCGCTCGGGCTACAGCTGTGCCAGGACCGATACTACAGTAACGGCCAAGTGCAGCATCAGCGCCGAAGGAATCGACGGCCCAGAAGAACGGCGAGGGGCCTCTACAAAGGAATTCCCCTCGACGAACCGCGACGCGCAGCGGAGGACTCGCAAATCTTTCTACAACCCACCGCCGCCCGGGCACCCGCCGCACATCAAGACGATGACTACGAGATCGAAACCAGCGATCAGCAGAACCATCGCCAAGGAAGAAGGAATCGACGACCCAAAAGGCGCGCATGGGGGATCTACGGCAAGGCTCCAATGAACGAGCCACGTCACGCAGCCGCGCAACCGACGACCGCTCTACGACACGCCATCGCACGAACACCTGTCGCCAGTCAGGACAGTGACTCTGAGACACCGGTGGGCGAGTACTATGACCCAGATCGAAGGCCAGATGAATTCGGCAACCTCATCAAGAACCAAGACATGAGTCGAGGAATCGAAACCGACCCTCGCTTCCACGAACACCCGGAGGACCACGAGAAAATCTTTATAATCTGAAGAAGGAAGAGGCACGTCGGATCTAGCAAACTCACGGCTAGAGAGCAGCTAGCAGGACCCTGCATGATCCACAGCTTCAAGGATGACTGGGGACGTGTCAGGTCAGGCCACACTTTGAGAGACTGCCGCCTGTTCAACGAGCTAGCCGACGACCTCAAGAAGGAGAAGCAGAAAGAAGACAGGCGCAACCGGCGACCCGAACAATCGCTGCCCTCAAGCCCGGAAGGACGTGACAGCCCGCTGCAAGGACAGGTGCTCATGATCCAAGAGGGAAGGGTGCCACAAGCACAACGCGGCGCCTACAGCCTGCAAGCTAGAGCAGCCGAGAGCATAAACATAGTCGAAGTCTACCAGCTACATGATACGGAGACCAGCATCACGTTCCCACAGGACGACCATCCACCCGCAGTCCCATGACCGGGGCACGCGCCCCTGGTGCTCGATGCACAAATCGGAGGGTACGACACAGATAGGGTCTTCATGGACGGAGGCAGCAACATGAATATCGTCTTCGCCAGCACCCTGCAAAAGATGCTGATCCCATGATCAGTATGGAGAAAGTCGAGCACCGAGTTACACGGGGTAGTCCCAGGAGAAGCAGCCACATCCCTCGGAGTCATCGAACTCGAAGTTGTCTTCGGTAACCGACGCAACTTCGCAAAACACGTCCTCGAGTTCGAGGTACTCGACTGGCAATCGCAGTACCACGCCATATTGGGATGGCCAGCATTCGCGCAGTTCATGGCGGTCCCACACTACGCCTACCTCAAGCTCAAGATGCCAGGATCAACAGGAGTCCTCACGATCAACGGAAGCTTCATCAAATCAGATCAATGTGACCGTGACTTTCACAAAATCTCCGACACATTCGGAGCCGAGCAAGAACTCCGAGAAATAGCCATAGTGACGGACAAGAGTACCTTCCCATTGGTGAGCCGAAGAGAATCTAAGGAGTACGGACGCGACTTCAGCATCGACAGCGACACAGTCACTCACCAAGTGCACCCGACGGACCCGGACAAAACAGTCCGCCTGTACGCCCACCTACCAGAGGAGCAGGCGACGGCCCTCGTCGCTTTCCTTCGAGATGAGTGGGAAATATTTGCCTGGTGCCCGGCCGACATGCCTGGAGTACCACGCGAATTCGCGGAGCACGTCCTACGCATCAAACAAAACACGAAGCCGGTGAAGCAAGCTCTGAGACGATTCTCGGAGCCCAAGCGCAGAGCAATCGGAGAGGAAGTCAACTGGTTACTCGACGCCCAGTTCAACCGAGAAACAAAGAAAGCCACCTGGATAGCCAACCCAGTGCTGGTGCCCAAGAAAGACACGACCGCGCTGCGCATGTGTGTCGACTACGGACCAGTCAACAAGCATTGCCCGAAGGACCACTTCCCCTGCCTAGAATCGATCAGATAATCGACTCGACAGCAGGGTGCGATATACTTTCCTTTCTTGACGCTTACTCAGGATACAACCAGATCAGGATGAAGGAAGAAGACGAAGAGCACACATCGTTCATCACCCCCTATGGCGTATTCTGCTACAGGACCATGCCCTTCGGGCTCAAAAACGCAGGCGCCACATACCAGCGAATGATGCAGGCCTGCCTGAAGGAGCAAATCGGAAGAAACGTGCAAGTCTATGTGGACTACATCATCATGAAGACCTACAAAGCAGCCACACTACTCGACGACCTGCGCGAAACCTTCGCAGCATGCAACAAATACAGAATCAAACTCAACCCAAAGAAGTGCGCATTCGGCGTACCGGCAGGGAAGCTGCTCGGCTATATGGTCTCTGCCCGAGGAATCGAGGCAAACCCTGAGAAAGTCCAAGCCATCACCCGAATGCAAGAACCAACCGACGTCAAAGGAGTACAACAGCTCACTGGAAAACTCGCAGCCCTAAGCCGCTTCATCAGCAGGCTGGGAGAACGCACGCTGCCTTTCTATCAGCTGCTCAGGAAAGGAGAGAAATTCAAATGGACGGAGGAAGCCCGCAAAGCATTCGCGGACCTGAAAATACACTCTCGACCCCACCAATCCTGGCGGTACCCAAGGAACGAGAGAAGCTATACCTCTACGTGGCAGCACGTAATAGTGTAGTAAGCACAACGCTCATTGTCGAACGCACAGAAGAAGGCAAGGTCCAGAGCATCCATAGACCAATCTACTACCTCAGCATGCTCCTGACCAAATCCCAGCAGCGGTACCCGCATTATCAGAAGCTACTATTAGCCATCATCATGACCTCAAGAAAGGTGTCCCACTACTTCGACGAGCACCCTATCACAATCGTGAGCAGCGCACCACTCGCCGACATACTCAATAACCCTGGAGCGACTGGACGAGTCGCCGAGTGGAACATTGAGCTCAGCCCACGGGACCTGCAGTTCAAGCACCCAACAGCCATCAAAGCCGAAGTACTCCCAGATTTCCTGGTCGAGTGGACGGAGGTTCAGACACCAGGCCCCCCCAGACCTATCAAGTTCATGGTCAATGTTCTTCGATGGGTCCAAGAGACAACAAGGAGCTGGGACAGGAGTTGTGCTCATCTCCCCTAAAGGAACAAAGCTAAAATATGTCCTCCAGATCAACTTCAGTCACACCTCCAACAACGAAGCAGAATACGAGGCACTCCTCCATGGCATGCGCATGGCCAAAATATGCGGAGCCACTCGCCTCATAATCTACGAGGACTCCAATCTCGTCGTCCAGCAGACGATGATAAACTGCGACGCAATAGCCGACAACATGGCGGCCTACCAGAAGCTCTACAACGCACTCAAAGGAAGTTTCGACGGGTGCGAGCTCCACTACATCACCAGGGACAACAACACAGAAGCTGACGAACTCACTTTTTCTCGACACAGGACCCGAGGACCAATACCACCCGGCGTTTTTCTCGAAAGCATCAGCCAGAGATCCATCAAGGTACATGCAGCAGCACCTAAAGCAGTCGTGGACGGCGAGGACGCAACAGACCTGGCGCAGGTGGCAGCAGCAACCCCATCAGAAGGCACAAGCACCAGCACACCCGACATCACAGCTCCGACAGAGCTCGAAGGACCTGTCTGGGCAAAACCGTTCCTCCGATTCCTAATCGAAGGTATGCTACCGCAAGACGTGGACGAAGCATGACGCATCAGCCGACGATCCAAGGCATTCACGGTGATCAACAAACAACTATACAAGCGCAGCATCATCGAGATACTCCAAAGGTGCATCGACGAAGAGGACGGCAAAGCCTTACTGCTTGAAATCCACGAAGGCACCTGCGGGCACCATGCGAGCAGTCGAGTACTCGTGTCCAAAGCATTCCGAGCCGGGTTCTATTGGCCCACAGCCATGAAAAACGTAGAGGAAATTGTGCGACGTTGTGTTGCCTGCCAGAAATTCGCCAAAAGGCCACACGCTCCCGCCTCAGAACTCAAGACCATACCACTATCCTGGCCGTTCTCCACCTGGGGACTCGACATGGTGGGTCCACTCAAGAAATCATCAAAGGGCGGTAGGACACACCTGCTCGTCGCAGTCGACAAGTTCACTAAATGGATCGAAGCAGTACCCATCACAAGCTCCACAGCCCTCACGGCTATCAACTTCATCAAATCGATCATCTTCAGGTTCGGCGTGCCACACAACATCGTCACGGACAATGGCACGAACTTCACAGCCGCAGAATTCCAGAACTTTTGCGAAGAACTAGGCATCAAAATAAATTATGCATCAGTCGCGCACCCGCAGTCCAACGGCCAAGTAGAAAAAGCAAACGGCCTTGTATGCGGGGGAATCAAGAAGCGGCTCCTCGCACCACTCGAGCAAGCCACCGACAACTGGGTAGAATAACTCCCCGCGGTACTATGGAGCCTACGAACTACACCAAACACCGCGACTTAGTACACACCCTTATTCATGGTGTACGGGGCAGAGGCAGTCCTACCACATGACCTCAAGTTCGGAGCACCTCGGGTCACCGGATACGAAGAAGAAGAAGCAGAATAAGCACTAAAAGATGAAAAAGATACGGATGACGAAGCAAGAGATACATCCCTGGCAAAATCAGAGGGGTACCAGGACAAGCTACGCACCTACCAAAGCAGTCGCTTGCGCACTAGAACCTTCAACAAAGGTGACCTAGTCCTACGGCTGATACAAGAGAAGGTCCATAAATGTGCCCCCCACTGGGAAGGACCATTCATAGTCTCAGAAGTCATCGGAGGTGGCGCCTACAGGCTGAACAACCCGAAGACAGACGAGGACATGGGCAACCCATGGAACGTAGCAAACTTGCGAGTCAGACATGACTGGCAACTCATGTAGCCGCTCGACCACAATAAAATAAATGGTGCCCAAATACTGCCATCTCAAAGCACTCGGGGGCTTAAGCATAAAATCCCCCCGAGAGACGCTATCGCCTACGCGATCTTAACCACAACACTCGGAGGCTTAAGCATAAAATTCCCCCGAGAGACACTATCGCCTACGCGATTTTAACCACATCAATCGGGGGCTTAAGCATAAAATCCCTCCGAGAGACGCTATCGCCTACGCGATCTCAACCACAGCACTCAGGGGCTTAAGAATTAAATCCCCCCGAGAGATGCTATCGCCACTCAAGCGATCTTAACCAAAAGCACTCGGGGGATTAAGAATAAAATCCCCCCGAGAGACGCTATCGCTACTCAAGCGATCTTAAATACAAACACTCGGGGGCTCGAGCACAAAAACTCCCCCCGAGAGACGCTATCGTCGCTCACGCGACCTCTACATCCAAGCACTCGGGGGCTCGAGTACCACATCCTCCCGAGAACCGCTCGCGCAGTCTGAAGCTTAAAAGGCCCAAGCAAAAATACCCGGCTAGCCCCACCTGCTGAGAGCAAGGCTCGAAAGACATGGCCACAATCAGATGGAGCACCAAGTACTCTGAAGAAACTTTGGAGGGAGCACAGGACACAGGTTCATTTAGTCTTCATCCGATCGCCAACGATCACCTAAAGACTCGGGGGCTACTTCCATCGGGAGCGCTGTCGCGCACCCGATAAAAGACAGAAATTAACGGAAGAACGACAAGGGAAACAAAATCTCAGCCTACGCTCGACCCTCCGACTCAAGCGTAGCCTCGGGGGCTACTCCCATCGGGAGCGCTATCGCGCACCCGATACAACCCACAGTGCAAAGTTTGGACGGACTCGAGAATAGCTCTCGATCGGAAAGGACTCGAAAATAGCTCCCGGTTGCAAAGAACTCGAAGACAGCCCTGATCGCCAAGAACCCGAACACAACTCTCGGTCGCAAAGAACTCGACGACAGTTCCTGATCGCCAAGGACTCGAACACAGTTCTCGGCTGCAGAAGCCCCAAAAATAAATTCCATCGGAAAGGCTCAAGCACAGTTTACACCACAAGGACCATCTTCAGTACAAAAAGATTCAAAGTATATTGGATAGAAGGCAGCTCCGATCACTCGAAGGCAATCCTCATTACATCGAGAATCAACCTAGTTACAAAAGACGCAAACAGTCCTACAGCATCAATCACCCAAGGAATTATAACTTCTACATGTGCGCCCATGCTGGGATGATTGGCACTAAGACAGCAAGCATCATCACAGACAAAGGAGGAGTCGAAGCAGCAGGCTCATGATGTCAATGACATAACAAAAGGTGAAGCTCGAGTTATTTGCAAAGCAGTTGAAGACGATGCTCCACCATCTTTTTCTCCTGCTCCACTAGCTTTTTCTCAAATCTCCGCCCGAGTTGCCAGCGAAGATGAGGCCGCCTCCAGTTCTACAAGGTCGCTTGTGGTGCCCGTTTGATCGATGGCTTGAAGTCGATGTCCTCTTCGGAGCTGATGGAGACGGCACCATCAGCTGAGGAGTCGCTAGAAGACGGAGCTGTAGAAGATGCAGGTGTAGGACTCCTCGACCTTGTGGAGCTGTCGCTGCTCGACTCCTGCCAGTGCGGATCCATGCTGTTGCCGCTCGGATCGAACGCGCGGACAGTGACAGTACTTTCACCGTCAAAACGACAACTAAGCATATCTCCATCTCGCAGATTCAACCACCGAGCAAACAAACTCCAACCAGAGCCAAGAAAAATCAAGCGGGAACTATCAACCTCCAAATCAACATAAGAAGGAGATCGACATCTCCCTTGAAGATGCAGAAGCAAGCCATCTAAGCCACGTTCAGAGACAATGGCGGAAAAAGCAGAGGGAAGAAGAACGCGATTGGCGCACTGGCCACGAACGCGTAAAAGAAAATCATAGCGCCAGAAACCCTCCTCCAAGGGAGAGGAGGAAGGCACTGGCGCCATACCATAGCGACCACCACGGCATGAGAGTGGTGCACGGCCACCACGGCCACGACGAACACGGCCACGGCCAGCACCTCGCCTGGGAACCATGAGAGGAAGAAGAGAAGAAGGAAGAGGCAAAGAAGCAAGATGGATAGAGGCGAAACGCTGTGGAAGCAAAAGGCTTATTTATAGAACATCAACCTCCCAGCACAGAGAAGCCACGACGACATAAAAAATTAATTCAAAAGACCAAACGTCGCAGACGTCTCAGATTCCAAGACCAAGATGCTTTCCCACGGGACGCACTGTGCGTGGGACGCGTCGATTCACGCGCGTTTCCAACACGCGTATCGGAAACTCAACCAGCGCTTGCCGCACGCCATAGCGGTCATCAGTATGACCGGTCATAAAGAAGTGACGGTTCACTGGCGGAGCATCCCTGACAGCCATCAAATAGAGGCATCGTTATCCTGACAAGCGGTGAAGAATACAAACAGACATCAAGGCTCAGAGATTCCATCTTTCAGATCTTTTTCCCAATGAAGAAAAACATCTTACTCCCATCGGGAGATCACATCATGAGAGTCCCAGGTGCTCCCTCACCCAAAGGTCAGCAATGTGCTCGAGTGATCACTCGCACTCACGAGAGTCTCGGGTGCTCCCTCAACCCGACACAAGACAAACATGCATTCGCCAAGATCATACGGCGCTAAGAGTCCCAGGTGCTCCCTCACCTCAAAAGCTGAAACGACATTCGAGTGACTACTCGCAAAGAACACCTCGCCCAAGCACTCGAAACAAGCTCCGCGGGTAAATAAGTGAATAGCTCTCTTGATGTTTTGTTCCAAGCGGGTCCAATACAATTAGGCTCCGCGCCTCAAAAACACACATTCCTGGAACACGATACACTGTGCCCAGATGCCACGCAAGATTAGCGTGTAGGTAAGACCCCGTTGCGAAGTTCGGCCGGGCTGGGACTTGCCGAAGAGCGATTTCACTCCCAACCTTTTCCATGCGCTGCGCATGATAGAAAAAGCCGGGCGGACGCGCCTTAGGCTATGCACATTACTGGCGGAAAATGAACACCGTAAGACCTGAAGCGGCAGGACTTTTGCTCGACACCAGTGTTCCAAGCTCACGTCGAGGGACGTGGGTTTGATTGGGCTACTGCGGTATTTGCCCTTGTGCAATTCACCAAGGCTCGACCAGTCGACTCCTTGGGCCCTTTCAGCTTAGCATCCCTCGAAACAGGTTTTGTCATGGCCACCAGACTGCCAGCGACCCGCGGTTGTACCGCGCATACAAATAACTGACAAATGGATGTACTCGAGTCCCTGCGCGATTCTTCGAGTCCCCCAGGCACTCGGGGGCTACTGACAAGGGGGTGACCCCACGACTCCTACGGATAATCCTACCTGGTGTCCCTGAAGACAGAAGGCCCATGAAGATACAGCCTCGGCCCGCTAATTGGCACCGACGTAGGAGTCTGCGACTCACAAGAAAGGTGCGAAAACCTGCCGTACAGAGCAAGCTAGGGTTAGGAAAGCTTACCTGTAAACGTAATGTAACTCCCCGAGACCTAGCCTAGTATATAAGGGCTAGGAGGGGCGACGCCAAAGGGCAACCAATATCATTTGTAACCCTAGCCTTGAGCGCTCCAGCCTTGGCATCCACTGTAATCACATCTCCTCCATCAATAATATCGAGCAGGAGCGTGCCTTCCTGTTTGCTGACGAGCTATCGTCCAACCTGTGCCTCTCATGACTAACCCAGGGTCCCTGACCATGGGATTTGCCGGGGTTGATCCCCGTCAGCCATGTTCCAGGATGGACAAAACCACCCCACGCAGAGCACCCGCCACCACCACTGGCAGCCACGCGGCACCGGCCACCAGATATGGTGGCCCTTGCGATGACCACCCGCTGGACTGGCCTAGACCAGCCCAGCACCACCATCAAGGCCCCCCACAGCCAGATCCAAGCGAGGCCGAACCGAATCCGCCGCCGAGGCACCACCAAAGACCACACTGCCTGCGAGATCCGGTCGCCAGCACACCTGCCACCACTGTCCGCTACCACGCGAGGCCGCCACCACCAACCACCCCCGTCGCAGACACCTAGAAATGCCAGACGCAAGGAGCAAGGCCGTCTACGAATCCGCCGGCGTGCAGAGCAGCCGCGCCCACACGGCTGGGACGCAATGCCACGCCACCACACCGATCCGCAGGTGCCCGAAGATGCTGGAGCAAACTGTAAGGCCCGGTATGCGGTACTGTTCCAGATCTAGATGTTTCCATCCAGATCCAGGGACGAAGCACATATCGGTCCCACCGCGACATATGACATAGCCATATGCCCCGGATTTCCAACATGATATGACAACATTACAGATACAAGGATACAACATCTCATACATTCGGTGTACAACTGCCTTAATACAATAGAACAACGGAAGATACATGTCTGAGTACATACTATACATCGATCCCCATAACCACACGGGTCCAGGCCCTCGGTCGGGATCCGCCTAACTAGTCGTCGTCGAGTCTCCACGTGAAACGTCGATCACCATACCTGTTGTCGATCAAGAACCCTGAAAAGAGTTTGGGGTAGTATCATGAGTACAGAAGTACTCAGCATCCAACTGTAGTGGTCAACTGACCCAACAAGGACTCCATCACTCGTCATTCTAGGACAACTAGTAGTTTACGGTAAGGATGGGGTAAGTGGTGAGGTTGCTACCGCACTAGCATTTATGAAGTGGCTAACGATCTAGAGAGTAAGATAAGAAGCCAAGCATTCGATGAGGAATCTCCTCCACTAAGTCTGCTATTCACCTACTTACGAAAACATAACACCTATCCTATCCTTGTCCTCCTCTTCACATCCCGACGAAGAAGAAGCAGTCAAGGCACACACACGTTGATCGAGTTATATTAAGATAATCTCAGTTGTTGTTGTCTATGAACAAGGAGTAGGTCTCAAGTCGTCCATAACCGTGGACACGGCTTCTCGAAAAGATTTAACCCTGCAGGGGTGTACCAACTGCCCATTACAAGGCTCCGCACGCACGCCCATCTCTCTCAGTTGCTACCCATGATAGGCAACCATTTTATGATTTAGTCCCAAGAGATCCGGAACGACAGGTCCCTCTAACTAACAACGCACAAATCCGGGTGGCCCCCGGTTAGTCGACATCCAACTCAAAAGCTGGCCGCGCTCTTGAATCAGCCTCTACCGTCTTGACGAGGTCGGGTTAGCTACCCAAACATATGTGGGAAGCCCCCTAGCTTCCAGGTGTGGACCAACAAAGAAACCATGTCTCCGCTGGCCCAAGTTGTTTTAAATAATATCTGCCAGGAGCTACCCGACAGACACACACACGGTTTTCAAATGGTAAAATCAGCTTGGGCCACCACTAGAAATGTTTGAAGCTAGGTAGGTAAGAAAAGGGGACCCCATAAAATCCCACACGCGGTTAGGCACGCTCACTCTAAAAACCAATACCAGGAACTCGGATCCTAGGTGACTCGAATGGAACAAAGCGTCGGGGCGGGATAGCCTAGACCTTCCATCCTTCGTCGAATATAGTCAACATTTATATAATCATATCATCAACAACAATATCATAATGTGATATCCCAAACCAAGGAGTAACAGGGGTAACATCGTAGCATCCTAAGCATGCATACTAAGCAGGGGCTGAGCAACGAGCAATAGTAACATAGCAGTACAAGGTTAGCTGGGAGGGGACATGGCTGTATCGGTTTGAAAGAGGTTGTAAACATGTGGTAGGATCAGACATCGAACCTAACCTAGACTAGCATGAAAACCGCTGGTTGAAATAGAATGGATCATAAGTAATGCATAGTCCTTTCCTGTTGATAAGTCGGGTTCCGAAGGTGTAGTTGATCGCAAGCTCGCATCGTCTCCGAGAGGTACCCACGGAAGCACACAAGACGGAAACACTAGAAACCAATCAACGAGCAAGCATCTATTACTACGAAGCAAACGCGAGAAAGCATCAACAAGAAGGAAACACAAGACATCGCACCTACCGTCGAGAGCGATTACTAACAGGTTAAGTAGAGTACTCGTCACACACGATGATACCGCACATTTATATTGGTTCAAGTTGTTTAGCTACACCAGATGAGCAAAGGTTTTTAACATGGCATATCACTCAAGCATGGAATAGCACACAAACATGACAAGAGGTGAAGCATAAATAAACTATCTAATCTAGTCAGTTTAAGTGGGGGGTAAAACCTGTACATGGCAAACTAATGTGGACCCCATGATAAAAATAGAATTTTGGTACTGTTATGTCCTAAACAATATTTTATTATTTTTATTAGCAAGAAAGAACAACATAAACACAATCTACATGCAATTCTAGTCATGTTTCATATAAGAAACATTTTTATCGGAGCAACGGTTAAAAGTTATTGCAATTACAGTTTATAGTGGCAGGCAGTGTAATTAGCAGGTAAACAACATGTAAACAAAGTCAAACATAACAAAGAAGCACATTTTATAAAACTAGACACAATTCTAAGCAAGTTACATGTTTAACGCGTTGCAATCCCAGCTACCGGTGAAAAGATACGGGCAACGCAAAAAGCTAATAAAATCTGCCAAAAGATTAAAAAAACACTTAAACTGCTACTGGGCCGAAACTCTGCTGGGCCTAAACAAGAAAAATAAAAAAAGTGAAAAAAGGTTCTCACTGAGTGGGCAATGGCCCAGCCGGGGACGGGCGCGAGATAGCGGCAGTTCGCCCCAGGCGAGAGATAGCGCGACCGGGCACACTGGATCTGGGCCGAGGGCGAGGAGGAGTTGGGCCGCGGGTAGCTGCGTGGTTGCTGGGCCTGGGGGCGCTGGCCGCTGGGACACCCACGCGCAGGCGACGGGGTCGTCCATCCCGACGGGATCGGGGGCGCCTGCACGGCTGGCCTCGGCCGGCGGCGAGCTCCGGTGAGGGGCGATAGCTGGCAGGCCAGGGAAGGCGGGGAACGGCGGATCCGGGAGTAGCGGCGGAGGGAATCGCCGGATCTGGACGCAGGGGCAGCGCCGGCGCGAGCTCCGAGCTCGGGATCGTCCATGGCGTCGGCTCTCATGGCGGTCCGACGAGACCTGCGGGGCAGGGTGGAGAGGAAGATGAGGAAGAGGGAACGGGGGAGAGAGAAGGCGCGGCGCGCTGGGCGGCTCACCGTGGCGGGGCGTGCGGCTCGCCAGCGACTCGCCGACGTGGAAGAGCTCCTCGACGGGAAGAGGTGCGGCGCCGGCGATCCGGCCCGGCTCGGGCCCGAGGCGGTCCGTGGCGGCTGTGGGGAGGGCCCTGCGGGGCCCGGTTCGCCTGGGGCTGGCTGGATCCCTCCAGCGGGTGACGTGACGGCTCCCTGGCCCTCCGATCTGCGATCTGGCGGCCAGAAATGGCTGGGAAGCTAGGGTTTCGGGATTGGAGTTGTTTTGGAGCAGATTTGGGCAAGAGGAGGGGGGTGGCTACAATTTTTAGGCTAGGGAAACCCTATAAAGGGGTGGGGGAGTGGTGGTCTTTATATAGCCCCGGTAGGTGGCAGTTTGCAAAAATATTCCCGGTTTCTCTCTCGCGTGCGCGGTGTTTACGTTTCTGACCGCCGGGGGTCCGCGGGACCTCCGATGCAGGTAAAACTTCGAACTGCGCGATCAGCGTGTCGAGCCGGCGGTATTCAGCTCGCGCTGGAACCGTTCCGAGAACACTTTCCGGCGCGCTATAAAAATAACCTGTTTAATTATTAAACGGGGTTTTCGTTCCGTTGGCTGCGGCTGGTCTGTTGCGGTTTTCACGACAGTGATCGGGTGAAACCCGGTGTCGCGAAGGTCGAGTGTCAGGGTGGCAAGGGTCAGTCTCCGTCCGGTACGATATAAGAGGGGGAGTAAATAATCGCCGATCGATAAATCAGGGATGCAAACACCGCAAAAAAATCAGACAATCAAACAAATCACACCGATTTTTTTTAATTTTTGTGAAATCTGGGCTGTTACAATACAACACCACCAACAAGGCATCTCGTCCCGAGATCCAGGACGATTCAGGGGAGAAGGGGGGGGAGAGAAAAGAGAGTCGGCGATCTTCAACACCACCAACAAGAGACTCTGCTCCATGTCGACGTCGAACTTCTGTCGAGATAAATTTCCGCAGAGAGACGGCACAGTCGGAAAACGAAACCATCAGGAGATCAAGAGGAAGAAAAAATAGTCCAAGCGACGATCAAGAGAAGCATTCTCACTCAAATAGTGAGGACACTAGGCAAGAGGATTGGGGTCAACGAACGACCAATAAGTTATCCGGAGTCGGAGAGCTAAAGGTACTACAGGATTTCCCAACCTGAGATCGGAATCGAGACAATACGCTGCAAGCAAGGCATTGTAACGATTTCGATACTCCACACACTCGAGATCCTAGAGTTTGAAAGAGGGTAAGGCGAGATAAAAACACTTACGACACTTGTCCTGACCAGAGCAAGGGTAAGGAGTAAAAAGAATCCTACTCTCCGATAACTATCTTAGTAACTACAAAATAGTTTTTTCTAGACTCGACTTCGGCCAGAAAGGGGATCCTACGGTCGGTAAGGCTCTGATACCAAGTTGTAAGGCCCGATATGCGGTACTGTTTCAGATCTAGATGTTTCCATCCAGATCCGGGGACAACGCACATATCGGTCCCACCGCGACATATGACATAGCCATATGCCTTGGATTTCCAACATGATATCACAACATTACAGATACAAGGATACAACATCTCATACAGTCGGCGTACAACTGCCTTAATACAATACAACATCGGAAGATACATGTCTGAGTACATACTACAATCAAATGCCTACTGGCAAAGAGAAAAACATCGATCCCATAACCACACGGGTCCAAGCCCTCGGCCGGGATCCGCCTAACTAGTCGTCGTCGCGTCTCCACGTGAAACGTCGATCACCATACCTGTTGTCGATCAAGAACCCTGAAAAGAGTTTGGGGTAGTATCATGAGTACAGAAGTACTCAACATCCAACTGTAGTGGTCAACTGACCCAACAAGGACTTCATCACTCGTCATTCTAGGACAACAAGTAGTTTACGTAAGGATGAGGTAAGTGGTGAGGTTGCTACCGCACTAGCATTTATGAAGTGGCTAACGATCTAGAGAGTAAGATAAGAAGCCAAGCATTCGATGAGGAATCGCCTCCAACAAGCCTTCTATCCACCTACTTACGAAAACATAACACATATCCTATCCTTGTCCTCCTCTTCGCATCCCGACGAAGAAGAAGTAGTCAAGGCACACACACGTTGATCGAGTTATATTAAGATAATCTCAGTTGTTGTTGTCTATGAACAAGGAGTAGGTCTCAAGTCGTCCATAACCGTGGACACGGCTTCCCGAAAAGATTTAACCCTGCAGGGGTGTACCAACTGCCCATTACAAGGCTCCGCACGCACGCCCATCTCTCTCAGTTGCTACCCATGATAGGCAACCATTTTATGATTTAGTCCCAAGAGATCCGGAACGACAGGTCCCTCTAACTAACAACGCACAAATCCGGGTGGCCCCCGGTGAGTCGACATCCAACTCAAAAGCTGGCCGCGCTCTCGAATCAGCCTCTACCGTCTTGACGAGGTCGGGTTAGCTACCCAAACATATGTGGGAAGCCCCCTAGCTTCCAGGTGTGGACCAACAAAGAAACCATGTCTCCGCTGGCCCAAGTTGTTTTAAATAATATCTGCCAGGAGCTACCTGACAGACACATACACGGTTTTCAAATGGTAAAATCAGCTTGGGCCACCACTAGAAATGTTTTAAGCTAGGTATGTAAGAAAAGGGGACCCCATAAAATCCCACACGCGGTTAGGCACGCTCAATCTAAAAACCAATACCAGGAACTCGGATCCTAGGTGACTCGAATGGAACAAAGCGTCGGGGCGGGATAGCCTAGACCTTCCATCCTTCGTCGAATATAGTCAACATTTATATAATCATATCATCAACAAAAATATCATAATGTGATATCCCAAACCAAGGAGTAACAGGGGTAACATCGTAGCATCCTAAGCATGCATACTAAGCAGGGGCTGAGCAACGAGAAATAGTAACATAACAGTACAAGGCCAGCTGGGAGGGGACATGGTTGTATCGGTTTGAAAGAGGCTGTAAACATGTGGTAGGATCAAACATCGGACCTAACCTATACTAGCATGCAAACCGCTGGTTGAAATAGAATGGATGATAAGTAATGTATATTCCTTGCCTGTTGATAAATCGGGTTCCGAAGGTGTAGTTGATCGCAAGCTCGCATCGTCTCCGAGAGGTACCCGCGGAAGCACACAAGACGGAAACACTGGAAACCAATCAATGAGCAAGCATCTATTACTACGAAGCAAACACGAGCAAGCATAAACAAGAAGGCAACACGAGAAATCTCACCTACCGTCGAGAGCGGTTACTAACTGGTTAAGTAGAGTACTCGTCACACACGACGATACCGCACATTTATATTGGTTCAAGTTGTTTAGCTACACCAGATGAGCAAAGGTTGTTAACATGGCATATCACTCAAGCATGGCATAGCACACAAACATGACAAGAGGTGAAGCATAAATAAACTATCTAATCTAGTCACTTTAAGTGGGGGGTAAAACCTGTACTTGGCAAACTAATGCGGACCCCACGATAAAAATGGAATTTTGGTACTGTTATGTCCTAAACAATATTTTATTATTTTTATTAGCAAGCAAGAACAACATAAACACAATTTACATGCAATTCTAGTCAAGTTTCATATAAGAAACATTTTTATCCGAGCAACGGTTAAAAGTTATTGCAATTACAGTTTACAGTGGCAGGCAGTGTAATTAGCAGGTAAACAACATGTAAACAAAGTCAAACATAACAAAGAAGCATATTTTATAAAACTAGACACAATTCTAAGCAAGTTACATGTTTAACGCGTTGCGATCTGAGCTACCGGTGAAAAGATACGGGCAACGCAAAAAGCTAATATAATCTGCCAAAAGATTAAAAAAAAAAGTTAAACTGCTACTGGGCCTAAACAGGAAAAAGAAAAAAAAGGGAAAAAAGTTCTCACTGAGTGGGCCGTGGCCCAGCCGAGGGACGGGCGCGAGATAGCGGCAGTTCGCCCCAGGCGAGAGATAGCGCGACCGGGCGCACTGGATCTGGGCCGAGGGCGAGGAGGAGTTGGGCCGCGGGGAGCTGCGTGGTTGCTGGGCCTGGGGGCGCTGGCCGCTGGGACGCCCGCGCGCAGGCGACGGGGTCGTCCATCCTGACGGGATCAGGGGCGCCTGCACGGCTGGCCTCAGCCGGCGGCGACCTCCGGTGAGGGGCGATGGCTGGTAGGCCGGGGAAGGCGGGGAACGGCGGATCCGGGCGCAGCGGTGGAGGGAATCGCCGGATCTGGACGTAGGGGCAGCGCCGGCGCGAGCTCCGAGCTAGGGGTCGTCCATGGCGTCGGCTCCCATGGAGGTCCGACGAGACCTGTAGGGCAGGGTGGAGAGGAAGATGAGGAAGAGGGAACGGGGGAGAGAGAAGGCACGACGCGCTGGGCGGCTCACCGTGGCGGGGCGTGCGGCTCGCCGACGACTCGCCGGCGTGGAGGCCTCCACGGGAAGAGGCGCGGCGGCGGCGATCCGGCCCGGCTTGGGCCCGAGGCGGGCCGTGGCGGCGGTGGGGAGGGCCCTGCGGGGCCCGGTTCGCCTGGGGCTGGCTGGATCCCTCCAGCGGGTGACGTGAAGGCTCCCTGGCCCTCCGATCTGCGATCTGGCGGCCAGAAATGGCTGGGAAGCTAGGGTTTCGGGATTGGGGTTGTTTTGGAGAAAATTTGGGCAAGTGGAGGGGGGTGGCTGCAATTTTTAGGCTAGGGAAACCCTAGAAAGGGGTGAGGGAGTGGTGGTCTTTATATAGCCCCGGTGGCTGGCAGTTTGCAAAAATATCCCCGGTTTCTCTCTCTCGCGCGTGGTGTTTACGTTTCTGACCGCCGGGCGTCCGCGGGACCTCCGATTCGGGTAAAACTTCGAACTGCGTGATCAGCGCGTCGAGCCGGCGATATTCACCTCGCGCTGGAACCGTTCCAAGAACACTTTTCGGCGCGCTATAAAAATAACCCATTTAATTATTAAACGGGGTTTTCGTTCCGTTGGCTGCGGCTGGTCTGTTGCGGTTTTCGCGATGGTGATCGGGTGAAACCCGGTGTCGCAAAGGTCGAGTGTCAGGGTGACAAGGGTCGGTCTCCGTCCGGTATGAGATAAGAGGGGGGGGGTAAATAATCGCCGATCGATAAATCGGGGATGCAAACACCGCAAACAAATAAGACAATCAAACAAATCACACCGAAAACAAAAATTTTAATTTTTGTGAAATCTGGGCTGTTACACAAACCCAGATCGACGGCGCTCCCGCGAGCAGAGGCGCCCCGTGCCGCCCACCACACCGCAAGAGAGCAGAGATCCTCCACTACCGCCTTCAGCCGTCCGAGCTTAGCCGGGAGGCTTCTTCCAGCGGCGGCGGAGGGAAGGGGAGCAGGAATGGCGGGGAGGCGGCTAGGGTTGGAGGTTCGCCCGAGTCGCCCGAGTGGGGGGCGACACGGGGGCATTTCGTTGTTGTTCGCTCCGTAGGATGATCGAAAATACCTATCCTGCGTCACCCACTCTCCTTTGTCCAAACATCTCTAATGGATTTCTACGCGAGAGGCTCATTAGAGCTTTTAATCCAGTTTAATTTGGATTCTTATCCTAATCAGGATCCAACCCATCATTAAGTATACGATTCTATAGATTTTCATACATATGAACACGATTTAGATCATATACGATCCGATCAATCGAGAGCGGATACTAGCAAAACATACCAAAACTCGATCTGGTCCCATCTATCCCGACGGCCGACTCGTGGGTTGGACTGAAACCAGGACTACACCGATAACCTCGACATTTAGCCGTTGGCGTCTATGCTCAGTCCAGTAGTGCAACTCGATCTCGTGCCCTTAAACCGGTGTACACCTTTCGGTGCGATGCGGGCGTTAATGTAATCACACGTTTCGTGGACTGGAGACCAATCCTGACCGTCGGAGGCGCGCTGCAGCTTGCGGCGAATATATCGTGCGGATTCTGGCAGGCTCGGACGGACCGCACAAGCACAGCTCGTTTCATGGCGCCTTCCCTTCCTCGCCAGCTCGACCCCCTCTCCTCCCCTATAAATGGCGCTCCCCTCGCCTGCCACTCCAAACATCGAATTCTCAGGCTAATACACCAGTGCCAAGATCGAGCCCAACATATAAGTATCATCCAAGCTAGCTAAGCTGCGAGAGAAACAAGAACCCAAGAAGACAATGGGCGGGTGCTTCTCTTCGTCCGGGGCCTACGAGGAGTCGGCGGCCGGGTGCCGGCGCCCACAGAGAGTGAGGCCGAGCGACGAGGACGGCATCTACTATGTCGGCGAGCGAGACGTCGACAACAAGGCCGGCATGTACATCGCCAACTTCCACCGCTACCAGTCCGAGGCCGTACCCATGACCCCGGCGCCGTCGTCAGCCGCCTCCTGATCGAGCACGACGGTGGAGCTGAGCAAGAGCAAGATGATTACATGGCGGGTTGGTTATTGTTGGTGTTCTTTCGCTTAAATCCTTTGTTTAGGCTTCTCGCGCGGCATAAACCTGAGGGTGATCGAGCTCCTAATGAATAATTAGTGAAGATGATGGGTTGTTGATGTCAGTAGTACTCGATCTGTACATATATATTACTAGTGTGTGAAGTATGTAAATTTGTGTGAAGTAATATTATAAGCATGTGTGAAATGTATATGGAGACTATGCTTGGCAATGGGATTCGGTTTTCCTGCAATGCTTGCTCTTGAAAAAACAAACCTGCTAATTGATTCGAATTTCATACTACATAAATTCAAAATGTTTTTGGAGATGGATCAACTAGCATCGAAAAACAAATTAGTTATTCGGCCTAGCCTAAATGGTGCACCCTGCTGCCTTCTGATTCAAACATCAGGTCATGCATGCAAGTTGCCCATTAATTATTACCATGCGTGTTGAAAACAAGCACTCATCAGGTTTCTTATTATCAAACCAATCGGCAGTAAGTAATTCAGTTCAGCTGTCAAAAGATTTCTGCGACCTGAAGAATTAGCCATGCTGTTCCTTAGGCTACTCTAGAAGATTCAGTTCATATGTGAGCTACGCGTGGCCTTCCTATCGAAAATCTAAATCAATTAGCTTTTCAAGTACTACCGGTTGTATTGTACTTTGGACAAAGGGAGACGGAAAGGGAAGACACCAAGTCAAGTCAGGCCAAAATATCTCTCTCAGTTATAACTACACTTCTCACTCAGTGAGCCCTAGTTAACTCACAAACCGGCCAAACATTCCAACCGAACATGAATTTTCTGTGATTCTACATGTTTCACTTGATTATGATGTGATTTGTCGGCCTACAGCCCTTCGATTATGATGTGATTTGTTCTCTATGAGTTTCACCTGGATTTGGCTCGCATTCTGCAAAATTATTTTGAATTTGCTGTGTTTTACTTCTTATTTTGTTATGGTTCAGTTTAGCTTGCGTGCACCTAAATTCGTTCCCGTCTGCAATTTAGGACTCAGAAATATCAGTGATCCAAGTATACTTAAACTGAGCCAGATAGTGTTAATCTCAGTGTGATGAATCACCCCGCAAATAAAAAAATAAAAAAATCTCAGCTGTGTGATGAATCGACTGGTATCCAGTCTACTAGTCTAGGTATGGTAAATTGCTGCAGACTATAGGGGAAGATCAGAATTCTCTTACTCCGTCCGATCCATATTAATTGACGCACACTTAATACAACTCTAGTACAAAGTTGTACTAAGTGTGTGTCAATTAATTTGGATCGGAGGAAGTACATGAATTGAAAGAATTAAACACTACTGCATTCAGTTTAATCATAGTTTTATTGATTACAATAAAAATATCATATATAGTATCAAGATCAGAATTCTCTTACTCCCTCCGATCCAAATTAATTGACGCACACTTAGTACAACTTTAGTACAAAGTTGTACTAAGTGTGTGTCAATTAATTTGGATCGGAGGGAGTACATGAATTGAAAGAATTAAACACTACTGCATTCAGTTTAATCATAGTTTTATTGATTACAATAAAAATATCATATATAGTATCATGCATTTTAACTAGTCATTTTTTCTTAGATGACTGACAATTAATGAGGAAAAAGATGATTGAGTATCATGATATGATACTGTATAATACGTATTAAATTATGTACTAGTATGTCTCATGCATGACAATAAATGAGATCACTATCCTAATTCAGGATTCTACAACATTGATTGCAATTGTTTGTTGATAGCTAACCAAGTTTACCACTTGGTAATTTATGATACTACATCTATAGTGCATAGTAGTAGTAGTATATGATACTTTTTATTGTGACCAGTTAGTGAATAATGTTTTTTATATGTCGTAATTTAAAGTACACCGTTAGAGATGGTTAATAGTATACTCACCAATGGGTTATATGAAGTTGTGATGTCACTGATAGCCAACCTAACAGCCCAATTGTACAATCTTTATTCATACTAGATGATGCCCCACACGTTGTTGCGGAATTTTTATAAAATATTTGAAAATATAATTTTTTAAACTAATATATGAATTTAATATAAATATCATAATAGAATGAAAATTCTCATTTGCATAATATTGCAGTGAATGTTTGATTAAATGAAACATGAATACTTAAAATAATACTTTTTGAATTAATATACAATTATAATATAAATATCAAAACAAAATGAAGGTTCTCATGCATGCATGTTGTATGTGTGGTTTTTTATTATGCATAGTGGTTGAGGTGAGCTTTTTTTCATGCATATTTAATGATGATGTGACATGCTTACATGTTGAGAGAAATATGATAGTGGGGACTAGCTATTTAGATATAAAAGATTAGTATGTTGTGTTATTAATATATGACATATATTTTTTTCTCGTGAATGCATTGGACCTCATGCTACAGTCGACTGTAATCCTATAACATGTTATTTTTTTCTCTCTCTCCTCTTTCTTTCTTCCGACTAGGTAAAAAGTGAAGTGACATCTCTTATAATCCACCTACATTGTCTTATTGTATTTGACCATATCATTTAGTTTCAGATTAAACTATACCTTGTCATCAATACAAGTTCATGGAGGATACGGCGAGGGATTTTATTCACCAACGTGGATAGTAGTATAATCTATGTCTTGGCCCATCTTTGTCGACGACGATCAACAACTTTATCTAGTGCTTGTATTTCGTTGTTCTTTTTTGTGTGTGATTGAATTTGGAGTGAGTGTGTGTATATCTAATATGCAGAGATCGGGTGTAATACTTTAAATTTGAAGTAATAAAGCGTCCTTTATCAAAAAAAAATCAATACCATTTCAGAAATTCTGCATGGACACATGATGTGCCACTCCCTTGTAACCGTCACACCGCCCCCTTCTTGGCGGGCTCTGAGAAACGATGGTTTGGGATCTAGCCTCCTAGAAGCAGAGCAGACCTACAAGATTCAAGCATTTACCCGGCAAAGCCAATAATGATCACAAGAACTTGTCTCTGAACTCTCCTCCTTTCTTTCCTTGACCCCTCGTGCTCCGGGGGAGAAAAAGATCCCTAGCCACACCTACAAAATTACGGCATGAAGTTTAACGGTTACAGATAGATGAAGTGTGATTAGTACAAAATTACTTGATGCAGTTTAATCATAGTGATTGAATCATTTATTTTTATGCCTTAATTTAAGTACACGACTAAGTGTTTAACCACGACCATTTTAGTTTCAAATATGATCAACAATACCATCCTAGCAGTCACACCGTAGGTAACCTTGTTGGTGAGCGTGCTCTTAGAAACGATGGTTTGGGATCTAGGCTCGTAGAAGTAGAGCGGAGCTAGGAGATTCAAGCATTTCCCCCGGCAAGCCAATAATGATGGCATGAACTTGTCCCTGAACTCTCCTCCTTTCTTTCCCGGATCCCTCGTGCTCCGGGGGGCCAAAAGAGATCCCTAGCTACGTACGAGGGACATATGAGACAGGGCATCAAATCCGGCAGACGAGGCTTCTCCCTCACCCCTTTTCCTCCACGGCAAACGACACTTTTGATAGATAAGCACAAGACAAGGACGATGTCTGACAATCCATGCATGCATGCATGCATTGGACCCGGAGAATAGTAGTAGCAAGGAGGAGCCACTTTGCCTTTGCGCCAGTTGCTCGGAAATCGGAATCCGCATATTTTTGTGCTGCGGTGCTTAGGCTCATTTGTGTGTTTTGTTTGACTGTCCAACCCAATCCACGGATTTCACCAATCCCCGGTTGGCCTGAATCTTCTCCGGGAGAAACGAAACGGGGCCGGGGGTAGATGTTATGTTCTACAGCGAACTCGTGCAAGTGCCAAAACCCTGTATACCTTACGTCCTTACCCACAGGGCTGCAACTATTGCTAGGATCCTGACGATCATTTGAGATGATTCCTTCGATCCTACGTGTGGCTGAAGTGGCAGGCGATCGAACAAGATCTGTTACAAGAATACAAGATACTTGGCATACAAGATACTCTCTCGGGGACACTTGGCATAATACCTCTCCATCTTTCAGTTCACGTAAATGAACACGTACTACATCCATCTTAGTTTCCCAATCTTTCTTTCAGTCTGCAATATTATATGGCGCCCGCGATTCTCCACAAAGTACTCTCTTATTAATAACAGCTTGTAAACACCATGTTTTTCAAAGCCTAACGAAGTTTCCAGTAACTTCGATCGGTGGGTGGCTTTGCTTAAGGAATCTGACAAGCTGCTAAATGCGCCCCTAACTTGGCATTTTAGCCAAGCCCGGGGCCCCGTCCGCGCGGCACATTTTCGAAGCCTCGGTTTCGTACGTTCTTTGAGGGGAAGTGGAGCGAGAACAAGGCGGGCGGGAGGCTTTAGTTTAGGCAACGTTATGGACGGAGGAGAGCCGTCCGCGACCTAGCTGTGCATGCAGAGATCTTTCTCTGCACAACACAGAAAAGGGAGACCTTTCCTCTACTTTTAAAGCACCGGCTCTTGTTCTTTTCTTCCCTTTCTGGACCATACTTGCTTGGTTGCACAACGAGCTTAATTATCACTCACTAAACTAGTAACCTAATCATGGTCATGGCAACAGTTTAATTACTTACCAAAAGTTACATGGCTTGCTGAATGAATAATGTACCTTGCTTGCTTGCTTGACCCTTGGGGCAGCAAGCATCTTCCCGCCAATTTGGTTGCGTGGGTCTCATGAAGTCGTGAAGCCTAGCCCCCCTAGAGACAGAGAGTAGAGACACTCATCAATTATGAGCCATCTACAAGACTAGCTAGCAGTGAAACCTTGTGGCACAAGGTTTGAATTTTCGCAATGCAGAAGGCGCAACACGAATACACGACAGTACGGAATCAAGGTACCAATACGACAGAGTATACGGATTCTACAATCCCCTTGTTGAATAGTGGTGGTGCCACGAACAATAGAGCTTTGGACCATGGCGGATTCTGCCGCCATGTTTTGCCATTGCTATTGCTAGCACGCGGTGCTGCTCGCTCGCTCGATCGGCCAAGAGTCTGACGGCAATCATTCCCAGCTGATCTTGCCCTTGTTGGTAAGCTGTAGTGGTCACAGAACCTGTCCTCCTTTGAGACCATGGTTCGTTCCCGTCCCAACTTTGCAACGGCTTCACGGGGAAGACGCTGAAAGAAAGGTGTTATGTTAGCCTCCTCAGAGGAAACTTCAGTCCGTCTAGCCAGCCAACGGCTAACTTGGATTTGTAGAATTGGATACGGCGAGTGATCTCAAGCTGTTATCCATCCACGGAATGTAGAGAGGAGAAGGAAGTGCTCGTGGGAGAAAGAAAAGAAAGGAGCTAGAGGCTTCGCTTTGGGACGTGCCAGTGCGTTCTGTACTGACAATTTCAGAGTGGGTTCTGTAGACTCAACTTTCCCGGCTTCTTTATCCTGGATGGATGAAGAGATCAGGGCGTCCACTCCAAAATACACTCACATTGTAGCATATATTCGTAGGAAGGAGGAGAAGCAGTCGGCTAGTGATCCAATGGATCAAACTATTTTTTTTTTCTTCCTTTCGAGATGTGGATAGGGATCATAGTATCATCGAGATGGGTGTTTTGTCTCATGGATGCTTTGGCTCTTGATTTAGTTTTTCGAAAAATAAAACAAGTAACCATATATATTTTGATGCTTCAGAAATAGTTGAAAGAAATCTCATATCTACATCAGGCGTGATCTATATGGTGTAAATTTTAGTTAACTGATGCTTTCATCTATGTGTGGATCTATAATAGTGAGGGCCCGCTTGGATTGTCGTTTAATGAGCAATCCTACATCCATGAGGTATTACGTGGTGTTTACGGGATCCATTTGGTTTATCAGGATGCAACTGGATCAATGATAAATGCATGAACCCACCCGAGGAGAATTCAGGGGGTGTGGCGCTAATTTTTTTGAAGGGAAGACCTACCCCGTGGTGGGCCCGTAATAGCCCGTTGATCTAGATTTTTGGTTGTCTGACCGATGATTATGGGTGTAAGACATCAAGGGGAGAAATTATTACACGTTGTAGAAAAACAACTATTTAGTTGGTCGTTTAGATAAATAAAATCATGCAGTCTTGTGCTTTTCCTTTGAAAGATTAAAACACGACTCACTTTCTTTCCGTCTGGTTTAATACATCAATCAAGAATCAACAATACATATACTATCCCAAATACAATAGTATATGTATTTTTGATTCTTCTTTGTTTTGAGACAGCTAATCGGATTTGCCACCCGATCAATGAATAGTATATCTAATATACATCGACATATTTGTTTTTCTTAGTCTAAAATAAGCATATTTATTTATAATAATTGGCAAGCATGAAGTGTGAGAGGCCTGTGATATTCAGGAGGAGCAAGAAGCGCATGAGTGATGGAGGCTATTTCTCGCTCCGGCCCAACAACTTCTGTTGTGTGCTCTAACTTACCGACTTGTCCTGCTTCTACATTTCTTTCTGGGATCATCGACTCTCTTGAGCACGGGCCTATGGATCTTGCGGCTGGCGAGGTGTAACAACCCAGTATCTCAATAGGAATGATAGACTAGTCATATCAACAAGGCGCATCTTCTTTTCTGGTAGCCCATCGAGAAAGAACTACCAGATTAAGCGTGCTTGGCTTGGAGTAGTCTTGCGATGGGTGACCGACCGGAAAGTTGATCCCGGGTGCGCACGAGTGAGGACAAAGTGTGCAGAAAAGACTAGTGTTGGTTTGTGAGGACAGTCTACATCCCAGGCGCACCGACCATGGAATCGGTGGTTAACCGGTTGGAAGTGGTCGGGGCGTTACACGAGGACATGTCTAAGAAGAAAACAAAGAATTGTGTGAAGAAATCCTCTCCTTGCACTCGCCTTTCTGAGGGCATGAAGCAATTCACTACTTGCCTCCACCGCAACCTAGATGATGTTTTGGGGAAAGTTCTTGATGCTGAAGCTATAATACCTTTTTTTATCATCTCCATTTGGTCGATGTACATGCATTATGACCCCCGGTGACGAGGGGGTAACCCCACGACTCCTATGGGTAAGCCTACCTGGTGTCCATGAAGACAGAAGGGCCCGTGAAGATACATCCTCGGCCCACTAGTTGACACCGACGTAGGAGTCTACGACTCACAAGGAAGGTGCGATGACCTGCCGTACGGAGCAAGCTAGGGTTAGGAAAACTTACTTGTACACGTAGATAAACTCCCCGAGACCTAGCCCAGTATATAAGGGCTAGGAGGGGCGACGCCAAAGACATCTAGCATTACCTGTAACCCTAGCCTTGAGCGCTCCAGCCTTGGCATCCACTGTAATCGCATCTTCCCCATCAATAATATCGAGCGAGAGCGAGCCTTCCTGTTTGCCGACGAGTTATCGTTCAACCTGTGCCTCTCATGACTAACCCAGGGTCCCTGACCATGGGATTTGCCAGGGTTGATCCCCGTCAATTGGCGCCGTCTGTGGGAACTACACAGGTTGGGATCACGCTCTCGGCGGTCCCGTCTTCAGCAAACTACAACTCAAGGGCAAGAACCAGATCTAGCCCGCTCGAAGGATTCAAGATCACGGCGGACATCTCTGCCACTCCATCAAGATCGGTCGAGCTACAACTGTGCCAGGACCGATACTACGGTAACGGCCAAGTGCGGCGTCAGCACCGAAGGAATCGACGACTCAGAAGAACGGCGAGGGGCCTCTACGAGGGAATCCCACTCGACGAGCCGCGACGCGCAGCGGAGGACTCGCGAATCTTTCGACAGCCCACCACCGCCCGGGCACCCGCCGCACATCAAGACGATGACTACGAGATCGAAACCAGCGACCAACAGAACCATCGCCAAGGAAGAAGGAATCGAAGACCCAAAAGGCGCGCATGGGAGATCTACGCCAAGGCTCCAGCAAACGAGCTACGACACGCAACCGCGCAACCGACAACCGTTCGACGACACGCCGTCACACGGGAACCTGCCGTTAGCCAAGACAGCGACTCGGAGACACCTGTGGGCGAGTACTATGACCCAGATCGAAGGCCGGACGAATTCTCCAACCTCATCAAGAACCAAGACATGAGCCGAGGAATCGAAACCGACCCTCGCTTCCACGAACAACCGGAGGATAACGAGAAAATCTTCAGAATTTCAAGAAGGAAGAGGCACGCCGGATCTAGCAAGCTCACGGCTAGAGAACAGCTGGCAGGACCCTGTACAATCCACAGTTTTGAGGATGACTGGGGACGCGTCAGGTCAGGTCACACCTTGAGAGACTGCCGTCTGTTCAATGAGCTAGCCGACGACCTCAAGAGGGAGAAGCAGAAAGAAGATGGGCGCAACCGACGACCCGAACAATCGCCACCCTCAAGCCCGAAAGGACGTCGCAGCCCGCTGCAAGAACAGGTGCTCATGATCCAAGAAGGAAGGGTACCGCAAGCACGAAGCGGCGCCAACACTTCGCAAGCCAGAGCAGCAGAGAGCATAAACATAGTCGAAATCTACCAGCTACATGATACGGAGACCAGCATCACGTTCTCACAGGACGACCATCCACCCGCAGTCCCAAGACCGGGGCACGCGCCCCTGGTGCTCGACGCACAAATCGGAGGGTACGACATGGACAGGATCTTGATGGACGGAGGCAGCAGCATGAACATCATCTTCGCCAGCACCCTGCAAAAGATGCTGATCCCACGATCAGTATGGAAAAAATCGAGCACCGAGTTACACGGGGTAGTCCCAGGAGAAGAAGCTACATCCCTCGGAGTCATCGAACTCGAAGTCGTCTTTGGCAACCGACACAACTTCGCAAAGCACGTCCTCGAGTTCTAGGTACTCGACTGGAAATCGCAGTACCACGCCATATTGGGGAGGCCAGCATTCGCGCAGTTCATGGCGGTCCCTGATTTCCCACAGGCGTAAGGGATCGAGATAGTCTTCGCGGGTAAGTTAACCCAATTTATTGATTCGACACACGGGGAGCCAAAGAGTATTTATAAGCTTTGACAATTGAGTTGTCAATTCAACCGCACCTGAAATATACTTGCTTGCAACGATAGATAAGTGGTAACGATAATATGATAGTGATAGTGGCAACAGCAAAAGTAACAACAAAAGTAACTAATGACCAGCAGGATTGAAAACACTGTAGGCTAGGGAGATGGATGGTTGGGCGCTGCATGGATGAGAGTGAACATATAATAGAATCCAACACGGGGCAAGGCACACAGAAAAGCAATGATCATCTAGGAAAATATCAAACATTTGGCATGTATCCCGTAGGTAGTTGTGCGTGATTGCAATAAGAACTTGCACAACATCTTTTGTCCTACCATCCCGCTACGAACGGGGCCAAAAGAAACTTATGGAGATTAAGGTGCTCCTATCAAAGAGCATCGGAACAAAGCAATAAACTCAATGGATACATGGAATCCTCAAATTATGGACCATCCCCTTTGGTGTCCCAAGCTGTCACCTTTGGGATCGCCGGTTCCGGACCATAATAGGTGCATACAACTCATAGATAGGATCTAGAACACAAATATATTCATGAAAACACATAGGGCTCAGATCTGAAAACATGGCACTCAGGCCCAAAGTGATAAGCATTAAGAGCAACAAGTTGAAGCAAAGAAGATAAACACCAATCTAGATGATAGGCAACATGCGCCCAACAATCTGACGAACTATTACATGATTAAACTCATCCAATCCCTACCATCCCCTTCGCCTACAGCAGGGAATTACTTACACATATGAAGAGAAGACATGGAGTATGGATGGAGTGGTGATGGCGATGACGATGGCAACGATCTCCCCTCTCCGGAGGCCAAATCAGCCTCCAGATTAGCCCTCCCGAAGAAGAACAGTGGGTGGCGGCGGCTCCGCGACGGAAACTGGGAAAACGACTTCTTTTCTGGGGTTTTCTCGTCACGGGGATAAATAGGAGTCTCGGTAGGGAACCAGAGGAGGGGGGAGCTGCCCAGGTGGCCAGAGGGCGCGGCCCCACCCCTGGCCGCGCCAGGGGGGCGCCTGGGCCCCCAGAGCTCCCCTCTCTGTCCCACTTCTGGCTCCTGGTTCCTTCGGGTGCGTGGATTTTCTGGGAATTTTATGGGACGTATAAAAATCCATTTTCCTGCGCACAAATAAACCATACAGGCAGCTCTGCTGAAAACAGCGTTAGTCCGGGTTAGTTTCGTCCAAATCATGCAATAATGAGGGCAAAACAATAGCAAAAGTATTTGGAAAAGTAGATACGTTTGAGACGTATCAACTCCCCCAAGCTTAGCATATTGCTTTTCCTCAAGCAATTCAGTTCAACGAACTGGACGCGACAAAGAAAACTTTGACAAACTCTTTTGCTTCATTAGATGTATATAGGCATGTACTACGAAAAGAGTGTAGCAGGTAATGAAACAATGCTATAAGGACAATGCACGAAGCAATTCTTCTTTCATGTGACCAGTCACAAACAACTAAAAGTAAATAATAAGCTACTGAATATCAAGACAGGATCACAATGCACATAGCTTGAACATACTTGAGTGGCATTTCGCTAGCCTCCATGAGTGAAGAAAAACATAAATGCAGAAACTCCTCCGGAGTTTTAAAGGTGACTAGAACTTAGTATTTCAGACTAGCAATAACACAAGCATGCAGAAGACAATGTAATACTTTGGGACAATGCATGTTACACTAAGAATGACAATTATGCTCTCATAGTTGGTGCTTTGAAGAAAGAAGGGGAGACTCTCGAACCATGGCTTTTGATGGCAAGGTTGAAAACCCGTGAAAGGAAGCAAAGACTAAACATGTGCCAGAGCTCTTGGTTTTGGAAACAGAGATAAAACATTTTTGAGAAGTGCAACTTTCCAGTCAACGGTGAACGGTAAAGGTCTCTCAATATCTCCCATGCCAACTATATATAATGCCTTTTGCTTACACATATTCCCTTATCCATAAATCCTTCGATGGTCTATGGAACCTTTTATTTTGCCTCAAGGATGGAAGGAGGGTATCGTTCGACCTATCATAAGCGGCATTTGGTACATTTCACTCCATCATCAAGTATGGGGGAGGTGTAACTCTCATATTTTTTTTTCTGTTTTGACTAGTTAAAACTTCCGTCAAAATATTTTTGGCATGAAAGATACTGATTTCCCCTCACCGTACCATGAGCTTGTACGGTTACAAAAAGGGAAACTTTTGAATAAATTTCGAGATGGCACAAGAAAGTCTAAGTTAGGAGTGTCCGGTAAATACCACGTATAGGTAGGTATGGTGGACTCAAATGGAACACCTGGGTTTGAAAAGGAGTTTGGAAGCACAAGCAGAATTCCGCTTAGTGCGAGCGAAGGCTAGCAAAAGACTGGGAAGCGACCAACTAGAGAGCAATAACTGTCATAATCATGCATTGTGTGAACATGTGCCAAGCAATAACTGACAAATTAACATTGAATCGGGCATGAAAGTGATATAACTATTCTGAAACAAAAAGATCATCAAGGAAAAAATAGACTTTTTAGTCATAAGCATGTGTGAACATGTGCCAAGTCAATCCAAAAATTCTCCGAAGGGAAATACCACTTCAGTATGACAAACCATGAACAACGCAATGCATGTAAATCATTTCAACAACACATTATGTACTCTAGCTATTTGAGACTAGCCACAAGGAAAGCATGAACACTGGGAAAGCATTGTAAACATAGTACTATGTCGCTACAAGCTGGTCTCTAGATCATAAGTACATGCATATGTACATAGGTAGAAACAAGAAGAGTTCATACCGGTTTTCCTTGTTGCTTCCCTTCCGTCGATCTTCGTCATTACTGCCTTGTCTCTTGCACGATTGAACGTGGGAAATATTATCAAATGCCATCACGGACTCGAGCTGAACTCTGAAAACAAAGCAAACTAAAGAGAGAAAGGAAATCTTTTTGGGTTTTTGAAGGTTAAAAGAGAGCAAACGAAAAGAGAAAAAAATCTTTTTGTTGTTTTTGCAAAGAAAGAAAGAAGCAAGAACGGGAAAAAGCTTCGAAAAGATCAAAGCGAACAAAAATGGATAATACAATGGAAAAGTGAGAAGGGCACGTACTCCCCAAAGCTTAGGCTTTTGGCCTAAGTTGGTAGCAGCTAATGTCCCCAAGAGCCTCCTGCTCCAGGGTAGTACGGGTGAGTCCAAGGCTCGTCTGAGGCTTCCGACGCGTACACCGAAGTCCTCGGATCCTCCCACGAAGAAGGATCCGTGCTCCAAGTAGAGGAAGACTCTTCACCAAACTGGGTGAAGGTCTCCCCCTGGAAAGGTGGGAACTCACCATGCCCCTCCTCGTCGGGCACAACCCCCTCCATGGGGTTATGAAACTGATGCTGGACCATGAACTCATTGAACTCGGTAACATCAAAGGACCATCCGTTCCTGCGAGAAAAATCAAACAAAAGAGGTGCAGGTAGACGGATCTTGCGTTCCGTGGTGGCTCCGAAACGTAAGATATAATCAAGGTTACCAAACTCGGAAGTCATGGTAACAAACTTATGCCTTTTCATAGCAGCAAGGTCAAAACTTAAATAAGTAAAAGGCTTATCATCGGGGCGTGGGGTGCCATTAAGAGACTCTAGGATAAGTGTGGCGTAAACGCCACCAAATAAGTCTCCCTTGTTACCGTTCATAGCAAGGCGTCGAGCAATTAAGGCACCCACATTATAATCAAACCTCCCTGAGAGGGCGGTTGCCAGGATAGCAATATCCGGCGCAGATATGTTGCTCGTGTTGTCACGAGCTAACACCCCTCTAGCAATATAGTACGCAAAATACCTGAGGTGTGGGAATAAGATGTTGTAGATCTTTGACTGATGAATATCCCTTGTGTCCATGCTACAGAGAGAGTTGAAGACGGTTCTTAGCTCGGAGGACTGAGAGCTCATCTTCGCCGTCAGTCCCACGTTCGGCACACCTATTATTTCACAAAACTTTTGCAAAGGCTTGGTCAAAAGATCATTGTAAATTTTAAACTCAACAAAACCAGCATCAAGGTTATATCTAAAACTGTTAATAAAACAGGAGGTGAGTTGTGACGCCCCCAAAATCAGACCGTGTACAGTAATCATACACACAGGGTACACGACTGAGATTAGGGTGCCACGGTGATAATATCACAACACAACACTAAACACAAAAGGAGAAACAAATATATTACAATAGAGGGGGTCACGCGGACCCGAATATATAAGTCATACAAGCCATAATATCTGAGTACAGACATAGTTAGTCAAGTTTTGCCTTAAGAAGGCTAGCACAAACCACATCAGAGATACAGAACGAAAAGGCGAGGCCTCCTTCCTGGGATCCACCGAACTACTCCTGGTCGACGGGGAACTCGACGTCGTAGTAGGCGCCTCCGGGGTACTCCTGCTCCTGGACTCCAACGTCGGCTGCAGCGGCCGATCAGGCAAAACAATAAAGGAAATAAAGCAGGTGAGTATCTAGTATACCCGCGAGTCTTACGTCCGCTACTAAGCATTATGCATGATATCAACGGAATGAAGAGGCTGTATATGGTGGACTGAAGACAGAAGTTCAGAGCAAGGGTAAGAAGCTAGGCCTATCGAAGACTAGCATCTTCCGACGATGTCTTGCAGCATGAGGTAAGAATCAGCCAACAGTTTATATAAAGCAATAAAGTAGCAATGAAGCAGAAGTTGCTGCAACATTGGATAATAATAAGTTGTAATAATTTACAATGCCTCCGAGTTCACCTCCTCGACATCCCCGCGAGGAAGAGGACCCGGAACCATACAGTTTAGTATTAATAGTTTCTAGTTGTAGGATCCAGCTTCAGCATAAAGCGTCCTGTTACCGTGGACACGGCTATCGATAGATCAATTCTTCCCTGCAGGGGTGCACTTGTGTTACGCTACACGCACGGATCTCCAGGGTGGTGGGAACCTTGTTAGGGAACGCTCCACCGAGGCTATCCGACACTTCATAGCCCATCTTTCAAACTCAACAGAGAGGTCATCCGCCGGACTATATCCTATGTACGTGGGGCTTTGGACCCTAACCCCGACGTACTCCTGCACGGTGCGTGACTGGCCGGTGAAGTTAAATCAAAGCAAATACAAATCACACGCCGCGGCAAATAAGACAACACCACTTCCCGGCAATCAGCCCGCGGTACTGCTGACGTCTGAAGAGTTCTCGGACGACACTAAGAAGCGGAGGAGCCCATAACTCGTAATTCCCACGGGTAGGTAGTGCGTACATGGCATATAGCCAACTCAAGACATTCACTGAACCATTTAGCATTTTAATTAACCTGCGTGACAACCGTTATCGTTGCCTCGACTTAACCGACCCGCGGACAACGACAGCAGTCAGGACCACCAGTACATCGGTGCCTGCCCTGTCGTCCCACCAAGTCACTGCGGTTGCCAACAAGGTGAACCGTCTCCTTACCTTGTCTCGCGTGTGCTCCGGGAGGAGCTCGACTTTCGTGGTTTGGTAACTCTCGCGGCCAACGATCAGGGGCCAAGCACACCGGTACACTGGTCGTGCCCTCCCTGTCGTCCCGTCGCAATACCTCTCGCGGGCACCGTTGGGTCGCCCGACTGCTTACCTTTAGGACAACCGTTACTCAAAACCCTATAGCGGTAAGACAAAGTCAGCCTCGAGTGGAGTACAAGGATTACTCCTTGATGGCTCACACTTGAGGTGACTAGGCATAACCCCGATAGGGGTCTTCGACGGTGTCTGCATTGTACCGTACTTGTGCAGTTATAATATTTGTATCCGCTTTCACTCCCCTGAGTGATCACGGCCCTCTATCTAATCCTATCTAACAATGCGCAGGGCTCACTGCTGAATAATGCATGATAATAATAATAGGCAGCATAGGATAAAGGAAGGCACACCAAGGGGCGACAAAAATCAGGCTATGCAATTGAATAGGATTGTAAACGTAGCAGCAGCAGTAACAATGCCTAGTGCAAGAAATGTACGGAAAGATAGGCGGTATCTGGGGAAGAGAATGGCTCTGCTTGCCTGCAAGCTCGACGGTAGTAGTAGGGTCGTCGACGACGTAGTCGTACTCAGCAGCGGTGTAGTCGACGGCAGCAGCGGGGTCTATCGGAGATTTAAAGGGGGGGAGAAACAATAAATACACAGCAATAATATACAAACATATGCATGACATGACAGATGAAAAGTTAACGGTGTTCTACCGCAGTGCAATGGAATAGGCTCGGAGCGGGAATTCATCTGAGGATGAACTACCGGCTCCGGGTGATTACCGGACAGGGTGTCCGGAGGGGGAAGGATCAAGCCGGAGGTGTCGTGGTTATCGGAACAACATAAGGGGGGTGTATCCGTGCTATTTGATCCATTCCGAAAAACTTTCGTGTTCGGAATAAATTCATCCGGGCACTCTAACAGTACCGGACAATTTATAAGACAGACGGTCCGGAGGGGGAATGTTCGATGCTCGTGGTGTTAGAGGGGTGTGTCAGACATACGGATAGCGTATTCGTATTCGTAGTATTTTTCTGATCAACTTTCATGTATAAAGTTTTTGAAACCGAGTTACGGTTTGAAAGTTATTGAATTTCAAAGTTTAAATCAATTTAAATGATTTTCTGGATTTCTTTTATTATTTATTTAAACATTATCCAGAACATTATCCACAACATTATCCAGAACAGTGCTGACATGTGGGACCCACATGTCATCCTCTGTTATTTATAAAACATTTAATTAAATTAGAAAATACCCCTGGACCCACATGTGAGTGACTCAATTTTAATTAATTGGATTAACCTAAATCATTAAGTTAATTAATTAGAGGGGACCCACCGGTCAGTGACCTAAACTCTTTCTAACAGTTTTGTTATTTTTAACAGGTGCTTAAGTGGGATGGGACCCACATGTCAGTGGGCTATTAGGGGTGAGATTAACCCCTAACTAATTAACTGACACCGGGGCCCCACCTGGCAGCCTCACCGGAGGCTCACCGGAGGCTCGCCGGCGGCGAGGTCGACGGTGGCGACGATACAGGGCACGGGGGAGAGCGCGGTTAGTTGTGTTTGAAGCAGTAGACGCCGGCGAGTGCACTGGGGGTGGTGGTGTGGTCGGGGGGTCACCGGAATGACGCCGGCGACGACGAAGGCGGGGACCCGTACGGTGGCGACGTCGAGGACGGCGAATCCGCGCACGGGGTGAGGCGTGGCTATGCGCGTTCGGTAGCTGGCGTCCAGGGAAATAAAATGACGCGAGTAGGGCGTCAAATGCAAGCTCTACGCCGCAGTTGGGCGCTCGCCGGCGGCGAGGTTGCTCTGCCCTAATGGCGCGCATGGCTATGGGACACGGGAACCTCAACGGCGACATGGGGATGGTGAAGGACCTCACCAGAAATGTAACGGTGCAGAGAGCGGCCTCGGTGGCGTCGGGGGTGGCGCCGGATTTCCTCCGCGACGTCGCGGCGGCCGGAGTTGGGGAAGATGACCGTGTGCTCGGGGTGGAGGCTCCCGCCTCGATTCCTTCCGCTCGGAGACGAGGACGACGACGAGAGACACGCTGGACACGGCGGGGTGGCGTCGCGAGCTCACTGGCCGCGTGAGCTCACTGCCATGGCGACGGCGGCGCTCGGGAAAGCTTTCCCCGAAGCGTGGGAGGTGAGGAGGAGGGGAATGGAGGTGCGAGGGTGTCCAGGGGGTGCGCGGGGGCTTCCTTATCGCGACAGCGGCGGCAGGGAGCAGGTGAGGGAGGGGGGCTCCAGTGGCAGAGACGGCCACGGCGGCGGCATGGCGTCGAGCAGGTGGCGGATGTGATGGGGGCAGGTGGGAGGTGGAAGACGGGCTGGGGTGGGCTGGGCCATCGCCCTGGGCGAGTTTTAACATTTTTCCCATTTGATTTGTGTTGCCGTTTATGCTATTTCTTTCTGGTAATTAATTTATTAACCATAGCATTTTTTGTAAAAGGTTATTAGTGTTTGTAAATTAGAGTTACATATTACTGAGGTGCTACAAAAGTTTTTGCAGCAAAATAAATTCATTTGATATTTACTTTAAATATTAAATGCCCAAAATAGGGGTTTTAACCTACTGTTTGATTTGTTTGGAATTTTCTGCAACTCCAAAAATTACCAAAGTTGGTCCAACATTATTGTAATGATTTTAGGCAATTTACAAAAATAGTTCCATGATTTTTGGAACAACTTTATTTGAGCACTTTTGTTTTAATTTCCATTTGCGGTAGTTTCAACTAGGGTTTGGTTTCATGATGAGCAAAATGCATTGGGCTTTGTGTTTTGATTTCCAACCAGCATGGTTTGGAAAGAGCAGAAGCAAAGTTTGATTAAGGACAGGGGATAACAGTGATTAACAAACAGTGATAGTCAACAGTGATGATGATTACTGTTACAGGCATCTGAGGGTGTTACATGAGTTTTTGATACTGGACAACACGGCACGTTGCGAGCCGCGTTAGACCTGCATTAGCACAAAGATTATAGAAATCCTCCTTAATTCCTGCAGCTTCAAGGAATTCATCGCACGGGAAAGTCATTGCACGTGCTTGATTTGTGTCCTCCAACAACTCTAAGGGCACATGATCTTCGTTGTAGCTCACCCTAGCAGTCGAGGGTGAAGCTGAAGCTCTCGTAACTCGATCGGAGCGCTCGGGCCTTTTCTTCCCAAGCCACCCCTTTGCTCTTCCTAGCAAACTCATTTCTGAAATTTGACAAATTACAAAAACAAGGATTTGAACAAAGTGAGTTAAGGCAAACTACTCAACTCACTTACCTAAGGCATAAACTTGCATCAAAACTTGGAAAATAAAATTCTAAACATGCATGCAAGCTCACATAAACAGCACCAAGAGCTACTAAATACTCACAAATGAAGCCACCAATCAAAAATCTAATTGGAGGGGTGAAGGAGTTGCATACCAGGGAGTATTTGCCCAAAATCTCAGCTCAAATGATGGGTCGTAGAGAGAGATCGAAATTATGGACTGAAAGCAACAAGAACACAAGACCAAAGTACAGAACTCGTGTTTTTGGAGAGAGAGGAAGGAGGAGGAAGAAGACATACCTGGAAGTGGGGCCTGTGGGCCCCAGGCGCCCTGTGGGCGCGGCCAGGGGGCAGGCCGCGCCAGCTGGCCGCCTGGGCTACTGGTGGCCCCCCCTGGTCAGCCCCAGGTGCCTCTGGGTCACTCCCTTCATGGAATTTTTTTTTATTTTTCTGGAATTTTTCTGAAAACTTCACTGTTGAAAATTTCTCGGAGTTCAAAAAGCTGCAAAACTTTCTGAAAACTTAAAGCGGTGGTTAGTATTGTGAAGCTTCAAAAACACAAAAACTTGGTACAGCAAAGAGAATGAAAGCCAAAGCAAATGAAAACATAACAAGCTTAACTTTTTACCTATATATAACAAGCTTACTAGTAAGGTTGATCAAGTCTTACTAACAAACCGGCGATATACAGAACAAGAAGTCTCACCCCTTATGAAGTGATCATTGCAGCTTTACTTTGATGGACATTGTCCCCACCATAATGGTTTTGTATTTGTGGTGCACATGTAGTGGACAGTTCCATTCTCCAATCTTCACGGTCTTAAAATTCTCTATAGAGTTAAGGCCATGTCTCTTGTCGATCTTCTTTGGAAAATACACCGTGTGTTCTTTATCATCAACGTTGAAAGTGACCTTTCCTTTGTTGCAATCAATGATAGCACCTGTGGTGTTAAGAAAATGTCTACCAAGAATAATGGACATGCTCCCATCCTCGGGCATGTCAAGCACAACAAAATCTGTAAGGATCAAACAGTTAGCAACTTCAACGGGTACATCCTCACAAATATCTATTGGGACAGATATTGACTTATCAGCCATCTGAAGAGAGATATTTGTAGGGATTAGTTTCTCTAAACAAAGCCTCTTGTAAAGAGAGAAAGGCATAACACTCACTCCTGCACTAGGTCACATAAAGCAGTTCTGACGTAATTATTCTTTATGGAGCAAGGAATGGTGGGTATACCTGGATCACCAAGCTTCTTAGGAATCTTGCCACTGAAAGAGTAGTTAGCAAGCATAGTAGATATTGCCTCATTAGGAACTTTTCTTTTATTAGTAACAATATCTTTCATATATTTCGAATAGGGAGGTAACTTAATAGCATCAGTCAAAGGAATTTGAAGAAAAAGAGGCTTCATCCATTCACAAAATTTATTATAATGCTCTTCTTCTTTGGATTTGAGGGACTTACCTGGAAAGGGCATGGGTTTTTGTATCCATGGTTCTCTTTCCTTCCCATGTCTTCTTGCGATGAAGTCTTCTTTAGAGTACCTCTTGCGTTTATCGGGTGCTTCTTCTTCTCTTACCTTGAGAGAATCATCCTTCTCTGCGTCCTTTTCTTCAGACTCGGCACCGTCTTCTGTTTCAGCATCAGAGGTAGAAATGCTGTTAGGATCAACAACTGGCTTTTCACTTGTAATAGGATCATCGGGATTGTCAGCCTCCTTGTGTTTCTTCTTCTTCTTTTTCTTCGGAGAGCTAACAGTCTCGTCTTCTTCTTGTACTTGAGAATCTTGCTCGATCCTCTTTGGATGCCCCTCAGGATAGAGTGGGTCCTGGGTGTGCGTTCCACCCCTAGTTTTAATTCCATAAGCTTGTATGTCCTGTTTGGCATTATTAGCAAGCAAATCTTTTTGCACATTAGAAATTTGTTCAAGCTGAGTTTGAACCATATGAAAATGCTTAACAAGACATTTAACATCATTAACTGTTCTTTCTAGAACATCACACAAACTTTTGATAGCAAGAGAATTATCATGCAACTGACTTTGTAATCTCCTATTAAAATGGTCTTGCTTAACAATAAAATTATCAAGCTCATCTAAACATTGGTCGGGAGGCTTACCTTTAGGGATGTCACTTTCAGTAAAGTCTAATAGAGAGTGTACCTCTACCAAGGGAGGGTGAGTAGTAGGCTCACACAACTTCTCAATAGGAGGTAAATTCTTCACGTCATCGGCTTTAATACCTTTCTCCTTTATAGACTTCTTTGCTTCTTGCATATCTTCGGGGTTCAGAACAAGCATGCCCCTCTTTTTTGGTGGTAGAAGTGGCTCAGGAACGGACCAATCTTCATGGTTCTTGGCGATTTTTCACATTAATTCTTCTGCATCGTCCGGCGTTCTTTCCCTGAAAACACAACTAGCACAACTATCCAGATAGGATCTGGATTCATCGGTTAAACCAACGTAAAATATATCAAGCAGTTCATTCTTGGGGACTCCATGTCCCGGCATAACCTTAAGTAAATCACAAAACCTCCCCCAAGATTTAGGGAGGTGCTCATCCTGCAATTGTTTAAAGTTATAGATTCTTTGCAAAGCAGTATGTTGCAGATGAGTTGGGAAATACTTATCAACAAAAAATTTGACTAAGTCTTGAGGACTTTTAATGGAACCATAGGGTAGTGCATCGTACCATGATTTAGCGTCTTCCTTCAAAGAAAAAGGGAAAATCTTGGCCACATAGAAGTTTCATATCTTCTCATCAGTAGTGAATAGGTTGCTTAACTCAGCGAGTTTGGTCAAGTGTGCTATAGCATCATCATTTTCTTTGCCATAAAAGGGGTCAGCCTCGACTGTAGATATAAGTGAAAGATCAACAGATAAATCATAATCAGGATCAGTGATGCATATAGGAGATGTGGCAAATTGAGGATCAGGAATAACTTTGTTCTTCATGGAGTGCTTTTTGAGCAACTCCTTAACAGCACTAGGATCAGAGTCGACACACTCTCTGAGTTCCCTGCAAAAATCATCAGCAAGAGTAACATAATCATCATCAAGGATTCTCTCCTTGAGTTCATCTAAGCTCGGGTAACCAAAGGTTTTGAAGGTAGGAATATAGGTAGCAGGGGTCTCGGTCTTGGATTTTGCTGCAGCCTTAGCAGTCTGAGTTTCAATATAGTGACCAAGAAAAGTAGCATCATCAAGATTAGTGGAAGCATCATGAAAAGTATCGGACATAGTGACAGACTCAATAGAAGCAACACATAGTGGTGGTGAAGTAAACTTACTCATAAGAGAAGGTGAATCAAGTGTAGCACTAGTGTTCAGAACAATACCTTTTCTTGTATGGGATGGTAAGATCGGAACCTTGGGGTCTCCTTTCTTACCCATAGCGGATGATGTGCAGTAGGCAGGATACTTGAAGTAGACTTGTAAATATTGCTATGCTCCCCGGCAACGGCGCCAGAAAACGCTGCTTGATGCCCCACAGGCGTAAGGGATCGAGATAGTCTTCGCGGGTAAGTTAACCCAATTTATTGATTCGACACACGGGGAGCCAAAGAGTATTTATAAGCTTTGACAGTTGAGTTGTCAATTCAACCGCACCTGAAATATACTTGCTTGCAATGATAGATAAGTGGTAACGATAATATGATAGTGACAGTGGCAACAAAAGAAGTAACAACAAAAGTAACAACTAATGACCAGCAGGATTGAAAACACTGTAGGCTAGGGAGATGGATGGTTGGGCGCTGCATGGATGAGAGTGAACATATAATAGGTTCCAACACGGGGAAGGCACACAGAAAAGCAATGATCATCTAGGCAAATATCAAACATTAGGCATGTATCCCGTGGGTAGTTGTGCGTGCTTGCAATAAGAACTTGCACAACATCTTTTGTCCTACCATCCCGCTATGAACGGGGCCAAAAGGAACTTATGGAGATTAAGGTGCTCCTGTCAAAGAGCACCGGAACAAAGCAATAAACTCAATGGATACATGGAATCCTCAAATTATGGACCATCCCCTTTGGTGTCCCAAGCTGTCACCTTTGGGATCGCCGGTTCCGGACCATAATAGGTGCATACAACTCATAGATAGGATCTAGAACACAAATATATTCATGAAAACACATAGGGTTCAGATCTGAAAACATGGCACTCGGGCCCAAAGTGACAAGCATTAAGAGCAACAAGTTGAAGCAAAGAAGATAAACACTAATCTAGATGATAGGCAACATGCGCCCAACAATCTGACGAACTATTACATGATTAAACTCATCCAATCCCTACCATCCCCTTTGCCTACAGCAGGGAATTACTCACACATATGAAGAGAAATCATTGAGGATGGATGGAGTGGTGATGGCGATGAAGATGGCGACGATCTCCCCTCTCCGAAGGCCAAATCAGCCTCCAGATTAGCCCTCCCGAAGAAGAACAGAGGGTGGCGGCGGCTCCGCGACGGAAACTGGGAAAACGACTTCTTTTCTGGGATTTTCTCGTCACGGGGATAAATAGGAGTCTCGGTAGGGCACCAGAGGAGGGGGGAGCTGCCCAGGCGGCCAGAGGGCGCGGCCCCACCCCTGGCCGCGCCAGGGGGGCGCCTGGGGCCCCCAGAGCTCCCCTCTGGTCCCACTTCTGGCTCCTGGCTCCTTCGGGTGCGTGGATTTTCTGGGAATTATCTGGGAATTTTCTGGGATGTATAAAAATCCATTTTCATGCGCACAAATAAACCATACAGGCAGCTCTGCTGAAAACAACATTAGTCCGGGTTAGTTTCGTCCAAATCATGCAAGAATGAGGGCAAAACAATAGCAAAAGTGTTTGGAAAAGTAGATACGTTTGAGACGTATCAGTCCCACACTACGCCTACCTCAAGCTCAAGATGCCAGGATCAGAGGGAGTCCTCACGATCAACGGAAGCTTCATCAAGTCTGATCAGTGTGACCGTGACTTCCACAGAATCTCCGACACATTCGGAGCCGAACAAGCACTCAGAGAAATAGCCATGATGATGGACAAGAGTACCCTCCCATTGATGAACCGAAGCGAATCCAAGGAGTACGGACGCGACTTCAGCATCGACAGCGACACAGTCATTCACCAAGTGCACCCAACGGACCCGGACAAAACAGTCCGCTTATACGCCCACCTACCAGAGGAGCAGGCGACGACTCTCATCGCTTTCCTTCTAGACGAGTGGGAAATATTCGCCTGGTGCCCAGCCGACATGCCTGGGATACCACGCGAATTCGCGGAACACGCCCTACGCATCAAGGAAAACACGAAGCCGGTGAAGCAAGCACTGAGACGATTCTTGGAGCCCAAGAGCAGAGCAATCGGAGAGGAAGTCAACCGGTTACTCGATGCCCAGTTCATCCGAGAAACGCAGAAAGCCACCTGGATAGCCAACCCAGTGCTGGTGGCCAAGAAGGACACGACCGTGCTACGCATGTGTGTCGACTACGGACCAGTCAACAAGCATTGCCCGAAGGACCACTTCCCCCTGCCTAGAATCGATCAAATAATCGACTCGACAACAGGGTGTGATCTCCTTTCCTTCCTTGATGCTTACACAGGATACAACCAGATCAGGATGAAGGAAGAAGACGAAGAGCACACATCGTTCATCACCACCTATGGCGTATTCTGCTACAGGACCATGCCCTTCGGGCTAAAAAACGCAGGCGCCACTTACCAGCGAATGATGCAGGCCTGCCTGAAGGAGCAAATCAGAAGAAATGTGTAAGTCTACGTGGACGACATCGTCATCAAGACCTACAAAGCAGCCACACTACTCGACGACCTGCGCGAAACCTTCGCGGAGCTCAACAAATACAGAATCAAACTCAACCCAAAGAAGTGCGCATTCGGCGTACCAGCGGGGAAGCTGCTTGGCTACATGGTCTCTGCCCGAGGAATCGAGGAAAACCCTGAGAAATTCAAAGCCATCACCCGCATGCAAGAACCAACCGACGTCAAAGGAGTACAACAGCTCACTGGAAAGCTCGTAGCCGTAAGCCGCTTCATCAGCAGGCTAGGAGAACGCACGCTGCCTTTCTACCAGCTGCTCAGGAAAGGAGAGAAATTCGAATGGACGGAGGAAGCCCGCCAAGAATTCGCGGACCTGAAAAAGACACTCTCGACCCCACTAATCCTGGTGGTACCCAAGGAACGAGAGAAGCTATACCTCTACGTGGCAGCACGTAGCAGTGTAGTAAGCACATCGCTCGTTGTCGAACGCGCAGAAGAAGGCAAGGTCCAGAGCATCCAGAGACCAATCTACTACCTCAGCATGCTCCTGACCAAATCCCAGCAGCGGTACCCGCACTATCAGAAGCTACTACTGGCCATCGTCATGACCTCAAGAAAGGTGTCCCACTACTTCGACGAGCACCCTATCACAATCGTGAGCAGCGCACCACTCGCTGACATACTCAATAACCCTGGAGCAACCGGGCGAGTCGCCGAGTGAAACATCGAGCTCAGCCCACGAGATCTACAGTTCAAGCACCCAACAGCCATCAAAGCCCAAGTACTCCCAGATTTCCTGGTCGAGTGGACGGAGGTTCAGACACCAGGCCCCCCAGACCTATCAAGTTCATGGTCAATGTTCTTCGACGGGTCCAAGAGACAACAAGGAGCCGGAGCAGGAGTTGTGCTCATCTCCCCTAAAGGAAAAAAACTGAAATATGTCCTCCAGATCAACTTCACTCACGCCTCCAACAACGAAGCAGAATACGAGGCACTTGTAACACCCTCAGATGCCTGTAACAGTAATCATCATCACTGTTGACTATCACTGTTTGTTAATCACTGTTATCCCCTGTCCTTAATCAAACTTTGCTTCTGCTCTTTTCAAACCATGCTGGTTGGTAATCAAAACACAAAGCCCAATGCATTTTGCTCATCATGAAACCAACCCTAGTTGAAACTACCTCAACTGGAAATTACAACAAAAGTGATCAAATAAAGTTGTTCCAAAAATCATGGAACTATTTTTGTAAATTGCCTAAAATCATTAAAATGATGTTGGACCAACGTTGGTAATTTTTGGAGTTGCAGAAAATTCCAAACAATTCAAACAGTAGGTTAAAACCCTAACTTTGGACATTTAATATTTAAAATAAATACCTAATGAATTTATCTTGCTTCAAAACTTTTTGTGGCACTGACATATAATGTTATACTAATATTGTGACACCTAACCTATTTTATAAAAATGCAGAAGGCACTAAATTAAAATACAAAGAACAGAAGAGTAAACAGAAAACAACACAAATAAGAAAAACCCTAATCTATCGCCTGGGGCGAAGCCCACCGCAGCCCAGCCCAAGCCCCCCCTTGTCTTCTTCCCCAACCACCCCCCCACCTGCTCCCGTACGGCGCCCGTCGTAGACGCGCCGCTGCCAGCCGGCCCCTCCCTCCACCTGCTCCCTCCCGCCATGACCACGCTAAGACCACCCCGGCCGACACCCTGGACAACTCCCCCATCCCATTCCCCTCCTCTTCTTCTCGCACGCCTCGGGGAAAATCCTCCCGAGCCGCCGCCGTTCACTGTCGTGGCCAACCGCGGCCACTCGATGAACTAGCCCACCGCACCTTGCCCACTGGACTCGCCGACGTCGACTACGCCACGCTGCCGGAGGAATCGGGTCGTGGCGCCCCTCTGCGACGACTACGTCTTCGTCTTCAACCTCGGCTCCGGCGGGATCCGCGACAAATTCCGGCCACCTCGCACCTCCGTCGAGCTTGCTGCCAGCCTCAACACGTTCCTGGTGAGCACCCCTACCACCGACAACGCCCCGTTCCCCCTCCCGTGCCCCGTGGGCCGATCTGCCATTAGGGCAGAGGCTCCTCGCCGCCGGCTGTCGTCGCCACCGTGGTCTAGCTCACGCTTATGGCGCGCCAAGCGTGTCGTTAGGCTTAGGACGCTCCCCTTTGGTTCACACGCTAGCGCTCGCTCGAGTTCTCGCACAGAATCGTCGTCGTCGACTTCGCAGTTTTCGGCCGCCGCCTGACCTCGTCGCCGGCACCTTTTCCGGCCACCCCCGACGTCGCCACCACCTGGAATCGACGCGGCGATGTCTTCCAGTTCGAACGCAGCAAATCCCGTGGCGAGTGGAGCCCCCTAGCCGAATCCCGACGCCCTCCCGTGGCCTCCGCCGTGCTGGGCTCGCCGGCGACTAGCCGCCGGCGCCCCCTGACGTGGCACCCCTGGGGCAACCCCCCTGGGTCACTGCCAGTGGGTCCCCGTGGACCAGTTGACTGGGTTGACCAGTCAACTGTGCTGACTGGGCAACCCCAGTCACTGACAGGTGGGTCCCCCTGGATTAATAAAACTTAATGATTTAGATTAATCAAATAATTAAAATTGAGTCACTGACATGTGGGTCCAGGGGTATTTTTCTAATTTAATTAAATGTTTGATAATAACAGAGGATGACATGTGGGTCCCACATGTCAGCACTGTTCTGGATAATGTTGTAGATAATGTTTTGGATAATGTTTAAATAAATAATAAAAGAAAATCCAGAAAATCATTTAAATTGATTTAAAACTTTGAAATTCAATAACTTTTAAACCGTAACTCGGATTTAAAAACTTTTTACATGAAAGTTGATCAGAAAAATACAACGAATACGAATACGCTATCCGTATGTCTACCACCCCCCTCTAACACAAAGAACATCGAACATTTCCCCTCCGGACCGTCTGCCCGATAAATTGTCCGGTACTGTTAGAGTGCCCGGATGAATTTATTCCGAACACGAAAGTTGTCCGGAATGGTTCAAATAGCACGGATACACCCCCCTTATGTTGTTCCGGTAACCACGACACCTCCGGCTTGATCCTTCCCCCTCCGGACACCCTGTCCGGTAATCACCTGGAGCCGGCAGTTCATCCTCAGATGAATTCCCGCTCCGAGCCTATTCCATTGCACTGCGTTAGAACACCGTTAACTTCTCATCTGTCATGTCATGCATATGTTTGTATATTATTGCTGTGTATTTATTGTTTCTTTCCCCCTTTAATCTCCGGTAGACCCCGCTGCTGCCGTTGACTACACCGCAGCTGAGTACGACTACTTCGTCGACGATTCTACTACTACCGTCGAGCTTGCAGGCAAGAAGAGCCATTCTCTTCCCCAGATATCGCCTATCTTTTCGTACATTTCTTCCACTAGGCAGTGTTACTGCTGCTGCTACGATTACAATCCTATTCAACTGCATAGCCTGATTGTTGTCGCCCCTTGATGTGCCTTCCTTTGTCCTATGCTGCCTATTATTCTTATTATGCATTATTCAGCAGTGAGCCCTGCGCATTGTTAGCTAGGATTAGATAGAGGGCCGTGATCACTCAGGGGAGTGAACGCGGATACAATTATTATAACTGCACAGGTACGGTACAATGCAGACACCGCCTCAGGCCCTACCTGGGTTATGCCTAGTCACCTCAAGTGTGAGCTATCAAGGAGTAATCTTTGTACTCCACTCGAGGCTGACTTTGTCTTACCGCCATAGGGTCTTGAGTAACGGTTGTCCTTCAGGTAAGAAGTCGGGCGACCCAACGGTGCCCGCGAGAGGTATTGCGACGGGACGACAGGGAGGGCACGACCAGTGTACCGGTGTGCTTGGCCCCTGGTCGTTGGCCGCGAGAGTTACCAACCCCGAAAGTCGAGCTCCTCCAGGAGCACACGCGAGACAAGGTAAGGAGACGGTTCACCTTGTTGGTAACCGCAGTGACTTGGTGGGACGACAGGGCAGGCACCGATGTACTGGTGGTCCTGGCTGCTGTCGTTGTCCGCGGGTCGGTTAAGTCGAGGCAACGATAACGGTTGTCACGCAGGTTAATTAAAATGCTAAATGGTTCAGTGAATGTCTTGAATTGGCTATATGCCATGTACGCACTACCTACCCGTGGGAACTACGAGTTATGGGCTCCTCTTCTTCTTAGTGTCGTCCGAGGACTCTTCAGACGTCAGCAGTACCGCGGGCTGATTGCCGGGAAGTGGTGTTGTCTTATTTGCCGCGGCGTGTGATTTGTATTTGCTTTGATTTAACTTCACCGGCCAGCCACGCACCGTGCAGGAGTACGTTTGGGTTGGGGTCCAAGGCCCGGCGTACTTAGGATTTAGACCGGAGGATGACCTCTCTGTTGAGTTTGAAAGATTGGCTATGAAGTGTCGGATAGCCTCGGTGGAGCGTTCCCTAACAAGGTTCCCGCCACCCTGGAGATCCGTGCGTGTAGCGTAACACAAGTGCACCCCTGCAGGGAAGATTGATCTATCGATAGCCGTGTCCACGGTAACAGGACGCTTTATGCTGAAACTGGATCTTACCACTAGAAACTATTATTAAACTGTATGGTTCCGGGTTCTTTTCCTTGCGGGGAGGTCGAGGAGGTGAACTCGGAGGCATTGTAAATTATTACAACTTATTATTATTAATTGTCGCAGCAACTTCTGCTTAATTGCTACTTTATTGCTTTATATAAACTGTTGGCTGAATCTTACCTCATGCTGCAAGACATCGTCGGAAGATGCTAGCCTTCGTTAGGCCTAGCTTCTTACCCTTGCTCTAAATTTCTGTCTTCAGTCCACTATATACAGCCTCTTCATTCCGTTGATAAAATGCATAATGCTTAGTAGCGGACGTAAGACTCGCGGGTATACTAGATACTCACCTGCTTTATTTCCTTTACTGTTTTGCCTGATCGGCCGCTGCAGCCGACGTTGGAGCTCAGGAGCAGGAGTACCCCGGAGGCGCCTACTACGACGTCGAGTTCCCCGTGGACCAGGAGTAGTACTGTGGATCCCAGGCAGGAGGCCTCGCCTTTTCGTTCTGTATCTCTGATGTGAATTGTGCTAGCCTTCTTAAGGCAAAACTTGACTCACTATGTCTGTACTCAGATATGATGGCTTGTATGACTTATATATTCGGGTCTGTGTGACCCCCTCTATTGTAATATATTTGTTTATCCTTTTGTGTTTAGTGTTGTGCTGTGATATTCTCACCGTGAGTCCCTAATCTCGATCGTGTACCTTGCGTGTATGATTACTGTACACGGATTGATTTTGGGGGCGTCACAAGTTGGTATCAGAGCCGACTTCCTGTAGGAAGCCACCCCACCACTACCTGGTCGAAGTTGAGTGTAGACTTTGAAAAACTATTTTGCTAACTTAATATTTGGCTTACGGGCCCACATCGATGTCACTACGTGTGATATCTATGGTATTAGGATCTTTTTCTCCTTACCTATGCTCTTGGAATCTACGCTCTTATCCTTGCTGGTAAGTTTTACAAAAGCTGACATTAGGATCACGTTCTCTTGATTCCACCCGGCGTTTTTCTGGTGCATCCCCCATTGATTGAGTCGTGTTGCAGGCGTCGTACGCCAGATCCCAGACCGCGGATCCCATTCTCATTCTGGGCAGGCCGCGCGTTCTCTGGCATCAACTCCTGTGACCAACAGTTTTCTTGCGGCGTGATTGACATAGTGGAATCTATGTCGCGTCGTGTAATCCTTACCGCGGTCTGCCCGCCGCCGCCTAGAGAGTCCCTTTTTCCTTAATTTCTACGACGTTACGCTGCCCGATTTTCGATTGATTCTGTGTGCGCATGTGTATGTCTTATATGACTACTCCTTTATATATATCTGCGCCTCCCTTACGTTGTCATTTTACTTCAGGCTTGATTCCGGTATCTCATTAAATTTTCATCTCTGAAATACCCCTGTTAAATTCTAGCAGGATGGCTGGCCGTGGTGGTCGTGGTCGTGGTCGTGCTGCCAACGACCCACCTCCGCCGCCAGACTACATGGCCGCGATGATGCAGCAGTTCGAGATGAACCGTCAGTTCAAGCAGAATATGATGGCTCAATTCCCCCAGCCGAATCAGAATGGGCACCACCATCAGCATGCCACCGTGACTCTGCACGACTTCACCCGCCTCAACCCCACTATGTTCCGCAACACTGTTCAGCCGCTGGATGCTGATGACTGGCTTCGCGACATCACTCACGAGCTGGAGTCTGCTAATGTCGATCCAGCTGACTATGTGAACTTTGCGTCTTATCATCTGAAAGGCGCCGCTGCTCAGTGGTGGAGCACCCACAAGCGTTCCCTGCCAGTCGATGAAGTCATCACTTGGGATGAATTTCAGTCTGCTTTCCGCGCCCGCTACATTCCTCAGGGGATCATGGATCGCAAGGCGGAAGAATTCCGTAACCTCACTTAGGGCGATATGACTGTTGAAGCCTATCAGCGCGAGTTCCTCAACCTCTCTCGCTATGCGGAGGGAGAGATCACCACTGATGCTCGCAGGCAGCAGAAGTTCCGTCGTGGCCTCAACCCTGAACTCAGGCTCGCTCTTGCCGTTCATGATTTCGCCAACTTCGCCACCATGGTGAACAATGCTATCACCGTCGAGACTGCCCAGATGGAGCACAAGAACTCTCTGAAGCGTTATCGTGACGTTGGCTCATCTTCGGGCGCAACGCAGAAGCGTCGTATCTGGCTCCCTACTAGTGTGACCCACGCAGCTGTCCCTGCTCCAAGGCCGTCTTATGCTGCACCCCGTCTGCCTCCTCCACCGCAGATGCCAAGAGCTCTTCCTGCACCACCCAATGCTACACCCCTTCGTCCTCAGGATGGATTATGCTTCACGTGCCGCCAACTAGGGCATTTTTCCAGGGAGTGCCCCCTGAAACAGAAGCAACTGGTAGTTCACCCCGCTGGCCGTGGAAATGGTCGTGGAAACAACCGGACCCCCAACTATAATACTGGGTCTGCTGCTTATGCCCGTGGACATGCTAACAACGTCAATGTTGAGGAAGCTCAGCAACAACCCGCTACCGTGATGGGTACCCTTCTCGTTAATTCCGTACCTGCTACTGTTTTATTTGATACAGGAGCATCACATTCATTCATGTCGGAAGCATTCGCATTGTCGCATAACTTCACGCTAGAAAAGATGAACCCACCGATGGTTGTCCGCACCCCAATAGGCCAATGTCAAACCACCAAGATAGTGCCCGGAACCATCATTGAAATTGAAGGGATTGAATTCCTTGTTTCCCCCATCGTTCTAAAAACTTCCACCATAGACCTAATTCTGGGCATGGATTGGTTGAAATTTCACGATGCCGCACTATATTGTGGCACCAGCTCTGTCCGACTTTTACACCCCTCCGGCGAGATTGTTACCCACACCACCAGAGTAACCCGTAATGCTGAGACACAGATATTTATGATGAACGCTTTGAATGTCCCCCCCCTCGAAGGCATCAAGAACGTTCCAGTCGTTCGCGATTTTCCCGACGTCTTCCCAGAAGAACTGCCGGGAATACCCCCGATCAGAGAAGTTGAATTCGTCATCGACTTGAAGCCAGGCACTGTTCCTATTGCCAAGCGTCCTTACAAGATGCCGCCACATGAACTCCTTGAACTTAAGGAGGAAATCGACAAGGCACTTCAGAAAGGATTCATTCGCCCCAGTTCCTCAGCTTGGGGAGCACCTTCGCTTTTTGTCAAGAAGAGCGATGGGACAAACCGACTGGTCCAAGATTATCGGCCCATTAACCAAGCCACCATCCAGAAAAAATACCCACTTCCCCGGATCAACGACCTGTATGATCAACTTGCCTTGAGGTTGGGTTATCACCAAATCCGGGTCCGTGATGAGGACATTCCGAAGACTGCCTTCATTACTCGCTATGGTTCGTACGAGTACACCGTCATGTCCTTTGGCTTAACCAATGCTCCAGCCACCTTCTCCAGATTGATGAATTATATTTTCATGAAGTACCTCGACCAGTTCGTCGTGGTTTATCTGGATGATATCTTGATATATTCCAAGAATGAAGAAGAACATGCTGAACATCTTCGTCTTATACTGGAGAAGCTTCGAGAACACAAACTCTACGCTAAGTTTTCTAAGTCTGAATTCTGGCTTCCCGAAGTAACCTACCTTGGACATGTGATTTCCAAGGATGGCATTGCCGTCACCCCAGAACGTATCAAGGCTATTCTTGACTGGACTCCTCCCAAGACCGTCAAGCAAGTCCGCAGTTTCCTCGGACTCGCTAGCTATTGCCGCCGTTTCGTCGAGAATTTTTCCAAGATTGCCAGGCCTCTGACTAATCTGCTTCACGAAGGCGTCAAGTTTGAGTAGACAGATAAATGTCAAGAAAGTTTTCAAGCACTCAAGGACAAGCTGACTTCTCCCCCGGTGCTCGCTCCCCCTGATACTCAGAAGGACTTCGTGATATATTGTGACGCGTCTCGTCAAGGCTTAGGATGTGTCCTATTGCAAGAACGCAAGGTGATTGCTTATGGCTCTCGTCAGTTGCATACTCACGAGGACAAATACCCAACACATGATCTCGAATTGGCAGCAGTAATTTATGCATTGAAGCTGTGGTGACATTACCTCGTCGGTAATCGTTGCGAGGTCTACACCGACCACCAAAGTCTGAAGTACCTGTTTACTCAGCCAGACCTGAATCTTCGTCAACAACGATGGCTCGAGACAATAGCTGACTTCAACATGGATATTTCGTATACCCCGGGCAAGGGTAATGTGATGGCCGATGCCTTGAGCCGCAAAGCTTACTGTTCTGAACTTGAGGTTCAGGTGCAGCGACCACTCCTGTATGAAGAGTTTCGCAAGTTGAATCTCGAGATTGTTCCTCAAGGCTACGTCAATAACCTGGTTCTCGAGTCAAAACTCGACGCCCTCATCAAGAGTAGACAATCTCTGGCCCCTGACATTGTGAAGATCAAGCATGACATCGCCGAAGGGAAGCCCTCCTCTTTTACCATTGATGCTAATGAAGGTGATACTGTGTACTTCAAGGGCCGCTTAGTAGTTCCTGTGAGCCCGCCCCACATTAACTGTTGTCCGGATATCATGGAAGGAGCCCATAACTCTACCTTGTCAATCCACCCTGGCAGTACCAAGATGTATAAAGACCTTCGTCAACGGTACTGGTGGCCGTACATGAAGCAAGATATCGCTCGCTATGTTTCTCAATGTGACGTTTGCAGTCGCGTCAAAGCCGGACATCAGAAACCTGCTGGTTGGTTGCGACCACTCCCTCCTCCTGATTGGAAGTGGGACAAAGTCGAAATGGACTTCGTCACCGGTTTTCCTAAGTCACAGAAAGGTAACGATGCCATCTTTGTCGTCATCGACCGATTCTCCAAGATTGCTCACTTCCTACCGGTCAAGGAAACGATCACTGCTAGTCAGTTGGCACACTTGTATATCTGCCGAATTGTGTCACTCCACGGTATTCCGTTGGAGATCAGTTCAGATCGTGGCAGCATTTTCACCTCACGATACTGGAATAGTTTCATGGAAGCTTTCGGGACTCGTTTGAATCTCAGCACCGCTTATCACCCCCAGTCGCAAGGCCAAGTTGAACGAGTTAATCAAGTGCTGGAAGACATGCTTCGCGCTTGTGTCCTTTCTTTCGGCATGAAATGGGAGGATGCCCTCCCGTACGCGGAATTCTCGTACAACAATAGCTATCAGGCTAGCTTGAAGATGGCCCCCTTCGAAGTTCTATATGGACGTAAATGTCGAACCCCCCTGAATTGGTCAGGAACTGGGGAACGACCCTACTTCGGACCGGATCTTGTCCAAGAAGCTGAAGAACAAGTTCGCATTGTACAAACAAATCTCAAGGCCGCACAGTCTCGTCAGAAGAGCAACTATGACTGCAAACACCGTGAAATGGAGTATCAGCCTGGTGAATACGCATACCTCCGTGTCACTCCCATGAGGGGCACTCATCGCTTCGGTATCAAGGGCAAGTTGGCTCCTCGCTACATTGGTCCATTCCGTATCCTTTCCAGGAGTGGACCCGTGGCATACCGGTTGGAATTGCCGCAGAACCTCTCCCAAGTCCACGATGTCTTCCATGTGTCGCAACTCCGTCGCTGCTTCAAGGATCCTATCCGCGAAGTGGAGCATGATATGATCGAGCTGCAACAAGACTTGACTTATCGAGAACATCCGAGCCGCATTCTCGATCAGTCTGAACGCCGAACCCGCAACAAGACCGTCAAGTTCCTCAAGGTTCAGTGGTCGAATCATTCTGAAGATGAAGCCACTTGGGAACGCGAAGATCGCCTTCGCGATGAATACCCCGAACTTTTCCTCGCTACCACTTAAATTCTCGGGACGAGAATTCTTGTAGTGGGGGAGATTTGTAACGCCCTCAGATGCCTGTAACAGTAATCATCATCACTGTTGACTATCACTGTTTGTTAATCACTGTTATCCCCTGTCCTTAATCAAACTTTGCTTCTGCTCTTTTCAAACCATGCTGGTTGGTAATCAAAACACAAAGCCCAATGCATTTTGCTCATCATGAAACCAACCCTAGTTGAAACTACCTCAAATGGAAATTACAACAAAAGTGCTCAAATAAAGTTGTTCCAAAAATCATGGAACTATTTTTGTAAATTGCCTAAAATCATTAAAATGATGTTGGACCAACGTTGGTAATTTTTGGAGTTGCAGAAAATTCCAAACAATTCAAACAGTAGGTTAAAACCCTAACTTTGGACATTTAATATTTAAAATAAATACCTAATGAATTTATCTTGCTTCAAAACTTTTTGTGGCACTGACATATAATGTTATACTAATATTGTGACACCTAACCTATTTTATAAAAATGCAGAAGGCACTAAATTAAAATACAAAGAACAGAAGAGTAAACAGAAAACAACACAAATAAGAAAAACCCTAATCTATCGCCTGGGGCGAAGCCCACCGCAGCCCAGCCCAAGCCCCCCCCTTGTCTTCTTCCCCAACCACCCCCCCACCTGCTCCCGTACGGCGCCCGTCGTGGACGCGCCGCTGCCAGCCGGCCCCTCCCTCCACCTGCTCCCTCCCGCCATGGACACGCTAAGACCACCCCGGCCGACACCCTGGACAACTCCCCCATCCCATTCCCCTCCTCTTCTTCTCGCACGCCTCGGGGAAAATCCTCCCGAGCCGCCGCCGTTCACTGTCATGGCCAACCGCGGCCACTCGATGAACTAGCCCACCGCACCTTTCCCACTGGACTCGCCGACGTCGACTACGCCACGCTGCCGGAGGAATCGGGTCGTGGCGCCCCTCTGCGACGACTACGTCTTCGTCTTCAACCTCGGCTCCGGCGGGATCCGCGACAAATTCCGGCCACCTCGCACCTCCGCCGAGCTCGCTGCCAGCCTCAACACGTTCCTGGTGAGCACCCCTACCACCGACAACGCCCCGTTCCCCCTCCCGTGCCCCGTGGGCCGATCTGCCATTAGGGCAGAGGCTCCTCGCCGCCGGCTGTCGTCGCCACCGTGGTCTAGCTCACGCTTATGGCGCGCCAAGCGTGTCGTTAGGCTTAGGAAGCTCCCCTTTGGTTCACACGCTAGCGCTCGCTCGAGTTCTCGCACAGAATCGTCGTCGTCGACTTCGCAGTTTTCGGCCGCCGCCTGACCTCGTCGCCGGCACCTTTTCCGGCCACCCCCGACGTCGCCACCACCTGGAATCGACGCGGCGATGTCTTCCAGTTCGAACGCAGCAAATCCCGTGGCGAGTGGAGCCCCCTAGCCGAATCCCGACGCCCTCCCGTGGCCTCCGCCGTGCTGGGCTCGCCGGCGACTAGCCGCCGGCGCCCCCTGACGTGGCACCCCTGGGGCAACCCCCCTGGGTCACTGCCAGTGGGTCCCCGTGGACCAGTTGACTGGGTTGACCAGTCAACTGTGCTGACTGGGCAACCCCAGTCACTGACAGGTGGGTCCCCCTGGATTAATAAAACTTAATGATTTAGATTAATCAAATAATTAAAATTGAGTCACTAACATGTGGGTCCAGGGGTATTTTTCTAATTTAATTAAATGTTTGATAATAACAGAGGATGACATGTGGTTCCCACATGTAGCACTGTTCTGGATAATGTTGTAGATAATGTTTTGGATAATGTGTAAATAAATAATAAAAGAAAATCCAGAAAATCATTTAAATTGATTTAAAACTTTGAAATTCAATAACTTTTAAACCGTAACTCGGATTTAAAAACTTTTTACATGAAAGTTGATCAGAAAAATACAACGAATACGAATACGCTATCCGTATGTCTACCACCCCCCTCTAACACAACGAACATCGGACATTTCCCGTCCGGACCGTCTGCCCGATAAATTGTCCGGTACTGTTAGAGTGCCCGGATGAATTTATTCCGAACACGAAAGTTGTCCGGAATGGTTCAAATAGCACGGATACACCCTCCTTATGTTGTTCCGGTAACCACGACACCTCCGGCTTGATCCTTCCCCCTCCGGACACCCTGTCCGGTAATCACCCGGAGCCGGCAGTTCATCCTCAGATGAATTCCCGCTCCGAGCCTATTCCATTGCACTGCGTTAGAACACCGTTAACTTTTCATCTGTCATGTCATGCATATGTTTGTATATTATTGCTGTGTATTTATTGTTTCTTTCCCCCTTTAATCTCCGGTAGACCCCGCTGCTGCCGTCGACTACACCGCTGCTGAGTACGACTACGTCGTCGACGACCCTACTACTACCGTCGAGCTTGCAGGCAAGCAGAGCCATTCTCTACCCCAGATATCGCCTATCTTTCCGTACATTTCTTGCACTAGGCATTGTTACTGCTGCTGCTACGATTACAATCCTATTCAACTGCATAGCCTGATTGTTGTCGCCCCTTGATGTGCCTTCCTTTGTCCTATGCTGCCTATTATTCTTATTATGCATTATTCAGCAGTGAGCCCTGCGCATTGTTAGCTAGGATTAGATAGAGGGCCGTGATCACTCAGGGGAGTGAACGCGGATACAATTATTATAACTGCACAGGTACGGTACAATGCAGACACCGCCTCAGGCCCTACCTGGGTTATGCCTAGTCACCTCAAGTGTGAGCTATCAAGGAGTAATCTTTGTACTCCACTCGAGGCTGACTTTGTCTTACCGCCATAGGGTCTTGAGTAACGGTTGTCCTTCAGGTAAGAAGTCGGGCGACCCAACGGTGCCCGCGAGAGGTATTGCGACGGGACGATAGGGAGGGCACGACCAGTGTACCGGTGTGCTTGGCCCCTGGACGTTGGCCGCGAGAGTTACCAACCCCGAAAGTCGAGCTCCTCCAGGAGCACACGCGAGACAAGGTAAGGAGACGGTTCACCTTGTTGGTAACCGCAGTGACTTGGTGGGACGACAGGGCAGGCACCGATGTACTGGTGGTCCTGGCTGCTGTCGTTGTCCGCGGGTCGGTTAAGTCGAGGCAACGATAACGGTTGTCACGCAGGTTAATTAAAATGCTAAATGGTTCAGTGAATGTCTTGAGTTGGCTATATGCCATGTACGCACTACCTACCCGTGGGAACTACGAGTTATGGGCTCCTCTGCTTCTTAGTGTCGTCCGAGGACTCTTCAGACGTCAGCAGTACCGCGGGATGATTGCCTGGAAGTGGTGTTGTCTTATTTGCCGCGGCGTGTGATTTGTATTTGCTTTGATTTAACTTCACCGGCCAGCCACGCACCGTGCAGGAGTACGTTTGGGTTGGGGTCCAAGGCCCGGCGTACTTAGGATTTAGACCGGCGGATGACCTCTCTATTGAGATTGAAAGATGGGCTATGAAGTGTCGGATAGCCTCGGTGGAGCGTTCCCTAACAAGGTTCCCGCCACCCTGGAGATCCGTGCGTGTAGCGTAACACAAGTGCACCCCTGCAGGGAAGATTGATCTATCGATAGCCGTGTCCACGGTAACAGGACGCTTTATGCTGAAACTGGATCTTACCACTAGAAACTATTATTAAACTGTATGGTTCCGGGTTCTTTTCCTCGCGGGGAGGTCGAGGAGGTGAACTCGGAGGCATTGTAAATTATTACAACTTATTATTATTCAATGTCGCAGCAACTTCTGCTTCATTGCTACTTTATTGCTTTATATAAACTGTTGGCTGAATCTTACCTCATGCTGCAAGACATCGTCGGAAGATGCTAGCCTTCGTTAGGCCTAGCTTCTTACCCTTGCTCTAAATTTCTGTCTTCAGTCCACTATATACAGCCTCTTCATTCCGTTGATAAAATGCATAATGCTTAGTAGCGGACGTAAGACTCGCGGGTATACTAGATACTCACCTGCTTTATTTCCTTTACTGTTTTGCCTGATCGGCCGCTGCAGCCGACGTTGGAGCTCAGGAGGAGGACTACCCCGGAGGCGCCTACTACGACGTCGAGTTCGCCGTTGACCAGGAGTAGTACTGTGGATCCCAGGCAGGAGGCCTCGCCTTTTCGTTCTGTATCTCTGATGTGAATTGTGCTAGCCTTCTTAAGGCAAAACTTGACTAACTATGTCTGTACTCAGATATTATGGCTTGTATGACTTATATATTCGGGTCTGTGTGACCCCCTCTATTGTAATATATTTGTTTATCCTTTTGTGTTTAGTGTTGTGCTGTGATATTCTCACCGTGAGTCCCTAATCTCGATCGTGTACCTTGCGTGTATGATTACTGTACACGGATTGATTTTGGGGCCGTCACAAGTTGGTATCAGAGCCGACTGCCTGTAGGAAGCCACCCCACCACTACCTGGTCGAAGTTGAGTCTAGACTTTGAAAAACTATTTTGCTAACTTAATATTTGGCTTACGGGCCCACATCGATGTCACTACGTGTGATATCTATGGTATTAGGATCTTTTTCTCCTTACCTATGCTCTGGGAATCTACGCTCTTATCCTTGCTGGTATGTTTTACAAAAGCTGACATTAGGATCACGTTCTCTTGATTCCACCCGGCGTTTTTCTGGTGCATCCCCCATTGATTGAGTCGTGTTGCAGGCGTCGTATGCCAGATCCCAGACCGCGGATCCCATTCTCATTCTGGGCAGGCCGTGCGTTCTCTGGCATCAACTCCTGTGACCAACAATTTTCTTGCGGCGTGATTGACATAGTGGAATCTATGTCGGGTCGTGTAATCCTTACCGCGGTCTGCGCGCCGCCTAGAGAGTCCCTTTTTCCTTAATTTCTACGACGTTACGCTGCCCGATTTTCGATTGATTCTGTGTGCGCATGTGTATGTCTTATATGACTACTCCTTTATATATATCTGCGCCTCCCTTACGTTGTCGTTTTACTTCAGGCTTGATTCCGGTATCTCATTAAATTTTCATCTCTGAAATACCCCTGTTAAATTCTAGCAGGATGGCTGGTCGTGGTGGTCGTGGTCGTGGTCGTGCTGCCAACGACCCACCTCCGCTGCCGGACTACATGGCCGCGATGATGCAGCAGTTCGAGATGAACCGTCAGTTCATGCAGAATATCATGGCTCAGTTCCCCCAGCCGAATCAGAATGGGCACCACCATCAGCATGCCACCGTGACTCTGCACGACTTCACCCGCCTCAACCCCACTATGTTCCGCAACACTGTTCAGCCGCTGGATGCTGATGACTGGCTTCGCGACATCACTCACGAGGTGGAGTCTGCTAATGTCGATCCAGCCGACTATGTGAACTTTGCGTCTTATCATCTGAAAGGCGCCGCTGCTCAGTGGTGGAGCACCCACAAGCGTTCCCTGCCAGTCGAAGAAGTCATCACTTGGGATGAATTTCAGTCTGCTTTCCGCGCTCGCTACATTCCTCAGGGGATCATGGATCGCAAGGCGTAAGAATTCCGTAACCTCACTCAGGGCGATATGACTGTTGAAGCCTATCAGTGTGAGTTCCTCAACCTCTCTCGCTATGCGGAGGGAGAGATCACCACTGATGCTCGCAGGCAGCAGAAGTTCCGTCGTGGCCTCAACCCTGAACTCAGGCTCGCTCTTGCCGTTCATGATTTCGCCAACTTCGCCACCATGGTGAACAAGGCTATCACCGTCGAGACTGCCCAGATAGAGCACAAGAACTCTCTGAAGCTTTATCGTGACGTTGGCTCATCTTCGGGCACAACGCAGAAGCGTCCTATCTGGCTCCCTACCAGTGTGACCCACGCAGCTGTCCCTGCTCCAAGGCCGTCTTATGCTGCACCCCGTCTGCCTCCTCCACCGCAGATGCCAAGAGCTCTTCCTGCACCACCCAATGCTACACCCCTTCGTCCTCAGGATGGATTATGCTTCACGTGCCGCCAACCAGGGCATTTTTCCAGGGAGTGCCCCCTGAAACAGAAGCAACTGGTAGTTCACCCAGCTGGCCGTGGAAATGGTCGTGGCAACAACCGGACCCCCAACTATAGTACTGGGTCTGCTGCTTATGCCCGTGGACATGCTAACAACGTCAATGTTGAGGAAGCTCAGCAACAACCCGCTACCGTGATGGGTACCCTTCTCGTTAATTCCGTACCTGCTACTGTTTTATTTGATACAGGAGCATCGCATTCATTCATGTCGGAAGCATTCGCATTGTCGCATAACTTCACGCTAGAAAAGATGAACCCACCGATGGTTGTCCGCACCCCAATAGGCCAATGTCAAACCACCAAGATAGTGCCCGGAACCATCATTGAAATTGAAGGGATTGAATTCCTTGTTTCCCCCATCGTTCTAAAAACTTCCACCATAGACCTAATTTTGGGCATGGATTGGTTGAAATTTCACGATGACGCACTGTATTGTGGCACCAGCTCTGTCCGACTTTTACACCCCTCCGGCGAGATTGTTACCCACACCACCAGAGTAACCCGTAATGCTGAGACACAGATATTTATGATGAACGCTTTGAATGTCCCCCCCCTCGAAGGCATCGAGAACGTTCCAGTCGTTCGCGATTTTCCCGACGTCTTCCCAGAAGAACTGCCGGGAATACCCCCGATCAGAGAAGTTGAATTCGTCATCGACTTGAAGCCAGGCACTGTTCCTATTGCCAAGCGTCCTTACAAGATGCCGCCACATGAACTCCTTGAACTTAAGGAGGAAATCGACAAGGCACTTCAGAAAGGATTCATTCGCCCCAGTTCCTCAGCTTGGGGAGCACCTTCGCTTTTTGTCAAGAAGAGCGATGGGACAAACCGACTGGTCCAAGATTATCGGCCCATTAACCAAGCCACCATCCAGAACAAATACCCACTTCCCCGGATCAACGACCTGTATGATCAACTTGCCAGATCCAAGTTGTTTTCTAAACTCGACTTGAGGTTGGGTTATCACCAAATCCGGGTCCGTGATGAGGACATTCCGAAGACTGCCTTCATTACTCGCTATGGTTCGTACGAGTACACCGTCATGTCCTTTCGCTTAACCAATGCTCCAGCCACCTTCTCCAGATTGATGAATTATATTTTCATGAAGTACCTCGACCAGTTCGTCGTGGTTTATCTGGATGATATCTTGATATATTCCAAGAATGAAGAAGAACATGCTGAACATCTTCGTCTTATACTGGAGAAGCTTCGAGAACACAAACTCTACGCTAAGTTTTCTAAGTGTGAATTCTGGCTTCCCGAAGTAACCTACCTTGGACATGTGATTTCCAAGGATAGCATTGCCGTCACCCCAGAACGTATCAAGGCTATTCTTGACTGGACTCCTCCCAAGACCGTCAAGCAAGTCCGCAGTTTCCTCGGACTCGCTAGCTATTGCCGCCGTTTCGTCGAGAATTTTTCCAAGATTGCCAGGCCTCTGACTAATCTGCTTCACAAAGGCGTCAAGTTTGAGTGGACAGATAAATGTCAAGAAAGTTTTCAAGCACTCAAGGACAAGCTGACTTCTCCCCCGGTGCTCGCTCCCCCTGATACTCAGAAGGACTTCGTGATATATTGTGACGCGTCTCGTCAAGGCTTAGGTTGTGTCCTATTGCAAGAACGCAAGGTGATTGCTTATGGCTCTCGTCAGTTGCGTACTCACGAGGACAAATACCCAACACATGATCTTGAATTGGCAGCAGTAATTTATGCATTGAAGCTGTGGCGACATTACCTCGTCGGTAATCGTTGCGAGGTCTACACCGACCACCAAAGTCTGAAGTACCTGTTTACTCAGCCAGACCTGAATCTTCGTCAACAACGATGGCTCGAGACAATAGCCGACTTCAACATGGATATTTCGTATACCCCGGGCAAGGCTAATGTGATGGCCGATGCCTTGAGCCGCAAAGCTTACTGTTCAGCCGACGATCCAAGGCGTTCACGGTGATCAACAGACAACTATACAAGCGCAGCATCACCCAGATACTCCAAAGGTGCATCGACGTAGAGGACGGCAAAGCCCAACTGCTCGAAATCCACGAAGGCACTTGCGGGCACCACGCGAGCAGTCGAGTACTCGTGTCCAAAGCATTCCGAGCTGGGTTCTACTGGCCCACAGCCATGAAAAACGCAGAGGAAATCATGCGACGCTGTGTCTCCTGCCAGAAATTCGCCAACAGGCCACACGCTCCCGCCTCAGAGCTCAAGACCATACCACTATCCTAGCCGTTCGCCACCTGGGGACTCGACATGGTGGGCCCACTCAATAAATCATCAAAGGGCGGAAGGACACACCTGCTCGTTGCAGTCGACAAATTCACTAAATGGATTGAAGAAGTGTCCATGACCAGCTCCACAGCCCTCACGGCTGTCAACTTCATCAAGTCGATCATCTTCAGGTTCGGAGTGCCACACAACATCATCACGGACAACGACACGAACTTCATAGCCACAGAGTTCCAGAACTTCTGCGAAGAACTGGGCATTAAAATCTATTATGCATCAGTCGTGCACCCGCAGTCCAACGGCCAGGTGGAAAAAGCAAACGGCCTTGTATGCGAGGGAATCAAGAAACGGCTCCTCGCACCACTCGAACAAGCCGCCGGCAACTGGGTAGAAGAACTCCCCGCGGTCCTATGGAGCCTACGAACTACACCAAACACCGCGACCGAGTACACACCCTTCTTCATGGTGTACGGGGCGGAGGCAGTCCTACCACACGACCTCAAGTTCGGAGCACCTCGGGTCATCGGATACGAAGAAGAAGAAGCAGAAGAAGCATTACAAGATGACAAAGATACGGCTGACGAAGCAAGAAACACAGCCCTGGAAAAATCAGAGGGGTACCAGGACAAGCTGCGCACCTACCAAAGCAGTCGATTGCGCACTAGAACCTTCAACAAAGGTGACCTAGTCCTACGATTAATACAAGAGAAGGTCCATAAACTTGCCCCCCAATGGGAAGGACCATTCATAGTCTCAGAAGTCATCGGAGGTGGCGCCTACAGGCTGAAGAACCCGAAGACAGACGAGGACGTTGGCAACCCATGGAACATAGCAAACTTGCGACTGTTCTATCCATAGTCCCCATCGGTCGGAAATGACTGGCAATTCATGTAGCCGCTCGACCGCAATAAAATAAATGTTTCCCAAACACTGCCATCTCAAAGCACTTGGGGGCTTAAGAATAAAATCCCCCGAGAAACGCTATCGCCTACGTGATCTTAACCAAGCACTCGGGGGCTTAAGAATAAAATCCCCCCGAGAAACGCTATCGCCTACGCGATCTCAACCAAGCATTCGGGGGCTGAAGAGTAAAATCCCCCCGAGAAACACTATCGCCTACGCGATCTTAACCAAGCACTCGGGGGCTTAAGAATATAATCCCCCGAGAAAGACTACCGCCTACGCGATCCTAACCAAAGTACTCGGGGGCTTAAACATAAAATCCCCCCGAGAGACGCCATCGCCACTTACGCGATCTTCATCAAAGCACTCGGGGGCTACCATCGTCGCTCAAAAAACACTCGGGGGCTCGAGCACAAAACTTCCCCCCGAAAGACGCTATCGTCGCTCACATGGCCTCTACATCCAAGCACTCGGGAGCTCAAGCATCATCTCATCAAGACCTCCCGCGCAGTCTGAAGTTTTAAAAACCCAAGAAAAAAAATACCTAGCCAGCCCCACCTGCTGAGAGCAAGGCTCAAAAAACATGGCCACAATCAGATGGAGCAGCAAGTACTCTGAAGAAACTTTCAATGGAGCACAAGACACGGGCTCCTCTTAGTCTTCATCCGATCGCCAACGATCACCTAAAGACTCGGGGGCTACTCCTGTCGGGAGCGCTGCCGCGCACCCGATAAAAGACAGAAACCAAACGACAAGGGAAACAACTTTTAACCTGTCGGGGGCTACTCCCATCGGGAGCGCTGTCGCGCACCCGATAGAACCCACAGTGCAAAGTTTGGGCAGACTCGAAGACGGCTCTCGATCACAAAGGACTCAAAGACAGTTCTCAGTTGCACAAAAGCCAAAAGATAAAATTCCATTGCAAATACTCAAGCAAAGTTTACATCACAAGGATCATTTTCAGTACAAAAGGACTCAACTACATTTGGATAGAAGGCAGCTCCTGTTAAAAGGGGGAATCACCCAAGGAATTATGACTTCTACATGTGTGCCCATGAGGGGTAATAAACTCTAGTACAAGGGCATCACCACAGACAAAGGAGGAATTGAAGCAGCAGGCTCATGATGCCAATGACATAACAAAAGGTGAAGCCCGACTTATTTGCGGAGCAATTGAAGACGATGCTCCAAAAACTTCTTCTCCTGCTCCACCAGCTTCTTCTCCAGCTGCAGCTGCACGCCTTATTCTCCGAACGTGCAGCCTCTCCCACAAGTTTCCAACGAAGATGAGGCCACCTCCAGTTCTACAAGGTCGCTTGGCACGCTCGTTTAACTGATGGCTTGACATCGAGGTCCTCTCCAGAGCCTGAGGAGAAAGAATTTGAAGACGACTCACCACCACCACCTGAGGAGTCGCCAGAAGACAGAGCCGTAGAAGACGCAGGCGTAGGACTCCTCGACCTTGTGGAGTTTTCGCTGCTCGACTCCTGCCAATGGGTATCCATGCTATTTCCTCTCAGATCGAACGCGCGGACAGTGACAGTGCTTTCGCCGTCAAAACGACAGCTGAGCATATCGCCATCTCGCAGATTCATCCGTCGAGAAAACACACTCCAACCAGAGCCAAGAAAAATCAAGAGGGAGCTATCAATCTCCAAGTCAACATAAGAAGGAGATCGACAGCTCCCTTGAAGATGCAGAAGCAAGCCATCCAAGCCAAGTTCAGAGAAAATGGCGGAAAAAGAAGAAGGAAGAAGCACGCGACTGACGCCCCGTCCACGAACATGCAAAAGAAAATCATAGAGCCAGAAACCCTCCTCCAAGGGAGAGGAAGAAGGCACTGACGCCTCACCATGGCGACCACCACGGCATGAGCGTGGTGCACGACCACCACGGCCACGACGAACACGGCCATGACCAGCACCCCGCCTAGGAACCATGAGAAGAACAAGAGAAGAAGGACGAGGCAAAGAGGCAAAGGAGCAAGCTGGATGGAGGTAAAACGCAATGGAAAAGAACGCCTTATTTATAGAGCACAAAACCTCCCAGCATGGAGAAGCCGAGACAGCGGCAGCAATTAATTCAAAGACCAAACGTCGCAGACGTCTCGAACTCCAAGACCAAGATGCTTTCCCACAGGACGCACTGTACGCAAGACGCGTCAATTCACGTGCGTTTCCAACGCACGTATTGGAAACTCAACCGGCGCCCGCCGCACGCCACAGCGGTCATTATTATGACCGGTCATGAAGAGATGCCAGTTCACTGGCAGAGCATCCCTGACAGCCATCAAATAGAGGCATCGCTACCCCTGACAAGCGGCGAAGGAAACCAATAAACATCAAGGTTCAAAGATTCCATCTCTCAGATCTTTTTTCGCGATGAAGTAAAACATCTTACTCCCATCGGGAGAGTACATCATAAGAGTCCCGGGTGCTCCCTCACCTAAAGGTCAGTAAATGTGCTCGAGTGACCACTCGCACTCATGAGAGTTTCGGGTGCTCCCTCAACCCGGCGAAAAACAAACATGCACTCGCCAAGATCATACGGCGCTAAGAGTCTCAGGTGCTCCCTCACCTCAAGAGCCGAAATGGCATTCGAGTGATTACTCGCGAAAAATCCCCCGTCTGAGCACTCAAAACAAGCTCCACGGGTGAATGAGTGAACAACTCGCTTGATGTTTTGTTCCAAGTGGGTGCAATGCTATAAGGCTCCGCGCCTCAAAAACACACATTCCTGGAACACGATACACTGTGCCCAGATGCCACGCAAGATTAGCGTGTAGGTAAGACCCCGCTGCGAAGTACGGCCGGGCTGGGACTTGCCGAAGAGCGATTTCACTCCCAACCTTTTCCATGCGCTGCGCATGATAGAAAAGCCGGGCGGATGCGCCTTAGGCTACGCACATTACTGGCGGCAAATGAACACCGTAAGACCTAAAGCGGCCGGAATTTTGCTCGACACCAGTGTTCCAAGCTCACGTCGAGGGACGTGGGTTTGATTGGGCTACTGTGGTATTTGCCCTAGTGCAATTCACCAAGGCTCGACCAGTCGACTCCTTGGGCCCTTTCAGCTTAGCATCCCTCGAACCAGGTTTTGTCATGGCCACCAGACTGCCAGTGACCCGCGGATATACCGCACATACCAATAACCGACGAATGAATGTACTCGAGTCCCTGCACGACTCTTCGAGTCTCCCAGGCACTCGGGGGCTACTGACGAGGGGGTGTCCATGAAGACAGAAGGGCACGTGAAGATACAGCCTCAGCCCACTAGTTGACACCGACGTAGGAGTCTACGACTCACAAGGAAGGTGCGAAGACCTGCCGTACGGAGCAAGCTAGGGTTAGGAAAACTTACCTGTACACGTAGATAAACTCCCCGAGACCTAGCCCAGTATATAAGGGCTAGGAGGGGCGACGCCAAAGACATCTAGCATCACCTGTAACCCTAGCCTTGAGCGCTCTAGCCTCGGCATCCACTGTAATCGCATCTTCCCCATCAATAATATTGAGCGGGAGCGAGCCTTCCTGATTGCCGACGAGTTATCGTTCAACCTGTGCCTCTCATGACTAACCCAGGGTCCCTGACCATGGGATTTGCCGGGGTTGATCCCTGTCACCCGGTATCTACTGTCCGGAAGAGCAAGCGTACCCGCAACGCTAGGGATTCGGTGCAGGTGAGCGTTGAACATTGTGTGGCGGAGAAGGACATCGGCCCGATAAGTAGTCTCCCCCATAATTCTCCTAAACACATTGCCCTAGTTGATCATTTAGATTCTCATTTTTGCTAAGTCTCTACTGATTCTGGTATAGCCCTAAATAATGCGCTTGGCACTCCCTCTTCATTGATTCTTAGATGCAATTAAGTGGCACAGGCATGTCTCACTCGTGCTCGCATTGTAGTAGTGGTTGCAGCAGTGACTACCACATCGTCCTCATCTAATCCTGACACACCTTATTCTTCCTCTCAATTAGTTTCTAATTTGGTTTCAGTGTTATAGGTGTAGGGTGGATGGTAGTGGCCACCCCAACTCGTACTGGCCACAGGGTAAAAAAAATCCAAGAGTTACTTGACATGGACCCAGTCTAGTCTTCACATTATTTTTATTTTATAAATGAGGGTTTTGTAATCCAATATGAGGGGTTTCGGCGTTAGGGGCGTCAAAATCAACTTAAGGATTATGTCCGCTATGCCCATGTATATCTGGTATGTCTTCAACAGACCACCAAGGTGTCCTTTACTTCCTTGGAACTTTAATGAATTGCGGGTGCAGATATTTTTATCTAGCGGTGGCTTCCTTCCTCTGATCAATCTGGCGGTATCCTGTTGGGGGCTAGAACTGATGCTTTTGACTTTGTGTCTTTTGATTAGGGGGTATTTTTTGCTAGCATTGTCATTTCTCATCGTACCCTCAATAAACTACGGAAAATTTTGGTGGTCTACGTGCCTACTGACCATTCTCTTTCCCAATTGTTATTAGATGAAATTTCGTTGAAAGTATCTTCTTCTAACCTTCATCTTCTCATTAGTGGAGACTTTAGCCTTATTCGATCTCCTGCTGATAAGAATAATAGAAATTTTTCTTGGGCCAGGGCCGATGCGTTTTACTCCTTCATTTCTAACATGACCCTTCACAAGATTGAACGTGTTGGGGCTGATTTCACATGGTCTAATCATCATCTTGACCCAATCCAGTATGTGCTTGATCGGTCTTCAAAAGCCTGGATTGGGACATTTTGTTCCCTAGGTCTTCCTTGGCGGCTTGTCGGGACCCGGGGTTAGCGTATGCAAGTACAGCTAAGACATAGTCATATGGAGAGACGAGAACCGTACCCACTTGTCTAAGAAGACAAGGCCAAGCACAGAACATTCTCGGAGAGCATCGTACGTGAAGGGCATCCCATCCAGGCCGGATGATCAACTGAGATGGGTCCTCATCGTCCGCACACAAGTCTAATGATATGGGTGATGAACTCCCATATTCAAAGACAAGTCGCCTCAACCATACTATCGACTATCTCATAACTCTTACATAGACTTACTCCAGCCCGATCACTTAGTCGGGGTCTAGGGCGGGCTCGATCATACCACAAAGTGTGCACGAGACGGAGTCTCGAACAATCGCATCGCGATGCCCCAAGCTGCGCACATCTAAGGGCCACTTGGTGTATGAAAGAGCGTCAGCCAGATCACAACTAAGGTCTCGAAAACCCATACAAAGACATGCATGTTATAAACATACATGCAGCACACATGCCTTGTATGAACAGTAGGTATCATTGCAATTCTCTACAAAGTATAAAATTTTATTGATAACTCTTATAGAGTGCACACAGAGATCACAAACATGTGATCCAACATTACAACACAAGCAGAAGCAAAGTATGTCTGAGTACAGACAAGTTTAACAAATGGCTTAAGAAGCGTTATTTAAACACAAGCCCTCCACGAGGGAACCAGTCGCCTGACTGGGACTAGACTAGTTGATCTTCAGTCGTCCAGCTCGATGAAGAAGCCACCTTCGGGGTCACTGGTATCATCTAAAACATAGATTAAGCAAACGTGAGTACAAAGTTGTACTCAGCAAGAATTACATAGGAGCTATACTACTCATGCACATGTATCAATGTAAAGGGAGGTGGGGTTCACTTGCAGAAATGCCAGCTTTGACTTGGCTAGTCCTGATCTACGAGTACCAGACTTTGAGGTAAGAAGCGTACACGAGTCCACTACTTTCTCCAACCAATTACACCACTATGGTACCTTCCTCGACTTCCCCACGAGAAAGCACGCCATAGCACTCACACTTATCTTGGTGTGTTTTAGAAGTATCCGGTTCAAGTTATCTAATAATCAAGCTAAGCTTTCCAAGCAGTCCATAACCGCGGACGCGACTATTCGAATAGTTTTGTTAACCCTGCAGGGGTGTACCGCTACACACACATGATCATCATTTACCGCCTTTGATCTCGACACCATTCAAGGGGTGCCAGCGAGGATGCTCACCACAACTGTTACCTCATAGCCGATCTAGTCCGAGAAAGCCGCCTACTTGGGTTGGCTACCACTATCGTGAACCCGGCCGGTTTAAAGAAGTGGACCCAAGTGATGTGTGCGTGGTGCATAAGCCGGTCTCGGGTGAGCCGTTCTCTCACTTAGCATCCAGGCCACAGACCTACCAGAACTCCGAACTATTGCGACATCTGGACATCGAAAGGGATGAGTTAATAAGTTGAGAGGGGTCAGTGAGCCCAATGTGTGGTTGTACTCTTCATCTTGGATCACCACACAAGAACTCGGACTTAGGGCGGTGTTCAACGAGACAACCCACCGTGTACTCCTACACAGCCTCTCATCGTTCACCTTGTATTAGGGTCGATTCACCAACACTTTTCTACCATCATCATCATGATCACTACCATCCCGACTCACATAACAATATCATCATGGTATCACTGTAAGCATGCAATAAGCAGTAACAATTGCAGGGGCCACATGATATCAATCAACTCCTACATTTGCTAGGATTGTGGTTTTGCCTACTACAGTGACAAATGATAGGTCATGCAAAGGAATGGGTTCATCTATGCGATAGAATCGTTATCATGGTGATCATCCTATACAATGCATAAGCGAGACATGAGAGGGAAGTGGGATTTTATCGACATGATCAATGGGGGTTTGCTTGCCTTGCTGACGAGGTTCGGGTTCGGGGTCTTCAACAAAGGGGGCAGCCTCCTGCTCCAGTTCCACCTCTACTCGACAAACAACAAACAAGGTAGCAAAGTAAATACAATGCACAATCACATGATGGAAGGTTGAAACTTGATGTATATGCTTTGATGTGTGAAGCAATTCCATTTAAATGGAGTATATTGCAAATTGAATTGCAAATTCAAACTCCAATTTGAATTCAAACTTGACCAAGTTACATGTGACATTGTTTGATCATTTTGAACCTTTTGGAAATGTTTATGATATGCCTCTGAAGTGTGGTTGAAATATAGCTTAATTCCATGGTTCAAGTTGCAAAATCATTTGAATTGAATTTGAATTAATTCCAAATAAATCAAATGAAATATGCTACTGGTCCCATTTTAAAATCAACTCAAACATAGTTGAAATTTGGATTTTTGGATAGCTTATTTTCTCCTGATCATTTTTCATATATTATTTGTCCAATTTGGAGTTGATATGAATTTTCTATGAATTTCCAAAGTTTGTGTTATTTTCTGGAATTTCTGGAATTTCTTTAATTCAATTTAATTTCTGGAATTGAATTACTGCGTCATGCTGACTTCATGCTGGCGTCAGGGGGGGCTGACATGTGGGCCAGGGTTGTCAGTGGATGGTTAATTTAATCCAGCTGGGTTAACTTAACCAGTGGCTTAATTAAGCCACTTGGCCCACTTGTCATTGGCTCTGGGGGGATCATTAGGGGTGGATTAGGGATAACCCACCGGCGGCTAAACGCCGGCGAGCAGAACCGCGGCGGCGCTGCACGGGGAGGTTGATTCCGGGCACCATTTGAAGCGCTGCGACCTCCAACTTGAAACCCTTGCCGTTGCGCGTCGAAAGAGACCAACTCCAAGTGCTGGGGTGTCCTGTACGCTCGCCGGCATCGAGTTTCGCGGCGACGGAGCTACGGTTGTGATCAGGAATTCGCTACAAGGCGCGAATGGAAGCGGGGATAGGGTGGTTTGAAGAAGTGGAGCATGGGGAACGCGATGGACAACACGGCGAGCTCGACTGCGTAGCGGTTGGTCGTCGCCATGGATCCCGGCGGCGAGGAGCTTCGGCCTTCATGGTGGATTGTGCTAGAGAGGAGGAGGAAGACGTTGGGATGGCTCGGGTGAACCGTGAGCTCACCGTGAGTCTAACGGAAGCGACGGCGAAGTCGTAGGAGCTCGAGGCTGGCCAGAATCGAAGAAGTCGTGCGGCGGCTCCGGCGAGACGATGGCGAAGATTGCGACGGCCTCGGGCTCGATTAGGACGCCAGCTTCTCCAGATCAACGAAGACGACGACGCTGCGCATGGGGGACACGGTTGCTGGCCTTCTTGTCGACGTTGGCCGTGGCTTCTCACAACGATGAGCGGCGGCTGCTCTCGGGGAAGAAGGGGCAAACGCGCAAAGAGCTTGAGGGGAGGCGGCGATGGGGGGGAATTGAGAGAGGACGATGCGAACGTCTCCTGGGCGCTCTTTGGAGTCCTGGGGCGGCCTGGAAGCCCCTGGGCGTCGAGGTGGCGTCCACGGCGTGCTCGGCCGCTCCAGCGAGCTGCTTTGGCGCGCGGGGAGGAAGACGACAGGCGAGTTCGCGGGCTGGGCTGCCGAAACGGTAAGTTGGGCCGGGGTGGCCCAGGTAAGTGGGCTCCTTTCCCTTCTCTATTTTCCTCTCTGTTTTTCTTTCTGCTATTTGTTTTGCTGTGATAAAATAATTAGCTAGGCATTTTATTAAATGCTGAAAATTTTTATATGGCTTCATAATAATATAGACTAGCCACTTATAAAGTTTCAACATCTTTAAAATTCAAATAATTTGAATCTTAACTCAAATAGGGTTATTTGATTAATTCCAAGGGACTGTTTGAATATTTGAAAAATCTATGAGCATAGGATGGGTCCCACATCACTTTATATGTGATCACACTCATTTATAAGACTTTTCAAAAATCTAACATGAATTTTTGGAGAAGATTTTTATCTGGCCTTTTGAATTAATTCATCTGGGGGGGGTTCCTTCTCCCATTTTGCTTTTGAATTTGATTTCAAAGATTTCTTTTGAAAATTTAACATGATGCAAGAGTACTGGCTAACCCTAGCACATTACCTAACAGAGGGTTCTGACAACTCGCCCCCACTCAAAAGAATCTCGTCCCGAGATTCAGAAGTCTGCGGGAGGAAGGTGGGGTACTCGACATTGAGACGGTCTTCTCTTTCCCACGTAGCTTCTCTTTCAGAGTGGTGTGACCATTGCACTTTCAGAAACCTAATCTTCTGACGACGAGTGACACGCTCTGCGGAATCAAGAATACGAACGGCGTATTCTCGATAAGAAAGGTCATCTTGGAGATCAAGCGTTTCATGGTCGACTTCGCGGATGGGGTCCTTGAAGCAACACCTGAGTTGGGACACATGGAATACATCATGTACTCGGGAAAGGTGCGGGGGTAGTTCAAGTTGGTAGGAAACTTCTCCACGTTTAGCAATAATGCGGAAAGGTCCGATGTAACGTGGGGCCAACTTGCCTTTGATACCGAAACGTTGGGTTCCCTTCAGAGGAGTAACCCGAAGGTAAGCCTTCTCATCCAGATTGTAGCTCTCTTGCCTATGATGACGATCATAGTAGCTTTTCTGACGAGGCTAGGCTGCTTTCAATTGATCACGAACAATGCGAACTTGCTCTTCTGCTTCCTTGATCATATCCGGTCCAAAGAATTGTCTTTCACCGGTTTCTGACCAGTTTAGTGGTGTTCGACATCGTCGTCCATATAGGAGGTCAAAAGGAGCCATGTTCAGACTAGATTGAAAACTATTGTTATAACCAAATTCGGCAAATGGAAGAGACTTCTCCCAATTCTTTCCGAATGAGATAACACAAGCTCTGAGCATGTCTTCAAGAATTTGGTTAACCCTTTCGACTTGACCGCTAGACTGAGGATGGCAAGTTGTACTAAAGGAGAGATGAGTTTCCATAGCATTCTGAAAGCTTCCCCAAAATCTAGAGGTAAAAAGGCTACCACGATCAGAATTGATTTCCAAAGGAACACCGTGAAGGGATACAATTCTAGATATGTACAAGTCCGCTAACTGGCTAGCAGTTATAGACTCGCGAACCGGAAGGAAGTGAGCAACTTTGGAAAGCCTATCTATGACAACGAAGATGGCATTGTTTCCTTTCTGGGTTCTTTGAAAGCCGGTGATGAAGTCCATACCGACTTTGTCCCATTTCCACTCGGGAATAGACAAAGGTTGAAGTGTACCAGCAGGTCTTTGATGTTCTGCCTTAATGCGACGACAAACATCACATTCGGCAACAAATTGAGCAATGTCTCTCTTCATCCTAGTCCACCAAAATCTCTGGCGTAGATCTCGGTACATTTTTGTGCTACCGGGATGAATCGAGAGGGGTGTGTCATGGGCTTCTTTGAGGATGAGTTGCCTTAATTCCCTATTCTTAGGTATTACCAAACGATTTTCAAAGAATGCCGTTCGCTTGCTATCTGTGGAGAAACATTTAGCAACTCCGCTAACAATGTTCTCCTTGATTCGGCGAACACCTCGTGCACGCCTTTGGGCAACTATGATTTGATCCTCAAGAGTTGGTTTCTCCACCAAGGTAGAAAGATAGCCATGAGGAACAATCTCAAGATTGAGCTTGCGAAAGTCCTCATGAAGAAGTGGTTGATACTGTTGTAACATGAGGTTGTTACAATACGACTTACGACTTAGGGCATCAGCCATGACATTGGCTTTGCCTGGGGTGTAAGAAATTACTATGTCGTAATCTTTTATCAACTCAATCCAGCGTCTTTGCCTGAGATTAAGATCTGGCTGGGTGAAAATGTATTTGAGGCTTTGGTGGTCGGAATAAATCTCACAACGATACCAAGGAGGTAATGTCGCCAAGTTGTTAGGGCATGAACTACGGCAACGAGTTCAAGGTCATGGGTAGGATACTTCTCTTCATGTGGCCGCAACTGGCGTGAAGCATAAGCTACCACATGTCGATCTTGCAGAAGTATGCATCCTAACCCTTGCCGTGATGCGTCACAATAGATCTCGAAATCCTTTTTGGTGTCTGGAGGTGCAAGTACGGGTGCATAAGTCAATCTTCTTTTTAGCTCTTGAAAGCTTTCCTCGCACTTGGGAGTCCATAGGAATTTTTTATCTTTCTCGAGGAGTTCAGTTAGAGGCTTTGCAACTTTAGAAAAGTTCTCGATGAAGCGACGGCAATAGCTGGCTAGGCCAAGAAAACTCCTAACTTTCTTAACCGATTCAGGTGGAGTCCAGTCAAGGACGGCCTGAACTCTCTCGGGATTCACAGCAATGCCTTTTGCAGAAATCACGTGGCCTAAGTAGGTCACTTCTGGTAGCCAGAATTCTGTAATGACCCGATCCCAAAAGGAACCAAGTCCACTGTGCTTCTGTGCTATCCCTGGATCAGTATGCTAGCACACACAGTACTCGATGAAATACCATGAATCACATGTCAAAAAGTAACGTAAACACATGGTATTTATTACCTTATAGCCTTTGGGCCAGAATACACCGCGGAAACAAACAATATAAGTGGAGTCCCATCAATACCAACGGCAAAGTTGAGTGTAGACATCGTAACCCTACATCGCATCACTTACTCGTCATATACAATCCTGCAACACCGAAGGTTACAGCCCAAAATGGGTCAGTACTTTGAATGTACGGCAAGTTACTCCCAAAAGAATATATAACAGACCTATCTTCTACATGCAATTTTGGCTGGTGGTAAAGCTCTAAGTTTCAACTTGCATAAAGCTGATTTTTTCCTACTCAAATAGTATCATAACAGTACTACAAAGCTCATAATATGATTGAATTGGTTTCTCCAAGTCAATCTATTCCCAAAGTTGATTAAACCCGATTGATTAATTAAATATGATGAGATCCGTCAACATTCCCACTTCTAGATGCTCAAAGTTGTCTGTAACCGGGGACACGGCTAATCATGATCAGTTTGTACACTCTGCAGAGGTTTGTGCACTTTTCCCCACAAGACTCGACCACCTCCTTTTTAGTTCGTCACACTGCATGTTGTATGAGAACCGGAAGGTCGAGACATGGTCTTTTAGAAGAGTTTCCCTCACTCTAGCGGTGCCCATCCCACCTACTCATAACTACGTTCGTAGCACCACCTAGTAAGAGTCACTACAACTAATCAACCAAGCCAGAGCCCATAATAGCTTGTGGCTGCACACGTAAGCTTCTAGTTATGAAAAATATGATTGATCCCTTTAAGCCTGGGTGGCATTCCGCAGTGATTACTGGCCATCTCCAGGTCACTCAGGCAAATCCACTGGTTCCTCCAGGGTGCCCCCAACCATTCCACCCAGGTGGTTCATTAAGATTATCTTGGTCCTGTTTACTACTTAGTCACTCATACCTCATAATGGATCACTTCCCAATCCACATCTACTTAGCAAAGCAGTATAATTCTACACGGTGGCGACAATGATATAAGGTTCAGACCTACCTCAATGAACTACTGGGTGTAATAGCATAGCATAATATATAATCCTATCAATGCATAATATTTAAGTTGGACTACAATGCATATAAAAAATATAGGTAATAGTGGAGCATGATCAAAGAGTAACTTGCCTGGATCCTGACGATGAAATATTCTACTCGTAGTCATCTCTCCATCTCGTTACAATATATCTAACGGTAAAAGAGAAACACTTCAACACACAACTTAATCCAAAGTGAAGATCCAAACAATATACAATTACTTAATAAACTAATAACTATGGCATGGATAGGTTGAGACAGGATCAAGTTGGATTCGATGGAAATATGATGGAAATCATATATCCGAGGATTGTAAAATCAATTGGATATGTTGGAGGTTGATTATAAAATCAATTGGTTGGAGAGCATGTCAAACTCAGTTGGTTTGTCCATATGAATATTTGAATAAGAAATCAATTCTTGGATTGGATTCAAAAAGATCTGATAGAAATCGTGATGATCTTGTTGAGAAGATTGAATTTTTGTAGCCAAATTTATATAAAAAAGAGATATAACTAAATAGTGTATTTATATGATGGAAAGAATGTGACAATTGTCCAAACAGAAAGATTTGATTTTAAGGATCAAATCTGATGAAGAAAATATTCCAAATAAATTATAGAATAAGATGTATATCAAATATACTCAAATTATAGAAATAAATTTGAGTGAAATTTCAAATTATCAAAAGTGGAATATTACTGGAAAATAATAAACTACATTTTCCAAGGAATCCGGGGATATAAAATTTGTCGAAATCCCACTTACGGGCTAGAAGATATGAATTTTTGAAGTTTATATATTTTTGCTAAAATGAATTACGGGATTAATAAAAAGGATGCAAAATGGCATGTTCTGATAGCTCCGCACCTTTTCAATTTTTTACAAAAAAAATGATGAACAAAGGGGAGAAAAACTTACCAGAGATCTCGCCGGAATTTTGGAAAAAAGGTCTCCGGCGTGAACGAACAGCCGAACGGGGTAGAGGATGATTTGGGCTACTCGATGGACAAGGTTATAGCTCCATGTTCGCCTTCGGATAACCGAGAAGTTCCACCGGAGTAGAGAAGAACGCATGAAGAGCACAATGACACGGACAGCGTGCTCCGGCCTTGCAATCGAGAGGAAAAATATGTCACAACGGTGTGCATCGGCAAGGGGAAGAAACTAGAGGAAGATATATGGACTAGGTACCTTTCATGGCGACAAAAATCTTCACCGGAAGTGTGGATGCATCTTTACTCCGACGAGAAGTTGCGCACGAAGGATAGGGCTTTGAAGAGGGACTTTATGCGTGGGGATGTGTGGTTCAAAGGGGTCCTAGGGGAGGTATTTATAGGGTCATGGGAGGTCCATAGAAGGAGAGTGGGTGAGGTTTTGGAATGGAGTTAATGACATTCATGGAGAAATAATGAACATTAAAAGCGAGGTTTTGGAAATAGATTTAATAGCATTTATGGAGAAATAATGGGCATTAAAAGCGAGGTTTTGGAAATGAATTTAATGGCATTCATGGAGAAAATTATGGACAATTAAAAGCATTAAAACGCGTGTTTGTTTCCATGAATGGATTCCTCATGAACTTGTCCATAATTTTTGTGTAGGTTCTGAAGTGAATCAGTCAAAAGAGTATATGGGAGGAAAGGAGGAAGAGCTTCAGTTGCCATGGCCATTTGCTTCTGTGTTCACGTACACATGAACGAACGAGAGGAAGAAGACAGCTCGCTCGGGCTATGGGCCTTAGTGGAAATTTGGCCCAAGATAAAGAAAAAGGAAAGAGAGATAGGGGAAAAATTAGATAGATGACCTCAGTCCAATTGACTTAGGAATCCTATTTTTATTATTTGGGTTAAACACTCTCAAATAAAATTGTATATGCCAAATAAAACATAAAGAGCCTAGGAAAACTATATTTCCCTCTCAGAATACATTTTAGAAATAGATTTTTATAAAAAAAACTCATTAACGACATTATTAAAAAAGTTCAATACTGTTTTTGGAGAAGTCATATTATCTCCTCTCATTTTGTTTATTAAATTATTGGAAATATTTAAATATCTCTTAAACGTCAATATCCAATAAACTCCAAAATAAGAATTCGAGAATTGAGTATGGGACCACAATAAATTTAAGAAAGTCATTTTATTCTCACTCGGAAATATTTAATTGTGGTTCGTACCAAATTTCAAAAGGACAAAAGAAAGAAAATCATTCTTTGAAATTTTGAATAAAGTTCGCAACAAAAATTTTCATTATTGGATAAATGATTATCCAATTTTATTAAATAGTTTGTAAAGGTTTAAACAAAAAATCAAGGGAAATTTTTTTCATTTATCACAAAATCAAAACAATTCAATTAATATTATATTATTTATTAACAATCCAAAATTTGGAAAATTTTGGGATGTTACAAATTCACACTTGGAGAATTTAGCATACAGGCGATGCTCTCTAAGTTTCATCAATACCAGCCTTAAGTGTTCGGCATGTTCTTCTTCGTTCTTCGAGTAGATGAGAATATCATCGAGATAAACCACAACAAATTTATCTAAGTACTCCATGAAGATCGAATTCATCATGCGTGAGAAAGTGGCGGGGGCATTGGTTAAACCAAAGGACATGACGGTGTACTCGTAAAGACCATAACGAGTAGTAAAATCCGTTTTGGGAATGTCCTCGTTTCGGATTTTGATTTGATGATAACCTAATCTCAAATCCATCTTGGAGAAGACAGAGGATCCTGCAAGTTGATCATAAAGATCATTGATCCTGGGCAATGGGTACTTGTTCTTTATCGTCGCTAAATTTAGCGGGCGATAGTCTACGCACATCCTTTCTGTTCCATCTTTCTTCTTTACGAACAGAACGGGGAAACCCCATGGCGATGAGCTAGGGCGGATGAAGCCTTTTGCCAACGAAGCATCAAGTTGGATTTTAAGCTCAGCTAACTCACGTGGGGCCATTTTCTATGGGCGTCTAGAAATTGGTGCGGTTCCTGGTACAAGATCCACTATAAACTCTACACATCTGTCGGGTGGCATGCCCGGCAGCTCTTCAGGAAAGACATCCGGGAAGTCACGAACCACCGGAATATATTCAAGTTCGGGAAGGGGAAGTACATTCAAAGAATGCACTTGGGTTCTTGTTCTGGGTGAGGTATAGTTGACGGTCTTGCCTGAAGGGTGGGTGAGTTTCACGGATTCGCCTTTGCAATCCAGGTAGGCATTCTGTCTTGATAGCCAATCCATGCCAAGGATGACATCAATATCTGATGACTTGAGGGCTATGAGTGAAGCAAGGAATACTAAACCCTCAATTGCAATCTGATTACCATGGCTTACTCTATTAGTTTGCCATCTTGATCCTGGAGTTTGAATAATCATTGGAGTGGACAATTCAACAAAAGATAACTCATGACGAAGTGCATAACTTTCCGACATGAATGAATGAGATGCTCCTGGGTCGAAAAGAACGGAAGTAGGAAAATAATTGACTGGGAGCGTACCAAGAATGACGTCAGTAGTGTCGTCAGTCTCTTCGGCGGAAATCTGGTTCACACGTCCACGAGTGGAGGGAGGAGCAGGTTTGGCGGTGCAGACCTTCTGGGGGGGCTTGCCACGACCATTGTTGTTGCCTCCGGCACGGGGTGGAGCATTCTGATGCTGGATCTGGTTCTTGGGACACTCACGAGAGTAGTGGCCTGCCTGACCACACTTGTAACAGGCTCCGAAAACAGTGCGTGGAGCTGGGTTGTTTGGTGGAGCTGGGTGGAACTGGTTTGGTGGACGAGGCGCCACATAGGATGGCCTCGGTGGGTTGTTCTGGCGGAACATACTGTTGGGGATCCAGATCTTGCGCTTCTGGGAGCCAGAACTGGATGAACTGTCGTCTCTAGGGTGTTTGCGGAAATCGTTGGGGGTGTTCATGTCCTCGGCCTTGATGGCCTTGTTGACAAGGACCTGGAATGTGGAAAAGTCATGTAGGTTGAGCTCACGACGGAGTCCAGAGTTTAGTCCATGACGAAACCTTTCTTGCTTCTTTGCGTAGGTGGAGACTTCTTCAGTAGCATAACGAGCAAGTCGGTTGAACTCACGACTAAACTCGTCAACAATCCTTCTGCCTTGAGTGAGGTTGCAGAACTCCTCACGCTTGCGGTCCATAAGACCCTTGGGAATGTGGTGCTCACGGAAGGAAGTGCAAAATTCATCCCAAGATGCAGGCGGTCCAACGAGACGCATATTCAGAAAGTTCTCCCACCAAGAGCTAGCTGCACCTTCAAGGTGATAGGTGGCATAGTTGACCTTGTCGCCATCTGCAACATGGCCTGCTTGGAGCTTCTTCTCGATGCTGCGAAGCCAGTCATCAACGTCAAGGGGCTCGGTGGAGTAACTGAAAACCGGGGGATGAAGTCGGATGAAGTCGTTCAGGGACACCAACTCGTTGCGTTGCTGAGTGGTGTTGCGTGTAATGACTTCCAACAGGTGGTGAGAGTCTCGGCGGTTCCTCTCAACCTCCATCAGAACCTGAGCCATCGTGGGTGGGGGTGAAAGGTTGCCTTCCTCCTGATCATTCCCACGACCCTGGTTACGACCAACCTGGCCACGAGTTCCTTGAGATATCCTGAAGGTGAAAAACCAAAGTCAAACAGAGTTGATTTGAAGAGTCTGAAAAAGGTATTGAAGTACTGGAAGGATTACAGAGCAAAGGAAGTAATCATCTTGACAACATGGTGATAAAAGCATACAAGCCATATATTCACAAGATGTCATACAAACCATACATCGTTTTAGTACAAGCACCAAGCTAATACAAACGTGATGAAGATGATAGATCCTTCAGAGGCACTCTGACTTCCTATACATTATTTATCTAAGCCTCTGGAACTTAGACCCTTGCGTACTATACACTAAGATACTACTACATCCTCACTAAGTAAGACCACAGGCGGTCTCACTAATCTCCATCTCCATAGTAGTCCTCGTAAAAGTTACCCGCGTATCCCGGTAGCTGAAGGTGACCATCGGAAAGCACGGAGGCCTGTGGACCCTGATATCCATTTGGGCAAGGATGGGGCCTAGGTCCGGCGTAGGGTGGAAGAAAAGGACCACGGGGTGGAAAAATGCCTCCAATCTCGGGCCAAGCAATTCGAGAAGGCATCTGAGTCCTCACTGGATAGATAGCATCATGCTCAACTGATCCAATGCTCACAAAGGGTGCCAAGAGTGTCAGTGCTCGATACAGACCAACACGGGTGGCGTGGAGCTCGAAACGGAGAGCGTGTGCATCACGATCTCGATCACTAGCAAACCTAGCAGTCACCTGAAGTGCTGGATCCTCTGCAGAGTGATCTGAGTAGAGTCCGGTGTAATATCCCTCTTCTCCTGGAAGTGCAGTAGGGATATAGCGGAAAGAGGTCTCTCTCAGCAAAGTGTGCTCCTCTCTCAGTAGTGTCATACATGAGTATGCAGCATCCTGCACAGCCATGTTCTCGGTAATGCCAATGCCATGTCCAAAATGGATAGGCTGGGTGACTCCAACGTGGTGCGGGTAGAACCTGACGATGCAGTGGAACTGGGTCTGGTTGAAGTCGTGGAACTGCTCCTCGACGGTGTACTCAGGGTACCACCGATATCCCACATAGGACATCATCTCGATCAACGTGGAGGGATGGCCACGCACACCGAGGCACCTGGTCAAACGAACAATCTGCCGAGGGGGAAGATCTGCCATCTGAAACAGAAGAAGGAGTTTGCAAATGCATCAGATTATGAGATAAACCTGGAATGACTCGGACAGCATAACGACTGTAATTGTAAGAAATGACAATTTCTTCCAATCATGAAAAACAGCACTTACATAATACGATGTAAGAAATCAGCATTACAACAAAGCTAGGAAAACCGGACACAACTTTCCTACGGCTATAATGAAGCAAACAACAAGATGTACTAATCAGACAGAGGAGAGCCTAGTCCTATCTTCCCGTAGAATAAGATGAGGGTGACTCAGAACTCAGAACGAAGGGGGTAAGGAGAAAAAATAAGCCTTACGTTGTTCCCTTATATACCAAGAGTGGCACAGGCATGTCTCACTCGTGCTCGCATTGTAGTAGTGGTTGTAGCAGTGACTACCACATCGTCCTCATCTAATCCTGACACACCTTATTCTTCCTCTCAATTAGTTTCTAATTTGGTTTCAGTGTTATAGGTGTAGGGTGGATGGTAGTGGCCACCCCAACTCGTACTGGCCACAGGGTAAAAAAAAGCCAAGAGTTACTTGACATCGACCCAGTCTAGTCTTCACATTATTTTTATTTTATAAATGAGGGTTTTGTAATCCAATATGAGGGGTTTCGGCATTAGGGGCATCAAAATCAACTTAAGGATTATGTTCGCTATGCCCATGTATATCTGGTATGTCTTTAACAGACCACCAAGGTGTCCTTTACTTCCTTGGAACTTTAATCAATTGCGAGTGCAGATATTTTTATCTAGCGGTGGCTTCCTGCCTCTGATCAATCTAGCGGTATCCTGTTGGGGGCTAGAACTGATGCTTTTGACTTTGTGTCTTTTGATTAGGGGGTATTTTTTGCTAGCATTGTCATTTCTCATCGTACCCTCAATAAACTACGGAAAATTTTGGTGGTCTACGTGCCTACTGACCATTCTCTTTCCCAATTTTTATTAGATGAAATTTCATTGAAAGTATCTTCTTCTAACCTTCATCTTCTCATTAGTGGAGACTTTAGCCTTATTCGATCTCCTGCTGATAAGAATAATAGAAATTTTTCTTGGGCCAGGGCCGATGCGTTTTACTCCTTCATTTCTAACATGACCCTTCACAAGATTGAACGTGTTGGGGCTGAGTTCACATGATCTAATCATCATCTTGACCCAATCCAGTATGTGCTTGATCGGTCTTCAAAAGACTGGATTGGGACATTTTGTTCCCTAGTTCTTCCTTGGCGGCTTGTCGGGACCCGGGGTTAGCGTATGCAAGTACAGCTAAGACATAGTCATATGGAGAGCCGAGAACCGTACCCACTTGTCTAAGCAGACAAGGCCAAGAACAGAACATTCTCGGAGAGAATCGTACATGAAGGGCATCCCATCCAGGCCGGATGATCAACTGAGATGGGTCCTCATCGTCCGCACACAAGTCTAATGATATGGGTGATGAACTCCCATATTCAAAGACAAGTCGCCTCAACCATACTATCGACTATCTCATAACTCTTACATAGACTTACTCCAGCCCGATCACTTAGTCGGGGTTTAGGGAGGGCTCGATCATACCACAAAGTGTGCACGAGACGGAGTCTCGAACAATCGCATCGCGATGCCCCAAGCTGCGCACATCTAAGGGCCACTTGGTGTATGAAAGACCGCCAGCCAGATCACAACTAAGGTCTCGAAAACCCATACAAAGGCATGCATGTTATAAACATACACGAAGCACACATGCCTTGTATGAACAGTAGGTATCATTGCAATTCTCTACAAAGTATAAAATTTTATTGATAACTCTTATAGAGTGCACACAGAGATCACAAACATGTGATCCAACATTACAACACAAGCGGAAGCAAAGTATGTCTGAGTACAGACAAGTTTAACAAATGGCTTAAGAAGCCTTTTTTAAACACAAGCCCTCCACGAGGGAACCAGTCGCCTGACTGGGACTAGACTAGTTGATCTTCAGTCGTCCAGCTCGATGAAGAAGCCACCTTCGGGGTCAGTGGTATCATCTAAAACATAGATTAAGCAAACGTGAGTACAAAGTTGTACTTAGCAAGACTTACATAGGAGCTATACTACTCATGCACATGTATCAAGGTAAAGGGAGGTGGGGTTCACTTGCAGAAATGCCAGCTTTGACTTGGCTAGTACTGATCTACGAGTACCAGACTTTGAGGTAAGAAGCGTACACGAGTCCACTACTTGCTCGAACCAATTACACCACTATGGTACCTTCCTCGACTTCCCCACGAGAAAGCACGCCATAGCACTCACACTTATCTTGGTGTGTTTTAGAAGTATCCGGTTCAAGTTATCTAATAATCAAGCTAAGCTTTCCAAGCAGTCCATAACCGCGGACGCGGCTATTCGAATAGTTTTGTTAACCCTGCAGGGGTGTACCGCTACACACACATGATCATCATTTACCGCCTTTGATCTCGACACCATTCAAGGGGTGCCAGCGAGGATGCTCACCACAACTGTTACCTCATAACCGATCTAGTTCGAGAAAGCCGCCTACTTGGGTTGGCTACCACTATCGTGAACCCGACCGGTTTACCGAAGTGGACCCAAGTGATGTGTGCGTGGTGCATAAGCCGGTCTCGGGTGAGCCGTTCTCTCACTTAGCATCCAGGCCACAGACCTACCAGAACTCCGAACTATTGCGACATCTGGACATCGAAAGGGATGAGTTAATAAGTTGAGAGGGGTCAGTGAGCCCAATGTGTGGTTGTACTCTTCATCTTGGATCACCACACAAGAACTCGGACTTAGGGCGGTGTTCAACGAGACAACCCACCGTGTACTCCTACACAGCCTCTCATCGTTCACCTTGTATTAGGGTCGATTCACCAACACTTTTCTACCATCATCATCATGATCACTACCATCCCGACTCACATAACAGTATCATCATGGTATCACTCTAAGCATGCAATAAGCAGTAACAATTGCAGGGGCCACATGATATCAATCAACTCCTACATTTGCTAGGATTGTGGTTTTGCCTACTACTGTGACAAATGATAGGTCATGCAAAGTAATGGGTTCATCTATGCGATAGAATCGTTATCATGGTGATCATCCTATACAATGCATAAGCGAGACATGAGAGGGAAGTGGGATTTTATCGACATGATCAATGGGGGTTTGCTTGCCTTGCTGACGAGGTTCGGGTTCGGGGTCTTCAACGAAGGGGGCAGCCTCCTGCTCCGGTTCCACCTCTACTCGACAAAAAACAAACAAGGTAGCAAAGTAAATACAATGCACAATCACATGATAGAAGTTTGAAACTTGATGTATATGCTTTGATGTGTGAAGCAATTCCATTTAAATGGAGTATATTGCAAATTGAATTGCAAATTCAAACTCCAATTTGAACTCAAACTTGACCAAGTTACATGTGACATTGTTTGATCATTTTGAACCTTTTGGAAATGTGTATGATATGCCTCTGAAGTGTGGTTGAAATATAGCTTAATTCCATGGTTCAAGTTGCAAAATCATTTGAATTGAATTTGAATTAATTACAAATAAATCAAATGACATATGCTACTGGTCCCATTTTAAAATCAACTCAAACATAGTTGAAAGTTGGATTTTTGGATAGCTTATTTTCTCCTGATCATTTTTCATATATTATTTGTCCAATTTGGAGTTGATATGAATTTTCTATGAATTTCCAAAGTTTGTGTTATTTTCTGGAATTTCTGGAATTTCTTTAATTCAATTTAATTTCTGGAATTGAGTTACTGCGTCATGCTGACTTCATGCTGGCGTCAGGGGGGGGCTGACATGTGGGCCAGGGTTGTCAGTGGCTGGTTAATTTAATCCGGCTGAGTTAACTTGACCAGTGGCTTAATTAAGCCACTTGGCCCACTTGTCATTGGCTCTGGGGTGATCATTAGGGGTGGATTAGGGATAACCCACCGGCGGCTAAACGCCTGCGAGCAGAACCGCAGCGGTGCTGCATGGGGAGGTTGATTCCGGGCACCATTCGAAGCGCTGCGACCTCCAACTTGAAGCCCTTGCCGTTGCGCGTCGAAAGAGACCAACTCCAAGTGCTGGGGTGTCATGTACGCTCGCCGGCGTCGAGTTTCGCGGCGACGGAGCTACGATTGTGATCGGGAATTCTCTACAAGGCGCGAATGGAAGCGGGGCTAGGTTGGTTTGAAGCAGTGGAGCACGGGGAACGCGATGGACAACACGGCGAGCTCGACTGCGTAGCGGTTGGTCGTCGCCATGGATCCCGGCGGCGAGGAGCTTCGGCCTTCATGGTGGATTGTGCTAGAGAGGAGGAGGAAGACGTTGGGATGGCTCGGGTGAACCGTGAGCTCACCGTGAGTCTAACAGAAGCGGTGGCGAAGTCGTAGGAGCTCGGGGCTGGCCGGAATCGAAGAAGTCGTGCGGCGGCTCCGGCGAGACGATGGCGAAGATTGTGACGGCCTCGGGCTCGATTAGGACGCCAGCTTCTCCAGATCGACGAAGACGACGACGCTGCGCACGGGGGACACGGTTGCTGGCCTTCTTGTCGACGTTGGCCGCGGCTTCTCACGACGATGAGCGGCGGCTGCTCTCGGGGAAGAAAGGGGAAACACGCAGAGAGCTTGAGGGGAGGCGGCGATGGGGGGGGGAATTGAGAGAGGACGATGCGGACGTCTCCTGGGCGCTCTTTGGAGTCCTGGGGCGGCCTGGAAGCCCCTGGGCGTCGAGGTGGCGTCCACGACGTGCTCGGCCGCTGTAACACCCCGGGTGTCACGCTACAGTAACCCAACAGTAATCACTGTTGTTGGAACAGTAATCCTTTTGCTACAGTCAAATCATTGTTGCTAATTTCACTTTGATCACCTTTGCATTGATCCTTTCAATAATCATGTTGGGTGATATTCAAAAGCTATGTGATCATGGACCTTGCTCATCATGAATCAATAAAAAGTCCAACCCTTTACATTTGAATTCAAATCAAATCTTGAAATGCCTTGGGTGCAATATTAAAACCTAGGTGACAATTAAAGTTTGTCCAAAAATTGCTCAACCACTTTTATAAATTCACTAATAATCTCTGGACCATGTTGGTATTGTTGTTGTTATTTATTGTGCTATAAAATAATGCAAACAAATAAAACAGTAGATTAAAAAGTCCAAATTAAATAATTATTATTTAAATAAAATGATGAATGCTTTTATTTACAGTTCAAACTTTAAGTAGCCACTGTATATTACCTAACACTAATATTGGAGCCAGTCCTATATTTTACAAAATTATAATGCTAGCTAAAAGAATTAAATAAAGTAAATAATAAATATTTAAAAAAGGAAATAAAAAAATAGAACCGACCCAGGGCAACTGGGCCTAGTGCCCAGCCAGCCTAGGCCGCCCCAGCCCACCTTTCCCTAGACCTAAACGACCGGCCCGAGCCGCCCCCCGTCAACTCCCTCTCTCGCTCGGCTCCTCCTCCCCACCCCCGATCCCGATCCCCCTCCCTCTGACGTCGCCGCCGCCGCACGGTTGTGGGCTAGTCCCGGCCGCCGCCGGCCAGCCGGCCACCGGGCTGCCCCGCCCCCAACCTCCCTCCACCCCGGCGGACCGCCACGGCCCCGCGACGCGCCGCCGCACCCCCTGGCTCCGGCGCCACCGACCACCTAAACGGCTACCTCCCCGTCCGCGACGCCTCTGACCCCCAGTGAGCTCCCCCTCCGTCTCCCCTTGTGCCGCTGTCGACGCCGTAGGTCGCCGCCCCTTGCTCATCGTGACCGGCATGGGCGGACTGCTGCTGCGGCTAGCTGCAGCTGCGGCCGCACGCGCCGGCCACGCCCCTAGCTCGGGCCCGTGTCCGCCTGCTCCTCGGCTCGCTCGCGTGTGCCCGCCCTCGAGTTCTTTCTCACGTCCATCCATGGCGTGTGTGTGGGCTGCATGTGATGTGCGTGTGCGTTAGCTGTGTGTGTGCGTGTTCATTTGCAGCCGTGGCCGCCGGCTGGCTCATGGCTGCCCTGGGCGCCACCCCGGCGTGCAGCTGCGGCTGCCTGTAATTGCTGCGACTGTTGTCGCTGCTACTCTGATAAGCCACGACTGCGACTGAAATTGTTGAATGAGCTACTGTCTGAAACTGCTAAGTATTGTAAAGAAAAACTGCTACTGGATACTACATTGCTACCCCTTTGAACTTTGGCAAATAAATAGCAAAATAAAGTATGATGTGGATAAAAATTACATGAGTAGAAAGAAGACTTAACCAGCTCCATTTTACCCTGTTGGACCAATTGCAAATAAGGTGTGGATTAATTCCTAGAAAAATCGCAAAATGCAGTTTTTTGTTAAAAGCGAAGCTGTTATATCACCATTGGTACTTGGAGCTGTATATAAACACACTACATGAGTCTGTCATGCCATTTGATGGCATGGCATGAGAGTAATTTTGATATGGTGCAAAACACATATAAGAAGTATCTCTGTTGGAGCCGTAGACCTGTGGCAATCGTCAAGCAAACTTGGCATCTTTTAAAGATTTCTGGAATTAGCCTCGAGTAGCACTTTTCGGACCGAGTTTTAATTAAGTAAATGTGCTCTACTAAAAATGCCATCAGTACCGGATTCGAGATCACTGACAACTGATGAAGATTGTTATAAGACACAAATTCATCGGAGGAGTGGAACCCTAAAACGTAGCCTCCCGAACACGTCTAATGAATGTTAAAACCGGAGTTTCCCAGACTTAGCAAAAATTCGGTGGGTTCCAAAATCAATGTATATGACAAGTGGGCCCTAGTCTTTTTAATTATAAGAAATGTTTTATTTAAATATATTAACTCTGAATCACTGACAGGTGGGCCCTCTGTGCCAGTTTGACTAGTCAACATCACTATTGTAGATAATGTTGAATTAATAATAATCAAGAATTTCTAGAATATGATTAAAATGATTAAATCTTTAAAAATCAATATCTTTTAATTCGTAAGTCAGATCAAAATACTTTATACATAAAAGTTGGTCAGAAAAATACAACGAATACGAATACGCTACCCATATGTCCACCACCCCCCTCTAACAGACCGAACGTGGAACATTTCCCCTCCGGTAAATCCGGTCGGTAATTCCCGCTGCCAGTAAAAACTTTCCGGATGAAATTGTTCTGAACATGAAAGTTGTTCGAAATGTTTCAACTAGAACGGATGCACCCTCCGTATGTTTGTTCGATGTCCACGACACCTCCGGCATGATCCCTTCCCCCTCCGGACAACCTGTCCGGTAATCACCCGGGGCCGGTACTTCATCCCCGGATGAATTCCCGCTCCGTGCATCGTGCATCGTACTGCGTTAGTTCACCTCTAGCTTAACGTTTCCCATGTCTTGTATTTGTATTCCTATTATTGCCGTGTATTTATTTTTTCTTCCCCCTCTCTTATTGTCCAGTAGTCTCGACGTCCGCTGCTGATGCCCCTGTGATCGACTACTTCGTCGACGACCGTACCTCTACCGTCGAGCTTACAGGCAAGCAGAGCCATTCTCTTCCCCAGATATCGCCTACCTTTCCGTACTTTCTTGCACTAGGCATTGTTATTGCTGCTGCTACGTTACAACCCTATTCAATTGCATAGCATGTTTTTTGTCGCCCCTTGATGTACCTTCCTTTATCCTATGCTGCCTTATAAATATATATAATATTCAGCAGTAAACCCTGCGCATTGTTAGCTAGGTTTAGAATAGCGGGCCGTGATCACTCTGGTGAGTGAAAGAGGATTACAAAATATTATAACTGCAACAGGTACGGATCAATGCAGACGCCCTAGGGAACCTACAATGGCGAGACTCTACCGAGTCGCTTCGAGTTTGACTTACGAGTGGACGGACTCGTATTTCACTCTCGTCGGCTCAGTAGCGTAGCATCATTGGGATGATACGAGGGTATTTCTCTTTAGTTCATTCCGCTGGTATCTCGGCACCACCGGGGTGATACGAGAATATTCTTCTTTAGTTCATTTCGCTGATGTCTCTGCCGAACCTCTTCAAGCGTACCATCGAGGGTGATTCCTCCTGGTTCCACTTGATGGTAGGCACTCGAATCAACTGGTGTCCTTACAGGTGAGGAGTCGGCTGACCCAACGTGCCCGCGCAGGGTATCTTAGCGGAACGACAGGTCAGGTGTATTCCACCGGTGTGCGGCGGGCCTGGTACTGTTCGTGGCCGAAGGATTTCCTGTTGTACGAAAGTCGAGCTCTTCGGAGAAAACGCGAGACAAGGTAAGGAGACGGTTCACCTTGTTGGTAACCGCACGAGTTGGTGGGACGACAGGGCAGGCACCGACGTTACTGGTGGTCCTGACTGCTGTCGTTGTCCGCGACTCATTCAGTAAGGGGCAACGATAACGGTTGTCTCGTCAGAAAATTAATAAAATGCTTAACGGGTTCGGCGGATGACTTGAGTAGACTTTTGGCTTGTACGCACTACCTATACGTGGGATTACGCGTTTGGGCGCCTCCGTAATGTAGCCTCGTCCGAAAGCTCTAAAAGACGTCCAGTTCAGCATTGCGGCAGGGACGGATCGCGCTGCGGCGTTGGAATTCACCCTCCTCGCAACGACCCGGAGAGCAAGGGGTGATAGGCCCATGACCCCCTTGCACTTAGGGCTGTAGACCGGTGGGGACCTCTCTGATGAGTCGTAGGATGGACTACGTTGTGTCGGATAGCCTCGGTGTTGTGCTCCCTAACCAGGTGTACGCCACCCTGGAGATCCGAGCGTGTAGTGTCACACTAGTGCACCCCTGCAGGGAAGATTAATCTATCGATAGCCGTGTCCACGGTAACAGGACGCTTTATGCTGAAGCCAGATCCTACCACTACAAACTACTACTATTAAACTGTTGGTTCCGGGTTTTCTCCCTCGCAGGGATGTCGAGGGAGGGAACTCGGAGGCATTATTAATTATGATTACAACTTATTATTATACAATGCTGCAACAACTTCTGCTGCATTGTTACTTTCATTACTGTTATATTAAACTGTTGGCTGATCCTTACCTCATGCTTCAAGACTCGTCGGAAGATGCTAGTCTTCGATAGGCCTAGCTTCTTATCCTTGCTCTGACTTCTACCTTGCAGTCCACTATATACAGCCTCCCCTTTCCATTTGATACAAATGCATAAATGCTTAGTAGCGGACGTAAGACTCGCGGGTATGCTAGATACTCATCTGCTTTATTTTCCCTTTTTTGTTTTGCCTGATCGGCCGCTGCAGTCGACGTTGGAGCCCAGGAGCAGGAGTTCCCGATGTCGACCACCGCAACGTGAAGATCCCCGATGACCAAGACCAGGAGTAGTTTGCAGGTTCCCAGGCAGGAGGCCTCGCCTTTTCGATCGTTGTTGATATTTGTGCTAGCCTTCTTAAGGCAACCTTGTACCCTTGTGTCTGTACTCAGATACTATTGCTTCCGCTAACCTTGTGCTCTCGAGCTGTTGTATTCGAGCCCTCGTGGCCCTTGGCTTGTATTAAACATCTTGTATTAATTTATTTGTAGAGTTGTGTTGTGATATCTCACCGTGAGTCCCTGATCTCGATCGTGTACCTTGCGTGTATGATTACTGTACACGGTCTGATTTTGGGGGCGTCACAGCCGCTGTAGCGAGCTGCTTTGGCGCGCGGGGAGGAAGACGACAGGTGAGTTCGCGGGCTGGGCTGCCGAAAAGGTAAGTTGGGCCGGGGTGGCCCAGGTAAGTGGGCTCCTTTCCCTTTTCTATTTTCCTCCCTATTTTTCTTTCTGCTATTTGTTTTGCTGTGCTAAAATTATTAGCTAGGCATTTTATTAAATGCTGAAATTTTTTATATGGCTTCATAATAATATAGACTAGCCATTTATAAAGTTTCAACATTTTTAAAATTCAAATAATTTGAATCTTAACTCAAATAGGGTTATTTGATTAATTCCAAGGCACTGTTTGAATATTTGAAAAATCTATGAGCATGGGATGGGTCCCACATCACTTGATATGTGATCACACTCATTTATAAGACTTTTCAAAAATATAACATGAATTTTTGGAGAAGATTTTTATCTGGCCTTTTGAATTAATTCATCTGGGGGGGTTCCTTCTCCCATTTTGCTTTTGAATTTGATTTCAAAGATTTCTTTTGAAAATTTAACATGATGCAAGAGTACTGGCTAACCCTAGCACATTACCTAACAGAGGGTTCTGACACTTCCTTGGCGGCTGACACACATATTGGTTCTGACCACACCCCCTTCTCATAGATTCTAGTGATTTACAAGTTAGGCCTAGATCTAGATTTAAGTTTGACTCTTCCTGGTTTCTTGTTGAGAGGTTTGTTCCCATGATTATGGATATGATTTCTGCCTCACTGTCCTTTTTTCTCATTCATTTGGCCATATGGACGAATGGCGTTTCTGATCACAATCTCTTCACAAGTTCTTGAAAGGTAGGGGCGTGAATCAGGCGACTGTTGTGTGTCATGAGAATGAGTCCTTATCTCCCCAAATCAAATCTCTTGACTTGGTAGCAGATGTTGTGGGTTTGTGTGACGCTGTGTAGGCTCACTGATACTCACCCGAGGCGAATCTTATGCATAATAAGAGGAGATCTATTGGAAACATCATGGTCTCATTTCTAGGAAACTTAGAGGGGATGCTCTTGCCGCCTATTTTATTTCATTAATAATGCTAGACGACATTGTTGATTGATTATTCATCTCATTATTAATGATGTAGTGGTTTCATACCCTGTTGTTACTATGGACCATGTTTGCGACTTCTTTTCCTCCCTACTCCCTGCCCAAGCCCCTCTAGCTTCTCTGTCTCCCCTCCTCTAGATCACGTATTCTATAATTTTTGCTGAGGAAAATGATGACCTTATGATTCCACTATCCGAGGTCGAGAATGACAAGGGAATGTCTTCTTCGAATTCCAAGTCTGCTCTCGACCCTGATAAATTATCTATCTCTTTCTTTAAGAAATTCCGTGTTGTCCTTAAACACTTGATTTACGCCGTTCTTTCTCTCGTTTCAAAAGTCAATGGTGCCAAGTATATACATAAATTTAGGTCGGTCACCCTCATTAACAACATGGCTAAGTTTCCTTCAAAAAATCCGTGTCACGCCTTTCCCTTGTGGCTCACCGGGTGATTGGCCTATCCCGCATGGACATTTATGAAAGGGAGGTTCATTCTAGATGACATCCTTATCTTTCACGAAGTTGTTCACGATCTACGCTCTAGGGCAAATATGCCATTATTTTAAATTGGATTTTGAGAAATCTTATAATTCCATTAATTGGCCTTTTCTTTGAGATGCCCTCTTGGACAAAGGTTTTGGCGACTCTTATGTTCATTCAGTTATGCAACTTGTATGCGGTGGCCATACTGCTGTATCGACTAATGGTGTTACTGGCCCCCCCCAATGATAGTGGCCTTAGACAAGGTGACTCAATTTCTCCCCTCCTATTTAATTTTGTTGTGGACGCCTTCTCTTGCAGTATAAATAGGGAGGCTGCAGGTAGCCACATTTTCCCGATGGTCTCAAATCTTATCCTGTCGGGTATTTCCCACTTACAATATGTGGATGATACAATTATCTTGGTCGGAAATGATGCTCTTTGTATTACAAATCTTAAATTTCTCTTTCTGTTCCTTGAAGCTATGTCCGATCTAAAGATAAGTTTCTCAAAAAGTGAGGTTATTGTAACCAAATTCTCGGATGTTGAGGCATCTTGAGTCGCTAATTTCTTAACTATAATTGGGACCCCTTTCCTTCCAAGTAACTCGACACCCAAATGATAGAGGCGGGTATCCCGATCTTTCGATGAGAGATAACTATCGATTTGTGGAGTCGACTTTAACGATCCGACTACAAACGTGCAACGATGTTGCTCCTTAGCATTCGCTAAACCAATCTCCTGAAGGTAATTGACCACGCCGGAGCACGATCAACCTGACCACGAAAGTCTAGTGCCTGCAAGCAATCGGAGAACAAGAAAGAACTATGATAAAAAAATCTGAATATTGCGATTATATAGATGAAGTATGAATAAAGTTGGGATTCCAAAAGCGGTCTTGATCTGGTCGTTGGACACAAACCGAGTACACGAAGATGCAGCGATTAGGTAAGTAGTCTTTTTAACTAACAGAAATCCAAAGAAAACCCTAGGGGTTGATATACTTATATAGGACTAAAGGGTGAAGGCCAAGGGGGTGTAAGGACGTCCCAAGGAGTCCTAAAACTAAACCTAGGTCGTACAAGGCACTTGGGCCCATGTGGAGGTGATGCAACACCTATTGAGTTGGACTCTGACTCGGATTCTGCTGCTGGGTCGCACCGTTTTCGCAATATCTCCACTCTCATAAGGAATTTGAAGGTGAAGCCAATTGGGTTGGAAACTACACGAGATATGATATCACCAGCAAAAATAATCACCCTATTTGGAGTTCGTATGTAGAAACTACGGCTGTTTGAAGTTGGGCATATCTCTGCAGTCCGAATCTGAGTCCATGACGTGAAAGACTCGGTCTCTATCTTCTCTTGGGCCAAAAGTGACGTGAAATAACTCCTTGAATAGCACACAATCATGCCCCTTTGTGTTGACTTTATTTCTTTATCAAATATAGAGGAATTAATGGTAGTTTTGGTTGTATCCATGGTAGCGATGTCCTCATTATCCTCCCCTTCTTGAAAAAAGCCGTCCTCGGCGTTGCTTAGTCAGAAACATGTTAAACAAAAGAAACAAGGTGTACGCATGGTATATGTATATGTCATACATTATTACTTCCCTCAAATTTTGCACACGTGATATATGTATACATGAATGTCTATCATATGTCGTCGAATATAAAAACTGGTAACGATCACAATAAGTAAACGACATGAAAATATTGCAACTTAGTTTGCATATATAAATGAAGCTCTTATTCATATCTAAAGTTTGATAATGTTCATCATTAAACCATCCAAACATCGGTGAATAAGCGATAATTGTTTTTGAAGGACATGCTACAACAGGCTTAACTAAGCAGTTATGCAACAAGTCATTCGACGTAGTATCATCATCAAGATTAGAGGTCATATCAAAATGATTAAACACTGGCTCTTTCATAACAGTAACACGATTATCTAATATAGATGGTGTGGTCAAATCAGTAGGTAACTCAACACATGATGTATTCAAGTCTATTAGGCAAGCAACATCTTCATGTGAAGTCATGACATTCTCTAAAATTGGTTGTGTGATGAAACTAGTTGATAGCTCAACACATGTTGCTTTTAAATCAGCAAGGTTCTCATGTGGAGGAGAAAGATCCATACCTTTGTCATTACCTTTTTGTGATGATAGATCAGATATTGGAGGAGTGCTTACAACAATTAATGTGGTTATGGTAGTGCTCATAGTGGTTGAAGAAACAACCTTCTCAACTTGTGGTATTTGCGCATTGCGCTTGTTCTTCTTCTGGGCAACACGTTTGTAGATTTCCTCTTCAGCTTTACAAGGAAGACGAAAAAAACGATCCATAGGATAACACTTTTCATGAATTAGAATATCCTGAATGTCACGGTTTAAACCTTCCCAAAATCTGTCCATGAAATATTCTTCACTTTCCTCTAAAAGAGAATGCAAGAATGTAGTTTCTAAAGCATCATAATATTCTGAAATAGTTTTAGTACCTTTTTTTAAATTTTGTAATTTCCTAACCATGTCACGAGTATAATAAGAGGGAACGAATCTATATCGCATAGCAAGTTTGAGATCATTCCAAGTATTAGGTATATAATCAGGATATAAACTACAATATTCATTCCACCAAATAGAAGCAAAATATTTGAAAGCACTAATTGCAGTTTTTACTTTCTTATGCTCAAGAAAATTTTGGGAAAAAAATATATCATTTATTTCAAACTCCCACTCAATGTATAAATCAGGTCTTAGACGTCCATGAAAGTGTGGTATAGAAACAATAACCTGACCATGTGCATGCTTATGTGCGTTTACATTTTGCAGTGATTGTTGTGTAGTTGTAGGTGGTGGCAAATCTCCAACTATAGTTGACGCCCAAGAAATTCTAACTCCAGAACCTTCCATGATTAGTAGAAAACAAGAAACAAATCACAAGTATATGTCCCTATGAACTACTAGGATGTGGTGGTAAAACGCTCATAGTATAGCAAATATCAATGTCTTACTAGTTCTTACCATGCAGCAGGTGGTGATCGGCAATCAACGATGTCAAACAACTCCAAAGATTGAGTAGAGCGATTGCCAGGTGAACGCACGTATACACGATGTAGAAATATGTGGAGCTTGGAAGGCTTTAATATGGTGGAAAAAATAATAGCAATAATCAATTCAGAGATGCAAAATTGAATGAACGCTCAACGACGGTACTGTGCTGGTCCTAGCCTAGAACGGACTAGAGACGCGAGCCTCGAACACTAATGTGGTCACAAAATAGCACAACGAGCAGCAATGAATGATATGAAGTAGCTTTGGAAAACAGGATATAAGTGAAGATCACAAAGAGAGTAAAGATAATGGTGAAAATAGGCTCCAAATCAGGATACACCAATACTCTCGCTACAACTTTCCTCTGAAATATATTTTCTAATTTTTTGATATTTTTTCTGCAACACGGAATAGACTTGAGCTTTCCGACGCAACAAGAATCGCTCAATTTGGAGGTCGGATGAGGTGTCAAATTTTTTGAGAATCAGCCCGAAATCTGCCAAAAACTGTGTTCGAAAACTTTAGAGGTCAAAAAGTCTGTCTTAGAAGAAGATCTGGAGTTTCCAATAATACACTATATAGAAGCGGTTCGGAAATATCTTTAATTTGAGTACTCGTGGAGCCCAAACGGACTTCGGATGACAAAGTTATCCCCGTTTTACTGGACATTGCTCAAAACTGATTCCGACGAGAATTCAAATACAAGCTGAACTAGAGATAGATCTGAAAATTTTCTGCTTTTTTCTCTTTTTTTTCTTTTTTTTCGCTTTCTTTTTTCTTTTTTCAACTCCTTTTCTCTCTTTTTATATGGTGGATGGTGGAAGTAGGCAGCGGATGTGATGATGATGCATCGGCGGCGGTGACTAATGTGAACAGAACTCGAAACTCTAAAGGACTAGATACTAAGACCAGCAACTGAACACGACGACGCAACCGATAATTCAATAAAGCAAAGCACCGAAAAGAAAATTGTGAAGGCTCAAATTGGTATGGATATGATGATCTAATCCTATTTTTATGGTTTTTTTGTGGATGATAGAAAACAGATCTAATATTTGGATGTGGAATTCCCACTGAGCAACCTGAAAAATGATACCACTTGATAGAGGCGGGGCGTCCCGATCTTTCGATGAGAGATAACTATAGATTTGTGGAGTCGACCTTGACGATCCGACTACAAACGTTCAACGACGTTGCGCCTTAGCAATCGCTAAACCAATCTCGTGAAGGTTTTTGACCACGCCGGAGTACGATCAACCTGACCACGAAAGTCTAGTGCCCGCAAGCAATCGAAGAACGAGAAAGAACTATGATAAAACTATCTGAATATTGTGATTATATAGATGAAGTATGAATAAAGTTGGGATTCCAAAAGCGGTCTTGATCTGGTCGTTGGACACAAACCGAGTACACAAAGATGCAGCGATTAGCTAAGAAGTTTTTTTATGAAAAAGAAATCCAAAGAAAACCCTAGGGGTTGATCTACTTATATAGGACTAAAGGGTGAAGGCCAAGGGGGTGTAAGGACGTCCCAAAGAGTCCTAAATCTAAATCTAGGTCGTACAAGGCACTTGGGCCCATGCGGAGGTGATGCAACACCTATTGAGTTGGACTTTGATTCGGATTCTGCTGTTGGGTCGCACCATTTTTGCAATATCTTCAAGATCAGAAAGAATTTGAGGTGAAACCAATTGTGTTGGAAACTACACGAGATAAGACATCACCAGCAAAAAGAATCACCAAATTTGGAGTTCGTATGTAAAAACGGAAGCTGTTTGAATTTAGGCAAATCTCTGCAGTCCGAATCTGAGTCCATGATGTGAAAGACTTGGTCTCTATCTTCTCTTGGGCCAAAAGTGACGTGAAACAACTCCTTGAATAGCACACAATCATGCCCCTTTGTATTGACTTTATTTCTTGATCAAATATAGAGGAATTAATGGTAGTTTTGGTTGTATCCATGGTAGCGATGTCCTCATCACCATGTTAATATACACATATCCTAAATGACCATGAGAATGTTCAGTAACTTCATGTTGGAAGATGAGCTTTGACTCTTTCCAACACCAACCGTAAGAGGGTGGCTATAAAGGCTCTTCTCCTGAACACCTGAAAGCTGAAAGTATTTTAAGGGAATGAAAGATTCAAGTTGGCATTCTTCTCCTCCGATAATGGAGCGATACTATATGGGCTCTCACGGTATTACGGTATCCAACATCGTCTGGACAAACACTTTGTGAATTGATCACAAGGGATACCGGAATACGTTAATGAGAAAATATAACAAAATCGGAAACATGATAACTTGGTATAGTGGTTAATAGTTGATCACATGGATACCTAGAAGAACTCACCTTAGGTTTTGTATAGTATCATGAAGCAAATAGGATTGGCATGTTAAACTTACGGTTCACTTGAATTTATATTCGTGTATGTGAGGGAAACTTTATGTGTGTCCATGGCTCTGCTATCAGTTATCGTTCCGTGAAAGAAACAGTTTCCAGTTCATGTCCGTATCCTACCAAACCTATGGTGTCACACACTTAAGAATAGCTGATTTGTTAAGTATTAGAGTGATAGGAGCACGAGTATAACACACCAGATTTTTTTTGGAGTGATCGGTATATGATTGAAGAGAAAACTAGAATTATTTTGGGCCACGGGAAATGTTTCGGGAGGAGTTTGGAGAAAACTGGGTAAACTCGGAGGACCAAATTTTTTTCAAGATGGTGTAAATATGTTTAATATTTATTTCTTTTGAATTCTCAAATTTTTTGGAATTAATAAAAGAGGCTAAATATCAATGGGCCCTATCTTACTGGGAAGGCCCAAGTGGGGGAGGAGACACTTGGACGAAAGAGACCCATAGGGTGATGCATGCCCTATCGAGGGCGCACCACAATAGCATGCAGCCGACCTTATTGGGGGAGGGAAACCCTAGGGCCCCCGTTGGGGTCTTCCCCTTGCCCAAGATGGTGCCCCTCCCTCCCCACTATATATAGAGGTAGATGGGGCAGCCCCAAACACAACATATCTTTTTTGCTGTTGGGCTGCCCCCTCTCTCCCTCTATTAGATCTATTCTCCATCATACCTCGAAAGGATGATCCTCTCTCCTCTCTACTTTGGTGGCGCCGAGCTCTGGATAGGGGAGCCCTGTCGGATCTGCTGCACCGTATGTGTGGACTATCCGTAGTTAGATCGATGTTCATTCTGTTGTTTGAGGGAATCAAGATTGATCTTGCTCGCGGGAATTCTTTCGGATATTTTCAGGGGAGTTCTTTTGGATTGGATCTTCACGCTTCTCTAACTCTCCCTCAACTTCTTCCACCGCGTAAGAGATGCATTGTTGAGCAACATGAAGGTAACTACATAGCTAACCTTGTTTGCATCTAGCTAGATTGATCTTGGGTTTTGGTTTCATAGTGCCGATTTTTGTTGTTCTCTACTCCAAATCTCAACAGAGGTATCATGAGTTACTTCTAGTAATATATGCAGGAACGATCTAGAGTTCATTAATGATGAACAACATTGCATGAATTTTTGTATGTCCTTTTTATTTAGATCTAAAACTAAGTTTTCTCGTTACTTCCCCTCTATTTGCATAATTGACTCCCATATGTATTGTAAATTTTTGTTATAAATATCCTTCAGGGGTCCTTCTATGCTGCTCTTGAGTATGCTGGTTGCATGAAGTTGGTTTGGGTCTTACTTTTGGTGTGGTAATGTTTTGTGATGAAAGGGGCATGTTAGATAGTACATTTAGCATGGGGATCACACGTATTGACGAAGTTCAGTATGGTTCATGAGTTTTAAAGTAATCTCATGGCTAATACACCCCGAGTGTTAATCTAGCAACTTGAAGATTGTGCTTAATATGGTTACGTAGGTAGCAATTTGATTTGCTGCGTAAAACTTGAAGGAAACGAGTAGAGGACGTCTAATTTGGTTTTGCAGGATCATGTGATGTGGTATAGTCTTCGTCATGATAAAAGTTGTGTGAGATGATTATTCTATATAATGTTAAAAAATTTGTGACTTGGATGTCATGGTATGACATGATGGCTGGACCCATATGATTATCTTTTATTCGGCCTGCGTGCAAAATTTCATGTAAAGTTTTATTTAGTAGAATAGATGCTAGCAATAATTATAGTATCTACATGAATATGATGATCATAAGTCATGGTGCCCGATGACATGCCGTGCGTGGAGGTCATGCTCTCTGCAAAAAAGAAGATGGAAAGAAAGAAGCAAAGTGCTCGGAATTTCTTTTGGAAAAAGCTATACCATGTCACATACATTATACTACCTATGATGTTAATAATTTTCATTGCCTATTTTTAATGCACAATTAGTCATGTTTTTAATAGGTTGATCTCTTTTAAAATATCAAGAAGTTAGTGATCCCCCAAGCGTGCAACCGTCTGGAATAAATGCCACCCGAGGTGCGTCGTGTCACACGAGTATGAACGAGAAAGGAAACAAAGAGGCGGTTGAATTGAGACTTCACATCAATAGCGCTTGGTTGTCTTGACGTTCTAGCCTATCCAATCCGAGCTGGGAGCACGAGTGTCAAATGAATAATACAAGATTCATAAAGTGTTGTGATTTGTTTTGTTAGACCTTTTAATCACCGGACATGGCGGTGTCACACTGGTGGTAGGTGTATTGATCCAGATCTTGATTACCCTAAGATAAATTTAGAGAGATATTGGTGTTAGTGGGAGCATTAGATTAAACTTGTTAAGATTAATGAAATTAATTTTAACCATATCTAACTCAATCTTATTATATCGTTATAGAGATATGACCCGCAACATAAATTCTTTTTTAATCTAGGACTGATTTTAGAGAAATAAAACTAACTGCAATTACACGGACTAGTTCCCGAACTAGGGTTTGAATTCAAGATAGGTAAGATATAATTGGTTCTTAAAGAAGGTCTTCCTTAAGATCCCTATCGAGGATGCGTTGCAAGAATGTCTATGTGACCAAAGTTGATCATGTCATAATATAATGCTTTGATGCTTACCTGCATGGATACTGTGCTCCAAAATGTTTTGACAAATCCATCATTTTTGAAATGGTGACATAGTTTAATGCTCTGTATATGAAGTATGCTAAATTTTATGAGATAACTAAAACTTTTTGGGAATGTGACGGAACTAAAATAGTGCTCCTCGTTGGTTACCCCATGTGGAAGGCTTGCATGTAGTAGCAACAAATTTCCCTTACACGAGGACTATAAGGTTTATCGAATCCAGGAGGACTCCGAGGATCAACAAGAAGGTGTCCGCTGCTCTGGCGCTGGCAGAAGACGTGGACCTGCACACAAAATAAAATAAATTTTCTCCCAACGAGTCAGAGAGGTTGTCAATCTCTCCGGTCTTGTTGTTTACAAAGGATCAAACACAAGCTAGAAATAGTGATGGTGATTGCAGCGGAAAGGAAAATAAGTAAAGAGTTGAGGTGTAAACAATGGTGGAAATATGGACTGGGGTCCCATGTTGTTCACTAGTGATGTCTCTCTCCCAAAATACGATCAAACATCTATGCCGGATGAACACATTACAGCTGGGCAATTGACAAAATTATAAACGCACCGCAATGCTAATTATGCTACAAGAAATTTAGAGGCTCAATCGTATGGGCAGTACGCCAAGACAAGTAGATCATTTATTCGTCAGCATCTACTCACTAATAATGCACATTGAGATATCTATCCAGAATAGCTCGCTGGTATTAAGTTGCGAGCCCCACCCAAAGTGTAAAGCCAAAGCAACAGACAACTGCATTAAAAAACTATGCGTAAGGTAAACAATCCTTGCAACCGCGGTTACAAGCACCGTTGTTTTCTCCCTTGTGGCAATAGCACATCCCCTAGTCTCATGTTTCTGTCACTCAAGCTAGACATCGGGGGGCATGAAACCACAATCAAGCATAGCGCTCGCTCTTGGAGTTACTATTTATTTCTTGGCCAAATCAATAAAAAGCAACGAAGAACATGCAAGAATTACTCAAGAACAAAATATAAAAGGGGAACCATATATATAACTCATCACCATCTCAACAAAATCTCATAATCCATCGGATCCCAACATAGCCAACAACAGAAAGATTACATAGATGCCTTGATCATGTAGGGCAACTCACAAGGGCTAAGAATTGAAGAACAAGATTGGAGAGAAGATATCACATAGCTACTGGTCATGGACCCATGGTCCAAGGGGGAATACTCATGACACATCCGGGAAGCGCTCATAGTGGTGGAGAAGCTCTCGGAGATCAATCCTCCCTCCAGCAGGGTGCCGAGACGAGGTCTTCTGGCGATCCCGATCTTGGGATCGCGGAAGCGGCGGAACAGTGGAAATTTTCACGATGCATGGTTTCTTTTCAGGGTTTCTTTATCGAGGGGTAAATATAGCCGGAAGAAGGGCCAGAGGGGAGGGCTCACCCCTCCAGGAGGCTTCCTGGCGCGACCAGGGGTGGGTCCGCGCCACCTCGCCCCCTGGGAGGGGGGGTGGTGTCCCCCCTCCGGCTCCTCTTCGGTCTTCTGGAACGCTGATTTTTTATATATTTTTCTTGTAATTTTTTGGGCACTGTAAATATGGGTATTGACCTGCAATTCACAGACATCAGCGGACAAAAACTTGCACTGGGTGCACTGAGTTAGTAGATTAGTCCAAATATGTGTAAAAATGTATGAAAGTGTAGCAAAACACATAACAATGTCACCCAAATAAGCATGGAACAAGCAGAAATTATAGATACGTTTGGGACGCATCAACATCCCCAAGCTTAAATGATAACAAAGATAATTTCTGTGGTGACATGATATCACACATATAAGAACTTCAAAGTAACGCAAGTAAGATATGAAAAATCAAGTCAAGACAATAACAAGCAAGAGTCTATATCTAGTATTGAAACTAGAAAAGTAAGAACATAAAGGTACAAGAGCTCTCGTTGTCCATGACTCGAATGTATCCGAATGGTGTTTGCGTGCAAGAATCAGGAGATGTGTTTAGAGCATAAAAATACTATATAGTTTAATTGAGAACTCAATCTACTAAAACTTCACACTTGGTCTCCTTTAGAATCTTATTTTGACTCTTCCCCAGACCACTATTCATGGACATGTCAAATTGATCCTCTCCCTTTCGACTTTGAGCACTCATGCAATGGATGAGCGCAAGAAAGATATGTTGGCACTTAGGATGGCAACGAGAATAATGATGGGTAAGGAAGACAAAAAAAGTGTGAAAAACTCACATCAATGAGGACAATCATAGGCGAGAGAAAGCCAAATGATAGATATGATGTGAGGAGTAGGGATTGGCATGCAACGAATGCATATATGAGCTAAGGAAAGCTTTCCAATGGAACTAGTGGGGGTGCATCCAACTTTATTGCTCATGAAGACCTAGAGCTCTTTTGAGGAGGCTCATCCTTGGAATATAAAATCCAAGTTCTATAGTGTAAGGATCCCCACATAGTTATGCATGAATGATATGAGAATCTCTATGGAGTACAAATATAAATTTGGAGTATGAGTGTTTCCCCCTTCTCTCTTTTTACTTATTTATTTTTCTTTATTTTTTCTATTTTTTTGTATTTTTGTGGCCTCATTGGCTCTTTCTATTTATCTCTCATTTGTCCTCTTGGGGATCTTTTAATTTTTCCTCTTTTGGGATATTTTATTTTGTCTTCTTTGGGATCTTTTCCTCACTTAAGGGAAACACTCTATATTTTACAATAGTATAGAAGATCTCACACTTGACAAGAAGTACTCAACATAAAGAAAAATGAGAAACTATCATGGTGTATGCAAATGTATGCCTCTGACGGTGTAGCAGGATATGCAATGATACTAGTATGTCATGTAGCAATTATAAGGGCAAGGACCAACTAGCATGCGGCTCTACGATCTAGAAAAAGCATGTATGACATGAAGATCAAGTCATGAGATGATGGATGTTGCCTGGCAATGTATCTCGGAAAGGCTATGGAAATGCCTTGGTAGGTAGGTATGGTGGCTGTTTTGAGGAAAGATATAAGGAGGTTTATGATGACAGAGCGTATCATGCCAAAGTTTTGGATGCACCGGCAAAGTTTTCACTAACTCTCAAGATGATAAAGGGTAATGCACGGTACCGAAGAGGCTAGAAAAATATGGAAGGTGGAAGTGCCAACAATCGAATGCTTTCATTCGTCTGAAGAACTCATGCACTTATTATCTGTAACTCTCTATCTAATCAGGAGGTTTAGAAAGAGACGAATACCGCGAGGAGGAGTGTATGGGGGTTTGGTTATCTTTGCACATCCTCGACCCATGGTACGTGAGGGTACTCTATATATGCCAACCCCTCCAGAGGTTAGCGAGCCATCTAGTAGCTAGAGTTCTCAACTATTTTTTTGTAGTTTTCAAAAATAAGCATGGATTTCACAAAATACGACATCTATCACTAATAGGCTCAAGCTATTGGCACCAAAAGTCCAAACATTACTCAAATCAATACCTCAAAACTATTGCAAGTTACTACTAGACTTATAATCGCAACCTCAATTACCTACTCATGCAAGACACACAACTCAGTGCAATAGACCAACACGCTAAACAAGGTAAGCATGATAACTCAAGAGAGTTCCAAAAGCAACAACATAAATAAAAGCTCTTAAGAAATATAAGCATGAAAACTAAGAGCTAAGCATGACAACATCTACGAAAATATAAAGAACACACAATCAAAGATAAGCATGCAAACCTATTTTGTGTTCTAGGGTGGAGTTGAGCGTGTTTATCTCCCAAAAAATGAAGGCTAAAGTCCAACTTGTTATGAACAACAAGAAAAATAAAACAAACTAAAAATTAAAGAGTGAGACGTTCCAAGCATAGCACATAACATATGAATTGATAAAAATATAGCATGGCGAAGGATGAACTAATGATTGTTGATGGAGAAGGGGATGCACGGGGCATCCCCAAGCTTAGACGCTTGAGTCTCCTTGGATATTTCTTGGGGGGGTGCATGGGGGCATCCCCAAGCTTGAGCTTTTGACACTCCCGGATCTTCTTTCATCATCTTCCTTCGCATACTTGAAAACTCCCTTCATACGAAACTCATCATATGCTGACTAGAGTGGTTAGTACCCATAAATAAATAATTTTTCTCTACTAGAAATAAGAGCATTGGTAATATGCTCGGTGAAGGCAATGTTGAGTGAACTAGTGTGGGGGTCTTTGGCCATTCTTTGCAAAAAAGTGATAACTTCAAAAAGACTACAATTATCAAGATCAAGTTCACTACCATTAATTAAAGCGGTAGTTATGTCATCTAGGATCATTCTCTTGGTAGTCTCTAAATTCATGGGACCTTCTTGTCCTAAAGTTGAGGTATTAGCATCACCATTGATACGTCCATTAGGTGGACTAGGGATGTGTTGGGTGCTAAAGGTTTTGAGATCCTCAACAACTTGTATAGTAGCAATAGTAGTGTGTGTAGGAAGGCTCTTAATTTTTCTTCCTCTTATTTATATGTACCCCATCTATCCTTAAGTTTTGCTAGCATTCTAATATTCTCATTAATTTGCACTTGGATAGCATTCATGGGTGTAGTTTTCCTCTCCTCAAGGCGGTAAGTTCTAATTTTAAGCGTCTCTACATCATGAGCTATATTGTCTACCGTCAAAGAGAGACTATCTAGTTTTTCTATTTTCTCTTCTGCACTCTTATTGAAGGCCTTTTGAGAAGCAATAAAGTCCTTAAGCATGCTCTCTAATTTTGAAGTGGAGTTTTTTGTGCTAGGGTAAGTGTTGTTGTTCCCATAGTTGTTGGATGGGAACGATCTAGGATTGCTACCAAAGTTACTCCTATAAGCATTATTGTTGAAGTTGTTCCTAGAAATAAAATTAATATCTACTTGCTCTCTTTCTTGAGCAACCAAAGAATTTAAAGGAACATCATGAGGATCAATAGAAGCTTTCTTAGTAAGTAAAGACACAATCAAATCAACCTTTTCATTTAAAGAGGAGATCTCCTCAACAAAGTTTACCTTCCTACCTGTTGGAGATCTTTCGGCGTGCCATTGAGAACAATTTTTCATCATCTCGTCCAATAGCTTTGTGGAAGCACCAAGTATAGTTGACATGAAGGTTCCTCCTGCGGCCGAGTCCAACAGATTCCACGAGGTAAAGTTTAATCCTGCATAGAAAGTCTGGATAACCTTCCAAGTAGTCAAACCATGTGTAGGGAAATTCTTAACAACAGATTTCATACGTTCCCAAGCTTGGGCAACGTGTTCATTATCCAGTTGTCTAAATTCATAATGTTACTTCTCAACTAGATAATCTTAGCAGGTGGGCAGTACTTCCCAATAAAAGCATCCTTGCACTTATCCCAAGAATCTATGGTATTCCTAGGCAAGGATTGAAGCCACTCCTTAGCTCTTCCTCTTAAGGAAAAAGGAAATAGCTTAAGTTTAACAATGTCATCATCTACTTCTTTTTACTTTTGCATATCACAAAGCTCAAAAAATTTATTTAAGTTGAAAGAATCATCATCTCCAGCACTAGATAATTGTTCTTTCATAACAGGAATAAGCAAAGAAGGTTTGATTTCATATGAAGGTGCTGAAGTGGAAGGTGGAGCAATATGAGTGCTAATAAAGTCACTGTTGTTCTGACTAGTGAAGTCACACAACTTCATGTTTTCAGGGGAACCCATAGTTGCAGCAACCAAGAGCAAAGAAACTAAAAGCAAGACAACTATTTTTTGTGTGTTTTATTGTATAAAACTCTAAAGAAAAAACTAGAAAGTAAACTGTGACATCCTGGCTTAGTAGGAATCAAAGACTACTCATATCAACAAGGTGCATCTTCTTTTCTGGGAGCCCATATCCAAAGAACTCCAAAGTTAAGCGTTCTTGGCTTGGAGCGATTTGAGGATGGGTGACCGACCGGGAAGTTTTTCCCGGGTAAGCACGGGTGAGGACAAAGTGCGCAGAAAAGACTAGTGTTGGTCTGTGGAGACAGTCTAGATCCCGCTAGGCGTACGCCGGGAACCGATGGGTGTGGTCGGGGCGTTACAAATGGTATCAGAGCCGACTGCCTGTAGGACACCCCCTTCCAACTCCTTGGTCGAAGTCGAGTCTAGTCTTTCGAAAACTTTTTTACTAACAGCGTCGTGTGGCTTATCGGCCCATGTCCCAAACTGGGTGGTATTAGGATCCTTTTCTCCGTACCTTTACTCTAGGAATCTGCTTTCTCTTCTTTTCGGGATAAAGATTTTTGCTAACTCTGACATTAGGTTCTCGTGACTACTTCCTCCCGGAGAGCCCCTCACTACAGATGATCGCTTTCTTCACGAGAAGATTTTGAAGATTAATATCCGCTAAAATTCCCGAGGCCATATGTGTCGATCACCTTTACAATTCCCTGCCACCGATAAGTCCGTATGTATAACCGCATACACCTTTTGTTCATCCATTCAATCCCAGTTTCTCTTGTGTTCACAAGATCCATCGTAATACTTTCCGTTGTTTCGGGAATACTTTGAGGCTACTGCCTTGCAGCTTCTTTTCACCATGCGGATAATTCCTCACATTTAACGAGGATCCGTTCATCCTAAGTGGTTCATGTGATTCCCATAATACTTTGAAATACTATTCGATCTCGCGACAGTCCTCGGCAGCCTATTGCTTTGGAGATTCTTCTTACCTTCTTGCATTATGGTTAATTCCATATGTCTAAGTAGTCTTCTTTGACATCCCTTGTCCTTGCCATACTAATCTTATGGAAATCATCATCTGTGCGAATGCACACAATCATCCATTGATCCCTACAAACTCATTCTTCTGGCTTAGACGTCATTCCGGACATGAGCTGGATCTCGGTAAATCAAACCTTCGGTGATTGTCCGTATAAGTCTGTTCAACTTATATAACCATGGTCAGAACGTCTTCTTATGATATCCCCTATTGGAAATCAAAATTCCTTTGAACTTAAGCGTCGAATTATTCCGATACTTTTATCGTCCGATACCTTTGCATTCTTTCTTCTTATGGTGTACCGATACTCATACCCGACTCTCTGTACGTCACCTGACCTTTCTGGTGGATTACTATGTACCGTCCCCTTGTGCCCTAAGTCATTCATGAATTTTCCCTGATAGTAGATGCCTCTGGCGAATGATATCATCTACTCGGTGTCGTTAGCCTTCTGCTTTCGAACTTGTATCCCTTGCTTATGATATTTGTTGTATGGGTTTCAAAATGCCCCGAGGGGTTAACCCTATGCTTCCCCTAATATGTGTGAACCCAAATTTTATGCGGGTTATAATCTACTAGCCTCCCGTTAGATGAACTTCTAATCCTACCACCTCCCTGAAGGCGAGAAGTGAATGAGGGGTTATGCCTTGATGAAGTGGGACTCGACCTTGAACTTTTGTTCATGCCCATGGATACGATGTAGAACTTATCATGGAAGCTTCTCGTAAAGATAATTAACTCCCTTGGTGGAAATTATTCTACACCTATGATCCACCATTCTACCTTCGAGTATTACCCCTGGTACCTCAAGGATATCATACCTTTTGCTCCATGGTTCTGGGTTGTCGTCAACTGAGAACACCGCTTACCTTTTGCTCCACCACCCCTTCTGTTTGGTGATGTTGCTATTCGATTGCATTCTCTTGAAACCTCTCGACATAAAGTGTCATGTTCATCGTCAACATTTTTGCCTCTTCCAAGTGTTAATTGGATTCATCGTGTGAAATACAATCCTTGCCCCTCGATGATTTGATTTATCATCGACAACATCCTTTGACTCCCTACCAATAAAAACTTTGTCATGTATATCTTGCTCTGTTTTCTCTTGGGAAAATATACACCTGATACTGGTGTATCATCACATTTCCTTTCCTTTGGTCTGTTTAACCTTTCTTTGAATATAAATTATCCGAGCAGTGATAATTCCCTGCTGATGTACACACTTCGGTGTACTATTTTGCCCGTACAACCTGTTACTATTGTTGATAACATTTCGGTAACCACCGATGGACGAGAACATTGCCTATTGGTCCGCCTCGTCTTATCGAGAAGGAAAATGGTTCTCTTCGTCCCTCGCCCTTGGCACCGATGTTGTTGCCGACATAGCTAACAAGTTGTACTTTGACTTACCTTGCAACTGGACCACATTGTTTGTCACCACCCTTCTTATTCGATGTGGGCCCATAACCCACAGTTCCACAGGATCGAAACCTGACCCTCTTGTACCTTCTGTTCTCGAGGTTATTCCTCTTGCTTGACCTCATATGCAATTCACGTGTCACCTATCTTGTGATATTCAGTCCGATATCAGACTTAGTGCTTATGCCTGATGCTCTGGACCCCTTTTCATCCTCCGTTATCATCGTCGAATGCTTGCATATCCACTTGAAAACTTCTCATACCTTCTTTTGTTTCTCTTGATGAACTTCCCTGAGTTTAAACTCGGAAGATACTTTGTACCCCATTTTCTTGGACAGCCCCGGTTGATTAACTTTGTACTAATTCGACCCCCTTAAGTCTTCCCCACCTAGCCCATCCGTAAGTCCGATGAAGCCCCGAAGGAATGATGACAACATGTCGAGGTACACCGATGCAAAAAAAATTTTTAAGACATCAACGAGAAGGATTAACTTCTTCCCGAAGGACAACAATCACCAGAAGAATCGTTAGAATACGAAACCAAAACTGTACCCCTTGCACTACCTTTAATTCTCAGGACGAGAATTCTTTGTAGTGGGGGAGATTTGTAACACCCTCAGAACTTAGCCCTGTCATTAAGCTAATTGATTTCCTTGTCATCATAATCATCCTCATTGAAACTTTGCATTAGGAGATAATTCAACTCCAATTAAATTTATGCAGATGCCAGTCAAGATAAAACTTTTCAAAGTGGTTAAACACAAGGTTCATGACTTTGTAAATAACCCATAAGCACTTATAGCACTTTAATCAATATTTTGGAATTATTAAGTTGCCCTTGGAATTTCAATAAACAAAGTTGAAATAAAATTTGACCCAAAAATTATGCAACCAATTTTATAAAATGCTAAATAATCACTAGGTGATATTAATATAGCCATGGATATTTATTATAACATTTAAATATTTTAAACCATTGCAACAGAAGCTAAGACATCCCCAATTAATTCCTTTTGAATAAAATAAATATGCAGATGATTTTATTTTAGACTCAAACTTTCTGTGGTATTATTAAAAAGTGTAGCACTAATTGTGGAACTAGTTTGGCCTTTTACAAAAATCAACTGCTTGCCAAATAAAATAAAATAGAAAGGAAATATGCACAACTGAGAAATAAAATGGAAAAGAGGTATCTATCGCTCAGGGCGAAGTCCACCACCACCCCGGCCCACTCCCCTCCCCAACCACTAGCCCAACCCAACCCACCGGCTTTCCCCTACCTCCGTACAGAGGGGAGGCAGGGGCATGGCGTGGAAGCCATCTGAGACGGCCATGGCCGCGCCCTGGGCTCGTGTCAACCACCCCGAGCATCGCCAACGCGGTCAAGGACCCCCCTCTGCCCATGGAAACCCTAGGCCGCCCCCTTTTATCCTCTTCCTCTCCTATTCGTCTTCCCCGAGCGGCCCGTGTAAGCGCCGTCGCCATTGGCATGGACAACGTCCACCTCTGGACGCGCCGACGCGTCCCGGAGCCTCCTCGACGACGACTACTTCAAGGGGGTGCATCAAATCGTGGCGGAACGCACTACAACCTGTGAATCGAGCCGCCGCCTCCACTACGGGCGCCGACGACCTCGCCGTGATTCGCTACCTATGGAGCTTCCCCAAGCCTATTCCACCCTCTACGTGCTCGTGGTGAGCGGCTGCTCCATTTCCCCCATATTGCGCTCGACTTGGTTCGGTAGGATGACGGCCCCGTCATGCCGAGCTCCGACCGCCGTGCGCCGTCGCCGCTGCCGCTAGCTCTGTCCATCACAACCCTCTTCCATCAGTACCACTGGATGCGCAGCGAACGGCTCGTTCAGTTCCTCTCTTTTGTGCGCCATTTGGTGGCCGGAGGAGAGCACGCGCTTGTCGCCGTTTTCCGCCACTGGCCAAGGCTGTGCGCGTGGGCGTCCAGTGTGTGTGCGTGCTCCCTGCAGGCATGCGTTTTTTGTGTGCGTTCATGTGCATGCGTGCTTTGTGTGGGTGCAGCGTGTGTGTGCATGGGTGCACAACCACGGCTGGCTGGCCGCCGGCTGGCTCTCGCCGCGGCTGCTCTACTGCTGCCGCTGCAGGCTGCTGCAGTCTGCAGCTGTAGCTGCTGTTTGCTACTGCTGCTAAATATTACTGAAGACAGTAGTTATCTGCTACTCTGATTACCCCTTTGCACGATAGCTAACATGTAATAGATGAACTCGAAATTGTATAAAAATTATGGGGATGGAAAGTACACTGGATGTACTTCATTTCATCTCATTGGAACAAAGTCACTAGATGCACCGATTAATTCAAAATAATAATAATAAATATGTAAAAATCTGTGATGAGCTAGTAGAACTAAGAAAATAGGATAAATTGAGTTCACAAATAAGTCTGATAAGTCTCTAGAATTTGCAAATAGGTCCTCTGCCATTAATTGGAATTTAGGTTAAATAATCTGTTGAATAAATGACTATGACAGTGGGGCCCCACCTCTAATTGAACGAAATGAAATAATCTGTTATAACTAGGTCAATGACAGTGTGCCCGGGAAAATTAGAGTTAATAAAATCTATTCTTATTAATTGTTTCACTAACTAGTGGGACCCACTGGTCAGGTTTGACCAGTCAAAGCTGTCAGTGTGACCCCACGTGTCAGTTGACCAGTCAACCGTGTTGTGGATAAGGTTGATATTTAATTATTAAAACAATTTCAGAATATTGTGAAAACATCAAAAAATCAAAATAAAATACTCGTAACTCTGATGAAAATATTCTATACATCAAAGTGGCTCAGAATAATACCACGAATACGACTATGCTACCTGTATAGCCACCACCCCCTCTAACACATCGAACATCGACATCCCCCCCTCCGGTCGTCTGTCAATAATTCCCGGAGCCGGTAAAACTTTTCGGATAAAAATGTTCTGAATACGAAAGTTGTTCAGAATGGGTCAACTAACACGGATACACCCTCCGTATGTTTGTCCGATGTCCACGACACTGCTAACATGGAACCTTACCCTCCGGATCATCGGTCTGGTAATCAACCTGTACCGATGAATCATCCCCGGATAATTTGCCGCTCCGACGTAAGTACCTATCACTGCGTTAGAACACCGCCAACACTGCGTTTACCATTTATTGAATTTGTATTGCTATTATTGTCGTGTATTTATTGTTTCTTCCCCCTCTCTTATTGTCCGATAGTCTCGACGTCCGCTGCCGATGCTCCTGTGATCGACTATGTCGACGATGACCATACCTCTACCGTCGAGCTTCCAGGCAAGCAGAACCATTCTCTTCCCCAGATATCGCCTATCTTTTCCGTACTTTCTTGCACTAGGCATTGTTACTACTGCTGCTACGTTACAATCCTATTCAATTGCATAGCCTGTCATTGTCACCCCTTGATGTACCTTCCTTTGTCCTATGCTGCCTTATAAATATATATATAATATTCATCAGTAAACCCTGCGCATTGTTAGCTAGGTTTAGAATAGCGGGCCGTGATCACTCTGGTGAGTGAAAGCGGATTACAAATATTATAGCTGCAACAGGTACGGATCAATGTAGACGCCCTAGGGAACCTACAACGGTGAGACTCTGCCGAGTCGCTTCGAGTTTGACTTACGAGTGGACGGACTCGTATTTCACTATTGTCGGCTCAGTAGCGTAGCATCACTGGGATGATACGAGGGTATTCCTCTTTAGTTCATTCTGCTGCTGTCTCGGCACCACCGGGGTGATACGAGAATATTCCTCTTTAGTTCATTCCGCTGATGTCCCTGTCGAACCTCTTCAAGTGTACCATCGAGGGTGATACCTCCTGGTTTCACTTAATGTTAGACACTCGAATCAACTGGTGTCCTTAAAGGTAAGGAGTCGGGTGACCCAACGGTGCCCGCGCAGGATATCTTAGCGGAACGACAGGTCAGGTGTATTCCACCGGTGTGCGGCGGGCCTGGTACTGTTCGTGGCTGACAGATATCCTGTTGTATGAAAGTCGAGCTCTTCGGAGCAAACGCGAGACAAGGTAAGGAGACAGTTCACCTTGTTGGTAACCGCACGAGTTGGTGGGACGTCATGGCAGGCACCGATGTTACTAGTGGACCTGGCTGTTGTCGTTGTCCGCGACTCACACAGATAGGGGCAACGATAACGGTTGTCCCGACAGATAATAATAAAATGCTAAATGGTTCGGCGGATGACTTGAGAGGCCCGTTGGTCTGTACGCACTACCTTCACGTGGGATAAGGAGTTATGGGATCCCCTGCGTCGTAGTTTGTCCGAAAGCTCTTAAGACGTCAGCAGTATCGCGGTCTGATTGCCGGGAAGCGGTGTGTCTTCTTCGCTCGAGCGGTGTATTTAGATTTGCTTTTGCTTCACCAGCCAGCCTCGCACCGTGCAGGAGCGTGCAAGGGTGAGGGACCTAGACCCCTTGGCGCATAGGATATATTCCGACGGATGGCCTCTCTGTTGAGCCTAGGATGGGCTGCAACGTGTCGGATAGCTTTGGTGGAGCGTTCTCTCACAAGGTGCCCGCCACCCTGGAGATCCGAGCGTGCAGGCTGAACAGTAGTGCACCCCTGCAGAGAGTTTAATCTATTCGAATAACCGTGTCCACGGTAACATGATTCTTTATGCTGAAGCTGGATCTTACCACTACAAACTACTACTATTAAACTGTATGGTTCCGGGTCTTCTTCCTCGCAGGGAGTCGAGGAGGTGATCTCGGAGGCATTGTTAATTATTTCAACTTGCTATTATACAATACTGGAGCAACTTCTGATGCATTGTTATTACATTCATGTTATTAAACTATTGGCTATTCTCTCCTCATGCCGCAAGACACGTCGGAAGATGCTAGTCTTCGATAGGCCTAGCTTCTTACCCTTATTCTGATTTCTACGTTGTAGTCCACTATATACAGGCTCCCCTTTCCATTTGATACAATGCATAATTTCTTAGTAGCGGACGTAAGACTCGCGGGTATGCTAGATACTCACCTGCTTTATTTTTTCCCCTTTTATTGTTTTGCCTGATCGGCCGCTGCAGTCAACGTTGGAGCCTTGGAGTCCAGGAGCAGGAGATCCCCGATGCCAACCACCGCAACATGAAGATCCCCGATGCCTTCTACGATGTCGAGTTCCCCTTTGACCAAGAGTAGTTTGGAGGTTCCCAGGCAGGAGGCCTTGCCTTTTCGATAGAGTGTTGATTTTGTGCTAGCCTTCTTAAGGCATATTATGTGTACCTTGTGTCTGTACTCAGATACTATTGCTTCCGCTAACTTTGTGCTTTCGAGCTGTTGTATTCGAGCCCTCGTGGCCCATGGCTTGTATTAAACAGCTTGTATTTTTTTATTTGTAGAGTTGTGTTGTGATATCTCACCATGAGTCCCTGATCTCGATCGTGTACCTTGAGTGTATGATTACTGTACACGATCCGATTTTGGGGGCGTCAATAGTTGGTATCAGAACCGACCCTAGCGGTTACATGGGCGTGTGCGGGTCAGTGCGCGAACATGGGTGAGCCATGTGTCGGCACTGGACGCATAGACGTGTGCCAAGAGGGAACGTTCCTGTGGGCCGACGAGGATGTCGGTTCTTTTGAGTGGGTGTGTGTGACATCCTGGCTTAGTAGGAATGAAAGACTACTCATATCAACAAGGTGCACCTTCTTTTCTGGGAGCCCATATCCAAAGAACTCCAAAGTTAAGCGTGCTTGGCTTGGAGCGATTTGAGGATGGGTAACCGACCGGGAAGTTGTTCCTGGGTGCTCATGAGTGAGGACAAAGTGCGCAGGAAAGACTAGTGTTGGTCTGTGGAGATGATACGTCCAAAATGTATCTATAATTTCTGCTTGCTCCATGCATGTTTTGTGTGATATTGCTATGATCTAGATACACTTTCATACATTTTTGATAATATTTGGACTAACCTATTAACTCAGTGCACCCCAGTGCCAGTTCCTGTTTTCTGCTGTTTTTCTATATCAGTTTTCCCCCATATAAAAAGTGCCAGAAAAATTCGGGAAAATTCAGATAAAAAAATCAGCGTGACGGAAGCTTCGAGAAGAGCCCGGGAGGGGCCAGAGGGGAACTAGGGGGGCCCAGTGTAACACCCCGGGTGTCACGCTACAGCAATCCCCTTGGTTGTAACAGTAATCACTTTTGATTAACGCCAAGCCACTGTGATTAGGCATGTGATGATCACCCTTGACCATAGCTTGTTCAAATTCAAATCAATTAAAAATTCCAAAACTTGGTGAAAAATAAAGTTCAACCAAAAACCTTGCAACCAATTTTGTAAAATGTATAATAATAAGTAGGTCATAATAAACTAGCAATGATATTTTAGTACATTGTTTAAATATTCTAAACAAAACAAACGGTGCCTAAACCAGCCACTTTTAATACTTTTAAATAAAACAAAAATCCAAAAGATTTTATTAGTGCCTCAAACTTTTTATAGTAGTGTGGTATGTTGCAATAGTAATAATGGAGCAAAGTCCCACACTTTATAAAAAACCATTTGATGCCCAAACAAAATAAACATAAAAGAACAATAGAAAACAAATAGAAATAAAAAAGAGACTGTCCTACGCCCGTGGGCAGAACCCACCCCCACTGGACACAGGGCCCAGCCCAACTCCTTTTCCCCTTCCTCCCTCACTGTTCCTCCCTTCCTTGCGTGGAGACCATCCTGTGGTTCCTCGGCTATCGCCGTCGTCGTGGCAGCCATCTGCCGGTGAGCCGGCGAGGATAAGCTCCCCGAGGTCCCCGTGCATCCAACCCTAACCCTAGGTCGAGTTCTCCCCCACCCAACTCGTTCTCTGTTCCCCCCCCACACACACACAGGAGCCGCCACGGCTGTCGTCGCGTCGCCGTCGTGCTCGTGGCCGGCAGCCTCCTCGGGCCGCTCCATGGTGTCCGAGAGCTCGCCCATGGTCGACCACGCCCCCTCGGGCAAACAGTCGCCGCCAGGAAGCCCCCACGCCGCAGGAATCGTCCACCCGTTCGTCGCCGGTCGCCGCACCACTCCCTCAAATTCGCCGCCGCCGAGGCCTTCCCGGCCACCCTGAGCCCTCCCCGAGCTTCCCTGTGAGCCCCCCTTTCGATCCCCCTTGTTCCCCTGCCGCATCCGCCATCGTAGGCCCCTCACCCGTTCACGCCATCGTCGCCAGCCACCATGGCAGGGAGCCCCTCCCATGTCGCTGCCGCTGCCCGCGATTGCTTGCTGCTACTGCGCCCGGGGCGTGCCCTGCGCTTGCGCGCCGCACCGTCCGCCGCGGTCGTGCCTCCGTAGCTCGCCCCCCACCTCCCTTTGTACTGCGGCCGCCACCGCCAACCGCCTGCTGGCCACGCCCTGGACATGCCCAGTGCGCGCCCTGGCCATGCCCCTGGCCTCCTTAGGCCGCGCCACCCCGTGGCTTGCGCATGCGCCCGCGCCCCGCGCGACCGCGCCCCCTGCAGCCGTCGCGGCTCGCTGCTGCCGGCCATAGCCATGGCCATGGCCCCGGCCGTGTTGTGCTTCTGTGTGTGCTGCGTGTGGCCTATTAGGACACTGACCCGTGCCCCCCCCTAATTAGCCACTAACCCAAAAAGCTTAACCCCCTGTGAGAATGACTAGTGGGCCCCAGGCCATTAACATAATCCACTGTTAAATAAATTGCTTATTAAACAAATGTGTCTATGACGGTTGGACTCCACTGTTGTTTAATTAAATAAAATTCTTTTTATAAGAGGTGAATATGACAGGTGGGACCCACTGGTCAGTTTGACCAGTCAAAGGCCTCAGCCTATGACATGTGGGCCTCTCTGTCAGGTTTGACCTGGTCAAATATACTAATCTGGATAAGGTTGGAATTAAAATAATAAAATAAATCCCAGAAATGATTTTTAATGTTTTAAAACTTAGAAAATTCTTATCTTTTAAACCGTATATCTGATGGAAAAACTTTATACATCAAAGTTGCTCAGAAAAATATAACGAATACATATACGCTATCCGTAGGTCTACCACCCCCTCTAACATACCGAACATCGAACCGTCCCCCTCCGAACCGTCTGTCCGATGATTTGTCCGGTACTGGTAAACTATCCGGATGAATTTATTCTGAACACGAAAGTTGTCCGGAATGGTTCAACTAAAGCGGATACACCCCCCTTATCTTTGTCGGATGTCCACGACACCTCCGGCATGATACCTTCCCCCTCCGATCGCCCTGTCCGGTAATCACCCGGAGCCGGTAGTTCATCCCCGGATGAATTTGCGCTTCGATCCTAATGCATCGTATTGCGTTAGAACCCCGTTAACATTGCGTTTGCCATGTCTTGTATTTGTATTTCTATTATTGCCGTGTATTTATTTTCCCCCCCTCTTATTGTCCGATAGTCCCGACGACCGCTGCCGATGCCCTGTGATCGACTACTACGTCGACGACCGGACCCCTACCGTCGAGCTTCCAAGCAAGCAGAGCCATTCTCTTCCCCAGATATCGCCTACCTTTCCGTACTTTCTTGCACTAGGCATTGTTACTGCTGATGCTATGATTAAAATCCTATTCAATTGCATAGCCTGATTTTGTCGGCCCTTGGAGTACCTCCTTTATCCTATGCTGCCTATTATATTTATGCCTTATTCAGCTGTGAGCCCTCACTTTGTTAGTCTACTAGGATTAGATAGCGGGCCGTGAACACTCTGGGGAGTGAACGCGGATACGATAATTATAAACTGCTCAAGTACGGTACATGTAGACACCGTCTAAGGCCCCTAGCTCGGCTCTGCCGAGCCACCATCAAGTGCGAGCTATCAAGGAGTATTCCTTGTACTCCACTCGTTGCTGGCTCGGTATAGCCGCTCTAGGTACCTTAGCAACGGTTGTCCTTAAAGGTAAGAAAGTCGGGTGACCCAACGGTGCCCGGGAGAGGTATATTGTCAGGAACGACAGGGAGGGTACGACCGACGTTACTGGTGTACTTGGCCCCTGCTCGTATCTCGCGAGAGTTACCAAACTACGAAAGTCGAGCTCTACCAAGAGCACAAGCGAGACAAGGTACGAAGACGGTTCACCTTGTTGGTAACCGCAGTGACTTGGTGGGACGACAGGGCAGGCACCGATGTACTGGTGGTCCTGACTGCTGTCGTTGACCGCGGGTCGGTTAAGTCGAGGCAACGATAACGGTTGTCACGCAGGTTAATTAAAATGCTAAATGGTTTGGCGGATGTCTTGAGTAGCCTTTTGGCTTGTACGCACTACCTACAGGTGGGATGAGGAGTGTGGCCTCCCCTGCATCGTAGTCTCGTTCGAGGGTGTTCAGACGTCAGCAGTACCGCGGGCTGATTGCCGGGAAGTGGTGTTGTCTTCTCTTGCTCGAGCGGTGTATTTGTATTTTCTTTCATTTTGCTTCACCGGCCAGTCACGCACCGTGCAGGAGTACGTTCGGGTTAGGGTCCAAAGCCCGGCGTACATAGGATATAGTCCGGCGGATGACCTCTCAGTTGATTGCCGAAGGATGGGCTACTTTGTGTCGGATAGCTTTGGTGGAGCGTTCCCTAACAAGGTTCCCGCCACCCTGGAGATCCGAGCGTCGTAGAGTCACGCCAGTGCACCCCTGCAGGGAAGATTAATCTATTCGAATAGCCGTGTCCACGGTAACAGGACGCTTTATGCTGAAGCTGGATCTTACCACTAGAAACTACTACTATTAAACTGTATGGTTCCGGGTCTTCTTCCTCGCAGGGAGTCGAGGAAGGGAACTCGGAGGCATTATTATTATTAATCATTACAACTTATATTATTCAATGTTGCAGCAACTTCTGCTTCATTGTTACTTTATTGCTTTATATAAACTATTGGCTGATTTCTCTCCTTGTGCTGCAAGACACGCCAGAAGATGCTAGTCTTCGGTAGGACTAGCTTCTTACCCTTATTCTGATTTCTACCTTGCAGTCCACAATATACAGCCTCCCCTTTCCTTTGATACAAATGCATAATGCTTAGTAGCGGACGTAAGACTCGCGGGTATGCTAGATACTCACCTTTGCTTTATTTCCCCCTTTATGTTTTTCCTGATCGGCCGCTGCAGTCGACGTTGGAGTCCAGGAGCAGGAGATCCCCGATGCCGACTACCTACACATGAAGATCCCCGATGCCTTCTACGACGTCGAGTCCTCCCGTTGACCAGGAGTAGTTTGGAGGTTCCCAGGCAGGAGGCCTCGCCTTTTCGATCTGTTGTTATTTGTGCTAGCCTTCTTAAGGCAACCTTGTATTCTTGTGTCTGTACTCAGATACTATTGCTTCCGCTAACTTTGTGCTCTTGAGCTGTTGTATTCGAGCCCTCGTGGCCCCTGGCTTGTATTATTTTATTTGTAGAGTTGTGTTGTGATATCTCACCGTGAGTCCCTGATCTCGATCGTGTACCTTGCGTGTATGATTACTGTACACGGTCTGATTTTGGGGGCGTCACACCCAGGCGGCCACCCGGCGCGGCCCCACCCCTGGCCGCGCCAGGGGGGCGCCTGGGGCCCCTGGCGCACCTCTGGCTGCCCCCCTTTCGCCTATTTATCCCCCGTCACGGGAAAATTCCAGAAGCAGAACCCTATTCCCCGAACTCGCCTCTGTTCCGCCGGCGCCGCGCTTCCGAAGATAGGGAGCACCAGAAGACCTCTTCCCGGCACCCTGCCGGAGGGAGGATTGTCCTCCGGGAGTCTCCTCTCCACCATGGATGCTCCCCGGATGTCTCGTGAGTAGTTTTGCTTGGACCATGGGTCCGTGATCAGTAGCTATGTGATATTCTCCTCCCCTCTTTGATCTTCATTGTTTATACCTCGTGAGCTGCCCAACATGATCGAGGCACCTTTGTAATATTTCTGCTATTGCTATGTTGAGTTTGATAGGATATGATGGATTATGAGATTATGTTCAGATTGTGATTGAGTAATATATTTGGTTTTTATCTCTTATATTTTTGTTCCTAAGTAATTCTTGCATTTTCCCCGTTGCTGTTTATTGCTTTGGCCAAGTAGTAGGTAGTGACTCCAAGAGGGAGCGTTGTGCTAGATTGTGGGTTCATGCCCCCCGATGACACGCTTGAGTGACAGAAACATGAGTCTAGGGGATGTGCTGTTGCCAAAAGGGGGAAAACAACGGTGCTTGTAACCGCGGTTACAAGGATTGTTTACTTTACGCAGAGTTCTTTTTAATGCAGTTGTCTGGTGCTTTGGGTTTACACTTTGGGTGGGGCTCGCAACTTAATACCGGCGAGATGTTCTGGATAGATATCTCAAGGTGGATGATTAGTAGTAGATGCAGATGGATTTCGGTCTACTTACCTTGGCGTACTGCCTGTGCTTTTGAACCTCTTCCTTTACTTTGTAGCATAGTTAGCATTGCGGTGCGTTCATAATCCTGTCAATTGCCTTTCTGTAATTTGTTTACCTCGCATATAAATTTTATCGTCTTTTGGGAGAGAGACATCACTAGCGAACATCACGTATCCCGGTCCATATCCTTATCACTGCTTCCACGCTTTATTTATTTTTCTGCATTTACTTTCAAGTTTCTATTATTATCCCTTGCGTTTTATCCTTTGTAAACAACAAGACCGGAGAGATTGACAACCTCTCTGAACTTCGTTGGGAACAAAGTTATCTGTGTCTGTATGCAGGTCCGCGTCAGTTGCGCCGCTGAAACCTACTTATCATCTCTGGAGTCCTGCTGGAGACAAACCTTGGTATCTTCACCGAGGGAAAACTGCTGCTGCACTACATCTCAACCCTCCGCTTGAGGTAACCAACGAAGGGGGCGAGAAGCCATCAAGCAAAGTTTTCTGGCGCCGTTGCCGGGGACTCCAAGTGCTAAGATAGGGGAGTTGCACACTACCCTTACCTTTGTTTTTTAGTCTTGTTAGTTTATCTTTCAGTTTTTATCTTTGTGTCTTTTATCAAAATTTACAAAAAAAATTTATTTATCTTGCTAGTTGTCATTATGTCTGGCCCTTCTGACTTTGTTGAGACAGAGGTTCTCACCTTTAAACAAAAAGGTGGAGAAAGTTTAAACGATGCTTGGTATATAATTAATGATTCTCATAGAAAAGCCACCAAGAAGCAATCCACTACTATCCTGCATAGAAATTTTTATGTCGGGATTACTCCTTGGAATAGGTTCATATTAGATACAGCTATCAATGGGAATTTTCTAGAAGCCCCGACTTGGGAGTCTCTTGATGTTATTGAAAATCTTGTTGGAAATCTCCCTATTGCTAGCATGCAAGAAGATATAACTCTATCTCATATTATGAAGAAACTTCAAAAGATAGAGTTAGAAATACCAAGTCTAACTAGGCTAAATGAGTTGGATCGCAAGATTCAAGGGAATTTGAATAGGCTTGATAGCTCCATGCTTAAAATTATTAAAACCTTGGAGGTCATGAAATCCCGTGATACAGATCCTTCTAGGATAGATAAGATTGAGGAAATCATTAATACTCTAGGAACTACTTTCTCCTCAATCAAACCAAAAAAGGTTGAGACCTCGGCAAGAAGGGAACCTAAGTTCAATTATGTCCCTAAGGTTCCCCGACCTAAAAATAAACCACCTATTGCCAAAGAAGTTGAAACCGTGAAAACTTTGGAAGAAATACCTCTCTTTGATAATTTTATAAATGAATCTTCCATTGATTTTCCGCCTTTTGGTTTTCTCTCTAGAAGCATCTTCATTAGACCTTTATTTGAAAGACCTCTTAATACTAGTTGTACAATTGAAAAGCTTTTTGACGATCTTGATAATGATTCGATTGATACAACTTGATCTTTTGCATTAAGCCTAGCTAATGGCTTTAAAGAAGCGCTTTCGGGAGGCAGCCCGCAACGAATTTAGGTTTTTCTTTTTGCTTTTGTTGTGTCTTGATGATTTTTACTTCTGTAGCAACATCATTGTATCTTTATTTTTCAGCTTTGTGCCAAGTTATAGCCTCTTACGGCAAGGGAAGTAAAAGTTGTGACATGCTGTCCAGAAAACAGATTCTGTCCTCGTGACCAGAAAAATTCTAGAAAAATGCCAGTTCATCTTTTTGATCTGAAATTTTTACACAGTATGATCTATGCAAATACGAAACTTCCGTATGTTCTGATTTTTTTGATTTGAGTTGCAGAAGTACCCCTAAAAAATTCTTTACTATCTGCTGTTCTGTTTTTCATAGATTCTGCCACGTTTTGTCTCTCCTCACTTTTGCAAACCTTAAGCTCTTTGCAAAAACTTTTTGGCACTCTTGAGAAACAGTAGCTCTTCAAGATTATCTTTATATCCAGTAGAGAAAAATTATTTATTAAGGGTACTAACCTCTACAATCTTCTTATGATGAGTTACGTATGAAGGGAGTTTTCAAGTGTGCGATGGAAGATGATGAAAGAAGATCCAGGAGTGTCAAGCGCTCAAGCTTGGGGATGCCCCCATGCATCCCCAATAAATATTCAAGGAGACTCAAGCGTCTAATCTTGGGGATGCCCCGTGCATCCCCTTCTCCATCAACAATCATCAGTTCGTCCTTCGTCTCACTATATTTTTATCACTTCATGCGTTATGTGCTATGCTTGGAGCGTCTCGCTCTTAGGTTTTATTTTTAGTTTCTTTAGCGTTGCTTGCTGTTCATAACAAGTTAGGTCCTGTCTTACTTTGTGTGGGAGAGAAATACGCTCCACTTTCAAAATCTAGAACACATCATAGGATTCTTCATGCCTATCTTTTTGCTGTTGTGTGCTCTTTATCTTTTCATAGCTACTGCCATGTTTAGTCTTAGTTTTAGTTTGCCTTTAGCAAGAGCCTTGGCTTTTGTTTAGTTTGTTGCTGGAACTCTCTTTAGTTTTCATGTTTATCTTGTTAAGAGAGTTGGTTGTTGCACTGAGTTGTGTGTTGTCTTGAAAGTAGGTAATTGAGGTTGCTATTTAATTTTAGTAGTAGCTTGCAATAGTTTTGAAGTATTGATGTGAGTAATGTTTGAACTTTTGGTGTCAAGATCTCTTGCCTATTAGTGATAGGTGTCGTATTTTGGGAAATCCGTGTTTATTTTCAAAACCTACAAAACTAGTTGAGAACTCTAGCTACTAGATGGATCACTACTCTTCTGAGGGGTCCAATATTAGAGAACACTCACGTACCATGAGTCGAGGATGCGCAAGGATAACCAAACCCCCATACACTCCTCCTCGGGGTACTTGTCTCTTTGTGAACCTCCTTATTAGATTGAGAGTTACCGATAATAAGTGCATGAGTTCTTCGGACTAATGTAAGTATTGAGAGTTGGCCCTTCCACCTTCCCATATTTTTCTAGCCTTTCCCGTGTCGTGCATTTCCTTCTTCTCACTCCGAGAGTTGGTGTCCACCTTCGCCGGTACATCCAAACCCTTGGCATGATACGCTCTGTCATCATAAGCCTCCTTATATCTTTCCTCAAAACAGCCACCATACCTACCTATCAATGCATTTCCATAGCCTTTCTGAGTTACATTTCCATGCAACTTCCACCTCTTCATGACTTGATCTTCATGTCATACATGTTCCTGCTACACTGGCAGCGACATACCTTGCATACATCATGATAGTTACATCTTCTTTATGTTTTAAGTACCTTGTAAAGTGTGAAAGATCTCCTTTACCTTCTTGTAAAATAGAGTGTTGCCCTTAAGTGAGGAAAAGATCCCAGAGTGGACACATTAAGAGATCCCAAAGAGGACAAATGAGAGTTAAATAGAAAGAGCCATTGAGGCCACCAAAAAATACAAAAAAATAGAAAAAAGAGAAAAATAAAATAAAAAGAGAGAAAGGGGCAACACTACTATCCTTTTGAGAGATCCACACTAGTACTCACTTTATATCCTTGTACTCCATAGAGATGATCATTATGCATATAGCTATGTGGGGACCTTCACACTATAGAACATGGCTTGCATATTCCAAGGATGAGCCTCCTCAAAAGAGATCTAGGTCTTCATGAGCAAGCAAGTTAGATGCACCCCCACTAGTTCCATTGGAGAGCTTCCTAGCTCGTATGTGCATCCGTTGCATGGAAATCCCTACTCCTCACATCATATCTATCATTTGGCATCTCTTGCCTATGATTGTCCTCAATGATGTGAGCCTTTCTCATCCTTTTTGTCTTCCTCCTCCACCATATTTCTCTCTTTGCCATCCTAAGTGTCAACTCTCGTGCTTACGCTCATCCATTGCATGAGTGCTCAAAATATTGAAAAGGAGTGGATCAAATTGACTTGTACCTGGCTAGTGGTCTGGGGACGAGTCAAGATAAGATTCCAAAGAAGACCAAGTGTGAAACTTTAGTAGATTGAGTTCTCAACACAAAAATACTTTTTTCTCGTATTCCCTATCCCCCTTCTTGCACGCAAACACCATTTGGAGACATTCGAGTCACGGACAGCGAGAGCTCTTGCACCTAATGTTCTTTTGTTACTTGTTCCAATGCTAATATAGACTCTTGCCTGCAGCCGTCGCGGCTCGTTGCTGCCGGCCATAGCCACGGCCATGGCCCCGGCCGTGTTGTGCTTCTGTGTGTGCTGCGTGTGGCCTATTAGGACACTGACCCGTGCCCCCCCCCTAATTAGCCACTAACCCAAAAAGCTTAACCCCCTGTGAGAATGACTAGTGGGCCCCAGGCCATTAACATAATCCACTGTTAAATAAATTGCTTATTAAACAAATGTGTCTATGACGGTTGGACTCCACTGTTGTTTAATTAAATAAAATTCTTTTTATAAGAGGTGAATATGACAGGTGGGACCCACTGGTCAGTTTGACCAGTCAAAGGCCTCAGCCTATGACATGTGGGCCTCTCTGTCAGGTTTGACCTGGTCAAATATACTAATCTGGATAAGGTTGGAATTAAAATAATAAAATAAATCCCAGAAATGATTTTTAATGTTTTAAAACTTAGAAAATTCTTATCTTTTAAACCGTATATCTGATGGAAAAACTTTATACATCAAAGTTGCTCAGAAAAATATAACGAATACATATACGCTATCCGTAGGTCTACCACCCCCTCTAACATACCGAACATCGAACCGTCCCCCTCCGAACCGTCTGTCCGATGATTTGTCCGGTACTGGTAAAGTATCCGGATGAATTTATTCTGAACACGAAAGTTGTCCGGAATGGTTCAACTAAAGCGGATACACCCCCCTTATCTTTGTCGAATGTCCACGACACCTCCGGCATGATACCTTCCCCCTCCGATCGCCCTGTCCGGTAATCACCCGGAGCCGGTAGTTCATCCCCGGATGAATTTCCGCTTCGATCCTAATACATCGTATTGCGTTAGAACCCCGTTAACATTGCGTTTGCCATGTCTTGTATTTGTATTTCTATTATTGCCGTGTATTTATTTTCCCGCCCTCTTATTGTCCGATAGTCCCGACGACCGCTGCCGATGCCCTGTGATCGACTACTACGTCGACGACCGTACCCCTACCGTCGAGCTTCCAGGCAAGCAGAGCCATTCTCTTCCCTAGATATCGCCTACCTTTCCGTACTTTCTTGCACTAGGCATTGTTACTGCTGATGCTACGATTACAATCCTATTCAATTGCATAGCCTGATTTTGTCGCCCCTTGGAGTACCTCCTTTATCCTATGCTGCCTATTATATTTATGCCTTATTCAGTTGTGAGCCCTGCGCTTTGTTAGTCTACTAGGATTAGATAGCGGGCCGTGAACACTCTGGGGAGTGAACGCGGATACGATAATTATAAACTGCACAAGTACGGTACATGTAGACACCGTCTAAGGCCCCTAGCTCGGCTCTGCCGAGCCACCATCAAGTGCGAGCTATCAAGGAGTATTCCTTGTACTCCACTCGTTGCTGGCTCGGTATAGCCGCTCTAGGTACCTTAGCAACGGTTGTCCTTAAAGGTAAGAAAGTCGGGTGACCCAACGGTGCCCGGGAGAGGTATATTGTCAGGAACGACAGGGAGGGTACGACCGACGTTACTGGTGTACTTGGCCCCTGCTCGTATCTTGCGAGAGTTACCAAACTACGAAAGTCGAGCTCTACCAAGAGCACAAGCGAGACAAGGTACGGAGACGGTTCACCTTGGTTGTAACCGCAGTGACTTGGTGGGACGACAGGGCAGGCACCGATGTACTGGTGGTCCTGACTGCTGTCGTTGACCGCGGGTCGGTTAAGTCGAGGCAACGATAACGGTTGTCACGCAGGTTAATTAAAATGCTAAATGGTTTGGCGGATGTCTTGAGTAGCCTTTTGGCTTGTACGCACTACCTACAGGTGGGATGAGGAGTGTGGCCTCCCCTGCATCGTAGTCTCGTTCGAGGGTGTTCAGACGTCAGCAGTACCGCGGGCTGATTGCCGGGAAGTGGTGTTGTCTTCTCTTGCTCGAGCGGTGTATTTGTATTTTCTTTCATTTTGCTTCACCGGCCAGTCACGCACCGTGCAGGAGTACGTTCGGGTTAGGGTCCAAAGCCCGGCGTACATAGGATATAGTCCGGCGGATGACCTCTCAGTTGATTGCCGAAGGATGGGCTACTTTGTGTCGGATAGCTTTGGTGGAGCGTTCCCTAACAAGGTTCCCGCCACCCTGGAGATCCGAGCGTCGTAGAGTCACGCCAGTGCACCCCTGCAGGGAAGATTAATCTATTCGAATAGCCGTGTCCACGGTAACAGGACGCTTTATGCTGAAGCTGGATCTTACCACTAGAAACTACTACTATTAAACTGTATGGTTCCGGGTCTTCTTCCTCGCAGGGAGTCGAGGAAGGGAACTCGGAGGCATTATTATTATTAATCATTACAACTTATATTATTCAATGTTGCAGCAACTTCTGCTTCATTGTTACTTTATTGCTTTATATAAACTATTGGCTGATTTCTCTCCTTGTGCTGCAAGACACGCCAGAAGATGCTAGTCTTCGGTAGGACTAGCTTCTTACCCTTATTCTGATTTCTACCTTGCAGTCCACAATATACAGCCTCCCCTTTCCTTTGATACAAATGCATAATGCTTAGTAGCGGACGTAAGACTCGCGGGTATGCTAGATACTCACCTTTGCTTTATTTCCCCCTTTATGTTTTTCCTGATCGGCCGCTGCAGTCGACGTTGGAGTCCAGGAGCAGGAGATCCCCGATGCCGACTACCTACACATGAAGATCCCCGATGCCTTCTACGACGTCGAGTCCTCCCGTTGACCAGGAGTAGTTTGGAGGTTCCCAGGCAGGAGGCCTCGCCTTTTCGATCTGTTGTTATTTGTGCTAGCCTTCTTAAGGCAACCTTGTATTCTTGTGTCTGTACTCAGATACTATTGCTTCCGCTAACTTTGTGCTCTTGAGCTGTTGTATTCGAGCCCTCGTGGCCCCTGGCTTGTATTATTTTATTTGTAGAGTTGTGTTGTGATATCTCACCGTGAGTCCCTGATCTCGATCGTGTACCTTGCGTGTATGATTACTGTACACGGTCTGATTTTGGGGGCGTCACACCCAGGCGGCCACCCGGCGCGGCCCCACCCCTGGCCGCGCCAGGGGGGCGCCTGGGGCCCCTGGCGCACCTCTGGCTGCCCCCCTTTCGCCTATTTATCCCCCGTCACGGGAAAATTCCAGAAGCAGAACCCTATTCCGCGAACTCGCCTCTGTTCCGCCGGCGCCGCGCTTCCGAAGATAGGGAGCACCAGAAGACCTCTTCCCGGCACCCTGCCGGAGGGAGGATTGTCCTCCGGGAGTCTCCTCTCCACCATGGATGCTCCCCGGATGTCTCGTGAGTAGTTTTGCTTGGACCATGGGTCCGTGATCAGTAGCTATGTGATATTCTCCTCCCCTCTTTGATCTTCATTGTTTATACCTCGTGAGCTGCCCAACATGATCGAGGCACCTTTGTAATATTTCTGCTATTGCTATGTTGAGTTTGATAGGATATGATGGATTATGAGATTATGTTCAGATTGTGATTGAGTAATATATTTGGTTTTTATCTCTTATATTTTTGTTCCTAAGTAATTCTTGCATTTTCCCCGTTGCTGTTTATTGCTTTGGCCAAGTAGTAGGTAGTGACTCCAAGAGGGAGCGTTGTGCTAGATTGTGGGTTCATGCCCCCCGATGACACGCTTGAGTGACAGAAACATGAGTCTAGGGGATGTGCTGTTGCCAAAAGGGGGAAAACAACGGTGCTTGTAACCGCGGTTACAAGGATTGTTTACTTTACGCAGAGTTCTTTTTAATGCAGTTGTCTGGTGCTTTGGGTTTACACTTTGGGTGGGGCTCGCAACTTAATACCGGCGAGATGTTCTGGATAGATATCTCAAGGTGGATGATTAGTAGTAGATGCAGATGGATTTCGGTCTACTTACCTTGGCGTACTGCCTGTGCTTTTGAACCTCTTCCTTTACTTTGTAGCATAGTTAGCATTGCGGTGCGTTCATAATCCTGTCAATTGCCTTTCTGTAATTTGTTTACCTCGCATATAAATTTTATCGTCTTTTGGGAGAGAGACATCACTAGCGAACATCACGTATCCCGGTCCATATCCTTATCACTGCTTCCACGCTTTATTTATTTTTCTGCATTTACTTTCAAGTTTCTATTATTATCCCTTGCGTTTTATCCTTTGTAAACAACAAGACCGGAGAGATTGACAACCTCTCTGAACTTCGTTGGGAACAAAGTTATCTGTGTCTGTATGCAGGTCCGCGTCAGTTGCGCCGCTGAAACCTACTTATCATCTCTGGAGTCCTGCTGGAGACAAACCTTGGTATCTTCACCGAGGGAAAACTGCTGCTGCACTACATCTCAACCCTCCGCTTGAGGTAACCAACGAAGGGGGCGAGAAGCCATCAAGCAAAGTTTTCTGGCGCCGTTGCCGGGGACTCCAAGTGCTAAGATAGGGGAGTTGCACACTACCCTTACCTTTGTTTTTTAGTCTTGTTAGTTTATCTTTCAGTTTTTATCTTTGTGTCTTTTATCAAAATTTACAAAAAAAAATTATTTATCTTGCTAGTTGTCATTATGTCTGGCCCTTCTGACTTTGTTGAGACAGAGGTTCTCACCTTTAAACAAAAAGGTGGAGAAAGTTTAAAAGATGCTTGGTATATAATTAATGATTCTCATAGAAAAGCCACCAAGAAGCAATCCACTACTATCCTGCATAGAAATTTTTATGTCGGGATTACTCCTTGGAATAGGTTCATATTAGATACTGCTATCAATGGGAATTTTCTAGAAGCCCCGACTTGGGAGTCTCTTGATGTTATTGAAAATCTTGTTGGAAATCTCCCTATTGCTAGCATGCAAGAAGATATAACTCTATCTCATATTATGAAGAAACTTCAAAAGATAGAGTTAGAAATACCAAGTCTAACTAGGCTAAATGAGTTGGATCGCAAGATTCAAGGGAATTTGAATAGGCTTGATAGCTCCATGCTTAAAATTATTAAAACCTTGGAGGTCATGAAATCCCGTGATACAGATCCTTCTAGGATAGATAAGATTGTGGAAATCATTAATACTCTAGGAACTACTTTCTCCTCAATCAAACCAAAAAAGGTTGAGACCTCGGCAAGAAGGGAACCTAAGTTCAATTATGTCCCTAAGGTTCCCCGACCTAAAAATAAACCACCTATTGCCAAAGAAGTTGAAACCGTGAAAACTTTGGAAGAAATACCTCTCTTTGATAATTTTATAAATGAATCTTCCATTGATTTTCCTCCTTTTGGTTTTCTCTCTAGAAGCATCTTCATTAGACCTTTATTTGAAAGACCTCTTAAGACTAGTTGTACAATTGAAAAGCTTTTTGACGATCTTGATAATGATTCGATTGATACAACTTGATCATTTGCATTAAGCCTAGCTAATGGCTTTAAAGAAGCGCTTTCGGGAGGCAGCCCGCAACGAATTTAGGTTTTTCTTTTTTCTTTTGTTGTGTCTTGATGATTTTTACTTCTGTAGCAACATCATTGTATCTTTATTTTTCAGCTTTGTGCCAAGTTATAGCCTCTTACGGCAAGGGAAGTAAAAGTTGTGACATGCTGTCCAGAAAACAGATTCTGTCCTCGTGACCAGAAAAATTCTAGAAAAATGCCAGTTCATCTTTTTGATCTGAAATTTTTAGACAGTATGATCTATGCAATTACGAAACTTCCGTATGTTCTGATTTTTTTGATTTGAGTTGCAGAAGTACCCCTAAAAAATTCTTTACTATCTGCTGTTCTGTTTTTCATAGATTCTGCCACGTTTTGTCTCTCCTAACTTTTGCAAACCTTAAGCTCTTTGCAAAAACTTTTTGGCACTCTTGAGAAATAGTAGCTCTTCAAGATTATCTTTATATCCAGTAGAGAAAAATTATTTATTAAGGGTACTAACCTCTACAATCTTCTTATGATGAGTTACGTATGAAGGGAGTTTTCAAGTGTGCGATGGAAGATGATGAAAGAAGATCTAGGAGTGTCAAGCGCTCAAGCTTGGGGATGCCCCCATGCATCCCCAATAAATATTCAAGGAGACTCAAGCGTCTAATCTTGGGGATGCCCCGTGCATCCCCTTCTCCATCAACAATCATCAGTTCGTCCTTCGTCTCACTATATTTTTATCACTTCATGCGTTATGTGCTATGCTTGGAGCGTCTCGCTCTTAGGTTTTATTTTTAGTTTCTTTAGCGTTGCTTGCTGTTCATAACAAGTTAGGTCCTGTCTTACTTTGTGTGGGAGAGAAATACGCTCCACTTTCAAAATCTAGAACACATCATAGGATTCTTCATGCCTATCTTTTTGCTGTTGTGTGTTCTTTATCTTTTCATAGCTACTGCCATGTTTAGTCTTAGTTTTAGTTTGCCTTTAGCAAGAGCCTTGGCTTTTGTTTAGTTTGTTGCTGGAACTCTCTTTAGTTTTCATGTTTATCTTGTTAAGAGAGTTGGTTGTTGCACTGAGTTGTGTCTTGTCTTGAAAGTAGGTAATTGAGGTTGCTATTTAATTTTTGTAGTAGCTTGCAATAGTTTTGAAGTATTGATGTGAGTAATGTTTGAACTTTTGGTGTCAAGATCTCTTGCCTATTAGTGATAGGTGTCGTATTTTGGGAAATCCGTGTTTATTTTCAAAACCTACAAAACTAGTTGAGAACTCTAGCTACTAGATGGATCACTACTCTTCTGAGGGGTCGAATATTAGAGAACACTCACGTACCATGAGTCGAGGATGCGCAAGGATAACCAAACCCCCATACACTCCTCCTCGGGGTACTTGTCTCTTTGTGAACCTCCTTATTAGATTGAGAGTTACCGATAATAAGTGCATGAGTTCTTCGGACTAATGTAAGTATTGAGAGTTGGCACTTCCACCTTCCCATATTTTGCTAGCCTTTCCCGTGTCGTGCATTGCCTTCTTCTCACTCCGAGAGTTGGTGTCCACCTTCGCCGGTACATCCAAACCCTTGGCATGATACGCTCTGTCATCATAAGCCTCCTTATATCTTTCCTCAAAACAGCCACCATACCTACCTATCAATGCATTTCCATAGCCTTTCCGAGTTACATTTCCATGCAACTTCCACCTCTTCATGACTTGATCTTCATGTCATACATGTTCCTGCTACACTGGCAGCGACATACCTTGCATACATCATGATAGTTACATCTTCTTTATGTTTTAAGTACCTTGTAAAGTGTGAAAGATCTCCTTTACCTTCTTGTAAAATAGAGTGTTGCCCTTAAGTGAGGAAAAGATCCCAAAGTGGACACATTAAGAGATCCCAAAGAGGACAAATGAGAGTTAAATAGAAAGAGCCATTGAGGCCACCAAAAAATACAAAAAAAATAGAAAAAAGAGAAAAATAAAATAAAAAGAGAGAAAGGGGCAACACTACTATCCTTTTGAGAGATCCACACTAGTACTCCCTTTATATCCTTGTACTCCATAGAGATGATCATTATGCATATAGCTATGTGGGGACCTTCACACTATAGAACATGGCTTGCATATTCCAAGGATGAGCCTCCTCAAAAGAGCTCTAGGTCTTCATGAGAAAGCAAGTTAGATGCACCCCCACTAGTTCCATTGGAGAGCTTCCTAGCTCGTATGTGCATCCGTTGCATGGAAATCCCTACTCCTCACATCATATCTATCATTTGGCATCTCTTGCCTATGATTGTCCTCAATGATGTGAGCCTTTCTCATCCTTTTTGTCTTCCTCCTCCACCATATTTCTCTCTTTGCCATCCTAAGTGTCAACTCTCGTGCTTACGCTCATCCATTGCATGAGTGCTCAAAATATTGAAAAGGAGTGGATCAAATTGACTTGTACCTGGCTAGTGGTCTGGGGACGAGTCAAGATAAGATTCCAAAGAAGACCAAGTGTGAAACTTTAGTAGATTGAGTTCTCAACACAAAAATACTTTTTTCTCGTATTCCCTATCCCCCTTCTTGCACGCAAACACCATTTGGAGACATTCGAGTCACGGACAGCAAGAGCTCTTGCACCTAATGTTCTTTTGTTACTTGTTTCAATGCTAATATAGACTCTTGCATGTTATGACTTGAATTGAATTTGTATCCTTGATTGCTTTACTTTTCAAAGTTCTTATATGGTTGCTAGCATGTCACCACAGAAATTATGTTGTTATCATTTACCTACTCGAGGACGAGCAGGAATTAAGCTTCGGGATGTTGATACGTCCAAAACGTATCTATAATTTATGCTTGCTCCATGCATGTTTTGTGTGATATTGCTATGATCTAGATACACTTTCATACATTTTTGATCATATTTGGACTAACCTATTAACTCAGTGCACCCCAGTGCCAGTTCCTGTTTTCTGCTGTTTTTCTATTTCAGTTTTCCCCCATATAAAAAGTGCTAGAAAAATTCGGGAAAATTCAAATAAAAAATCAGCTTGACGGAAGCTTCGAGAAGAGCCCGGGAGGGGCCAGAGGGGAGCCAGGGGGGCCCAGGCGGCCACCCGGCGCGGCCCCACCCCTGGCCGCGCCAGGGGGGCGCCTGGGGCCCCTGGCCCACCTCTGGCTGCCCCCTTTCGCCTATTTATCCCCCGTCACGGGAAAACTCCAGAAGCAGAACCCTATTCCGCGAACTCGCCTCTGTTCCGCCGCCGCCGCGCTTCCGAAGATCGGGAGCACCAGATGACCTCTTCCCGGCACCCTGTAGGAGTGAGGATTGACCTCCGGGAGTCTCCTCTCCACCATGGATGCTCCCCGGATGTCTTTTGAGTAGTTTTCCGTGGACCATGGGTCCGTGATCAGTAGCTATGTGATGTTCTCCTCCCCTCTTTGATCTTCATTGTTTAGACCTCGTGAGCTGCCCAACATGATTGAGGCACCTTTGTAATATTTCTGCTATTGCTATGTTGAGTTTGATAGGATCTGATGGATTATGAGATTATGTTAAGATTGTGATTGAGTAATATATTTGGTTTTTATCTCTTATATTTTTGTTCCTAAGTAATTCTTGCATGTTCCCCGTTGCTGTTTATTGCTTTGGCCAAGTAGTAGGTAGTGAATCCAAGAGGGAGCGTTGTGCTAGATTGTGGGTTCATGCCCCCCGATGACACGCTTGAGTGACAGAAACATGAGTCTAGGGGATGTGCTGTTGCCACAAGGGGGAAAACAACAGTGCTTGTAACCGCGGTTACAAGGATTGTTTACTTTACGCAGAGTTCTTTTTAATGAAGTTGTCTATTGCTTTGGGTTTACACTTTGGGTGGGGCTCGCAACTTAATACCAGCGAGATGTTCTGGATAGATATCTCAAGGTGGATGATTAATTGTAGATGCAGATGGATTTCGGTCTACTTACCTTCGCGTACTACCTGTGCTTTTGAACCTCTTCCTTTCTTTTGTAGCATAGTTAGCATTGCGGTGCGTTCATAATACTATCAATTGCCTTTCTGTAATTTGTTTACCTCGCATAGCAATTTTATCGTATTTTGGGAGAGAAACATCACTAGCGAACATCACGTATCCCGGTCCATATCCTTATCACTGTTTCCACGCTTTATTTACTTTTCTGCATTTACTTTCAAGTTGCTATTATTATCCCTTGCGTTTTATCCTTTGTAAACAACAAGACCGGAGAGATTGACAACCTCTCTGAACTTCGTTGGGAACAAAGTTATCTGTGTCTGTGTGCAGGTCCGCGTCAGTTGCGCCGCTGACACCTACTTATCATCTCTGGAGTCCTGCTGGAGACACACCTTGGTATCTTCACCGAGGGAAAACTGCTTCGGCACTACATCTCAACCCTCCACTTGGGGTAACCAACGAAGGGGGCGATAAGCCATCAGGAGACAGTCTAGATCCTGCTAGGCGTACACCGGGAACCGATGGGTATGGTCGGGGCGTTACATAAACTAACAAGACTAAAAAGCGAAAGTAAAAGATAGTGTGCAACTCCCCTATCTTGTAGACTGGAGTCCCTGGTAACAGCACCAGAAATTATGTTGATGGCACTAAAGTAGTGCTCCTCGTTGGTTACCCCAAGTGGAAGGCTTTGATGTAGTAGCAGCAAATTTCCCTTACACGATTACTGTAAGGTTTATCGAATCCAGGAGGACTCTGAGGATCAACAAGAATGTGTCTGCTGCTCTGGCGCTGACAGAAGACATGGACCTGCACACAAAACAAAATAACTTTTCTCCCAACTAGTCAGAGAGGTTGTCAATCTCTCCAGTCTTGTTGTTTATAAAGGATCAGCCAAAAGGTGGAAATAGTGATGGTGATTCCAGCTGAAAGGAAAAGAAGTTAAAGAATTGAGGTGTAAACCATGGTGGAAATATGTACCGGGGTCCCATGATATTCACTAGTGATGTCTCTCTCCCAAAAGACGATAAAACAACTATGCTGGGTGAACGAATTACAACTGGGCAATTGACAGAATTATAAACGCACCGCAATGCTAATTATGCTACAAGAAAGTTAGAGGCTCAATCGTATGGGCAGTACGCCAAGACAAGTAGACCATTTATTCATCAACATCTACTCACTAATAATCCACCTTGAGATATCTATCCAGAACATTTCACTGGTATTAAGTTGCGAGCCCCACCCAAAATGTAAACCCAAAGCAACAGCCAAATGCATTACCAAACTATCCGCAAGGTAAGCAATCCTTGCAACCGCGGCTACAAGCACCGTTGTTTTCTCCCTGGTGTCAACGGCACATCCCCTAGTCTCATGTTTCTGTCACTCAAGCTATACAACGCGGGGCATGATCCAACAATCAAGCATAACGCTCCCTCATTGAGTTACTATCTACTACTTGGCCAAAGCAATAAACAGCAACGGAGAACATGCAAGAATTAATCAAGAACAAAATATAGAAGGTGAACTAAATATATAACTCATCACGATTTGAACATAATCTCATAATCCATCGGATCCCAGCAAACACAACATAGCAACAACAGAAAGATTACATAGATGCCTTGATCATGTAGGGCATCTCACAAGAGCTAAGATTTGAAGCACAAGATTGGAGAGAAGACATCACATAGCTACTAGTCATGGACCCATGGTCCAAGGGGGACTAATCACGTCTCATCCGGGAAGCGCTCATGATGGTGGAGAAGCTTCCGAAGATCAATCCTCCCTCCGGCAGGGTGCCGGTACGAGGTCTTCTAGCGATCCCGATCTCGGGATCGAGCCAGAGGCAGAAGAGTGGCAAATTTCGCGATGCGGGGTCTATTTTCAGGGTTTTTGTATCGAGGGCTAAATATAGGCGAAAGGAGGGCCCACCCCTCTAGGCAGCCTCCTCGCGCGGCCAGGGATGGGGGCGCGCCACCTGGCCCCCTGGGAGGGGGGTGCCCCCCTCTGACTCCCCTTCGGTCTTTCGGAGTCTTCTCGAACTCTGATTTTTATATATGTTTCTTGGAATTTTTTGGGCACTGTAAATATGGGTATAAACCTGCAATTCACAGACAGCAGCAGACAGAAACTGGCACTGGGTGCACTAAGTTAGTAGGTTAGTCCAAATATGTCTAAAAATGTATGAAAGTATAGCAAAAGCACAGAAATATCACCGAAATATGCATGGAACAAGAAGAAATTATAGATACATTTCGAACATATCAGAAGGCAAGGTTGCAGAAGAAAGCTAAGTGACTAATACATTCCAAACATATCTATAATTTCTGCTTGCTCCATGCATGTGTTTGGGTGATATTGGTATGCTTTTGATACATTTTCATACAGTTTTGATCATATTTGGACTAACCTATTAACTCAGTGCACCCCAGTGCCAGTTTCTGTTTTCTGCTGTCTTTTTATTTCAGGTTTTCCCATTACGTAAAATGGCAGAAAAATTATGGGAAAAATATATAAAAAATCAGCGCAACGGAAGCTTCCAGAGTCCGGAAGGGGGGGTCGGATGGGACCCACCATGACTCCAGGCGCCCTGTGGGCGTGGCCTAGGGTGGGGTCCGACCAGGGGGTCGCCTGGACCCCTGGTGGCCCCTCGTATCCCCCTTCGCCTATGTATCTCTCTCGTCCCTAAACCCCCAAGGACATAACACTTTTTTGCGATCTCGCCTCTATTCTTCCACCGCCGCGTTTCCAAGATTGGGAGCACCAGAAGACCTCTTCCCGACACCCTGCCGGAGGGAGGATTGACCTCTGGGTGCTTCTCCACCATCATGGATGCTTCCCGGATGATCCGTGAGTAGTTCACCTTGGACCATGGGTCCATGATCAGTAGCTATGTGATGTCCTCTCCCCCTCTTTTTTCTTCATGGATTAGACCTTGTGAGATGCCCTACGTGATCAAGGCACATATGTAATTCTTTCTGCTGTTGCTATGTTGACTTTGCTTGGATCTGATTGATTATGAGACTATCTTAAGATTGTGATGAGTAATTCTCGCATGTTCTCCATTGTTGTTTATTGCTTTGGCCAAGTAGTAGGTAGTGACTCCAAGAGGGATCGTTATGTTTGATTGTGGGTTCATACCCCTTGATGACTAGCTTGACTGACACAAACATGAGTCTAGGGGATGTGATGTTGCCACAAGGGGGAAAACAACGGTGCTTGTAATCGCGGTTGTAAGGATTGTTTACTTTACACAAAGTGATTTTAATGCAGTTGTGTGTTTCTTTGGGTTAACACTTTGGTATTGCTATGCTTTTGATACACTTTCATACACTTTTGCTCATATTTGTACTAACCTATTAACTCAGTGCACCCCAGTTCCAGTTTCTGTTTTCTGCTGTCTTTTTATTTCAGGTTTTCCCATTATGTAAAATGACAGAAAATTCTGTGAAAAATATATATAAAATTAGCGTACCGGAAGCTTCCAAAGTCCCTAAGGGGGGCCATAGGGGACCCACCGGGGGTCCAAGGGCCCTGTGGGCGCGACCTAGGGTGGGGCCGCGCCGGGGGTGATGTCTACGCACGCTTCTATTCTTGTAGACTATGTTGGGCCTCCAAGCGCAAAGGTTTGTAGGTACATCAGCAATTTCCGTCAAGTGGATGACCTAAGGTTTATCAAACTCAGAGAAGTAGAGGTTGAAGATGGTCTCTCTCAAGCAACCCTGCAATTAAGATACAAGAATTCTCTTGTGTCCCCAACACACCTAATACAACTAGGAGTTTTAGAGGTGCACTAGTTCGGCGAAGAGATGGTAAAATATGGGTGATAGGTGCGGCAAAACAAAGTAATATAAATCTGTAATAAAAAGTGCAGCAAGCAAACAAGTGGTAAACGTGAGCACAAACGGTATTGCAATTGTGGAAACAAGGCCTAGGATTCATAATTTCACTAGTGGCAAATCCCAACAACATTAACATAGTCTAATCACATGATATTCCTCATAAAACATGCAATGGAGACGTACTCGGAGGTCGTTCCTTTGTGGTCAAGAGAGGACGAGAATTTTGTAGGGCTACAAAAGCACACCTCAGAGTTCGTAGTTCTCATCTATGGAATTACCAATGTCACCACGACCATCCAAAGAGAGTACCACAATCACCACAACATATCTAAAGGATAGTCAAAGACAAGCACCAAGAGACTCTCAATCTTCAATCCACACACAAAAGAGGAAATCACTCATGAAAATATTCTTCTAACCCATGTCCAATAGACCGTTGTCAACATGGTCTCGGGGATTATACTAGATAAGATCAAGTGAGTATATCAATCCAATACATAGAAGAAGGGGAAGCATCATGGGATCATCCTAGATTAACTTAGCCTATGATCACAATCAAGATCACATCATGGGAGAGAGAGAAGACCACATAGCTACTGGTAGAAACCTCAGCCCCGAGGAGGAACTACTCCCGCAACATGGAGGGAGGAAGCAACGTCGATGGAGATGAATCCGGGGGCACTTCCCCATCACGGCAGGGTGCCGGCACACGAATTATGGTCCCCCGAAGCTTCTTGGCGATGGCGGCGGAGATCGGAATTGCTTCTGGAGAAAAGGGGTCCGGAATCATGGTTTTCAAGACGCGAGTAAAAATAAGGGCCAAGGGGGGCAGCCAGGGGGGCCACCAGGAGTCTAGGCGGCCTCCCGGCGCGGCCACCCCCTAGGCCGCGCCCACTGGCCACCTAGGCACCAGGTGGGGCCCCTCTGGCCCCCCTTCGGGCGTAAGGAAGCTTCTGGAGCTCTGATTTTTTTTATATTTTTCCCGGAATTTTCGAAGCACTTTTAATAATGGGAAAACCTGAAATACAAAAACAGCAGAAAACAGGAACTGGCACTGGGGTGCACCGAGTTAATAAGTTAGTCCAAATATGATCAAAAGTGTATGAAAGTGTATCAATACCATAGCAATATCACACAAAAGAAGCATGTAGCAAACAGAAATTATAGATACGTTTTGGACGTATCAACATCCCCAAGATTAATTCCTGATCGTCCTCGAGTAGGTAAATGATAAAAGCATAATTTCTGTGGTGACATGCTAACAACCATATAAGAACTTTTAAGTAAAGAAATCAAGGCATGTAATTCAACAGGCACGCGTCTATATTTAGCATTGAAACAAGCAACATAATAACATAAAGGTGCAAGAGCTCTCGCTGTCCGTGACTCGCATGTCTCCAAATGGTGTTTGCGTGCATGAAAGGGGATAGGGATATACGAGAAAAAAGTATTTTTGTGTTTAGAACTGAATCTACTAAAGTTTCACACTTAGTCCTCTTTGGAATCTTATCTTGACTCATCCCCAGACCACTAGCCAGGTACAAGTCAAAATGATCCACTCCTTTTCAACATTTTTAGCACTCATGCAATGGATGAGCGTAAGAAAGAAACTTGACACTTAGGATGGCAAAGAGAGAATTGGTGGAGGAGGAAGACAAAAAGGGTGTGAAAGGCTCACATCAATGAGGACAATCATAGGCGAGAGAAAGCCAAATGATAGATATGATGTGAGGAGTAGGGATTGCAATGCAACGGATGCAGATATGAGCTAAGGTAAGCTCTCCAATGGAACTAGTGGGTGTGCATCCAACTTGCTTGCTCAAGAAGACCTAGAGCTCATTTGAGGAGTCCCATCATTGGAATATACAAGCCAAGTTCTATAGTGTGAAGGTCCCCACATAGCTATATGCATGAATGATAATCTCTATGGAGTACAAGATATAAGAGGGAGTACGAGTGTGGATCTCTCAAAAGGAATAGTAGTGTGCCCCCTTCTCTCTTTTTATTTCTTTTTCTCCTTTTTCTATTTTTTTGTATTTTTTTGGTGGCCTCAATGGCTCTTTCTATTTCTCTCATATGTCCTCTTTGGGATCTTTTAATTTTGTCCTCTTTGGGATCTTTTCCTCACTTTAAGGGCAACACTCTATATATTACAAGAAGTATAGAAGATCTTTCACACTTTAAAAAAGTACTCATATCATAAAGAAGATGTAACTATCATGTAGTATGCAAATGTATGCGTTTGCCAGTGTAGCATGATATGCAATGATACTAGCGCGTCATGTAGTTTTGATTAGGGCAAGGCCCAACTAGCATGCGGCTCATCGATCAAGCAAGTAGCATGTATGACATGAAGATCAAGTCATGAGAATGTGGATGTTGCATGGCAATGTATCTCAGAAAGGCTATGGAAATGCCTTGATAGGTAGGTATGGTGGCTGTTTTGAGGAAGGATATAATGAGGCTGATGATGACAGAGCGTATCGTGCCAAGGATTTGGATGCACCGGCGAAGTATGCCCCAACTCTCGAGGCGAGAAAGAGCAATGCACGGTACCGAAGGGGCTAGAAAAATATGGATGGGTGGAAGTGTCAACTTTCAATACTTACATTAGTCCGATGAACTCATGCACTTATTATCGGTAACTCTCAATCTAATAAGGAGGTTCACAAAGAGACAAGTACCCCGAGGAGGAGTTTATGGGGGTTTGGTTATCCTTGCGCATCCTCCACTCATGGTACGTGAGTGTACTCTAATATCCGATCCCTCCAAAGATTAATGATCCATCTAGTAGCTAGAGTTCTCAACTAGTTTTGTAGGTTTTGAAAACAAACACGGATTGCCCAAAATACGACACCTATCACTAATAGGCTAGAGCACTTGACACCAAAAGTTCAAACATTACTCACATCAATACCTCAAAACTATTGCAAGTTACTACTAGAATTAAATAGCAACCTCAATTTCCTACTTTCAAGACAAGACACAACTCAGTGCAACAACCAACTCTCTTAACAAGATAAACATGAAAACCAAAGAGAGTTACATAAATAAACTAAACAAAAGCCAAGGCTCTTGCTAAATACAAACTAAGACTAAAACTAAACATGGCAGTAGCTATGAAAAGATAAAGAACACACAACAACAATAAGATTGGCATGAAGAATCCTATGATGTGTTCTAGATTTTGAAAGTGGAGCGTGTTTCTCTCCCACAAAAAGTAAGACGGGATCTAAGTTGTTATTAACAGAAAGCAAAGCTAAAGAAAAATAAAAATAAAACCTAAGAGCGAGACGCTCCAAGCATAGCACATAACGCATGAAGTGATAAAAATATAGTGAGACGATGGACGAACTGATGATTGTTGATGGAGAAGAGGATGCACGGGGGAATCCCCAAGCTTAGATCCTTGAGTGTCCTTTAATATTTATTGGGGATGCATGGGGCATCCCCAAGCTTGAGCGCTTGACACTCCCGGATCTTCTTTCATCATCTTCCATCGCACACTTGAAAACTCCCTTCATACATAACTCACCATAAGCTGATTAGAGAGGTTAGTACCCTTAATAAATAAATTTTCCCCACTGGATACAAAGATATTCTTGAAGAGATACTGTTTCTCAAGATTGCCAAAAGGTTTTTGCAAAGAAAAAGCAAGCTTAAGGTTTGCAAAAGTTAGGAGAGACAAAACGTGGCAGAATCTGTCAAAAACAGAACAACAGGTAGTAAAGAATTCTTTTAGGGGTACTTGTGCAACTCAAATAAAAAAACTCAGAACATACGAAAGTTCCATGATTGTATAGAGAACGCTGTGTAAAAAATTCATCTCAAAATGATGAACTGGTGATTTGATCTGATTTTTCCTGTCACGAGGACAGAATCTGTTTTCTGGACAGCATGTCACAACTTTCACTTCCCTTGTCATATGAGGCTATAACTTGGCACAAAGCTTGAAAATAAAGATACAATGATGTTGCTACAGTACTAAAAATCATCAAGACCACTAAAAACAGAAAGTAAAAAACTTAAAGTAAAGATAACAATGGTTGTCTCCCTAGAGCTCTTTCTTTATAGCCATAAAGATAGGCTTAAGATTTTAATGATGCTCTCATAGGAATAAGAGTTGAACCAGAAAATAGAGCATCAAGAAGAAAATACCAAACACATTTAAGTCTAACATGCTTCCTATGCAAAGGGATCTTATAGAGGAATAAATCATTGAAGCATAAAGATATTAGCATAGGAAGCATAAAGATATTAGCATAGGAAGGAAAAACAAGTGCAACTTCAAAACTTTCAACATAAAGAGAGGGAACTTGATATTATTGAAATATCTATAAGCATATGTTGCCCTCTCATAATAATTTCCAGTGAGATCATGAATAAACTCAACAATATAAGTATCACATAAAACTTTCTTATCATGATCCACAAGCATAGAAAATTTGTTACTCCCCACATAAGAAAAATCCTTCTCATTAGTAATAGTGGGAGCAAACTCAAGAACATAGCTATCACATGAATCATTCTTATCATGATACACTTGCAAACATTTATTCTTTATAGCATAAGTTTCATCACAATAATCATCATAGATAGGAGGCAAAGTATCATCAAAATAAATTTCCTCATCAAAATTTGGGGGGCTAAAAAGATCATCTTCATCAAACATAGCATCCCCAAGATTATAGCTTTGCATATCATTAGCATCAAAAGTATTCAAAGAAGAAATGCAAATAACATTACTACTATCATGAGTGTTGTGCAAATAATAAAGCTCCATAGGCTTTTTGATCTCCACCTCAAACACTTCATGTCCTAACTCAAGATAGAGCTCATAAAGCTCTCTCATAATTTTTTGTTGTTTTCCATAAAGCCTAACTAGTGAAAATAAAAACAAGAAACAAAAAGATTTAATTGCAAGATCTAAAGATATAACTTCAACGCTTACCTACCCGGTAACGGCGCCAGAAATAGCTTGATGTCTACGCACGCTTCTATTCTTGTAGACTATGTTGGGCCTCCAAGCGCAGAGGTTTGTAGGACAACAACAATTTCCCTCAAGTGGATGACCTAAGGTTTATCGAAATCAAGGAAGTAGAGGTTGAAGATGGTCTCTCTCAAGCAACCCTGCAATTAAGATACAAGAAGTCTCTTGTGTCCCCAACACACCTAATACAACTAGGAGTTGTATAGGTGCACTATTTCGGCGAAGAGATGGTAAAATATGGGTGGTAGGTGTGGAAAAACAAAGTAATATAAATCTGTAATAAAAAGTGCAGCAAGTAAACAAGTGGTAAACGTGAGCACAAACGGTATTGCAATGGTGGAAACAAGGACTAGGATTCATACTTTCACTAGTGGCAACTCCCAACAACATTAACATAGTCTAATCACATGATATTCCTCATAAAACATGCAATGGAGACATACTCGGAGGTCATTCCTTTGTGGTCAAGAGAGGACGAGAATTGTGTAGGGCTACAGAAGCACACCTCAGAGTTCGTAGTTCTCATCTATGGATTTTCCAATGTCACCGCGGCCATCCAAAGAGAGTACCACAATCACCACAACATATCTAAAGGATAGTCAAAGACAAGCACCAAGAGACTATCAATCTTCAATCCACACACAAAAGAGGAAATCACTCATGAAAATATTCTTCTAGCTCATGTCCAATAGACCGCTGTCACCATGGTCTCGGGGATTATACTAGATAAGATCAAGTGAGTACATCAATCCCATACATGGAAGAAGGGGAAGCATCATGGGATCATCCTAGATTAACATAGCCTATGATTACAATCAAGATCACATCATGGGAGAGAGAGAAGACCACATAGCTACTGGTAGAAACCTCAGCCCCGAGGAGGAACTACTCCCGCATCATGGAGGGAGGAAGCAACGTCGATGGAGATGAATCCGGGGGCACTTCCCCATCCCGGCAGGGTGCCAACACAGGAATTCTGGTCCCCCGAAGCTTGTTGGCGATGGCGGCGGAGATCAGAATTGCGCGACAACCACCTAGGCCGCGCTCACTGGCCGCCTAGGCACCAGGTGGGGCCCCTCTGGCCCCCCTTCGTAAGGAAGCTTCTGGAACACTGTTTTTTTATATATTTTTCCCAGAATTTTCTGAGCACTTTTAATAATGGGAAAACCTGAAATACAAAAACAGCAGAAAACAGGAACTGGCACTGGGGTGCACTGAGTTAATAAGTTAGTCCAAATATGATCAAAAGTGTATGAAAGTGTATCAATACCATAGCAATATCACACAAAAGAATCATGGAGCAAGCAGTAATTATAGATACGTTTTGGACGTATCAGGGGGCCGTCTGGACTCCCAGGTGCCCCGCTAGCTGCCCCTTCGCCTATATTTACCTCGTCATCTGAAACCCCCGAGGATAGAACCCTTTTTCGCGATATCGCGTCTGTTCCGCCGCCTCCGCGCTTCCAAGTTCAGGAGCACCAGAAGACCTCTTCCCGGCACCCTGCCTAACGAGGGGGTGACCCCACGACTCCTATGGATGGGCCTACCCGGTGTACCCGAAGACAGAAGGCCCACAGAGATGCCGCCTGGGCCCAGCCTTGGCCCACTAGTGGCACCGACGTAGGATTCCGCAACTCATAAGGAAGGTGAAAACCTGCCATACGAAACAAGATCAGGGTTAGGAAACCTCATCTGTAATCCAGGACGGACTCCCCAAGACCTAGGCTAGTATATAAGGGCTAGGAGGGGAGACGTCGAGATCAAGCAATACACAATCTGTAACCCTAGCCTTGTGCGTACTAGCCTTGGCTTCCCTATAATCGCCATCTCCAATCAATAACATCGAGCAGGAACGTATCCTCCTGTTATCCGACGAGCTATCGTCCATCCTGTGCCTCTCATGACTAACCCAGGGTCCCTGACCATGGGATTTGCCGGGGTACATCCCCGTCAATTGGCGCCGTCTGTGGGAACTACACTGGTCAGAATTACGATCTCGGCTGTTCCGTCTTCAGCAAGCCACAACTCAAGAGCAAGAACAAGATGCAATCCACCCAAAGAATTCAAGATCACGGCAAACATCTCTGCCGCCCCAGCGAGATTGCTCAGCCTGCAACCGTGCCAAGACAAGTATTGTGGCGGCGACCGAGCCCACCGCCAGCGAAGGAGAACTCGACGACCCAAAAGAAAGGAGCGAGGATTTTACACAGAGATCCCGATCGACGAGCTACAGCACGAAGCAGAGGGCCCGCCGACCACTCGACGAGCCACCGCCACCCAGGCACCCGCCACACAACAAGACACCGACTCCGAGCTCGAGATCAATGATCACCAAGATCATCGCCAACGAGAAAAAAATCGACGACCCAGAAGACAGGCGCGAGGATTCTACCAAAGGACCCCACTCGACGAGTCGAACTATACAGCCACGCGCTCGCGGACCACCCGACGACCCGCCACCGCCCGCTAGGACAGCGACTCTGAGACTCAGACCGGCGAATTCTACGACCCAGATCGAAGACCAGACGAATTCACCAATCTTATAAGGAACCAGAATCTATGCGAGGGGATCGAAATTGACCCGCAAGTCCACGAGCACCCGACGGATCACGCCTTGTTCTTCCGAATCTCAAGGAGGAAACGGCACGCCGGATCCAGCAAACTCACGGTCAAGGAGCAGCTAGAAGGACCCTGCATGATCCACTGCTTCGAAGACGCCCGGGGATACATCAGATCGGGCCACACTCTGGAAAACTGCCGCCTGTTCAACGAACTCGCCGAGAGCCTCAAGGAGGAAAAACAGCGAGAAGCCAAGCGCACCCGATGAACCGAGCAGTCGCCGACTCCAAGTCCCGAAAGATGCTCTAACCCGACTCAAGGACAGGTGTACACGATCCAAGAAGGCAGGGTATCGCAAGCCCAACAGGACGCCTGCACCCTGCAGGCCAGAGCATCCGAGAATCTAAACACAGTCGAAGTCTACCAGCTACACAGCGCAAACACCAGCATCACGTTCTCCTAGAGCGATCACCCGCCTGCAGTCCCAAGGCCGGGGCACGCGCCCCTGGTACTCGACGCTCAAATTGGAGGGTACGACATGGACAGAATCTTCATGGACGGAGGTGGCAGCATGAACATAATCTTCGTCAGCACCCTACGCAAGATACTGATCCCACGATCAGTATGGAAAAAATCAAGTACCATGCTATACGGAGTAATCCTAGGAGAAGCGGATACTTCCCTTGGAATGATCGAGCTCGAAGTTGTCTTTAGCAGCAGACGCAATTTCACAAGACACACCCTCGAGTTTGAAGTACTCGATTGGCAGTCGCAGTATCACGCCATACTAGGACGTCCAACATTCACAAAATTCATGGCGATTCCGCACTATGCCTACCTCAAACTAAAGATGCCAGGATCCGCGGGCGTCATTACAGTCAACGGGAGCTTCACAAAATCAGAAAAGTGCGATCGCGATTTCCACAAAGCCTTTGACACCTTCGGAGCCGAGCAAGAACTCACAGAAATAGCCATGGCGACAGACAAAAGTATCTTTCCGCTAGCAAGCCAAAGCGAGTCAAATGAGTATGGGCGGGACTTCAGGATCAACAGCGACACAGTCACCCACCAGGTGCACCCGAAGTACCCAGAAAAAACAGTCCGCGTGTACGCCCACATCCCGGAAGAACAAACGACCGCCCTCATCACTTTCCTCCGTGAAGAATGGGAAATCTTTGCGTGGGGCCCAGCCGACATGCCAGGAGTACCGCGCGAGTTTGCGGAAGACGCGCTGCGCATCAAGCCAAACACCAAGCCAGTGAAGCAGGCGCTACGAAGATTCTTAGAACCCAAGCGCAGAGCAATCGGAGAGGAGGTCAACCGATTACTCGACGCCCAATTCATCCGAGAGATGAAGAAAGCCACGTGGATCGCCAACTCTGTGCCGGTCCCCAAGAAAGACACAGACATGCTGCCGATGTGCGTCGACTACGGGCCAGCCAACAAACACGGCCCAAAGGATCACTTTCCCCTGCCAATAATCGATTAGATAATCGACTCGACAGCAGGATGCGACCTACTATCGCTCCTCGACACCTACTCAGGACACAATCAGGCCAGGATGGAGGAAAAATACGAAGAGCACGCCTTGGCCGTCACCCCTTGCGGCACATCCTTCCGCCCCAAAACGTCTTTCGGCCTAAACAACACAGGAACAATATACCAGCGAATGACACAAGCATACATGAGAAACCAGATTGGTGGAAACATCCAGGTCTACATAGACGAGATCATCACACAATCGAAGAACTCGGACCAGAAGCAGAAACAGAGGATGACAACACAGGTGAACCAGTAAAAGTGGCAGCCGCAAACCCAATTGTTAATGAAGAAGCCAACAACGCAGTCGAGGAGCCAGAGCCAGCCGCACCCGAAGACCCATCTTGGAGAGAGCCGCTCCTCAGATTCCTAATCGACGGCACCCTACCGCAGGACGTCGCAGAAGCCAGACGCATCAGTCGGCGATCCAAAACATTCACCGTAATCAACGGACAACTCTACAAGCGCTGAATTTCCCAGGTCCTACAAAAATGCATAGACGAGGAAGACGGCAAAACCCTACTACTGGAGATCCACGAAGGCACCTGCGGGCACCATGCCAACAGTCGAGCACTCGTGGCAAAAGCGTTTCGAGCAGGACTCTACTGGCCAACAGCCAAACGCATAAGACATCATGCGGCGCTGCATCGCCTGTCAAAACCTCACCAGCAGACCACACGCTCCAGCCTCAAGACTCAAGACCATACCACTATCATGGCCATTCGCCACCTGGGGACTCGACATGGTGGGCCCGCTCAAGAAATCATCAAAAGGAAGAAGAACACACCTGCTAGTAGCAGTCGACAATTTCACCAAGTGGATCGAAGCAGTGCCCATCACCAGCTCCACAACCCTCACGCCAACGAATTTTATCAAATCAATAATCTTCAGGTTCGGAGTACCACACAACATCATCACAGACAACGGCACGAACTTCACAACAGCAGAATTCCAGAACTTCTGCGAAGAACTGGGCATAATAATCAACCACGCATCAGTCACGCACCCGCAGTCCAACGGCCAGGTGGAAAGCGCGAATGGCCTAGTATGCGGAGGACTCAAAAAGCGGCTCCTCGCACCACTCGAGCAGGCCACGGGCAACTGGGTAGAAGAACTCCCTGCAATACTATGGAGCCTGCGCACTACCCCAAATACCGCAACCCAGTACACACCCTTCTTCATGGTGTACTGGTCGGAGGCAGTGCTACCACACGACCTCAAATTCGGGGCACCCCGGATCTCGGGGTACAAGAAAGAGGAAGCAGAAGAAGCACCGCAAAATGACAAGGACACAACAGACGAAGCAAGAGACACAACCCTAGCAAGGTCAGAAGGGTACCAGGACAAGCTGCGCAGTTACCAAAGCAACCGCCTGCACACCAGAACCTTCACCAAAGGCGACCTTGTCCTACAACTCATACAAGAGAAAGTTGTCGGGACCCGGGGTTAGCGTATGTAATTCCGGTCACAATGCAATCACATGGAGAGCCGAGAGCCGTAACCACTTTTCTAAGAAGACAAGGCCAAGCACAGATCACTCTCGGTAAGCATCGAACGTGAGGGGCATCCCATCCAGGCCGGATGATCAACTGAGATGGGTCCTCATCGTCCGCTCACAAGTCTAAATGCTTATGGGTGGTGAATACCATACTCATAGACAAGTCGCCTCAACCATGTTATCGATGGAATCATAACCCTTACATAGACTTACTCCAGCCCGATCACTTAGTCGGGATCTCAGGCGGGCTCGATCATACAACAAAGTGTGCCACGTGACAGAGTCACGAGCAATCGCATCGCGATGCCCCAAGCTGCGCACATCTAAGGGCCACTTGGTGTATAAAAGACCACCGGCAAGAACACATCTAAGCTATCGAAACCCAAACTAAGACATGCATGTTATAATCATACACGCAGCATACATGTCCAGTGTAAACAACAGGTAATCACAACATGAACTCTACAAACTCATAGTCTTTATAACTTCTGCTAAACAGAGCAGACATAGTAGTTGTATTACAAGCAGAGATCACATGTCTGTGATCCAACATTACATCAAACATAAACGGAAGCAAAATATGTCTTAGTAAAGACAAGGTTAACAAATGGCTTAAGAAGCCTAAAAGAAAATACAACGACCCTCCAAAGGGCACAGGCTGCTGCCTGGAACTATACGACTTGGTCCACGTCGAGCTCGAGGTAGAGGCCACCATCAGGGTCAGTGGTCTCATCTCTAATACATAGAATAAGAAAATGTGAGTAAAAAGTCGTACTCAGCAAGACTTACATAGGAACTATACTACTCATGCACATGTATCAAGGCAAAGGGAGGTGGGGTTTCACTTGCAGAAGTGCCAGCTTTGACTTGGCTAGTCCTGAACTACGAGTACCAGAGAGGGTAAGAATGTACACGAGTCCAAGTAACAGTCTCCAACCAATACTCAACTATGGTGCCTTCCTCGACTTCCCCACGAGGAAGCACGCCATAGCACTCACACTTATCTTGGTGTGTTTTAGAAGTATCTAGTTCAAGTTATCTATGATCAAGTAAAGGTCTCCAAGTAGTCCATAACCGCGGACACGGCTATTCGAATAGTTCATTAACCCTGCAGGGGTGTACTGCTACCCACATGCCTCATCAGTTACCGCCTGGGGATGGACCCTTCAAGTGAGTACCGGCGAGAATGTTGCCACGACACTTCACTCACGGCACCATCTCTAGTCCTAGGGAGTCGCCTATTTGAGTTGGGACCACGATCGGAATCTGGCCGATTTTTCCGATGCGGACTCAAACGTTGTGTGACCGCCATCAAGCTCAACTCGATCATGGTCACTTGATTCAACGTGCCCACAACCTACGCCAACCACTTACCTTGGTTCCACCTTCTTGAGATTGTTAAAGGGCGAACTACTTGCGACTCCTGGACTGGTCCGGGGTGAGGTACTAGGCCGAGAGGGGTTAGTGAGCCCAATATGTGGTCGTACTATTAGTCTTGGATAACAACACAAGAACTCGGGCTTAAGGCAGTGTTCAACGAGACAACCCACTGTCTACTCCTACACAGCCTCTCATCGTTCACCTTTGTTTAGGGTAGATTCACCAACACGTTACCACCATCATTCACATGATCACTACCATCCCGACTCATAACAGAGTAGCCTCAGGTAATAACTCTAAGCATGCAATAAGCTGTAACAGTTGCAGGGGCCACAAGATAACAACCAACTCCTACATATGCTAGGATTGTGGTTTTCTTACTACTGTGACAAAATGATAGGTCATGCAAAGGAGTGGGTTCAACTAGCGGTAGAAAGTATCATGGTGACATCCTAAACATGCATTTGCGAGAATGAGAGGGAACTGGGATTTTATCGACATGATCAAAGAGGGGGTGCTTGCCTTGCTGACGATCACGAGGTACTAGCCTTCTGACGTGAGGTTGAACTCGTCTCCGAGATCAACTCTACCGAGAAGAAGCAATCACCGAAGCACTGGAAGTAAAGCAGAATCAAGATAATACAATGCAAAATCAATATGTAATACCAAGTATGGCAATGTGCTGATGTGACCTATGTTTGAATTGCCAAATGTTAATTGAAGTTGATTTGAAAAGTGAATTCAAATTCAAACTCCGAATGTTATTCAATTTAGTTCAACTTGCATTTTCTAATGTTGGTACTTTGTAAACCAAGTGATCATATGTGTGAAATGCTTCTGAAGTACAAGTGAAGTGTGGTGCATTTCAATGGTTGAAGTTGGAATAGCTTTTGAATTGAATTTGAAATAATTCCAATTAAATAAAATAGCAAAAGCTACTGATCCCTTTTTAATATCAACTCCAACATAGCTGAAAGTTGGAAATTTGGATAGAGGATTTTCTCCTGATCATTTTTCATATATTACACTTTGAATTTGGAGTTATAGTTTAAAAGATATTCAATTTCAAAGTTTTGCTTATTTTTTGGAATTTACTGAATTTCTTTAATTCTTTTAAAAGGTTTTTCTGTTTATTGCGTCATTAAGACGTCAGCATGACGCAAGGGGGGGGTGACCAGTGGGTCCTGGCTGCCAGTGAGAGAGGGGGTTAAAACCCGGTTTAATTAACCCACGGGTTAATTAGGGGCCCCCTGGTCCCACCTGTCAGCGAGAGAGGGGAGGGGTTAGGCGCTGGTTTAGGGGCTAATCGACCGGCGGCTAGACGCCGGTGGCCTAGCCACGGCGGCGCTCGCCGGAGTGGCGATTTCAGCCACGGGGAAGGGAGCTGGAGGCACGGGCACGTTCCTCGCCCTCGAGCGCGTCACGTGGAGCACACCGGGGACCTCGAGGAGGCCCCTGGCCATGGCTACGACGAAGGGAAGCGGCGGCTGCCCACTGTCTTGTCGGAGACGGTGAAGGGAGCCACGGGGAGACACGGAAGAAGGGGGTAAATGGAGCTGGAAGCTCACCAGAGACGATGGAGGGGAGACACGGAAGAAGGGGGTAAACGGGGCGGGGGAAGCAGTACGGCGGCGAATTCGACTTGGAGGTCGTCGGCGGCCGGCGGCAAATCGAAGACACAGGCGACGCCTGGGGAGCTCCTCGGGTTCGATTCGCCTTGCATCTCGAAGGAGTCGAGGGTGCTGGACCTTCTGGACAAGGTGGCGGGGAAGGGGAAGGCCGGTGGCCACGTCGGAGCATGGCGGCCGCTTTGGCTAGGTCTCGGGCGGGCACAAGAAACAGCGGCAGGGCGAGGAGAGCGAGCCCGAGAGAGAGAGGAAGAAGGAGGACGACTCCAGGCGTGCGTTGGCGAAGAGATAGGGCAGGGGAGGCAAGCTGCTGGCCACGATGACGCCGGCATGCTCGCCACGCCGCGAGCTGCCTGCCTGGCTCGGGGAGGAAGACGATCCTGGCCCTGGGCTGGGCCCAGGTAAGGTGGGCTTTGCCCCTTTCTTTTGTTTTTCTTTTAAATCTTTCTGTTATTTGTTTTGCCCATTTAAAATAAATACTAGGGCATTTTATAAAAACCCCCAAATAATTTTATAAACTCTAGGTGACTTAGTACTAGTCAACCCCAAGTTTTGGGAATTTTTGAAATTCAAATTATTTGAATCTCAATTCAAATAGGCATTTGATTTAATTTCCAAGCCACTATTTGGATTTTTGAAAAATCTATGAGCATGGGATTAATCCCAAATCACTTTTAAAATGATCACACTCATTTTTAGGATTTTTCAACATATCCAAAAGAGTTTTGGAAAAAGATTTATTTCTGGCCTTTTTATTTAAATCATTTAGGGCTTTTCTTTTCCCCAATTCTTTTTCTTTTGCAATTATTTTCAAGATGCAAAAATGCATACTTAGAAAAGCACAAACCTAAATTAGGGTTCTAACAAAAGTCCACAAGCTTGCCCCCCAATGGGAAGGACCGTTCATAATCTCAGAAGTCATAGGAGGAGGCGCCTATAGACTGAAGAATCCGAAGACTGACGAGGACGTGGGAAATCCATGCAACGTAGAGAACCTACGCTTGTTCTACCCATAGTCTCCACCAGTCATGCTCAACTGGCAGCTCATGTAACCCTTCGACGCAATAAAATGATGTTGCCCAAATACTACCACCTCAAAGCACTCGGGGGCTCGAGCACAAACTCCCCCCGAGAGACGCTATCGTCGCTCACGCGATCATTACTTAAAGCACTCGGGGGCTCGAGTACAAAACTCCCCCCGAGAGACGCTATCGTCGCTCACGCGATCTTTACTTAAAGCACTCGGGGGCTCGAGTACAAAACTTCCCTCGAGAGACACTATCATCGCTCACGTGATCTGTACTTAAAGCACTCGGGGTCTCGAGTACAAAACTCCCCCCGAGAGACGCTATCTTTGCTCACGGGATCTTTACTTAAAGCACTCGGGGGCTGGAGTAAAAACTACCCCCGAGAGACGCTATCATCGCTCACTCGATCTTTACTTAAAGCACTCGGGGGCTCGAGTACAAAACTCCCCCCGAGAGACGCTATCGTCGCTCACGCGATCTTTACTTAAAGAACTCGGGGGCTCAAGTACAAAACTCCCCCCGAGAGACGATATCGTCGCTCACACGATATTTATTTAAAGCACTCGGGGGATCGAGTACAAAACTCCCCCCGAGAGACGCTATCGTCTCTCACGAGATCTTCACCCAAAGCACTCGGGGGCCCGAGTAAAAAACTCCCCCCGAGAGACGCTATCATCGCTCACGCGATCTTTACTTAAAATCACTTGGGGGCTCGAGCACCATCTCCCCCCGAGAGACGCTATCACCGCTCACGCAACCCGAAACTTAAAAGGGTCCAAGCAAAAACCCCTGACAGACGCCACCTTCCGAAAACAGATCGAAATCAAAGGAAGACACGGCTACAACCATATGGAACACCAAGTATTCCAGAGAAACATGGATGAAGCGCAGGACACAGACAATCCTTTAGTCTTCACCTGATCGCCAAACGATCACCTAAAGACTCGGGGGCTAGTCACATTGGGAGCGCTGTCGCGCACCCGATAAAATACAGCAGTTAACAGAAGAACGATGAAAACAATAAAGCTCAGCCTACGTTCGACTCTACAACTCGAACATAGCCTCTAGGGCTACTACCATCGGGAGTGCTGTCGCGCACCCGATAGAATCCACAGTACAAGGAATTTACAGACTCGAAGACAACTCTCGTTGAAAGACTTAAAGATAGATCACATCACAAAAGGAATCGAAGACAGATTCCATTACATGGAGGCAAACACACTTCGCATTACAAGGACTCGAAGATCATTCTCAGTACAAAAGATTCGAAGTACATTGGATAGAAGGCAGCTCTGATTACTCGAAGGCAATCCCCATTACATGGAGAAATAACCTAGTTACAAAAGACACAAGCAGCCGATAAGCCTACAACATCAATCACCCAAGGAATTATGACTTCTACATGTGTGGCCATGCTGGGATGATTAGCACTGAGACAACGAGCATCATCAAAGACAAAGGAGGAGTCGAAGCAGCCAGCTCACGATGCCAATGACATAAAAAAAGGTGAAGCTCGACTTATTTGCGGAGCACCGAAGATGATGCTCCACCAGCTTCTTCTCCTGCTCCACCAGCTTCTTCTTTAGCTCCACCCGAGTTGCCGGCGCAGATGACTCCACTGCCTCCAGTTCTACAAGGTCGCCTGGCGCGCCCGCTTGATCGGTGGCTTGACGTCGAGGTCCTCTCCAGAGCCGGAGGGAGCAGAATCACCACCCGAAGAGTCGCCAGAGGAGGAAGCAGTTGAAGACGCAGGAGTAGGACTCCTCGACCTGTCGGAACCGTCGCTGCTTGTCTCCTGCCAGTACGGATCCATGCGATTGCCGCTCGGGTCAAAAGCGCAGATGGTAAGAGTATCTTCGCTATCAAAGCGGCAACAGAGGGTATCACCATCACGCAAGTTCAAGCGTCGAGCAAACGACTTCCAGCCAAAGCCAAGAAAAATCAAGCGAGAACTATCGATCTCCAACTTAACATAAGAAGGAGATCGAGTGCACCCCTCAAGAGGAAGGAACAAGCCATCAAGACTATGCTCACAAACAAGGGCAGAAAATGCAGAAGGAAGCAGAATGCGAGCGGTGTTCCGGCCACGGACGCGTAGGAGGAAATCATAGCGCCAAAAACCCTCCTCCGAGGAAGAGGAGGAAGGCGTTGACGGTGCACTACGACGGCCACCGCGGGAAGAGCGCGGAGTACCACCACCGCGACCACGGCGAACCCGGCCGCGGCTAGTCATACCTACACTTCGTTTTGGCCCCATGAGGAGATGAAGAAGAGGAGCAAAAGGGGCAGAGGACGAATACTACTACTGCATGAAGAAAAAGGCTCTATTTATAGCACAACCCCAAGAGCTCGCTGAATCCCAGACGACGGCAAAAATAAATTCAAAGACCAGGCATGTCGGGCGATTCGAATTCCGAGACAAAGATGCCTTCACACGGGAGGCACTGTGCGCTGGACGCGTCAAATCTCGCGCGTTTTCAATAAATGCATCGGTAACTCAACAGGCGGCTGCAACATGCCACCAAGACCATCATTATGACCGGTCAGGAAGACATGACGGTTCACAGACAGAGCATCTTTGGCAGTCCTCCAGCAAGGAGATCATTATCCTCACCAATAAAAGGTAAATTAAAACGGCAGAGCAAAAAGAAAATGCAGTCTGCAAGTACCATTTTCTCCAACTCAAATACATTTTCCAAATATATTTAACTCCCATTGGGAGCGTATCCACCCATGAGAGTTTCGGGTGCTCCCTCACCTATAAGAAAAGACGTTCTCGAGTGATTACTCGCACCCATGAGAGTTTCGGGTGCTCCCTCAGCTAAAGGAAAGATGTGCTCGAGTGATTACTCACACACATGAAGAGTTTTGGGTGCTCCCTCACCACGACACAAGAGAAGCAGACCTGCACTCGCCAGATCGTACAGGCCCAGAGTATCGGGTGCTCCCTCACCCCGAAAGCGAAGACAATACTCGAGTGATTACTCGCAGAACTCTATGTACCCGAGCACTCGAAGACCTCCCGAGCAATTACTCCTCGCCCGAGCATTCGGCAAAGCTCCACGAGTGACCGCTAAAACAGCTCACTTGATTGTTTATTCCAAGTGGGTGCATTATCTACTAGGCTCCACGCCTCAATAAAAATACATATTCCTGGAACAGGATACACTGTGCCCAGATGCCACGCAAGATTAGCGTGTAGGTAAGACCCCGCTGCACAGATCGGCCGGGCTGGAACTTGCCGCATAGCAATTTCACTCCCAACCTTTTCCACGCGCTTGCATGATAGAAAAAGCCGGGCGGACGCGCCTAGGCTACGAACTTTACTGGCGGCAATTGATCACTGTAAGACCTGCAGAGGCATGACTTTTGCTCGACACCAGTGTTCCAAGCTCATGTCGAGGGACGTGAGTTTGATTGGGCTAATGCGGTATTTGCCACTAGTGCAATTCACCAAGGCTCGACCAGTCGACTCCTTGGGCCCTTTCAGCTTAGCATTCCCTCGAAACAGGTTTTGTCATGGCCCCAGACTGCCAGCGACCCGCGGTTGAACCGTGCATACCTAAAAACGACACAAGAATGGACTCGAGTCTCTGCGCGACTCTTCGAGCCCCCCAGGCACTCGGGGGCTACTGACGAGGGGGTGATCCCATGACTCCTATGGATGGTCCTACCCGGTGTACCCGAAGACAGAAGGCCCACAGAGATGCCCCCTGGGCCCAGCCTTGGCCCACTAGTGGAACTGACGTAGGAGTCCACGACTCATAAGGAAGGTGCAAACCTGCCATACGAAATAAGATCAGCGTTAGGAAACCTCATCTGTAATCCAGGAGGGACTCCCCGAGACCTAGCTCAGTATATACGGGCTAGGAGGGCAGACGTCGAGATCAAGCAGTACACAATATGTAACCCTAGCCTTGTGCGTACTAGCCTTGGCTTCCCTATAATCGCCATCTCCAATCAATAACGAGCAGGAACGTATCCTCCTGTTATCCGATGAGCTATCGTCCAACCTGTGCCTGTCATGACTAACCCAGGGTCCCTGACCATGGGATTTTCCGGGGTACATTCCCGTCACTGCCGGAGGGAGGATTGACCTCCGGGAGCTTCTCCAGCACCATAGACGCTTCCCGGATGATCCGTGAGTAGGCCACCTTGGACCATGGGTCCATGATCAATATCTATGTGATGTCCTCTCCCCATGTTTGTTCTTCATGGATTAGACCTCGTGAGCTGCCCTACATGACAAAGGCACATATGTAATTCTTTCTGCTGTTGCTATGTTGAGTTTGCTGGGATCTGATGGATTATGAGTTTATGGTCAGATTGTGATGAGTAATATATTTGCTTCTTATCTTTTATTTTTTTTCTTGAGTAATTCTTGCATGTTCTCCGTTGCTTTTTATTGCTTTGGACAAGTAATAGGTAGTAACTCCAAGAGGGAGCGTTATGCATGATTGTGTGTTCATGCCCCCCAATGACTAGCTTGAGTGACATAAACATGAGTCTAGGGGATGTGTTGTTGCCACAAGGGGGAAACAATTGTGCTTGTAGCCGCGGTTGCAAGGATTGTTTACTTTACGCAAAATTCTTTTAATGCAGTTGTCTGTTTCTTTGGGTTTACAGTTTCGGTGGGGCTCACAACTTAATACCAGCGAGATTTTCTGGTTAGATATCTCAAGGTGGATGATTAGTAGTAGATGCAGATGGATTTCGGTCTACTTATCTTGGCGTGCCGCCCATGATTTTGAGCCTCTTCCTTTCTTTTGTAGCATAGTTAGCATTTGTTTGCCCCGTAATCCTGTCAATTGCCCAGCTGTAATTTGTTCACCTTGCATAGCTGTTTATCGTCTTTTGGGAGAGAGACATCACTAGTGAACTTCATGGGACCCCGGTTCATATTTCCACCACTGTATACACCGTCAATTTATGTCCTATTTTACTTTCTAGTTGCAGTTATCATTGCCTTGAATCTCATGTATTTGACCCTTGATACGTCCCAAACGTTTCTATAATTTCTGCTTGCTCCATGCATGTTTTGTGTGATATACACTTTTGATCATATTTGGACTAACCTATTAACTCAGTGCACCCCAGTGCCAGGTTCTGTTTTCTGTTGTTTTCAATTTCAGTTTTCCCCCATATTAAAAGTGCTCCAAAAAATCCGGGAAAAATCAGATAAAAAATCAGCATAACGGAAGCTTCCAGAGTCCCGAAGGAGGGCCGGAGGGGCCCCACCTAGTGCCCAGGCGGCCAGGTGGCGCGGCCTAGGGTGGGGCCGCGCCGGGTGGCCGACTGGACACCTGGTGGCCCCCTTGGCTGCCCCCCTTATCCTATTTATTCCCCGTGATGCGAAACCCCCGAGGACAGAACCCTTTTCGCGATCTCGCCTCTGTTCCGTCGCCGCCGCGCTTCCAAGATCGGGAGCGCCAGCATACCTCTTCCTAGCACCCTGCCAGAGGGAGGATCGACCTCCGAGATCTTCCCCTTCACCATGGACGCTTCTCGCGATGTGCCATGAGTAGTTTCCTTTGGACCATGGGTCCGTGATCAGTAGCTATGTGATGTTCTCCTACCCTCTTTGTTCTTCATGGTTTAGAACTCGTGAGCTGCCCTACATGATCGAGGACCATATGTAATCTTTCTGTTGTTGCTATGCTGAGTTTGATGGGATCTGATGGATTATGAGATTATGTTCAGATTGTGATAGAGTAATATATTTGGTTCTTATCTTATATATTTTTGTTCCTAATTAATTCTTGCATGTTCTCCATTGATGTTTATTCCTTTTGCCAAGTAGTAGGTAGTAACTCCAAGAGGGAACGTTATGCTCGATTGTGGGTTCATGCCCCCTGATGACACGCTTGAGTGACAGAAACATGAGTCTTGGGGATGTGTTGTTGCTACAAGGGGGAAAACACGCAAGGATTGTTTACTTTATGCAAAGTGATTTTTAATGTAGTTGTCTGTTTCTTTGGCTATACACTTTGGGTGGGGCTCACAACTAAATACCAGCGAGATGTTCTGGATAGATATCTTAAGGTGGATGATTAGTAGTAGATGCATTTGGATTTCGGTCTACTTATTTTGGCGTACTGCCCATGCTTTTGAGCCTCTTCCTTTCTTTGTAGCTTAGTTAGCATTGCAGTGCGTTTATAATCCTGTCAATTGCCCGTCCTTAATTTGTTCACCTCGCATAGCAGTTTTATCGTCTTTTGGGAGAGAGACATCACTAGTGAACATCATGGGATCCCGGTCCATATTCTCATCAATGTTTACACGCTCATTTACTTTTCTGCTTTTACTTTCAGTTGCTATCATTATCATTATCCCTTGTGTTTTGATCCTTTGTAAACAACAAGACCGGAGAGATTGACAACCTCTCTGAACTTCGTTGGGAGCAAAGTTATTTGTGTCTATGTGCAGGTCCACGTCAGTTGCGCCGGTGACACCTACTTATCATCTCCGGATTCCTACGGGAGACATACCCTATCCTCTACATAGGTGAAGTTTCCTGCTATCCTACACCTTCCACTTGGGGTAACCAACAAAGGGAGAGAAGCAATTATCATCTCTCGTGTATCAAGAAAATTTCTGGCGCCCTTGACGGGGCCTCCGAGTGCTAAGATAGGGGAGTTGCCCACTACCTTTTACCTTTTATTTTTATTATTGTTAGTTTACCTTTCAGTTTTTATCTTTGTGTCTTATATCAAAAATTACAAAAAAATCTGCCACACTTGCTGCTACTATGGGTTGCACTGAAAACACCAAGTTGTGTGACTTCACTAGTCACAACAACAAAGACTTTATCTGCACTCCTATTGCCACACCTGCCACTTCAGCTACCTCTTATGAAATTAAACCTTCTTTTCTAAACCTTGTTATGAGAGATCAATTCTCTGGTGCTGGAGATGATGCTGCTTTACACTTAAACAATTTTGTTGAGTTATGTGATATGAAAAAGTATAAAGAAGTAGAAGGTGATGTTGTTAAGCTCAAGCTTTTTTCCTTTCTCTTTGAGGGAAGGAGCTAAACTCTGGTTTCAATCTTTTCCTAGGAATAGCATAGATTCTTCGGATACGTGCAAAGATGCTTTTATTGGGAAGTCTTACCCACCTGCTAAAATTATCCAATTTAGGAGTAACATTATGAATTTTAAGCAATTGGATAATGAACACGTTTCCCAAGCTTGGGAACGTATGAAATCTCTTTTTCAGAAATGCCCTACACATGGTTTGACTACCTGGATGGTTATCCAGACTTTTTATGCAGGCTTGAACTTTACCTCGCGGAACCTGTTAGATTCGGCCGCGGGAGGAACCTTTATGTCAACTACACTTGGTGCTTCCACAAAACTTCTCGATGAGATGATGACCAATTATTCCCAATGGCACACCGAACGCACTCCAACAGGTAGGAAGGTAAACTCTGTCGAGGAGATTACCTCCTTAAATGAAAAAGTTGACTTAATTATGTCTCTACTTACCAAGCAACCCTCTATTGATCCTCATGATGCTCCTTTAAATTCTTTGGTTGCTCAAGGACAAGTAGATGTCAACTTTATTGCTAGAAACAATTTTAACAACAATGCTTATAGGGGAAATTTTTCTAGCAATCCTAGACCATTTCGATCCAACTATGGGAACAACGACACCTATCCTAGCAATAACTCCTATAATCCTACTTACAAGGAAAGAGACCTACCTAGCTATGAGAAATTGGTAGAAATAGACAAGGCTACTAAGAATTTTATGCATACCCAGTTTGAACAAAACAAAGCCTTATCTAAGAAAATATGTGAGCACACTACCATTCTGCAAAATATTAGTGAACAACTTGAGAGCCTGAACAGTGAGATTTCTAATCTCCAAACTATACTTACCGCCACTTAAACCCATGTGTCGAATATATCCCACACCCAATCTACTTTGATAAGTCAAATGGAAGCCAAACCAGAAGTTATCCCCATGGAAGAGGATAGAATTAAGAGCCTTCCTATACACCACACAGTTGCCACAATCCAAATTGTTCAGGATACCAAAACTATTAGCACCCAATGCACTCCTGGTCCCAATGGACCTATTAATGGTGATGCTAGTACCTCAACCGGAGAATAAGAAACTCCTATGAACATAGAGGGTTTCAAACAAGTGAGCCTAGATGACACTACTACCACTTTTGATCGTAGTGATATTGAGTTCGATAGTTGCACCCTCTCGGAAGTTATTAGCTTGCTACAGAAAATGTCTAGAGACCCCCACACTAGCACACTTAACCTTGCCTTCACGGAGCACATCACAAATGCTCTCATCAAAGCTAGGGAGGAGAAGCTTAGGATAGAAGCCTCCATACCTAGGAAGCTAGATGATGGTTGGTACCATATGATAAAAATTAAATTAAATAACTTCCCGTTGATTTTATTATTATGGATATAGAGTGTGAACTTTATGTCCAATTATTTTGGGACGTCCTTTTCTTCGCACCGTTGGTGCCGTTATTTACGTGAAAGAGGGGAATATATAATTTCAATTCCCTCTCAAAAAGGGGATAGAACACTTCCCTAGAATGAAAATCAAGTTACCATTTGAGTCCGTTACACGGGCTAGCTATTCTCTTTCTCTTGATAAAACTTGATTTTGCTTTTGCTTTATGCCTAGCTTAAAGGCGTAAAAGAAAGCGCTTGTTGGGAGGAAACCCAAGATGTTTTTACTTCTGTTTTTAGTGGTATTGATGATTTTTACTACTGTAGCAACATCATTGTATATTTATTTTCAATCTTTGTGCCAAGTTATAGCCTCTTATGATAAGGGAAGCAAAAGTTGTGACATGCTGTCCAGAAAAAAGATTTTGTCTTCTTGACGGGAAAATCGGAACAAATTACCAGTTCATCTTTTTGAGCTGAAACTTTTACACAACATGCTCTATACAATTGTGAAACTTTCATATGTTCTGAGTTTTTTGATTTGAGTTGCAGAAGTACCCTGAAAAAATTCTCTACTATCTGCTGTGCCTTTTTTTCACAGATTCTGCCACATTTTTAATTTCCTTACTTTTGGAAACCTTAAGATTTCTTTTTCTTAGCAAAAAGCTTTTAGCAATCTTGAGAAACAGTAGCTCTTCAAGAATATATTTATATCCAGTCGAGAAAAATTATTTTATTAAGGTTACTAACCTCTCTAATCAGCTTATGATGAGTTATGTATGAAGGGAGTTTTCAAGTGTGCGATGGAAGATGATGAAAGAAGATCCAGGAGTGTCAAGAGCTCAAGCGTGGGGATGCCCCCATGCACCCCCAATAAATATTCAAGGAGACTCAAGCGTCTAAGCTTGGGGATGCCCCCATACATCCCCTTCTCCATTAACAATCACCAGTCCGTCCTTCGTCTCACTATATTTTAATCACTTCATGCGTTATGTGCTATGCTTGGAGCGTCTCGCTCTTTGGTTTTATTTTTAGTTTTCTTTATATTTTCTTGCTGTTCATAACAAGTTAGACCCCATCTTACTTTGTGTGGGAGAGAAACATGCTCCACTCCAATCTAGAACACATCATAGGATTTTTCATGCTTATCTTTTTGCTGTTGTGTGTTCTTTATCTTTTCATAGCTACTGCCATCTTTAGTTTTAGTCTTAGTTTGTCTTTAGCAAGAGCCTTGGCTTTTGTTTAGTTTGTTGCTGGAAATCTGTTTAGTATTCATGTTTATCTTGTTAAGAGAATTGGTTGTTGCTCTGAGTTGTGTCTTGTCTTGAAAGTAGGTAATTGAGGTTTCTATTTAATTTTAGTAGCAACTTGCAATAGTTTTGAGGTATTGATGTGAGTAATGTTTGAACCTTTGGTGTCAAGAGATTTAGCCTATTAGTGATAGGTGTCGTATTTTGGGCAATCCGTGTTTATTTTCTAAACCTACAAAGTAGTTGAGAACTCTAGCTACTAGATGGATCACTAATTTTTGGAGGGATCGGATATTAGAGTACACTCACGTACCATGAGTCGAGGATGCGCAAGGATAACCAAACCCCCATACACTCCTCCTCGGGGTACTTGTCTCTTTGTGAACCTCCATATTAGATTGAGAGTTACCGATAATAAGTGCATGAGTTCTTCGGACTAATGTAAGTATTGAAAGTTGACACTTCCACCTCCTTATATTTGTTAGCCTCTTCCGTACTGTGCATTGCCCTCTTCTCACTCCGAGAGTTGGCGTCCACCTTCGCCGGTACATCCAGACCCTTGGCATGATACGCTCTGTCATCATAAACCTCCTGATATCTTTCCTCGAAACAGACACCATACCCTCCTATCAAGGCATTTCCATAGCCTTTCCGAGATATATTGCCATGCGACATCCACCTCTCCATGACTTGATCTTCATGTCATACATGTTCCTGCTACACTGGCAGCGGCATACATTGCGTACATCACGATAGCTTCATCTTCTTTATGATTTGAGTACCTTGTAAAGTCTGAAAGAACTTCTATACCCTCTTGTAAAATAGAGTGTTGCCCTTAAGTGAGGAAAAGATCCCAAAGTGGACAAAATAAAAGATCCCAAAGAGGACAAATGAGAGTTAAATAGAAAGAGCCATTGAGGCCACGAAAAAAATAGAAAAAAGAGAAAAATAAATAAAAATAGAGAAAGGGGCAACACTACCATCCTTTTGAAAGATGCACACTATTACTCCCTCACTACTAGGGAATACCCTTATGGTGGCGCACTGCTTTTGAGTTTAGTGGCGCATTCACAGTGCGCCACTAACTACAAGCCATTAATAAGGGCTTAGAGGTGGCGCATTCTGGATGCGCCACCCCTAAGGCCCTTAGGCGTGGCGCATCTCAGAATGCGCCACCTCTAAGCTCTTAGGGGTGGCGCATTCTGGTATGCGCCACGCCTAAGGGCCTTAGGGGTGGCGCATTCACAGTGCGCCACTAAATCCTAACAAGGTGCGCCACTAAATAATTACAGAAAACAGAAAAAAGAATTACATAAAAGAATAAAAGCATTACAGATATTTTTATTATATTACAGAAATGCAAAATACAATATAACAATGAGGCCAACAATTATTGATACAAAAGAATTGCAATATAATTTTTATTACAAAGGTTTAGAGGCCAACAAGATTCACAAGATTACATTCCGTCACAAAATTACAATGAGTCCAACAATTATTGAAAACCGAAAGCTACTTTCGTCATCACTACTTGTTTGCTCTTCAACCTGCACAAAACAGAGCTTTAGAGGTCACATCCATCATACCATCTAGTACACAAAGAGTACATCCAAATTACACAAAGATTACATTCAATTAATTGTTTTGACTCGGCTCGGGGAATGGGCGGCATCCTTCTTTCGTCATGAAAGGCCTTGTGTCACGCAGGGCCTTTAGGCGGACTTCTATCTCCCCATTGGATGGTGCAATGTTGGAGTGGAAGATCGACCCCCTCATTTGTACTTCATGACGGATGATAGTCGCCATCTGCGCTTGGATGTGAAAGAACTCCTCCTTCAGATTTGCATCGGCGATTTCCGCCTTCCTTTCAGCCCATGCTCTGAGATGACTTGGCAGCGTAAGGTTGCGTTGTTCCTGTACAATCGCCCTCATGTGATGAAGGGCGTAGTACGCATCCCTCACACTGCCAGCCGGCTGCTTGACGCACGGGAACAGCGTTACGTGGTTGAACACGTTCACGCCAGGCTGATTTTTCCTGAACTTGTGCTTCATGATCTTGCCTCCGGCTTTTATGTAGCTGACGAGAGAATCATCCAAAACTCTCATGATATACTTGTAATCTTTTTTGTTCACACTCCCCGAGTCTAAATACACGACATGCGAGTGTTGCGGTGAAAAGCAGATGAGCACGCAGTCTTGATCCTCACTGCATAATTAAAACAATCCAAAAGGAATGTTGGAAGAGGACAATGGAAAGCTAAGAAAGCATATATGCTACGGAGGCGAGCGAATGACTTACTTGGGAGAGTAGGTCAGAAGAAATGAATCTTTGTCGGCGTTCCGTAGCATGAAGTCTGTGATGTACCCCGCCGCGAGAGCCGCGTCCCCGTCGTCCATCAAGATGCTTTCACGCATGTAGAAGGGGTCCAATATCGCGACGCTCGGGGTCTTATCTCTCCTGATACTCATAGAAAGGCTGAGCGAGAACAGGCGGATAAGGCTATGGTCCAGCCGCTTGAGATGGTACAAATTGAAGATCTCCGAAAACCGTAGGATTATCATATCCACGGGGATAGTGTTGATGAAGCCCATGTTGAGTGGCACCTTGGCCATGAAAACCGGGTACGAGGGATTCTCTTCTCGAAGAAGAATCTTCTCTAATGCCATAATACTATGATGCACACTCTGCATATCCGAAGTTGCAAGGTCCAGCATGTCCTTAGGTAGCATCGCCCTACCAGCCACATGGATTTCAAACGAGAGACCCTTGGGTCTTGGTGGCCCGTCCTGAGCCCGGATCGGCATCGAAGGTTGGCTACTAGAAGTGATGCTCTTCTTTCTTTTCCGTCCCTTCTTCTTTTCTGATTTTGAGCAGTCACTGGCCTTTATCTGCTCAGTGGCCGCCTTATGGAGTGTGGACGGGCTGAGAATAGATCTTATGGCATCTGCTTGAGGCTCGGTGAAGGCGCAAGCTGCTGGAGACATGTCCTGAGAAGCAGCGAAGAGACGCGTGGAGCAAGCAGGCTTCGCCGCAGGATCAGCTGGACCGCGAGCTTCCTCGTCATGCTGACAGGCTCCTTCAGCAGGAGGCATGAATAAGTCATCAGCATCATACAAAGTATTGATGAACTGGTCGGCGCTGATATCATCATCAAGATCATCGTCTTCTTGTTGTGCTCCGATGGGATCATGTGGCGCCGACACGATGACTAGCGGTGTTGTCCTAGGTGTGGTGCCCCTTTCCCCCGTCATTAAACGCATTTGGCTCTTCGGCCATAGGCATATTTGGTTGAAACAGTCACTGAGGACTGCCGGCTCATCCTCATCGTATCCGGGGGGTTGAATGGGAGGTTCAACTCTCTCGTAGCCCGAAATCACGAGAGAGATTTGAACCCTATGCATCTCCGGTGCCATCGGCATATTGTGCATGATTCGATTTTGTGGTTGAATGATTTTACCTTTGGCAACATCCTTCAACTCGCCGTCCACGACTTGTAATAGAATGCATGGAGTGTCCTCCTGCGAAAGATATATATATATATATATGCATCAGAGAGATTCCACTAAAAAAGGGCGTCGAGGTGAAGTCCTCGTTTGAGTTGCAAGGAGATGAAGTCCTCTTTGAGTTGCAGACACTTATAGTTACCTTGAGGGCGTCGAGGTCGGCTAGTGAAGAGACCCCGCCGATGACGGCGGGCATGCAAGAGACGGAGGGCGCGCTGCCTCCCGTGGCGTCGGTCGCCCTATTTGTGCTGCCGCCGGGTGCATTATTGTTATGCCCCGGTTGCTCGATCGTGGCCGGAGGAGTTACCATCACGTCCGGCGTCGCCGCCGCGGTGTTGGCGGCCGGAGTCACCAATACGCCAGGAGTCGGTGCGGGAGCCACCACTATGGCCGGAGTCGGGACTGCAGGCGCCGCGGGGCCCGAGTTGCTGCCGACCATGCTGGGGACTGGTATGGGCCCTTGTCCACCACGCGCTTGCCAACTCGCGAGCGACTGCATCATATCTGGAAGGAGAGCGTTCATCGTCTTCGCCACTTCTTCCTGGACAAGCTGCGGAAGCATGTTCACCTTCTCCTCCAGTCCACGAACATAAGCGGCATCTTCTTCGGTCCTTCTCGCCTTGCGCCCCCTCGAACCGGACTGCTCCGCCGATTTTCCATAATATTCGGACCAATTTAGGTCCGCACCAAAGCCGACCACACGGCCGGCTGACGATGGCTTCGCCGTCACGTCGTCAACCTTCTTGACCTTGTTCAACGCCCTGTTGAAGGCGTTGTCCCACGGGCCGGCCGCCCTAACCGACGACTCCTGCGATGAGGCGATTTTCATTTCCGCTTGCTGCAAAAAGAATGTGAAACGTTAAGAAATTGTGAACTTCACTCGAGAATTCAATCGACAAGGTCGCGTGGTAAACTACTTACCACGGCAGTCGTAAACTCCTGAATCTTAGGATCGATAATTATTTTCGAGGTTGCTTTGTCCTTATAGCTCCGGGCCCTCACAAAGAATTCGGTCTGCGGATCATCTTTGTATTGCTGGAAGGGGTTAGGTATGCCCGCAGCGGCGTACTCGGCATCCTCCTTGTCCCATTTAGGCTTGGAACTTTTGTAACCACCGGCTCTGAGACGATGGTTACCTATGACCTGCGACCGCATGGCCTTGCCCTTTGCACTCGCGGCCTTGGCTTGCTCGGACTCACACCTAGCCTTGAAAAGGTTGTAGGTAGCTTCGTCGATCAACGGCTCTTTCTCCTTGAGCTCCTCCCAGGTTTTTTTCTTTTCAAAAATTGCCCTCTTCACCCGGGTTTTCCAACTGGACAAGGCCTTGCTCATCTTCCTTAGGGCCCATGTGTTTACTTTGTTCCCTCTGAGTTTGGTGTTATCGTACGGCTCCGGAAACTTGTATCGTCCGTGCAACTTGTTGATAAAAAGATGACAATAATGAATATTCTCACGACTCCTGAGGTTAATCGTGGTGATCGGCACGGTGTTGCGGAGGATCGCCGCGACTTGACGGCCGTACCCTTCCGAAAAACGTTCGGGCTCTTTAGGAATCCCGACGGCGGTCACAACAGTAAACTCTTGCCTGATGACGCCGACCTTGGTCGGTTTCCGATTCCTCTTCTTCGACTGGGTACCATCTATGTTGGAGCCACCGGTCCCATCATCCTCGCCGATGTTCCTCTCGCCGTCTGTCGTACCAGCCTCCTCCAAGTCATCATCCGATGAGTCGGACTCCGACTCTATCTCCTCCTCATACTCCTCCTCGCCCGGAGGTATTTCCTCTTCTCTCTGATCCTCGACCTCCTCCTGGGAGTATTCCCAAAATTGCTTCCTTTTTGTACCCGGCTGAGAAGAAGGACCGGCGTCGGCTCCGGTCGACATGTTTGCACTAGTACAATATTAAAAAATGCAACTACTTAATTAATTAGCACAATAAATAAATGCAAATACTCTCATGTTAAGAAAAATAGCAAAGGTCATGCACGAATTCACGGAAAAATTCGGCATGACCTTTGCTCTTTTTCTTAACATGAGAGTGCCCCATTCTCAACCGAAACGGAAGTTAATCAACATTTCGGGAGAAAGGGGATAATGAGAGTCCCTGCACATAAAAAATGCCTACATGTAGGCACAAGCAACACATATATAGTGTAGAACAGTACATATTCTAGCAATGCACTAAACAGTGCATAAAAATATTGATAAGAAAAGCATCTTGTCAATGCACTAAAAAACATCATTTAAAAACAACAACAGCAGCAGTAGCAACTACTTGTCACTTTGCTTGATCATTTACAACATATGCTATGCTAGAATCCTAAAATTCTATTCCACTGCTACCACACAAAACAAAAAGTGGTTTTCTCTGTGTGTGTATCCACTATCCACTAGGTGTTTTTATTTGATTTGTGTCAAGATACATATATTGAACAAGACGGAATGCCAACTTGTCTAGAAGCAAGCTGCTCAATGGTGGGAACAACTATCTTTTCTGTTTCACTCCAACATCCCATAAGGGTTTTTGAGACAAGTAACTGGACCCATGACTGTTTCACTCCAATAGGTTTCTGTTTCACTACAGTTGTAAGTTGTAACTGTAGGAAGGAAAATACGTTTTGGGATGGACTATATATATAGAAATAACACTCATGCATAGATCATGCAATAGCCATACATGTAGTCATGAGCATATATATTACTGCACCCCTACCCTGCATGCAGTTTGATTGCATGACCAACAGATGTACATGTACATACCTAGTGAATCTCAATTTTGATAAAGAATTTGGCAGAGCATGCAATATTTTTAACAAGAAAAAAAGGTGAGGAATATTACTTGCCAAGTAAAAGTGAAATCTGTGGATGATCTATGTATTAAAAAACAAAGGATTTGGACAAGGTCCAAGTACACAGCTTCTGCAAGAGCAAGCAAGCAAGCATTCTTACATGATCAAACTGCCACCACTCATTGAGATGTAATGCACAAACTGAAACCTATTCTTATGGCTCAACTAAATTAGCTTGCTGCTATATTCACAAGGTAAACATTTTAGCACTGTAATTACTGAAAAATTGGACCCTAGGCATCTAAAATTTGAACAGGGGCATACACAGGGGGAGTGGGGGTTGGGGGCGGCGCCATGGCCACCACGGCCGTCGTCGGAATCAAGCAAGCGGAGGAAGGGGTACCTGGCGGTGGAGGGGCGTCGCCGTGGAGGGGTTGGGGCGGCTGCGTCAGGGCGGCTGCTAGGGCTCCGTCGTCGAGGATGCAGGCGGCTCCGTCGTCGAGGGCGGCGGCCGGAGAGGAGGGGCTCCGGTGGCGGCTAGGGCTCCGGTGGCGGGCTAGGGCTCCGGCGGCGGTGGCTAGAGGAGAGTGAGAGGTGGGGGGCGAATGGTGGTTACTGTGTGGGTTAGTTGGAGGTTAAGGCATACGGGTGGCGCATTTTGCCAGAATGCGCCACCAACAGGTTTCTTATGCGTGGCGCATCTCGGAAAAATGCGCCACGCATAAGAAACCTGTTGGTGGCGCATTCTGGCAAAATGCGCCACCCCTAAGAACACTTAGTGGCGCATTTCAACAATATGCGCCACCCCTATGCTTTTTTATTTTTTAATTAGAGTTTAAACAATTATTTTTTTTAATTAAAGTGAAACCATTTAAAAATAATAATTATGGAGTACATTTTTCTATAAAAGTGGTCAAACTTTATTAAGATTGACTTTGACCAAATCTTATATGCGGAGTAAAAATAAACGGAGGGAGTACTTGCTCTAACCGACCTTTTGAGAATGGTGCTTCGATTGTGTATCGTCGATGTTCATACACTTCAAACATATTAATGTGATCATATCGATCCACGTACCATGCCTTAACCGTGTCGTCGCCGAACCAAGATCCACAAACACATGGTGTGGTGGCATTTGGAAACATAAGATTGTGATCATCAATTACAAAGTCATATTAAATCCATGCATACACAAAGTGATCATGAATTACAAAAGATTTTCTTAAATTTGGAGCTAGCTATCTAGCTATCGTTTCCTCATGATCTTCTTCTTGCCCTTCTTTGTGGTGGTTGAATAATTTAGGCCCGGGACGCCTTCACTTTTCCTCTTGAACGGGAGGTGACCTTTCTTCGGTAGGGTTGTGGTGTATGTATCCTGAGCGGCGTAGTCATCCTCCATCTTCGGGTCGCCGTACTTGTCAAAGTCTTGCTCGTTGGCAACTCCATCCATTCCGATGACGTTTATTTTGCCTCTCCTCACTACAACGCGGCTCGGCTTTGATGGGTCGGTAATGAAGAAGCATTGGTCCACTTGGCTAGCCAGTACCCATGGCTCATTTTTCGCGGTGACGTTTGCGCCCGTAGACTTGGATTTGGCTTCGGGTATAACCATGATGGTGAAGTACCGGTCTTCTTTTACGACGCTCTTGGCCCATCTCACACGGAACATCGGCACCTTCTCTCCACAGTAGTCGAGCTCCCATATGTCCTCGATCCTTCCATAGAATCTTTCCTTGACGTCATCGGTGTAGAATATCCCCGTTACCCCTGAGTTCTGGTAATCGCAGTTATTGTCCTTTTCCTCCGTGTAAAATGTGTAGCCGTTGATATCATACGCTTGATAGGTCATCAGGTTGTGTGCGGCACCCTGTGACAAGGTCAATATCATCTTTTCGTCCTCGGAAACGTTCCTTCGCGGGGGATTAGCACGAAGCTCGTCCCTGAACCAAGTCATGAAACCGGAGTTGTGCTCTTTGATTAGCCGTGGATCTCGGTCCGTTATCTGCAGGCCCTGGTCACTGTACTTCTTCCTGATTAAATCCTTGTGCTTTACTATCCAAGGATCGACCAGCTGGATGTGTTGTAGCGCGACTAGGCTTGCTCTTTCAAAGTCGATGTCTCAACCGTCAAAGTTGACATGCATTGCGCGGCTTCCCTCGTGGTGACCACACCCATCGGTCCTGCCAAAGTGCTTGTTGACGGCCAGACCAACAGGGTTCTCGGTGTTGAGATAATTCGTGCAAAAAGAGATGCACTCTTCGGTTAGAAAGCCCTTGGCTATGCTTGCATCTGGACGGGACCTGTTACGAACGTATTTTTTGATGTGCCCATTCATCCTTTCGAACGGCATCATGCTGCGCAGAAACGCAGGCCCGAGTTGGACGATATCCTCCACGACGTGGATCAGCAGATGCACCATAATGTCGAAGAACGCGGGCGGGAAATAGATCTCAAGCTCGCATAGTATGAGCACGATCTCCTCCTGTAGCCTTTTGAGTTGCGTAGCGCAAATCGACTTCCGGGAGATGACGTCAAAAAAGTTGCAAAGGCCAAACAACATTTTACGGACGTGCTCGTCCATTATCCCTCGCATCGCAACCGGGAGAATCTGCGTCATCAGCACGAAACAGTCGTGAGATTTCATCCCGCTGAAACGTTGTTTCGCCTCGTCTAGGTATCTGCTTATCTTCCCCGCGTAGCCGTTCGGAAATTTTATTCCTATGAGGCAGTGGATAAACCACTTGATCTCCTCCTCGCACAGAGTGAAGCATGCCGGGGGGCAGTGATCAATACCGGTCTTCTTCTTGGTCGTCCTTTTTCGTTTGCGAGAGTTTTGCGTTTCCGTATCCTCTTCCTCCTCCGGCTCATCATCGTCGTCACTAGGGGGGTGAAGTTCCCTCCTGATGCCCATAAATTTCAAGTCATTCCTTGCTTTTGGCCCGTCCTTGGTGTTCTCCGGCATGTTGAGGAGCGTGCCAAACAAGCTCTCGCACACGTTCTTTGTGATATGCATTAGATCAAGGCTATGAGGACTGCGGAGTAGACTCCAGTATTGCAAATCCTAGAAAACAGACCTCGCTTTCCATACCCTCATCAACGGATGAGTCTTCTTTTTTTTCTTTCCCGGCGCGGGGCACTCTTTCCAAGTTTTCAGCAAGTTGTCCATTTCTTTGCCGCTCCTTCGAGCTGGGGGTGCTCGGAGCTCCTCGCTTCCATCAAACAGATGTCCCTGTTTTCTCCACGTGTGTTTCTTGGGAAGCCACCTCCGAGACCCCTGGAACACGGTTTTTGAAGATCCGGGATCTTTTGGTAGCTGGCGGTACGTTGTATTATCCATGCACCTAACGCATGCACAAAATCCTTGGACCACCTGCCCTGAGAAATATCCGTATCCGAGATAGTCGTGCACCGTCGTGATCACCGTGGCTTTCATTGGGAAATATTCTTTTGCCGCGGCGTCCCACGTATTGACTCCGTCTTTCCATAACGTTTCTAGCTCCTCTTTCAACAGCTGCAGATATAGATTGAGGTCCGTACCTGGTTGTTTCGGCCCTTGAACTAGCATACACATTGTTATGTACTTTTTCTTCATGCACTTCTAGGGGGGAAGGTTGTATATGCATACAAACACGGGCCAGGTACTGTGTGTGCTGCTCTGGCCGCCAAACGGATTGACTCCATCGGCGCTCACACCAATCCTGAGGTTCCTTGGTTCTTTCCCAAAATCTGGGTATTCGAGGTCCAACGCAGTCCATTGGCTACCATCTGAAGGGTGCCTCAGCATGTCCTCCTTTTCCGGATCCGGGTTCGGGTCATCCTCTTTTAGCTTCTTTCTATCCGCGTGCCAGGTCATGAGCTTTGCTTCCTCGGGATCTACAAAATACCTCTGCAGACGAGGAGTGATCGGAAAGTACCATACCACTTTTCTAGGAACTTTCTTCCCTCTCTTGTATCGACTAACACCGCACACCGAACATGTGGTTTTATCTTCGTCCTCACCCCGATAGATCATGCAATCATTTATGCAGACGTGGTATTTAACGTGCGGAAGATCGAGAGGGCAAAGGACTTTCTTGGCCTCAGCGATACTAGTTGGGCACGTATTGCCCTTCGGAAGACGACCGTGCCAGAATGCCATGTTATCATCGAAGCTTTCGTCGGTCCATTTGTGTTTTGCCTTCATCTCCATAGCCCCAAGTCTTACATTCAAGCGGGTATCCTCGTCGTTGCATCCTTCGTACAACTTCGTAATCGCGTCTTTCTCGAGTTGCGCCATCTTGGCTTTCTCTCTAGCTGCACCACTTGCGTTCAACGCCTCTTTGACAAGCAGCTCTTGAACATGAGGGTCCCGCACCCAGCTTGAATCATCATGTCCGACATCTTGATCTTCATGTCCGGCATCTTGATCTACATGATCCGCTTCGGCATCTTCTTCATGATCATGTACGGGATGCTCTTCGTCATCTCGCCCGCCGCTGTTTTCTGGTTTCCCTTCCTCATTTACTGGCGCCCCACCATTGACGTCCTCCTCCTCACCAGGTTCATCACTTATCCATCATGTGTAGCCATCCATGAAACCATTACGCTTCAGGTGTCTTTGCAATATTCCGGAATCAGGCTCGGTCACGCACTGCAGTTTGCATCTCCGACACGGACATCTTATATCCGACCTATTATTCCTTAGCATGTCGTTTGTCGCACATTGCATCCACCTAGCCACGGTGATATCGCTCAGCATCTCGCGGACCATGGTCGATCACCTGCGTGCACGGAGAGAGCAACACAATTATATATCACAGTCGTCGCCGGAAAAATTCGGCATGACCTTCGCTAATAATGCATGGGAGCATGCGGAGAGTGTGCTAGAAATTTGCCGAAACGGAAATGAATCGACATTTTGGCAAAACATTTGCCACCCAAGATACACATATACATCAAACCACCATAAGCTTCACACATACATCAAACCCAAGCTTCACATATACAACAAACCCCAAGCTAATAAAGGCAAGTATATGGGTCATAAATGGAACAAAAGAGTTTGGGAGGAGGTCCACTTACTTCAATATGAAACAAAATAGATGTAATGCCAAGTATCGATGGATAAATGGAAGAAATGAGGTGGGGAGGAGGAGAAAACCAAATAGCTCTAGGGTGAGAAGAGTGGATCTAGTTTGAGAATTGTGTGGAGTGAATGAGAGGTGGTAGGTGGGGTGGAGTAGATAAGGGCAGCTCTAGGCCTTTAGTGGCGCATATAGGAAGTCAGTGGTGGCGCATCTGTGAAATGCGCCACCCCTAAGCTCTTATGGGTGGCGCATTTCACGGATGCGCCACCCCTAAGGACCTTATGGGTGGCGCATTTACAGAATGCGCCACCCCTAAGCTCTTAGGGGTGGCGCCACCCATAAGGTCCTTAGGGGTGGCGCATATTGGTAGATGCGCCACGTATAAGGTCATCCAGGCTGGCCCACTCTTAGGGGTGGCGCACTGGAAAATAATGCGCCACCCATAAGACCTTATGGGTGGCGCATTATTTTCCAGTGCGCCACCCATAACAGATGGTGGCGCATCGCTTTCTACATGCGCCACTAATAAGCTTTCCATGTATAGCTATTTCCCTAGTAGTGCCTCTTATCCTTGTACTCCATAGAGATGATCATTCATGCATATAGCTATGTGGGGACCTTCACGCTATAGAACTTGGCTTGCATATTCCAAGGATGAGCCTCCTCAAAAGAGCTCTAGGTCTTCATGAGCGAGCAAGTTGGATGCACCCCCAGTAGTTCCGTTGGAGAGCTTTCTAGCTCATATGTGCATCTGTTGCATGGCAATCCCTACTCCTCACATCATATCTATCATTTGGCCTTCTCGCCTATGATTGTCCTCATTGATGTGAGCCTTTCTCACCTTTTTGTCTTCCTCCTCCACCATATTTCTCTCTTTGCCATCATAAGTGTCAACTCTCGTGCTCACACTCATCCATTGCATGAGTGCTCAAAATATCGAAAATGAGCGGATCAAATTGACTTGTACCTGGCTAGTGGTCTGGGGACGAGTCAAGATAAGATTCCAAAAAAGATCAAGTGTGAAACTTTAGTAGAGTGAATTCTCAACAAAAATACTTTTTTCTCGTATTCCCTATCCCCTTCTTGGATGCTAGGACCATTTGGAGACATTCGAGTCACGGACAGCGAGAGCTCTTGCACGTAATGTTCTGTTGTTACTTGTTTCAATGCTAATATAGACTCGATTGTGGAACGTTATGGTTGCTAGCTTGGGGAAAGTTATGCTCGATTGTGGGTTCATGCCCCCTGATGACACGCTTGAGTGACAGAAACATGAGTCTTGGGGATGTGTTGTTGCCACAAGGGGGAAAACACGCAAGGATTGTTTACTTTAAGCAAAGTGATTTTTAATGTAATTGTCTGTTGCTTTGGTTTACACTTTGGGTGGGGCTCACAACTAAATACCAGCGAAATGTTCTGGATAGATATCTCGGTCTACTTATTTTGGCGTACTGCCCATGCTTTTGAGCCTCTTCATTTCTTTGTAGCATAGTTAGCATTCTGGTGCGTTTATAATCCTATCAATTGCCCGTTTGTAATTTGTTCACCTCGCATAGCAGTTTCATCGTCTTTTGGGAGAGAGATATCACTAGTGAACATCACGGGACCCCGGTCCATATTCTCATCGCTGTTTACAAGCTCATTTACTTTTCTGCTTTTACTTTCAGTTGCTATCATTATCATTATCCCTTGTGTTTTGATCCTTTGTAAAAAACAAGACCGGAGAGATTGAAAACCTCTCTGAACTTTGTTGGGAGCAAAGTTATTTGTGTCTGTGTGCAGGTCCGCGTCAGTTGCGCCGCTAACACCTACTTATCATCTCCGGAGACCTACGGGAGACAAACCCTATCCTATATATAGGGGAATTTTGCTGCTATCCTACATCTCACCTTCCACTTGGGGTAACCAATGTAGGGCGAGAAGTAATTATCATCTCTTGCGTATCAAACCTTTGTAAACAACAAGGCCGGAGAGATTGACAGCCTCTCTGAACTCGTTGGGAGCAAAGTTATTTGTATCTGTGTGCAGGTTCACATCAACTCGTGCTACTAATTTCTAGCGCCGTTGTCACCTACTTTCCGTTGTCGGAGTCCTATTGGAGACATAAACCTTGGTATCTCCACTGAGGGAAAATTTCTTCTGTGCTACATCTCAACCTTCCACTTGGTGTAACCAACGAGGGGCGAGAATCCATCAGTAAGTAAGCATTTGATCAAACTTGGTGCTTACGCAAAGAGCCTGCGTGCATTGGGTTACTGTCGTGGATATAATCCTGACAATAATATGGGGGTGATGTTTGGAGCTATATGAATCTGTACGTAGAGAGGTTGGCGCGAGTGAGATTATACCGGTTAGGCCTCTCCTTGGAGATAACAACCTTGATCCTTTCCGAGGCTTACTGGGGTGTTCTTGCTCAAGGCTTAGAAAAATGTGTTGCGTGTGACCCTTCCTGGGGTGAGGGGAGGGGCTTATATTTAGTGCGCCCCTGCCCCTTCAATGCCCCGGTAAATGAGTCATAATTACATGTGTGGATGCCTACACTTAATACAGGAAACGGTCTACTCATTACTGCTAATTAAGAAGGAGAAACACCTATGGTATTTAATGTTCCACGCCCGTCGTTCTTCTTTCTCCGAGTAGCGAGCAACTCGTCGATTTCCTCTTCCGAGTAACTGACCATTCGGAGCCTGTTTTCTTTCCGAGTGATGGATTACTCGGAGACCATCTCTTCTTCCGAGTAACACGTTACTCGGAGATGTTGTGAACTATGTCTCCGAGTTTGGTCGAGCTCTTTATTCTTGGATGATTTTATTTATTTTCTCGGGTATATTTGGGAGATCATGAAACTAAGGATACCCCTTGGTTTCTGATGCTTAAGGGTATGCATTTTGTATGACCATGACAGTAGCCTGATGTGCGAGATGATGATAATGGTTTCTCGCCATTCGTTGGTTACTCCAAGAGGAAGGTGAGATGTAGGATAGCAGCAAATTTCCCCTATGTAGAGGATAGGGTTTGTCTCCAGTAGCACTCCGGCAAAGATAAGTTGGTGGTTCAGCAAGTGATGCGCCGTTTGAAGATAATCACTTTCTTCTCCTGGACCTGCACACATACACTAATAACTTTGCTCCCAACGAAGTTCAGAGAGGTTGTCGATCTCTCCGGTCTTTTTTTTTACAAAGAATCAAAAACACAAGGGATAATGATAATTCTAGCAACTGAAAGTAAAAGCAAGAAAAGTAAATAAGCGTGTAAACAATGATGAGAATATGGACTGGGGTCCCGTGATGTTCACTAGTGATGTCTCTCTCCCAAAAGACGATAAAATTGCTATGCGAGGTAAACAAATTACAGATGGACAATTGACAGGATTATAAACGCACCACAATGCTAACTATGCTACAAAGAAAGGAAGAGGCTCAAAAGCATGGGCAGTACGCCAAAAAATTAGACCGAAATCCAACTGCATCTACTACTAATCATCCACCTTGAGGTATCTATCCAAAACATCTCGTTGGTATTAAGTTGCGAGCCCCACCCAAAGTGTAAACCCAAAGCAACAGACAACTGCATTAAAAAGGTCGTCGCCTAAAGTAAACAATCCTTCCAACCACGGTTACAAGCAGCATTGTTTTCCCCCTTGTGGCAACAACACATCCCCTAGACTCATGTTTCTGTCACTCAAGTGTGTCATCAGGGGGGACGAACCCACAATCGAGCATAACGTTCCCTCTTGGAGTTACTACCTACTACTTGGCCAAAGCAATAAACAACAACGGAGAACATGCAAGAATTACTTAGGAAAATGCAAGAATTACTTCAGAATTACTCTATCACAATCTGAACATAATCTCATAATCCATCAGATCCCATAAAACTCAGCATAGCAAAAGCAGAAAGATTACATATGTGCCTAGATCATGTAGGGCAGCTCACGAGGTGTAAACCATGAAGAACAAAGAGGGGAGGAGAACATCACATAGCTACTGATCACGGACCCATGGTCCAAAGGAAACTACTCACGGCACATCCGGGAAGCGTCCATGGTGGAGGGGAAGCTCCCGGAGGTCCATTCTCCCTCCGACAGGGTGCCGGGAAGGGTCCTGCTGGATCTCTCGATCTTGGAAGCGCGGCGGCGGAAGAACAGAGGCGAGATCGTGAAAAAGGATTCTGTCCTCGGAAGTTTCATGTCATGGGAGATATATAGGTGAAGGGGGGCTGCCAGGGGGCCACCAGGGGTCCAGGCGCCCCCCCTGGCGCGGCCAAGCCCTAGGCCGTGCCAGCTAGGCACCTGGGGCCCTGGTGGTTCCCACCTGGTCCCCCTTCGGGACTCCGGAAGGTTCCTTCACGCTGATTTTTATCTGATTTTTCCCAAATTTTTGGAGCACTTTAAATATGAGGGAAAATTGAAATAGAAAAACAACAGAAAACAAAAACTGGCACTGGGATGCACTGAGTTAATAGGTTAGTCCAAATATGATCAAAAGTGTATGAAAGTGTATCTAGAGCATAGCAATTTCACACAAAACATGCATGGAGCACGAAGAAATTATCGATACTTCTGGAACGTATCAACATCCCCAAGCTTAATTCCTGCTTTTCCTCGAGTAGGTAAATGATAACAAGCATAATTTCTCTCGTGACATGCTAGCAACAATATAAGAACTTTTAAAATTAAAGAAATCAAGGCATGTGATTCAATTTAAGTCATAACATGCAAGAGTCTATATTAGCACTGAAATAAGTAACAAAAGAACATTACGTGCAAGATCTCTCGCTGTCCGTGACTCGAATGTCTCCAAATGGTGTTTGCGTGCAAGAAGAGGGATAGGGAATACGAGAAAAAAGTATTTGTGTGTTGAGAACTCAATCTACTAAGTTTCACACTTGGTCTTCTTTGGAATCTTATCTTGACTCGTCCCCACACCACTAGCCAGGTACAAGTCAATTTGATCCACTCCTTTTCGATATTTTGAGCACTCATGCTATGGATGAGCGTAAGCACGAGAGTTGACACTTATGATGGCAAAGAGATAAATATGGTGGAGGAGGAAGATAAAGAGGGTGAGAAAGGCTCACATCTATGAGGACAATCATAGGCGAGAAGGACACATGGTAGATATGATGTGAGGAGTAGGGATTGCCATGCAACGGATGCACATATGAGCTAAGAAAATCTCTCCAATGGAACTAGTGGGGGTGCATCTAATTTGCTTGCTCATGAAGACCTAGATCTCTTTTGAGGAGGCTCATCCTTGGAATATGCAAGCCAAGTTCTATAGTGTGAAGGACCCCACATAGCTATATGCATGAATGACCATCTCTATGGAGTACAAGAATAAGAGGGAGTACTAGTGTGGATCTTTCAAAAGGATAGTAGTGTTGCCCCTTTCTCTCTTTTTATTTCTTTTTATCTTTTGTCTATTTTTTTGGTGGCCTCAATGTCTCTTTCTATTTAACTCTCATTTGTCCTCTTTGGGATTTTTATTTTTTCCACTTTGGGATCTTTTCCTCACTTAAGGGAAACACTCTATTTTACAAGAGGGTATAGAAGTTCTTTCACACTTTACAAGGTACTCAAATCATAAAGAAGATGAAGCTATCGTGATGTATGAAATGTATTCCGCTGCCAGTGTAGCAGGAACATGTATGACATGAAGATCAAGTCATGGAGAGGTGGATGTTGCATGGCAATATATCTCGGAAAGGCTATGGAAATGCCTTGATAGGTAGGTATGGTGTCTATTTCGAGGAAAGATATAAAGAGGTTTATGATGACAGAGCGTATCATGCCAAGGGTTTGGATCTACCGGAGTGAGACGAAGGCAATGCATGGAATAGGAGAGTCTAGCAAATATGAGGAGGTGGAAGTGTCAACTTTCAATAATTACATTAGTCCGAAGAACTCATGCACTTATTATCGGTAGCTCTCAATCTAATGAGGAGGTTCACAAAGAGACAAGTACCCCGAGGAGGAGTGTATGGGGGTTTGGTTATCCTTGCGCATCCTCGACTCATGGTACGTGAGTGTACTATAATATCCGATCCCTCCAAAGATTAGCGATCCATCTAGTAGCTAGATTTCTCAACTAGTTTTGTAGGTTTTGAAAATAAACACAGATTTCCCAAAATAAGACACCTATCACTAATAGGCTAGAGCTCTTGACACCAAAAGTTCAAACATTACTCACATCAATGCCTCAAAACTATTGCAAGTTACTACTAAAATTAAATAGCAACCTCACTTTACCTAGTTTCAAGAGAAGACAAAACTCAGTGCAACAACCAACTCTCTTAACAAGATAAACATGAAAACTAAAGAGAGTTCGAGCAACAAACTAAACAAAAGCCAAGGCTCTTGCTAAAGACAAACTAAAACTAAAACTAAACATGGCAGTAGCTACGAAAAGATAAAGAACACACAACAGTAAAAAGATAAGCATGAAAAATCCTATGATGTGTTCTAGATTGGAGTGGAGCGTGTTTCTCTCCCACACAAAGTAAGATGGGGTCTACTTTTTATTAACAGCGAGAAAAGCTACAGAAAACTAAACATAAAACCTAAGAGTGAGACGCTCCAAGCATAGCACATAACGCATGAAGTGATAAAAAAATAGTATGATGAAGGACGGACTGATGATTGTTGATGGAGAAGGGGATGCACGGGGGCATCCCCAAGCTTAGACGCTTGATTCTCATGGATATGTATTGGGGATGCATGGGGGCATTCCCAAGCTTGAGCGCTTGACACTCCCGGATCTTCTTTCATTATCTTCCATCGCACACTTGAAAACTCCTTTCATACATAACTCATCATAAGCTGATTAGAAAGGTTAGTACCCTTAATAAAGTAATTTTTCCCCACTGGATATAAAAATATTCTTGAAGAGCTACTGTTTCTCTAGATTTACAAAAGGTTTTTTCAAAGCAAAAGCAAGCTCAAGGTTTGCAGAAGTAAGGAGAGACAAAACGTGGAAGAATCTGTGTTTGATGTATATGTGAAGCTTGTGGTGGTTTGATGTATATGTGAAGCTTATGGTAGTTTGATTTGTATGTGAATCTTGAGTGGCCAATGTTTTGCCGAAATGTCGATTCATTTCCGTTTTGGCAAATTTCTGGCGCACTCTCCGCATGCTCCCATGCATTATTAGGGAAGGTCATGCCGAATTTTTCCGGCGACGACTGTGATATATAATTGTGTTGCTCTCTCCATGCACGCAGATGATCAACCATGGTCCGCGAGATGCTGAGCGATATCACCGTGGCTTGGTGCATGCAATGTGCGACAAACGACATGCTAAGGAATAATAGGTCGGATATAAGATGTCTGTGTCGGAGATGCAAATTGCAATGCATGACCGAGCCTGATTCCGGAATATTGCAAAGACACCTGAAGCGTAATGGTTGGATGGATGAGTACACACGGTGGATAAGTGATGAAGCTGGTGAGGAGGAGGACATCAATGGTGGGGCGCTAGTAAATAAGGAAGGGCAACCAGACAACAGCGGCGGGCGAGAAGACGAAGAGCATCCCGTACATGATCATGAAGAAGATGCAAAAGCGGATCATGTAGATCAAGATGCCGGACATGAAGATCAAGATGTCGGACATGATGAGGATTCAAGCTGGGTGCGGGACCCTCATGTTGAAGAGTTTCTTGTCAAAGAGGCGTTGAACGCAAGAGGTGCAGTTAGAGAGAAAGCCAAGATGGTGCAACTCGAGAAAGACGCGGTTACGAAGTTGTACGAAGGATGCAACGACGGGGATACCCGCTTGAATGTAACACTTGGGGCTATGGAGATGAAGGACAAACACAAATGGACCGACGAAAGCTTCGATGATAACATGGCATTCTGGCACGATCGTCTTCCGAAGGGCAACACGTGCCCGACTAGTATCGTTGAGGCCAAGAAAGTCCTTTGCCCTCTCGATCTTCCGCACGTTAAATACCACGTCTGCATAAATGATTGCATGATCTATCGGGGTGAGGACAAAGATAAAACCACATTTTCACTGTGCGGTGTTAGTTGATACAAGAGAGGGAAGAAAATTTCTAGAAAAGTGGTATGGTACTTTCCGATCACTCCTCGTCTGCAGAGGCATTTCGTAGATCCCGAGGAAGAAAATCTCATGACCTGGCACGCGGATAGAAAGAAGCTAAAAGAGGATGAGCCGAACCCGGATCCGGAAAAGGAGGACATGCCGAGGCACCCTTCAGATGGTAGCCAATGGACTGTGTTGGACCTCGAATACCCAGATTTTGGGAAAGAACCAAGGAACCTCAGGATTGGTGTGAGCGCCGATAGAGTCAATCCGTTTGGAGGCCAGAGCAGCACACACAATACCTGGCCCGTGTTTGTATGCATATACAACCTTCCCCCCTGGAAGTGCATGAAGAAAAAGTACATAACAATGTGTATGCTAGTTCAAGGGCCGAAACAACCAGGTACGGACCTCAATCTATATCTGCAGCTGTTGAAAGAGGAGCTAGAAACGTTATGGAAAGACGGTGTCAATACATGGGACGCCGCGGCAAAAGAATATTTCCCAATGAAAGCCGCGGTGATTACGACAATCTCGGATACGGATATTTCTCAGGGCAGGTGGTCCAACGATTCTGTGCATGCGTTAGGTGCATGGATAATACAACGTACCGCCAGCTACCAAAAGATCCCGGATCTTCAAAAACCGTGTTCCAGGGGTCTCGGAGGTGGCTTCCGAAGAAACACGCGTGGAGAAAACAGGGACATATGTTTGATGGAAGCGAGGAGCTCCGAGCACCCCCAGCTCGAAGGAGCGGCAAAGAAATTGACAACTTGTTGAAAACTTGGAAAGAGTGCCCCGCGCCTGGAAAAAAAAGAAGACTCAGCCATTGATGAGGGTATGGAAAGCGAGGTCTGTTTTCTGGGATTTGGAATACTGGAGTCTCCTCCGCAGTCCTCATAGCCTTGATGTCATGCATATCACAAAAAACGTGTGCGAGAGCTTGTTTGGCACACTGCTCAACATGCCGGAGAAGACCAAGGACGGGCCAAAAGCAAGGAATGACTTGAAATTTATGGGCCTCAGGAGGGAACTTCACCCCCCTAGTGACGACGATGATGAGCCGAAGGAGGAAGAGGATAGGGAAACGCAAAACTCTCGCAAACGAAAAAGGGCGACCAAGAACAAGACCGGTATTGATCACTGCCCCCCGGCATGCTTCACTCTATGCGAGGAGGAGATCAAGAGGTTTATCCACTGCCTCATAGGAGTAAAATTTCCGAACGACTACACGGGGAAGATAAGCAGATACCTAGACGAGGCGAAGCAGCGTTTCAGCGGGATGAAATCTCACGACTGTGCCGTGATGATGACGCAGATTCTCCCGGTTGCGATGCGAGGGATAATGGACGAGCACGTCCATAAAACATTGTTTGGCCTTTGCAACTTTTTTGACGTCATCTCCCGGAACTCGATTTGCGCTACGCAACTCAAAAGGCTACAGGAGGAGATCGTGCTCATACTATGCGAGCTTGAGATCTATTTCCCGCCCGCGTTCTTCGACATTATGGTGCATCTTCTGATCCACGTCGTGGAGGATATGCGCCACCAAAAGTTTTCTTATGCGTGGCGCATTTCACTAAAATGCGCCACGCATAAGAAACCTTATGTGTGGCACATTTCAGCAAAATGCGCCACCCCTAAGCATTAACCTCCATCACCCACCTCCCCTTGCCCGTGCCCACACCCGTTCGATCCCCAACGGCCAACCGCACTCATCGCCGCCAACCGCCACCGGAGCCACCCCCGCCGTTCGAGCCCCCCTTTCCGACCATCGCCCTCGCCACCACCGGAGCTGCCGCCCCGGAGCCCCCGCGACGCCACCGGAGCCGCCACTACCGGAGCCACCACCCCGGAGCCCCCGCGACGCTACCGGAGCCGCCACGCCAATGCCCCCGAGGTGAGCACGGCGCCGAACCCCTTCATCTCCATCCACCCCGGCGCCGACCCCCTGCTCCCCTTCCCCCATGGCTAGGGTTTCTCAATTTTTCTGTTGAATTGGCGCTGCTGTTGAATTAGGTCATGCTGCTGCTGCTCAATTTGGTCAATTTTGTGGTTCAGGGGTACTGAAATTTCATGGTGTCATTTTGTAAGTGAGCTATGTTGTGAGACATTTTTTTCTGCTGGTTATGATCATGATGCAGTAGAAATGGTGTAGAGCCTGAGACAATACAAGTTGTGTGCATAGATAGATAGTTTAGTTCAATTTGAATTAAGAAACGTTTTGCATTATGGGATAGAGGCAGTATTTTCCCACCTAAACCTAACCGAAGTAGTCGAATCGAAGCAAATATGTGTGGATTTCCTATTCCTATGATGCTAGTTTCTCCTAGCTCTTCATGGACAGAGAACCTCTTAATGTTTTGATCACAAAAGTTTCCTTAGATACATGAAGAACTTAAGGTATAGTCTTGGTTTAGTTGTACTAGTGTAGGCTGTGATGAGTATATGCATCAAATCTTGAATGTCCTCTTATATGCTAGATATGCATCAAAGCTTGAAAGTTGGAATATCTACTGTTTTATCTCAGCATTTTTATCTACTTTTCTGGTTTGACTCTTATATGCTTTAGTAAAAATTAAAAAAGAGAGAGGAGAAAAACCAGTAGGTAAGCATTTGTTCTTATGAACATAATGATGAAACTAGCAAGTGTAGAATCTGTTCTTCGATAGTTTTATATTTTGATGTGCCATTGTTACATGATCTCATCATGTTTGTCAGCTGTTTTAGTCAAGCTCATTTTTTATCCATTTGCAAGTATACAGAATTTGCAATGCATTGTTTACCATATGAAATTTACCTATATATATGTTGCTTGAATATCTACTGTTTGAATATCTATTTTTGTGCATTGTTGGGCATACATGTAGGCATTTGTTTTGTGCAGGTACAATCATTATCCCCTTTCTCCTGAAATGTTGATTAATTCCATTTCGGTTGAGAATGGGGCACTCTCATGTTAAGAAAAAGAGCAAAGGTCATGCCGAATTTTTCCGTGAATTCGTGCATGACCTTTGCTATTTTTCTTAACATGAGAGTATTTGCATTTATTTATTGTGCTAATTAATTAAGTAGTTGCATTTCTTAATATTGTACTAGTGCAAACATGTCGACCGGAGCCGACGCCGGTCCTTCTTCTCAGCCGGGAAAAAAAGAAGCAATTTTGGGAATACTCCCAGGAGGAGGTCGAGGAGCAGAGAGAAGAGGAAGTACCTCCGGGCGAGGAGGAGTATGAGGAGGAGATAGAGTCGGAGTTCGACTCATCGGATGATGACTTGGAGGAGGAGGTCGGTATGATAGATGGCGAGAGGAACATCGGCGAGGATGATGGGAACGGTGGCTCCAACACAGATGGTACCCAGTCGAAGAAGAGGAATCGGAAACCGACCAAGGTCGGCGCCATCAGGCAAGAGTTTACTATTGTGACCGCCGTCGGGATTCCTAAACAGCCCAAACGTTTTTCGGAAGGGTACAGCCGTCAAGTCGGGGCGATCCTCCACAACACCGCGCCGATCACCACGATTAACCACAGGAGTCGCGAGAATATTCATTATTGTCAGCTTCTTATCAACAAGCTGCACGGACGATACAAGTTTCCGGCGCCGTAATATAACACCAAACTCAAAGGGAACAAAGTAAACACATGGGCCCTCAGGAAGATGAGCAAGGCCTTGTCCAGTTGGAAAACCCGGGTGAAGAGGGAAATTATTGAAAAGAACAAAACCTGGGATGAGCTCAAGGAGAAAGATCCGTTGATGGACGAAGCTACCTACAACATTTTCAAGGCTAGGTGTGAGTCCGAGCAAGCCAAGGCCGCGAGTTCAAATGGCAAGGCCATGCGGTCGCAGGTCATAGGTAACCACCGTCTCGGAGCCGGTGGTTACAGAAGTTCCAAGCCTAAATGGGACAAGGAGGATGCCGAGTACGCCGCTGAGGGCATACCTAACCCCTTCCAGCAATACAAAGATGATCCACAGACCAAATTCTTGGTGAGGGCCCAAAGCTATAAGGACAAAGCAACCTCGAAAATAATTATCGATCCTCAGATTCAGGAGTTTACGATTGCTGTGGTAAGTAGTTTACCACGCGACCTTGTCGATTGAATTCTCGAGTGAAGTTCACAATTTCTTAATGTTTCACATTCTTTTTGCACCAAGCGGAAATGAAAATCGCCTCATCGCAGGAGTCGTCGGTTAAGTCGGCCGGCCCGTGGGACAACGCCTTTAACAGGGCGTTGAATAAGGTCAAGAAGGTTGACGACATGACGGCGAAGCCATCGTGAGCCGGCCGTGTGGTCGGCTTTGGTGCGGACCTAAATTGGTCCGAATATTATGGAAAACCGACGGAGCAGTCCGGTTCGAGGGGGCGCAAGGCGAGAAGGACCGAAGAAGACGCCTCTTATGTTCGTGGACTGGAGGAGAAGGTAAACATGCTTCCGCAGCTTGTCCAGGACGAAGTGGCGAAGACGATGAACGCTCTCCTTCCAGATATGATGCAGTCACTCGCGAATTGTCAAGTGTGTGGTGGACAAGGGCCCATACCAGTCCCCAGCATGGACGGCAGCAACTTGGGCACCGCGGCGCCTGCAGTCCCGAATCCCGCCGTAGTGGTGGCTCCCGCACCGATTCCAGGCATATTGGTGACTCCGGCCTCCAATACCACGGCGGCGGCGCCGGACGTGATTGTAAATCCTCCAGCCACGATCGACCAACCGGGGCATAACAATAATGCAACCGGCGGCAGCGCAAATAGGGCGACTGACGCCACGGGAGGCAGTGCGCCCTCCAACTCTTGCATGCCCGCCGTCATCGGCGGGGTCTCTTCACTAGCCGACCTCGACGCCCTCAAGGTAACTATAAGCGTCTACAACTCAAACGAGGAATTCATCTCCTTTCCTTTTTAGTGGAATCTCTCTGATGCCCTACATGCATATATCTCTTTCGCAGGAGGACACTCCATGCATTGTATTACAAGTCATGGACGGTGAGTTGAAGGATGTTGCCAAACGTAAAATCATTCAGCCACAAAATCGAATCATGCACAATATGCCGATGGCACCGGATATGCATAGGGTTCAAATCTCTCTCGTGATTTTGGGCTATGAGAGAGTTGAACCTCCCATTCAACCCCCCGGATACGATGAGGACGAGCCGGCAGTCCTCAGTGACTGTTTCGGCCAAATATGCCTATGGCCGAAGAGCCAAATGCTTTTAATGACGGGGGAAAGGGGCACCACACCTAGGACAACACCGCTAGTTATCGTGTCGGCGCCACATGATCCCATCGGCGCACAACAAGAAGACGATGATCTTGATGATGATATCAACGCCGAACAGTTCATCAATACTTTGTATGATGCTGATGACTTATTCATGCCTCCTGCTGAAGGAGCCTATCAGCATGACGAGGAAGCTCGCGGTCCAGCTGATCCTGCGGCGAAGCCTGCTTGCTCAACGCGTCTCTTTGCTGCTTCTTCGGAGATGTCTCCAGCAGCTTGCCCCTTCACCGAGCCTCAAGAAGATGCCACAAGGAGATATATTCTCAGCCCGTCCACACTCCATAAGGTGGCCACTGAGCAGATAAAGTCCGGTGACTGCTCGAAATCAGAAATGAAGAAGGGACGGAAAAGAAAGAAGAGAATCACTTCGAGTAGCCAACCTTCGATGCCGATTTGGGCTCAGGACGGGCCACCAAGACCCAAGGATCTCTCGTTTGAAATCCATGTGGCTGGTAGGGTGATGCTACCTAAGGACATGCTCGACCTTGCAACTTCGGATATGCAGAGTGTGAATCACAGTATTATGGCATTAGAGAAGATTCTTCTTTGAGAAGAGAATCCCTCGTACCCGGTTTTCATCGCCAATGTGCCACTCAACATGGGCTTCATCAACACTATCCCCGCGGATATGATAATCCTGCGGTTTTTGGAGATCTTCAATTTGTACCATCTCAAGTGGCTGGACCATATCCTTATCCGTCTGTTCTCGCTCATCCTTTATATGAGTATCAGGAGAGATAAGAACCCGAGCGTCGCGATATTGGACCCCTTCTACATGCGTGAAAGCATATTGATGGACAATGGGGACGCGGCTCTCGCGGCGGGGTACATCACAGACTTCATGCTACAGAACGCCGACAAGGATTCATTTCTTATGACCTACTCTCCCAAGTAAGTCATTCGCTCGCCGCCGTAGCATATATGCTTTCTTAGCTTTCCATTGTCCTCTTCCAACATTCCTTTTGGATTGTTTTAATTATGCAGTGAGGATCAAGACTGCGTGCTCATCTGGTTTTCACTGCAACACTCGCATGCCGTGTATTTAGACTCGGGGAGTGTGAAAAAGAAAGATTACAAGTATATCATGAGAGTTTTGGATGATGCTCTCGCCGGCTACATAAAAGCCGGAGGCAAGATGGTGAAGCATAAGTTCAGGAAGAATCAACCATATGTGAACGTGTTCAGCCACGTAACGCAGTTCCCGTGCGTCAAGCAGCCGGCTGGCAGTGTGAGGGATGCGTATTACGCCCTTCATCACATGAGGGCGATTGTACAAGAACAACGCAACCTTACGCTGCCAAGTCATCTCAGAGTGTGGGCCTAAAGGAAGACGGAAATCGCCGATGCAAATCTTAAGGAGGAGTTCTTTCACATCCAAGCGCAGATGGCGACTATCATCCATCATGAAATACAACTGAGGGGGTCGATCTTCCACTCGAACATTGCACCATCCAATGGGGAGATAGAAGTCTGCCTAAAGGCCTTGCGTGACACAAGGCCTTTCATGACGAAAGAAGGATGCCGCCCATTCCCCGAGCCGAGTCAGAACAATTGAAAAATTTATGTTATATATGGCACTCGTTTGATGAATGTGTGCCCTACATGTAATTTGGATGTACTCTTTGTGTAGTAGATGGTAGTGTCAAATACTCTTGGTGCTCTTTGTGTATAAAGGTCACTACATATGCATTTTTATGCATATGTGCATGCTCCTCGCCATGGATCGACTTGCTTTATGTTGTTGATAAGAATAGATGCTACATTGCGTTGTTGTCCTTTGGTATGAATTCATATGGATGTGACCTCTAAAGCTTTGTTTTGTGTAGGTTGAAGAGCAAACAAGAGATGATGACGAAAGTAGCTTTCTGTTTTCAATAATTGTTGGACTCATTGTAATATTGTGATGGATGTAATCTTGTGAATCTTGTTGGCCTCTAAACCTTTGTAAATCTTTGTAATAAGAATTATAATGCAATTATTTTGTATCAATAATTGTTGGGCTCATTGTAATATTGTATTTTGCATTTTTGTAATATAATAAAAATATCTGTAATGTTTTTATTCTTTTCTGTAATTCTTTTTTTTGTTTTCTGTAACCCATTTAGTGGCGCATTTTGTCTGGCTTTAGTGGCGCACTGGGAATGCGCCACCCCTAAGGAACCTTAGGCGTGGCGCATATTAGGATGCGCCACCCCTAAGAGCTTATAGGTGGCGCATTCTGATATGCGCCACGCTTAAGGGCCTTAGGGGTGGCGCATCGAGAATGCGCCAGCTATAAGCCCTTATTAGTGGCTTGTAGTTAGTGGTGCATCCATAATGCACCACTAAACAGAAAAAAGGACGCGACTAAAAGGGCATTCCCTAGTAGTGAGAAGGTAGACAGTGATGGCTCCATTCTTCCTCCTCTTGTTCGTCACTCTCCTCCTCTCTTTCATCCAAGGAGCTTTCAGGTTCAGTAATTTCCTCTTGCATAGAGTCCTGCAAAACATTAGTCTCTTCCTTTGGAGGTGAGATTCTCTCAAGATGATCAGTAATATAATAGTTTGCATCGTAATTTTCCAAACTATAGTTAAGTATAGCAAGACTCTCATATTTGTAAGGGTCATCATCAATATTTTTAAGAAGAGAAGTAATTTCATAGGCACCCTTATAAGAAAAAAATTCTTCTGTTTCCTCTACATCATAAAAATCATAGTTTCTCTTAGCATAAGAAGCTAAGGTTTCATCATCATTGTACTCACATTGGAAATAAAGGTGTTTATGCCTCATAAAGCAACAAGATTCATCCCTGCAGAAAGATATATTATATATTGAGCACAAGTTTCTAGCATACTCATACAACTGATGTATTTGTTTCCATAAGTGTATCCCATTTTGAGAAAAGTGGTGTTCCTTGTACCACTTTTGTTGATCCCCAGTGAATCCTCCATGCCAATAAGATCTGGTTTCAAAGAATTCAGACATTGATTGGCAAGTAAGGAACTAGACATAACTTTTTTTTTGATTTTTGATAAAAGACACAAAGATAAAAAAACTGAAAGGTAAACTAAGAAGGCTAAAAAGCAAAGGTAAAAGGTAGTGGGCAACTCCCCTATCTTAGCACTCGGAGTCCCCGGAAACAGCACCAGAAATTTGCTTGATGTGCGAGATGATGATAATGGTTTCTCGCCCTTCGTTGGTTACCCCAAGTGGAAGGTGATATGTAGGATATCAAGAAATGTCCCCTATGTAGAGGATAGGGTTTGTCTCAGTAGGACTCCGACAATGATAAGTAGGTGGTTCGGAAAGTGATGCGCCGTTTGAAGATAATCACTTGCTTCTCCTAGACCAGCACATAGACACTAATAACTTTGCTCCCAATGAAGTTCAGAGAGGTTGTCAATCTCTCCGGTCTTGTTGTTTACAAAGGATCAAAAAACACAAGGGATAATGATAATGATAGCAACTGAAAGTAAGAGCAAGAAAAGTAAATAAGCGTGTAAACAATGATGAGAATATGGACTGGGGTCCCGTGATGTTCACTAGTGATGTCTCTCTCCCAAAAGACGATAAAACTGCTATGCAAGGTAAAAAAATTACAGATGGGCAATTGACAGGATTATAAACGCACCACAATGCTAACTATGCTACAAAGAAAGGAAGAGGCTCAAAAGCATGGGCAGTACGCCAAAATAAGTAGACCGAAATCCAACTGCGTCTACTACTAATCATCCACCTTGAGTTATCTATCCAGAACATCTCGTTGGTATTAAGTTGCGAGACCCACCCAAAGTGTAAACCCAAAGCAACAGACAACTGCATTAAAAAGAACTTTGCGTAAAGCAAACAATCCTGGCAACCTCGGTTACAAGGACCGTTGTTTTCCCCCTTGTGGCAACAGCACATCCCCTACACTCATGTTTCGGTCACTCAAGCGTGTCATCAGGGGGCATGAACCCACAATCGAGCATAACGTTCCCTCTTGGAGTTACTACCTACTACTTGGACAAAACATTAAACAACAACGGAGAACATGAAACAATTACTTAGGACCAAAAATATAAAAGATAAGAACAAAATATATTACTCTATCACAATCTGAACATAATCTCATAATCCATCATATCCCATCAAACTCAGCATAGAAAAAGCAGAAAGATTTCATATGTGCCTCGATCATGTCGGGCAGCTCACGCGGTCTAAACCATGAAGAACAAAGAGGGGAGGAGAACATCACATAGCTACTGATCACGGACCCATGGTCCAAAGGAAACTAATCACGGCACATCCGGGAAGCGTCCATGGTGGAGGGGAAGTTCCCGGAGATCGATCCTCCCTCCGGCAGGGTGCCGGGAAGGGTCCTGCTGGTTCTCCCGATTTTGGAAGCGCGGCGGTGGCGGAACAGAGGCGAGATCGCGAAAAAGGGTTCTGTCCTCGGAAGATTCACGTCACGGGAGATATATAGGCGAAGGGGGCAGCCTGACCTTTTTGGTGGATTACTAACTGTCGTCCCCTTGTGTCCTAAATCATTGACGAGCTACCCTTGATACGAAAGGCCTTTGGCGAATGGTATCATCTGGTCCATGTCATCAGCCTTCTGTTTTCAAACTTGTATCTCTTGTTCCTGTTGATTGTCGTATAGATTCGTAAAATGTCCCTTCGGGTTGCATCTATGCTTCATCCATCAATGTGAACCCATGAACTTCTACGGGTCATACTCTACTGGTGTTATGCCAGATAAATTTTTTAACGCTAAAAATTCATCGACAGCGAGAAGTCAATGAAGGGTTGTGCATTAAAGAGGTGGGAGTCAACCTTGAACTTGTGTTCATGCCCATGGATACGATGTAGAACTTATCATGAAAGCTTCTGGTAAAATTAATTGTCCCATTGGTGGAAATTCTGCTGCACCTATGATCCTCCATTCTACCATCGAGTATTGCCCCCTGGTATCTCGAGGATATCATGCCATTGCACCACCTCTTAAAGAATTTTTGCAGAAGGAATACTTGTCATCGATTTTTGACACTCCGTGGGTTCTGTGTTGTCGTCAAACGAGAACACCTCTTACCTTTTGCTCCACCACCCCTTTTGTTTGGTGATGTTGTTATTCGATTGCATTCTCTTGAAATCTCTCGACATAAAGTGTCATGGTCATCATCAGCATTTTGCCTCTTCCAAGTGTTAACTGGATTCTTCGTGTGAAATACCATCCTTGACCCTCGATGATTTGTGTTATCATCGACAACCTCCTTTGACTCCCTGCCACTACAAACTTGGTCATGTATATCTTGCTCTACTTTTTCTTGGGAATGATATACCCCTAATGCTTGTGTATAACCACAATTTCTTTTCCATTGGTCTGTTTAATCTTTGTCTGAGTTAACTCGTCTGAGCAGTGATAATTCCCTGCTTACGTACACACTTCGGTGTACTACTTTGTCCGTACAACCTGTTACAATTGTTGATGACTTTTCATTGACCACCGATGGACAAGAACCTTGCCAACTGGTCCACCTCGTCTTAACGAACAGGAAAATGGTTCTCTTCGTCCCTCGCCCTTGGCACTGATGTTGTTGCCGACATAGCTAACAAGTTATACTTTGGCAAACCTTGCATCGTGATCACATAATATGTCACCACCCTTCTTATTCAGTGTGGGCCCATAACCCACAGTTCCACAGGACCAAAACCTAACTCGTGTCACCTAACTTGTGATGTTTAGTCCCATACCAGACGCCTTACTTATGCCTGATGCTCTGGACCCCTTTCCATCGTCCGTCATCGACATAAAATGCTTGCATATCTTCTTGAAAATTCCCATACCTCTTGTTGTTTCTCTCGATGTATTCCCCTGAGTATAAAATCGGAAGATACTTTGTACCCCTTCCCTTGGACAACCTGGGTTGATTAACCTTGTACCGATTCGACCCCTTGAGCTTACCCCCCCCCCCCCAACATGTTCGTGAGTGCGAAGAAGCCCCCGAAGAAAGCATGAAAACTCATCGAGATGCACCGATGCAGAGCAGTGCAGGCCCCAACATGAAGGATTAATTCCTTCGAGTAGGACGACAAGAACCAGAATATTTGTTAGCAATACGAAACCGGAACCTTACCCCTTACTCCACCTTTAATTCTCGGGACGAGAATTCTTGTAGTGGGGGAGATTTGTAACACCCCCAGATCCTGTAACAGTAATCACTACAGTGATCCCCTCGGTATTGATCATCACTGTTGTAAATCAAGCCATGATCACTTTTGATCATAGCTCTATCAAATTCCAACCCTGATAAAATTTTCAAATTGGTTGGATTATAAATCTTGCTCCAAGAATTGTGGATGTAGGTCAATCAACTTGATCATGGTTAAACCAAATCAACCTTAGTCATTAGAATAATCCCAAGCCAAGGATAATTGTGAAACCAATGTTGTGGGGTTATCAAATTTGTCATGGAAATTTAAATGAAAATGGAAACCTTAGTTAAACCAAAGTGATGAAACCTATTAATAAAATGCCTAGAAATCATTAGGCCATGTTACTATGGTAATGGTTAGTTTAATTAAAGCGGTTTAGTAATAATATGATATAAAAACAATAGCTTGGAAATTATTAAATTGCCATGGAATTTCAATAAAAAAGTGGGAATTTTAACTGGACTAAAAATTGTGAACCCAATTTTATTAAATGGTTATTGATCAGTAGGTCATATTAAAATACCAATGATAATTCATTACAATGTTTTAATGATTTAAACAAATCAAAACAGTGGAAAAAGAAACCCCAATTAACTCATTTAATCATAAGCACAATTTAAATGAATTCCAAATTGTCCCAATCTTTGTGTACCAATTCTGAAAATTGCAAGTTAAATATGTGGCCAAGTTCCATATTTTACAAAAACCTATTGCTAGTCAAATAGAATTAAAATAGAAAAGAAATAAAATACAAAAAAAATAAAAGAAACAAAAAAATAGAAAAACCTAATCTAACGCCCTGGGGACAGGCCCATCCCTGGCACAGCCCCCCCTCTCTCCTATCTCCTTCCCTTGTTTCCGCCTCCCCCCACTTGGCCACGGCGGCACAGGGCGCCATGGCCACGCCGACGCCTAGGCCACGCCCACTGCCCTCACCTGCCCCCCTGCTCACTCCTCTCCCACCCTCAGATCCGACCTCCTCCTCGATAGCTCTCTGTTATGCCCGAGCGCCGCCATTGGCGTGGTGCCGTCGTCGGTACGACCAACGGCCAGGCCTCGTCGTGCCAGTGAGTCCGGAGGGTTCCCCGTCGACGCCCTTGTCGCCTCCCACCCAAAATCGAACCAGGAGGCCCTGTACATCGCCCGCGTCCTCTCCCCCAGCCACGGCCTCCACGGGTGACCGTCAATCCCCTCGACTCCGGCCTCCTCCGCGCCTCCCGGAGACTACCCTGCCCCCCCCCCCTACAGTGAGCGTCGCGCCCGTTTTCCCCCTCTCGTCGCCGATTCATGCACAATAGGTACGGGTCGCGCCATCGGCCACCATGGACGGAGCTTTCTCGTCCAACCCCCCCCCCCCTTGTGTCGGGCCACCGCTTGGCTTGCCCCCGTGGTGCCCCGGACGCGCCCTGGTTCGCCGTGCGGCCTCGCTGACCGCCGTGCCCCCACACCCCTGGCCGGGTTCGTCTCGCCGCCGGCATACACTGGAGTTAACCAGTGGGGCTGACCCACTGACCATGGGCCCAGCCCAAGTAGATTAACACTAATCCCCCCATTAAATTAACCCTGTTAGATAAACTGTGTCTATGACCAATGGGGCCTCCACCCTAATTAACTAGTTGAGCTAAGGCAATGACATGTGGGTCCAAGGCTAGTGGTTTAGTTAATAAAACTGTTAAATAAAGCCCCCTCTCTATGACATGTGGCCCCACCAGATAACTCTTTGTTTTAATATAATAGAAAACTGTTAAGTTAAATGACTCTATGGCAGTTGGGCCCCACCTGTTAGTAATTAAATAAAATGGTTATATAAATAACCATTCTATGACATGTAGGTCCCATCATTCAGTGTACTGTTTTGGATAAGATTGTGGATAATGTTAAATTAATAAATAAAAGAAAATCCCAGAAATTGATTTAAACTTTAAAATTCAATATCTTTTAAACTGTAATTCCGATGAAAATAATTTTTATGTAAAAAATGATCAAAAAAAATATAACGAATACGGATACGCCACCCATCGCACCCCTCTAACATATCGAACATGGAACATTTCCCCTCCGGTTCATCTGTCTGTTAGACGACCGGAGCCGGTAAAACTTTCCAGATTAAATTGTTCTAAACATGAAAGTTGTTCTGAATGGATCAACAAGCACGGATACACTATTCACATGTTTGTCAAATGTCTCTAACACTGCAGACATGGAACCTTCCCCCTTCGGATTATCGGTCCAGTAATCAACCGATACCGATGAGTCATCCCCGGGTAAATTCCTGCTCCGGGAAAATCACTGAACAATGCGTTAGAGCCCCGTTTCTTTGTATCTGCTATTTCATACCTTTGTATTGCTATTATTGTTGTGTATTTATTGTTTCTCTTCCCCCTTTATTCTTCGTTAGACCTCGACACTGTTGCCGACTACACCGCTGCTGAGTCCGACTACTTCGTCGACGATCGTACCCCTACCGTCGAGCTTCCAGGCAAGCAGAGCCATTCTCTTCCCCAGATATCGCCTATCTTTCCCGTACATTTCTTGCACTAGGCATTGTTACTACTGCTTCTGCTACGTTACAATCCTATTCCAATGCATAGCCTGTTTTTGTCGCCCCTTGATGTATCTTCCTTCATCCTATGTTGCCTATAAATATGTATATGATATCCAGCAATGAGCCCTCCGCATTATTAGTTAACTAGGATTAGATAGAGGGACGTGAACACTCTGGGGTATGAACGCGGATAAGAAATATATATAACTGCACAGGTACGGTACAATGCAAACACCGCCTAAGGCCCCTACCTCGGCTCTGTCGAGCCACATCAAGTGGAGCTATCGAGGAGTAATCCTCATACTCCACTCGTTACTGACTCTGTATAGCCGCCCTAGGGTCCTGAGCCACGGTTATCCTTAAGGTAAGAAGTCGGGTGACCCAACGGTGCCCGCGAGTGGTATTGCGACGAGACGACAGGGAGGGTACGACCAGTTTACCTGTGTGCTTGGACCCTGATCGTTGGCCGCGAGAGTTACAAAATCACGAAAGTCGAGCTCCTCCAGGAGCACATGCGAGATAAGGTAAGGAGTCAGTTCACCTTGTTGGTAACCGCAGATACTTGGTAGGACGACAGGGCTGGCACCGATGTACTGGTAGTCCTGACTGATGTCATTTTCCGCGGGTCAGTTAAGTCAAGGCACAGATAATGGTTGTCCCGCAAGATAATAAAATTCTTAATGGGTCAGGTGGATGACTTGATTAGCCTTTTGGCTTATACGCGCTGCCTACAGGTGGGAATTACGAGTTATGGGCTCCCCTGCTTCATAGTCTCGTCCGAGGATTCTTCACACGTCAGCAGTACCTCGGGCTGATTGCTGGGAAGTAGTGTTTTCTTATTTGCTCGCGTGGTGTTGTCTTATTTGGTTTGCATATGCTTCACCGGCCAGTCACGCACCGTGCAGGAGTACGTCTGGGTTGGGGTCCAAGGCCCGGCGTACTTAGGATTTAGACCGGCGGATGGCCTCTCTGTTGAGTTTGAAAGATGGGCTATGGAGTGTCGGATAGCCTCGATGGGGCATTTCCTAAAAAGGTGTACGCCACCCTGGAGATCCGTGCGTTGTAGGGTAACATAAGTGCACCCCTGTAGGGAAGATTAATCTATTCGAATAGCCGTGTCCACGGTAACAGGACGCTTTATGATGAAGCTGGATCTTACCACTACAAACTACTACTATTAAACTGTATGGTTCCGGGTCTTCTTCCTCGTAGGAGGGTAGAGGGAGAGAACTCGGAGGCATTGTTAATTATTATAACTTACTATTATGCAATGCTGCCGCAACTTCTGCTGCATTGTTACTTTATGCTTTATATGAACTGTTGGCTATTCTCTTCTTGTGCTTCAAGACTCGATGGAAGATGCTAGTCTTTGATAGGTCTAGCTTCTTATCCTTATTCTAATTTCTATCTTGCAGTCCACTATATACAGCCTCCCCTTTCCATTTGATACAAATGCATAAATGCTTAGTAGCGGACGTAAGACTCCCGGGTATGCTAGATACTCACCCTTTCTTTATTTCCCCCCTCTTTATGTTTTGCCTGATCGGCTGCTGCAGTCGACGTTGGATTCTTGGAGTGAAGGAGCAGGAGATCCCCGATGCCGACCACCGCAATATGAAGATTCCCGATGCCTTCTACGACGTCGAGTTTCCCCGTTGACCAGGAGTAGTTTGGAGGTTCCCAGGCAGGAGGCCTCGCCTTTTCGATCTGTTGTTATTTGTGCTAGCCTTCTTAAGGCAACCTTGTATCCTTGAGTCTGTGCTCATATACTATTGCTTCCGCTCAACTTTGTGCTTTCAAGCTATTGTATTCGAGCCCTCGTGGCCCCTGGCTTATATTAAACAGCTTGTATTATTTTACTTGTAGAGTCGTGTTGTGATATCTCACCGTGAGTCCCTAATCTCGATCGTGTACTTTGCGTGTATGATTACTGTACACGGATTGATTTTTGGGGCGTCACAGGTATGCTAGATACTCACCCTTGCTTTATTTCCCCCTTTTTGTTTTGCCTGATCGGCCGCAGCAGTCGACATTGGAGCCTTGGAGTCTAGGAGCAGGAGATCCTGATGCCGACCACCACAACGTGAAGATCCCCGATACCTTCTACGACGTCGAGTTCCCCATCGACCAGGAGTAGTTTGGAGGTTCCCACGCAGGAGGCCTCGCCTTTTCGATCGTTGTTATTTTTGTGCTAGAATTCTTAAGGCATCCTTGTATCCTTGTGTCTGTACTCAGATACTTTTTCTTCCGCTAACTTTGTTCTTTCGACCTGTTGTATTCGAGCCCTCGTGGCCCCTGACTTGTATTAAACAGTGACGGGGATCAACCCCGGCAAATCCCATGGTCAGGGACCCTGGGTTAGTCATGAGATGCACAGGTTGGATGATAGCTCGTCGGCAAACAGGAAGGCTCGCTCCTGCTCGATATTATTAATGGGGGAGATGCGATTACAGTGGAGGCCAAGGCTGGAGCGCTCAAGGCTAGGGTTACAGGTGATATTATATGTCTTTGGCGTCGCCCCTCCTAGCCCTTATATACCGGGCTAGGTCTCGAGGAGTTCATCTACGTTTACAGGTAAGCTTTCCTAACCCTAGATTGCTCCGTACGGGAGGTCTTCGCACCTTCCTTGTGAGTCGCGGACTCCTACGTCGGTGCCAACAAGTGGGCCAAGGTTGTATCTTCATGGGCCTTCTGCATTCATGGACACCAGGTAGGCTCATCCGTAGGAGTCATGGGGTCACCCCATCGTCGGTAGCCCCCGAGTGCCTGGGGGACTCGGAGAGTCGCGCAGGGGCTCGAGTACATTCATTCGTCGGTTATTGGTATGTGCGGTTCATCTGCGGGTCGCTGGCAGTCTGGTGGCCATGAAAAAACCTGTTTCGAGGGATGCTAAGATGAAAGGGCCCAAGGAGTCGACGGGTTGAGCCATGGTGAATTGCACTAGGGAAAATACCACAGTATCCCAATCAAACCCACGTCCCTTGACGTGAGCTTGGAACACTGGTGTCGAGCAAAAGTCCAGCCGCTTCAGGTCTTACGGTGTTCATTTTCTGCCAGTAATGTGTATAGCCTAAGGCATGTCCGCCCGGCTTTTCTATCATGCGCAGCGCATGGGAAAGGTTGGGAGTGAAATCGCTCTTCGCCAAGTCCCAGCCCGGCCGTACTTCGCAGCGGGGTCTTACCTACACGCTAATCTTGCGTGGCATCTGGGCACAGTGTATCGTGTTCCAGGAATGTGTGTTTTTGAGGCGCGGAGCCTTACACCATTGCACCCGCTTGGAACAAAACATCAAGCGATCTGTGCACTCATTCACCCGAGGAGATTTGTTTCGAGTGCTCAGTCGGGGGTTTTTTCGCGAGTAATCACTCGAATGCCGTTTCGGCCCTTGAGGTGAGGGAGCACCTAAGACTCTTAGCGCCGCATGGTCTTGGCGAATGCATGTTTGTCTTACGTCGGGTTGAGGGAGCACCCGAGACTCTCATAAGTGCGAGTGGTCACTCGAGCACATGGCTGACCTTTAGGGTGAGGGAGCACCCGGGACACTTATGATGTACTCTCCCGATGGGAGTAAGATATTTTTCTTTCCTTATGGAAAAGATCTGAGAGATGGAATCTCAGGGCCTTGATGTCTGTTTGGTTTTCTTCGCCGCTTGTTAGGGATAGCGATGCCTCTGTTTGATGGCTGTCATGGATGCTCTACCAGTGAACCGTCACGTCTTCAGGACCGGTCATAATAATGACCGCTGTGGCGTGCGGCAGGCGCCGGTTGAGTTTCCCATACGCCCGTTGGAAACGCGCGCGAATTGACGCGTCTTGCGTACAGTGCGTCCCGTGGGAAAGCATCTTCGTCTTGGAGTCCGAGACGGCTGGGACGTTTGGTCTTTGAATTAATTGCTGCTGTCGTCTTGGCTTCTCTGTGCTTTGAGGATTATTGTTCTATAAATAAGCCTTTCTCTTCCACGCCTCTATCCAACTCGCTGCTTTTCCTCTTCCTTCATCTCTTCTTCCGCTCATGGTGCCCAGGCGAGGTGTTGGCCGTGGCCGTGTTGGTCGTGGCCGTGGTGGCCGCACACCAAGCTCATGCCGTGGTGGTCGCCATGGTACGGCGCTAGTTCCTTCCTCCTCTCCCTTGGAGGAGGGATTCTGGCGCAATGATTTTCGTTTACGTGTTCGTGGCCAAAGTGCCAATCGCATCCTTCTTCCCTCTGCTTTTTCCGCCATTGTCTCTGAGCGTGGCTTGGATGGCTTGCTTCTGCATCTTCAAGGGAGCTGTCGATCTCCTTCTTATGTTGAATTGGAGGTTGATAGCTCGAGCTTGATTTTTCTTGGCTTTGGTTGGAGTTTGTTTGCTCGGCGGTTGAATTTGCGAGATGGCGATATGCTCAGCTGTCGCTTTGACGGCAAAAGCACTGTCACTGTCCACGCATTCGATCCGAGTGGTAATAGCATGGATCCGCATGGGCAGGAGCCGAGCAGCGACAGCTCCACAAAGTTGAGGAGTCCTTCGCCGCCGTCTTCGACTGCTTCTTCCTCCAGGGACTCGTCTGGTGCTGGTGGTGAGCCGTCTTCAACTGCTTCCCCCTCTGGCTCTGACGAAGACCTCGATGTCAAGCCACCAGTTAAACGAGCGCGGCAGGTGGCCTTGTAGAACTGGAGGCAGCGGCGTCATCTTCGCCGGCAGCTTGGGCGAAGCGGAAGAAGAAGCTAGAGGAGCAGGAGAAGAAGCTGGTGGAGCACCGTCTCCAATGTCTCCGCAAATAAGTCGAGCTTCACCTTTTTTTATGTCATTGACATCATGAGCCTGCTGCTTCGAATCCTCCTTTGTCTGTGATGATGCTCTTGTACTAGAGTCGATTACCCCTCCTGGGCACACATGTAGAAGTCATAATTCCTTTGGTGATTCCCTCTTGTAACAAGAGCTGCCTTCTATCCAAATGTAGTTGAGTCCTTTTTGTACTAAAGACGATCCTTATGATGTAAACTGTGCTTGACCCTTTGCAATGGAACTTTATATTTTCTTTGGCACTGAGAGTTTTGTTCGAGTCCTTTGCGGCCGAGAGCTATCTTCGAGTCCGTCTTTGCACTGTGGGTTCTATCGGGTGTGCGACAGCGCTCCCGATGGGAGTAGCCCCCGAGGCTACGCTTGAGTCGAAGGGTTGAGCGTAGGCTGAAATTTGTTTCCTTTGTCGTTAGTTTCTGTCTTTTATCGGGGTGCGCGGCAGCGCTCCCGATGGGAGTAGCCCCCGAGTCTTTAGGCGATCGTTGGCGATCGGGTGAAGACTAAATGAGCCTGTATTCTGTGCTTCCTCCAAAGTTTCTTCAGAGTACTTGGGTGCTCCATCTGATTGTGGCCATGTTTTTCGAGCCTTGTTTTCAGCAGGTGGGGCTAGAAGGGTATTGTTTACTTGAGCATTTTTTAAGCTTCAGACTGCGCGAACGGTCTTCGGGAGGCGATGGTCCTCGAGCTCCCGAGTGTTTTGAATGCAATGGTCGCGTGGGTGACGATAGCGTCCTTCGGGTGGGTGTTGTACTCGAGACCCCGAGTGCTTTTGATGAAGATCGCGTTGCTCGGGGGGATTTTCCTCTTAAGACCCCGAGTGCTTTGGTTAAGATCGCGTAGGCGATAGCGTTGCTCGGGGGGATTTTGCTCTTAAACCCCCAAGTGATTTGGTTAAGATCGCGTAGGCGATAGCGTTGCTCGGGAGGATTTTATTCTTAAGCTCCCGAGTGCTTTGGTTAAGATCGCGTAGGCGATAGCGTCTCTCGGGGGGATTTTATTCTTAAGCCCCCGAGTGCTTTGGTTAAGATCGCGTAGGCGATAGCGTCTCTCTGGGGGATTTTATTCTTAAGCCCCCGAGTGCTTTGATTAAGATCGAGGCGATAGCGTTGCTCGGGGGGATTTTACTCTTAATCCCCTGAGTGCTTTGGTTAAGATCGCGTAGGCGAGAGCGTCTCTCGGGGGGATTTTATTTTTAAGCCCCCGAGTGCTTTGATTAAGATCGCGTAGGGGATAGAGTTGCTCGGGGGGATTTTACTCTTAAGCCCCCCGAGTGCTTTGAGATGGCAGTATTTGGGCAACATTTATTTTATGGCGGTCAAGCGGTTACATGAGTTGCCAGTAATGTCCGACCGATAGGGGCTTTGGATAGAATAGTCACAGGTTTGCTACGTTCCATGGGTTCCCCACGTCCTCGTCTGTCTTCGGGTTCCTCAGCCTGTAGGTGCCACCTCCGATGATTTCTGAAATTATGAATGGTCCTTCCCATTGGGGGGCAAGTTTATGGACCTTCTCTTGTATTAGTCGTAGGACTAGGTCACCTTTGTTCAAGGTTCTAGTGCGCAATCGACTGCTTTGGTAGGTATGTAGTTTGTCCTGGCACCCCTCTGATTTTTCCAGGGCTGCGTCTCTTGATTCTTCGGCCGTATCTTTGTCATCTTGTAGTGCTTCTTCTGCTTCTTCTTCTTCGTATCTAGTGACCCGAGGTGCTCTGAACTTGAGATCATGTGGTAGGACTGCCTCTGCCCCGTACACCATGAAGAAGGGTGTGTACTGGGTCGTGGTGTTTGGTGTAGTACGTAGGCTCCATAGGACCGCGGGGAGTTATTCTACCCAGTTGCCGGCGGCTTGCTCGAGTGGTGCAAGGAGTCGTTTCTTGATTCCCCCGCATACAAGGCCATTTTCTTTTTCCACCTGGCCGTTGGACTGCGGGTGCGCGACTGATGCATAATTAATTTTGATGCCTAGTTCTTGGCAGAAGTTCTAGAACCCTGCGGCTGTGAAGTTCGTTCCGTTGTCCGTGATGATGTTGTGTGGTACTCCGAATCTGAAGATGATCGACTTGATGAAGTTGAAAGCCGTGAGGGCTGTGGAGCTGGTGATGGGCACTGCTTCGATCCATTTAGTGAACTTGTCGACTGCGACGAGCAGGTGTGTCCTTCCGCCCTTTGATGATTTCTTGAGTGGGCCCACCATGTCAAGTCCCCAGGTGGCGAACGGCCAGGATAGTGGTATGTTCTTGAGCTTTGATGCGGGAGCGTGTGGCCTGTTGGCGAATTTCTGGCAAGCGACACAACGTCTCATGATTTCCTCTGTGTTTTTCATGGCTGTGGGCCAGTAGAACCCAGCTCAGAATTCTTTGGATACGAGCACTCGACTGCTCGCGTGGTTCCTGCAGGTGCCTTCGTGGATTTCGAGTAGTAGGGCTTTGTCGTCCTCTTCGTCGACGCACCTTTGGAGTATCTGGGTGATGCTGCGCTTGTATAGTTGTCTGTTGATCATCGTGAATTCCTTGGATCGTCGGCTGATGCGTCGTGCTTCGGCCACGTCTTGTGGTAGCGTGCCTTCGATTAGGAATCGGAGGAACGGTTTTGTCCAGACGGGTCCTTCGAGCTCCGTCGGAGCTGTGATGTCGGATGTGCTGGTGCTTGTGCCTTCTGATGGGGTTGCTGCTGCCACCTACGCCATTTCTGTTACGTCTTCGCCGTCTACGACTGCTTCAGGTGTTGCTTCCTGTACCTTGATGGATCTCCGACTGATGCTTTCGAGAAAAACGTCGGGTGGTACAGGCCCTCGGGTCGAACCGATGTTTGCGAGCTCGTCATCTTCTATGTTGTTGTCCCTGGTGATGTAGTTGAGCTCGCAACCGTCGAAACTTCGTTCGAGTTTGTTGTAGAGCTTTTGGTAGGCCGCCATGTTGTCGGCTATTGCATTGCAGTTTCTCGTTGTCTGCTGGACAACAAGATTGGAGTCCCCGTAAGTTATGAGGCGAGTGGCTCTGCATGTTTTGGCCATGCGCATGACATGGAGGAGTGCCTCGTATTCTGCTTCGTTGTTGGAGGCGTGACTGAAGTTGATCTGGAGGACATATTTTAGCTTTGTTCCTTTAGGGGAGATGAGCACGAATCCTGCCCCAGCTCCATGTTGTCTCTTGGACCCATCGAAGAACATTGACCATGAGCTTGATAGGTCTGGAGGGCCTGGCGTCTGAACCTCCGTCCACTCGACCAGGAAATCTGGGAGTACTTGGGCTTTGATGGCTGTTGGATGCTTGAACTGCAGGTCCCGTGGGCTGAGCTCAATGTTCCACTCGGCGACTCGCCCGGTTACTCCTGGGTTGTTGAGTATGTCGGCGAGTGGTGCGCTGCTCACGATTGTGATGGGGTGCTCGTTGAAGTAGTGGGACACCTTTCTTGAGGTCATGACGATGGCCAGTAGTAGCTTCTGATAGTGCGGGTACCGCTGCTGGGATTTGGTCAGGACCATGCTGAGGTAATAGATTGGTCTCTGGATGCTCTGGACGTTGCCTTCTTCTGCGCGTTCGACGACGAGCGTTGTACTTACTACACTACTACGTGCTGCCACGTAGAGGTATAGCTTCTCTCATTCCTTGGGTACCGCCAGGATTGGTGGGGTCGAGAGTGTCTTTTTCAGGTCCGCGAATGCTTGGCGGGCATCCTCCGTCCACTTGAATTTCTCTCCTTTCCTGAGCAACTGATAGAAAGGCATCGTGCGTTCTCCCAGCCTACTGATGAAGCGGCTTAGGGCTGCGAGTTTTCCGGTGAGCTGATGTACTCCTTTGATGTCGGTTGGTTCTTGCATGCGGGTGATGGCTTGGACTTTCTCAGGGTTTGCCTCGATTCCTCGGGCAGAGACCATATAGCCAAGCAGCTTTCCCACCGGTACCCCGAATGCGCACTTCTTTGGGTTGAGTTTGATTCTGTATTTGTTGAGTGCCGCGAAGGTTTCGCGCAGGTCGTCGAGTAGTGTGGCTGCTTTGTAGGTCTTGATGATGATGTCGTCCACGTAGACTTGCACGTTTCTTCCTATTTGCTCCTTCAGGAAGGCCTGCATCATTCGTTGGTAAGTGGCGCCTGCGTTTTTGAGCCCGAAGGGCATGGTTTTGTAGCAGAATACGCCATAGGGGGTGATGAATGATGTGTGCTCTTCGTCTTCTTCCTTCATCCTGATCTGGTTGTATCCTGAGTAGGCGTCGAGAAAGGAAAGTAGATCGCACCCTGCTGTTGAGTCTATTATCTGATCGATTCTAGGAAGGGGTAAGTGATCCTTCGGGCAATGCTTGTTGACTGGTCCGTAGTCGACACACATGCGCAACACGGTCGTGTCTTTCTTGGGCACCAGCACTGGGTTGGCTATCCAGGTGGCTTTCTTACTTTCTCGGATGAACTGAGCATCGATTAACCGGTTGACTTCCTCTCCGATTGCTCTGCGCTTGGGCTCCGAGAATCGTCTCAGCGCTTGCTTCACCGGCTTCGTGTTTTGCTTGATGCATAGGGTGTGTTCCACGAATTCGTGTGGTATCCCATGCATGTCGGCTGGGCACCAGGAAAATATTTCCCACTCGTCTCGAAGGAAAGCGACGAGAGCCGTCGCCTGCTCCTCTGGTAGGTGGGCGTATACGCGGACTGTTTTGTCCGGGTCCTTCGGGTGCACTTGGTGAGTGATTGTGTCGCTGTCGATGCTAAAGTCGCGTCCGTACTCCCTGGATTCGCTTCGGTTCACCAGTGGGAAGGTACTCTTGTCCATCACCATGGCTATTTCTCTGAGTTCTTGTTCGGCTCCGAATGTGTCGGAGATTCTGTGGAAGTCACGATCACATTGATCTGATTTGATGAAGCTTCCGTTGATCGTGAGGACTCCTGATGATCCTGGCATCTTGAGCTTGAGGTAGGCGTAGTGTCGGACCGCCATGAATTGTGCGAATGCTGGCAGCCCCAATATGGCGTGATACTGTGATTTCCAGTCGAGTACCTCGAACTCGAGGACGTTCTTGGCGAAGTTGTGTCGGTTGCCGAAGACAACTTCGAGTTCGATGACTCCAAGGGATGTGGCTGCTTCTCCTGGGACTACCCCGTGTAACTCGGTGCTTGATTTTCTCCATACTGATTGTGGGATCAACATCTTTTGCAGGGTGATGGCGAAGATGATGTTCATGCTGCTGCCTCCGTCCATGTAGACCCTATCCATGTCGTACCCTCCGATTTGTGCATCGAGTACTAGGGGCGCATGCCTCGGTCTTGGACTGTTGGTGGATGGTCGTCTTGTGAGAACATGATGCTGGTCTCCGTGTCATGTAGCTGGTAAACTTCGACTATGTTTATGCTCTTAGCTGCTCTAGCCTGCAGGGTGTGGGCGTCGCGTTGTGCTTGCGGTACCCTTCCTTCCTGTATCATGAGCACTTGTTCTTGCGGCGGGCTGTGACGTCCTTCCGGGCTTGAGGTCGGCGATTGCTCGGGTCACTGATTGCGTCTGTCTTCTTTCTGCTTCTCTTTCTTGAGGTCGTCGGCTAGCTCGTTGAACAGGCGGCAGTCTCTCAAGGTGTGACCTGACCTGACGCGTCCCCAGTCATCCTCGAAGCTGTTGATCGTGCAGGGTCCTTCTAGCTGTTCTCTAGCCGTGAGTTTGCTAGATCCGGCGTGCCTCTTCCTTCTTGAGACTCTGAAGATCTGCTCGTGATCCTTCGGGTGTTCGTGGAAACGAGGGTCGGTTTCAATTCCTCGACTCATGTCTTGGTTCTTGATGAGGTTGGCGAATTCATCCGGTCTTCGATCTGGGTCGTAGTACTCACCTACAGGTGTCTCGGAGTCGCTGTCTTGGTTGGCGGCAGGTGCTCGCGCGACGGCGTGTCGTCGGGTGGTCGTCGGCTGTGCGGCTGCGTGATGTGGCTCGTTCATTGGGGCCTCGCCGTAGATCTCCCATGCGCGCCTTTTGGGTTGTCGAGTCCTTCTTCCTTGGCGGTTGTTCTGCTGATCGCTGGATTCGATCTCATAGTCATCGTCTTGATGTGCGGCGGGTGCCCAGGCAGTGGTGGGTTGTCGAAAGATTTGCGAGTCCTCCGCTGCGCGTCGCAGTTCGTCGAGTGGAATTCCTTCGTAGAGGCCCCTCGCCGTTCTTCTGGGTCGTCTACTCCTTCGGCGCTGGCGCTGCACTTGGCCGTTACCGTATTATCGGTCCGGCACAACTGTAGCTCGAGTGGTCTTGATGGCGTGGCGGAGATTTCCGCCGTGATCTTGAATCCTTCGAGTGGGCTAGATCTGGTTCTTGCCCTTGAGTTGTAGCTTGCTGAACACGGGACCGCCGAGATAGTGATCCCAACGTGTGTAGTTCCCACAGACGGCGCCAATTGACGGGGATCAACCCCGACAAATCCCATGGTCAGGGACCCTGGGTTAGTCATGAGATGCACAGGTTGGACGATAGCTTCTCGGCAAACAGGAAGGCTCGCTCCTGCTCGATATTATTAATGGGGGAGATCCGATTACAGTGGAGGTCAAGGCTGGAGTGCTCAAGGCTAGGGTTACAGGTGATATTAGATGTCTTTGGCGTCGCCCATCCTAGCCCTTATATACCGGGCTAGGTCTCGAGGAGTTCATCTACGTTTACAGGTAAGCTTTCCTAACCCTAGCTTGCTCCGTACGGCAGGTCTTCGCACCTTTCTTGTGATTCGCGGACTCCTACGTCGGTGCCAACTAGTGGGCCGATGTTGTATCTTCATGGGCCTTCTGCCTTCATGGACACCAGGTAGGCTCATCCGTAGAAGTCGTGGGGTCACCCCCTCGTCAAAAAGCTTGTATTATTTTATTTGTAGAGTTGTGTTGTGATATCTCACCGTGAGTCCCTAATACCGATCGTGTACCATGCGTGTATGATTACTGTACACGACTTGATTTTGGGGGCGTCACATCTAAACCATGAAGAACAAAGAGGGGAGGAGAACATCACATAGCTACTGATCACAGACCCATGGTCCAAAGGAAACTACTCACGGCACATCCGGGAAGCGTCCATGGTGGAGGGGAAGCTCCCGGAGGTCGATCCTCCCTCCGGCAGGGTGTCGGGAAGAGGTCTGCTGGCGCTCCCGATCTTGGAAGCGCGGCGGCGGCGGAACAGAGGCGAGATCGCGGAAAAGGGTTCTCTCTCCGGAAGTTTCACGTCACGGGAAATATATAGGAGAAGGGGGGCAGCCAGGGGGGCCAGGTGGCCGCCTGGGGCCCTGGTGGGACCCACCTGGTCCCCCTTCGGGACTCCGGAAGGTTCCTTCACGCTAATTTTTTATCTGAGTTTTGCCGAATTTTTGGAGCACTTTTAATATGGTGGAAAACTGAAATAGAAAAACAGCAGAAAACAGAAACTGGCACTGGGGTGCAATGAGTTAATAGGTTAGTCCAAATATGATCAAAAGTGTAGGAAAGTGTATCTAGATCATAGCAATATCACGCAAAACATGCATGGAGCAAGCAGAAACTATCGATACGTTTGGGACGTATCAACATCTCCAAGCTTAATTCCTGCTCGTCCTCGAGTAGGTAAATGATAACAAGCATAATTTCTGTGGTGACATGCTAGCAACCATATAAGAACTTTGAAAAGTAAAGCAATCAAGGTATGTGATTCAATTCAAGGCATAACATGCAAGAGTCTATATTAGCATTGAAACAAGTAACCAAAGAACATTAGGTGCAAGAGCTCTCGATGTCCGTGACTCGAATGTCTCCAAATGGTGTTTGCGTGCAAGAAGAGGGATAGGGAATACGAGAAAAAAAAAATTGCGTTGAGAACTCAATCTACTAAAGTTTCACACTTGGTCTTCTTTGGAATCTTATATTGACTCGTCCCCAGACCACTAGCCAGGTACAAGTCAATTTGATCCACTCCTTTTCGATATATTGCGCAATCATGCATTGGATGAGAGTAAGCACGAGAGTTTCCACTTAGGATGGAAAAAAGAGAAATATGGTGGAGGAAAAAAAAGGTGAGAAAGGCTCACATCAATGTGGACAATCATAGGCGAGAGAGCCAAATTATAGATATGATGCGAGGAGTAGGGATTGCCATGCAATAGATGCACATATGAGCTAAGAAATCTCTCCAATGGAACTAGTGGAGGTGCATCTAACTTGCTCGCTCATGAAGACCTAGAGCTATTTTTAGGAGGCTCATCCTTGGAATATGCAAGCCAAGTTCTATAGTGTGAAGGTCCCCACATAGCTATATGCGTAAATGATCATCTCTATGGAGTACTAGTGTGGATCTTTCAAAAGGATAGTAGTGTTGCCCCTTTCGCTCTTTTTATTTCTTTTTCTCCTTTTTCAATTTTTTTGTATTTTTTGGTGGCCTCAATGGCTCTTTCTATGTAACTCTCATTTCTCCTCTTTGGGATCTTTTATTTTGTCCATCTTTGGGCTCTTTTCTTCACTTAAGGGCAACACTCTAATTTACAAGAGGGCATAAAAGATCTTTCACACTTTACAAGGTACTCAAAACATAAAGAAGATGTATCTATCATGTTGTATGCAATGTATGCCTCTGCCAGTGTAGCAGGAACATGTATGACATGAAGATCAAGTCATGAAGAGGTGGAAGCTGCATGGCAATATATCTTCAGAAAGGCTATGGAAATGCCTTGATAGGTAGGTATGGTGGTTGTTTTGAGGAAAGATATAAGGAGGTTTATGATGACAGAGAGTATCATGCCAAGGGTTTGGATGTACCGGCAAAGGTGGACACCAACTCTTGGAGTGAGAAGAAGGCAATGCACGACACGGGAGAGGCTAGCAAATATCAGGAGGTGGAAGTGTCAACTTTCAATACTTACATTAGTCCGAAGAACTCATGCAGTTATTATCGACAACTCTCAATCTAATAAGGAGGTTTAAAAAGAGACAAGTACCACGAGGAGTGTATGGGGGTTTGGTTATCCTTGCGCATCCTCGACTCATGGTACGTGAGTGTACTCTAGTATCCGATCACTCCAAAGATTAGTGATCCATCTAGTAGGTAGAGTTCTCAACTAGTTTTTTTCTGTAGGTTTTGAAAATAAAAACGGATTGCCCAAAATACGACACCTATCACTAATAGGCTAGAGCTCTTGACACCAAAAGTTCAAACATTACACATCAATACCTCAAAACTATTGCAAGTTACTACTAAAATTAAATAGCAACCTCAATTACCAACGTTCAAGACAATACACAACTCAGTGCAACAACCAACTCTCTTAAAAAGATAAACAGGAAAACTAAAGGGAGTTCCAGCAACAAACTAATAAAAAGCCAATGCTCTTGCTAAAGACAAACTAAGACTAAAACTAAACATGGCAGTAGCTACGAAAACATAAAGAACACACAACAGCAACAAGATAAGCATGAAAAATCCTATGATGTGTTCTAGATTGGACTGGAGCGTGTTTCTATCCCACACAAAGTAAACTGGGTTCTAACTTGATATGAACAGCAAGCAAATCTAATGAAACATAAAAAGTAAAGCTAAGAGCGAGACGCACCAATCATAGCACATAACGCATGAACTGATAAAAATATAGTGAGACGAAGGACGAACTGATGATTGTTGATGGAGAAAGGGATGCACGGGGGCATCCCCAAGTTTAGACGCTTGAGTCTCCTTGAATATTTATTGGGGATGCATGGGGGCATCCCCAAGATTGAGCGCTTGACACTTCCGGATCTTCTTTCATCATCTTACATCGCACACTTGAAAACTCCCTTCATACATAACTCATCATAAGCTGATTAGAGAGGTGAGTACCCTTAAAAAAATACATTTTTCCCACTGGATATAAAGATATTCTTGAAGAGCCACTGTTTCTAAAAATTTCCAAAATGTTTTTGCGTAGAAAAAGCAAGCTTAAGGTTTCCAAAAGTAATGAGAGGCAAAACGTGGCAGAATCTGTGAAAAACCGAACAACAGGTAGTAGAGAATTTTTTTGGGGCACTTCTGCAGCTCAAATGCAAAAAATCAGAAACTACGAAAGTTTCACAATTTTCTAGAGCATGTTTTGTAGAAAATTCATCTCAACAAGATGAAGTGGTTATTTGTTCCGATTTTTTTTCGTCAAAAGACAGAATATGTTTTCTGGACAACATGTCACAACTTTTGCTTCCCTTATCATAAGAGGCTATAACTTGGCACAAAGCTTGAAAATAAAGATACAATGATGTTGCTACATTAGTAACAATCATCAAGACCACTAAAAACAGAAGTAAAAAACATATTGGGTTGGTTATGTAGGCAATGTAGCTATCATGATGTATGCAATGTATGCCGCTGCCAGTGTAGCAGGAACATGTACGGCATGAAGATCAAGTCATGAAGAGGTGGATGTTGCATGGCAATATATCTCGTAAAGGCTATGGAAATGCCTTGATAGGTAGGTATGGTGGTTGTTTTGAGGTAGGATATAAGGAGGTTTATGATGACAGAGCGTATCATGCCAAGGGTTTGGATGTACCAGCGAAGGTGGACGCCAACTCTCGGAGTGAGAAGGCAATGCACGACACAGAAGAGGCTAGCAAATATTAGGAGGTGGAAGTGTCAACTTTCAATACTTACATTAGTCCGAAGAACTCATGCACTTATTATCGGTAACTCTCAATCTAATAAGGAGGTTCACAAAGAGACAAGTACCCCGAGGAGGAGTGTATGGGGGTTTGGTTATCCTTGCGCATCCTCGACTCATGGTACGTGAGTGTACTCTAATATCCGATCCCTCCAAAGATTAGAGATCCATCTTGTAGCTAGAGTTCTCAAATAGTTTTGTAGGTTTTGAAGATACACACGGATTGCCCAAAATACGACGCCTATCACTAATAGGCTAGAGCTCTTGACACCAAAAGTTCAAACATTACTCACATCAATACCTCAAAACTATTGCAAGTTACTACTGAAGTTCAATAGCAACCACAATTACCTATTTTCAAGACAAGACACAACTCAGTGCAAGAACCAACTCTCTTAACAAGATAAACATGAAAACTAAAGAGAGTTCCAGAAACAAACTAAACAAAAGCCAAGCCTCTTTTTAAAGATGTAACGACCCAATTCACACAGAATTGGAGTCTCTGTGCTCAAGTGCCAGTCCCTGGATCGAACCCGCTGGCACACACAGTATTATAGATGTATATCAAAGTAGAAGTGCATCATTATTACAACGTATGATCCAGAGTAAATAAATAACAAGTTGCATAGCTCAAGGCAATGGATGTGCTACTCCAGGCTTTGGATGATGTAGCTGGTTGTACTTGGCCAAATGGCTCCAGGCACATACCTGAACCTCTTTGGTATTATGTTCCCCGATGGGAGAACCTTGGCCATCTCCGCGTACACCGTACCCTTTAGTCGGGCGGAATGCGTCTCCACAATGCGTCCAAGAGCTATGTGAGCGGCCATGCGCACACACCACTCCTTCTCCTGGGCATGCACCTCGAAGGACTCCATAATCACCCGTTCTTCATTCTCCATGCTTCCCAGGATGAAACTCTCCACTTGCCAGTAGTCATCTGCTCCCCTTGTCTCCACTATGTCCGGCTGAAAGACTGGCGCGTAGATGTTCAGGAAGTGGCAAATCCCCCTGAGCTCAGGTCCAAACGCCATAGCACGGTATGAAATAGTGGTCATCTATAATCAAAGAGAGGTAAGGCAAGATTAGAACAGGTATGAGTACAAGATAGAGGAGGTAAGTAAGTACAAGACAGAGTGGTATAAAGTAATATTTTGATTCCTATGGATTTTCTACTCCATTTTCAAGGGTCACGACGTACAGTCAACACACTTCTCTGATACCATCTGTAACGACCCAATTCACACAGAATTGGAGTCTCTGTGCTCAAGTGCTAGTCCCTGGATCGAACTCGCTGGCACACACAGTGTTATAGATGTATATCAAAGTACAAGTGCATCATTATTACAACGTATGATCCAGAGTAAATAAATAACAAGTTGCATAGCTCAAGGCTAGCTTATTCAATATAAATATAGCGGAAGCAAAAACAAATAACGTGGATTCCATCAACAGCCACATGCGAACATGTTGAGTGTAGACTCGCAACCCCTAAACGCACCTTACTGATCGTCTGAAAAACCTGCAACACCGAAGGTTATAGCCCGACAACGGGTCAGTACATCTGATTTGTACGGCAAGTGACACTGAAAAGTTTATATAAAGGACCTACAACTACATGCGAGGTAAGTCAAAGGAAAGGCTTATGGTTTAGTTTTGCAGAAAGCCAATTTTCTCCTGAACTAAACTAGTCAAAATTTTAAGTTGAATTCTACCTGTAACACACAGCAACCCATGCTACTCTTGTCCCAACCAAGTTATTATTAAGTGTTCATCTGTCAAGATCATTCATCAAGAGTACTGACTAGTTGCTCATAGTTCGTCCGTAACCGTGGACACGGCTAATCATGATCAGTTTATACACTCTGCAGAGGTTGTACACGTTCCCCACTGGACTCAACTCGAAGATTGAGACAAAGACTTTCTGAAGAGGCTGCCTCCACCCTTTGGTAGCCGGTACACCTAACCACACATCTACATCAGCTAGCTACCAGGGCCAGGTTCCCCACAACGTACTCGTGCTGAGCCAGAGCCCATATAGCCAGTGGCTGTACACGGAAGCTACTAGTAATATTGCCTGTCCGATCTTTTTGAGCCTGGACGGCGCCCACTGCGTCAGAGGGTACTCGCCATGACGCACCCGTTTCACCACCAAAACAACCATTGGGTGCATTTAACCCCGGCACTGTCCTCAACCGAGCCACAACTACCGGGATGCAACCCGCCCATCCAGAAGTGATTTCTATTTATTATAAAGTTGCTACATAAATAGCCCAACCTCGTCTACAAAGCATAGCAATAAAGTAACAACACGACTAGGTTGATCTACGGTAGACAAGTCAAAACATGTGGCTATCCTAACTGGTTTTGCAACAATAGTAAAATAAACTACCTATCATGCAATAGAGTGATATTTCCTAACATAATGCATATAGAAAATATAGGTATGAGTATGTTCAAAGCATCACTTGCCTTCTTGCTGGTCCTGACGGTCACAATCCTCACAATACGAGGCGGCACACTCCAGACAATCTATACGAGAAAACATAGCACCAATCAATCATATGTTTAATACAAATATGCTCAAACAATAATAAACATTCAAAGAACAGTAGAAAAACTTTCCTAACAGTAGCTAAACTTAAAGTACTTGTCAAATAAAACCAACGCAAAAAGAAACGGCGCAAACGGGTGCACCGGTAAAAAGTTACGGCTGCCGGAAGTTCAAATTTGGGTCAGCTTGGAATCCAAATTTGAATACTTCAAACATCTGTAACACTAGGTCGACTGGCTAGAAAATTTCTACACGGTCGCAACGCAACTGGAATCACTCGATTCCGAGCTACGGTTATAAAGTAGTCGCGAAAACGGTTTCGGGTGAAAAACGGGGGGTACCGGGGGGTTCTACTATAAAAAGGACCCATACATAAATAAATTTTTTACAAAAACGCGATCGGGTCCCTGGGCGGTTTGGATCCAGATCTGAATTTTTTTTTCGAAACGTTTTTCTAACTTTTTTTCCCTATCTCGTCTTCAACCTCACGCACGGGCATAGGGGCCATGGAGCCAGCCATGGCTATGGCTGCGGCTCCTCCGACCATGGGAGCGCGGCGAGGGCGGCCGGGGCGGCGGCCAGCGCCGGCGGGCGGCGGTGGCCAAGCGCGGCCAGGGGGCGGCGGCCTGGCGCGCGGGCGCGGTGGCCTGGCACGCGGGGCAGCGGCCGGCCGGGTCGGGCCGTGGCGCGGGCGGCGGCCGGCTCGCCGGCCTGCGGCGGCGGCGGCGGCGGGGCAGCCGGGGGCGACGCGGCTAGGGCGGCGGGGTGCTCCGGCGAGGCACGGTTCGGGCGCAACTCCGGCGACTCGCGAAAATTACCTCGAAAAAACGCACTCCGGCGATGCTCCGGCGATGCTCCGGCGAACTCCGGCGATGACGTCGGCGGCGGCGGGTCCCGCGGATTAGATTAGTCTAACCCTAAAAACGCTAAGCGAAAATAAATTTAGCCCTAATCGGGGCTATTTATAGTCAGCCCCTAATCCTCTTTTTTTTTGTAAACCCGAGATAAATACAAAATCAGTCTGCGGGAAAAAAACAGAGCAGGCCCGTTAGGCCCAAAACAATATTAGAAAAATCACAGAAAATTATTTTAAAATTCCGTCTTCGCCAATATTTTTAAAATAATAAAATTGAATTTTTGGCTTGACCAAAGTAATAAAATAAAATAAAAAACTTTGCAACTTATTTTTAAATATTTTTAAATACTTTTCTGGCATTTTAAAAATACCAAAAAGTCCGAAAATTGATTTAAAAACTTTTCCAAAGCATAAATAAATTCCAAAAATAATTTTAGAAAATATTTATAACTCCAAAGTAAAATTAAAAAGTCTCCCATAAATATTTTAAACTATTTTCCAACAAATTAAAAATGGGGATAAGTCCTTTTATATCCTCTCCAGCGAACTGCCATGTGTTGAAAAATGTTTATAAATATTTTAAAACTCCAGAAAAATGCGGAAGCAGCATGAGATGCATATGATGATCTATTAACATCCGAATTTGGAAAATTGGAATGTTACAAACCTACCCCCCTTAAGATGAATCTCGTCCTCGAGAGTTGAGCTGGCTAGCAAAGAGATGCGGGTGGTCTTGCTTCAGATCCTCTTCACGCTCCCAAGTTGCTTCCTCTTCGGTATGATGATCCCACTGAACCTTGCATAGTCTGATCGTCTTGGTGCGGGTAACTCTTTCGGCAGTCTCCAGAATATTCACAGGTTTCTCCTCATAAGTCAGGTCACTCTCCAACTGAATTGCCTCAAGTGGCACTGTATCTCTCAAAGGAATATCTGCCATCTCTGCATGACACTTCTTCAGCTGTGATACGTGGAACACATCATGAACTCCTGACAAAGCTTCTGGCAACTCCAACTGATAAGATACCTCTCCTCTGCGCTCCAAGATCTTGTAAGGCCCAACAAAAAGTGGTGCTATCTTACCCTTGATTCCAAACCTCTTGATTCCGCGAATTGGTGAAACTCTGAGATACGCACGGTCTCCAACCTCATAGGTTACATCCTTGCGCTTAGCATCTGCATAGCTCTTCTGCCTGGACTGTGCTATCTTCAGTCTATCACGGATCAACTTGACTTTCTCCTCGGCATCTCTGATCAGGTCTGGTCCAAACAACTGACGTTCTCCTACCTCATCCCACATCAACGGAGTTCTGCACTTCCTGCCATACAGTAACTCGAATGGTGCCATCTGAAGACTAGCCTGGTAACTGTTGTTATATGAGAACTCAGCATACGGTAAGTTGTCATCCCAACTCGAACCATAATCCAACGCACAAGCCCTCAACATATCCTCCAAGATCTGATTGACTCTCTCGGTCTGCCCATCTGTCTGAGGATGGAATGTTGTACTGAACTCCAGCCTAGTGCCCAAGGTCTCATGTAACTGACGCCAAAACTTCGAAGTAAACTGAGTACCTCTATCAGACACAACCTTGCTTGGAACCCCAAGCAAACACATGATCCTAGACATATAAATCTTGGCTAGCTTGGCACTGTTATACGTTGTCTTCACTGGAATGAAGTGAGCAACCTTGGTCAAACGATCAACAATCACCCAAATAGAATCATATCCTGACCGAGTCCTGGGTAAACCAGTAATAAAGTCCATACCTATTTGATCCCACTTCCAATCTGGTATAGGAAAAGGCTGCAACAAACCTGCTGGCTTCTGATGCTCAGCCTTGACTCTCTGGCAAACATCACACAAAGCAATATACTGAGCTATCTCTCGCTTCAGGCTAGGCCACCAAAATCTCTCCCTCAAGTCCAAATACATCTTGGTATTCCCGGGGTGAATAGAATAAGGTGAATCATGTGCCTCCTGAAGAATCAACTTCCTGATCTCTGCATCCTGCGGTACACAAATGCGCTTCTCAAACCAAATGGCTCCATGCTCATCCTCACGGAAACTCTCTGCTTTTCCCTTGGGCATATTCACCTTTATCTCATCAATTTCTGCATCCCCCTTCTGGGCATCTCTGATCCTTTCCAACAGATTTGGCTTCACTTCCAATGTTGCCACATATCCCTTAGGAACTATCTCCAACCTGAGATTCTTGAACTACTCACATAACTCACGTGGCATATCCTCAACCTTAGCAACATAGATATGACTCTTACGGCTCAATGCATCAGCAACCACATTCGCTTTACCAGGATGATACTGCACATTCAAATCATAATCCTTAATAAGCTCCAGCCATCTACTCTGCCTGAGATTCAAATCCTTCTGAGTAAAGATATATTTCAAACTCTTATGATCCGTGAAAACATCACAATGATTACCAATAAGATATTGCCTCCAAGTTTTCAATGCATGAACGACTGCAGCTAACTCCAAATCATGTGTAGGATAGTTCTGCTCATGTTTCTTAAGCTGACGAGAAGCATAAGCAACAACTCTACCTCCTTGCATCAAAACACAACCAAGTCCTCAACGAGATGCATCACAATATACTTGGAAAGCCTTATGTATATCAGGCAAACATAAAACAGGTGCAGTTACTAACCGTTTCTTCAGTTCCTGAAAGATGGCTTCACATGCCTCACTCCAAACAAACTTATTCTCTTTCTTCAACAGCTCATTCATTTGTTTTGCAGCTTGGAGAAATTCTCAATGAACCTCCTATAATATCCTACAAGACCCAAGAAACTGCGAATGTCTCCAACTGACACGGGCGTCTCCCATTCTGTAACTGTTGAAACCTTAGATGGGTCCACAACTACTCCTTCTCCTGACACAACATGTCCAAGGAATCCAACCTCCTTCAACCAAAACTCACACTTGCTGAACTTGGCATACAACTTGTGCTCCCTGAGCTTCTCCAATAGCAAACGCAAATGTGCCTCATGCTCTTGCTCATTCTTGGAATACACCAATATATCATCAATGAACACCACAACGAATTTATCCAAGAACTCCATAAACACCTTGTTCATCATATTCATGAAGTATGCAGGAGCATTAGTCAATCCAAATGACATAGCAGTATACTCATACAACCCATACCTTGTAGTAAAAGAAGTCTTCGGAATATCCTTTTCCCGAATCTTTAATTGATGATAACCAGAACGAAGGTCAATCTTAGAGAATACACAAGCTCCCTCCAACTGGTCAAATAGATCATTAATCACCGGTAAAGGATACTTGTTCTTGATAGTAACATCATTAAGAGAACGGTAATCAACACACATCCTCTAGGTTCCATCCTTCTTCTCAACAAACAACACTGGAGATCCCCAAGGTGACGAGCTTGGGCGAATGAACCCCTTTTCTTGCAACTCCCTGATCTGCTCCTTCAACTCTGCAAGTTCATTAGAGGGCATCCTATACGGTCTCTTAGCAATAGGCCAAGTGCCTGGTATTAAATCAATAAGGAACTCAATCTCCCTATCCGGTGGCATACCTGGCAACTCCTCCGGAAACATATCCGGATACTCCCTCACAATACGCACATCGTCCAGGCTACCCCCCTTAAGAGAATTCACCTGGGCGTGCGGATGCTTATACTTGGACACATATCTGATCTTCTGTCCACTCGGTGTACTGAGAGTGATAGACCGACTGGCACAATCAATAAAACCTTGGTATCTGGCTAACCAATCCATGCCCAAAATAATATCCAAACCTTGTGACTTCAACACAATCAAATCTGTAGGAAAAACATGCTTCCCAATGGCTAGGCTCAACTGATAGCATCCCAAACTAGCTGACATCTCCGCTCCCGGTGAACTTATGAGCATAGATGACTTACGAACTATGGTAGGTAACTCATGCTTATCCACAAATACCCTCGATATGAAAGAATGCGATGCACCAGAATCAAAAAGAACAAGTGCGGGTACTGAATTGATAAAGAACTTACCAATCACAACATCAGGCTCATCATAGATCTCCTCCACATTGACATGGTTCACATGCCCCTTGAAAGGATTGGGCTTGGCGACTCCATTCCCATTGGACTCTGGGAAGTCTGTGGCATAGTGTCCCATGTTCTTGCACTTGAAACACTGGATGTGACTCAAGTCCTTTGGTGCCTGGCCATTCTGACGATTGCTTCCATTACCTCCATTAGCTCCATTGCTTCTCCCATTCCCATTGTTCCTTCCGTTTCCATTGCCATTCTTGTTACCATTGTGGTGGTTGTGGCCATTATGGTTGTGACCATTTCCACCATGATGGTTGTGTCCTCCACTATGAACATGGCCATTCCCACCATTGTGGTTATGTCCATGGCTATGTCCTCCATTGCCACCATAAAAATTGCGTGGCTTCTGTTGCGGTCCAGAGTTGTACTTGCCATTATTGTTGTTGTTGTACTTCCTCTTGCGGTTCTCAATGGATTGCTGCTTGCCTTCCAACACAATAGCCTTGTCTATGAGCGCCTGGCAGTTAGCAAAAGTAGCCACTGTCAGCTGGACTCCCAACTCATCATTCAGCCCCGCCAAGAACTTCTCCTGCCTTGCCGCATCATTCCTGACATCATCTGGAGCATATCTGGCAAGCTTGTTGAACACCTCAACATACTCAGCCACTGAACGGCCTCCCTGACGCAAACTGCGAAACTCCTTCTTCTTCAAGCTCATGGCGCCTGCTGAAACATGTGCAGCGCGAAAAGCAGACTGGAACTGCGCCCAAGTGATGGTGTCGATGGGGTACATCAGCAAGTAGTTGTCCCACCAAGCAGCGGCAGGACCCTCCATCAAATGTGAGGCAAACCTCACTCTCTCTGCCTCAGTGCAGCCAACAGTCTCCATATTCCGGCCCACTGAACGAAGCCAGTCATCCGCCACTATGGGCTCAGGAGTGCTAGAGAACCTCCGAGGATTCAACCTCAGAAACCTTGCAAGCGTGTCCACCGGTGGTGGTGGTGGCGCATTGTTGTTGTTGCCCATGTTCTGAGTGAGCAACTGGATCAGCTGAGCTTGTCCTTGAATTAGCTGCTGCATATAAGCTGGCACTCCATGGTTGTTGTTCTCATTCCCCGTGGGATCACGTCTCGGCGGAATCTATTGGGTAAGAATAGGTAAGATTTAGACAGAAAGTAGCTAGGGAAATATACTCCTACCCATATGCATATTATGATCATGGCAAGCAATATATATACAATACATTACATATATCACCAATCAACTTCACCAATCAATATCACCATAGCATCAAGCATATAACAATCATCAACCAATGCACTCATACGGAAAACAATCACATATCACACCATTTAGTTTAAAATATCTTTTATAACTGATATAAGATCCTCATAACAACCTCGGGTAATATAAAATCCTCAACACAATAACGAATAACATAAGAGTATATCAAGCAACCTAGTATTTCCACACCGAATAAGTCGACATGGTCAAATACGCTAACACGATAACGGTGGAGCACTAATACTCGACGAAGTAATTCTTAATGCTGTCTTTTCTAAACAGCATGCGGTAATCGCGCCCGCTAATGCGGTTGCGCCTTTTGGGACTCGGCTCCCTTTCTTCTGCCGAGGTGTCTACTTCTGGCTCCTCTTCTGGTTCTTCAATTCCGTTGGCCTTCATCTTCTCCTTCAGCCTTTTCATCTCTGCTTGCATCTCCAACTTTTCCTACTTCAGCTTGTTGTTGTCCCTTTTGAGCCTGGTGTTCCTCTGCTGCAACTCAATAATGGTGTAGAGGTCCCACTGAGTGCACTTCTCCAAGCAATGGATGTTCTTCTCCGGGCTTTGGATGATGTAGCTGGTTGTACCTGGCCAAATTTCTCCAGGCACATACCTGAACCTCTTTGGTATTATGTTCCCCGATGGGAGAACCTTGGCCATCTCCGCGTACACCGTACCCCTTAGTCGGGCGGAATGCGTCTCCACAATGCGTCCAAGAGCTATGTGAGCAGCCATGCGCACACACCACTCCTTCTCCTGGGCATGCACCTCGAAGGACTCCGTAATCAACCGTTCTTCATTCTCCATGCTTACAAGGATGAAATCTCCACTTGCCAGTAGTCATCTGCTCCCCTTGTCTCCACTATGTCCGGCTGAAAGACTGGCGCGTAGATGTTCAGGAAGTGGCAAATCCCCCTGAGCTCAGGTCCAAACACCATAGCACGGTATGAAATAGTGGTCATCTATAATCAAAGAGAGGTAAGGCAAGATTAGAACAGGTATGAATACAAGATAGAGAAGGTAAGTAAGTACAAGACAGAGTGGTATAAAGTAATATTTTCATTCCTATTGATTTTCTACTCCATTTTCTAGGGTCACGTCCTACAGTAAACACACTGCTCTGATACCATCTGTAATGACCCAATTCACACAGAATTGGAGTCTCTGTGCTCAAGTGCTAGTCCCTGGATCGAACTCGCTGGCACACACAGTGTTATAGATGTATATCAAAGTACAAGTGCATCATTATTACAACGTATGATCCAGAGTAAATAAATAACAAGTTGCATAGCTCAAGGCTAGCTTATTCAATATAAATATAGCGGAAGCAAAAAAAAATAACGTGGAGTCCATCAACAGCCACATGCGAACATGCTGAGTGTAGACTCGCAACCCCTAAACGCACCTTACTGATCGTCTGAAAAACCTGCAACACCGAAGGTCATTGCCCGACAACGGGTCAGTACATCTGATTTGTACGGCAAGTGACACGGAAAAGTTTATATAAAGGACCTACAACTACATGCGAGGTAAGTCAAAGGAAAGGCTTATGGTTTAGTTTTGCAGAAAGCCAATTTTCTCCTGAACTAAACTAGTGAAAATTTTAAGTTGAATTCTACCTGTAACACACAGCAACCCATGCTACTCTTGTCCCAACCAAATTATTATTAAGTGTTCATCTGTCAAGATCATTCATCAACAGTACTGACTAGTTGCTCATAGTTCGTCCGTAACCATGGACACGGCTAATCATGATCAGTTTATACACTCTGCAGAGGTTGTACACGTTCCCCACTGGACTCAACTCGAAGATTGAGACAAAGAATTTCTGAAGAGGCTGCCTCCACCCTTTGGTAGCCGGTACACCTAACCACACATCTACATCCGCTAGCTACCAGAGCCAGGTTCCCCACAACGTACTCGTGCTAAGCCAGAGCCCATATAGCCAGTGGCTGTAAACGGAAGCTACTAGTAATATTGCCTGTCTAATCTTTTTGAGCCTGGACGGCGCCCACTGCGTCAGAGGGTACTCGCCATGACGCACCCGTTTCACCACCAAAACAACCATTGGGTGCATTTAACCCCGGCACTGTCCTCAACCGAGCCACCACTACCGGGATGCAACCCGCCCATCCAGAAGTGATTTCTATTTATTATAAAGTTGCTACACGGTTTATTAAATAGCTCACATGCACTCCATGAATTCTCACAGCCCAACCTCGTCTACAAAGCATAGCAATAAAGTAACAACACGACTAGGTTGATCTACGGTAGAGAAGTCAAAACATGTGGCTATCCTAACTGGTTTTGCAGCAACAGTAAAATAAACTACCTATCATGCAATAGAGTGATATTTCCTAACATAATGCATATAGAAAATATAGGTGTGAGTATGTTCAAAGCATCATTTGCCTTCTTTCTGGTCCTGACGGTCACAATCCTCACAATACGAGGCGGCACACTCCGGACAATCTATACGAGCAAACATAGCACCAATCTATCATATGTTCAATACAAATATGCTCAAAAAATAATAAACATTCAAAGAACAGTAGAAAAACTTTCCTAACAGTAGCTAAACTTAAAGTATTTGTCAAATAAAACCAACGCAAAAAGAAACGGCGCAAACGGGTGCACCGGTAAAAAGTTACGGCTGCCGGAAGTTCAAATTTGGGTCATCTTGGAATCCAAATTTGAATACTTCAAACTTCTGTAACACTAGGTCTACTGGCTATAAAATTTCTACACGGTCGCAACGCAACTGGAATCACTCGATTCCGAGTTACGGTTAAAAAGTAGTCGCGAAAACGGTTTCGGGTGAAAAACGGGGGGTACCGGGGGGTTCTACTGTAAAAATGACCCATACATAAATAAAAAATTTACAAAAACGCGATCAGGTCCCTGGGCGGTTTGGATCCAGATCTGAAAAAAAAATTCTAAACGATTTTCTAACTTTTTTCCCTATCTCGTCTTCAACCTCACGCGCGGGCACAGGGGCCATGGAGCTAGCCATGAATACGGTTGCGGCTCCTCCGGCCATGGGAGTGCGGCGAGGGCGGCCAGCGGCGGCGGGCGGCGGCGGCCTAGTGCGCGGGCGCGGTGGCCTGGCATGCGGGTGCGCGAGCGCACGCGGGGCAGCTGCCGGCCGGGTCGGGCCGTGGCGCGGGCGGCGGTGGGGCAGCCGGGGCTGACGCGGCTAGGGCGGCGGGGTGCTCCGGCGAGGCACGGTTCGGGCGCAACTCCGGCGACTTGCGAAAATTACCTCGAAAAAACACAAAAAAACGCACTCCGGCGATGCTCCGGCGAAAAATCCGGCGATGCTCCGGCGAACTCCGGCGATGACGTCGGCGGAGGTGGGTCCCGCGGATTAGATTAGTCTAACCCTAAAAACGCTAAGCGAAAATAAATTTAGCCCTAATCGGGGCTATTTATAGTCAGTCCTTAATCCTCTTTTTTTTTTGTAAACCCGAGATACATACAAAATCGGTCTGCGGGAAAAAAACAAATCAGGCCCGTTAGGCCCAAAACAATATTAGAAAAATCACAGAAAATTATTTTAAAATTCCGTCTTCGCCAATATTTTTAAAATAATAAAATTGAATTTTTGGCTTGACCAAAATAATAAAATAAAATAAAAACTTTGCAACTTATTTTTAAATATTTTTAAATACTTTTCTGGCATTTTAAAAATACCGAAAACTCCGAAAATTGATTTAAAAACTTTTCCAGAGCATAAATAAATTCCAAAAATAATTTTAGAAATATTTATAACTCCAATGTAAAATTAAAAATGGGGATAAGTCCTTTTATATCCTCTCCAGCGAACTGCCATGTGTTGAAAAATGTTTATAAATATTTTAAAACTCCAGAAAAATGCGGAAGCAGCATGAGATGCATATGATGATCTATTAACATCCGAATTTGGAAAATTGGGATGTTACAAAAGACAAACTAAAACTTAAACTAAACATGGCAGTAGCTATGAAAAGATAAAGAACACACAACAGTAAAAAGATAGGCATGGAAAATCCTATGATGTGTTATAGATTTTGAAAGTGGAGTGTGTTTCTCTCCCACACAATGTAAGACGGGATCTAACTTGTTATGAACATCCAGCAAAGCTAAATAAAACTAAAAATAAAACCTAAGAGCGAGACGCTCCAAGCATAGCACATAACGCATGAAGTGATAAAAATATAGTGAGACGAAGGACGAACTGATGATTCTTTATGGAGAAGGAGATGCACGGGGGTATCCCCAAGCTTAGACGCTTGAGTCTCCTTGAATATTCATTGGGGATGCATGGGGGCATCCCCAAGCTTGAGCGCCTGACACTCCCGGATCTTCTTTCATCATCTTCCATCGCACACTTGAAAACTCCCTTCATACATAACTCATCGTAAGCTGATTAGAGAGGTTAGTAACCTTAATAAAATAATTTTTCCCCACTGGATATAAAGATATTCTTGAAAAGCTACTATTTCTCAAGATTGCCAAGAGGTTTTTTCAAAGAAAAAGCAATCTTAAGGTTTGCAAAAGTAAGGAGAGACAAAATGTGGCAGATCTGTGAAAAAAAGAACATCATGTAGTAAAGAATTGTTTAGAGGTACTTCTGCAACTCAAATAAAAAAACTCAGAACATACGAAAGTTCCGAAATTGTATGGAGCACGCTGTGTAAAAAATTCAGCTCAAAAAGATAAACTGGTGATTTGATACGATTTTTCCGTCACGAAGACAAAATCTGTTTTCTCGACAGCATGTCACAACTTTTGCTTCCCTTATCATATGAGGCGATAACTTGACACAAAGCTTGAAAATAAATATACAATGATGTTGCTAAAGTAGTAACAATCATCAAGACCACTAAAAACAGAAGTAAAAACATCTCGGGTTGCCTCCCAACAAGCGCTTTCTTTTACGCCTTTAAGCTAGGCATAAGGCAAAAGAAGAATCAAAGGTCTCCCAAGATCGTCGGAATCATAAAAACCTTCAAATTGATTTTCAATAAGCTCATTCTTCTTCTTCTAGGAAATAGGTACTTACCTTTTGCCTTGACGCAGAAGCATATGAACCAGTTACCGATATCAATGAAGCCTTTCATAGCTCGGAGGAAGTCTCTTCCAAGAACAATGTTACTTTGGTTTGGCTCCATGATGAAGAAATCCATCGGTGCAACCCTATGAAGGAATGTAACTTGGACTTATTTTACCTTTCCTTTAATCTCTAAAATATCTCCATAATCATTTTCATGATAAGATGACAATTTATCCATATCTAGTTTCAAAGAATCATAAACTTTTTTCGGCATGGTAGAAACTGTGGATCCAATATCACAAAAAGCAAGGAAGTCTTGGTTAGAGATGCTAATCCTAACAAAGGGCTCCCAATCATCATATATCTCCAACATCTCTTTCTTGTTGGTCTCTACTTTTCTAAAATCTAGAGCATCCATCTTTTTTTCAATAGCGGCAAGTCTATCTATAACAGTATCAATACTACGATCATCAACAAAATAACTCGATAGACCTTGTAAAATATCAATAGCTCTAGCTTCATCACACTCTAAAAAGTCTCCTTCAGCTATAATATCAAGAGAGTGTTTACACCACTTAAAAAGACCATGGTAAAAATTCCTAATCACAATTTTTATGGGTATCCAAGGCATAATTCTTTTATATGCTTCAGAAATCTGTCCCATGCCTTCTTCATATTTTCTCCATCCCTTTGACGGAAATCGAGAACTTACGATTCCCACAAAGCACCAAGGCCTAACATGTTCATCTAAACAAGGAGGACTACTAAAAGCAAGATAAATAATTTTTTTGTGATTTTTGATATAAGACACAAAGATAAAAAATGAAAGGTAAACTAACAAGACTAAAAAGTGAAGGTAAAAGTGATACGTCCCAAACGTATCTATAATTTCTTCTTGATCCATGCATGATTTGTGTGACTTTGCCATGTTTTGCTTGAACTTTCATACACTTTTGATCATATTTGGACTAACCTATTAACTCAGTGCACCCAGTTGCCAGTTCCTATTTTCTGCTGTTTTTATATTTTAGGTTTTCCGCCCATTGAAAGTGCCAAATAAATTCCAGAAAAATGATATAAAAAATCAGCATCCCGGAAGCTTCCCGAAGAACCAAGGAAGGAAGGGAGTGGACCCACCAGGGCCCTAGGAGGTTCCCTGGCGCGGCCCCACCCTAGGGCGCGCCGGGCACTCTCCTGGCTGCCCTGTGCCCCCCCCTCGGTGCCCCCCTTTGCCCACGGAGGAAACCCCTAATATCGATCTTCTATTCTCGTTCTCCTCTCTGTACCGCTGCCGCCGGCATTTCAAGATCGGGGCTGCCAGGAGAAGCTGCCCCGGCACCCTGCCGGAAGGAGGAACCCCCTCCGGGAGACCATCCATTGCCATGGACGCCTCCTGGATGTGCGGTGAGTAGTCCCCCTTGGACCATGGTTCCATGACCAGTAGCTATGTGATGTTCTCCTCTCCTCTTTGTGCTTCCACTTTCGAGACCTCGTGAGCTGCCTCACATGATCGAGGCACCTTTGTAATTTTTTGTGTTGCTATGCTGAGTTTGCTGGGATCTGATGGATTATGAGACTATGTTCAGATTGTGATGAGTAATATATTTGGTTCTCTTTTATATTTGTGTTCTTGAGTTAATTCTTGCATGTTCTCCGTTGCCGTATTTTACTTTGGCCAAGTGATTTGTTGCAACTCCAAGAGGGAGCGTTATGCTTGATTGTGGGTTCAACCCCCTGATGTCTAGCTTGAGTGACAGAAACATGAGACTAGGGGATGTGATGTTGCCACCAGGGATAAAACAATGGTGCTTCTACCTGAGGGTGAAAGGATTGTTTACTTTACGCAAAGTTCTTTTAATGCAGTTGTCTATTGCTTTGAGTTTACACTTTGGGTGGGATTCGCAACTTAATACCAGTGAGATGTTCTGGATAGATATCTCAAGGTGGATGATTCATAGCAGATGCAGATGGATTTCGGTCTACTTACCTTGGCGTAGTACCCATTTCTTTTGAGACTCTTCCTTTCTTTTGTAGCATAGTCAGTATTGCGGTGCGTTTATAATCCTGTCAATTGCCTAATTGTGATTTGTTTACCTCGCTAGCACTTTTATCGTCTTTTGGGACAGAGACATCACTAGTGAATGTCATGGGACCCCGGTCCATATTTCCACCATTGTTTACACCCTCAATTTACTTTCAGTTCTTACTTTCAGTTACACTTTTATCCCTTGCGTTTGATCCTTTGTAAAAAACAAGGCTGGAGAGATTGACAACCTCTCTGAACTTCGTTGGGAGAAAAGTTATTTGCTGTGTGTACAGGTCCACGTCAACCGCTAAATTTCTAGCGCCGTTGTCACCTACTTATCACTTTCAGGAGTCCTACGGGAGACAAACCCTATCCTCTACATAGGGGAAATTTGCTGATAACCTACATCTCACCTTCCACTTGGGGTAACCAACGAAGGGCGAGAAGCCATTATCACTTCCGCACATCAACCAAGCGTGAAGGAGGGTTGTTTGTTATATTATCTTACGAGCTGGGCGCACTCATGATATTCCCTCCTCGTATTATGGGTTTGCATATTAGACATGCAATCCCGGGGTAAAACTTGTCCACCTTAAGATGATCATGAATTACCTACTACTTCCTCATGAGCTAAACCAGAGGGACAAAAGGGAAGATTTTGAACATTTAAGGTTAACACATGAATTCTATACTTTTAGGAGTGGTAGGGAAATACCACGAATAGGAAGGTATGGTGGACTCATATGGAAGATATTGGTTTCAGGGTATGGATGCACAGGCAGAAATCTGCTTAGTACAGAGTTTGGCTAGCAAAAGCTTTCAGAGAACAGACAATTGATGATGACTTGGATGCAAAGCACATAAAGCATAAACATTAAGGTGAGCATAACACATCAAGTTGTCTTCCTTGTCAACATAACACTTCAAGCATAATAACATAAAGGTTTTGGCTATGTTTCTACTTTAATAAAATCATGCATGTTGTTATGAGCAAAGCTATGTTTGCCAAAATTGAAATAAAGTTTTCAAAGCCATACCTGATATAAGGTCAATACTCCCCATGAGAATCATCATATAAGGTCAATTGCATGAAGAGAATGTTGAGTGCAGCGAGGCAACCAATGGACTTCTCATTAATATTCCATTATAGACGACTCCATACTCTCGGATACAAGACTCTCCACAAAGGAGTGATAAACCTCAATGCAAACACCTATTTCATAAGATACCTTCCCTAGAAATGATACGACTCTACTTGACTCTAAAAGACGAATATAAAGATAAAGATACCGGGCACTCCCCCAAGATTAGAACAAGCTAAGGGGATGCCATTACCCGAGGAGATTTCATTCCTCATTCCTGTTCCTGTTAATAATGTAGTCCTTGGTGAAGCGCTTGCATGGAAGGGGTTCTCCGGTCTCATATGAGATGTCAGTCTCTGGGATCCTGCACTCAGCACCCAAACCCATGCGCAGAAACTTTAGTTCATACTCACAGTTCTGGTTCTGAAGATCATAGATCTTCCCTTGGAGCTCAATCAATTTTTCTTCTAGTTCGGTCACGCTTGACCACATCTCCTTCATCTCCTTATTGTAGTGTGCCTTCAGATTGTTGCTGATGGCGAAGTTTCCTTCAACACCACGCTCGACCATCTTCTTGTATTTGAAGACTTCTTGCTCCATTTCCTCCAGCCTAGCCTCGATGCTCCCCTCCTTGACAGGTCCAGCCTAGTCGTAGTAGTCTCTCCGGGGTACTCCTGCTCCTGGGCTCCAACGTCGACTGCAGCGGTCGATCAGGAAAAACAAAAAAAGGGGGAATAAAGCAAAGGTGAGTATCTAGCATACCCGTGAGTCTTAGGTTCGCTACTAAGCATTTATGCATTTGTATCAAATGGGAAGGGGAGGCTATATATAGTGGACTGCAAGGTAGAAATCGGAATAAGGGTAAGAAGCTAGGCCTATCGAAGACTAGCATCTTTCGACGAGTCTTGCAGCATGAGGAGAGAATAGCCAATAGTTTATATAAAGCATAAAGTAACAATGCAGCGGAAGTTACAGCATCATTGTATAATAATAAGTTGTAATAATTAGCAATGCCTCCGAGTTCCCTCCCTCGATTTCCCTGCGAGGAAGAAGACCCGGAACCCTACAGTTTAATAGTAGTAGTTTGTAGTGGTAAGATCCAGCTTCAGCATAATGCGTCCTATTACCGTGGACACGACTATTCGAATAGATTAATCTTCCCTGCAGGGGTGCACTTGTGTTACACTACACGCACGGATCTCCAGGGTGGCGGGCACCTTTTTAGGGAACGCTCCACCAAGGATATCCGACACTCCGTAGCCCATCTTTCAAACTCAACAGAGAGGTCATCCGCCTGTCTAAATCCTAAGTACGCCCGGCCTTGGACCCCAACCCGAACATACTCCTGCACGGTGCGTGACTGGCCGGTGAAGCATAAGCAAACCAAATAAGACATCACTGTGCGAGCAAATAAGATAACACCACTTCCCGGCAAGCATCCCGCGGTACTGCTGACGTCTGAAGAGTCCTCGAACGAGACTATGAAGCAGGGGAGCCCATAACTCGTAATTCCCACGGGTAGGTAGTGCGTACATGGCATATAGCCAACTCAAGACATCCACCGAACCATTAGTCATTTTATTAACTTGTGGGACAACCGTTATCGTTGCCTCGACATAACTGACCCGTGGACAACGACAACAGTCAGGACCACCAGTACATCGGTGCCTGCCCTGTCGTCCCACCAAGTCTCTGCGGTTACCAACAAGGTGAACAGACTCCTTACCTTATCTCGCGTGTGCTCCTGGAGGAGCTCGACTTTCGTGGTTTGGTAACTCTCGCGGCCAATGATCAGGGTCCAAGCACACCGGTACACTGGTCGTACCTTCCCTGTCGTCCCGTCGCTATACCACTCGCGGGCACCGTTGGGTCACCCGACTTCTTACCTTTAGGACAACCGTGGCTCAGGACCCTAGGGCGGCTATACAGAGTCAGCAACGAGTGGAGTACGAGGATTACTCCTCGATAGCTCCACTTGATGTGGCTCGATAGAGCCGAGGTAGGGGCCTTAGGCGGTGTCTGCATTGTACCGTACCTGTGCAGTTATATATATTTCATATCCGCGTTCACTCCCAGAGTGATCACGGCCTGCTATCTAATCCTAGTTGACTAAAGATGCGCAGGGATACTGCTGAATAAGATATATATTTATAGGAAGCATAGTATAAAGGAAGGTACATCAAGGGGCGAAAAAAAACAGGCAATGCAATGGAATAGGATTGTAACGTAGCAAAGACAAGCTGTATCTGGGGAAGAGAATGGCTCTTCTTGCCTTCAAGCTCGCGGGAGGGATACGGTCGTCGACGACGTAGTCGAACTCGGCAACGGTGTAGTCGGCGGCAGCAACGGGGTCTACCGGACAATAAGAGAGGAGGGAAGAAACAATAAATACACGACAATAATAGCAATACAAATACAAGACATGGCAAATGTAGTGTTAGGGGTGAACTACCACGGTGCTACACGTTGCAGACCAAACGGGAAATTAACCGGCAATTTTACCAGCTCCGGGTGATTACCGGACAGTGCAATCGGAGGGGGAATGTATCGTGTGCAGTATGTTAGAGGGGTGTGGTGGGTATGCGGGTGACGTATTCGGGTTTGTTGTATTTTTCTGATCAATTTTGATGTATAAAGTTTTTCCATCTGAGCTACGAATTAAAAGATATTGATTTTTAAAGATTTAATCATTTTAATCAGTTTTTGAAATTTTCTATTATTATTAAATCAACATTATCCATAACAGTGTATTTGACCAGGTCAACCCTGACAGAGGAGACCCCCATGACATACACTGGACTTTAATAAATCATTTTAATTTATTTAAACAAGGACGGGGGCCCACTAGTGAGTGACACATGTTTATATTTAACTTTATAAAATATCAGGAATTAAGTTTAATGGCCTAGAGCCCAGCTGTCATTGAGACAGATTTGCATTAACAGTTATTTAAATTAAACTGAGGGGTTAAGTGGTGCTGGCCCACATGTAATAGAATTCGGTTTTAATTTCTTTTTAACTTATAAGCAGTGGATTAAGGGGGGATGGGGCCCGCTGTCAGTGAGTTATTAGAAGATAATTAAGCCCCAAATAGGCTGGGCCCATCGATCAGCAGCACAGGTCCACGCCGGCGACGACAGAGGATGCCGGCGGCGACCGTGTGCTCGGCACAAGTGGCGAGAGCACGCGTGGGTGGTCTCGATCGAAAGAGCACATCAGCGCACGTCGTTTGGTGGTGGAGCCGCAGCCAGGGTTCGCCGAAATCGACGTCGACGATGAGCCGTGGCAGCGGCCAGAACACCGCGGTGATGAGGACGCCGTCGTGTGCTAGAAATCAAGCGCTAGCTAGCCAAGGGAGTACACCGGGTCAACACGCGTGTGGGTGCCAAATGCGAGAAAGGGGCGGCACAAGGAGCGTGGTGCTCGCAGCCATGGCGGCGGCCGGAGCATGACCACCGTGGAAATGGCGGCACAGCGCAGCAATGAAAGCTCATGGGGTTGGAAAGCGTAGAGGTGCTCACAGAGACTTTGTGGGGAGGGGCAGCGGGCACGGGGAAGCTCCGGAGTCGACGGAATCGACGCCGACGTGCGGTGGCCGTGGCCGGGAAACGGCGATGATGGTGAGGGCTCCAGGGCGTCTCGGTTCAATTCCACGGGCGAGCTGGCGTAGGCAACGATGAGGTGGTGGTAGGACACGACGACGATGGCTGGGAGGCGTGGGGGCCGCGCGAGCTCCTGAGCCCGTGGCCATGGCTGGTCGGACCCGAGGAAGAAGAGAGTGCGGGGGGTCTCGTGGTTGAGGGGGAAATGGCCAGGGGCGACATGGGGGGAGGCCTTATCTCCATGGGGAGCAGGTGGAGGAGGGGCAAGTGAGGGGGCCTGGCATGCTCGTGCGAGCTCTCTGTCCATGGCGCAGGTGAGCAGAGGGGGTAGGTGGGGAGGAGGAGAGAAGGGGGCTCGGCCGAGTGGGCTGTTGCCCTAGGCGCTAAATAGGGATTTTTATTTTTTTTCTTTTCTTTTCTGTTTTTTTTCTTCTGTATTTTCTTTTAGGTTTTGTTTTAGTTGACTAAGCAATTTTATAAAATGTGCAATGTATCCCATAATTAGTAAGACACAAAATCAGAGTGCTACAAAAAGTTTGACCCATAATAAAAATAAACAGTATTTTACATAATCAATAATTGATTAAAAGGACTGTTTTGGGCTACTATTTTATTTATTTCTATTATTTAAACATTGCAATAATTTCCCAAGGTGGTTCCAATACAGCCTACCAATTTTTAGGCAGTTTATAAAACTGATTGCACAATTTTTAGTTCATTTATAATTTCCACTTTTTTATTATAATTTCCATGACAATTTAATAATTCCCATTTTGGCTTTATTGTTTTATTGTTGACTTGGGATTATTCTAAAGGCTAAGTATGACTTGGTCTAATTATTTCCAAGTTGATTAATAATCTCCCACAATTCTTGGAGCAAGATTTATAATCCACATTTATTTTGAAATTTTATCTGGGTGGGAATTGGAATGAGCTATGATCAAAGGTGATCATGTCTTGATTAGCAACAGTAATGATCATTAACAAGAGGATCACGGTAGTGCTTACTGTTACTGGCACTGGGGTGTTACAAATCTCCCCCACTACAAGAATTCTCGTCCCGAGAATTAAAAAGTTAGTGGTGGGGTAGAGTTTATGTTTCGTATTCTAACAAATCTCCTGGTTCTTGTTGCCCTCCTCGAAGAAGTTACTCCTTCTCTTTGGTGGCTTCATTCTTTTCATCGGTGCATCTCGATGGGTTTTCATCCTTTCTTCGGGGCTTCATCGCACTTACGAACAGGCTAAGAGATAAGTTTGATGGGGTTGGATCGATACAAGGTTAATCAAACGGAGTTGTCCAAGGGTATGGGTTACAAAGTACCTTCCAAGTTTAAACTCAGGGAAGTACATCGAGAGAAACAATAGAAGGCATGAGAAGTTTTCAAGCAGATATGCAAGCATTCGACGATGATAACGGAGGATGAAAAGGGGTCCAAACCATTAGGCATAAGCACTGAGTCTTATATCGAACTGAATATCACAGGGTAGAGGACTCGTGAGTTGCATACGAGGTCAAGCAAGAGGAATAACCTCGAGAACAGAAAGGTACAAGAGGGTCAGGTTTCGATCATGTGGAACTGTGGGTTATGGGCCCACATTGAATAAGAAGGGTGGTGACAAACAATGTGATCAAGTTGCAAGGTAAGTCAAAGAACAACTTGTTAGCTATGTCGGCAACAACGTCGGTGCCAAAGAGGCGTGAGACGAAGAGAACCATTTTCCTGCTCATTAAGACGAAGCGGACCAATTGGCAAAGTTCTTGTCCATCGGTGGTCACCGAAAATTTATCAACAATAGTAACAGGTTATACTGACAAAGTAGTACACCGAAGTTTTTACATAAGCAGGGAATTATCACTTCTTAGATTATATACATAACAATAAAGGTTAAACAAACCAATGGAAGGGAAAATGTGATTATACACAAGTATTAGGTGTATATCCTTCCCAAGGGAAAGCAGAGCACGATATACATGGCCAAGTTTGTATTGGCAGGGAGTCAAAGGAGGTTGTCAATGATAACACAAATCATCGAGGGGTAAGGATAGTATTTCACACGATGAATCCAATTAACACTTGGAAGAGGAAAAATGCTGATGATGACCACGACACTTTATGACGAGAGATTTCAAGAGAATGCAATCAAGTAGCAACATCACCAAACAAAAGGGGTGGTGCAGCAAAAGGTAAGCGATGTTCTCGGTTGACGACAACCCAGAACCATGAAACGGCTATGACATGGATAGGCATTGTTTCATCACAACTCATATGATGTACTGTAAAGGCATGATATCCTCGAGATACCCGGGGTAATACTCGAAGGTAGAATGGTGGATCATAGGTGTAGAAGAATTTATACCAAGGGGGTTAATTATCTTTACGAGAATCTTTCATATAAGTTTTACATAGTATCCATGGGCATAAAAAAAAAGGTTCAGGGTCGACGCCCACTTCTTCAATGCAATACCTTTCATTACTTCTCTCCTTTTCGTGAAGTTGTTATTTTGAAATTTTATCTGGCATAACACCAGTAGAGTAAGACCCGTAGAAGTTCATGGGTTCACACAACTGGATGAAGCATAGATACAATCCATAGGGACATTTTACGAATCTATACGACAAACAATAGGAACAAGAGATACAAGTTTGAAAGAAAAAGGTTGATGACATGGACCAGATGATACCGTTCTCCAAAGGAATTTTGTATCAGGGGAAACTCGTCAATGATTTAGGACATAAGGGGCCGGCAGGTAGGAATCCAGCAAAAAGGTCAGGCGGTGTACAGAGAGTCTGGGGCGAGTATCGGTACTCAACCATAAGAAGAAATAATTCCAAAGCATTGGAGACAGAAGCATCGGAAAAATTCGATGCTTAAGAACAAAGGAATTGTTACTTCCATATCGGTGTATCAAATTCAGATACGTCGATCAAACATGAATAAGTTGAATTGAAGCTTGATGGTTAATCAATTAAGGTTTGATTTACCAAGAACCAGCTCATGTCCGGAATGACGTCTAAGCCAGAACAATGGATTAATAGGGATCAACTGATGATTGTGTGCACTAGCACCCACGATGGTTCAACAGATCAGAATGGCAGTGCCTAGGGAGGTCATCAAAGACTACAAGATAAACGAGATTAATCATAGTGAAAGCAGTTAAGAAGAATCTCCAAAGTAGTAGGCTGCCGAGGATTGTCGCGAGATCGAATAGTATTTCAATGTATTTTGGGAATCACATGATCCACTGAGGGTGAACGGATCCTCGAGAAATGTGAGGAATTATCTGCAGGCTGAAAAGAAGTTGCAGGGCAGTAGGCTCAAAGGATTCCTGAATAACCGGAAAGTATTTCGCTGCATCTTGTGAACACAAGAGCAACTGGGATTGAATGGATGAAAGGAAGGTGTATGTGGTTATACATACAGACTCATCGGTGGCAGGGAATTGTAAAGGTGATCGACACATATGGTCTCAGGAATTTATCGGAGAGTAATCTTCGGAATCTTCTCGTGAAGCAAGCGATCATCTGTAATGAGAGGCTCTCTAGGAGGAAGTAGTCACGAGAACCTAATGTCAGGGTTAGCAAAAACTTTAACCCAAAAGAGAAGAGAGATCAGAGTCCCGGAGTAAGGGTACGGAGAAAAAGATCCTAATACCACCCATTTTGCAACGTGGGCCGATAAGCCACATGACACTGTTAGTAAAGTAGTTTTGAAAATACTAGACTCGACTTCGAACAAGGAGTTGGAAGGGGGTGTACTACAGGCAGTCGAGTCTAATACCAACTTGTGACGCCCCCAAAATCAATCTGTGTTAGTAATCATACACGCAAGGTACACGCTCGAGATTAGGGACTCACTGTAAGATATCACAACACACCTCTACAAATAAAATAATACAAGCTGTTTAATACAAGCAAGGGGCCACGAGGCCTCGAATACAACATCTCGAGAGCACAAAGTTAGCAGAAACGATAGTATCTGGGTACGAACACAAGGTACACATGATCTTCCTTAAGAAGCCTCAAACAAAAACAACAACGATCGAAAAGGCGAGGCCTCCTGCCTGGAAACCTCCAAAATACTCCTGGTCAACGGGGAACTCGACGTCGTAGTAGTTGCCTCCAGGGTACTCCTGCTCCTGGGCTCCAACGTCGACTGCAGCGGCCGATCAGGCAAAACAAAAAAGGGGGAAATAAAGAAAAGGTGAGTATCTAGCATACCCGCGAGTCTTACGTCCGGTAGTAAGCATTTATGCATTTGTATCAAATGGGAAGGGGAGGCTATATATAGTGGACTGCAAGGTAGAAATCAGAATAAGGGTAAGAAACTAGGCCTATCGAAGACTAGCATCTTCCGACGAGTCTTGTATCATGAGGAGATAATAGCCAACAGTTTATATAAAGCATAAAGTAACAATGCAGCAGAAGTTGCTGCAACATTGTATAATAATAAGTTGTAATAATTAGCAATGACTCCGAGTTCCCTCCCTCGACTTACCTGCGAGGAAGAATACCCGGAACCCTACAGTTTAATAGTAGTATTTTGTAGTGGTAAGATCCAGCTTCAGCATAAAGCGTCCTGTTACCGTGGACATGGCTATTCCCTGCAGGGGTGCACTTGTGTTACACTACACGCACGGATCTCGAGGGTGGCGGGCACCTTTTTAGGGAACGCTCCACCAAGGCTATCCGACACTCCCTAGCCCATCTTTCAAACTCAATAGAGAGGTCATCCGTCGGTCTAAATCCTAAGTACGCCGAGCCTCGGACCCCAACCCGAACGTACTCCTGCACGGTGCGTGACTAGACGGTGAAGCATAAGCAAACCAAATAAGACATCACCGCGCGAGCAAATAAGACATCCTAATGTCAGAGTTACTAAAACTTACCAGCAAGGATAAGAGAGCAGAGTCCCAGAGCATAGGTAAGGAGAAAAGGATCCTAATACCATAGATATCACACGTAGTGACATCGATGTGGGCCGGTAAGCCAAACATTAAGTTAGCAAAATAGTTTTTTTTTTCAAAGTCTAGACTCAACTTCGACCAAGTAGTGGTGGGGTGGCTTCCTACAGGCAGTCGGCTCTGATGCCAACTTGTGACGCCCCCAAAATCAATCCGTGTAAAGTAATCATACACGCAGGTACACGGCTGAGATTAGGGTGCCACAGTGAGAATATCACAGCACAACACTAAACACAAAAGGGTAAACCAATATGATACAATACCAGGGATCACGAGGATCCGAATACATAAGTTATACAGGCCATAATATCTGAGTACAGACATAGTTAGACAAGTTTTGCCTTAAGAAGGCTAGCACAAATGAAATCAGAGATACAGATCGAAAAAGGTGAGGCCTCCTGCTTGGGATCCACCGAACTACTCCTGGTCAATGGGGACCTCGACGTCGTAGTAGTCGCCTCCGGGGTACTCCTGCTCCTAGGCTCCAACATCGACTGCAGCGGCCGATCAGGAAAAACGAAAAGGAGGAAATAAAGCAAAGGTGAGTATCTAGCATACCCGCGAGTCTTACGCCCGCTACTAAGCATTTATGCATTGTATCAAAAGGAAGGGGAGGCTATATAGTGGAATGCAAGATAGAAATCAGAATAAGGGTAAGAAGCTAGGCCTATCAAAGACTAGCATCTTTCGACGAGTCTTGCAGCATGAGGAGAGAATAGCCAACCGTTTATATAAAGCATAAAGTAACAATGCAGCAGAAGTTGCTACAACATTGTATAATAATAAGTTGTAATAATTAGCAATGCCTCCGAGTTCACCTCGTCGACATCCCAGCGAGGAAGAAAACCCGGAACCATACAGTTTAATAATAATAGTTTGTAGTGGTAAGATCCAGCTTCAGCATAAAGTGCACTGTTACCGTGGACACGGCTATTCGAATAGAGTAATCTTCCCTGCAGGGGTGCACTTGTGTTACACTAAACGCACGGATCTCCAGGGTGGCGGGCACCTTGTTAGGGAACGCTCCACCGAGGCTATCCGACACTCCACAACCCATATTTCAAACTCAATAGAGAGGTCATCCGCCGGACTATATCCTATGTACGCGGGGCTTTGGACCCTAACCCCGACGTAATCCTGCATGATGCGAGGCTGGCCGATGAAGTTAAATCAAAGCAAATACAAATCACACTGCCGCGGAAAATAAGGCAACACCACTTCCCGGCGCAGGCCGCGGTGCTAGTGACGTCTGAAGAGTCCTCAGACGACACTAGGAAGCAGGGGAGCCCATAACTCGTAATTCCCATGGGTAGGTAGTGCGTACATGGAATATAGCCAACTCAAGACATCCACCGAACCATTCGTCATTTTATAAACTTGCAGGACAACCGTTATCGTTGCCTCGACTTAACTGACCCGCGGACAACAACAGCAGTCAGGACCACCAGTACATCGGTGCCTGCCCTGTCGTCCCACCAAGTCTTTGCGGTTACCAACAAGGTGAAACGTCTCCTTACCTTGTCTCGCGTGTGCTCCTGGAGGAGCTCGACTTTCGTGGTTTGGTAACTCTCGTGGCCAACGATCAGGGGCCAAGCACACCGGTACACTGGTCGTACCCTCCTTGTCGTCCCGTCGCAATACCACTCGCGGGTACTGTTGGGTCGCCCGACTTCTTACCTGAAGGACAACCGTTGCTCAGGTACCTAGAGCGGCTATACAGAGTCAGCAACGAGTGGAGTACAAGGATCACTCCTCGATAGCTCACACTTGATCGTGGCTCGGCAGAGCCGAGGTAGGGGCCTGAGGCGGTGACTGCATTGTACCGTACCTGTGAAGTTGTAATAAGTTGTATCCGCGTCACTCCCCTGAGTGATCACGGCCCGCTATCTAATCCTAGCTAACAATGCGTAGGGTTTACTGCTGAAAAATATATGTATATTTAATAGGCCTCATAGGATAAAAGAAGGTACATCAAGGGGCGACAAAAACAGGCTATGCAATTGAATAGGTAAGCAACATAGCAGCAGCAGTAACAATGCCTAGTGCAAGAAATGTACGGAAAGATAGGCGATATCTGGGGAAGAGAATGGCTCTGCTTTCCTGGAAGCTCGACGGTAGGGGTAGGGTCGTCGACGAAGTAGTCGTACTCAGCAGCGGTGTAGTCGACGGCAGTAGCAGGGTCTACCGGAGATTAAGTGGGGGGGAAGAAACAGTAAATACAAAGCAAGCATATACAAACAGATGCAATGCTAACGGTGTTCTAACGCAGTGCAATGCACGTTGCTCGGAGCGGGAATTCATCCGGGGATGAACTGCCAGGCAATCATCGGACAGACGGTCCGGAGGGTGGGATATCGATGTTCGTTGTGTTAGAGGGGGGGTGGTAGACATACTGATAGTGTATTCATATTAGTTATATTTTTCTGATCAATTTTGATGTATAGAGTTTTTGAATCTGAATTACGGTTTAAAAGATATTAAATTTTAAAGTATTAAATCAATTTAAATGATTTTCAGAATTACTTTTATAATTTAATTAACATCATTATCCAAAGTAGTGTACTGACATGGGGGACCCACATGTCAGTGGAAGATTCGTTTAATTTGTGATTAACTTAATTAAACATGGATTATTCAGAGGAGGGCCCGACATGTAAGTCTATGTAATAAACTAAAACATTTATTTATTTAAATAGTGGGGTTGGGCCGAGGTGTCATAGACTCAAGTTTATTAATCCGATAATTTAATCAATGAATTAACTTAATGACCTATGGCCCACATGTCAGTCTCAACAGGGGTTACTTTTATTTAAACATGACCTTGCTTAATTAACAGGGGATGGGCCCGCTGTCAGCGGGTGATTAACCCTTAAGCAAGCCAACTGACACGCGGGACCCACCGTGCAGTGGAAGAGGGCCTCGCCGGTGACGTCAGTGCAAGCCGTCGACGAGCACACGCACGCCGTAGGCCACGAGAGGGGGTGCCGCTGGTCTTGTTCGAACGGGGGCCTCCAGCCGTGTCGGATGGGGGTGGTGCCGCAACCGGAGGTGGCCGGAGACGAGGCCACCTTCAACGGCGGCGGCGACTGCTTACGGCCATCAATGGAAAAAAGTTGTTCCAGGTCGAATTCGAGCGCGCAAACGACATGAATCGAACCAACAGCTCACGGCGAGCAAGCTGGTGCCATTGGCGCGTGCTGGGGTGTCCGGTGGGCATGGTAGCCGCGGCCGGAGTGAGAAAAAGAGGGGCGGCCTCTACGGGCTTATCGGGCCGCAACGGGGGGGGGGGGGGGTTGTCGGAGGCTTAGGGGCTCACCAGCGAGGTGTAGGCGGTGGCAACGGGCTCGATGACGACGCTGGGTGGCCGGAATCGCTCAGGGATCTCGCCGGAGCCGAAGAAGAATATGAAGACACCGCGCTCGTTGTAGTCGATCCCGCCGCAATTCCAAGCGCACGCAGACGAGGTCGACCACCGCACGCACGCCAGACACGTTGTTGTCGCACGGGGAAGTCACTTGCCATGGTTGCTCACCATGGTGGCCATGGTGGCTCGGCGGAATTTTCACCCCGACGATGCGAGAGGAGGAAGAGGGGAGAATGGAGGCGGGGGTGTCCAAGGGGTGATTGAGGACGATCTTATCGTCTCCGCGACGGGAGGGAGAAGGTGGGGGCGGGACCGGCTCGCCAGCGTCGACGGGGGCTCGGCCGTATGGGAGCAGGTGAGGGGAGGGGCAGTTGGGGGAAGAAGACAAGGGAAGGAGCGGGCCTGGGCTGGGTGGGCCGTCGCCCTGGGCGAGGTTTTAAACATTTTCCTTTTTTCTGTTTTATTTCTCTTTGTTATTTCTCTTTTGTATTTGTTTTTATTGTCTTGCATTTTTATAAAATATGTTAGGGGTTCCTATATCAAAGTTATACCCCATGTAGGTGATACAACAACTTTGGTTCATTTAAAATTCAATGAATATTTTAATTAGATTTAGAATTGCTAAAATGGACCTTATTAGCTACTCCCTCCGTTCATATAAGGTGCCTAAGGTTTTGAGAAAAAATACAAAACACATGGCATATTGGTATAATACCACCCGTTTAGGCAGATATACCTATAGAAAGAGATAGAATGGAGGGTCTCTTTCCTATTATTGGCTGATTCGAACTGTTTTTTTTTATTTTTTCTATGGAAAGGTCAGTCCAATTGTAGCATTATACATACGCGTTAATATCCGTGCAAAAACCTTAGGCACCTTATATCACGGAACGGAGGGAGTATTGTTTTAATTATTCACAATTTTACATGGGTCAATAATTTTACATGGTTCTATTGATTTTTGGCAATTTACAAAATTGGTTTCATAATTTTTGATCAAGGTTTAATTTGCCACAATTTTTCCTAACCTCATTTGAATAGGATTTTGAATTTGGGTTTGACTTCAAGTGAGCATGCACAAAGTTGATCACCTACATCAAGGTTTTGATTAAGATCAACACAAAGTTGGAGTAATGATAGGGAAGCAAAAGTGATTAATCAACAGTGATGATCAACAATGTCCGTGATTACTATTACAGATGATGAGGGTGTTACAGTTAATAGCAGATAATTAAGCCCCTAATAGGCTGGGCCCATCGGTCAGCGGCACAGGTCCACGGCGGCGACAACAGAGGCTGCCGTCGGCGACCGTGTGCTCGACACAAGTAGCGAGAGCACGCGTGGGTGGTCTCGATCAAAAGAGCACATCAGCGCACATTGTTTGGTGGTGGAGCCGCGGCCAGGGTTCGCCGAAATAGACGTCGACGATGAGCCCTGGCGGCGGCCAGAACAAGGCGGTGATGAGGACGTCGTCGTGGTGCTAGAAATCAAGCGCTAGCTATCCAGGGGAGTACCCCAGGTCAACATGCGCGTGTGGGTGCCAAATGCGTGCACGGGGCGGCACAAGGAGCGTGGTTCTCGCGGCCATGGCGGCGGCCGGAGGACGACCACCGTGGAAACGGCGGCACAGCACAGCAATGAAAGCTCAGGGCGTTGGGAAGCGTAGAGGGGCTCACGGAGACTCTGTGGGGAGGGGCAGCGGGCACGGGGAAGTTCCGGAGTCGACGGAATTGACGCCGACGTGCGGTGGCCGTGGCGGGGAAAGGGCAGTGATGGCGAGGGCTCCAAGGTGTCTAGGTTCAATTCCGCGCGCGAGCTGGCGTAGATGACGACGAAGTGGCGGTAAGACACGACGACGATGGCTGCAAGGCGCGGGGGCCGCGCGAGCTCCTGAGCCCATAGTCATGGCGGGTCGGACCCGAGGAAGAAGAGAGTGTGTGTGGGGGGGGGGGCTCGTGGGTGAGGGGGAAATGGCCAGGGGAGACAAGGGGGAGGCCTTATCTCGACTAGGAGGAGGAGGGGGCAGGTGTGGGGTCCCGACGTGCTCGTGCGAGCTCTCTGTCCATGGTGCAGGTGAGCAGAGGGGGTACGTGGGGAGGAGGAGGAGAGAAGGGGGCTGGGACGAGTGGGCTGTCGCCCTGGGCGCTAGATAGGGATTTTTATTTTTTTGTTTTCTTTTCTGTTTCTTTGCTTCTTTATTTTCTTTTTGGTTTTGTTCTAATTTCCTAAGAAATTTTAAAAAATGTGCAATATGTCCCATAATTAGTAAGACACAAAATCAGAGTGCTACAAAAAGTTTGGGCCACAATAAAAATAAACAGTATTTTACATAATCAATAACTAGCAAACATGCCCGTGCGTTGCAACGAGATAAACAAATTATGACATACCCAACACAACAATCATACATGATGGTTTATCTCAGTGGAATCTATGCTAAGAGTGTGTCGTATTCAGTAACACATCGGGGCATTAGGTGACTGGGTGGAATGCTTAGCATGAACATCATTGGTCCATTATTTTTTGGTATGCATTGACAAAGGTTCCAAACTTGCATCTTAGAATCCCCATGATTTGTTGCACATACATCGAAGAAGGTTTCGAGCTTGGTCATTCTGGAATCCACACAGAGTGTCTACTAAACTGTACCGACTTCGTAGGTAGCTTTCGATCAATTCAAAAGGTTGCTTGTTGTAATCGAAGGAATAGAGGAATCACACTTTTAAATAAGTGTCCACTCAAATAACATGCCATTTTTATTGAGGCAACACACCGCATTGACCTAGCAATTGTCGTTCGTACAACGTCGAGGTTTCTGTCATTGTCGTTTGTTGCCATGGCAAGCCACCGCGGCCGAGCTTGTGTGTTGCGGTGCTCCTTTGTAACATCCCAAAATTTTCTAAATTTTGTAATGTTAATAAATTAATTATAATTAAGATTGTTTGCTTGATACGTTTTATTTTCACTAGGATCTTAAAACTTTTGGTATTTAAATGAATATTAAAATGAGAGGGAATAAAAGGACTTTCCCTAATATTCGTTAATTGGTGTTTTGGAATTTTATATTTAAAACAAATCCAATAAATTAAAAATGAGAGAAGGTAATATGACTCCTTCATTATAAAAGAAAATTGGAAATGTTTTAAATATATTTTTATTTTTAGTGGAGTTATTTAAATAATTTTCCAATCAAAAATAAGTATAACATGAGAGAAGATAAGATGACTTCTTCAGAAAAATTGAGTGGCAACTATTTAAATAACTATTTGAGATTTTTGTGAATTTCTAAAATATTTTATAATTAAATAAAGTCATTGAAAAATGTCATTTTTTTTATTTATTATTTTGGAAAATGTCATCGTTTCGAATTTTAAATAAAGGAAAAAAACCCGTGCACAGCCGGCCCAGTACGTTTTTTCGTCTATGGGCCCAGTACATATATTTTTCATCTTCTTTTCTTTTTTCCTTTTCTTTTATTTTGGAAACCCTATTTTCGCCCGCGGGACCGGCAGCCGCTGCCGCCGCCGCCGGGTTCTTCCGCCGCCGCCGCAAACTCGTGTCACCGCTGCCGGAGCACTGCCGCCGCGCCGCCGCCACCCCGCCGCCTCCTCACGCACCATACCCCGCCGCCGCGCCGTGCCCCGCCGGCCGCGACTTCCGCGCCGCCAGCCCGCGCCCGCCGCCCCACGCCGCGGACACCGAGCAGCCGCGCGCTCGGTCACGCCGGTCACCGCAGCCCCCGTGCGCCGTCACCGCCCATCACCTCGCCGGACGCCGTCCCCTCGCCGGAGCAAGCCGCCGCTCGCCGGAGCATCGCCGGAGTTCGCTGGAAACGCTCTAGATCCGGTCAACAGCTTCAGGGACTCGATTGCGTTTTTTGTAAAAACTTTATTTCTGAATAGGTGCTTTCTGTAGAAAACATTCTGAGCTCGCGTCCACAATATCTCCTAAACCGTGTGTCGGAATCAGGTGAAACTTTTTCCTACGCGCTCGTGTTGTTCTGTACTTTAGCATGGAATCAACTTTTCACACTTTGCACACTTTTGAATTTGAATTTGTTTCAAATTCAAATTCGAATCCCGGTGTCTGTATCTTTTAAAACGTTGATTCAAATCGAGTGATTCTTTTTGTGTTGGATCACTCGTTCCATGTACATTCTGTCTATAGCTTGTGTACACAAAAATTCCAAAGTTTCTTGATCTATTTAAAGTCAAATTCATTTAAAATTTGAACCGCTATGACCTGTGTTGTAGTATTCCGTTTCACGTGATTCTTTTTGCATATTGGATCACACGTAACATCCTATCGGCTATATCCACACACCTTTCATATTGCCATGATCTATATCCTTGAATTCATAATGTCTCTTAGTCATGATCTTTTATATGAAAAATCCTTCGTCTGTTGACTCTTTCGAGTTCACCTTCCACCTGTCACCTTCTAGTACATCGACTCTGGTGCCGTGTCAAGCCTTATTGTTTTTGCTTTGTTGCTAAAACCTTGGTGTTTGATTTGTTAATCTTTTGGTTCCTTTATGCGTGATTTCTTATGTGGTATCTTTCCTTTACGATAGATTACTCGGAGTTTGACGAGTAGAGTTATCTAGATCGTGAGAGCGAAGAAGTTCATCGAATGTATAAGGCAAGTTACACTTTGACCATACCTCAACCTATATTTTTCATTATGAATGTAGTACTTATCACCCTATGCATTGTGTAGAAAGTACTATATTATTATTGTTGCAAACCTGTTAGGTAGCCATATGATCTTATCCTGTTTGCTTAGACAACCTAGCACATGCTTGCTATATATTTGCTATGCTTGTAGACGTGGATTGGTTTGAGATTACATTGAGCTATGTGAGGATTTAATGACTTGACTAGCAAACCTTTAATTAGAATACACCTCTGGACGGGCAGGGAGTGCTTCTTGGGGGCTCGTGCCTTATCTAAGGCGAGACCAGGTTGTACCCCTAATGGTTGGTTTTGGTGGTCGACATTACATCATGGTATCTACCCTCTGAACGTAAGTGGGCATCGTCCAGGCTTAAAAAGATCATAAATACTTGGTGACTACGAGCTTGCATGTACAGCCGCTAGCCATATGCGCTCTGGCTTAGTTGAGTACGATGTAGGAAGCCTCTCCCATGCAAAGCTAGCAGATGTAGATGTGATAGGTGGTACCGGCTTGCCGTTTGGTGTAGGTGACCTCTTCTGAAAGACTTCGTCTCACTCTTCAGGTTGAGTCCAGCGGGGAAAGTGTACTAACCTCTTCAGAGTAAAAACTAATCTTGATTAGCTGTGTCCCCGGTTATGGACATCCTTGACCTACTAGACATTACTGTTAGTGGAGGATCTTGACATATGAATCACCATAATAACTTGAGTGGGCAAAGATTTAATAAAGGGTGTGGATTGGAACTGGTGTGCCTAGTTCGATCTTAAGTAGTAAGTTAAACTAAAATTTTGACTAGGTAGATTGGGAAAAATCAGCTTTCTGCAAAACAAAACCATAGGCCTTTCCTTTGACTTATCCTTGCATGTAGCGATAGGTCTATTATAACCTTTTCCGTGTGACTTGCCGTACAAATAAGCTATACTGACCCGTTGTCGGGTTGTAACCTTCGGTGTTACAGGTTTTTCAGATGACCAGTAAGGTGCGTTTAGGGTCGCGGGTCTTCACTCAGCATGTTCCCTTGTGGATGTTGACGGGACTCCTCGTTATTTTCTTTTGCTTCCGCTATATTTATATTGAATAAGCTAGCCTTGAGCTATGCAACTTGTTATTTATATTATTCTGGATCATTCGTTGTAATAATGATGCACTTGTACTTTGATATACATCTATAATACTGTGTGTGCCAGCGAGTTCGACCCAGGGACTGGCACTTGATCACAGAGACTCCAGTTCTATGTGAATTGGGTCGTTACAGATGGTATCAGAGCAGTGTGTTGACTGTAGTACGTGACCCTAGAAAATGGATAGGAAAAACCATAGGAACAATAATATTTTATCATTCTTTGGTTACTTACTCTCTCCACTAGTATCTCTCATCTATTACTCATCTTGTAAACTCCTTCTCTTGTTTTATATGTAAATGACCATACTAGTTGCTTATGACTCTGAAGACGTGACGGTTGAGAAGTGCATCATCAAACTTATGGATCAGTTGAAGTACCACTGCCAGAACTAGAAGGAGTATCTTATGGAGTTCAATAAGTTTTGGCACTACGAGAGGATTTTCAAGATCAGCTTAGCTGAGAAGGATGAAGCATAGATTCATACCACCACTTTTATATGGAGTTAGATAAACGAATTGCGTGTAGTATGATGAGATCGTATGTCGTGCACATATGGCCTTACGCTAGGAGTGGTTTGTGTGGTTTGATTTTTGCGACTTGAGTGATTGTTGTTATGTGTTGTTGTTTGCGTGTAGGTGTTTTGCCTTATTCTTGTTTGTGTGCTTATGCTTGGTGCTACCTTTAGGTTTGTTTTCCTGTCTGTATCCTAGTTGCCCCTAACCCTTGTCGTTTGAGCTCAATAGATGGAGTATGAAGTAGGACTCACCTTCTCTGAGGCGATGACAAGACTGGAGGTGGAGCAATGGATTCATAATATGGAGGAGCACATGGAGAATAACAAGGTTGGAAGTGAGGACATGGTTCACTATGCTGTCATGAATTTTGTAGAAGAGGTTGCTACTTCGTGGACAATACATCAGGCGATTAACAAATCAAGAAAGAAGATTACTTGGAAGGAATTTACAAATATTTTGTTGGGATCTTGCCTCGTCACCCCGATGCAAAGGACGGTAACCCATAAGAGGCCTCGTGCCTGCAAAATTTGCAGGGAAGTAGGATATTCATATGAAGGAAACCAAGATGGATGTCCCCATTGTGAGGAAATGCACATGGGTGAAGAATGCCCCACTGCTCAAGTCACATGTTTTGTGTGCGAAGGAAATAATCATTACCCCGCTCAGTGTCAATTTTTCATCATGACACAACAAGTATCTCAGCATCAAAAGGAAGGAATGGAGAAAATTTATCCAAGAATTCAGGGAAGCACCCGTGAAGAAGAAAAAGAAGGACCTTAGCCAAATTGAGTGTTATCGGTGCAGGAACATGGGACACTACAACAACATGTGTCCAGGATTGAAGAGAAAGAAGATGTGAACGTGGGAGCAAAGATGTCGACATTTTGAAGCTTATGTTTTGCAACTGGAGGGTAGACATTCGTAGGTATACACTTAGTGTACGGTGTTACATTTTAATGTTAAGTTGGAGGTGTGTATCGATGCATGTTTTGTTGTGGTTTAACTAGATGTTTTATGTCATGATTTGTTTGGTTAAGTTTTGTCTTGTGCCCTTTGACCTTGATATGTCTTTTATTGATATTGTGTGTGGTGCTTTGCGTTTCTTCTATGCGAGTAGAATAAGTTTACGTTTCATTAGACCCCTCATCTATTTAGTATGCTTCAAGACTGAAGAAGACACATCAACAAGTAGAATAACTCGACAAGTGACAAGAGTATATGAAGATTGCTCCGACAATGCAAAACTGAAACTACCATCATTGAAGACCCGAAGACTTGAAAACCTGAAAGATTCAAGTTTCTATCGTTAGATCGTTTCCGTGAGCTGTCATCTCATGTTTTTTACTGACAGTTACACATCAAAACTTATTTTCAAAACTTGGGTGATGTTTGTATGGGTATCTCTCTCTGTCTCTCTCTACCTCTCTATCTACATTCTATTTCCCCCTTATCCTCATCCCTAAACTGAAGAAGATACTACAATGGCTGCTAATGTCAAGGCTGGAATAAAGATGGATGCAACCAATGCCGAGTTCAAAGTTAACCACATGTGCAAGGATCTTACAAAAAGAAAGCACAATCTTTCTGAAGGAAGAACCCCGGAGGAAGTTGGAGTTCACAAGTGTACGTTTACAGAAGTGTTCGTAAACCAGAGAGTTGTGAAGAAATGATAGGTGTTTTGTTTGGCTTGCAGAACCATGGATTTATCTGAACCCAGTTCATAATCAAGAGGAATATCTGCAATGCTTGTGAGGATGACCGAGTGTTAGATTGCGAGATTCACTAAACCATGTACAAGGTAATGATCTGGTTGCGTAATGGATTGGCCCCCATGATGACTACCCTTATTATTCGCTCTTGCTATGCGGGATAGTAAATCTTGAGTGACTTACCTATAGCTGAGAGACGACGATGTTAAGCCTTGACCATAGAATGGTACGATGTTTGACCCGTATATAAGATTAGCGTTAATAATAGTAAGTTATGCGGTGAATCTCTTTGAAGGAGGTCATCGATGGAGTAAGATTTTGAAGACCACGTCGCATTCCTTTTAAGGGTGGTAGCACCCTAGCCCATTGGAGGATCAATGGACTGTCAGGAAGACCCAAACAATAACCTTTTTCTTTCTACCCTTTTCGAATCTCGAGAACGAGATTCCTTTTAAGGGTGGTAGTCTGTAACATCCCAAAATTTTCTAAATTTTGGAATGTTAATAAATTAATTAATGATGATTCTTTGCTTGATACGTTTGATTTTCACTAGGATCTTAAAACTTTTGGTGTTTAAATGAATATTAAAATGAGAGGGAATAAAAGGACTTTCCCTAATATTCGTTGATTGGTGTTTTGGAATTTTATATTTAAAACAAATCCAATAAATTAAAAATGAGAGAAGGTAATATGACTCCTTCATTATAATAGAAAATTGGAAATGTTTTAAATATATTTTTATTTTTATTGGATTTATTTAAATAATTTTCCAAACAAAAATAATTATAACATGACAGAAGATAAAATGACTTCTTCAGAAAAATTGAGTGGTAACAATTTAAATAATTGTTTGAGATTTTTGTAAATTTCTAAAATATTTTATAATTAGATAAAGTCATCGAAAAATGTCATTATTTCTATTTATTATTTTGGAAAATATGTTCATTGCATAATTTTCTTTAGATTATTTGATGAATTTAGAAATTTATTTCATATTTTTCTGATGAGTATTAATTTCTGTAAAATTGTTTGAAGTTTCGGGTTTTAAATAAAGGAAAAAAACCCGTGCACAGCCGGCCCAATACGTTTTTCCGCATGTGGGCGCAGTAGAGCCCATGTTGAACTCGTTCCGTTTTTTTTCCAGACCTATATATATTTTAATATTTTTTTTCTTTTTTCCTTTTCTTTTATTTTGGAAACCCTATTTTCTCCCGCGCGACCCACAACCGCCGCCGCCGCCGCCAACTCGCGTCACCGCTGCCGGAGCACCGCCTCCTCACGCGCCGTGCCCCGCCGCCGCGCCGGGCCGGACGCCGCCGCCGCCGCCGGCCGCGATGTAACTCCCTCAGAATCAGTAACAGTAATCACTACAGTGATCCACTGTTAGTGATCATTACTGTTGATGATCAAGCCTTGATCACCTTTGATCATAGCTCTTTGAAATTCCAACCATGATAAAATTTTCAAATAAAAGTGGATGATAAAACTTTGCTCCAAGAGTTGTGGATGCCAGTCAATCAACATGATCAGGGTTAAACCAAGTCAACTCCTAGCCATTTGAATAATCACAAGTCAATGTTAATGATGGAACCAATGTGGTGGGGTTATCAAAACTGTTTTGAGAATTAATATGGAAATGGAAATCATAGATCAAACCAAAGTTGTGAAACCTATAAATAGAATTTCCTAGCCATCATAGGGCCATGTTAATATAGTAATGGATATTTTATCAAAGTGTTTTAGGAATAATATGAAATAAAAATAAATGCTTGGGAATTATTGAATTGCCATGGTAAATAAAATAAACAAGTGAGAATTTTAAATGAACTAAAAATTATGGAAATAATTTTATAAAATGCCTAATAATCTGTAGGCCATAATAAAAGTGAATTGGGGTTTTATTAAAATGTTTTACTAATTTATTCAAATAAAAACAGTGTCAAATCATTGGCATTTAATCCATTTTAAATATAAAAAAAATGTAAATGATTTTCTATGAATCCCAAACTTTTTATAGCAGTATATTAAATTGCAAATGAAATTATGGAGCAAGTCTCATAAGTAACAAAAACCATTGTTGAACAAATCAAATAGAATCATAAAAGAATAAATAAAAGATAAATAAAAAGAAAATGGAAAAATCTAATCTAACGCCTGGGACAACAGCCCACTAGGCCGAGCCCCCCCTCTCTCTCCCCTTCCTTCTGCTCCCTCCCCCACCCCCACACGCGCCATGGCAGAGGGGGCACTGTCGCCGCCCCCACCCTCACCTGCTCCCTCCCCCCCTCTTCACCTGCCCCCGTCGGTGGATAAGGAGGCCACCATGGCACCCCCCATAACCCTAGATCGAGTCCCCCCCCAGCTTCGCTCCTATGTTCCCCCCCTTGAACCCAAGCCGCCGCTGGCCACCGGCGCGCACACGCGCGGCCACCCTCTCCCCCAGTCCACGCCGTGATGTCCACGTTGATCGCCATCGAGGTCCACGTCTCCCTGCAGAAGGAGCCGTTCCCGGGAGCCACCACAACAGGAAAATCGCGCCGATCTCGTCGCCACGGCCGTTGACGCACCTCGCCGGAATTGGCGCCGCCCCGGACATGTCTGGCCTCCCCGAGCCCGCTTCCATCCCCCTGCACCTCGCCGTGAGCTCCCCCTCTGCGCATCCCCCTCTCCCCCTGTGTTTTTGCCGCCGGCGAGCTGGGTCCCGTCTGGCCCGCCATGGACGGAAGCTCTCGTGCGTGCTCGTCGTGGCGCGTGCGCCGCTCGCCTCGCCATGCGTGACCGCACCCCTGCCACGCTGCTGCCAACCACCTCATGCCGATGAACGTGTTGCTGCTGCTGTCGCAGCTAGCTTCCTTCGAGCCCGTGGACATGGCGTCGCCATGGGGTCGTAACCGTCGCCGCCGTCACCGGTACACCCCACCTCCGGCCACCCCGCGGCCACAAATCGAACACCCACCCCTTCATCTTCCTGTAGCCCCCATCCACGCTAGCTGGAGCCACCGGGAGCGGCCGGCCGGAGCCCCTCCTATCAGTTAAATAAACCCCCCCTAATCCAGCCGCTGACAGTGGGCCCAAGGCCACTTGATTTAAGTTAAAGGATGTTGTTAGTTTAAAGGCCTCTGAAACTTACATGTGGGCCCTCCTGTTAATTAACTGATTAAATTAGACCTGTGCCAATGACGCCTGGGCCCCACCTATCAGTTAAATAAATAAAATGAATTTGATTTATTATTAGAGTATGACATGTAGGCCCCACTGGATTAATTAGATTTAATTAAACCATTTTTATAAATACTGTTTATGACATGTGGGACCCACTGGTCAGTAGGTCCCACCAGTCAGTTTGACCAAGTCAAAATACTATTCTGGATAATGTTTGATTTATTAAATAAAACAATTCTAGAATTATTTATAAAATGATTTAAACTTTGAAATTCAATAACTTTTAAACCGTAACTCAGATTAAAAAACTTTATACATGAAAATTGATCAGAAAAATATAAAGAATACGAATACGCTATCCGTATGTCTATCACACCCCTCTAACACAACGAACATCGAACCATCCCCCTCCGGACCGACGGTCCGATAAATTGTCCGGTAATGCTAAAGTACCCGGATGAATTTATTTCGTACACGAAAGTTGTTCGGAATAGATCAACTAACCCGGATACACCACCCACACATGTGTCGGATGTCCACGACACCTCCGGCATGATATCTCCCCCCTCTGGACACACTGTCCGGTAATCAACCGGAGCCGGTAGTTCATCCTCAGATGAATTTCCGTTCCGAGCAACGTGCATTGCATTGCGTTAGAACACCGTTAACATTTCATCTGTCATGTCATGCATCTGTTTGTATATGCTTGTTGTGTATTTACTGTTTCTTCCCCCCCCCTTAATCTCCGGTAGACCCCGCTGCTGCCGTTGACTACACCGCTGTTGAGTACGACTACTTCGTCGACGACCGTACCCCTACCGTCGAGCTTCCAGGCAAGCAGAGCCATTATCTTCCCCGGATATCGCCTATCTTTCTGTACATTTCTTGCACTAGGCATTGTTACTGCTGCTACGATTACAATCCTATTCAATTGCATAGCCTGTTTTAGTCGCCCCTTGATGTACCTTCCTTTAATCCTATGCTACCTATTATTACTTATGAATTATTCAGCAGTAAACCCTGCGCATTGTTAGCTAGGTTTAGAATAGAGGGTCGTGATCACTTTGGGAGTGATCGCAGAAACGATATATTACAACTTCAACAGGTATGGATCAATGCAGACACCCAAGGGAACCTACAACGGCGAGACTTTGCCGAGTCTCTTCGAGTTTGACTTACGAGTGGAATGGACTCGTATTTCACTCTCGTCATCTCAGTAGCGTAGCATCACCGGGATGATACGAGGTTTACCTCTTTAGTTCATTCCGCTGATGTCTCTGTCAAACCTCTTTAAGTGTGCCATCGAGGGTGATACCTCCTGGTTTCACTTAATGGTAGGAACTCGAACCAACTGGTGTCCTTAAAGGTAAGAAGTCGGGCGACCCAACGGTGCCCGCGAGTGGTATTGCGACAGGACGACAGGGAGGGTACGACCAGTGTACCGGTGTGCTTGGCCCCTGATCGTTGGCCGCGACAGTTACCAAACCACAAAAGTCGAGCTCCTCCAGGAGCACACGCGAGACAAGGTAAGGAGACGGTTCACCTTGTTGGTAACCGCAGTGACTTGGTGGGACGACGGGGCAGGCACCGATGTATTGGTGGTCCTGGCTGCTATCGTTGTCCGCGGGTCAGTTAAGTCGAGGCAACGATAACGGTTGTCACGCAGGTTAATTAAAATGCAAAATGGTTCAGTGAATGTCTTGAGTTGGCTATATGCCATGTACGCACTACCTACCCGTTGGAATTACGAGTTATGGGCTCCTCTGCTTCGTAGTGTCCTCCGAGGACTCTTCAGACGTCAGCAGTACCGCGGCCTGCACCGGGAAGTGGTGTTCTCTTATTTGTATTTGCTTTAACTTCACCGGCCAGCCTCGCACCGTGCAGGAGTACTTCGAGGTTAGGGCCCAAAGCCCCGCTTACATAGGATATAGTCCGGCGGATGACCTCTCTGTTGAGTTTGAAAGATGGGCTATGAAGTGTCGGATAGCCTCGGTGGAGCGTTCCCTAACAAGGTTCCCGCCACCCTGGAGATCCGTGCGTGTAGCGTAACACAAGTGCACCCCTGCAGGGAAGATTAATCTATTCGAATAGCCGTGTCCACGGTAACAGGACGCTTTATGCTGAAGCTGGATCTTACCACTACAAACTATTATTATTAAACTGTATGCTTCCGAGTTTTCTTCCTCGCGGGGATGTCGAGGAGGTGAACTCGGAGGCATTGTTAATTATGATTACAACTTATTATTATACAATGCTGCAGCAACTTCTGCTGCATTGTTACTTTCATTACTTCTATATTAACTATTGGCTGATTCTTACCTCATGCTGCAAGACTCGTTGGAAGATGCTAGTCTTCGATAGGCCTAGCTTCTTACCCTTGCTCTGGATTTCTATCTTTCAGTCCACTATATACAACCTCTTCTTTCCGTTGATACAATGCATAATGCTTAGTAGCGGACGTAAGACTCGCGGGTATGCTAGATACTCATCTTTGCTTTATTTCCCCCCTTTATGTTTTGCCTGATCGGCCGCTGCAGTCGACGTTGGAGTCCAGGAGTAGGAGATCCCCGATGCCGACCACCGCAACCTGAAGATCCCCGATGCCTTCTACGACGTCGAGTTCCCCGTTGACCAGGAGTAGCTTGGAGGTTCCCAGGCAGGAGGCCTCGCCTTTTCGATCTGTTGTTATTTGTTCTAGCCTTCTTAAGGCAACCTTGTATCATTGTGTGTGTACTCAGATACTATTGCTTCCCGGTGCTATCCTTAAATCAAGCCTTCGTGGCCCATGGCTTGTATTAAACAGCTTGTATTATTTTATTTGTAGAGTTGTGTTGTGATATCTCACCGTGAGTCCCTGATCTCGATCGTGTACCTTGCGTGTATGATTACTATACAGGGTCTGATTTTGGGGGCGTCATACGCGACTTCCGCGCCGCCAGCCCGCGCCCACCGCCCCACGCCGCGGACACCGAGCCGCCGTGCGCTCGGCCACGCCGGCCACCGCAGCCCCCGTGCGCCTCCACCGGCCATCACCTCGCCGGAGCATCGCCGGAAACGCTCCAGATCCGGTCAACTGCTCCAGGGATCCGATCTTGTTTTTCGTAAAAACTTTATTTGCGAATAGGTCCTTTCTGCAGAAAACACCCTGATCTCGCGTCCGCAATATCTCCTAAACCGTGTGTCAGAATCAGGTGAAACTTTTTCCAACGCGCTCTTGTTATCATGTACTATAGCATGGAATCAACATTTCACACTTTGCACACTTTTGAATTTGAATTTATTTCAAATTCAAATTCGAATCCCGGAGTCCGTATCTTTTAAACTGTTGATTCAAATCGAGTGATTATTTTTGCGTTGGATCACACGTTCCATGTACTTTCTTTCTATAGCTTGTGTACACCAAAATTCCAAAGTTTCTTGATCTGTTTAAAGTCAAATTCATTTCAAATTTGAACCGCTATGACCTGTGTTGTAGTATTCCGTTTCACGTGATTATTTTTTCATATTGGATCACATGTAACATCCTATCGGCTATATCCACACACCTTTCATATTGCCATGATCTATATCCTTGAATTCATAATGTCTCTTAGTCATGATCTTTTATATCAAAAATCCTTCGTCTGTTGACTCTTTCGAGTTCACCTTCCAGCTGTCACCTTCGAGTACATCAACACTGGTGTCGTGTCAAGCCTTATTGTTTTTGTTTTGTTGCTTAAACCTTAGTGTTTGATTTGTTAATCTTTTGGTTCCATTATGCGTGATTGCTTATGTGGTATCTTTCCTTTACGATAGATTGCTCGGAGTGTGACAAGTAGAGTTATCTGGATCGTGAGAGCGAAGAACTTGATCGAATGTATAAGGCAAGTTACACTTTGACCATACCTCAACCTATATTTTTCATTATGTATGTAGTACTTATCACCCTATGCATTGTGTAGAAAGTACTATATTATTATTGCTGCAAACCTGGTAGGGTAGCCATATGATCTTATCCTTTTTTCTTAGACAACCTAGCACGTGCTTGCTATATATTTGCTATGCTTGTAGACGTGGATTGGTTTGAGATTACATTGAGCTATGTGAGGATTTATTGACTTGACTAGCAAACCTTTAATGAGAATACACCTCTGGACGGGCAGGGAGTGCTTCCTGGGGGCTCGTGCCTTATCTAAGGCGAGACCAGGTTGTACCCCTAATGGATGGTTTTGGTGGTCGACAGTACATCATGGTATCTACCCTCTGAACGTAAGTGGGCGGCGTCCAGGCTCTGGCTTAGTTGAGTACGATGTAGGAAGCCTCTCCCGTGCAAAGCTAGTAGATGTAGATGTGATAGGTGGTACCGGCTTACCGTTGGGTGTAGGTGACCTCTTCTGAAAGACTTCGTCTCAATCTTCAGGTTGAGTCCAGCGGGTAAAGTGTACTAACCTCTACAGAGTAAAAACTAATCATGATTAGCCGTGTCCCCGGTTATGGACATCTTTGAGCTACTAGACATTACTGTTACTGGAGGATCTTGACATATGAATCATCATAATAACTTGAGTGGGCAAAGATTTAATAAAGGGTGTGGATTGGAACTGGTGTGCCCAGTTCGATCTTAAGTAGTAAGTTAAACTAAAATTTTGACTAGATAGATTGGAAAAAATCAGCTTTCTGCAAAACAAAACCATAAGCCTTTCCTTCGACTTATCCTGGCATGTAGCGATTGGTCTATTATATCCTTTTCCGTGTGACTTGCCGTACAAATAAGATGTACTGACCCGTTGTCAGGCTGTAACCTTCGGTGTTGCAGGTTTTTCAAACGACCAGTAAGGTGCGTTTAGGGTCGCGGGTCTTCACTCAACATGTTCGTTGTGGATGTTGATGGGAATCCTCGTTATTTTCTTTTGCTTCCGCTATATTTATATTGAATAAGCTAGCCTTCAGCTATGCAACTTGTTATTTATATTATTCTAGATCATTCGTTGTAATAATGATGCACTTGTACTTTGATATACATCTATAATACTATGTGTGCCAGCGAGTTCGATCATGGCACTGGCAATTGATCACTGAGACTCCAGTTCTACGTGAATTGGGTCGTTACATCCTTTGCCCAGTTTGACCGTGCTAGCTCAACAATTTTTCCATTAACGGACCGTTTAAATATTTTATTTACCCCACATGTTTATATTTCCTTCAAGCCTAAGAAATCCTTCCTTCTATTATCCCACATGTTTACCACAACCCTTCCTTTAATTATCTCATAGTCATTTCTTAATTTCTTTCTAAGGAGGCTCATTGATTTCAAAGAAAAGACATATTTAAAAAGGTGTAATTGCATGTAAGAAAGCAAGGTGGGATTATTTATTACGTGAAAAACGTGAAAGATTGATTGCAGAATTATAATTGTTGCTAGGCTGCCCGCCTGGGCCTTGGGCCGGAGAATATTGCAGTATAGTTGGGCCCTCTCATAGCACGTATGGGCTGGATAAAAGGATCAAGTATGTGTAAAATCTTTCTACCAATAATGTAAAATTGACTATCGCAGTCCAGTGGCTAGACGTGTAACCCTAGTTGGACAGATCCAGTGTTTGAAACCTATGATTGCTAAATAAAAATTTTACTCGTTTAGCTTCTAACGTTGTGACGTCAGCAAAATACGTACGAAAAAAGTATGACATTATTGACGGACCCAAAATCCGGAGAAACGCAATCTCCTTTATTATTAGGTAGAGATTGATTAAAAGGACTGTTTTGGGCTACTGTTTTATTTATTTCTATTATTTAAACATTGCAATAATTTCTCAAGGTGGTTTCAATACAACGTACCGATTTTTAGGCACTTTATAAAATTGGTTGCACGATTTTTAGTTCATTTATAATTGTCACTTTTTTATTATAATTTTCAAGATAATTTAATAATTCCAATTTTGGCTTTATTGTTTTATTGTTGACATGGGATTATTCTAAAGGCTAATACGACTTGGTCTAATTATTTGCAAGTTGATTAATAATCTCCCACAATTCTTGGAGCTAGATTTATAATCCACATTTATTTTTTAATTTTATCTTGGTGGGAATTGGAATGAGCAATGATCAAAGGTGATCATGGCTTGATTAGCAATAGTAATGATCATTAACAAGAGGATCACGGTAGTGCATACTGTTACTGGTACTGGGGTGTTACAGGTATACATCTTCTCACGATCCTGTCCGGACCTTCTTTGAAAAGATGAGGGTCATCCCAAAAGTAATGCCTCAAATCGTGGAAGAAATACTTCCTTTGTTGCAATGTTAAACCTGGAGGGAAATACTTTGCAACGATAAAATTAGCATAATCTGCATAATACTTTAACAACAACTAGTTTTTCGTCTGGAAAGTTGTCGTTGACTGGAATAGGATCACGCGGTATATCTTCCATTCTTGAACGATTATCTGCCATTGGATTGTCTGCTCCTTTCCTATCAACAATCTGAAAATAAAATTCTTGAAGAAGGAGTACCCACCGGATGAGCCTTGGTTTGGTATCCTTCTTATCCATAAGATAGTTAAGGGCAGCATGGTCAGTATGAATAATAACTTTAGAATCAACAATATACTGCCTAAACATATCACAAGAAAACACTACTGCTAAGAATTACTTCTCAGTAGTAGTATAATTCTTTTGACAACTATCAAGTGTTTTACTAGCATAATGTATACCATTCAATTTCTTATCAACCCTTTGTCCTAAAACAGGTCCAACAGCAACATCACTAGCATCACACATAATTTCAAAGGGAAATTTCCAAGAAGGTCGTTGTACTATAGGAGCGGTTATTAAAGATTTCTTAAGAACTTTGAAGGCTTCCTTACAATCTTCATCAAATACAAAAGGAACATCCTTCCAGAGAAGATTAGTGAGGGGTCCTGAAGTCTTAGAAAAGTCTTTCATATATCTTCTATAGAAACCAGCGTGACCGAGAAAACTACGAATACCTTTGATGTCCCTTTGATAGGGCATCCTTTCAATAGATTCAATCTTCGCCTTGTCCACTTCAATTCCCCTCTCGGATATCTTGTGACCAAGAACGATCCCTGCCTTAACCATGAAGTGGCATTTTTCCCAGTTTAGAACTAAATTTGTATCCTCGCATCTTTGCAAACTTTATTAAGATTGTGGAGACAATGGTCAAAGCAAGTTCCATAGACGGAGAAATGGTCCATGAAGACTTCCACAATCTCCTCACAAAAACCATGAAAAATAGCAGACATGCATCTCCGGAATGTAGCAGGTTCATTGCATAAACCAAAAGCCATACGTCTATAAGCATAAGTACCGAAAGGACACATGAAAGTGGTTTTCTCTTGATCGACAGTATTGACATGAATTTGAGAGAAGCCAGAGTACCCATCGAGATAGCGAAAGTGGGTGTTTTTGGACAACCTCTCTAACATTTGATCAACGAAGGGCAGCGGGTAATGGTCCTTCCTGGTTTCCTTGTTTAACTTCCTGCAATCAATACACATTCTGTATCAAATAAAAACTCTTTGAGGTATTAGTTCATTTTTTTCATTAGGAACAACAGTCATACCTCCTTTCTTAGGTACACAATGAACAGGACTTACCCACTGATGACCATCAACGTAAGGGATCTGTTGCAGCATTTTCGATAAGTAAGAGTGTCGAACCCAACGAGGAGCGAAAGGTATTGATAGGTGATTTTGGACAAGGAATAACTGCAAGCACTGAAAGATAACTTTTTAGGGGTTCTCGATATAAGCAACAATAAGATAAAAGTAAGCAAGGTAAATAGCACTGAAGAGCAGCAAGTGGCCTAATCCTTTTGAGCAAAGGATAAGCCTAGAAACTGAATTTATAAGGACTAAAGCGTTCTTTAGGACACATGGAGAGGTAGTCACGTGTTTGCGCCATACTCCGTATCGATAACAAATGTTGTGCTGATAAGTGTTGAGTGGGTGGATCTATGCTTGCGCACCTTCTAGACTAAGATAAGTGCACTCTTATGATTAAACATCTTGCAAGCATCCGCAAATACAAGATAGAAATTAAGGAAAAGCCTAGCCATAGCAATAAGATCAAGGATCCATTATTCCCTTGTGCAAAAGTTTGCAAACTGGGGTTCAGGTTTCTGTCACTCCGGCAACCCACCATAAGCATTCTTTATACACAATGTATCCCCCTAGGTCCTTAATAAGGCGAAGTGTTGAGTGTTCGACTCACACAACACCACTAGGAAAATAACAACACAACTTAAATATCAAACAACACAAATTACTTCAACCTCATATGACTACTAACAACTAGACTTCTCCCATGTCCTGAAGAACTAAAGTAACTACTCACAAGACATAAAAGAGATCATTATCAGAGGTGATAAATATATGATAAAAAATCTGGACATAGTGATATTTCTCCAACAAAACTCAATAGCATTCACCACAAAGTAGTAATCAACACCGATAGAGTAGAGAGGATAGATAGTACGGATTACAACACAAGATAAACTTGTGAGGTGAGATGGATGGTGGTGGAGATGGTGTTGATGATGATCTCGATGATGCCCGTGACGATGGTGATGACAATGGCGATGATCTCCCCTTCCGGGAGGTGATCTCCTCGGCGGAATCTTCCCGCCGGAGAGCCCTTTTCTTCTCTGTAGGTTTCCACCACGGAGTGGCGGCGGAACTCCATAAAAGCTTCTCTTTTAGGGTTTTCGTGAAACGAGGAGTATATAGGCCAGAGGGGGGAGCCGGGAGTGGCCCCAGGGCTCCAGGCGCCCTCCCTGCGCGGCCAGGGGTGGGGCCATGCCAGGTGGCCGCCTGGGGTCCCTGTGGCCCCCTCTGGCCCCTCTTCGGCGAGTCTTCGTTAATCCTTCAGAAAATACACTCCGTCGATTTTCGGGTAATTTGGAGGTATTCTTCTTCAGCAACTCAGCGTCCAATTTTTACCGCTGAATCCCGCGTCTGCTACTTCGGCACCGGAAAGTTGCAAACTGTGTAAAATAAGCCAAAACAATATAAAAACATCATCGTAATGTGAAATATATCAATGAATAAGGATGAATTACGATATAAAATAGTGTTGCATTTTTGACGTATCAACTCCCCCAAGCTTAGACCTCGCTTGTCCCCAAGCGAAAACTAAGCTCGGTAAACCTGTCCACAAGTTTAGAGAGTGAAGTGTCGATAAATAGAATACGGACAAGAAGCATCATGATTTCTTCACCAAACACAAACATCCTCAACAACAATCTTGAAATCCTAAAGCCCTTATGAAAGAGTAAAAACAATTATAATCAAGAGTAGGGCTAAGGAAACTCATCAAATCACGGCAAACATGTCCTTTGGTCAAGAACAACTAATAGCTTTTACTTTTGCTCTTTTCTTTTATATTTTGATGAGACAATTTGGAACTTTTGAAAGAACAAGCTATTAGTCATGAAGTGAGAATGCTAACACAAAGGAAGATGTTTTCTTGGAAAATGCTTTTGCAAACAACTTACTTATCAAAAGATAATGTCAACAATGATATGGCATGGCAAAAATTTAATGTAGCATTATATGGATGAATCCTCATCAGCACCAAATGTCTGTTCTCTTTGGGAAAGGGGGAAGTAGGGAAAACTGACTCAACATAAATGTAAAGGAAAAGCCTTGTTAAAGGCAAGCAGGGAAAACTCAAGTGCTATCCTTAAATCAAACAGAATGAAAAACAATTTTGAGAGTTGCATGATTTTCAACGAATGCTAATAGAAAACTCAATTACTTCTCAGATTGGACAAGTTTCGAGGAACGGCTCCCAAACGGGGACGATCACATCCCCACAATCTCCTTTGTTTATCAGTGCCAAAGTTTTCCGATTTCTCATGAATAAAGCGTGAAGGGGGGTTTGTTTGTTGTATTATCTTTTGTGAGCTGGGCGCACTCATGCCAGTTCCTCCTCGTATTAGGGGTTTGCAGATTTGACATGCAATCCCGGGATAAAACTTGTCCAACTTAAGAAGATCATGAATTAACTACTACTTCCTCATGAGCTAAAACAGGGGCACACAACATAAAATTTTGAACATTTAAGGATAACACAAAAATTCTATGCTTTAGGAGTGGTAGTGGAAAACCACGAATAGGAAGGTATGGTGGACTCATATGGGAGATACTAGTTTTAGGGTATCGATGCACAAGAAGAATTCCGCTTAGTACAGAAGTTTGGCTAGCAAAGGCTTTGAGAGAAAAGACAACTGATGATGACATGGATGCAAAGCAATATAAAGTATAAACATTAAAATAAGCATAGCACATCAAGTTGTCTTCCTTGTCAACATAACACTACAAGCATAATAACAAAGAGGGTTTGGCTATGTCGCTACTTTGAGAAAAACATGCTTGTTTTTATGACCAAAGCTATGTTTTCCAAGATTAAATAATGTTTTCAAAGCCATACCTGAGATAAGGTCAATACTCCCCATAAGAATCATCATAAGGTCGATTGCGTGAAGAGAATACCAACTGCAGCGAAGGGATCAATAGACTTCTCATTAATATTCCATCAAAGACGACTCCACACTCACGGATACATAACTCTCCAAAAAGGAGTGATAGACTCTACTTGACTCTAAAAGACAAAGATAAAGATAAAGATACTGGGAACTCCCCCAAGCTTGGAACAAGCTAAGGGGATGCCATTAACCAAGGAGATTTACTCCTCAATCTTCTGGTTCTTCAGATCTCTGATTATACGTCGAAGGGTTTGGTTTTCAGCTTCTAGGAATTCAACTTGCACTTTCAGTACACGGAAATCTTCACAAAGTTGGTTGGTTATGCGGTAGGCCCCGGAGATGGTGGAAAGTGTGCGTTGATCTTCAAGTGAAGTGGAGGGTCCTGAAAGGTTAAAAAAGAGCTCATATTGAGGTTGGACAGATCCCACCATGATGGGATTGCTTGGACCTCCTTGTTGTTGGGTAGTGATAGTCTTGACTTCCTCTCTCACGGAGCGCTCCATCTCCGCTTTTCTTGCGGCAGTTTCTTCTTCTGTAGCCCAATCAACGTGCTTCCCTTGATTAAGATCCTTCTGGACTTGACGTAGACGCCATCCCAAGAAGTCCTCTCTGCTCGAGCCACAAGAAGACATCTCTACTACTCAACTTTTAGTCCTGGCAGAAACAACTCAAAAAGAAAACACACGAAATCGCGAGATACGTTGCCGGAACAATCCGGGCAAATATATAGCAAAAATTTCTACACAGAAACGAAGGTAATGGTTCAAAGTGGAATCGGAGATGGACCCCTGGGTGCCCAGGCGGCCTCCCGGCGCGTCCAGGGGTGGGGCCTGACCCCCTGGAGCTGGTCTCCAGCTCCACTTTGGCCTCAAATTCTCTATATTTTGCAAAAACTCGTAATCTGGAACTTTTATGGCGGTTTCGCGATGTTTCCTTACCGTAATACATACCTTTCCTTATTCTTCTTCTGCTGTTGTCTAAAACAGGGCTGCAACATGTTCTTCATGAGTTGTTGTGTATACCAAATCCACATTAACATTGACAGGGTCTCGTGCTATGTAATGCTTAAGTCTTTGCCCATTCACCACTTGAGGTTTGGTGCCTTCAAAATTGTTAATCTTGATAGCACTCAAGCGGTAGACTTCCTCAATATGAAATGGACCTTCCCACCTGGAAAGTAGTTTACCTGGACAAAACCTGAAACGGGATCTAAACAACAAAACTTTATCACCAACATTAAATTCACGTTTCAGAATCCTCCTATCGTGCCACTTCTTTACCTTTTCCTTGAACATTTTAGCACTCTCGTCAGCTTCACTTCTCCACTCATCTAGAGAAGTCAAGTTCATGAGACTCTTTTCACCAGCTAACTTCGGGTCAGCATTAAGCTCTCTAATAGCCCAGAAAGCTTTGTGCTCAAATTCTAATGGAAAATGGCAAGCCTTGCCATAGACCATTTTATAGGGAGACATGCCCATGGGGTTTTTGTAAGCAGTTCTATACACCCACAAAGCATCTCCTAACTTATTCAACCAATCTTTTCTATTTCTATTGACTGTCTTCTGTAAGATCAACTTGATCTCTCTATTGGTGAGCTCAACTTGCCCACTAGTTTGAGGGTGGTACGGTGAAGCAATTCTATGATTGACATCGTACTTGGCTAAAGAGTTTCAAAAGGCTCCATGAGTAAAGTGCGAACCCCCATCAGTCATGAGATACCTGGGTACTCCAAACCTTGGAAAAATTACATCCTTGAGCATTTTCAAAGATGTCTTGTGATCAGCACTTTCAGTGGGGATTGCCTCTACCCACTTGGTTACAAAATCAATAGCAACTAAAATGTGAGTGTACTTGTGCGAGGAAGGAAAAGGACCCATAAAATCAAAACACTAGCAATCAAAAGGATCAATCACTAGAGAGTAATTCATAGGCATCTCATTCCTTCTACTAATATTACCAACTCTATGACACTTATCAGAGGACAAAACATAACTTCTAGAATCCTTAAAGAGAGTAGGCCAATAAAAACCTGATTGAAGAACCTTATGTGCGGTCCTCTCACCAGCATGATGTCCTCCATATGGACTGTCGTGACATTGTTTGAGAATGTTCTTCTGCTCGTGTTCCGGTATGCATCTTCTCACGATCCCATCTGGACCTTCTTTGAAAAGATGTGGGTTATCCCAAAAGTAATGCCTCAAATCATGAAAGAACTTCTTCCTTTGCTGAACTGTTAGACCCGAAGGTAAAAACTTTGCAATGATAAAGTTAGCATAATCTGCAAACAAAGGATCGGAGAGAGATTGTACTGTTACAACAGCTAGTTGTTCGTCCGGAAAACTGTCGTTGACTGGAATGGGATCATGCGGCATATCTTCCATCCTTGAAAGATTATCCGCCACCGGATTGTCTGCTCCTTTCCTATCGACAATCTGCAAATCAAATTCTTGAAGAAGGAGTACCCATCGGATGAGCCTTGGTTTGGCATCCTTCTTCTCCATAAGATACTTAATGGCAACATGGTCGGTATGAATAATAATCTGAGAATCAAGAATGTACTGCCTAAACTTATCACAAGGAAACACTACTGCTAAAAATTCCTTCTCAGTAGTAGAATAATTCTTTTGAGCACTATCAAGGGTTTTGCTAGCATAATATATAACATTCATGTTCTTATCAACCCTCTGCCCTAAAACAGCTCCAACAGCAAAATCACTAGCATCACACATAATTTCAAATGGTAAATTCCAATCAGGTGGTTGTACTATAGGAGCGGTTATTAAAGATTTCTTAAGAACTTCGAAGGCTTCCTTACAATCTTCATCAAAAACAAAAGGAACGTCCTTCTGGAGAAGATTAGTGAGGGTTCTCAAAGTCTTAGAAAAGTCTTTAATAAATCTTCTACAGAAACCAGCATGACCGAGAAAACTATGAATACCTTTGAAGTCCCTTTGGTAGGGCATCCTTTCAATTTCTTCGATCTTGGCCTTGCCCACCTCAATTCCCCTCTCGGAAATCTTGTGGCCAAGAACAATTCCCTCGTTGAACAAAAAGTGGCACTTCTCCCAGTTAAGCACCAAATTTTCCTCCTCACATCTCTGCAAAACTTTATTAAGGTTGTGGAGACAATGGTCAAAAGAGGTTCCATAGACGGAGAAATCTCCCATGAATACCTCCACAATTTCTTCACAAAAACCATGAAAGATAACAGACATACAACTTTGCAAAGTAGAATTTTCACTCCTGCGGCTTTACTAATCCATTTTCTAGGGCTACGACCTACAGTCAACACACTGCTCTGATACCATCTGTAACGACCCGATTCACTTAGAGTTGGAGTCTCTGTGATCAAGTGCTAGTCCCTGGATCGAACTCACTAGCACACACAGTATAATTGATGTATATCAAAGTACAAGTGCATCATTATGACATCATATGATCCGGAATTCAAAACTAATAACAACTTGCATAGCTCATGGCTAGCTTATTCAATATCACTATAGCGGAAGAAAAACTAGTAGCGAGGAGTCCCATCAACATCCACAAGCGACAATGCTGAGTGTAGACTCGCAACCCTATCATATCACCATACTCATCTGAGAAACCTGCAACACGAAGGTTACAGCCCGAACACGGGTCAGTACATCTGATTTGTACGGCAAGTAACACAAGTGATATAGCAATCCTAAAACTAATTTCAAATCAATAACATGAATCAAGCTTGGTTTTGTGTACATAAAGTTGGTATTCATCTACTTCTCCTTACTACTCAACATTTGTATCATCTCAAGTTAATAGCAACCCACAAAGGACAACCTCTAACTAAACCGCCTATGAGAGCCCTCAGGATCATAGGATTTCTAATGGCAGCCATGAGGGCCCTTGGGATCATGGTTTCGTGATTATTTTAGAGCCCTCAGGATACAATTGCACACATACCTCCTACTCGTGGTCATCATAGAGCCCTCAGGATACGATGCCACTACAAACACATTCGTGACTGTTACAGAGCCCTCAGGATGCAACATCACCATATCGTGAACACTGTAGAGCCCTCAGGATACAGTGCCACTACCTAGACACCAAGTGAACATTGAAGACCCCTCAGGGTGCAATGCCACCCAAACAATCGTACGTGAATATTACAAAGCCCTTAGGATGCAATACCACTCTACAGTACCTCAATTGCAAGTTACTATTTTACTAATAATAATGTTGTTACAACACTTGGAAAAATCAATAATTACCCCATGATTATCATTGCTACAGTAAGCATATAATCACATAGCACAAGAAATACTAAAACATAACAACGTTGGATGTAATGATCAATCAAAACATGTGGCTATCCTACCAGGTTTCAGCATAACATAACGACCTTCACATGCATAGAAACATAGTATGTACATAATCAAAAGTGAAGCATAACCAAAAGTGAAACTTTTCTTGAACGGTGTTGAAGTACTCTAACACTTATTTCTGAACCTTTCTGCACTCCAGACAATCTACACGATCAACAGTATAACAATCAACATGACACTTTACACATAAACAATTTGAACAGTAAAAGATAAAAATGAACAGCAATAAAACCAACTAAACAGTAGCTAAACTATAACTACAAGTCACCACGATCCCAACGCAACTGGAATCGGCGAAAACGGATACACCGTATAAAAGATACAGTCACCGGAAGTTTGAATTTAAATCTGTACAAAATTCAAATTCGAAAGTTGTAACAGTGCAAAGTACATCCTACTGTCAACTAGACTTCACTATGGTCGCAACGCAAAAAGAATCACCTAAAACGGATCTACAGTTTAAAAGATATAGCGAATACCGTTCTAGGGTGAAATCTGTGAAAAAGGGCCTATTCGGGAATAAAATAAAAGTTTTTGTCGCAAATAGGTCCTTTTTGCTACAGGACAAAATTGCTGACGTACCGTTGACGTGGCGATGGCACAGAAACCGAGGTTCGTCGGGCATGGAAATCGAGGTTAGCCGGGCACGGAAATCGAGGTTCGGGGGCGCGCAGAAACGAGGTTCGCCGGGCGCAGAAAACGATGTTCGTCGGCGTCGGCGCAAAAATTGAGGTTCGTCGTCAGCGCGGATCCCGAAACCTCTATGGACATAGAGGCTTTGAAACAAGTGAGCCTAAATGATATCACTACCTCCTCGATAGATAGTAGTGACCTAGACTTTGACAACTACACTTTACCTGAAGTTATAGGTTTCCTACACAAAATGTCTAGAGACCCCCACACTAGCACACTTAATCTTGCCTTCACAGAGCATATCACTAATACTCTAATCAAAGTTAGGGAGGAGAATTTAACATCCCAAAATTTCCCAAATTTTGGAATGTTAATTAAATAAATTATATTAATGTTTGTTTGCTTGATATGTTTGACTTTTACTAGGATCTAAAACTTTTGCATTTCAATTAAATAATAATATGAGAGGGAATAAAAGGACTTTCCCTATTATTAATTGTTGGTGTTTTGGTATCTATTGTTTAAAACAAATCCAACAGAATAAAAGGAGAGAAGGTAATATGACCCCGTGTTCGGTAGCATCACCATTGATAGGTCCAGTGGGACTAGGGGTGTGATGGATGCTAACTGTTTGGACATCCTCGACTACTTGTATAGTAGCTACTGTCTGGTAGGTAGGAAGGCTCTTAATTCTCTCTTCTTCCTCCTTTTATCTGGCCCATCTCTCTTTAAGTTTTCCCAACATTCTAATATTTTCATTAATTTGGACTTGGATGGCATTCATAGGAGTGGCCTTCCTCTCCTCAAGAGGAGAAGTTCTAATTTTAAGAAATTCTACTTCATGTGCTAAATTGTCTACCTTCGACGAGAGGGTATGTAGTTTGTCTAGTTTTTCCTCTACACTCTTGTTGAAGGCCTTTTGGGTAGTGATAAAGTCTTTGAGCAAGGTCTCTAGTTCAAAGGTGGAGTTTTTGGTGCTAGGATAAGTGTTGTTGTTCCCATAGTTGTTGGATGGGAAAGGCCTAGGATTGTTGCTACCAAAATTACTCCTATAAGCATTATTGTTGAAGTTGTTTCTAGAGACAAAGTTCACATCTACTTGCTCTTGAGCAACCAAGGAATTTAAAGGAACATCCTGAGGATCAATAGGGGCTTGCTTGGTAAGTAGAGACATGATAAGGTCAACTTTTCATTTAAAGAGTAGATCTCCTCGACAGAATTTACCTTCTTACCAGTTGAAGATCGTTCGGTGTGCCACTGAGAGTAGTTCAGCATCATCTCATCAAGTAGCTTTGGGGCAGCACCAAGTGTGGTTGACATAAAAGTTCCTCCCGCGGCCGAATCTAACAGGTTCCGCGAGGTAAAGTTCAAGCCTGCATAAAAAGTCTGGATAACCATCCAGGTAGTCAATCCATGTGTGGGGCAGTTCTTGACAACCTTCTTCATACGTTCCCACGCCTGGGCAACGTGTTCATTATCCAATTTCCTGAAATTGATAATGTTACTCCTCAATTGAATAATTTTAGCAGGGGGATAATACTTCCCTATAAAAGCATCTTTGCATTTACTCCAAGAATCGATATTATTCTTGGGTAAGGATTGCAACCACTCCATGGCTATTCCTCTTAGAGAGAAAGGAAAAAAGCTTCAGCTTGACGATGTCTCCATCCACTTCCTTGTACTTTTGCATATCACAGAGCTCGATAAAATTGTTTAAGTGCAAGGCAGCGTCCTCTCCAGCACCTGAGAATTGATATTTCATAACAAGATTAAGCAGAGCAGGTTTAATTTCATAAGAAGGTGCTGAAGTGGCAGGTGGAGCAATAGGAGTGCAAATAAAGTCACTGTTGTTGTGACTAGTGAAGTCGCACAACTTGGTGTTTTCATGGGAACCCATAGTAGCAGCAAGTATTTTGGTATTTTTGATTAGGGACACAAAAGTAAAAACTGAAAAGTAAACTAACAAGAATAAAAAGAAAAGATAAAAGATAGTGTGCAACTCCCAGAAATTAGCTTGATACAGAGTGTCAACTCTCCTCATTGGTTACCCCAAGTGGAAGGTTGGATGTAGCGTAGCAGCAAATTTCCCTCGGTGAAGATACCAAGGTTTGTCTCCAGTAGGACTCGCAGAAATACAAGTAGGTGACAACGGCGCCAGAAGTTTGCTTCGAGCTAGGGAGTTGACGTGGACCTGCACACAGAAACATATAACTTTGCTCCCAACGAGTACGGAGGAGTTGTCAATTCCTCTGGCCTTGCTGTTTACAAAGGATCAACGCAAGAGATAAAAGTGGAACTGAAAGTAAATACTGAAAGTAAATTGAGGGTGTGAACAATAATGTGAAGATGGACCGGAGTCCCGTGATTTTCACTAGTGATGTCTCTCTCCAATAAGACGATAAAAGTGCTAGCGAGGTAAACAAATCACAGCTGGGCAATTGACATAATTATGAAGGCACCGCAATGCTAACTATGCTTGAAAGAAAGGAAGGGCTCAAAAGCAATGGGCAATACGCCAAGGTAAGTAGACTGAAATCCAATTGCATCTACTACGAATCATCCACCTTGAGATATCTATCCAGAACATCTCGCTGGTATTAAGTTGTGAATCCCACCCAAAGTGTAAACTCAAAGCAACAGACAACTGCATTAAAAGAATTTTGCGTAAAGTAAACAATCCTTGCACCCGCGGGAACAAGCACCGTTGTTTTATCCCTGGTGGCAACATCACATCCCCTAGTATCATGTTTCTGTCAGTCAAGCTAGACATCAAGGGGCTGAACCCACAATCAAGCATAACGCTCCCTCTTGGAGTTGCAACAAACTACTTGGCCAAAGCAAAATACTGCAACGGAGAACATGCAAGAATTTACTCAAGAATAAAATATAAAAGAGAAGAACCAAATATATTGCTCATCACAATCTAAACATAGTCTCATAATCCATCAGATCCCAGCAAACTTAGCATAGCAACAGCAGAAATTAAAAAAGTGTCTCGATCATGTGAGGCAGCTCACGAGGTCTCGAAAGTGGAAGAACAAGGAGGAGAGAGGTACATCACATAGCTACTGGTCACGGACCCATGGTCCAAGGAGGACTACTCACGACACATTCGGGAGGCGTCCATGGCTCTGGATGGTATCCCGGAGGGGGTTCCTCCTCCCGACATGGTGCCGAGGTTGCTTCTCCAAGCAACCCCGATCTAGAAACGGTGGCGGCGGCGGTACGGAGGCGATTTCGCGGAAAAGATATCGATATTAGGGGTTTCCACCATGAGGGCTAAATATAGGCAGAGGGGGTGTCGACGGGACCCACCAGGCAGCCAGGAGGCCTCCTGGCGCGGCCTAGGGGGGGCCGCGCCAGGGACCCTCCTGGTCTCCTGGTGGTGGCCCCCCTCCGCTACCTTGGTGATTCCGGAAGCTTCCGGGTCGCTGATTTTTTATCTGATTTTTCCGAATTTTTTGGAGCACTTTTAATGGCCGGAAAAACTGAAATACAAAAACAGCAGAAAACAACAACTGGCAGCTGGGTACACTCGGTTAATAGATTAGTCCAAATATGCTCAAAAGTGTATGAAAGTTCAAGCAAATCATGGCAAAGTCACACAAAACATGCATGGAGCAAGAAGAAATTATAGATACGTTTGGGACGTATCAACCCTCAACGTAAGGGATTTGTTGCAGCGTTTTCGATAACTAAGAGTGTCGAACCAAAGGAGGAGCGAAAGGTATTGATAGGTGATTTTGGACAAGGAATAACTGCAAGAACTGAAAGATAACTTTTTAGGGGTTTTCGATATAAGCAACAATAAGATAAAAGTAAGCAAGGTAAATAGCACTGAAGAGCAGCAAGTGGCCTAATCCTTTTGAGCATAGGATAAGCCTGGCAACTGAACTTATAAAGACTAAAGCGTTCTTAAGGACACATGGAGAGGTAGTCACGTGTTTTCTCCATACTCTGTATCGATAGCAAATGTTGTGCTGATAAGTGTTGAGTGGGTGGATCTATGCTAGCGCACCTTGTAGACTAAGATAAGTGCACTCTTATGATTAAACATCTTGCAAGCATCCGCAAATACAAGATAGAAATTAAGGCAAAGCCTAACCACAACAATAAGATCAAGGATCCATTATTCCCTTGTGGAAAAGTGTGCAAACTGGGGTTCAGGTTTCTGTCACTCCAGCAACCCACCATAAGCATTCTTTATACACAGTGTATCCCCCTAGGTCCTTAATAAGGCGAAGTGTTGAGTGTTCGACTCACACAACACCACTAGGAAAACAACAACACAACTTAAATATCAGACAACACAAATTACTTCAACCTCATATGACTACTAACAACCAGACTTCTCCCATGTCCTCAAGAACTAAAGTAACTACTCACAAGACATAAAAGAGATCATGATCAGAGGTGATAAATATATGATAAGCAATCTGGACATATTGATATTTCTCCAACAAAAATCAATAGCATTCACCACAAAGTAGTAATCAACACCGATAGAGTAGAGACGATAGATAGTACGGATTACAACACAAGATAAACTTGTGAGGTGAGATTGGATGGTGGTGGAGATGGTGCTGATGTTGGGGATGATGTTGATGATGATCTCGATGAGGCCCGTGACGATGGTGATGACGATGGCGATGATATCCCCTTCCGGGAGGTGTTCTCCTCGGTGGAATTTGCCTGCCGGAGAGCCCTTTTCTTCTCTGTAGGTTTCCGCCACGGAGCGGTGGCGGAACTCCGTAAAAGCTTCTCTTTTATGTTTTTCGCGTAACGAGGAGTATATAGGCCAGAGGGGGGAGCCCGGAGTGGCCCCAGGGATCCAGGCGCCCTCCCGGCGCGGCCAGGTGTGGAGCTGCGCCAAGTGGCTGCCTGGGTCCCTATGGCCCCCCCTCTGGCCCCTCTTCGGCGAGTCTGCATTAATCCTTCGGAAAATACCCTCCGTGGATTTTCAGGTAATTTGGAGGTATTATTCTTCAGCAACTCAGGTCCACTTTTTACCGCTGAATCCTGCGTCTGCTGCTTCGGCATCGGAAAGTTGCAAACTGTGTAAAATAAGCCAAAACAATATAAGAACATCATCGTAATGTGAAATATATCAATGAATAAGGATGAATTACGATATAAAATAGTGATGCATTTTGGACGTCTCACCCACTTACTATCAGCTATAGGATAGATGATACCTGCAGCTTGAAGCTTGAGAATTTCAGTCCTAACCACGTCCTTCATCCTTGGGTTCAACCGTCATTGATGATAAACAACTGGTTTAGCCTCGGGCTCGAGATTGATAGTATGTTGGCAAATCGATGGACTAATCCCCTTAAGGTCATGAAGGGTATAGCCAAGGGCACCACGGTGTCTATGAAGTGTTTCCAATAATCGCTCTTCTTCAAATCCTGAAAGGTTAGCATTGATAATAACATGATATATTTTCTTTTCGTCTAAATAAGTGTACTTGAGCGTATCGTGAAGTGGTTTGAGGTCAAACACCAGGCCTTCTTTTGGTTGTGCAAGGATTCCTAAAGGCTCAACCGAAAGGTTGTGCTTCAGGATAACAATTTGCCTTGAAAGTATTTCATCTAACTCATTTATTTCTTGCATATGCATATCACTCGTGGTCTTCCATATACTGCTGCAAAGGATCATCAGGATGAATAGCAATGGAAGCAATATCTTCAATAATTTTATCATTACTAGGAAAATTAGTACCACGAGGCTGCTTAGAAAACTTAGAAAAGTTAAATTCATATGGCTAACCATTAAATTCAACAGAAACTTTACCTTTCCTGCTATCTATTATAGCTCCACAAGTGCTGAGGAAAGGCCTACCAAAGATAATAGGGAAAAAACTATCTTGTAATGAACCAAGTACTTGAAAGTTGGTAGGATACTTTACCTTTCCACATAGGACTTCAACATCTTTTACAACTCTAATGGGAGAGATGGTTTCTTTGTTTGCTAGATAAATATTAACAACAACCTCTTCAAGTTCACAGGGTGAAATCTCACCCATGATCTCCTGGTAGAGTGAATAAGGAATGGCCCTAACACTCGATCCCAAATCACATAGCCCATAATAATTGTGTTCTCCTATCTTAACAGATACAACTAGTGTACCTAAAATTGAGCCTTTATTCTTGGTTGTAACAATGTTAGTGGAAATAGCACAAAATATTATTTTGAATCTAAAACATCATTTCTAACTAGATCAATAACCACCGCAACTTGAGGATCGACCTTGATCTGGTCCTTAGGATCATCAGTTCTTCTCTCACTTTCATTTATTATGCCTATCACAAATGAGTGCTCCCTTATCCTTGCGGGAAAAGGGTTTTTTTTCAGATATAACTGCAGGCAAAATAGGGTCAACAATATTAATGGAAACAGGTAATTCTTTAAAGTGTTTATGGTACTGATCCTTCTCCTCCTTGGAAGAGTCAATATGAGAAGCAAAGTTCTTACAAAAATCAATCATTAGCCCAGAATCAAGACCTATTTTAGATCAAAAGGTATTAAAGTAATCAGTTTTCACATAGCTCTCAATATAATCATGCTCATAATTTATAATGGGTTCAATACCTTTATCAATTTCCCAGTCTTCATTGTTCTTTTTAATCCTTTCAATGAGATTACATCTCTCTTCAACACTTCTCGTTGGAAATACCCCACTAGAGGAGGCAACCAACATCTCTTTATCCTGACGAGAAAGCCTGGCATAAAAATTGGAGCATTAGGGACTTCAGTCTCCCCCAAGCTTGAGTGATGCTTTCTCCATCGCGAGACCAAAATTTATAGATATAGTTCATGTCTCAATGAATTTCATGAAGAGGATAAAACTTTGTATAAAAGAGAGACATAAGCTCTTGCCAATTAAGAAAATGTGAGTTATCGAGGAGTTTATTCCAATCTGAAGCTTTCTCTATAAGTGATACGGAAAATAATTTCCTCATGACAAACTCCATTGATACACCTGCAAGGTTAAATAATGAACATAGTTGTGATAAATATATCAAGTGTTCATCTGGATGTCTGTCTCCTGCATAACGATTAGCCAAGACATAATTGATAATACCAGTTGGTATTTTGTAGGCCACAATTTCAGTAGGGGTAGGAGTGACCACCATAGTAGTAGGGCGTTTCCCCAAAAGCAACGAACCAAGAGTAGAGGTGTCCATAAGGGCAAAAAGCACTGGCAGCAAAATAAAAATAGAAATATAAAAGTTTCCTTACCAGCTTCACTTACTAATATTGCTACGCTCCCCGGAAACGGCGCCAGAAAACAATACTTGATGACCCTCAACTGTAGGGGATCTATTGTAACGTCTTCGATAAGTAAGAGTGTCGAACCCAACGAGGAGCATAAGGTATTGATAAGTGACTCTGGTAAAGGAATAACTGCAAACACTGAAAGATAAAAATTAAGGGGTTTTCGGTATAAGCAACGAGAAGATAAATACAAGGAAAGTAAAAGGTACTGATGAGTAACAAGTGCCCCAATCCTTTTGAACATAGGATAAGCCTAGCAACTGAACTTATAAAGGCTAAAGGGTTCTTGAGGACACACGAGAGAGGTAGTCATGTGCTTTCGCCATATTCCGTATCAATACTATGTTTTGTATTGATAAGTGTTGAGTGGGTGGATCTATGATAGAACACCTCTTAGACTAAGATAAGTGCACTCTTATTATTAAACACCTTAGAAGCATCCGAAAATACAAGGTAGAAATTAAGGAAAAATCCTAACCATAGCAATACGATCAGGGATCCATTATTCCCTTGTGCAAAAGTTGGCAAACTGGGGTTCAGGTTTCTGTCACTCCGGCAACCCACCGTATGCATTCTTTAGACAAAATGCATTCCCCTAGGTCCTTAGCAAGGCGAAGTTTTGTGTGTTTGACTCACACTACACCACTAGGAAAATAACAACACAACTTAAATATCAAACAACACATATTACTTCAACATCGTATGAGTACTAACAACTAGACTTCTCCCATGTCCTCAAGATCTATAGCAACTACTCACAAGACATAAAAGAGATCAAGATTAGTGGTGATAAATAGATGATAAACAATCTAGACGTAAAAATATTTATCCAACAAAACTTAATAGCATTCACCACAAAGGAATAATCAACACCGATTCAGTAGAGAGGATAGATATTACGGATTACAACACAAGTTTCAATTGTGAGATGAGGTATGATGAAGATGGAGATGCTCCTGATGTTGGGGATGATGTTGATGATGATCTCGATGATGCCCATGACGATGGGGATGACGATGGCGATGGTGATGACGATGGTGATGACGATGACGATGGTGATGACGATGGCGATGATGATGGTGCCTTCCGGGAGGTGTTATCCCCGGCGGAATCTGCCCGCCGGAGATGTCTTTTCTTCTCTGTAGGTTTCCTCCATGGAGAAGCGACGGAACTCGTGAAACTCCTCTCTTTTAGGGTTTTCAGGTGATGAGAGATATATAGGCCAGAGGGGGAGCCGGGAGTGGCCCCAGGTGTCCAGGCGGCCTCCCGGGGCGCCCCTGGTGGGGGCCGCGCCAGGGGAGCGCCTGGGCACCTGGTGGCCCCCCTCTGGCCCCTTTTCAGTGAAGCTTCGTTAATCTTCTGTAAAATATCCCCCGTCGATTTTTCAGCGCATTTGGAGATGTTCTGTTTAAGAAAATCAATGTCCACTTTTCTCCGCTGAATCATGCGTCTGCTGTTTCGGCACCAGAAAGTTGCAAACTATGTAAAACAATCCAAAACAACATAAAAACAAAATCATAACATGAAATATATCAATTAATAGGGGTGAATTACAATATAAAATAGTGATGCATTTTGGACGTATCAGGTGCACACCTCCCTCCCTCCCTGGGGTCGGACTAAACCCCCAGAGGGGTTAATGCGCCAGCCAAGGGGGGAGTTGATGACCCACAAGTGTAGGGGATCCATCGTAGCCTTTTCGATAAGTAAGAGTGTCGAACCCAACGAGGAGCAGAAGGTATTGACAAGTGAACTTGAGATAGGAATAACTTCAAGTACTGAAAGGTAACTTTTTATTTGTTTTCTGGTATAAGGAATAAGAAGGTAAAAGCAAATAAGGTAAATTGCAATAACGTGCAGCAAGGTGGCCCAGTACTTTCACTACTGGAATTCATCAGTTTGCCATGGGTGAACCTCTTTGCCGTCTGGTTTTCATCGGGGCGGACGGCAAAGAGGATGTATGCCGTCTGGTAACCTAAATACAAACGGCAACTGTAAGTGCATCAAGTGCCCTCCCCTTGAGGTTTTGGAGTTTGATGAAAAAACGGTTAAGGGACTGATGTGTTTGTGAGTATACAGAGGAGAACAGTCCCTGATGAGGTGTTTAACCACCAATGTCGACCCCCCAAAATGTTGAGGAACATTGGAGAAAACGGTGCGTTTCCTGAAGAATGAAGTCTCGCGAAATCCTGAGGAAACAGGATCCTGAAGCGTTCGGTTGAAGCTGAAGCTGAAGATGATCCTGAGGAAGTTCGCGCTGAAGACAAAGTTGAAGCATAGTCTTCTTGAGTAATGAAGTTGCGCGAAATCCTGAGGAAGTAGGATCCTGAAGCGTTCGGTTGAAGCTGAAGCTGAAGACGATCCTGAGGAAGTTCGCGCAGAAGATGAAGTTCAAGCGTAGTCTTCGCTAAGACTTTTTATACCTCTTGAGTCATAGGAAACACCACACTATTGGAGGGGTTGAAGAAAACGAGTTCCGAAGGTCTGAGGAAGTGCTCAGTTAGGAATCCTGAAGAAAAACCCTGAGTGAAATCTCCTGCAGTAGAAGTTCAGTTCTCATGTGTCTGAGACGTTGTTCTTCAGGACACTGAGGTAACTAACTTCGGTTGAGGAGTCTGGAGAGAGAATACTTTGACCGTGCCACGTGTTGCGTGGTGAGAGGCTAGAACTTGTCTAGCAACGGTCATTTCCGAGGGCATGAGAGTAATTGCATGCATGGGCATTTATGTCCTTTCACCTCGGGTTGCTCCGCGGCTATAAATAGCCACCCCCCAGCCCCATTTGTGGGTTGGAGGCTCCAAGAGGAAAACTGACACTTGTCATTTGAGAGCAACCCACCTCTGCGGAAACTGAAGAACCTTTGTGAGGAAAACCACCAGCCTGAGTAGTTGAGCATTTCTGAGGAAGTCGGTTCGAGTGATCCGAAGCTTTTTACTCTTGAAGACTGTGATCTTCCAGCCGGTGTAGTAGTCTTCAGTCTGAGGAAGTCAAGATGCAATTGTGACTTCCCGGAGTGACTGAGTCTGTGAAGGTTTCGGGAATCTACCTTGAAGACTCACCTGAGTTATTGGACGGAGTCTGAGGACTTTAGTTCAAGGAGAACAAGGTGAAGACTATGTCTTCTGAGTTGAATCTCAGCCTCTCCAACCAGACGTAGAGTTGTCACAGCAACTTGAACTGGTCTACCAAACCAATGTCCTCAATTACTGGTGACATCTCTTCAATCTCTTAAGCTTCAGTATTGAGGCTGATACTGATAATCCTGAGACTCTCAGCCGTGAACTTGCTCTCCTTACCAGGAAGTTTCAAAGGTTCACGAAGAAGAATCGCTTCGGAAACTCCTCAAGATCATTATCAAGAAAAAGCAAAGATGATGACTCTGCCGAAGCTAGAAAGAGAGTCTGTCACAAGTGCAAGAAACCTGGGCATTACATCGCTGATTGTCCTCAATGGGAAAAAGAAGCTAAACTGAAGAAGAAGAAGAAGAAGAAAGGGAAAGATGAAAGTTCTGACGAAAAGACAAAGAAGAAATCCTCAAGATCTTCAAAGTCTACTGGATACCGGAACAGTAGCTCCCGTAAGGCTCGCGCTTATCTCGGGAAAGAATTGGACTCGGAAGAATCTGGTTCCAACCCTGATGCTGAGGAAGAAGAATCAGAAGAATCTGAGGGTGTGGCTGGTTTGGCTCTTGACACGACACTTGTCTCAAAGTCAATCTTCAGCACTGAGGACTCTGGCCCATCACATGCTGTTAATGAAGCTGAAGACACAACTCCTTCCTTCTGCTTCATGGCCAAGTCCTCTAAGGTATCTTCTTACTCATCATCAGATGAACCCTCTGATGAAGAACCTGATGAAAACTATGCCAAACTTGCTAAAATTGCGTCTAAGCAACAACGTGCACTTGAAAAGACTCAGATCTCATTAAACAAAAGTGATGATATGTTGGTTGAGGAAATGACGAAGACTCAAAAGTTGACTGATGAATCAAAAATTCTTCAGTCAAAGTTTGATGACTTGTTCAATCGCCATGAGACACTCCTTACCGATCATGAAAAACTATCTCATGAGTTCCTCATGAGGAAACAAGAAATTGAACGTGTAAGGATGTCTCATGACGATCTGAGAAAAGAAAATGAGTCACTCCTCTCGCAACAGATCATCATGCCACAAGAAGGATTCAATCCTCCCTGTTTAAAATGCAGTGAACGTGATCAAATCATTTCTGTGTCTAGTTCTTCAATGTCTTCAGACTCTGTTATCTCTATTACTTCTGTGGTACCTAACCCCTCATCTGAGGATACCATAGACATTGCTGAAGAAAATGCTAGGTTGAAGAATCTACTGGAAACAGGCATGTTCAAGAGTCTGAAAGGACATCAGACTCTCTGTGACATTCTCAAGAAACAGATCCTCAACAGAAACCCGAGGAAAGAAGGCATTGCATTCACTCGGAGACTCAACCCTGATGGGTCTTACTGGAAACCTGAACAATATCCTGAGACCATCTGGGTTCGGGCAATGATGCCTCCTCCTGACCCCTATACCTTATCTGGTTATGATGCTGCTTCTTCAGATATGATGATTGAGTCATTTGACTCAAACTATAAACTGTTTAAAAATTGTAATGGTGAGGTATTTGCCAGATACATTGGAACTAACTGCAGGAACGGTCCTCAAGTCAAGCAGATCTGGGTGCCAAAGGACCTCATCACTAACCTTCCTGTGAATGCAGATGCAAATGAGCTGAGGATATCATCTGAGGACGATACCTCAAAAGGAAATGATTATAATCATGTATCTGCTAACCATTTTGTTCACAGGGAAGCTCCTCATAAGAATGCTTATTCATTTGTTTATCCTGATACTGTCATCACACACCCCATTAAGTCTCATTATCCTCATCAATCCTCATGTGCCTCAAGACCACCCATAAAGATGTGGGTGGTTAAGAACTAATCATCCGTGCAGGGACATGTCCTGAGGCAATTACAATTTATGCAGATCATATGCCCAGGACAATAACAAATGAGTCAGTTGAAGGATAATTATATTGTTTGATTTCATAGAATCAATCCTGAGGAACATCCTGAGGAATTAATTCTGATGAATCTTAAACTCCTCAAACTGAAACTGGCTCATAACTTTCTGTATGAGATACTAATTCATTTGCAGGAAAAGACTGAATGGGTGATGGATAGTGGATGCACAAATCACATGACTGGTGACAGAAGTCTTCTTATGGAATCATCACTAAGTCCTTCTTCAAAGAAAACCATCACCTTCGCTGATAAAGGTAAAAGTAAGGTATTGGGTCTCGCTAGAGTGGCTATCTCTCGAGACCAACACATTGATAAAGTCATGCTTGTTGAATCTCTTGGGTACAACTTGATGTCTGTATCTATGCTGTGTGATCTTGATCTCGCTGTTCTCTTCGGAAAACATGGTTGTATTGTCTTCATGGTTAGCGATAAATCCACTGTCTTCAGTGGGATTAGGAAAGGTGACCTGTATATTGTAGATTTCTCTGAAGGTCCTCAGGTTGCTACATGTCTCATGGCACGAGCCTCAGAGTGCTGGCTATGGCATCGAAGACTCGGCCACGCTGGAATGAGAAATCTTCAGAAGCTGGTACTGAAGAAACATGTCCTCGGGATTGAGGAAATCAGATTCACAAAGGACCGGCTCTGTGGAGCCTGCGAAGCTGGAAAGATGACCAAGGCCAACCACCCAGCGAAGACCATCATGACCACTACGATACCACTGGAATTACTTCACATGGATCTATTTGGTCCTCCAAAGTATTCGAGCTTTGGAGGTAATATGTATGGTCTTGTTATTGTTGATGACTTCTCACGATACACTTGGGTGCATTTTCTTCTCTATAAGTCAGGAACTCCAGCAATTCTTAAGTGCTTCGCTCAGCGAGTCATGAAGAACTACAACCTGAAGATCAAGCACATTCGAAGCGACAACGGCACTGAGTTCAAGAACTTCGGTGTGGAAGAATTCCTCGATGACTTGGGAATTACTCATGAATTCTCAGCACCATACACTCCTCAGCAAAATGGTGTTGTTGAGAGAAAGAATCGAACCCTCATCGAGATGGCTCGCACGATGCTGGCTGAGTACAATACTCCACTCAAGTGGTGGGCTGAAGCAATCAACACCGCATGCCACATCGTCAATCGTGTGTATCTTCATAAGTTCTTCAATAAAACTTCATACGAGTTAATGATCGGTAAGAAACCCAATGTAAGTTACTTCAAAGTATTCGGTGCACCTTGCTGGATACGTGATCCTCATCACGAGTCCAAATTTGCACCCAAAGCATGTGAGGGTTTCATGCTTGGTTATGGTATCAACTCGCACACCTACAGAGTCTTCAACATTAGTCATTATAAAATTGTTGAAACTGTAGACGTGCGTTTTGATGAGTCTGATGGCTCCCAAAGAGAGCACCTGCCACATGATTTAGGTGAAGCACCACCTGAAGAACAGATCAAGAAGATGGGTGCTGGTGACATCAGTCCTGCGGATCATCCTGAAGAAATCCACGTACCTCCTGCTCCTGAAGAACAACCAAATCCTGAAGCAAATAATTCTGATGATGATCCAGATCCTGAGGCACCTGACACGCCTGAAGTTCCTGAAGCACCTGAAGCTGATGCAAACGAATCTGATTGCAGTGACGAAGATGCACCTCAAGATCATCCACCTCGACTTCCTCGTGTGGCAAATGAAGTTCAAGTGGACAAAATCCTCGCTGACGTCAACCTACCAGGTCCTCTTACTCGTGCAAGAGCTAATCGTATAGCTAACTTTTGTGGGCATTTCTCGTTTGTATCAATTTCAGAGCCCACCAAAGTCTCCGAGGCATTTTGTGAAGCGGAATGGATTCAGGCAATGAAAGACGAACTTCTTCAGTTCAAACTGAATGATGTTTGGGAACTAGTCAAACGTCCTGATCCTAGAGTTCACAACGTCATCGGCACGAAGTGGATCTACCGCAACAAACTTGATGAAGATGGACAAGTCATCAGGAACAAAGCTCGTCTCGTAGCTCAAGGATATACTCAAGTTGAGGGGATCGACTTTGGTGAAACCTTCGCTCCTGTAGCTAGACTTGAGTCTATTCGTATTATGCTTGCATTCGCTAATCATCATAATATCAAGTTATATCAAATGGATGTGAAAAGTGCCTTTCTCAATGGTAATATCGAGGAAGAAGTATATGTTGCTCAACCTCCAGGTTTCGAAGACGCCAAGAAGCCTGATATGGTGTACAGATTGAAGAAAGCTCTCTATGGACTGAAGCAAGCCCCTCGGGCTTGTTATGACACACTAAGGGACTTCCTCATCAGCAAGGGCTTCAAATCTGGTTCCCTCGATCCAACTCTCTTCACAAAACGATATGATGATGCATTATTCATATGTCAAATTTATGTTGATGACATAATATTTGGATGCACTAACAAGAAATACAGTGAAGAGTTTGCATTCTTGATGAGTGAACAGTATCAGATGTTGATGATGGGCGAACTGAAGTTCTTCTTAGGACTCCAAATTCGTCAACAACGCAACGGCACCTTCGTCTCTCAGGAGAAGTACCTCAAGGAGTGCCTGAGGAAATTCGGGATGCAAGACTGCAAGGGCATCAAGACACCGATGCCTACAAACGGACAACTTGGCCCCGATGAAAATGGCAAGGAGTACGATCAAAAGGTATACCGCTCCATGATAGGTTCACTGCTATATCTATGTGCATCCAGGCCTAATATAATGTTGAGCGTTTGCATGTGTGACCGATTCCAAGCGGCACCAAAGGAATCGCATCACCAAGCGGTGAAATGAATTCTTCGATATTTGGCTCACACCCCGTCGCTTGGCTTATGGTATCCAAAAGGCACACAGCTGGATCTCGTCGGGTACTCAGACTCAGATTATGCTGGAGATCGAGTGGATCGGAAGTCTACCTCAGGAACATGTCACTTCCTCGGACGTTCTCTTGTATGCTGGTCATCGAAGAAGCAGAACTGCGTCTCCCTCTCCACCGCTGAAGCTGAATACATTGCTGCTGGTGCAAGCTGCTCACAGCTTCTTTGGATGAAGCAAACCCTGAAGGACTACGGCATCAACCTGAAGAAAGTACCACTACTATGTGACAATGAGAGCGCCATCAAGATCTCTCAGAACCCAGTACAGCACTCGAGGACGAAGCATATTGAGATACGGTATCACTTTCTTCGGGATCATGTCTTGAAGGAAGATATCGTCATCAGCCACGTGAAGACTGAAGATCAACTTGCTGATATATTCACTAAGCCTTTGGATGAGAAGCGATTTAGCACTCTGAGGTGTGAGCTAAATATCTTAGATTCCTCAAACGTCCAGTGAATGGACACACATCCTAACGCTTAAACAATATTGAAGAATCCTGATGCACAACACACGATGCGTCGTACTCCACAACTCATGAGGAACTACCTTGCGATGTGTGAAGAAATTAACGTGGAATTGACTCAAGATCAATACGACAATTGTATGGTATCAAGTGTCTCATTCCCTATAAGGTGGGTAGCGCCACCGCCCAAACACCTCAGGATTGGGTGATCCTCCACTACCTCAGGATTTGATGTTATTGATCTTCCTCAAGATTCGAAGTCTTCATTTCTGATGGTTATCGTGTTTGTCCTCAACAGCGTTCATCTATAGTTATTGATCTTCAGTTTTTTCTTCTTCAACTAGGTGAACGTGATCGGACCCATCTCTCTGTTCTCACTTATCTAATCTGTCTATCTCATATGCGTTCATCAGGAAATTATATTCCTCTGGCATGAGACCTGTCATCATCATTTGCCTGAGACCATTTGTCTTTGTCTTCAGCCATTATCCTCAATGTCCTCAAATCACGGATTTTTTGTTACAACTGTCTTCAATTTGTTGCGATTTTACCGCACGTCGTAATTATCCACTATCACGATATTCACTGAGGATCCCAACAATCAGGGGCTCTCTCGTCCACAAATTTCGCAACCTCTTCAGCTCCCACCCCTCTATAAATAGCTCTCTTCCCCTCCCCCCCGGTCATTTACCCCCCAACGCCTCCCTCACTCTCGCATTGCCGCCCTTGAGCTCCTCACGCTCTAGCGCTAACATCGCCGGAGTTCGCCGTCGCCGGGGACGAAGACACATTGTTCCTCAGCATTCGCCTCAAGTCTGGTATGCTTATTCCTCAGTGGTTTATTCCTCAGCACAACATTCCTCAGTACTGTTCATCCTCCACTGTGCTGCTAGCTCACTGAAACCTGTACCTATGCCTCAATCCTTTGTTTTACTCAACCTATTCCTCATGAACGCATATAACCGTACCCCACTTCCCTCGCAACTTAATTCTGTCACAGGTACATGTCTGCTGAGGAATCGCATGGTTCTCATAGTCTCACTTCATTTGCAGCTCAGCTCGAACGTACAATTCCTCACTCTCCTCAGCTGAAGAAAATGGCTCCTCGACGTAAAATCACTGATACCGCAAAAGACCTGCCCCTTAAGCTATATGAAAAGCTGAAGACTCCCGAAAGAGAAACCGGTGAACAATGTAAGAAACGGGTTCAGAAAATCACAAGAGAATGGGCCAAGCGTTGGGTGGCCTACCAATGGCTGAATCCTCAACATGAGGAAATGTTCGCAGTCAATCCGCCCCTGAAGACCTTAGGTATCAAGGCTCGACCTCCACCAGCTCCTGGTGTTGTTCCTGATCCAACCACACTGCGCAGACCTGAAGACTTTCCTGCGGCATATGAGCTTTACCTCAAACGCTCTCGCAGCCGTGTCAAAAATCTGGTCCGTGACATGACTGCTTCAATACAAATTCTGCCTCAAGATCAGTCTCAACCTAGACAACAACCTCCGCCTCAGCACCGCAAAAAGGCTCCGGGCATGAAACCTTTCTCTAAGACCTCAACTAAGTCTCAAGTTGTTGGCTCCTCATGTCAACGAACAGATGGTGCTGCCCCCTCTTCAAGAATACGCACAGATGAATCTGGTGCTCCTGAGGCCTCAACCACAATGCCTCAGCATCACCTGAAGACCAAAACTGTTCTTCAACGGGGCCCTCGTCCTTCACCAAAGAAAACTGCTATGCGTGGCGCCATCCATCATACTCCTCAATCTTCTGATGATGAAGATGAATTTGAGGATCTGGCCGGCTTCGTCGCCACTGAAGCTGATAAGATTGAATACGTGCGTGCTGCGGCCAGACGCAAAGCTGAAGCAACGGGTTCAGAAATCCCGCTTCTCCTTGATCCCAAGAAGATCTTGGAGTACATTGAAATTTGGTCTGTTAAGCCTGACACTCCGCTTGATGATTTGGACATTCCGAAAGACATCAAGTTCTATGTTCAACAGTTCCTCATAAATGAGATTCATCAACGTGATCTTCAGAAACAGTTGAAGGCCAAACTGAAGAAAGTCCACAGTGACTTCAAGAAGAAACCTATCACTGAAGTTACTCCTCAGGAGTTTACTGAGCATCAATGCGAAGTTCAACGTCTCAACATTGAGTTCGCTGCCAATCGTGCTTATATTGGTCAATCCAAGGAACGGATCTCACAACAGATGACCAAGTTGATGAAGCTTCGACAGCCTGCTGATGCCTCTGCCAAAAGCCTCAAGCGCACGCCTGAAGCACAACCCTCAACCCCACCTGTTGCAAAGAAGCCTGCTGTTGAGGATCCCATTGATGCTACACCCCTTTCCTCAGCTCCTCCTACAACACTGCCCGCTGATACCACCACTCATATCACTGCTGCCTCAACTCCACCTCAAAATCCTCAGCGCAGCTTAATTGTCTTCACTCCACCCCCTGCTGCAACACCCTTTGTTCCAACTCCACCGTCCCCACCACCACCAGTTATCACTGAGGTTGAAGACATGGACGTTGATATTATGGATGATGGAACTCCTCACATTTATGATGAGGACTATGAGCTGACAAACTCACCCACTCATACTGTCTTCTCACCTGAACCTCACTCCAACACAGTGACCGAGGTGCTTCCTGACACTTCTCTGTAGTCTGAAGCCTCTGTTGGTGCATCGTCCTCAGCGTCTGATGCTGATGACCCCGAAGCCTCTTGTGCTCCAACAAATTCTGCTGCTAATACTGATGCAGCTGACACTACAACTGCTGATCCTCAGCCAGACCCACCTGCTGCTGAAACTGAAGCTGAAGCCGACCAAAGCACAACTGCCCCTCCTGAAGCAGAAACCAGTACAAATGCTGAAGCCTCGAAGGATGGCTCTGAAGACAAACAGGCCACATCACCTCGTCTCCCCAAGGACATTAACACATCTGTGCCTGATGCATCTGCAGCGACTCCGCCTCATCCTCAAGCTCCTCTTCAGATTGAAGTGCCTCAAGTGCCTTCCCCACCTCAAGGCCCAGTTCAAGCTCGGTCCTTGTGTCCAAAGCAGAAGCGACCATTCTTCCGTGACCTTGAAGCTGATGATACTCCAAGCTTTGATGCTAATGGTTTCTTCAACGCCACGAGTTTCTTTCAAGAGGGGATTCAAAATCCGTATCACTCTGCTCCACCTCGCAAGCTGCTGAGGTTCTGGACTGCCACTCAGAAGAACTACTATGCTTCATTGCTCTACAAGCAAAACAAACTGTTTCCTCACAAGCACATTCCTCTGATGGATATGGAAGCTCTTCCCTGCTTCAACAATGTGCTTCAGGATCTGCATCATGCCAAGCTGCTTCAATTCTGCTCTGAATGCATACACTGGAATGAAGAGCTTGTGCTTCAGTTTTATGCCACTTTGTATGTTTCAGGAAATCCTCTAGATATCAACACCTGGACCCTCGAGTGGATGACTGAGCATCATCACTACACCATCACTGTTCCTGACGCAATTGAGATACTTGAGTTGCCTCAGTGCACTTCCCCTACGGCCTGCTCCTATGGGTCTCAGATTCTTCGCGATGACCTGATGAACATGCTCATGAAGCCTCAGGCCCCTGAAGCCCCAGCTCGCACAACGTTTCCAGTCTCTGAGCTTCAGTATCTGCCGAGTACATTGTATCGGATTCTGGCGAAAACCTTCTGCCCCATCAAAGGCTATGAATCCTCAGCTGAAGAAGTTGTTGGCGTCATGAAGAACATCCTTCACAACCTCTGCATGTCTGGGCCAATCAACGTCCCTGACTTCTTCTTCAGAACTCTTGCTGATGCTGCACAGAATCCACACATCCTGAAGCCATACGCGCCATGGATCATGAAGCTCATCCGCGCAGTCACAAGAATTGAGTATCAACCTGATCACCCGAATCACAGGAGCTATCTGCCACCTGTCGAAGTGCTTCGGCATACAATTGCCACAAATGAAAAAGGCAAAGGCCTCTTTTATGAAGAAGTTCTCCCGACCAATTGCCTCGCTGGAAATATTCGTCATCCTCAGTCTCGCACAACTGATGAAACCCGCACTCATGCTTCAACTGAGGATACAACTCAGGCTCGAGTGATGACTGATCGAGAGCTTCTGATTATCCTTCATCAGAAAGTTGACAGAAATCATGACTGGGTAAAGCGTCAGTTTTCTGAGATCCTCAGCTATATGGCTCAGACACATTCTTCAGTGAAGAAAGTACATCAGTATACTCATCATACATATCAACATCTTGATGCCTTGATGAAAGAAGTACTCACTCCTGAAGACATTGCACAGTTGGATCTTCAAAAGCCTCCGATTCCAGCAATCAAACCACCGAGGCAATTCAGACGCTGCACGACTCCTCCTCCGGCCATGGATTCTTATTCCTCAAACCAGGAGATGACTGCTGAAGAAGCTGGAGACACAGCTGCCTGCCCTCATACCGCAACGGACTGTCTCAGGCGTGACTCACCTCAGCCTTGAAGCAACTACCAACGGGCGTTAGCTTCAGTTTTTCCCTTTTTGTTCATTATATGACAAAGGGGGAGAAGTCTGTTAGTCTTCAAGCGGGTCTTAGTTATGGGGTTCTTCAGTTACAACTCTCGTTCTTCAGACATTTTTGTAATGAGTTGTAAACTGTTATTTTGGTGTTTGCCTGATACTTTTTCTCAGTTATCTCATGCTATTTTCTCACATTTATCATATATGCATGTGATTGTCTCTGCAAACATCTATATCAGTGCGGTGGTTAAATCCTCAAACATTTCAGAACATGCACTGATACAAAAATACCTGGATATAGGGGGAGCTCCTCATCTACCTCAAAATGCTTTAGATATTAAACATTCTTCAACTAAATATGCATATCCTCAAGGGGAGCTTCACTATATTCAGCTTAATGTTAAAAATGTTCTTCAAAGTTTTTATTCTTCAAACTCATAATTTTATCCCCGTTGAAGCTTAACCTGATTGTCATCAAATCACCAAAAAGGGGGAGATTGTAAGTGCATCAAGTGCCCTCCCCTTGAGGTTTTGGAGTTTGATGACAAAACGGTTAAGGGACTGATGTGTTTGTGAGTATACACAGGAGAACAGTCCCTGATGAGGTGTTTAACCACCAATGTCGACCCCCCAAAATGTTGAGGAACATTGGAGAAAACGGTGCGTTTCCTGAAGAATGAAGTCGCGCGAAATCCTGAGGAAATAGGATCCTGAAGCGTTCGGTTGAAGCTGAAGCTGAAGACGATCCTGAGGAAGTTCGCGCTGAAGACAAAGTTGAAGTGTAGTCTTCTTGAGTAATGAAGTTGCACGAAATCCTGAGGAAGTAGGATCCTGAAGCGTTCGGTTGAAGCTGAAGTTGAAGACGATCCAAAGGAAGTTCGCGCAGAAGATGAAGTTCAAGCGTAGTCTTAGCTAAGACTTTTTATACTTCTTGAGTCATAGGAAATACCGCACTGTTGGAGGGGTTGAAGAAAACGAGTTCCGAAGGTCTGAGGAAGTGCTCAGTTAGGAATCCTGAAGAAAAACCTTGAGTGAAATCTCCTGCAGTAGAAGTTCAGTTCTCATGTGTCTGAGACGTTGTTCTTCAGGACACTGAGGTAACTAACTTCGGTTGAGGAGTCTGGAGAGAGAATACTTTGACCGTGCCACGTGTTGCATGGTGAGAGGCTAGAACTTGTCTAGCAACGGTCATTTCCGAGGGCATGAGAGTAATTGCATGCATGGGCATTTATGTCCTTTCACCTCGGGTTGCTCCGCGGCTATAAATAGCCACCCCCCAGCCCCATTTGTGGGTTGGAGGCTCCAAGAGGAAAACTGACACTTGTCATTTGAGAGCAACCCACCTCTGAGGAAACTGAAGAACCTTTGTGAGGAAAACCACCAGCCTGAGTAGTTGAGCATTTCTGAGGAAGTCGGTTCGAGTGATCCGAAGCTTTTTACTCTTGAAGACTGTGTTCTTCCAGCCGGTGTAGTAGTCTTCAGTCTGAGGAAGTCAATATGCAATTGTGACTTCCCGGAGTGACTGAGTCTGTGAAGGTTTCAGGAGTCTACCTTGAAGACTCACCTGAGTTATTGGACGGAGTCTGAGGACTTTAGTTCAAGGAGAACAAGGTGAAGACTATGTCTTCTGAGTTGAATCTCAGCCTCTCCAACCAGACGTAGAGTTGTCACAGCAACTTGAACTGGTCTACCAAACCAATGTCTTCAATTAGTGGTGACATCTCTTCAATCTCTTAAGCTTCAGTATTATGTCTTCAGTATCTATGGTGACTTCCTGTGCTTCAGCTCTCCCTCTGCTATTTGTCTTCATACTATGGATCTGAAGCACTTCTGCTTATCTGAATTGATTTATTTCGGTTGCATTATGATGTGCTGCCCTAATGATTACATTATGCAAAGTTTTATTTCTTCATGATTTTGGTTACTTCTTCAGCTTCATGATTGCTTTAGTCCTGAAGAAAAACAAAATCCTGTAGTAAATTTGAAAATCTCCCATTCACCCCCCCCTCTGGTCGATATATTGCACTTTCAACAACTAAATAACTCACGGCAACCATGTGGTTTGCTGTCAGCTTCCACATAGCCGGACGGCAAGCAGAACTTTGCCGTCTAAGGGCAGACGGAAATGGAGCTGGGAGGCCCACCAGGCCCTTCCGACCAGCCTGGCTAACGGCCCCGTTTTATGCCGTCTGCCAGCAGACAGCCAAGGGTGCTATGCCGTCTGCTGGCAGACGACATAGCACGGGGACCGTTAACTGCCCGTCGTCTCTCCTATCTCTCCACTCTCTCCACTACTCTCTCCCGTGCCCTCTCTTCTCTCGCCCCCACGTACGCCGTCGCCGCCGCGCCCTCGCCCTCGCCGTCGCCGGATCCCACCCGCCCCGGCCTGCCCCGCCCCCACCCGCCTTGGCCCGCCCCTCCCCCACCCGCCTCGTCCCGCCCCCGCCCCACACTCCTCGGCCCGCCCCTCCCTCGCCCCACGACCGTCGTCTCCGGCTCCGGCGCCGCTGCCCTCCTCCACCACCCGCCTTCAAGCCGCCGCCCACCTCCTCCACCTCCACCCCCACTCCGGCCGGTGAGAACCCTCCTCTCCCTCTCTTTTTTTTTGTTTTTTTTGTTTTCTCTGTTATATATAGTATTACTGCTATGCATTGTTAGATTTGTTAGTATTAGTGTTGTTCACATTATAGTTTATTGTTAGGTTAGTCATATTTTAGATTAGTAAATTTAGTTAGGTTCGTATTGTTGTTGTTTTTAATTGCTACTGTTTTTAATATAAGTTAGTTAGTTTTTAATTGCTACTGTTTTTAATAGATTTTAGATTAGTAAATTTTTGTATTGTATTCAGTTATTCTATTGTAGTTAGTTGGTTTTATTTAGTTTTACTTATCAGTTGTAATTAGTTTTTTTAGTTAAATTTAATAAGAAGAGGAAAAGAATTAGAAAAGAAAAGTAATTAGAAAAGGAGAAGGAAGAAGAAGAAGAAGAAGAAGAAGAAGAAGAAGAAGAGAAGAAGAATAGGAGAAATAGAAGAGGAAGAAAAAGAAGAAGAGGAGAAAGATGAATAAGAAGAAGAGGAGAAGGAAGAAGAAGAAGAAGAATAGGAGAAAGAACAATAAGAAGAAGAGGAGAAGGAAGATTTAGAAAAGGAAAAGAAAATAAATAGTTAGTTAGGTTAGAAGAAAAATAATAATTACAAGAAGAGGAAAAAGAGAAAGAAGAGAAAAAGTAATTAGATGTTACTGTTACTTAGCTCAATTACCAGTAGTAGTGTTTGTGTTGATTTTCTAAAATTAAATGTGCAGTTGTTTCCCCTTTACCTCGAGCATCGCCGTCGACGAGGGTCTCGTGTCGACGATCGCCCCTACGTCCGAGGGTGATTAAAAAATGTCCTCTATCATCCCCCCCTTCATTTTCTTTGTTCCGGCCTTCGTGTCGATGACACTAGTAGCTAGGTAAATACAGTCGCGTAACCAGTATGCGTCTCCCGTTCGAAAGGGTTACAGTTAAAAATATGCATTAATTTGCATATTTATAATAGTGATTCTTTTGAATTTTCCAACGTTATCCGTGGACAGCCCGAGTATGTATGTAGATTGGGTCGGTTTCCGAGACGTGTATTAGGAGAACAGCGGGGAGGTGCTGCCAAAATACCGCGTCGGATCGGGACCAAAGGATGGGAAACCGACCCAATCTACATACATACTCGGGTGGGATTAGGACCTATCTTTACCTATTAGTGTGTAGGTTTCCGAGACGTGTATTAGGAGAATAGCGGGGAGGTGCTGCCGAAATACCGCGTCGGATCGGGACCAAAGGATGGGAAACCGACCCAATCTACATACATACTCGGGTGGGATTAGGACCTATCTTTACCTATTAGTGTGTAGGTTAATTGCATATGCCGTAGCTATGTATGATAAAAGCAATAAAAAGTGGACGTAATAAAATGGTATATTTGTTGTTTAGTAGCTAGCTGTAGCGACAAGATGAGCGATGATCGTGCGTGGATGTACACTGGTCGCCCTAATCATAAAGAGATCAGCAATGAATGGGCAATGAAAACCAAGGAGTTTCTGAGAGCGGCGTTTGCAAATGGGCAGAGAAAAACCTGGTGCCCTTGCGTTAGGTGCGACAATTATAAACAGGCGACAGAGGTGGATATGGGTAAACACTTGCAGAAGTGGGGTTATAAGCCTGGTTATACGGTGTGAAGCTTCCATGGCGAGTCTGGCGGACGACGGAGAGAGGAGGTGGTCCGTGAGCGCACGGATGAGTACGGAACCGGGATCGAAGACATGGTGCAGGACTTTGACGATGCGCGGTATGAGGACGATGAGATGCAGGAATCTGCGAAGGCCTTCTATGAGATGTTGGAGTCTTCGAAACGTCCGCTGCACGCCCACACTGAGCTTTGTCAGCTCGATGCCATCGCACAGTTGATGGCTTTGAAGGCAAAATTCAACTTGGGCACATATTGCTACAATGCGATCACGACTCTAATTGGGCGGTTTCTACCAAAGATCATGTTATGCCTGCAAACCTGTACCAATCGGATAAAATCCTCAAGGTACTTAAGATGCCCTATCAGCAGATACATGCTTGTGAAAATGGATGTGCTTTATTTAGGAAAGAGTATGCGGACGAAGACTATTGTCCCAAATGCAAGTCATCCAGGTATGTTGTGGTAGACAATGGTCAAGGTGAGAAGACGCAGACCAAAATACCCGTAAATGTTCTTCGGTATCTTCCAGTGATAGCAAGAATTCAACTCCTTTACATGATGGAAGAGACATCCAGACAGATGACATGGCACAAACATGGGAAGAGAACAGAATTTGATGCAGATGGGAAGCCGATGTTGACTCACCCATCGGATGGTTCAGCATGGAAGCACTTTGATGAAAAACATTTGGAAAAAGCTAAGGACCCAAGGCATTACCAAATCGCCGTCGGCACAGATGGGTTCAATCCTTTCGGTCTGATGGCAGCCTCATACAGTTGTTGGCCTGTATTTGTCATGCCACTAAATCTCCCCCCCGCAGAGATTATGAAAAGGAAGAACATTTCCCTGACGTTGATAATACCAGGGCCCAAATATCCGGGTAAGAATATGGATGTCTACATGCAACCTCTTAAGGAGGAATTGTTGATTCCTATCTAGGCTACTTATTAGTTTCCTTGTTTACTAACTTAGGCGCCGCTGAGATGGTGTGCGGACAAGATGGATTGTTGAGAGGTCATTGTGGACCACTAGTGCTCAGATGCCTGGTTGGCCGTCCACAACAATGCCAAGGACCGGCGCGCCCAAATGGTTGGTGTGCCACACCATCAAGGCAGTCGTAACTTAGCTGGTTACGGGCATAAATGGGTATGTGCAAATTCTTCTTTGCTTTGTCTTTTAGGCACCCACTTACTAATATCATGCTTTGCTTTGTCTTTTAGGCGGAGCATAATGAAACGGAGGTGCCTCAGGTGTTCGACATGTATGGCATGTCCCATACAGCGTCGTACAAGAAGGCCAAGGCGCTCTCAGAGTCGGGTCTCGCCACTCCTTCGACTTTCACCAACATTGCCGCCTATAGTACGCTCAAGGCTTATACTGAGGTGGCGAAGGAGAAGCACGGGGAGGCTTACACCCCTATTGGGAAGCCTACTGACCCGGAGCTGGTGATGATCTCTGGTGGCGGAAGGCGCCATGGCGCCATGGCCATTGGAGATAAGTTGATTAGGTGTGATAAGACTCTTCCTGAGATCAAGGCGCGCCAAACGAGTCCTTCTCCTGCTATAAGGACTTGTCCGCGGCCAGTCGACCTCGCTATGCAGGTTATCCATAAGGACTCTTGCATTCTTGTTTTCTCTCATCGAATATTACAATGCTAACTAGAGGAGTGGGGTTGTAGGAAGCTCTTCAGAAAGAGCGACAGAACACCCAGCGGCTACTGGAGGAGAAGGAGCGGTTGGCAGAGGAGAAGGCAGCGGAGAGAGAGCGGCTGGCGGAGGAGAGGACGACGAAGGCTCTCGAGGAGGCCGCGGCACGACACGATGCATCAAACCGGGCCTTGTATGAGCTCTTGGTGGTTAGTCACTTGTTCATGCTCACCCAAAGAATGCATGTTATAATTTTTGTTTATATTAGTAACTAATATGATTGACTCATTAAAAAAAATGTGCAGACTATGTGCGAGAAGACTGGTTAGGCCGCTCCACCGATGCCGATCATTTCTCCTGTGGGGACGGTGAGTATCTTTCGATGATCATCAATACCATATTGAGTGGCCTCGTGCTAACCTCTAGTTGATCTTTTTGTGCAGCATAACTCTCGGGCTGCGTCCCATGACCCTTCTCCACCGTCAACATCGGCCAACCCGACGGATGCTACTCAGCCACCTCAGCCTTTAGGGCTACATTCCGGTAAGTTTGAAAATTCTTAGTTAGTATGAAAATGCATATTTAGCTTCTGAAATATTATGAAATTCTTAAATATAGCTAAGTTAGCTCAATAATAGCATGATTAGCCAGATTTGCTCACAATATGATGAAGTTAGCTTGATTTGCTCACAAAATGCTAAAGTTACCTTAATTGGATCAAAAAATGCTAAAGTTAGCTTCATTTGTTCAAAGTTGCCAAAGTTAGCTTAATTTGCTCACAAAATGCTAAACTTACCTTAATTGGCTCAAAAAATGCTAAAGTTAGCTTCATTTGTTCAAAGTTGCCAAAGTTACCTTAATTTGCTCACAAAATGCTAAAGTTACCTTAATTGTCTCAAAAAATGCTAAAGTTAGCTTCATTTGTTCAAAGTTGAAAAAGTTAGCTTAATTTGGAAAAAAATGGTAAAATTAGCTTTATTGCCTAAAAATGACTAAAGTAATGCATTTTTGGAGTTGCTGCATTTTCACTTGTAAAGAGAAGAAGACAAGAAGAAGGAGAAGAAGAAGAAGAAGAAGAGTTCTTCTTCTCTTCTCATTCTTCTTACCTTCTCATTCTTCTTCTTCTTCTACTTAATCTTCTTATAATTTTCTTTTCTTCATTTTGCAGATTTGCTTAATGGGAGTAATGCTATGATGGAGAGTTGCAATTGGACTTGTAGCTTTGTTTATAAACTGTTTGGTCACTTGTGTGTACTTGTTTACTATGTATGAGAACTTCCTATTTGGTCACTTGTGTTTCCTATATATGTATGAGAACTTGTGTCTATATGGATTTTGATTAATAATTGGTTGATCAACATGTGTGTGGGTGCCTACACTATGCTGTTGGAGAAACATATTGCTATATATATTGGTACTTTTTGTCAAATGCAGGGATTTAAAAGAAAATAGATTAAACAGAAGGAATGCATCCACTTTGCCGTCTGCTGGCTTCCGGCAAAGGCCTTTTCCGTCTACTTGCAGTTGGCAAAGAGGACACGTGGCGCCCAGCTGTGCAATCTGGCAACAGCTGGGTGACCATTTGGTCATTATACCGTCTGCCTCCGGCAAGACAGACGGCAAAGTTGGGAGGTTTGCCGTCTGTCAGTAGACGGCATTAACGGCCTGACGGAGCCGGCCGGCTAGTTTTGAGGCAGACGGCAAAGTTTGGCGTTTGTCAGTAGACGGCAAACCCCGTCGTTAACGGCCTGACGGAGCCGGCTGGCAAAGGTTCGCCGTCACGCCCGCTCTGCAGTCTGCTTGCACAAATGCACACGGCAAAGGTGGTTTGCCGTCCGTCGATTTCCTGCAGACGGCAAAGCACCTCTTTGCCGAACAAATAGCTGACGGGTGCTTTGTCGTGCGGGGGCAGACGGCAACGGACTTTGCCGTCCGCCATATAGGTGTTTTCCGTCCGCCGAGGCAGACGGCAAATAGGTGAATTCCAGTAGTGTTTTGTGAAAAGGATAAGCCAAAGGATCTAAATTTATAAAGGCTAAAACGTTCTTGAGGAACAAGGGAGAGATAGTCATGTGCCTTTGCCATATTTTGTATCGGTACTATGTTTTGTGTTAATAACTGTTGTGTGGGTGGACCTATGCTAGTGGACTTTATAGCTTACGATAAGCACACTCTTATGATTAAACCTCTTGCAAGCATTCGCAAATAGAAGAGAGAAATTAAGGAAAAAGCCTAACCATAGCAATAAACTTTAGGTCCCAACAATCCCACGTGCAAAAGTGTGCGAACTGGGGTTCAGGTTTCTGTTACTCCGGCAACTCACCATAGGTTTACTTTGTACACAATGCATTCCCCTAGGTCCTTAAAAGGTGAAGTGTTGTGTAGTCGACGTTTACCCAACACCACTAGAAGAATAACACGACACCTTAAATATCAAACAACACACATTACTTCAACATCATATGACTACTAACAACTAGACTTCTCCCATGTCCTCAAGAACTAAAGGAACTACTCACAAGACATAAAAAAGATCATGATCATGGGTGATAAATATATAATAAACAATCTGGTCATAACAATAATTCTCCAACAAAACTCAATAGCATTAACCCCAAAGAGTAATCAACATCGGTAGAGTAGAGGGGATGGATAGTAAAAGTTACAACTTGGATTGCAATGGTGAGATGAGATGGGATGAAGATGGAGACGGTGTTGATTATGAGGATGATGTTGATGATGATGTCGATGATGCCCGTGATGATGGTGATGATGATGAGGACGATCTCCGCCTCCGGGAGGAGTTCTCCACGGCGGAATCTTCCCGCCAAAAAGGTCTTTTTTTCTTTGTAGGTTTCCACCACGGAGCGGCGGAGGAACTTCGGAAACCCTTCTCGTTCTGGGGTTTTTAGGTCACGATGAACATATAGGCCAAAGGGGGGTCCAGGAGTGGGGCCCACCTCCCAGACGGCAAGGTGGCGCGGCCAGGAGAGCGGCGCGGCCAGGAGGGGGCACGCCACCAAGGCGCTTGAGAGCCTAGTGGCCCCCCTCCGGGTGCCCTTCGACCAGTCTTCGTTATATCTTCTTGAAATTACACCCCGTGATTTTCAGGTCATTTGGAGATGTGCTGATATGGCCACTTGATGTGCACTTTTGTCCACTGATTCTTGTGTCTGCTGTTTCGGCACCGGAAAATTGCCAACTATGTAAAACAATCCAAAACACTATAAGAACATCATCATAATATAAAATAGATCAATGAATAGAGGTAAAATATTATATGAAATAGTGATGCATTTTGGACGTATCAACTCCCCCAAGCTTAGACCTCGCTTGTCCCCAAGCGAATACTGAGATGGGTAAACCTGTCCACAAGTTTAGAGAGTGAAGTGTCGATAATAATACATACAAGAATTATCATAATTCCTCCTACTAAACTGAAGCATCCCCAACATGAACCTCAACTCATATGACCCTTATGAAAGAGTAATATCAATTACAATCAAAAGTAGGACCGAGAAAACTCATCAAATCATGGCAAACATGTCCTTTGGTCAAAGAAAAACTAATAACTTTTAACCTTTGCTCTCTACTTTATATTTTGATGAGATCATTTGAAGCTTTTGAAAGAACATGTTATTAGTCAAGAAGTGAAAATGCTAACACAAAGGAAGATGTTTGATGTAGCAAGGCTCAACAAACAACTGGTTTATCTTAATTATAATGTCAACAAAGATGTGATATCGCAATGCTCAATGAAAAAATATAAAGGAATGCTTATCTTGTAAACATAAGGTGTCTGCTCTTTGTGGGATGGAAAGAAGTGGGTTTACTGACTCAACATAAAATTAAAGGCTTAGCCCTTCGCACAGGGAAGTAGGGAAAACTCATGTGCTAGAGATTTTAGAGGTTTTGAAATCAATAAAGATTATAAATTAAGATTTTTAGAGGTGCATAAGTCGTCAAAGAATGCTAGTAGATAACCCAATTTCTTCTCATGATGGGAAAGTTTCGAGGAACGACTCCCAAGTGGGGACGATCACATCCCCATAATCTCCTTTTATTATCACTGCCAAAGTTTTCTGATTTCTCAAGAACAAAGCGCGAAGGAGGGTTTGTTTTTTCTATTATCTTCTATGAGTTAGGCGTTGATACGTCCCAAACGTATCTATAATTTCTACTTGCTCCATGCATGTTTTTTTTGTGATATTGCTATGATCTAGCGACACTTTCATACAGTTTTGATCATATTTTGACTAACTTATTAGCTCAGTGCACCACAGTGCCAGTTCCTGTTTTCTGCTGTTTTTCTATTTCAGGTTTCCTCCATATTAAAAGTGCTCCAAAAATTTGGGAAAATCATATAAAAAATTAGCGCAGAAGAACCTTCTAGAATCACCTGGGTGGGGCCAGAGGGCCACCACCAGGGGTCCAGATGCCTTGGTGGCGCGGTCTAGGGCTTGGCCGCACCAGAGGTTCTCCTTGACACCTAGTGGCCCCCCTGGCTGCCCCCTTCGCTTATTTAATCTCCGTGACGAAATTCTTCCGAAGACATAACCCTTTTTTGTGAACTCACCTCAATTCCGCCACTATCGCGCTTCCAAGTTCAGGAGCGCCAGCAGACCTCTTCCCGGCACCCTGCCGGAGGGAGGATTGACCTCCGGGAGCCTCTCCTCCACCATGGACGCTTCCCGGATGATCCGTGAGTAGTCTTCCTTGGACCATGGGTCCGTGATCAGTAGCTATGTGATGTTCTCCTCCCCTCTTTGTTCTTCGTGGATTAGACATCGTGAGCTGCCCTACATGATCGAGGCATATATGTAATTTTCTTCTGTTGCTATGCTGAGTTTGCTGGGATCTGATGGATTAATGGACTATGTTTAGTTTGTGATTGAGTAATATATTTGGTTCTTCTCTTTTATATTATTTTTCTTGAGTAACTCTTGCATGTTCGACGTTACTGTTTATTGCTTTGGCCAAGTAGTAGGTAGTGATCCCAAGAGGGAACGTTATGCTCGATTGTGGGTTCATGCCCCCTAATGACTAGCTTGAGTGACATAAACATGAATCTAGGGGATGTGCTTTCGCCACAAGGGGGAAAACAACGGTGCTTGTAACCGCGGTTGAAAGAATTGTTTACTTTACGCAAAGTTCTTTTAATGCAGTTGTCTATTGCTTTGGGTTTACACTTTGGGTGGGGCTCGGAAATCAATACCAGTGAGATGTTCTAGATTGATATCTCAAGGTGGATGATTAGTAGTAGATGAAGTTGGATTTCGGTCTACTTATTTTGGTGTACCGCCCATGATTTTGAGCCTCATCCTTTCTTTGTAGCATAGTTAGAATTGCGGTTCGTTTTTAATCCTGTCAATTGCCCAGCTGTGATTTGTTTACCTTGCATAGCAGTTTTATCGTCTTTTGGGAGAGATACATCACTAGTGAACATCACGGGACCGCGGTCCATATTCTCATCACTGTTTACACGCTCAATTTATTTTCCGCTTTACTTTCTAGCTTCTACTATTATTATCCTTTATCCCTTGCATTTGATCCTTTGTAAACAACAAGGCCGGAGAGATTGACAACCTCTCTAAACTTCGTTGGGAGCAACGTTATTTGTTGTGTGTGGAAGTCCACGTCAACCGCTAAATTTCTAGTGCTGTTGTCACCTACTTATCTCTTTCAGGAGTCCTAAGGGAGACAAAACCTATCCTCTACATAGGAGATATTTGCTGCTATCCTACATCTCACCTTCCACTTGGGGTAACCAACGAAGGGCGAGAAGCTATTATCACTTCCGCACATCAAGAAAATTTCGGGCGTCGTTGCCGGGGACTCCGAGTGCCAAGATAGGGGAGTTACACACTATCATTTTACCTTTGCTTTTTAGTCTTGTTAGTTAATCGTTATGTTTTTATCTTTGGTTCTTTTATCGAAAACCAAAAAAATATTTTCTACCTTTTGTCTTTGTCTGCCTACTGATGTTATCTTTACCACGGGTGTGGAACCACCCAAATATGGTAGGATGGACATGTTTCACTTGGATCGTCTTCGATCACTCTGTGCTCGTGCTAAAAACCATACCGACTTGGTTGAGGGAAAATCATTGGATGAGCATGCTCATTATACGCGGCACCGCCTATCTCATAAAGGGAAACACTTATGGGATTAAATACAAACTTCTTATCGCTATTCTAAGTGTTTATGCCACATTTATGATTTTACTTGATTCTCTAATATAAATCGTAAACACCTTCCTTTCCAATGTGAGTTAAATGAAAATGAGATCTTATCTTCTTATGCTAAAGGTGTTTATGATTACTTTGATGTTGAAAATATTGAAGAGTTTGTTGATTTTAAAGGAGCTTATGAGATTGCTTCTTTGATTGAAAAGTATTATGATACTTTCACAAGTCCAAAAACTTTGCAGTTCTTGCTTATTGCTTCGAGAATTATACTTCCAATTCTTATATCGAGGATCTTAAAAATAAAATGTTTGCTTCCCAAGAAGAGGCTAATGATTGCTTTGATGAGGAATCCCATGATTCCGATGACTCACTTGATATTTCCCTTTCTGATGAACTTAATACTTGATTTGTTGATGGCCATGATGCCAATATGGATTATGCCTGCGAAGATGAACTTGCTATAGTTCCTTATGTTAAGCATGAAATTGTTGCTATTGCACCCACACTTGATTGTCCTATTATCCTTTTGAAATCTCCAACTCATATTCCGGAGAACTGTGCTCTTATTGAGGCTCAATGTGATGGGTTGCATTTATCTTAGGATCCTAAAAACCGTGTTGAAAACAATACACGTGTGCTTGTAGGTTATGAACAACATGCTTTATGTGATTGTTATATTCTTTATGTTGTTCATGATACTACTGAAAGTTACTTTGAGAGAGGAAAATTTGGTTGTTAAAACTTTCATGTTACAAAAACACCTATCTTTATGATGAAAGTTTTAAAGTTGTTCTTGTTCCACCTTCCTATGCATGTCACTTTGTGCTTCTTTGATTTATTTGTTTACAAGTTTCCTGGGCATAGGAAGTGGGTTAGGCTTAAATGTGTTTTATATTTGCTTCTTGATGCTCTCTTTTTCTTCAAAATTCTTATTCTTGTGAGAGCATCTTCTATAATCTTCATCCTAGCTAAAAGGCGTAAAAGAAAGTGCTTGTTGGGAAGCAACCCAAGATGTTTTTATTTCTGTTTTTAGTGGTCTTGATGATTTTTACTACTTTAGCAACATCATTGTATCTTTAGGGCCTGTTCGGATCCTCCCCAGCTTCTCAAAACTCCATAGATTCAGCTTATTTTTATGGCTTCTAGCTTCACCTAGCGATCTAAGATTCGTTCTGCTCGAATTGACAGCTTCTCGTAGCATTGCAGCCCAACCGGGAGGGTTGTAACCCGTTTGGCGCCGATTGGGCCGGCTAGAAGAAGCCTAATTCGGGCCCAGTGCACCAATTTGAGTAGTGGAGAGGGATACAGCTTCGTTGGGATCTCCAACATCTTTTCTTTCCGAGCGTGGGGCAGCGAACCGTTATCTTTGGCGGCGGCATTCCTTGTAAATTAGGTGATCTTTAAATTCTCCAATCTGCGGAGCTGGGCCGACCGAGCTCCACGATTTTGCACTGCGATTTGGTTTAGCTTCGAGAAGTTAACTTCCTGGAGCCCAGGCGTTCGGGTCAAAAAAAATTGTGAAGCTGGTCAAGTTAGAAGCTGGAGGAGATCAGAACAAGCCCTTCTTTTCAAGCTTTGTGCGAAGTTCTAGCCTCTTATTATAAGGGAAGCAAAAGTTGTGACATGCTGTCCGGAAAACAGATTATGTCTGCTTGACGGTAAAAATCAAAACAACTCACCAGTTCATATTTTTAGCTGAATTTGGTACAGAGCGTGCTCTATTCAATTGTGAAACTTTCATATGTTCTGAGTTATTTTTATTTGAGTTGCATAAGTACCCCGAAAAAATTATTTACTACCTGTTGTTCTGTATTTCACATATTCTGCCATGTTTTTTCTTTCCTTACTTTTGCAAACCTTAAGCTTGCTTTTTCTTCGCAGTGGAAATCTTGAGAAACAGTAGCTCTTCAAGAACATATTTATTTCCAGAAGAGAAAAAATATTTTATTAAGGTTACTAACCTCTCTAATCAGGTTATGATGAGTTATGTATGAAGGGAGTTTTCAAGTGTGCGAGGGAAGATGATGAAAGAAGATCCGGGAGTGTCAAACGCTCAATCTTGGGGATGCCCTCATGCATCCCCAATAAATATTTAAGGAGACTCAAGCGTTTAAGCTTGGGGATGCCCCCTTGCGTCCCCCTTCTCCATCAACAATCATCAGTTCGTCCTCCGTCTCACTATATTTTTATCACTTCATGCGTTATGTGCTATGCTTGGAGTGTCTCACTCTTAGGTTTACTTTTTAGTTTTCTTTATCTTTGCTTTCTGTTCATAAAAAGCTAGACCCCAGCTTACTTTGTGTGGCAGAGAAACACGCTCCACTTCAAACTAGAACACATCATATGATTTTCACGCCTATCTTTCTTCTGTTGTGTGTTCTTTATCTTTCGTAGCTACTACCATGTTTTGTTGTTAGTTTGTCTTTTGCAAGTGCTTTAGCTTTTGTTTAGTTTTTTGCCGGAACTCTCTTTAGTTTTCATGTTTATCTTGTTAAGAGAGTTGGTTGTTGCACTGAGTTGTGTCTTGTCTTGAAGTAGGTAATTGAGGTTGCTATTCAATTGTAGTAGTAACTTGCAATAGTTTTGAGGTATTGTTGTGAGTAATGTTTGAACTTTTGGTGTCAAGAGCTCTAGCCTATTAGTGATAGGTGTCATATTTTGGGCAATCCGTGTTTATTTTCAACAACTAAAAAAATAGTTGAGAACTCTAGCTACTAGATGGATCGCTAATCTTTGGAGGGATCGGATATTAGAGTACACTCACGTACCATGAGTCGAGGATGCGTAAGGATAACCAAACCCCCATACGCTCCTCCTCGGGGTACTTGTCTCTTTGTCAACCTCCTCATTAGATTGAGAGTTACCGATAAGAAGTGCGTGAGTTCTTCGGACTAATGTAAGTATTGAAAGTTGACACTACCACCTCCTCATATTTGCTAGCATCTTCGGTACCGTGCATTGCCCTCTTCTCACTCCGACAGTTGGCGTCCACCTCACCGGTGCATCCAAACCCTTGGCATGATACGCTCTGGCATCATAAATCTCCTTATATCTTTCCTCAAAATAGCCACCATACCTACCTATCAAGGCATTTCCATAGCCTTTCCGAGATATATTTCCATGCAACTTCCACCTCTTCATGACTTGATCTTCATGTCATACATGTTCCAGCTACACTAGCACAGGCATACATTTGCATACATCATGATAGCTACATCTTCTTTATGTTGAGTAGCTTGTTAAGTGTGAAGATCTTCTATACTTCTTGTAAAATAGAGTTTGCCCTTAAGTGAGGAAAAGATCCCAAAGTGGACAAATTTAAAAGTTCCCAAAGAGGACAAATGAGAGTTAAATAGAAAGAGCCATTGAGGCCACCAAAAAATAAAAAATAAAATAGAAAAAAGAGAAAAAGAAAATAAAAAGAGAGAAAGGGGCAACACTACTAGTCCTTTTGAAAGATCAACACTTGTACTCCCTCTTATCTTGTGCTCCATAGAGATGATCATTTATGCATATAGCTATGTGGGGAACTTCACACTATAAAACTTGGCTTGCATATTCCAAGGATGAGCCTCCTCAAACGAGCTCTAGCTCTTCGTGAGCGAGCAAGTTGGATGCACCCCCACTAGTTCCATTGGAGAGCTTTTCTTAGCTCATATGTGCATCCATTGCATGGCAATCCCTACTCCTCACATCAGATCTATCATTTGGCCTTCTGTCGCCTATGATTGTCCTCATTGATGTGACCCTTTCTCACCCTTTTTGTCTTCCTCCTCCACCATATTTCTCTCTTTTCCACCATAAGTGTCAACTCTCGTGCTTACGCTCATCCATTGCATGAGTGCTCAAAATATAGAAAGGGAGTGGATCAAATTGACTTGTACCTTGCTAGTGGTCTAGGGATAAGCTTCCAAAGAAGACTAAGTGTGAAACTTTAGTAGATTGAGTTCTCCACAAATATATTTTTCTCGTATTCTCATTGCCCACTTCTTGCACGTAAACACCATTTGGAGACATTCGAGTCACGGACAGCGAGAGCTCTTGCACCTTAATGTTCTTATGTTTCTTGTTTCAATGCTAATATAGACTCTTGCATGATATGACTTGAATTGAATTACATACCGTGATTGCTTTACTTTAAAAGTTCTTATATGGTTGTTAGCATGTCACCACAGAAATTATGCTTGTTATCATTTACCTAATCGAGGACGAGGAGGAATTAAGCTTGGGGATGTTGATACGTCCCAAATGTATCTATAGTTTCTGCTTGCTCCATGCATGTTTTGTGTGATATTGCTAAGATCTAGAGACACTTTCATACACTTTTGATCATATTTGGAATAACTTATTAACTCAGTGCACCACAATGCCAGTTCCTGTTTTCTGCTGATTTTCTATTTTAGGTTTCCCCCATATTAAAAGTGCTCCAAAAATTCGAGAAAACCAGATCAAAAATCAGCGCAGAAGAACCTTCCGGAATCACCTGGGTGGGGCCAGAGGGCCACCACCAGTGGTCCAGGCTCCCTACTGGCGCGGCCTAGGGCTTGGCCGCGCTAGGGGGGCGCCTAGACACCTGGTGGGCCCCCTGGCTGCCCCCCTTCGCCTGTTTAATCTTCGTGACGAGATTCTTCCAAAGACAGAACCCTTTTTCGCGAACTCGTCTCTGTTCCATCGCCGCCACGCTTCCAAGATCGGGAGCGCCAGCAGACCTCTTCCCGGTACCCTACCGGAGGGAGGATTGACCTTCGGGAGCCTCTCCTCCACCATGGACGCTTCCCGGATGATCCGTGAGTATTCTACCTTGGACCATTGGTTCGTGATCATTAGCTATATGATGTTCTCCTCCCCTCTTTGTTCTTCAAGGATTAGACCTCGTGAGCTGCCCTACATGATCGAGGCACATATGTAATTTTTTGCTGTTGCTATGCTGAGTTTCCTGGGATCTGATGGATTATGATACTATGTTCATTTTGTGATTGAGTAATATATTTGGTTCTTATCTTTTATATTTTTGTTCTTGAGTAATTCTTGCATGTTCTTAGTTGATGTTTATTTCTTTGGCCAAGTAGTAGGTTGTGACTCCAAGAGGGAACATTATTCTCGATTGTGGGTTCATGCCCCCTGATGACTAGCTTGAGTGACAGAAACATGAGTCTAGGGGATGAGTTGTTGCCACAAGGGGGAAAACAACGATGCTTCTAACCGCGGTTCCAAGGATTGTTTACTTTACGCAAAGTTCTTTTAATGGAGCTGTCTGTTGCTTTGGGTTTACACTTTGGGTGGGGTTTGTAACTTAATACCATCGAGATGTTGTGGATAGATATCTCAAGGTGGATGATTAGTAGTAAATGCAGTTGGATTTCGGTGTACTTATTTTTGCATACCACCCATGCTTTTGAGCCTCGTCCTTCCTTTGTAGCATAGTTAGGATTGCGGTGTGTTTTTAATCATGTCAATTGCCCAGCTGTGATTTGTTTACCTCACATAGCAGTTTTATCGTCTTTTGGGAGGGAGACATCACTAGTGAACATCACGGGACCCCGGTCCATATTCTCATCACTGTTTACATGCTCAATTTATTTTCTGCTTTACTTTCTATATTCTACTATTATTACCATTTATCCCTTGTGTTTGATCCTTTGTAAACAACAAGGCCGGAAAGATGGACAACCTCTCTGAACTTCGTTGGGAGCCAAGTTATTTGTTGTGTGTGTAGGTCCACGTCAACCGCTAAATTTCTAGCGCCGTTGTCACCTACTTATCACTTTCAGGAGTCCTACAGGAGACAAACCCTATCCTCTACATAGGGGAAATTTGCTGCTATCCTACATCTCACCTTCCACTTGGGTAACCAACAAAGGGCCAGAAGCCATTATCACTTCCGCACATCAGGCGCACTCATGCCAGTTCCTCCTTGTATTAGGGGTTTGCAGATTAGACATGCAATCCCAAGATAAAACATGTCCATCATAAGAAGATCATGAATTACCTACTACTTCCTCAAGAGCTTAAACAGAGGCACAAAACAGTGGGTATACTATTTTGATGGTTTAAAGATAACACATGAATAATATACTTTAGGAGTGGCGGTGAAATACCACGAATAGGAAAGGTATGGTGGACTCTTTGGAGGGTTATGGTTTCAAGGTATGGGTGCACAAGCAGTATTCCCGCTTAGTACAGGGTTTGACTAGCAAAGGCTTTTAAAAGCAGAAAAATGATGTTGACTTGGATGAAAAAAAGTATAAAATCTACATTAATAATTGGCATAAAACATCAAATTGTCTTCCTTATCAGCATAACACTTCAAGCATAAGAACATAAAGGTTTTGGCTATGTCGCTACTGGAAAAAATAATTCTTGTTGTTATGACCAATGCTATGTTTTCCAAGATTAAATAAAGTTTTCAAGGCCATACCTAATATATAAGATCAATAATCCCATAAGAATCATCATATAAGGTCGATTGCGTGAAGAGAATACCGAATGCAGCATTGAAACCACTAGACTTCTCATTAATATTCCATCATAGACACTGCACACTCACAAATATATAACTCTCCACATAGGAGTGATACACCTCAATGCATACACCTATTTTATAAGATAACTTCCCTAGACATGATACAACACTAAACTTGACCACAAACGACAAAGATAAAGATAAAGATACCGGGCACTCCCTGATACGTGCAAAACGTATCTATTATTTCTGCTTGCTACATGTATGTTTTGTGTGATATTGCTATGCTGTTGCTAAAATTTCATACACTTTTGATCATATGTGGACTAACCTATTAACTCAGTGCACCCAGTGCCAGTTCCTGTTTTTTGCTGTTTTTCTATTTCAGGTTTCCCCCGTATTAAAAATGCTCAAAAAATTCCAAAAAATACAATAAAAATCATCATACGAGAACCTTCTAGAGTCCTGAAGTGAGGGACGGAGGGGACCCAGCAGGGCCCCAGACGCTTTTGTTTAGTTTGTTGCTGGAACTCTCTTGAGTTTTCTGTTTTATCTTGTTTAGAGAGTTTGCATGTTGCACTGAGTTTTGTGTCTTGAATTGAAGTAGGTAATTGAGGTTGATATTCTTTTGTAGTAGTAACTTGCAATAGTTTTGATGTATTGTTTTGAGTAATGTTTGGACTTTTGGTGTCAAGAGCTTTAGCCTATTAGTGATAGATGTCGTATTTTGGGAAATGCGTGTTTATTTTCAAAACTTACAAAATTAGTTGAGAACTTTAGCTACTAGATGGATCACTACTCTTCTGAAGGGTGGAATATTAGAGTACACTCACGTACCATGAGTCGAGGATGCGCAACGATAACCAAACCCCCATACACTCCTCCTCGGGGTACTTGTCTCTTTGTGAAACCTCCTTATTAGATTGAGAGTAATCGATAATAAGTGCATGAGTTCTTCGGACTAATGTGAGTATTCGAAAGTTTACACTTCCACCTTCCCATATTTTTCTAGCCTCTCTTGTGCCGTTCATTGCTTTCTTCTCACTCCGAGAGTTGGCGTCCACCTTCGCCGGTACATCCAAACCCTTGGCACGATACGCTCTGTCATCATAAACCTCCTTATATCCTTCCTAAAAACAGCCACCATACCTACCTACCAAGGCACTTTCATAGCCTTTCCGAGATTTATTGCCATGCAACATCCACCTTCTCATGACTTGATCTTCATGTCAAACATGCTACTTGCTTGATCGATGAGCCGCATGGTAGTTGGGCCTTGCCATAATCATTGCTACATGACGCACTAGGATCATTGCATATCCTGCTACACTGGAAGAGGCTTACATTTGCATACATCATGATTGTTACATCTTCTGTATGATTTGAGTACTTTTGTAAAGTGTGAAAGATCTTCTATACTTTTTGTAATATATAGAGTGTTGCCCCTAAAGTTAGTAAAAGATCCCAAATTGGACAAATTATAAGATCCCAAAGAGGACAAATGAGAGAAATAGAATGAGCCATTGAGGCCACCAAAAAAATACAAAAAAATAGAAAAAGAGAAAAAAGAAATAAAAAGAGAAAAGGCGGCACACTAGTATTCCTTTTGAGAGATCCACACTCGTACTCCCTCTTATATCTTGTACTCCATAGAGATTATCATTCGTGCATATAGATATGTGGGGACCTTCACACTATAGAACTCGGCTTGTATATTTCAATGATGAGCCTCCTCAAATGAGCTCTAGGTCTTCATGAGAAAGCAAGTTAGATGCACCCCCACTAGTTCCATTGGAGAGCTTTTAGATCATATGTGCATCCGTTGCATGGCAATCCCTACTCCTCACATCATATCTATCATTTGGCTTTCTCTCGCCTATGATTGTCCTCATTGATGTGAGCCTTTCACACCTTTTTGTCTTCCTCCTCCACCATATTCTCTCTTTTCCATCCTAAGTGTCAACTTTCTTGATTACGCTCATCCATTGCATGAGCGCTCAAAATGTCGAAAAGGAGTGGATCATTTTGACTTGTACCTGGCTAGTGGTCTAGGGATGAGTCAAGATAAGATTCCAAAGAAGACCAAGTGTGAAACTTTAGTAGATTGAGTTCTTAACACAAAAATACTTTTTCTCTTATATCCCTATCCCCTTTCTTGCACGCAAACACCATTTGGAGACATTCCAGTCACGGACAGCGAGAGCTCTTGCAAATTTATGTTCTTATGTTTCTTGTTTCAATGCTAAATATAGACTCTTGCCTGCTATGACTTGAATTGAATTACATGACTTTATTGCTTTACTTAAAAGTTCTTATATGGTTGTTAGCATGTCACCATAGAAATTATGCTTTTATCATTTACTCACTCGAGGACGAGCAGGAATTAAGCTTGGGGATGTTGATACGTCCAAAACGTATCTATAATTTCTGCTTGCTCCATGCCTCTTTTGTGTGATATTGCTATGATATTGATGAACTTCCATACACTTTTGATCATATTTGGACTAACCTATTAACTCAGTGCACCCCAGTGCCAGTTCCTGTTTTCTACTGTTTTTCTATTTCAGGTTTCCCCCATATTAAAAGTGCTCCAAAAATTCGGGAAAAATCCAATAAAAAATCAGCGATACAGAAGCTTCGGGAATCACGGAGGGGTGGCCAGAGGGGACCCTCCAAGGCCCCAGGCGCCCTCCCGGCGCGCCCTAGGGTGGGGCCGCGTCATGGGGCCACCTGGACCCCTGGTGAACCCCCTGGCTGCGCCCCTTCGCCTATATATCCCTCTTGGCATGAAACCCCCGTGACGGGAACCCTTTTTCGCGATCTCTCCTCTGTTCCGCCACCGCCGCGCTTCCAAGATCGGGAGCACCAGAAGACCTCTTCCCGGCACCCTACCGGAGGGAGGAACCACCTCCGGGAGCTTCTCCACCACCATGGATGCTTCCCGGATGAACCGTGAGTACTCCACCTTGGACCATGGGTCTATGATCAGTAGCTATGTGATGTTATCCTCCCCTCTTTGTTCTTCATGGATTAGACCTCGTGAGCTGCCCTACATGATCGAGGCACATATGTAATATTTCTGCTGTTGCTATGCTGAGTTTGCTGGGATCCGATGGATTATGAGATTATGTTCAGATTTTTTTTTTGAATAATATATTTGATTCTCCTATTCTATATTTATGTTCTAGAGTAATTCTTGCATGTTCTCCGTTGCTGTTTATTGCTTTGGCCAAGTAGTAGGTAGTGACTCCAAGAGGGAGCGTTATTCATGATTGTGGGTTCATGCCCCCTAATGACTAACTTGAGTGACAGAAACATGAGTCTAGGGGATGTGATGTTGCCACAAGGGGGGAAAACAACGGTGCTTGTACTTGAGGGTGAAAGGATTGTTTACTTTACGCAAAGTTCTTTAATGCAGTTGTCTGATGCTTTGAGTTTACACTTTGGGTGGGATTCGCAACTTAATACCAGCGAGATGTTCTGGATAGATATCTGAAGGTGGATGATTAGTAGGTAGATGCAGATGGATTACGGTCTACTTGTCTTGACGTACCGCCCATGCTTTTGAGCCTCTTCCTTTCTTTATAACATAGTTAGCATTTGTTTGCGCACATAATCCTGTCAATTGCCCAGCTGTAATTTTTTTACCTCGCATGGCTATTTTATCGTCTTTTGGGTGAGAGACATCACTAGTGAACATCATAGGACCCCGGTCCATATATCCAATAATGTTTACAGCCACTATCAATTTACGGTTTCATTTCCTTTTCCGTTGCTATCACTATCATTATTATCCCATGTGTTTTATCCTTTGTAAACAACAAGGCCGGAGGAATTGACAACTCCTCTGTACTCGTTGGGAAGAAAAGTTATTTGCTGTGTGTGCAGGTCCAGGTCAAGGAAGCAACTTTTGTCTAACACGGTGCCATTGTTTCCTTGCCACCTTCTTGTATCTGTTGGAGTCCTAATGGTTCGATACTCAACCTTAGCATCTTCGCTAAGGGAAATTTCCGCTACGCTACATCTCAACCTTCCACTTTGGGTAACCAACGAAGGGGCGTTAAATCGTACCATCAAAAGAAATTTCTGGCGCCGTTGCCGAGGATTCCACTCTTCCAGATAGGGGAGTTGCACACTATCTTTTATCTTTGCTTTTTAGTCTTGCTAGTTTACCTTTCAGTTTTTTCTTTAGTTCTCTTTATCAAAAAAAATAGTTATCTTGCTTGCTGCTACTATGGGTTCCTCTGAGAACACCAAGTTGTGTGACTTCACTAGTCACAACAATAGTGACTTTATCTGCACTCCTATTGCTACACCTGCTACTTCATCACCTTTTTATGAGATTAAACTGGCTTTGGTGAACCTTGTTATGAAAGATCAATTCTGCGGTGCTGGAGACAATGCTGCTTTGCACTTAAATAATTTTATTGAGCTCTATGATATGCAAAAGTACAAAGAAGTAGATGGTGATATTGTTAAGCTTAAGATTTTTCGTTTCTCCTTGAGAGAAGGAGCTAAAATCTGGTTTTAATCCTTGCCTAAGAATAGCATAGATTCTTGGGACAAGTGCAAGGATGCTTTTATTGGGAAGTAATACCCCCCTACTAAGATTATCCAATTGAGGAGCTATATTATGAATTTTAAGCAATTGGATAATGAACACGTTGCCCAATCTTGGGAACACATGAAATCTCTTGTTAAGAATTGCCCTACGCATGGTTTGACTACTTGGATGGTTATCCAAACTTTTTATGCAGGCTTGAACTTTACCTCGCGGAACTTGCTAGATTCGGCCGTGGGAGGAACCTTTATGTCAACTACACTTGGTGCTAACACAAAACTTCTCGATGAGATGATGACCAACTATTCCCAATGGCACACCGAAAGAGCTCCAACAGGTAGGAAGGTAAACTCTGTCGAGGAGATCTCCTCCCTAAATTAAAAAGTTGACTTGATTATGTCTCTGCTTACCAAGCAATCTCCTATTGATCCTCATGATGTTCCTTTAAACTCTTTGATTGCTCAAGATCAAGTAGATGTGAACTTTATCTCTAGAAACAACTTCAATAACAATGCTCATAGGAGTAATTTTTGTAGCAATCCTAGACCGTTCCCCTCCAACAACTATGGGAACAACAACACTTATCCTAGCACCAAGAACTCCATTCTGAATTAGAGAGTATGCTTAAATAATTTATCACTACCCAAAAAGCCTTCAACAAGAGTGTAGAGGAAAAACAAGAAAAATTAGATAACCTCTCGTCGAAGGTAGACAATTTAGCCCATGAAGTAGAATTGCTTAAAATTAGAACTTCTCCTATTGAGGAGAGGAAAGTCACTCCTATAAATGCTATTCAAATGCAAATTAATGAAAACATTATGATGATGGCTAAACTCAAAGAGAGATGGGCTAGACAAAAGGAGGAAGAATATAGAATTAAGAGGCTCCCTACGCACCATACCATTGCTACTATCCAAGTGGTTGAGGATATCCAAACTCTTAGCACCCAATGCACCCCTAGTCCCATAGGACCTATTAATGGTGATGCTATGACCTCAACCGTAGAAGAAGAAATTCCTATGACTATAGAAGCTACCAAACAAGTGAGCCTAAAGGACACCATTACCACTTTACTTGATAGTAGTGACCTTGATTTTGATAATTGAACCCTTTATGAAGTTATTCGTTTCCTTCACAAGATGTCTAGAGACCCCCACACTAGCACACTTAATCTTGCCTTCACGGAGCATATCACTAATGCTCTCATTAAAGCTAGGGAGGAGAAGCTTAGGGTAGAAGGCTCCATACCTAGAAAGCTAGAAGATGGTTGGGATCCGGTGATTAAAATTAAGTTCAATAACTTTTATTGCTATGCTCTATGTGATGTTGGAGCTAGTACCTCCGTTATGCCCAAAAGAATTGTATCATATATTTGAATTGAAACCTTTTGATTCTTGTTATTTTGGTGTTCGTCTTGTCAACTCTTCCGTAAAGAAACCTTTGGGGAAGATCGATGATGTTCTTATCATTTTCAATGACAATTATGTTCCCATTTATTTTACTATTATGGACATTCAATGTGAACCTTCTTGTCCAATTTTTTTGGGACGTCCTTTTCTTCGCACCGTGGGTGCTATTATTTATATGAAAGAAGGGATTATAAAATTCCAATTCCCTCTCAAGAAAGGGATGGAACATTTCCCTAGGAAAAAAATGAAGTTGCCTTTTGAGTCCGTCACACGGGCTAGTTATTTTCTTGAAAAGACTTGATCTATTTGCATTAAGCCTAGCTAATGGCTTTAAAGAATCGCTTTCGGGAGGCAGCCCGCACCGAATTTAGGATTTCCTTTTTGTTTTTCTTCTGTTTTTAGTGGTCTTGATAATTGTTACTACTGTAGCAACATCATTGTATCTTTACTTTTCAAGCTTTGTGCCATTTATAGCCTCATATGACAAGGGAAGTGAAAGTTGTGACATGCTGTCAAGAAAACAGATTCTGTCCTCGTGACTAGAAAAATCACAGAAAAATCCCAGTTCATTTTTTGAGCTGAATTTTTTACACAGCGTGCTCTATAAAATTACGGAACTTTGGTATGTTCTGAGTTTGTTGATTTGAGTTGCAGAAGTATCCCTAAAATATTATTTACTACCTGCTGGTCTGTTTTTCACAGATTCTGTCCTGTTTTGCCTTTCCTTCATTTTGCGAACCTTAGGCTTAGTTTTTATTTTCAAAAACTTTTTGGAAATATTGGAAACAGTAGCCCTTCAAGAATATCCTTGTTTCCTGTAGAGATTTTTTTTTTATTATGGGTACTAACCTCGCTAATCAGATTATGATGAGTTATGTATGAAGGGAGTTTTCAAGTGTGCGAGGGAAGATGATGAAAGAAGATTCAGGAGTGTCAAGCGCTCAAACTTGGGGATTCCCCCATGCATCCCCAAGAAATATTCAAGGAGACTCAAGCTTCTAAGCTTGGGGATTCCCCCATGCATCCCCTTCTTCATCAACAATTATCAGTTCGTCTCTCGTCTCACTATATTTTTATCACTTCATGCATTATGTGCTATGCTTGGAGCGTCTCGCTCTTAGGTTTTATTTTTAGTTTTATTTAGCTTTGCTTGCTGTTCATAACAAGTTAGAACCCAGCTTCATTTGTGTGGGAGAGAAACACGCTCCACTTTCAAAATCTAGAACACATCATAGGATTTTTCATGCCTATATCTTTGCTGTGATTGTTCTTTTTCTTTTTCATAGCTACTGTCATGTTTAGCTCTTAGTTTTCATGCTTATCTTTTTAAAGAGCTTTTGTTTAGTTTGTTGCTGGAACACTCTTGAGTTTTCATGTTTATCTTGTCTAGAGAGTTTGGGTGTTGCACTGAGTTTAGTGTCTTGACTTGAAGTAGGTAATTGAGGTTGCTATTCTTTTGTAGTAGTAACTTGCAATAGTTTTGAGGTATTGTTTTGAGTAATGTTTGGACTTTTGGTATCAAGAGCTTTAGCCTATTAGTGATAGATGTCTTATTTTGGGAAATCCGTGTTTATTTTCAAAACTTTCAAAATTAGTTGAGAACTTTAGCTACTAGATGGATCACTACTCTTCTGAGGGGTCGAATATTAGAGTACACTCACGTACCATGAGTCGAGGATGCGCAAGGATAACCAAACCCCCATACACTCCTCCTCGGGGTACTTGTCTCTTTGTGAAACCTCCTTATTAAATTGAGAGTTACCGATAATAAGTGCATGAGTTCTTCGGACTAATGCGAGTATTCGAAAGTTGACACTTCCACCTTCCCATATTTTTCTAGCCTCTCTTGTGCCGTGCATTGCTTTCTTCTCACTCCGAGAGTTGGCGTCGACCTTCGCGGGTACATCCAAACCCTTGGTACGATACGCTCTTTCATCATAAACCTCATTATATCCTTCCTCAAAACAGCCACCATACCTACCTACCAAGGCATTTTCATAGCCTTTCCGAGATATATTTCCATGCAACATCCACCTTCTCATGACTTGATCTTCATGTCATACATGCTACTTGCTTGATCGATGAGCCGCATGCTAGTTGGGCCTTGCCCTAATCATTGCTCCTTGACGCGCTAGTATCATTCCATATCCTGCTAAACTGGCAGAGGCATACATTTGCATACATCATGATAGTTACATCTTCTTTATGATTTGAGTACTTTTGTAAAGTGTTAAATATCTTCTATACTTTTTGTAATATATAGAGTGTTGCCCCTAAAGTAAGGAAAAGATCCCAAAGTGGAAAAATTAGAAGATCCCAAAGAGGACAAATGAGAGAAATAGAAAGAGCCATTGAGGCCACCAAAAAAATACAAAAAATTAGAAAAAGAGAAAAAGAAATAAAAAGAGAGACGGGGGCACACTACTATTCTTTTGAGAGATCCACACTCGTACTCCCTCTTATATCTTGTACTCCATTGAGATTATCATTCATGCATATAGCTATGTGGGGAACTTCACACTATAGAACTTGGCTTGTATATTCCAATGATGAGCCTCCTCAAATGACCTTTAGGTCTTCTTGAGCAAGCAAGTTAGATGCACCCTCACTAGTTCCATTGGAGAGCTTTTATCTCATATGTGCATCCGTTGCATGGCAATCCCTACTCCTCCACCGTTGACCGCAGGTGGGCCGGCCTGCCCAGAGCCCAGCCGCGCGGCCTGCTCGCCCACCACGGCCGCGTGGGCCTCGGCCCATGGTGAGGCCCGCACCGCACCTTTTTTTTCCTTTTTCCAAGCGTTTTTCTTTTTTCAGTTAATTTTTGCTAAGTACTAATAATTTATTGGTGCTGTTACGTTTTTGCGAGTAGTTTTGCGGTAAATCTGTAGCTCGGATCGCGATGCGCCCAAAATGAAAATTGCTTAGAATTGTGTGTACTTAAACCCATATTTTGTGAGAATTTTGATTTGAGGTCGTATTGATGGTGCAAATCTGTGTTGAAGTGGGCATCCGACTGTTAACTACTGTTAAATTCTGTCAAGTGTTGCTGATGTTATTTTGTTGCAACTTTGATTGATGATTGTGACACATCCATGAGGCCTATTGCATTGATTCTTTTTCCTATGTGTTAAGCATCATGTGTACTTCATTTCCATGCTTTAACTTTCCATGTTTGAGTGCTTTAGCTATATTAAATCTTGCTCCAAAGTGGTGATCCTGATGTTAATGTGCTGCTGTGCTGAAAACTGTTAATTTGTTGCAACTTCGGGTGACGGTTGCGTCGCAACCGTTTATCGGAATTGAGTGATTCCAATTGCATATTGTTAAGCATCATGTCTACTTAAATTATATGTATTGTATTGCCATGATATTCTTGCTGGCCTCCTCTGTTTTTCTCTAAGGCTGTAACGTTCCGATGCCATGTTGCATGCTTAATATCTTTTGATCTATGATGCCTTTTTGCATGATTATTTTTGCCATGCCTTCCTTGTCATGTCTACTTTAACTCATATCATTTGGGAGCATGTTTGCATTCATTACCCCATTTGTGCATTGCTCTAAAGTGTGCTTCGTGATGTTGGCAGATTGTGCCCGTAACTTGTTTTGCTTATATCTTTTTAACCGTAACTCCGTTTGGAGTGTGTCTTATATGTAACTTGATTAATTTTTCGTGTACTTTGTCTTTATGCAATTGTTTTCTGTTGTTAACCAACCTAAAACATGGTTTTGGATAGAACATTACCAAATGTTTTAATCATCGTGCGACACTTAGTGTTATGCCATGTTTAGGTTGTGCCTCACTTAAATTGACTAGTATAGATAGTTTACTTTTTGCTTCACCTCTTGACATGTTTGTGTGCTATGCCATGCTTGCTTGAGTTTCCATGTTAACAAACTTTGTTGATCACCTGTAGCTAAGCAACTTGAACCACCGTAAACGTGCGGTATTCGTCGTGTGTGACCGATACCCCACTTAAACTGTTAGTAACCGTTCTCGATGATAGATCCGTATCGCATTGCCGTGTCGTGTGATGTCTTCTTGATCTTGTGTTTCCCCGTAGTAATAGAGTGCTTGCTCATTGATTGCTTTCCAATGTTTATCATCTTTTGTGCTTCCGCGGGTACCTTTGGAGACGATGCAAGCTTGCGATCCACTACACCTTTGGAACCCGACGTATCAACAGGCAAGGACTATACATTACTTATGATCCATTCTATTTCAACCAGCGGTTTGCATGCTAGTCTAGGTTAGGTTCGATGTTTGATCCTACCACATGTTACAGCCTCTTTCAAACCGATACAGCCATGTCCCCTCCCAGCAAACCTTGTACTGCTATGTTACTATTGCTCGTTGCTCAGCCCCTGCTTAGTATGCATGCTTAGGATGCTACGATGTTACCCTATTACTCCTTGGTTGGGCTATCACATTATTATATTGTTGTTGATGATATGATTATTATAATGTTGACCATATTCGACGAAGGATGGAAGGTCTAGGCTATCCCGCCCCGACGCTTTGTTCCATTCGAGTCACCTAGCATCCGAGTTTCGGGTAGTGGTTTTAAGACTGAGCGTGCCTAACCGCGTGTGGGATTTTATGGGGTCCCCTTTTCTTACCTACCTAGCTTCAAGCATTTAGAGTGGTGGCCCAAGCTGATTTACCATTTGAAACCGTGTGTGTGCTGGTCAGCTGCCAGTAGTTTTTAAACCAACCCAGACCAATGAGGACATGGTTTCCCTGTTGGTCCACCTTTGACCGGCGAGGGCCCGAGGCCTCACGTGAGGCGTCTCGGTAACCCAAACCCTCTTGAGATGGAAGAGTCCGATCCGAGAGCGTGGCCAGCTTTTGGATTGGGTGTCGACTCCCCTGGGGCCACCCGGATTTGTTTGTTGTTAGCTAGAGGGACCTGTCGTTTCGGATCTCTTGGAACTAAATCATAAAATGGTTGCCTATGATGGGTAGCAACTGAGAGGGATGGGCGTGCGTGCGGAGCCTTGTAATGGGCAGTTGGTACACCCCTCCAGGGTTAAATATTTTCGAGAAGCCGTGTCCACGGTTATGGACGACTTGAGACCTACGCCTTGTTGATAGACAACAACAACTGAGATAATCTTAATATAACTTGATCAATGTGTGTGTGTGCCTTGATTGCTTCTTCTTCGTCGGGATGCGAAGAGGAGGACAAGGATAGGATAGGTGTTATGCTTGCGTTAGTAGTTGGTAGCAAGACTTGTTGGAGGCGATTCCTCATCGAATGCTTGGCTTCTTATCTTACTCTTTAGATCGTTAGCCACTTCATAAATGCTAGTGTGGCAGCAACCTCACCACTTACCCCATCCTTACCGTAAACTACTAGTGTCCTAGAATGACGAGTGATGAAGTCCTTGCTGGGTCAGTTGACCACTACAGTTGGATGCTGAGTACTTCTTTACTCATGATACTTCCACCAAAACTCTTTTCAGGGTTCTTGATCGACAACAGGTATGGTGATCGGCGTTTCATGTGGAGACTCGACGACGACTAGTTAGGCGGATCCCGGCGGAGGGCCTGGACCCGTGTGGTTATGGGATCGATGTTTTTCTCTTTGCCAGTAGGCATTTGATTGTAGTCTGTACCCAGACATGTATATTTCGCTGTTGTATTGTCTTTGAGGCAGTTGTATGCCAATTGTATGAGATGCTGTATCCTTGTATCTGTAATGTTGTGATATCATGTTGGAAAATCCGGGGCATATGACTTTGTCATATGTCGCGGTGGGACCGATATGTGCTTCGTCCCCGGATCTGGATGGAAACATCTATATGTGGAACAGTACCGCATATCGGTCCTTACAACATGGTCTCCGCTCGAGGAGTCGAAGGAAACCCCGAAAAATTCCAAGCAATCTCCAAGATGCAAGAACCAGTTAACATCAAGGGCGTACAACAAATGACAGGAAGACTTGCAGCACTGAGCTGCTTCATCAGCATGATGTGAGAAAGGACCCTACCATTCTACCAGTTGCTCAGAAAAGGAGAAAAATTCAAATGGACCGAGGAAGCGCGCAATGCATTCGCAGACCTAAAGAAGACACTCTCGACACCACCAATCCTGGCGGTGCCCAAGGAGCAAGAAGCCCTTTACCTCTATATAGCGGCACGCAACAACGTAGTCAGCATGACACTCGTCGTCGAGCGCATGGAAGAAGGCAAAATCCAGAGCATACAAAGGCCAATATACTACCTAAGCATGCTCCTCACAAAATCCCAGCAGCGGTACCCGCACTACCAGAAGCTAGTATACACCATCGTCATGACTTCAAGGAAAGTAACAAATTACTTCGACGAGCACCTCATCACGATCTTGAGCAGCGCACCACTAGCGGACATCCTCAACAACCCCGGAGCAACTGGTCGAGTCGCCGAATGGAACATCGAGCTCAGCCCCCGCGAACTACAGTTCAAACACCCAACGGCGGTCAAAGCCCAAGTACTCCTAGACTTCCTGGTCGAGTGGACAGAAGTTCAAACACCCGGCCCATAGACTTGTCCAACTCATGGTCAATGTTCTTCGACGGGTCAAAAAGAAAGCAAGGAGCCGGAGCAGGCGTCGTATTAATCTCGCCAGAAGGAGCCAAACTCAGATACGTGCTCCAGATCAACTTCAGCAATGCCTCAAACAATGAAGCAAAATACGAGGCACTACTCCAATGCATGCGCATGGAAAAATCTTGTGGCGCCACCCGTCTCTCAATCTACGACGACTCCAACCTCGTCGTCCAGCAGACAATGAGGGATTGTGAAGCAGCCGAACAAAACATGATGGATTACCATAAGCTCTCCAACACTCTGGAAGGAGGATTCAACGGCTGCGAGCTAAATTAAATCACCAGAGAAAATAACACAGAAGCAGACGAGCTCGCAAACATTGCATCAACCCGGGGACCAATCCCTCTAGGCGTCTTCCTCGAAAGCATCAGCCAGAGGTCAATCGAAATCAAGCCACTCGCATAGGAGGCAGCCGCAGAGGACGACGAAATAAGCGAACCAACACAAGTGGCAGCTGCAAACCCAACAGATGACGCTGGCAACAAAGCAGTCGAAGATGCAGAACCAGCCGCACCCGAAGGTCCAGCTTGGACAAAACCGTTCCTTCGATTCCTAATTGAAGGCACCTTACCACAAGACGTTGCAGAAGCCTGACGCGTCAGTCGACGATCTAAAGCGTTCACAGTAATCAACGGACAGCTCTACAAGCGCAGCATCTCTTAGGTCCTCCAAAAGTGCATCGAGGAAGAGGACTGGAAAGCCCTGCTGCTCGAGATCCATGAAGGCACTTGCGGGCATCACGTGAGCAGTCGCGCACTCGTTGCTGAAGCATTTTGAGCAGGGTTCTACTGGCCCACCGCAATGAGAAACGCGGAAGACATCGTGCGACGCTGCATCGCCTGCCAAAAGTTTGCCAACAGGCCGCACGCCCCAGCATTAGAACTCAAAACCATACCGTTATCCTGGCCGTTCACCACTTGGGGACTCGACATGGTGGGACCACTCAAGAAATCATCAAAAGGAGGCCGAACACATCTACTAGTAGCAGTAGACAAGTTCACCAAGTGGATCGAGGCAGTACGAATCACCAGCTCAACAACCCTCACGATAGTCCACTTCATCAAGTCCATCATCTTCAGATTCGGCGTACCACACAACATCATCACAGACAACGGTACAAACTTCACAGCAGCAGAATTTCAAAACTTCTGCCAAGTGTTGGGCATCAAAATCAACTACGCGTCAGTCGTGCACCCGCAATCTAACGGCCAGGTGGAAAAGGAAAACGGCTTAGTTTGCGGAGGAATAAAAAAGCGGCTCCTCGCACCACTCCAACAAGTTGCAGGCAACTGAGTAGAAGAACTCCCCGCAGTACTATGGAGCCTGCGCACCACCCCGAACGCCTCAACCTAGTACACACCTTTTTTCATGGTATATGTGGCAGAGGCGGTGCTACCACACGACCTGAATCTCGGGATACGAAGAAGAAGAGGCAGAAGAAGCACTACATGATGATAAGGACACCGCAGATGAAGATAGAGACACAACCATAGCAAGGTTAGAAGGATACCATGACAAACTACACACGTACCAAAGCAGTCGGCTGTGGACCAGAACTTTCTGCAAAGGAGATATCGTCCTGCGTCTAATACAAGAAAAAGTGCACAAACTCGCCCCGTAGTGGGAAGGACCCTTCATAATCTCAGAAGTCATAGGAGGAGGGCCATACAGGCTGAAGAACCCGAAGACCGACGAAGACGTGGGAAATCCGTGGAACGTGGCGAACTTTCTCCTGTTCTACCCATAGTTTACCCATAGGCACTATTGGCAGTATCGGTAGCAGCACTGATCGACAACCCATGTAAAACCTGAAGCAATAATAATGTGTTGCCCAAATAACACCACCAAAAGAACTCGGGGGCTCGAGCACAAACTCCCCCCGAGAGAAATTATCTTCGCTTATGCGACGCTTCCTAAAAGCACTCGGGGGCTCGAGCACAAACTCCCCCCTGGAGATGCTATCTTTGCTTAACGTAACGCTACTCAAAGCACTCGGGGGCTCAAGCACAACGCCCCCCCCCCCCGAGAGACGCTATCTTCTCTTACGCGATGCTACTCAAAGCACTCGGGGGCTCGAGCACACCCCCCCTCCCCGAGAGACGCTATCTTCCCTTACGCGACGCTACTCAAAGCACTCAGGGGCTCAAGCAGAACCCCCCCCCGAGAGACGCTATTCCACACGACGCCACCCAAAAGTACTCGGGGGATCAAATGCAGACTCCCCCCAAGGAAACTTCATTTTCACTTACGAAACCACAGACAAAAAGCCTCGGGGGCTCAAGCATCGTCTCACCCGCACAAGCCACACTCAAAGTTTCTCCGCAGAAGCATAATTTACACCCCAAAGATAAAAGGACAACGAAAATTCTTCAGTCTTTACCTGATCACAAGTAATCACCTAAAGACTAGGGGGCTACTCCTATCGGGAGCGCTGCCGCGCACCCGATATAAATTTGGAGCAATCAAGGTGCTGCAAGAGAGGACATCATGGTCGAATAAAGCTCACAGGCTATTTCTGACTCTACAAATCGAACGAAGCCTCGGGGGATACTCCCATCGGGAGCGCTGCCGCGCACCCGATAGTTCTCATTACAAAGTACTCGAAGACAGTTCTCATTACAAAGGACTCGAAGACAGCTCTCATTACAAAGTACTTGAGGACAATTCTCATCACAAAGGATTCGAGTACAGTTCTCATTACAAAAGACTCGAAGACCTCAAAGTTACATATATCAGCACAAAGGCTTCCACTACACACCAAAGATTATAAAAGGACTCGAGCGGTCGCCAAAAACATTACAGTACCAATCATCTCAGATAACTATGACTTCTACATGTGTGCTCATGCTGAGATAATTGGTACTTTCGGCCTACAATTTGACGAGCAGCATCACAAACAAAGTAAAAAACCAAGCCCGCGAAGAAGCAAGTTGCCGCCCTCCATTTCTACAAGGTGCCTTGCCTACCGACGCGCTCGCTTGACGGGTGGATTAACGTCAAGCTCCTCCTTAGAACTAGAAGAGAAAGCACCACCAGTAGAGGAGTCAGCCGAAGATGAAGTCACTGGAGAAGCAGACGAAGGATTCCTCGACCCACCAGAGTTGTCGCTGCTTGTTTCCTCCCAGTACGGATCCAGACGATTTCCACCGGCATCAAATGCACGAACATTGAGAGTATCTTGGCCATCAAAACGACAGCAAAGGTTATCCCCGTCACGCAGGTTCAGCCGACGAGAAAACGCCCTCCACCCAGATCCAAGAAAAATCAGGAAAGAATAATCAACCTCTAGCTCCACCCATGAAGCAGATCGAGCACAGCCTTGAAGATGGAGCTAGAGACCTCTCAAATTGAGCTCAGAAACAATGGAAGCAAACGAGAACGGAAGAGGAACCCGGGAAACGGTCCGAATAAGAACACGCAAAAGGAAATCATAGCGCCACACGCCCTCCTCCACGGAAGAAGAGGAAGACACCGACATAGCCCCACGGCGTCCGCCACGCGAAAAATGAGGTGTCCGGCCACCATGGCCGCGGCGGCCACTACCTCGGCTAGTCACACCACCACCACTCTTGGGCGCCATATGAAGAAGAAGCAAAAGAGGAAGGTCAGATAAGAATGGATGCCGAGACCAGGCGAACAACAGGAGATATTTATAGCACAACCCAGGGGAAAACTGGGAAAACACGCAGAAGCCCATGCGGCATCTTCATTAATTCAAAGACCAACACGCTGGATGTTGCGAATTCCAAGACAAGATGCCTTCACATGGTAAGCACTATTTAAAGGACACGTCAAATCACGCGTTTTCCCCATACACGCCTTGGAAATCCAACGGGCAGCGTCAGCGCGATGTCCAAATTTTTACGACGGATCAAAGACCAAGCGTCATCATTGGTCACCAAAAATAATTATTACGATGCCTATCACCGTGACACCCCAAGAAGTGTTGGGGTTCGCAGCATAAAACACAAATTTTTCTAACTAGCGTTCCCATAACCCAAGATCTAGCTAGCCTTATTACCGTAACGGAAAGTAGTGCGGAAATAACACACATCGGGGTGTAGTCCATTGCGCGGGAAACGTTCCCGCAAACGTGGTTGATGTATCCGATCAAGTTTCACAGTCCCCTGGCTGTGTTGAGCACCCGGATGGGTGTAGTGCCACACGTGCAGCACCTCGTAGTACTCGCACAAGTACGAGACTTGATGACGACCTCCGTTCTCCGATCCAGCGAAGGTGGCGGAAGCAGACCTCCGGACGGAGCTTCAACAGCACGACGGCCAAGGGGGGGGGGAGGGTTCGCACCCCTCATGGGCCCTAGGGCCCATGGCGCCTCCCCCCTCTTTTCTTTTTTCTTTTTCCCTTTTATTTCCCCTAATGGGCCTTTTTCTCCACTAAGGCCCATTGCACGTATTAATTAGAAATAAAATGATTTTAATTATTAATTCAATTAATTAATAACTAAAACATAATATTCCATCTTCCGGTGCTCCGGAACACCATCCGGTTCACTCCGAACTTGTTTCGGTTCAACACGGTACTTCTCCGATATTATTTCCTTTATTCTCTGGTTACTCGGATGGTTCCGAAAAAGTCTCCGATTTCATCGAGCCCTTAAGTGTGTTACCCTACGGTCCGAGAACACTCCAGTCATGAACGAGATGAGGCTACGGTCAATGATCATCTGCGGGACCTGGATGCCCATAATGACCCCTTTACATTCCGGATATCAAACACCGATTGGACCTTACGCCGTATAGCATTCCCTTTTTCAGCGATACTGGATTGTTCCAAGATTCGATCAATGACATACTATGTCTGGTTCAACCTCGTTACGAACTAATCCTCATTCACTCGTTCCGGTGATATTCATCCCCGTGACCTAGTCACATGCTGCAGCTTTATGGATGGAATCTCACCGAGTGGGCCCAGAGTATCTATCCATTATATGGATTGACAAATCCCGCTCTTGTAACAATACTCCTCAACATATCTCCACGGAATACCTAAGATACAACCGTTATGACCCGCATATTTCAGTCAGGTGGTGGGATGTAAGTCAAAGCATCCGGGAAGATAGTAATTATGCACGTACTCACGGTCAAAGGAACGGTCTACCACGTTCTGTAATTACAACACTGAACCTTCATAAGATTTGATCATGCTGTAATGCTTACTTTGGGTAATGTTCATCACGTCACTTAAACAGTGAGGTGACCTCATAGTCAAGAGACTTAATTGTCCATGATCGCGAAACCACGACCATCATGTTGACCATGAACTAGTTATCGATGTAGAGGCTAACTAGGAACTCTGGGGTTTTCTATAACACACCTGCATCATTGTTTCACTGACGCAGTTCTAGCACGGTATGAAACTGGTTATGAACTTGCTTAGATATATTGGACTAATCATATATTATTTGCCTCTAGAGCATATATCCAATAGTCTCCCACTTTCACTAGAGTGCTAATAATCTAGCCGCATTTTTCCGATCATAATCATCTTATCACATAAGTGTTCATTGATCATGCATGCTCATGGAAGAGGGTTCGTCAACGAACTGCACCAATTCAGATTCGCATGTTTCCTTTTCAACTGGTATAGGTCAAAAACTCTTTTGACATACCACTCATTATCATATAATGGTTGGATATAAGTTTCGCGGGAGAGTGAGACTATTATTTCACAGTATCCTCCAATGATCTCTTGGTTCAGTCTTTAGAAGACTCATCCATAGTCATATATACTGGGATATACACTCAACCAGAAGTCCAATACTTCTAACGCTAAACTTTTATCCATACGTCTACTTTCTTAAGTAGTATTATGTTTGTCGTGCCGTGAATTTTGCTCACATTTCTTTCATGTCTTTGGTGATGTCTCTAACACCATATAGACCTATAATATGGCTTGCAATTGTAATCTTGCATTACATTTAAGTCTATTATACCCTCTATATTTTAGAGTATAGTCCTCAGTATTCCTCATATACTGAAATCATGGACTTTATTCAAATTCTGTGTTTTACTCCTAAAGCACATCAGAATCTGTTGTTCTTCCAAGAACTTTTGAGTCATTCTGTTGTTGGATTCACAATGCATGTTATATGGTAGAATCATATGTCAAGAACATATAAGATCACATGTCCAGTACATGGTGCATCTCTATTCTTCCATCAAGACATTTCTTGTGATATTTGGATTTCATCCATTATATAATTTCTATCCACAAGAACCTGTTTCTTGTCTCAGAAGATTATTCCAACCTTCACTTCGTTTCATTCTCCGTATCTTAATCTACTCATATAGATTTCAACGTGTAATGTGTTGGTCTTTCACATAAAAGAAGATTCTTGCAATCTTGTATTTTATTTGCCTTATTCTCTATATATATCATAATGCACATATGTATATAAGACGATTCTCTATATACACAATCAATGCATATCCATATATATACATACAAGATCATTCTTCACACATATCAATGCATATATGTTTAAGACAATGATCATGCTCCCACTCAAATATATCCATCATATACTCATATATTTGTGGTTCAGCTCTCATCATGTCATTTTATTGTTCACTATGTCTCACATAATGACAATGCTTCCAAAGCTCCCACTCAGAAAATGCCCTCTGCATTCCAAGTTTCCGGGAAGTCTTCAAAGCTCCCACTCAGTTTCATGAAACTGCAGGTCCACTCAATATTTTGGTCATCACAAAATCACTTGATCAAATCAAGGTTGAGGGTTCCTGTCTTGAGGTACTATAGTCCATCCTTTTAACGAAGTAACCTTCGTCATGCCCATTGCAATTCTCTTTCAAATCCCAAATTTGACTGAGATGCAATTTCAGGCTATGGTCCATCGTAGTGTAAATGGAATATTTTATTGATTAAAGCATTCCTACGTTTCCGTAGGCAATCACCATTGAACTTTGGTCATAACCAAATAATGCCTTATGCCCATTACATTATTCTCAATAACTCTCCAGTTCGTCGAGAATTTGAAATAACCGATTTATTTCACGGGACGTGAGCCATCCTATATGTAACTCAATATTATTTCATTTCTCCTCGTGTTTTAGGCTACCATCATTTCTTTGTGTTTCAAGCAATGTTATTCCCTATTGTTTTATTAAGAAGACTCATGATTATTGTTCTGTACAGAACGTATTCATGACAACCTTCTAGATTCAACAATGGCTTCAACTCATATACCAAGATCAATCATCTTTGGAATATCCTTCTTTATATAGCGTCATTACAGCGGAACACGCTTCCGTTGGAATACTCTGATATTCTGAAGGCAAGGTCCAATACCCCGGTCAAAGATTCCATTATCTCCCATTGGATCCGTGTCGAGAGACTTCTTCTCGCATTACCAATCAAGCAACACACAATTTTGCTATTCGGGGAGATTCAGGATGGTTTCCTATTCTTTCTTTTAAGAAACCTTATAACACCATCAGTTATGGAGCTATCATGTCTCGTTAGATTCAGGATGGTTTCCTATTCATGAAGTGGGTGTTTAACTTAATGAATTAAACAACCTTATTCGACAATAACTATAGTGCTAGGGGAAAGAACGTTTAGACCATACTATGATTTAGTATGACTACAAATGGTTTAAGTAGTCTAGCACTTTGGTACAACTTCCACAAGTCTCCCATTATGTCAATATCAATACTTATCACTTCGGATCGTAGCGTAGTGATATGTATCCTTGTATTCTCACTTCTCACTGTGATTCCTGAATCTCAGTTTTATGATCTCAATTGAATACAACTTTCAATTAATCATATGAAGTCTTTAATGATAACTCACGTGCCCATTTAGTACATCATTTATGTATAATGATTGGCACAAGTTCTACTTGCTAGAACCTTGTCATGGTTATATTTATTGCAGAGGTTCATAGATCGTGTATCTTATCCATCTCATACAATCAAGTTATGATTTTCATTCGATAATGACCTCACAAGTTAATAAATCATACATTTAATGAATTCATCAGTTATGAAGTCACCTCATGCAATCAAATATTTGACTTGTTATAACCAAGACAACTTTATCATTAAACATTGAATATTTCTTGACAACAATAGTAGTATTATAAATTCTTTCTATCATATCATAAATCAAGACGTAATCAAAGATGGAACAACTGACTTGTCTCATTACATGAATAACTTTTGTCTCGCGAGATGGAAGACACACAACTAAGTGTTCATACTATAATGATTACATAAGATTTATCTAATACTCTAAGTATCTCGTATGATAGATGTCTCGGCGGAATCCATGCTGGCCATCAACTGACTTGATATCCATCAATCCTCGATTTCACCTCTTCCCGTCCATGCAACGGCAGGTCCTGTTTTCATAAAATAGAATAAGTATCAAATACTCATTTACTGCAAATGTTTTATAAGGGAATAAACATTTATAAAGTATATCAAGTATATACCTTCTCCATCAACAACTTCTCCTTCAATGGGTTCAACCTCCAGGTACTGAAGTCTATCCATGAAGTCAGAGAACTCGAGGCTTTCACCTCTGCCGACATAGCCATGGACATGGTCTGTATAGCTCGGTGGAAGCGAGTGTAACACCGTGTATATCGCAGATTCATGTGTGGTCTTATAGTCAAAATCATCTACGAGGCTCAGATGTATCTCATGCATCTTGGCCAAGTGTGCCTTCAGGCAAGAGCCTTCTTCCATCTTTGTAGAGAGAAACTTACTTTCTAACTCAAATCTGGCAACTCTAAACTGATGCAAGTTTGATGACTTCAGCTCATCGATCATATCAAATGTATCCAAATCAGCATACTCCTCACGCAAATGTTGCGGAATGCTGGTTTCTATGATACCCTTAGCTATGGCATATGTCCTTCGACGATACTGATAATCAATCGCCGCTTGTGCATCCATGTCGTTTGCTGGAGGGTTTCCCACATGCCTTTTAGTTAAGAATGAAAGGTTGATTCTCTTGAGCACGGCTCTAAGGCGTAAGTACCAACTAATGAAGTTTGACCCATTTTCTTTAAGTCTTTCACCATGTAAGAAGGAAACCATTTCAAGGTACTGGGTACTATGCATTTTCTACAAACATAATTGCAAGGAACATAATTAAGACTAGTTCACAACAATGAGTTCATATAATCATATTATAAATGAGCGCGCACTAAAACAATTCATCCCTAGGAAGTTTTAGTGATTACATGATCCAGATTCACTGCCCGACCTCGAATATTACACGGCCGACGGGTCAGTTTCAAAGGTAGACAACAACTTGTGCGATCACATTATCTTATATGTACTGTGACTCATGCTCGATCTTTCGATCTCTAGTATTCCGAGGACATATCTGCATATGCTAGGCTCGCCAAATTAACCTCCATGTTATATGCTGCTCAGCAAGGCCATATCTGCATATGCCAGGCTTGCCGAACCCAACCTCATGCGAACTCCATTTAATATGTAGGACAACTCCGGTATGTACGGAGCATCAAGCCATATGGGAGAACCTTCCACGCGATGCACATTTCGGTAGAATACTTGTGTTTGGCTTTGTTAAGGGATCATCTTATCACATGCTACCATCGTGTATCTTATACTAGAAAGTTTTAAGATGTCTGAGCTATGGCAACACTAAGTCTACAGTGTCTCCATTTTAGTTTGTTTTATGATGACGATTACTACTTACTAGTAACACATAGCAAAGCTATCACTACATCACAATCAAAACAAACAATAGCCCCCACTTACCAATACAAGGTTTAGACGGTCTAGTTGTATATTGCAAGTTTTATGTGGCTGCTAGGGCTTTCATAGTTAAACAGGTTTTAACCTACGAGTCAACCACAACGTCAACCATACGATTCTCTCTATTACACCCCGCACGGGGCCCTCCGTTGCAAATGCCATATCCGCTAAAGTAGAGAGACAGACACCCCCCAGCCACTTTATACGGTACAAGCCGCATGTCAAGCGTGGAACCAGTCTCGTGTAAGCGTACGCGCAAGGTCGGTCGGGGGCCGGTTCATGAAACAATGCCGCAGATGTGAACAAGTACACGTGGGAGGGTAACAATCATACAATCAACGCCCACATCCCCGATGTGTTCTATCCGTACATTAATACTAAGAATAGACCTAGCTCATGATACCACTGTTGGGGTTCGCAGCAGAAAACACAAATTTTTCTAACTAGCGTTCCCATAACCCAAGATCTAGCTAGCCGTATTACCGTAACGGTAAGTAGTGCGGAAATAACATACCTCGGGGTGTAGTCCGTTGCGCGGGAAACGTTCCCGAAAACGTGGTTGATGTATCCGATCAAGTTTCACAGTCCCCTGGCTGTGTTGAGCACCCGGATGGGTGTAGTGCCACACGTGCAGCACCTCGTAGTACTCGCACAAGTACGAGACTCGATGACGACCTCCGTTCTCCGATCCAGCGAAGGTGGCGGAAGCAGACCTCCGGACGGAGCTTCAACAGAACGACGGCCTCCGATTCTAGCAGAGAAGCCTCAATTCCACTACAGGCTCACACTAGGGAGCCCACCGTGAAAGAGACAAGGGAGGGGAGAAGACCGCAGAAAACCGGTCTCAATTCGGAGTAATATTTAATTTCTCACGAATTTCTATGTATTAAATATGTGCACCCTGCCCATCTATATATAGGAAGAAGGGAGGGAGTCAACCCCTCTCCCTTAGCAATGTGGGATTAAAGTCGCTTTGCTAAGGTGAGGTGGCCGGCCAAGGGGGGGGAGGGGGCGCACCCCTCATGGGCCCTAGGGCCCATGGCGCCTCCCCCCTCTTTTCTTTTTTCTTTTTCCCTTTTAGTTCCCCTAATGGGCCTTTTTCTCCACTAAGGCCCATTGCACATATTAATTAGAAATAAAATGATTTTAATTATTAATTCAATTAATTAATAACTAAAACATAATATTCCATCTCCCGGTGCTCCGGAACACCTTCCGGTTCACTCCGAACTTGTTTCGGTTCAACACGGTACTTCTCCGATATTGTTTCCTTTATTCTCTGTTTACTCCAATGGTTCCGAAAAAGTCTTCGATTTCATCGAGCCCTTAAGTGTGTTACCCTACGGTCCGAGAACACTCCAGTCATGACCGAGATGAGGCTACGGTCAATGATCATCAGCGGGACCTAGATGCCCATAATGACCCCTGTGCATTCCGGATATCAAACACCGATTGGACCTTGTGCCGTATAGCATTCCCTTTGTGAGCGATACTGGATTGTTCCGAGATTCTATCAATGACATCCTATGTCTGGTCCAAACCTCGTTCTGAACTAATCCTCATTCACTCGTTCCCGTGATATTCATCCCCGTGACCTAGTCACACGCTGCAGCTTTATGGATGGAATCTCACCGAGTGGGCCTAGAGTATCTATCCATTATACGGATTGACAAATCCCGCTCTTGTAACAATACTCCTCAACATATCTCCACGGAATACCTAAGATACAACCGTTATGACCCGCATATTTCAGTCAGGTGGTGGGATGTAAGTCAAAGAATCTGGGAAGATAGTAATTATGCACGTACTCACGGTCAAAGGAACGGTCTACCACGTTCTGTAATTACAACACTAAACCTTCATAAGATTTGATCATGCTGTAATGCTTACTTTGGGTAATGTTCATCACGTCACTTAAACAGTGAGGTGACCTCATAGTCAAGAGACTTAATTTTCCATGATCGCGAAACCACGACCATCATGTTGACCATGAACTAGTTATCGATGTAGAGGCTAACTAGGAACTCTGGGGTTTTCTATACCAGACCTGCATCATTGTTTCACTGACGCAGTTCTAGCACGGTATGAAACTGGTTATGAACTTGCTTAGATATAATGGAATAAACATATATTATTTTCCTCTAGAGCATATATCCAACAAGAAGGGCAGATCAAAATAAAAGAAATTGGAAAAAACAAAGACCACAGTCTCTTGGTGCCAAAATATTCTGATCCAAAATCTTTTACTCCCATCGGGAGTACCCTTATTATAAACAGAGCAAGATCCAAAAACCGGAGAGCTCGGGTGCTCCCTCACCTAGAAGACAAAGGTGTGCTCGAGTGACCACTCGCATCCACAGTAATCACGGCATCTACAGAGTTTCGGGTGCTCCCTCACCCAGAAGACAAACATGTACTCGAGTAACCACTCGCACTATCGGAAATGACGTATCTACAGAGTTTGAGTGTTCCCTCACCTTGAAATTGATACAGTTCGAGTGACCACTTGCAAGGCTCAACTAAAATTCATCGATACAATCTACTCGCGCACTCGACGACTTTCCGAGTGGGTGCTTTCTTATTTGATTCCTCGTCCGAGCTCGCACAAACTCCGCGAGTGACCACTAAAAGCTCACTTGATTGTTTATTCCAAGTGGGTGCATCTCTAACTAGGCACCGTGCCTCTATCAAAAATGATGCCCGGGTTGCGACTTGTTGTACCTAGATGCCACGCAAGCTTAGCGTGTAGGTAGGACCCCGCTGCACACACGGCCGGGCCGGGCCTTGCCACAGCGCGACTTCACTCCCGACGTTTTCCATGCGCTCGCATGATAGAGGGATGAGCCAATAATAGACACGTTAAGGTTATTTACTGGGGCCGGCAGAATTGATCCTATAAGACCTGCAGCGGCATGAACTTTGCTATACACCGGTCGTTCCCAAGTTCGTGTCGAGGGACACGGGCTTGATTGGGATACTGAGGTATTTTCCACTAGCGCAATTCACCAAGGCTCGACCAGTTGACTACCTTGGGCCCTTTCAGCTTAGCATCCCTCGAAATAAACTTTGTCATGGTTCAAACTGCCAACGACCCGCAGCCGCGCTGCGCATATGAAAGCAAAAGATTATTTGAGTCCCTGCGCGACTCTTCGAGTCCCCCAGGCTCTCGGAGGCTACTGACGAGGGGGTGACCCCACGACTCCTGCGTGTGAGAATACCTGGTGCATACGAAGACAAGAAGCCCGCTGGAAGCTTCGACAGGCCCACGACTGGCCCGTTCTAGGCACCGACGTAGGAGTCCGCGAACAATATGGAAGTCAAGACTTGGCGTTCAAGGCGAAGATAGAATTAGGCAATCATCCCTGTAACCTGAGACGTACTACCCGAGACCCAGCCTAGAATATAAAGGCTGGGAGGGGGGACTACTCAGGACATCCAATCTACAATCATCACCTCTGGTCTTGTGCGAACTCGCCTAGGATTCCACTTTAATCGTCCCCTCGCATAATAAAGTTGAGCAGGAAGTGATTCTCCTGTTATCCGACGAGTATCACCAACCTATTCCTTCTCTATGATCTAACCCAGGGTCCCTGACCATGGGATTTGCCGAGGCTGATCCTCGTCAGCTGCTATCCTACATCCCACCTTCCACTTGGCGTAATCAACGAAGGGCGAGAATCCATTATCATCTCTCGCGCATCAAGCAAATTTCTGGCGCCATTTCCGGGGACTCCAATCTTCAAGATAGGGGAGTTGCACACTATCTTTTACCTTTTCTTTTTAGTCTTGTTAGTTTACCTTTCAGTTCTTGCTTTACTGTCCTTTATCAAAAATCACAAAAATATTGCTTGTCCTTGCTGCTACTATGGGTACCACTGAAAACACCAAGTTGTGTGACTTCACTATTCACAACAACGATAATTTTATCTGCACTCCTATTCCTACACCTGTCACTTTAGCTACCTCTTATGAAATTAAACCTGCTTTGTTAAACCTTGTTATGAGAGATCAATTCTCTGGTGCTGGAGATGCTGCTGCTTTACACTTAAATAATTTTGTTGAACTCTGTGATATGAAAAAGTATAAAGAAGTAGAAGGCGATATTGTTAAGCTTAGGATTTTTCCTTTCTCCTTGATGGAAGGTTCTAAAATTTGGTTTCAATCCTTGCCTAGGAATAGCATAGATTCTTAGGATAAGTGCAAGGATGCTTTTATATGGAAGTACTACCCACCTGCTAAAATTATCCAATTGAGGAGTAATATTATGAATTTTAAGCAATTGGATAATGAACATGTTTCCCAAGCTTGGGAACGAATGAAATCTCTTGTTAAGAAATGCCCTACACATAGTTTGACTACTTGGATGGTTATCTAGACTTTTTATGCAGCCTTGAACTTTACCTCGCGGAACCTGTTAGATTCGGCCGCGGGAGGAACCTTTATGTCAACAACACTTGGTGCTGCCACAAAACTACTAGATGAGATGATGACCAACTATTCCCAATGGCACACCGAACGAGCTCCAACAGGTACGAAGGTAAACTCTGTTGAGGAAATTTCCTCCCTAAATGAAAATTTTGACTGGATTATGTCTCTACTTACCAAGACATCTCCTATTGATCCTCATGATGTTCCTTTAAATTCTTTGGTTGCTCAAAACAAGTAGATGTTAACTTTATCTCTAGAAACAACTTCAGTAATAATGCTTATAGGAGTAATTTTCCTAGCAATCATAGACCGTTCCCATACAACAACTATGGGAACAACAACTACTCCTATGGTCAAGCTTATAAAGAAAGAGATTTACCTAGATATGAGCAACTGGTAGAAATAGAGAAGTCCGCTAAAAATTACATGCACACAAAGTTTGAACAAAATAAAGCCTTCTCCATACAACTAGGTGAGCACACTTCTATTTTGCAAAACAGTAGCAAGCAACTTGAGAGTCTGAACATTGAGATCTCTAATCTCCAAACTAGACTTACTGCCACTGAAACTTATGTTTCAAACATGTCTCACACCCAAGCTACTTTGATAAACCAGATGGCAGCCAAACCCGAAGTTATCCCCATGGAAGAAGATAGAATTAAGAGCCTACATACACACCACACAGTTGTCACTATCCAAGTTGTTGAGGATACCCAAACCTTTATCACCCAACACACTCCCAGTCCGATTGGACCTATTAATGGTGATGCTATTACCTCAACCATAGAAGAAGAAGCTCCTATGCACATAGAAGCTTTCAAACAAGTGAGCCTAGATGACACCACTACCACCTTTGATAGTAGTGACATTCATTTTGATAGTTGCACCCTTTCAAAAGTTATTAGCTTGTTACACAAAATGTCTAGAGACCCCCACACTAGCACACTAAATCTTGCATTCACAAAGCATATCACTAATGCTCTCATTAAATTTAGGGAGGAGAAACTTAGAGTAGAAGCCACCATACTTAGGAAGCTATAAGATTTTTGGGATCCTATGATAAAAATTAAATTGAATAACTTCTCTTGCTGTGCCTTATCAGATGTTGGAGCTAGTACCTCCATTATGCCCAAAAGAATGTATGATATGTTTGAATTGAAGCCCTTTGAGCCTTGTTGTTTTGGTGTTCGTCTCATTGATTCTTCCGTAAAGAAACCTTTGGGGTCGATCGACGATGTTCTTATCATTGTCAATGAAAATTATGTTCCCGTTGATTTTACTATTATAGCATAGAGTGTGAACCTTTATATCCAATTATTTTGGGACGTCCTTTTCTCCGCACCATTGGTTCTGTTATTGACATGAAAGAGGGGAATATAAAATTTCAATTCCCTCTCAAAAAGGGTATGGAACACTTCCCTAGGAAGAAGATTAATTTACCTTTTGAGTCCGTCACACGGGCTAGGTATTTTCTTACTCTTGATTAAACTTGATCTTCTTGCTTCTTGCCAAGCTTAAAGGCATAAAATAAAGCGCTTGTTGGGAGGCAACCCAAGTTGTTTTTCTTCTGTTTTTAGCAGTCTTGATGATTGTTACTACTGTAGCAACATCATTGTATCTTTATTTTCAAGCTTTGTGCCAAGTTGAGCCTCTGATTGCAAGAAAATTCAAAAGTTGCGACATTGTGTCCAGAAAACAGATTCTGTCCTTGGAAGGAAAAATTCACCAAAAATCACCAGGTCATCTTTTCGATCTGAATTTTTTAGAAAACATTCTCTATACAATTGGCTTCCGAGCGTCTGTTCTGGGTTTTTCATTTGAGTTGCAGAAGTACCCCGAAAAAATTATTTACTACCTGCTGGTCTTTTTTTCACAGATTCTGTCATGTTTTGCCTTTCCTCACTTTTGCAAGTCTTGCGCTAGATTTTTCTTTGCAAAAACTTATTGGAAATCTTGAGAAATAGTAGCCCTTCAAGAAAATCTTTATTTCCAGTAGAGGAAAATTATTTTAATAAAGGTACTAACCTCTCTAATGAGCTTTTGATGAGTTATGTATGAAGGGAGTTTTCAAGTGTGCGAGGGAAGATGATGAAAGAAGATCTGGGTGTGTCAAACGCTCAAGCTTGGAGATGCCCCCATGTATCCCCAATAAATATTCTAGGAGATTCAAGCGTCTAATCTTGGGGATGCCCCGTGCATCCCCTTCTCCATCAACAATCATCATTTCGTCCTTTGTTCCACTATATTTTTATCACTTATTGCATTATATGCTATGCTTGGAGCGTCTCGCTCTTTACTTTCTAGTTTTCTTTAGCTTTGTTTGTTGTTCATAACAAGTTAGAAACCATCTTTCTTTGCGTGGGAGAGAAACACGCTCCACTTCAAACTAGAACACATCATAGGATTTTCATGTTTATCTTTCTTTTGTTGTGTGTTCTTTATCTTTTCTTAGCTGGTGTCATGTTTAGCTCTTAGTTTTCATGTTTATCTTTTTAAGAGAGTTGGTTGTTCCACTGAGTTATGTCTTGACTTTAAGTAGGAAATTGAGGTTGCTATTGTTGGGGTGCGCAGCAGAAAACACAATTTTTTCCTAACTAGCGTTTCCCATAACCCAAGATCTAGCTAGCCGTATTATCGTAACGGAGTGCGGAATAACATACCTCGGGATGTAGTCCGTTGCGCGGGAAACATTCCCGCAAACGTGGCCGGTGTAGTCGAACAAGTTTCACAACCCCCTGGCTGTCTTGAGCACCCGAATGGGTGTAGTGCCACATGTGTAGCACCTCGTAGTACTTGCACACGTACGAGACTCGATGACGACCTCCGTTCTCCGATCCAGCGAAGGTGGCGGAAGCAGACCTCAGGAACCAGAGTTTCAGTAGCACGATGGCGTGCGTATAGTGGAGACATCTCCAACCTAGTGCAGCCTCCAAACAAGGGGAGTGCGCTCATAGGAGGGAGAAAGAGCGAGAGAGAGATCAACAGAATTTATCTGTATTTTTCTGGAATTTTCTGTGTTGAAAAAAGGACTACCCACCATATCTATATATAGGGGAAAAGGGCGTGCGCATGCCTGTCAACTAGCGATGTGTTACTAAACTAGTACCACATTAGCTACTAGTTGGCCGGCGTGGGGCGCATGGCCGTGGCACATGCATGAGGCCAGCGGCCACACCACATGCCCAAGTGGCCCACATGGGCCTAGCCCATGGCGCCCACTTGCCCCTTTTTTTTCCTTTTTTATTCTTTTTTTATTTCTTCTTTCTATATAAAAAAAACCAAAAGAATTTCCGAACATATCTAAATAATAAAACATATCTAAATAACTTTCCGAACAATTCGAAAACCACGAAACCTTTTTCCGTCTCCCCTCCGAAATAATTTTGGAGTTCTCTCTCATATCTCCGGTAACTCCGATAATTCCGAAAAGGTCTCCGATTTCATCGAGCCCTTAAGTGTGTTACCCTACGGTCCGAGAATACTCCAGTCATGACCGAGATGAGGCTACGGTCAATGATCATCAGCGGGACCTGGATGCCCATAATGACCCCTGTGCATTCCGGATATCAAAACCGATTGGACCTTACGTCGTATAGCATTCACTTTGTCAGCGATACTGGATTGTTCCGAGATTCGATCAATGATATCCTATATCTGGTTCAACCTCGTTCTGAAAAAATCCTTATTCACTCGTTCCCGTGATATTCATCCCCATGACCTAGTCACACGCTGCGCAGCTTTATGGATGGAATCTCACCGAGTGGGCCCTGAGTATCTATCCATCACATGGATTGACAAATCCCGCTCTTGTAACAATACTCCTCAACATATCTCCACGGAATACCCAAGATACAACCGTTATGACCTGCATATTTCAGTCGGGTGGTGGGATGTAAGTCAAAGCATCCAAGTAGATAGCAATTATGCATGTACTCACGGTCAAAGGAACGGTCTACTACGTTCTGTAATTACAACACTGAACCTTCATAAGATTGATCATGTTGTAATGCTTAATTTGGGTAATGTTCATCATGTCACTCATTCAGTGAGGTGACCTCATAGTCAAGAGACTTAATTGTCCTTGATCGCGAAACCACGACCATCATGTTGACCATGAACTAGTTATTCAAATAGAGGCTAACTAGGAACTCTGGGGGTTTCTATACCACACATGTATCATTGTTTCACTGATATATTTCTAGCACGGTATAAAACTGGTTATGAACTTGCTTAGATATATTGGAATAATCATATATTATTTGCCTCTAGAGCATATATCCAACAGTCTCCCACTTGCACTAGAGTGCTAATAATCTAGCCGCATTTTCCCGATCATAACCATCTTATCACATAAGTGTTCATTGATCATGCTTGCTCATGGAAGAGGGTTCGTCAATGAACTACACCAATTCAGATTCGTATGTTTCCTTTGCAACTGGTATAGGTCAACTAGTTTGACATGCCACTCATAATCATATAATGGTTGGATATAAGTGTCGCGGGAGAGTGAGACTATTATTTCACAGTATCCTTCAGTGATCCTTTGGTTCAGTCTTCAGAAGACTTATCCAGTGTCACATATATTGGGAAATACACTCAGCCAGAAGTCCAAACTTCTTACACTAAACTTTTATCCATAGGTTTACTTTCCTTAAGTAGTATTATGTTTGTAGTGTCGTGAATCTTTCTCACAATTCTTTCATATCTTCGGTGATGTCTCTAATTCCATATAGACTCATAATATGGCTTGCAATTGTAATCTTGCATTACATGCAAGTCTATTATCCTTTCTATATTTTAGAGCATAGTCCTCAGTATTCCTCATATACTGAATTCATGGACTTTGTTCAGATTCTGTGTTTTACTCCTAAAGCACATCGGAATATGTTCTTCTTCCAAGAACTTTTGAGTCATTCTGTTGTTGGATTCACAATGCATGTTATATGGTAGAATCATATGTAAAAGTACATATGAGATCACATGTCCTAGTACATGGTGCATCTCTATTCTTCCATCAAGACATTCCTTGTTATATTTGGATTTCATCCGTTATATAATTTCTAGCTACAAGAACCTTCTTCTTGTCTAGAAGATTATTCCAACCTTCACTTTAGTTCATTAGACGTTTCTTAATCTATTCTTATAGATTTCAACACGTAACGTGTTAGTACTTCACATAAAAGAAGATTCTTGTAATCTTATGTTTTATTTGCCTTTTGCCCTATATATATCATAATGTATATGTGTATATAAGACGATTCTCTATATACACAATCAATGCATATCCATATATATATACATATGAGATCATTTCTCACACATATCAATGCATATATGTTTGAGACAGTGATCATGCTCCCACTCAAATATATCTACCATATACTTATATATTTGTGGTTTAGCTTTCATCAAGTTAACATCTTTATTCTTATGTCTTACATAACAATAATTCTCTCAAAGCTCCCACTCAGAAAATTCCCTCTGTATTCCATGTTTCTTGGAAGTCTTTGAAGCTCCCACTCAGTTTCATGAAACTACAGGTCCACTCAATATTTTGGTCATCACAAAATCACTTTATCAAATCAAGGTTGAGGGTTTCCTGTCTTGAGTACTATAGTCCATCCTTTTAACGAAACAAACTTTCGTCATGCCTATTGCAATTGACATTCAAATCCCAATTTGAATGAGACGCAATTCCAGGCTATGGTCCATTGTAGTGTAAATGAAATATTTTATTGATTAAAGCAATCCTACGTTTCGGTAGTCAATCAATATTGAACTTTGGTCATAACAGTTTTATGAGCCAAATAATGCCTTATGCCTGTTACATTATTCTCAATAACTTTACAGTTTATCGGGAATATGAAATAACCGATTTATTTCACAGGACGTGAGCGATCCTTTATGTAACTCAATATTATTTCATTTCTCCTCGTGTTCTAGGCTACCATCATTCCTTTGTATTTCAGGCAATGGTATTCCTTTTTTTTCATTAAGAAGACTCATGATTATTGTTCTGTACAGAACGTATTCATGACAACCTTCTAAATTCAACTAAGGCTTCAACTCATATACCAAGATCAATCATCTATGGAATATCCTTCCTTTTACAGTGTTGTTATAGCGGAACACGCTTCCGTTGCAATACTCTGATATTCTGAAGGCAAGGTCTAAGTACCTCGGTCAAAGTTTCCATTATCTCCCATTGGATCCGTGTCGAGAGACTTCTTCTCGCACTACCAATCAAGCAACACAAATTTTGCCATTCGGGAGAATATGTAATTACAATTGCTTGTAGTTTTATCACAAAGAAATTCTTTCTTTAAGAAACCTCATAACACCATCAATTATGGAGATATCTTGTCTCATTAGATTCAGGATGGTTTCCTATTCATGAAGTGGGTGTTTTAACTTAATGAATTAAACAACCTTGTTCGTTTATAATTTTAGTGCAAAGGGAAAGAACGTTTTGACCATACTACAGTTTAGTATGACTACGAATGGTGTAAGTAGTCTAGCACTTTAAACTTCCATCGTAATTTGCGGTACAATTTCCACAATTCTCCCATTATGCAACTTTAATACTTATCACTCAAATCATAACTTAGTGATTTGTATCCTTATATTCTTCCTTCATACTGTGATTCCTGAATCTCAGTTTTATGATCTCAATTGAATACAAGCTTTCAATTAATCATATGAAGTATTTAATGATAACTCATGTGCCCATTTAGTACATCACTTATGTATAATGATTGGCACAAGTTCTACTTGCTAGAACCTTGTCTTGGTCATATTTATTGCAGAGGTTCATAGATCGTGTATCTAATCCATCTCATGCAATACAACTATGATTTTCATTCGATAATGAATACACAAGTTAATAGAGCATACATTTAATGAATTCATCAGTTATGAAATCACTTTATGCAATCAAATCTTTTACTTGTTGTAATCAAGACAACTTTATCATTAAACATTGAATATTACTTGAAAATAATAGTAGTATTATAAATGTTTTCTATCATAACATAAATCAAGACGTAATCAAAGTATAAGCACACTTTTATTCATAAAGATGGAACAACTGACTTGTCTCATTTCATGAATAACATTGTCTCGCGAGATGCAAGACACACAACTAAGTGTTCATACTATAATGATTAAATAAGATTTATCTAATACTCTAAGTATCTCCTATGATAGATGTTTCGTTGGAATCCATGCTGGCCATCAACTGACTTGATATCCATCAATCCTTGATTTCACCTCTTCCCGTCCATGCAACGACAGGTCCTGTTTTCATAAAACAGAATAAGTATCAGATACTCATTTACTGCAAGTGTTGTATAAGGGAACAAACATTTATAAAGTATATCAAATATATACCTTCTCCATCCACGACTTCTGCATCCTCGATAGGAGCAATGTCTGCGGACAAGAGATTAGTCATGAAGTTTTGGAGACTCATATTAGATCCACTTCCGACATAGCTATGAACATAATCACCATAACTCGGAGGAAGCGAGTGCAATAACGTGTTTATTGCAAACTCTTCTGTGGTGGTTTCGTTCATTGTCCAATATTCATAGTCCTCCACCAGGGTCAGGTACATCTCATGCATCCTGTCTAAGTGATCATCAAGGCTTGTGTGTTCTTTCATCTTTGTAGATAGAAACTTGCTTTCTAACTCAAATCTGGCAACTCTGGACTCACGTATGAACATTGTCTTTAGCGTGTCCATCATGTCATATGAGTCAGTGTCCTGAAACTAAATACCCAAATCCTCTAACATGCTGAAAATCCTGACATTCCTGACTACGAAGCACTTCTGTCGACGAGCATAATGATCAAGTATCTCCAGATCGCCAACATCGTCTTCCGGATGTTCTTCCACATGCATCTCTATTGTGAACAAGATGTTTCCTCTTTTGAGCGAAGTCCTAAGGCGTGAGTACCAGTCAGTAAAGTTTGACCCATCTACTCTAAGTCTTTCACCTTCCATGAAGAAAGAAATAATTCACGTTGCTCTAGTGCATTCATTTTCTACAAACATAATTGCAAGGAACACAATTAAGACTAGTTCACAACAATGAGTTCATATAATCATATTATAAATGAGCTCACACTAAAAAATCATCCCTAAGAAGTTTTAGTGATTACATGATCTAGATTCACTGCCCGTCCTCGAATATCACACGGCCGACGGATCAGTTTCATAGGTAGACAACAACTTGTGCGATCACATTAACTGTATATTTTGACTCATGCTCGATCTTTCGATCTCTAGTATTCCGAGGCCATATCTGCATATGCTAGGCTCGCCAAATGGACCTCTGTGTTATATGCTTCTCAGCAAGGCCATATCTTCATATGCTAGGCTTGCCGAACCCAACCTCATGCGAACGCCGTTTAATATGTGTGACACCCGATATGTACGGAATGTCGGCCATATGGGAGATCCTTCCAGGTGGTGCACACTTTGGTAGAATACTTGTGTTTGGCTTTGTTAAGGGATCATCTAATCACATGCTACCGTCGTGTATCCTATACTAGCAGGTTTTAAGATGTTTGAACTATGGCAACACTAAGTCTACAGTGTCTCCATTTGAGTTTGTTTTATCATAATGACGTTTACTACTTACTAGTAACACATAATAAACCTATCACTACATCACAATCAAACAAACAATATCCCCCACTTAGCAATACAAAGTTTAGACGATCTAGTTGTATATTGCAAGTTTTACATGGCTGCTAGGGCTTTCATAGTTAAACACGTTTTAACCTACGAGTCAACCACAACGTCAACCATACGATTGTCTCTATTACACCCCGCACGGTGCCCTCCGTTGCAAATGCCACATCTGCTAAAGTAGATAGACAGACACCCCCCAGAGCCACTTTATAAGGTACAAGCCGTATGTCAAGCGTGGAACCAGTCTCGCGTAAGAGTACGCGTAAGGTCGGTCGGGGGCCGCTTCATCAAATGATGCCACAGATGTGAACAAGTACACGTGGGAGGGTAACAATCATACAATCAACGCCCACATCCCCGATGTGTTCTATCGTACAGTAATACTAAGCATAGACCTAGCTCATGATACCACTATTGGGGTGCGCAGCGGAAAACACAAATTTTTCCTAACTAGCGTTTCCCATAACCCAAGATCTAGCTAGCCATATTACCGTAATGGATAAGAGTGCGGAATAACATACCTCGGGGTGTAGTCCGCTGCACGGGAAACGTTCCCGCAAACGTGGCTGGTGTAGTCGAACAAGTTTCACCGCCCCCTGGCTGTGTTGAGCACCCGGTTGGGTGTAGTGCCACACGTGTAGCAACTTGTAGTACTTGCACACGTACGAGACTCGATGACGACCTCCGTTCTCCGAAACAGCGAAGGTGGCGGAAGCACACCTCCGGAACCAGAGTTTCAGCAGCACGACGGCGTGCGCATAGTGGAGACATCTCCAACCTAGTGCAGCCTCCAAACAAGGGGAGTCCGAGAAAGAGGGAGAGATAGATCAACAGAATTTATCTGTATTTTTCTAGAATTTTCTGTGTTGAGTTTCAATAACTTCCTCAATCTTTTCTATCCTAGAAGACTTCTCGTCAAGGGATTTAATAGTCTCCAAAGTTTTGATAATTTTCTGCATGGAGTTATCTAGCCTATTCAAATTCCCTTGAATCTTACGATCCAACTCATTCACCCTATCGATACTTGGCATCTCTAGCTCTATTTTTTCAAGTTTTCTCATAATGTGAGCTAAAGTAATGTCCTCCTTAATACTAACAACTGGGAGACTTCCAACAAGATTTTCAAAAACATTAAGGACTTCCCAAACTGGGGCCTCTATGAAGTTCCCATTGATAGCAGTGTCGAAAAGAAACCTATTCCAAGAAGTGATCCCAACATAAAAATTTCTAACCAAGATAGTAGTGGATTGCTTCTTGGTGGCTATTTATTGAGAATCATTAATTCTATACCAAGCATCTTTCAGACTTTCACCACCTCTTTGAGTAAAGGTAAGTACTTATGCCTCACCAAGGCAAAAGGACCAGCCATAGTGGTAACAACTGACAAGGTAACAGGTATTTTTGGTATTTTTGATAAGGGACACAAAAGTAAAAACTGAAAGGTAAACTAACAAGACTAACAAGCAAAGATAAAAGATAATGAGCAACTCCCCTATCTTGTAGACTGGATTCCCCGGCAACGGCGCGAGAAATTAGCTTGATATGGTGAGGATCTCTCACTCCTCGTTGGTCACCCCAAGTGGAAGGTGAGATGTAGCGTAGCAGCAAATTTCCCTCGGTAAAGATACCAAGGTTATCGAACCAGTAGGACTCCAAGAGATACAAGAAGGTGTCACGGCGCTTGACCTGGACCTGCACACAGATACAAATAACTTTGCTCCCAACGAGTACAGGGGAGTTTTCAATACCTCCGGCCTTGCTGTTTACAAAGGATCAACGCAAGAGATAATAATGATAGTGATAGCAACTGAAAAGTAAACTAAGGATGTAAACAGTAATGTGAAGATGGACCGGGGTCTCGTGATTTTCACTAGTGATGTCTCTCTCCCAAAAGACGATAAAAGTGCTAGCGAGGTAAAAAAGTCACAGCTGGGCAATTGACAGGATTATGAAGGCACCGCAATGCTAACTATTCTGCAAAGAAAGGAAGGGCTCAAAAGAAATGGGCAGTACGCCAAGGTAAGTAGACCAAAATCCAATTGCATCTACTACGAATCATCCACCTTGAGATATCTATCCAGAACATCTCGCTGGTATTAAGTTGTGAATCCCACCCAAAGTGTAAACTCAAAGCAACAGACAACTGCATTAAAAGAACTTTGCGTAAAGTAAACAATCCTTGCACCCGCGGATACAAGCACCGTTGTTTTATCCCTGGTGGCAACATCACATCCCCTAGTCTCATGTTTCTGTCACTCAAGCTAGACATCAAGGGGTTGAACCCACAATCAAGCATAACGCTCCCTCTGGGAGTTGCAACAAATCACTTGGCCAAAGTAAAATACGGCAACGGAGAACATGCAAGAATTTACTAAAGAACAAAATATAAAAGAGAAGAACCAAATATATTACTCATCACAATCTGAACACAGTCTCATAATCCCAACAAACTCATCATAGCAACAGCAGAAATTACAGAAGTTCCTCGATCATGTGAGGCAGCTCACGATGTCTCGAAAGTGGAATCACAAAGAGGGGAGAGAAGTACATCACATAGCTACTGGTCACGGACCCATGGTACAAAGAAAACTACTCACGATACAAACGGGAGGCGTCCATGGCTATGGATGGTCTCCCGGAGGGGGTTCCTCCTCCCGGCAGGGTGCCGGGGCAGTTCTACAGGCAGCCCCGATCTAGAAACGGCGGCGGCGGTACAGAGGGGAGATCGCGGAAAAGAGATCGATATTAGGGTTTTCCACCCCCGAGGGCTAAATATAGGGGAAGGGGGGCACCGAGAGGGGCCACAGGGCAGCCAGGAGGCTCACTGGCGCGACCTAGGGTGGGGCCGCACCAGGGACCCTTCTAGAGTCCCTGTGGTGGCCCCCCTTCCCTCCTTTGGTGTTTCCGGAAGCTTTCGGGTTGCTGATTTTTTATCTGATTTTTCCGGAATTTTTGGAGCACTTTTAATGGCCGTAAAACCTGAAATACAAAAACAGCAGAAAACAACAACTGGCAGCTGGGTTAATAGATTAGTCCAAATAGGCTCAAAAGTGTATGAAAGTTCAAGAAAAACAAGGAAAAGTCACACAAAACATGCATGGAGCAAGCAGAAATTATCGATACGTTTGGGACGTATCAACATCCCCAAGCTTAATTCCTGCTCGTCCTCGAGTAGGTAAATGATAACAAGCATAATTTATGTGGACTTTTAAGTAAAGAAATCAAAGCATGCAATTCAAATCAAGTCTTAGCAAGCCAGAGTCTATATTAGCATTGACACAAGAAACAAAAGAACAAAAGGTGCAAGAGCTCTCGCTGTCCATGACTCGAATGTCTCCAGATGGTGTTTGCGTGCAAGCAGGGGACTGGGTAAAAGAGAGAAAAAAGGTTGTTGAGAACAACTATCTACTAAATTTTCACACTTAGTCACCTTTGGATTCTTATCTTGACTCGTCCCCAGACCACTAGCAAGGTACAAGTCAAACTGATCCACTCCCTTTCGATATTTTGAGCACTCATGCAATGGATGAGCGTGAGAAAGAAAGTTGACACCTAAAAGGTGAAACAGAAAGAAGGTGGAGGAGGAAGACAAAAAGGTGTGAAAGGCTCACATCAATGAGGACAATCATAGGCGAGAGAAGGCCATATGATAGATATGATGTGAGGAGTAGGGATTGCCATGCAACGGATGCACATGTGAGCTAAAAGCTCTCCCAGGGAACTAGTGGGGGTGCATCTAACTTGCTTGCTCAAGAAGACCTAGAGCTCGTTTGAGGAGCCTCATCATTGGAATATACAAGCCAAGTTCTATAGTGTGAAGGTCCCCACATAGCTATATGCATGATGATGATCTCTATGGAGTACAAGGGATAGAGGATGAAGTACTAGTGTGGATCTCTCAAAAGAAATAGTAGTGTCCCCCTTCTCTCATTTTATTTTTCTTTTTCTCTTTTTTCTATTTTTTTGTATTTTTTTGGTGGCCTCAATGGCTCTTTCTATTTAACTCTCATTTTTCCTCTTTGGGATCTTTTGATTTTGTCCTCTTTAGGATCTTTTCCTCACTTTATGGGAAACACTCTATATTTTACAAGAATATAGGAGATCTTTCACACTTTACAAAGGTATGTTGGAAATATGCCCTAGAGGCAATAATAAAATGTTATTATATATATTTCCACGTTCGTAATTAATGTTTATATTTCTGTGCTATAATTGAAATGACCCTGACTATGAGATTCAGAAGAAAACTCACTTGCATGTGTGGAAATGTAAACACCAAGAGTTCCTGGTTTAGCCTCTAAGACTAGCTCATGTGCTAACTGATGATTACGTTTTCTTAATCATGGACATTGTTCTTGTAACAAGGATGTTAGTAGCAATGGGAACATATTGTTAGCAGAACAATGATGTTGAACTGACCCCAGTATTGAATGATATACTTAGAGATCACATCGTAACTACGTTATAAGTCATATCATGAAATGTTAACATATACGTAATTCCTTAGACCATGAGAGTATCGAGTTGCTTCACACAGGAAGACATGCTTTCGTTCTTAGATGAATCCTCCCGTAAATGGGAAGTAGTAAAATAAGTTCTGGGTATGTCAGATGGTGTGGCTAGTGACTGTGATAGTTCAAGAATGGGATTTGCTCCTTCACGATGAAGAGATATTGACTTTGGGCCCACTCGGTATGACGAGATCCATTCTAGTCTGGCCAGACGCATTGTGACTTAATCACGGGGATACCGGAATACAATAACGAGAAATAGAGACAAACGAGCAAAGAGGATAACGAGTGGCTTGTGTTCAAGAAGGTGTTACACATGGGTGCCAAACATCTCTCCTCTAACTTTGTCATATATCACGAAGCAAAGGGAATGGTACATGACTAAACATAAAGGTTCACTCGAAGTTTATTCGTGTATGTGCGGGAGTCAACATGGGTGTCCATGGCTCCGCTGTTGATTATTGGCTATTGACAAAAGGCTGTTGACCTATGTCCGGAAGATGTTCTGAGTCATGTCCGCATTATACCGAACATATTGGGTCACACACTTAACGAGTAGTAATCTGTTAGAGAACTAGGAGATGAAAAGAGAAAGGGTACCGGAATTGTTTCGGGTGGAACCGGAAGTGTTTCCGGGTAGCACTAGAAGTGTTCTAGGTTGTGCCGAATAGTTTCAGAATATTCGTGAACGGTCTCGGATGATTCCGGAACATTCAAGAAGAGTCTTGAAGTAGTAACAAGACATCCGTAATAGTCTCGGAAGGTTTTGCAACATTCGGTAATAGTTGTGGAAAGGTTACGGAACATCGGGTAAATTGTTCCGGGACTTCCGGAAATGTTCCGGGAGGTTTCGGAAGGTTCCCGGGAGCTTATGGAAGTATCCGGAGGGTTAAGGAACTCTCCAAACCGCGGAAACCGACGTTAGACCAAGTAGGAAGGTCCACAAGGTCGTAACTTGGAAGGAAAAGGAATTTCCTTGAGTCCAAGGCCCAGACGCTAGGCTCCCTGGCGTTTTGGACCAGGACGCCGGGGTCCGCGGCGTTTTGGCGTGGAATCCGTGTTGGACTCCTCCTGGTGGCCAAAACCGACTTTGGGGAGAACCCTCGCCCAAGTTGCGACCCCAGCCTTCCACCTATATATACAGGAGCAGGGGCAACCCCAAAACGACACCAGAAAAGCCCCAAGGCTGCCCCAGCTAAATCCCACGCGCCTCTAATTCTCTTCGGGCTAGATCGTTCTAGTCCGGACGCCGCTAGGCTCTTCTCCCTCTAGTTTCTCTCGGTGGCGTTCTTCTCTGGACGTCGGAGCGCTGCTGGATTGCTACATCGGGATGTGTGTATACTGGTACAGGGGTCATACCTTTGACCCATCTTCGAGGTCCTTCTTCTTCCTCGGAGATCATGTTCGAGGGACTTGTTCGTGGGACTTGATCGGGGCAGATCGTGGGATGGTTCACGGGATAGATCGCGCAACGGATCGTGGAACGGTACGCGGGATTGATATCCTCGCGGTTGGGAGGTCATTGAAATTCCTAGCTGCGGGGATCTGCACCAACGGTCTTCACCAACTCTACTTCCGCTACATCGGTTGGTGAGCCATGACCTAAAACATTGTATGCAATCTTCTTGGATGATCTTGGGTTCTTGATTCGTAGGCCGAATTTTTTTGTTTTCTACTACGTTTCCAAACAGTGGTATCAGAGCGATCCTTGATTAGATGCATGTTTAGGTCTAGATAAGATGTGAGATATGAGGCATTGATTTTCTTGTTGCTTCCCTGTCATGTGATTTTTTCTATGCTTGATGGCAAGTTGAGGTTTTGCTACAAGGATTGAGTTTTCCATCGATCCTCTATGCTGCTTTCAGTATGCTGCTTGCCTTGATCATGGTCTACATCAAACTCCTTGGATCTCATCTTAATCTCGCAATAGAAGATTTAACATGGAGGGGCTTGTGGATTTTATGAACTCAAATCCACACGGGGGTCACGCGTTGAACGAAGTTTGGCTTGTGGCATTAGTTGCTACACGCACCCCGAACGTTAAACTAGCAACATTGAAGTATCGTGTTTGGTTTGTTTAGGGAGCAACGTTTGCATGTAATCTGCTAATCAACCACGATAAAATTTGCAACAACCCGTGTAGATGGCGATCTAACTCGTTTTTGCAGAATGTGCATGTGATGTGGTATAGCCTTCAAGATTTTCAATGTGTTTGTATGAGATGCTATATGTTATGTAATATTTATTCGCGACCTGCGTGTCGTGGTACGGCATGATGACTGGAGTCATATGATTTTCACTTAATTATGGCCTGCGTGCCAGAACTGTTTATTAGCTCGAGGCAAAGCAATAGATAGATGCAAGGTGATGATCTACGATGCGGAGGTGGACCCCGACGCACATGCCGGAAGCCGTGGTGATGGTCCCGGAGCCAAGGACAAACTTGGTGGACACGGTGACTTCAACGGAGACGACGTGAAGACAATGAAGACTTCACGAAGCAAAGGGCTATACTATATCACATAATTTTATGAACTACCTGTGATGTTTATCCCTTTGATGCACCCTTGTTTGATGCGCGGTAGTCGTATTTTATTAGGGTGATCTCTCGCAAAACAATATCAAGTTGATAGTGTTCTCCCGACTGTAGCACCGTCTATTCTATGTTTCACACCGGAGCAAGTCATGTCACATGGGTGCACACGGTGTGACGCATAAAAGACGGGTGTGTTAAAAGAACACACAACACATTACAGTTGGTTGTCTTGACGGTTTGGATAAAGGTTTGCTACCGCAACACGCCCATCGAAAGATGAACAAGAATCACATGTGTTGTGATTGGCAAGTTGGCCTACCGGTCCAGTCTAAGTCATCAGTGATATCACATCAATGGCGGACGATTGGGTCGGATCTTGAATCACTCCAGCATCAATTACGAGAGATATTGATCTGAGTGGGAGCGCACTTAGTAATTAAATTGATTAATCACAAGTGCAACTTAATTATGAACAAAATCTTAGTATTTGCATTATCGTTGTAGAATAATGGCTCGCGTTACCACCTTCCCAATTGATTTTGATTAACTGTATTATCTGGTAAAAAATTTACGATTGGTACCGTATTGTGAGGACTATCCTCAATAGTGTCGAGAAGGAGCTTGTCCTATCGCAAATTTTTGATGCTCTCCCGCTGATGCTATGGATGATGTGACATACGTCCATAATCCAAAATGCTAGAATTCCACCACAGCTAAGTGCATTGTCTTCACCACCATGAAACCCGAACTTTGAAACTTTTGGGATAGTTATGTTATATTCATGGAACTGGAAAATTGTTTTCAGTAGTAAGAAAATTAATTTTTGATATAAGATATCTAGTACAATGTATGATTGTAAGCATTAGTGAAAATGTTCACTATGCTCTAAACAAAACTGATAAGTGTGGGATCCAGAAGAACACCGATCATATGATGATGAGAATTAAGGGAAAGGAAGTCCAAAGGATGTTAGTAAGACTCATACGCCGGAAAGTCCATGGCATGCGCCACCCTTGATCATGTGTGATCTTCTGTGAGTAGGAGTGACATTGGAAATAGAACTCTGATACGTATAAAGGAAAAACGAAAGAAGACTGGAATATCCAGCTCAGAAATGAAAGTCATACGGAGTTATAGATGAATTCATTGCTGGTCAAGAGATGTAATTCTTGGGAATCATGATTAAGCAGTTAATTGTAGATTCTGTATATTGTGATTAAACTGTTGATCACCGGAATATCACTTCAATTGCATATCGTTGCAAGTTGATGCAAGAAATACTATGGCTTTTATGACTAGCTAATGATGAGTTTTGACACACTCGGGAACATGGTAAAAGGTTTACTATACCGTGTGTTGACTCTATGATTATCTTCATAATTCATTTTAGAGTTGAGTAAATTGTTACTACACTTTAGCCTTGTTGCAAAACATCATTTTGAATCATGTTTGTTGCAAGAGAGTTGTTCAAAGCTATGAATAACGTAAAGGCCATACTTCCATTATGAATAGGTTGTATGTTATGAATCTTGATAATAATATTAAAAATCCATAAGACTGACGCTAAACGTCGCAAGACTGACAGAAATACCACATAGATGTGGCACTGCCGTTTATCACAAGTGACATAACATGCATGAAGAATTTCCATTAGTGATGGACTTTCGAGTCATATGACTATGAATCACTTGACGCTTGCGATCTTTGTCTCGAAGTAATGTGACTAAAACACCGTTGATAGGCCATACATGAACGAGCAACTAAACCATTGGTAATCATACATGATGATGTGTGTAGTCCAATAAGTGTAGTTGGGTGCAGTGGATTCCCTATCTTCACTCATGAGTTGAAATAGATATGAGGATATCTGTTCAATAGAGACATACGTCTGAAATCTTTGAAATGTTCAAGGAATTTTAGAGTGAAATAGAAATTCATTGTAATGAGAAAATAAAGCTTCTGCAAATTAGATTGTAGAAAGCAATATTTGAGTTACAAGTTTAGCGAACGTCTGATGAGTTGTGAAGAAGTGTCATAACTTGCGTCTCCCGGAACACCAATATGAGTAAAGTGTTCGAGAGATGTAATCAAGCCATGTATGACACGGTAAGATCAAATATGACGTTTATCAATTTGCCATTATACTTATTAAAGTTATGCGTTAGAGACTACGGCTTTTACACTGAAAAGAGCACCATCAAATTCTGTTGAAATGACACCATATTAGATGTGGAATGGAAGTGTTAAAACTATATTGTCGAGACATGTGTTTGACATGCTCAAAACACCAAATAAGATAAGTCCTACTTTGTTAAGGTTATGCCAAAAGTTTTGGTATTCCTCTATCACTACACAAAAGCAAAACTGTTTGTTGTTAAGAACGGTGTGGTTTGAAGAAAAATAGTTTCTTACAAAAGAGTGAGTGGGAGGACAGTGCAACTTGTTAAAGATTGTTGAATCTTCGAATAAGTGCGCAGCTGAACCACACAGGTTAGACAAAACTCGTACAAACATTCATGATATGTAAGACGAGATATTATTGTTCGACAATGATAAACCTGTGATATACAAAGAAGCATTGATGGGCCCTGACTCCGGGATTTGGCTAAATGCCAAATAATCCGAGATAGTATCCATGGAAGTAAGTCAAGTTTTGAACTTGGTAGACCCTCTGAAAGACTAAAAGTCTGAAGAATATATATATATATGGATCTATAATTGATTCGGATGAAATTGTTTTATCCATAAAGCTCAACTCGTTGGAAAATAGTTTTCTAGCAAGTTCAAACGTTGACTACGGAGAAATAGTTTCGACCGTAGAGATGCTTTAGTCAGTTCGGGTTATATTAGCAATTACTACATATCTCATTTATAGGATATGGTAGAATGAACGTCAAACAAAGTTCCTACACGGAAATATAACAAAGGACGTATATGTGATACGACTGGAATGTTTTGTCGATTCAAAGGATGCTAAAATAGATGCAAGCCTTGGATTTCCAGTGATGGACTGAAGCTGGAAAATTGGAGTTGGAATTTTCGTTTTGATGAAATTGCCAAAAGAGTTTGTTTTCATCAGGAATAACGAAGATGCTTGAATGTTCAAGAAAGTAAGTGGGAGCTGAATGATATTTCTAAAACCCTATGTAGATGACATATTGTTGATTGGAAATTATATAAATTTCTTGACACGAATAAGGACTTCATTGGAAATAGTTTTCAGTTGAAGAACTTGGGCTAATATAGCATTAGTATTGAGCACAGTGATCTATGTAGATAGTAAGTGTCTGATCATGCTAAAGCCAACATTACATGTTGACATGATACTAAAGTACTTTAGTATGAATACGCCAAGAAGGATGTTCTTGCCGAGGTCACGGTGAAAAGTTGTTTGCGGAAATCGGTGTTCATGAACACAGATAAGAAAAAACACATGAATTGAATTCCACTCACATGTGTGTTTGGATTAATCATGTACACCATAATATGTAAAACAACCAGATATGTACAGTGCTCCAAAAGGTTGTGAGCAAGATACCAAAGTGATCAAAATGTTGATCATTGGACAAACAGTGAAAAGTTAAACTTATGAAAGATAAGATATGTTTCTCGGAAAAATGGAGAGAATGAAGAGCTCGTTGTAATGAGTTACACCAGCTGAATTTTTGATGTAAACAGTTACACCAATTCAGACTTCATACTTACTCCGACCGATTTTCGATTTTAATTGGGATTATGTGTTTCACACATAAGGGTGGCACAGTATGGAGGAACTGTGTTAAGTTAGATACTGTGGAGAATTCTATAACAGAGGATAAGTATATTGTTGCTTAAAGAAGTAACAAGGGAGGGTATTTTGAATCATCAGTTCATGAACATGGTATAGTTTCCAAGATGCTTGAAGCTCATTGAACATTGATGAATGATTTCATGACTTATTCTAAAGGAACCAAGGTCCTGCCAAATGATTCGAACATATACAAAGCTAAACTGATAAAATTAGTGAATTTATGATAGCGTGAAAACGCGAAGATATGCAAGATAAAAACGGGCCTGAAACGTCAGATCTGATGATGAAGTCTATACCACAAATGAAGCATGTATTACACCGTTATGCCATAGGTGTAAAGTGCTCAAGCACTGATAATATTATTGACTCTAGTGCAAGTGGGAGACTGTTGGAAATATGCCCTAGAGGCAATAATAAAATTTTATTATATATATTTCCACGTTCGTAATTAATGTTTATATTTCTGTGCTATAATTGCAATGACCCTGACTATGAGATTCAGAAGAAAACTCACTTGCATGTGTGGAAATGTAAACACCAAGAGTTCCTGGTTTAGCCTTTAAGGCCAGCTCATGTGCTAACTGAGTATTATGTTTTCTTAATCATGGACATTTTTCTTGTAACAATGATGTCACTAGCAATGGGAACATATTGTTAGCAGAACAATGATGTTGAACCAACCCGAGTATTGAATGATATACTTAGAGATCACATCGTAACTATGTTAGAAGTCATATCATGAAATGTTATCATATACGTAATTCCTTAGACCATGAGAGTATCGAGTTGCTTCACACAGGAAGACATGCTTTGGTTCTTAGATGAATCCTCCCGTAAATGGGAAGTAGTAAAATAAGTTCTGGGTATGTCAGATGGTGTGGCTAGTGACTGTGATAGTTCAAGAATGGGATTTGCTCCTTCACGATGAAGAGATATTGACTTTGGGCCCACTCGGTATAACGGTATCCATTCTAGTCTGGCCAGACGCATTGTGATTTAATCACGGGGATACCGGAATACAATAACGAGAAATAGAGACAAACGAGCAAAGAGGATAACGAGTGGCTTGTGTTCAAGAAGTTGTTACACATGGGTGCCAAACATCTCTCCTCTAACTTTGTCATATATCACGAAGCAAAGGGAATGGTAAATGACTAAACATAAAGGTTCACTCGAAGTTTATTCGTGTATGTGCGGGAGTCAACATGGGTGTCCATGGCTCCGCTGTTGATTATTGGCTATTGACAAAAGGCTGTTGACCTATGTCCGGAAGATGTTCTGAGTCATGTACGCATTATACCGAACCTATTGGGTCACACACTTAACGAGTAGTAATTTGTTAGAGAACTAGGAGATGAAAAGAGAAAGGGTACCGGAATTGTTTCGGGTGGAATCGGAAGTGTTTCCGGGTAGCACTAGAAGTGTTCTAGGTTGTGCCGAATGGTTTCAGAATATTCGTGAACGGTCTCGGATGATTCCGGAACATTCAAGAAGAGTCTTGAAGTAGTAACAAGACATCCATAATAGTCTCGGAAGGTTTTGCAACATTCGGTAATAGTTGTGGAAAGGTTACGGAACATCGGGAAAATTGTTCCGGGACTTCCGGAAATGTTCCGGGAGGTTTCGGAAGGTTCCCGGGAGCTTATGGAAGTATCCGGAGGGTTAAGGAACTCTCCAAACCGCGGAAACCGATGTTAGACCAAGTAGGATGGTCCAGAAGGTCGTAACTTGGAAGGAAAAGGAATTTCCTTGAGTCCAAGGCCCAGACGCTAGGCTACCTGGCGTTTTGGACCAGGACGCCGGGGTCCGCGGCGTTTTGGCGTGGAATCCGTGTTGGACTCCTCCTGGTGGCCAAAACCGACTTTGGGGAGAACCCTCGCCCAAGTTGCGACCCCAGCCTTCCACCTATATATACAGGAGCAGGGGCAACCCCAAAACGACACCAGAAAAGCCCCAAGGCTGCCCCAGCTAAATCCCACGCGCCTCTAATTCTCTTCGGGCTAGATCGTTCTAGTCCGGACGCCGCTAGGCTCTTCTCTTTCTAGTTTCTCTTGGTGGCGTTCTTCTCTGGACGGCGGAGCGCCGCTGTATTGCCACATCGGGATGTGTGGATACCGGTAGAGGGGTCATACCTTTGATCCTTCTTCGAGGTCCTTCTTCTTCCTCGGAGATCATGTTCGAGTGACTTGTTCGTGGGACTTGATCGGGACGGATCGTGGGACGGTTCACGGGATAGATCGTGCAACGGATCTTGGAACGGTACGCGGGATCGATATCCTCGCGGTTGGGAGGTCATTGAAATTCCTAGCTATGGGGATCTGCACCAACGGTCTTCACCAACTCTACTTCCGCTACATCGGGTTGTGAGCCATGACCTAAAACATTGTATGCAATCTTCTTGGATGATCTTGGGTTCTTGATTCGTAGGACGAAATTTTTTGTTTTCTACTACGTTTCCCAACAAGGTACTCACATAAAGAAGATATAACTATCATGATGAAAATATATGCCTCTGCCAGGATAGCAGGAGATGCAATGATACTAGCGCGTCATGTAGCAATGATTAGGGCAAGGCCTAACTAGCATGAGGCTCATCGATCAAGAAAGTAGCATGTATGACATGAAGATCAAGTCATGAGAAGGTGGATGTTGCATGGAAATGTATCTCAGAAAGGCTATGGAAATGCCCTGTAGGTAGGTATGGTGGATGTTTTGAGGAAAGATATAAAGAGGCTTATGATGACAGAGCGTATCGTGCCAAGGGTTTGGATGCACCGGCGAAGTATGCGCCAACTATCAAGGTGAGAAAGGGCAATGCACGGTACCGAAGAGGCTAGAAAAAGTATAGGTGGGTGGAAGTGCCAACTTTTGAATACTCACATTAGTCCAAAGAACTCATGCACTTATTATCGGTAACTCTCAATCTAATCAGGAGGTTCACAAAGAGACAAGTACCCCGAGGAGGAGTGTATGGGGTTTTGGTTATCCTTGCGCATCCTCGACTCATGGTACGTGAGTGTACTCTAATATCCGAACCCTCCAGAGGTTAGTGATCCATCTAGTAGACGAAATGATAATTGTTGATGAAGAAGGGGATGCACGGGGGCATCCCCAAGCTAGGCTTAAAGCAGAAGATCAAGTTATATCCATTGAACCATCATTACGATCATCAAAAAGATCTTAAATAGTACAAATAGTCTTAATAGGTTTCTCAAATAAAGGACGAATGAAAATGCTTCTTGGAAGAAAATCAAAAGGAGGGAAATCAATTGGAGTTTCATTAAAGTTAAAGATAGGTGTCTCCTCCAAAGTTTTCACCGTTTCAACTCTCTTGGCAATGGGTGTGTTTGTTTTAGCTCGAGGAACCTTTGGAACGTAAACCAACTTAGGTTTCTTATTTGCCGGAGTCTCATCCTTTTTGGTGTTGATTGAGGAAAAGGTAGTTCCTAGAGTTTCAATAACTTCCTCAATCTATTCTATCCTAGAAGACTTCTCGTCAAGGGATTTAATTGTCTCCAAAGTTTTGATAATTTTCTCCATGGATTTATCTAGCCTATTCAAATTCCCTTGAATCTTACGATCCAACTCATTCACCCTATCGATACTTTGCATCTCTAGCTCTATTTTTTCAAGTTTTCTCATAATGTGAGCTAAAGTAATGTCCTCCTTAATACTAACAACTGGTAGACTTCCAAAAAGATTTTCAATAACATTAAGGGCTTCCCAAACTGGGGCGTCTATGAAATTCCCATTGATAGTAGTGTCTAAAAGAAACCTATTCCAAGAAGTGATCCCAACATAAAAATTTCTAAGCAAGATAGTAGTGGATTGCTTCTTGGTGGCTCTTTTTTGAGAATCATTAATTCTATACCAAGCATCTTTCAAACTTTCACCACCTCTTTGAGTAAAAGGTAAGTACTTCTTCCTCACAAAGGAAAAAGGACCAGCCATAGTGGTAACTACTGACAAGGTAACAGGTATTTTGATATTTTTGATAAGGGACACAAAAGTAAAAACGGAAAGGTAAACTAACAAAACTAAAAAGCAAAGATAAAAGAAAGTGTGCAACTCCCCTATCTTGTAGACTGGAGTCCCCGGCAATGGCGCCAGAAATTAGTTTGATACGGTGACGATCTCTCACTCCTCGTTGGTTACCCCAAGTGGAAGGTGAGATGTAGCATAGCAGCAAATTTCCCTCGGTAAAGATACCAAGGTTATCGAACCGGTAGGACTCCAAGAGATACAATAAGGTGTCACGGCGCTTGACGTGGACCTGCACACAGATACAAATAACTTTGCTCCCAACGAGTACAGAGGAGTTGTCAATTCCTCTGGCCTTGCTGTTTACAAAGGATCAACGCAAGAGATAATAATGATAATGATAGCAATTGAAAAGTAAACTAAAGATGTAAACAGTAATGTGAAGATGGACCGGGGTCCCGTGATTTTCACTAGTGATGTCTCTCTCCCAAAAGACGATAAAAGTGCTAGCGAGGTAAACAAATCACAGCTGGACAATTGACAGGATTATGAAGGCACCGCAATGCTAACTATCCTGCAAAGAAAGGAAGGGCTCAAAAGCAATGGGAAGTACGCCAAGGTAAGTAGACCGAAATCCAACTGCATCTACTATGAATCATCCACCTTGAGATATCTATCCAGAACATCTCGCTGGTATTAAGTTGCGAATCCCACCCAAAGTGTAAACTCAAAACAACAGAAAACTGCATTAAAAGAACTTTGCGTAAAGTAAACAACCCTTGCACCCGCGGATACAAGCACCATTGTTTTATCCCTGGTGGCAACAGCACATCCCCTAGTCTTATGTTTTTGTCACTCAAGCTAGACATCAAGGGGCTGAACCCACAATCAAGCATAACGCTTCCTCTTGGAGTTGCAACAAATCACTTGGCCAAAGTAAAATACGGCAACGGAGAACATGCAAGAATTTACTCAAGAACAAAATATAAAAGAGAAGAACCAAATATATTACTCATCACAATCTGAACAAAGTCTCATAATCCATCAGATCCCAACAAACTCAGCATAGCAACAAAAGAAATTACAGAAGTGCCTCGATCATGTGAGGCAGCTCACGAGGTCTTGAAAGTGGAAGCACAAAGAGGGGAGAGAAGTACATCACATAGCTACTGGTCACGGACCCATGGTCCAAGGAAAACTACTGACGGTACATACGGGAGGCGTCCATGGCTATGGATGGTCTCCCGGAGGGGGTTCCTCCTCCCGGCAGGGTGCCGGGGTAGCTTCTCTAGGCAGCCCCGATCTAGAAACGGCGGCAGCGGCGGTACAAAGGCGAGATCGCGGAAAAGAGATCAATATTAGGGGTTTCCACCCCGAGGGCTAAATATAGGCGAAGGGGGGCCCCGAGAGGGGCCACAGGGCAGCCAGGAGGCTCCCTGGCGCGGCCTAGGGTGGGGCCGCGCCAGGGACCCTTCTGGAGTCCCTGTGGTGGCCCCTCTTCCCTCCTTTGGTGTTTCCGGAAGCTTCCGGGTCACTGATTTTTTATCTGATTTTTCCAGATTTTTTGGAGAAATTTTAATGGCCGGAAAACCTGAAACACAAAAACAGCAGAAAACAACAACTGGCAGCTGGGTGCATTGGGTTAATAGATTAGTCCAAATACGCTCAAAAGTGTATGAAAGTTCAAGCAAAACATGGCAAAGTCACACAAAACATGCATGGAGCAAGCAGAAATTATATATACGTTTGGGACGTATCAGGTATTGTTGTGAGTAATGTTTGAACTTTTGGTGTCATCAGCTCTAGCCTATTAGTGATAGGTGTCGTATTTTGGGCAATCCGTGTTTATTTTCAAAAACCACAAAAACTATTTGACAATTCTAGCTACTATATGGATCACTAATCTTTGGAGGGATCGGATATTAGAGTACATTCACGTACCATGAGTCGAGGATGCGCAAGGATAACAAAAACCCCATACACTCCTCCTCGGGGTACTTGTCTCTTTGTGAACCTCCTGATTAGATTGAGAGTTACCGATAATAAGTGCATGAGTTCTTCGAACTAATGAAAGTATTGAAAGTTGACACTTCCACCTCCTCATATTTGCTAGCCTCTTCGGTACCGCACATTGCCCTCTTCTCACTCTGAGAGTTGGCTTCCACCCCGCCGGTGCATCCAAACCCTTGGCATCATACGCTCTGTCATCATAAACCTCCTTATATCTTTGCTCGAAACAGCCACCATACCTACCATCAAGGCATTTCCATAGCCTTTCCGAGATATATTTCCATGCAACATCCACCTTCTCATGAATTGATATTCATGGCATACATATTCCTGCTAAACTGGCAGAGGCATACATTTTCATACATCGTGATAGCTACATCTTCTTTATGCCGAGTACTTTTGTAAATTGTGAAAGATATTATTTTCTCCTTGTAAAATAGAGTGTTGCCCCCTATGGAATAGTAGCTACTATTCTATAGGGGGCAACACTACTATTCTATAGGAGGCAACACTCTATTTTATAGGAATATATGCATATAGCTATGTGGGGACTGTAATACCCTCACTGTCAGTGAACAGTAATCACCGTTACTGTTGATGATTACTGTTCAAAACTTTGCTTTGATCAAACTTGGTTCAGTTGAAATTCAAATACTTTGTTATTGTTGAAAGCTATGTGATCATGAACCTGGGTCATCATGAATCAAAACAATTTCAAGCTCATTTCAAATGCCCATGTGTTGATATTGTAATCAATGTGGCCATTGGCCTTGATCATCTAGAACCAAAACAAGTGCAACCCTTTGCATGGAAAACAAAAATCAAATGATCAATTTGCCTTTGGTGGAATATTAAAACCAAGGTGCAAAATAAACTTTCTCCAAAAATTATGAAACCACTTTATTAAAATCACTAATATTCAGTGGACCATTTTCCCCCAACTTGGGTAATTTGGTGAGCTACAAGTAAATTCAAATAATTCTAAACAGTAGCAAAAAACCCCATATAACCCATTTAATATTTAAAAGAAATGTTAAATGACTTTTAAAAAATTTCCCAAAGCTATTGTGGCACTGACCTCAGTTGTAACCTTAATTATGGGGCACCAACCACATTTTTAAAAAATGCCCAAGTAATTAAAATAAATACAAAAGAGAAAATACAGAAAAAAAGAAAAAAAAAGGAAAAACCTAATCTACCGCACCTGGGCACAGCCCATTTCTCCCTCCCACCCTGGGCCAGTGATACGTCCAAAATGTATCTATAATTTCTGCTTGCTCCATGCATGTTTTGTGTGATATTGCCATGATCTAGATACACTTTCATACATTTTTTATCATATTTGGACTAACCTATTAACTCAGTGCACCCCAGTGCCAGTTCCTGTTTTCTGCTGTTTTTCTATTTCAGTTTTCCCCCATATAAAAAGTGCCAAAAAAATTCGCTAAAATTCAGATAAAAAATCAGCGTGACGGAAGCTTCAAGAAGAGCCCGGGAGGGGCCAGAGGGGAGCCAAAGGGGGCCCAGGAGGCCACCCGGCGGGGCCCCACCCCTAGCCGCGCCAGGGGGGCGCCTGGGGCCCCTGGCCCACCTCTGGCTGCCCCCTTTCGCCTATTTATCCCCCGTCACGGGAAAACTCCAGAGACAGAACCCTATTCCGCGAACTCGCCTCTATTCCGCCGCCACCGCGCTTCCAAGATCGGGAGCACCAGAAGACCTCTTCCCGGCACCCTGCCGGAGGGAGGATTGACCTCCGAGAGTCTCCTTTCCACAATGGATGCACCCCGGATGTCTCGTGATTAGTTTTCCTTGGACCATGGGTCCGTGATCAGTAGCTATGTGATGTTCTCCTCCCCTCTTTGATATTCATTGTTTAGACCTCGTGAGCTGCCAAACATGATCGAGGCACCTTTGTAATATTTCTGCTATTTCTATGTTGAGTTTGGAGGGATCTGATGGATTATGAGATTATGTTCAGATTGTGATAGAGTAATATATTTGGTTTTTATCTCTTATATTTTTGCTCCTAAGTAATTCTTGCATGTTCTCCGTTGCTGTTTATTGCTTTGGCCAAGTAGTAGGTAGTGACTCCAAGAGGGAGCGTTGTGCTAGATTGTGGGTTCATGCCCCCCGATGACACGCTTGAGTGACAGAAACATGAGTCTAGGGGATGTGTTGTTGCCACAAGGGGGAAAACAACGGTTCTTGTAACCCCGGTTACAAGGATTGTTTACTTTACGCAGAGTTCTTTTTAATGCAGTTGTCTGTTGCTTTGGGTTTACACTTTGGCTGGGGCTCGCAACTTAATACCAGCGAGATGTTCTGGATAGATTAATCAAGGTGGATGATTAGTAGTAGATGCAGATGGATTTCGGTCTACTTACCTTGGCGTACTGCCTGTGCTTTTGAACCTCTTCATTTCTTTTGTAGCATAGTTAGCATTGCGGTGCGTTCATAATCCTGTCAATTTCCTTTCTGTAATTTGTTTACCTCGCATAGCAATTTTATCGTCTTTTGGGAGAGAGACATCACTAGCGAACATCACGTATCCCGGTCCATATCCTTATCACTGTTTCCCCGCTATATTTACTTTTCTGCATTTACTTTCAAGTTGCTATCATTATCCCTTGCGTTTTATCCTTTGTAAACAACAAGACCGTAGAGATTGACAACCTCTCTGAACTTCGTTGGGAACAAAGTTATCTGTGTCTGTGTGCAGGTCCGCGTCAGTTGCGCCGCTGACACCTACTTATCATCTCTGGAGTCCTGCTGGAAAACTGCTGCTGCACTACATCTCAACCTTCCACTTGGGGTAACCAACAAAGGGGGTGAGAAGCCATCAAGCAAAGATTTCTGGCGCCGTTTCCGGGGAATCCGAGTGCTAAGATAGGGGAGTTGCACACTACCCTTTACCTTTGTTTTTTAGTCTTGTTAGTTTATCTTTCAGTTTTTATCTTTGTGTCTTTTACCAAAATTTACAAAAAAATCATTATTTATCTTGCTGTTAGTAGTCCTCCTTGTTTAGATGAACATGTTAGGGCTAGGTTCTTTGCGGGAATCGGAAGTTCTCGATTTCCGTCAAAGGGATGGAGAAAATATGAAGAAGGCATGGGACAAAATTTCTGAAGCACATAAAAGAATCATGCCTTGGATATCTATAAAGATTGTGCTTAGAAATTTTTACCATGGTCTTTTTAAGTGGTGTAAACACTCTCTTGACATTATAGCTGAAGGAGATTTTATAGAGTGTGATGAAGATAGGGCTCTTGAGATTTTGCATAGTCTATCTAGTTATTTTGTTTATGATCATAGTATTGATACTGTCATAGATAGACTTGCCGCTATTGAAAAAAGACTAGATGCTCTAGATTTGGGGAAAGTAGAAGAACTTAAGTCCAACAAGAAAGAAATGTTGGAGATAGATGATGATTGGGAGCCCTTTGTTAGTATTAGCATCTCTAACCAAAGCTTCCTTGCTCTTTGTGATATTGGATCCACAGTTTCTACTATGGCAAAAATATTTTATGATTCTTTGAAACTGGATATGGATATATTATCATCTTCTCATGAACATTCTAATGGAGATATTTCAGAGTTTAAAGGAAAGGTAAAAGAAGTCCAAGTTGCATTCCTTCATAGGACTGCACCAATGGATTTCTTCATCATGGATCCAAACCAAAGTAACATTGTGCTCGGAAGAGACTTCATCAGTGCTATGAAAGGATTCATTGATATTGGTAATAGGCACATACGCTTACGCGGTATGGAGAAAGGTAAGTATATCTTTCCTAGTAAGAAGAAGAAGGAGCTTATTGAAATCAATTTGAGGGTTTTTATGATTCTGATCTTGGATACCCTTGATTCTTCTTTTGCATTAAGCCTAGCTAATGGCTTTAAAGAAGCGCTTTCGGGAGGAAGCCCGCAACGAATTTAGGTTTTTATTTTTGCTTTTGTTGTGTCTTGATGATTGTTACTTCTGTAGCAACATCATTGTATCTTTATTTTTCAGCTTTGTGCCAAGTTATAGCCTCTTACGGCAAGGGAAGTAAAAGTTGTGACATGCTGTCCAGAAAGCAGATTCTGTCCTCGTGACCAGAAAAATTCCAGAAAAATCCCAGTTCATCTTTTTGAGCTGAATTGTTTACACAGTATGCTCTATACAATTACGAAACTTCCGTATGTTCTGAGTTTTTTGATTTGAGTTGCAGAAGTACCCCTAAAAAATTCTTTACTATCTTCTGTTCTGTTTTTTACAGATTCTGCCACGTTTTGTCTCTCCTAACTTTTGCAAACCTTAAGCTTGTTTTTTATTTGCAAAAACTTTTTGGAACTCTTGAGAAACAGTAGCTCTTCAAGAATATCTTTATATCCAGTGGAGAAAAATTATTTATTAAAGGTACTAACCTCTCTAATCAGCTTATGATGAGGTATGTATGAAGGGAGTTTTCAAGTGTGCGATAGAAGATGATGAAAGAAGATCCAGGAGTGTCAAACGCTCAAGCTTGGGGATGCCCCCATGAATCCCCAATAAATATTCAAGGAGACTCAAGCGTCTAAGCTTGGGGATGCCCCCGTGCATCCCCTTCTCCATCAACAATCATCAGTCCGTCCTTCGTCTCACTATATTTTTATCACTTCATGCGTTATGTGCTATGCTTGGAGAGTCTCGCTCTTAGGTTTTATTTTTAGGTTCTTTAGATTTTCTTGCTGTTCATAACAAGTTAGATCCTGTCTTACTTTGTGTGGGAGAGAAACACGCTCCACTTTCAAAATCTAGAACAGATCATAGGATTCTTCATGCCTATCTTTTTGCTGTTGTGTGTTCTTTATCTTTTCATAGCTACTGTCATGTTTAGTCTTAGTTTTAGTTTGTCTTTAGCAAGAGCCTTGGCTTTTGTTTAGTTTGTTGCTGGAACTCTTTTTAGTTTTCATGTTAAGAGAGTTGGTTGTTGCACTGAGTTGTGTCTTGTCTTGAAAGTAGGTAATTGAGGTTGCTATTTAATTTTAGTAGTAGCTTGCAATAGTTTTGAGGTATTGATGTGAGTAATGTTTGAACTTTTGGTGTCAAGAGCTCTAGGCTGTTAGTGATAGGTGTCGTATTTTTGTAAGTCCGTGTGTATTTTCAAAACCTACAAAACTAGTTGAGAACTCTAGCTACTAGGTGGATCACTACTCTTCTAAGGAGTCGAATATTAGAGTACACTCACGTACCATGAGTCGAGGATGCGCAAGGATAACCAAACCCCCATACACTCCTCCTCGGGGTACTTGTCTCTTTGTGAACCTCCTTATTAGATTGAGAGTTACCGATAATAAGTGCATGAGTTCTTTAGACTAATGTAAGTATTGAAAGTTGACACTTCCACCTTCCCATATTTTCCTAGCCTTTCCCGTGCCGTGCATTGCGTTCTTCTCACTCCGAGAGTTGGTGTCCACCTTCGCCGGTACATCCAAACCCTTGGCATGATACGCTCTGTCATCATAAGCCTCCTTATATCTTTCCTCAAAACAGCCAGCATAACTACCTATCAAGGCATTTCCATAGCCTTTCCGAGTAACATTGCCATGCAACTTCCACCTCTTCATGACTTGATCTTCATGTCATACATGTTCCTGCTACACTGGCCGCGGCATACATTGCATACATCATGATAGTGTGAGGCCCGATATGCGGTACTGTTCCAGATCTAGGTGTTTCCACCCAGATCCGGGGACGAAACACATATCGGTCCCACCGCGACATATGACATAGCCATATGCCCTGGATTTCCAACATGATATCACAACATTACAGATACAAGGATACAACATCTCATACAATCGGCATAAAACTGCCTCAAATACAATACAACAACGGAAGAAACATGTCTGAGTACCATACCTGTTGTCGACCAAGAACCCTGAAAAGAGTTTGGGGGTAGTATCATGAGTACAGAAGTACTCAGCATCCAACTGTAGTGGTCATCTGACCCAGCAAGGACTTCATCACTCGTCATTCTAGGACAACTAGTAGTTTACGGTAAGGAAGGGGTAAGTGGTGAGGTTGCTGCCGCACTAGCATTTATGAAGTGGCTAACGATCTAGAGAGTAAGATAAGAAGCCAAGCATTCGATGAGGAATCGCCTCCAACAAGTCTTGCTATCAACTACTACGCAAACATAACACCTATCCTATCCTTGTCCTCATCTTCGCATCCCGACGAAGAAGAAGCAGTCAAGGCACACACACACGTTGATCAAGTTATATTAAGATTATCTCAGTTGTTGTTGTCTATGAACAAGGAGTAGGTCTCAAGTCGTCCATAACCGTCGACACGGCTTCTCGAAAAGATTTAACCCTGCAGGGGTGTACCAACTGCCCATTACGAGGCTCCGCACGCACGTCCATCTCTCTCAGTTGCTACCCATTATAGGAAACCATTTTATGATTTAGTTCCAAGAGATCCGAAACGACAGGTCCCTCTAACTAACAACGAACAAATCCGGGTGGCCCGCGGTGAGTCGACATCCATCTTAGGAGCCGGCCGTGCTCTCGATCTGGTCTCAACCGTCTGTCGCAGGTTTGGATAGCCGGTTAATCACACATGGGACACCGGGTCCTCAGCCGGACAAGGTGGGCCAGCAAGGGAACTAAGACCTCACTGGTCCAGGTTGGTTTCAAAACAACTGGCGGCCGACCAGCACACACGGTTTCAAATGGTAAATCAGCTTGGGCCACCACTAGAAATGTTTGAAGCTAGGTAGGTAAGAAAATGGGACCCCATAAAATCCCACACACAGTTAGGCACGCTCAGTCTTAAAACCAATACCCGGAACTCGGATCCTAGGTGACTCGAATGGAACAAAGCGTTGGGGCGGGATAGCCTAGACCTTCCATCCTTCGTCGAATATAGTCAACATTATAATAATAATCATATCATCAACAACAATATAATAATGTGATATCCCAACCCAAAGAGTAACAGGGTAACATCGTAGCATCCTAAGCATGCATACTAAGCAGGGGCTGAGCAACGAGCAATAGTAACATAGTAGTACAAGGTTTGCTGGGAAGGGACATGGCTGTATCGGTTTGAAAGAGGCTGTAAACATGTGGTAGGATCAAACATCGAGCCTAACCTAGACTAGCATGCAAACCGCTGGTTGAAATAGAATGGATCATAAGTAATGTATAGTCCTTGCCTGTGATAAGTCGGGTTCCGAAGGTGTAGTTGATCGCAAGCTCGCATCGTCTCTGAGAGGTACCCGCGGAAGCACACAAGACGATAAACACTGGAAATAAATCAACGAGAAAGCATCTATTACTACGAAGCAAACACGAGCAAGCATCAAAAATAAGGCAACACGAGACATCGCACCTACCGTCGAGAGCGGTTACTAACAGGTTAAGTGGAGTACTCGTCACACACGACGATACTGCACGTTTACGATGGTTCAAGTTGTTTAGCTACAGGTGATCAACAAAGGTTGTTAACATGGCATCTCACTCAAGCATGGCAAGAGGTGAAGCATAAATAAACTACCTAAGCTAGTCAATTTAAGTGGGGTGAAATCCTAGACATGGCAAACTATTGCGGACCCCACGATATTTATTGCATTTGGTACTGTTTTTCCCTAAACAATATTTTATTATTTTATTTAGCAAGCAAGAACAGCATAAACACAATCTACATGCAATTCTAGTCAAGTTACATATAAAGAACATTTTAAACAGAGCAACGGTTAAAAAGTTATTGCAGTTACAGTTTACAGTGGCAAGCAGTTGTAATTAGCAGGTAAACAGCAAGTAGACAAGCTCAAACATGGCAACAAGCAACATTTTAATAATCTACGCGCAAAACGGAGCAACTTTCATGTAGAAAGCATCCCCATCGGAGCTACCGGTGAAAAGATATAAGCATCGCAAAATAAACAATACAATCTGCCTAAATTAACAAATAAAACCTAGCAAAAAAACTATACGGGCCGAAACTAGTGCTATTGGGCCCAACAGAAAAAAAAACAGAACTAATAAAAAAAAGGGGGAGGGGCTCACCTCATGGGCCGAGGCCCAGGCTGGAGAGGGGCTGGCGGCCGGGCTCAGGTGGCCTGGCAGGCCTGGCGGCTTGGGCCGTGGGCTGCTGGCGGATCGGCTGGACACTGGCCTAGCTGGGCCGCTAGGGCGCGCCGGCCCACGCGCAACAGCTGGAGGCAGCGAGCGGGCGCTCGTCCAGCTCCCGAAGGGAGTTCCAGGCGGCGGAGGCGCACGACGACCACGCCGGAGGAGCCATGGGGGGTGAAGGCAGGGGAAGGGCAGAGATGACCGGATTCGGCGGCTCCTCACCGGATCTGACCGGAGGAGGCTTGGAGGCGGAGCTAAAGGTGGCGGCCGGTGAGCTCCCTGGCGCGGTGGTCATTGCGCGCGGCAGCCCTGGACAGAGAAGAAAGAGATGACGGAGAGAAGAGGAAGAAGAGGGGCGCGGGGAGGCGACCTGGGGGCAGCTGCTCGCCGGTGCTGCTGCGTGTTCCGGTGGCCGGCGGCTGGCTAGCCGGATGCGGCGGCGCGGGGCTCCACGGGCGGCTGCGTGAGAATATAGAGGAGAGAGGAGGGGCGACGGGCAGCTCCACGGGGCGACGTGGCACATCCAGGGCCGTCAGATCGGCCGATTTGACGGTCCAGAACCCATTGGGCTGGATCCCAGAGCTGGGAGCTAGGTTTTGGACGAAAATTGGGGATTTTTGGGGCAAAGTGGAGGGGGTGGCTGCAATTTTTGGCTTGGGAAACCCTAGAAAGGGGTGGGAGGGTGGTGGTCTTTATATAGCCCAGGTGGCTGGCAGTTTGCAAAAACATCCCCGGTTTTTCGCTCGCGCGTGCGGTGCTCACGTTTTTGACCGCCGGGGGTCCGCAGTACCTCCGATTCGGGTAAAACTTCAAACTGCGCGATCCGCGCGTCGAGACGGCGGCGTTCACCTCGCGTTGGGACCGTTCCGAGAACACTTTCCAGCGCGCTATAAAAATAACCCGTTTAATTATTAAACGGGGTTTTTCATTCAGTTGGTTGCGGCTGGTCTCGTGCGGTTTTCGCGACGGTCATCGGGTGAAACCCGGTGTCGCAAAGTCGAGTGTCAGGGTGGCAAGGGTCAGTCTCCGTCCGGTATGAGACAAGAGGGGGGAAAAATAATCGCCGATCGATAAATCGGGGATGCAAATACCGCTAACAAATCAGACAATCAAGCAATTCACACCGAAAACAAAATTTTTAATTTTTGTGAAAACTGGGCTGTTACAAATAGTTACATCTTCTTTATGATTTTGAGTACCTTGTAAAGTGTGAAAGATATCCTTTAACCTCTTGTAAAATAGAATGTTGCCCTTAAGTGAGGAAAAGATCCCAAAGTGGACACATTAAAAGATCCCAAAGAGGACAAATGAGAGTTAAATAGAAAGAGCCATTGAGGCCACAAAAAAGACAAAAAAATAGAAAAGAGAAAAAAAAATAAAAAGAGAGAAAGGGGAAACACTACTATCCTTTTGAGAGATCCACACTAGTACTCCCTTTATATCCTTGTACTCCATAGAGATGATCATTATGCATACAGCTATGTGGAGACCTTCACACTATAGAACTTGGCTTGCATATTCCAAGGATGAGCCTCCTCAAAAGAGCTCTAGGTCTTCATGAGCGAGCAAGTTAGATGCACCCCACTAGTTCCATTGGAGAGCTTCTTAACTCATATGTGCATCCGTTGCATGGCAATCCCTACTCCTCACATCATATCTATCATTTCGCATCTCTTGCCTATGACTGTCCTCATTGATGTGAGCCTTTCTCATCCTTTTTGTCTTCCTCCTCCACCATACTTCTCTATTTGCCATCCTAAGTGTCAACTCTTGTGCTTACGCTCATCCATTTCATGAGTGCTCAAAATATCGAAAAGGAGTGGATCAAATTGACTTGTACCTGGCTAGTGGTCTCGGGACGAGTCAAGATAAGATTCCAAAGAAGACCAAGTGTGAAACTTTAGTAGATTGAGTTCTCAACACAAAAATACTTTTTTTTCTCGTATTCCCTATCCCCCTTCTTGCACGCAAACACCATTTGGAGACATTCGAGTCACGGACAGCGAGAGCTCTTGCACCTAATGTTCTTTTGTTACTTATTTCAATGCTAATATAGACTCTTGCATGTTATGACTTGAATTGAATCTCTAACCTTGATTGCTTTACTTTTCAAAGTTCTTATATGGTTGCTAGCATGTCACCACAGAAATTATGTTGTTATCATTTACCTACTCGAGGACGAGCAGTAATTAAGCTTGGGGATGTTGATACGTCCAAAACGTATCTATAATTTCTGCTTGCTCCATGCATGTTTTGTGTGATATTGCTATGATCTAGATACACTTTCATACACTTTTGATCATATTTGGACTAACCTATTAACTCAGTGCACCCCAGTGCCAGTTCCTGTTTTCTGCTGTTTTTCTATTTCAGTTTTCCCCCATATAAAAAGTGCTAGAAAAATTCGGGAAAATTCAGATAAAAAATCAGCGTGACGGAAGCTTCGAGAAGAGCCCGGGAGGGGCAAGAGGGGAGCCAGGGGGGCCCAGGCGGCCACCCGGCGCGGCCCCACCCCTGGCCGAGCCAGGGGGGCCGCCTGGGGCCCCTGGCCCACCACTGGCTGGCCCTTTCGCCTATTTATCCCCCGTCACGGGAAAACTCCAGAGGCAGAACCCTATTCCGCGAACTCGCCTCTATTCCGCCGCCGCCGTGCTTCCAAGATCGGGAGCACCAGAAGACCTCTTCCCGGCACCCTGCCGGAGGGAGGATTGACCTCCGGGAGTGTTCTTTCCACCACGGATGGTCCCCGGATGTCTCGTGAGTAGTTTTCCTTGGACCATGGGTCCGTGATCAGTAGCTATGTGATGTTCTCCTCCCCTCTTTGATCTTCATTGTTTAGACCTCGTGACCTGCCCAACATGATCGAGGCACCTTTGTAATATTTCTGCTATTGCTATGTTGAGTTTGGAGAGATCTGATGGATTATGAGATTATGTTCAGATTGTGATTGAGTAATATATTTGGTTTTTATCTCTTATATTTTTGTTCCTAAGTAATTCTTGCATGTTCTCCGTTGTTGTTTATTGCTTTGGCCAACTAGTAGGTAGTGACTCCAAGACGGAGCGTTGTGCTAGATTGTGGGTTCATGCCCCCCGATGACAAGCTTGAGTGACTGAAACATGAGTCTAGGGGATGTGATGTTGCCACAAGGGGGAAAACAATGGTGCTTGTAACCGCGGTTACAAGGATTGTTTACTTTACGCAGAGTTCTTTTTAATGCAGTTGTCTATTGCTTTGGGTTTACACTTTGGGTGGGGCTCGCAACTTAATACCAGTGAGATGTTCTGGATAGATATCTCAAGGTGGATGACTAGTAGTAGATGCAGATGGATTTGGGTCTACTTACCTTGGCGTACTGCCTGTGCTTTTGAACCTCTTCCTTTCTTGTGTAGCACAGTTAGCATTGCGGTGCGTTCATAATCTTGTCAATTGCCTTTCTGTAATTTGTCTACCTCGCATAGCAATTTTATCGTCTTTTGGGAGAGAGACATCACTAGCGAACATCACATATCCCGGTCCATATCCTTATCACTGTTTCCATGCTATATTTACTTTTCTGCATTTACTTTCAAGTTGCTATCATTATCCCTTGCGTTTTATCCTTTGTAAACAACAAGACCGGAGAGATTGACAACCTCTCTGAACTTCGTTGGGAACAAAGTTATCTGTGTCTGTGTGCAGGTCCGCGTCAGTTGCGCCGCTGACACCTACTTATCATCTCTAGAGTCCTGCTGGAGACAAACCTTGGTATCTTCACCGAGGGAAAACTGTTGCTGCACTACATCTCAACCTTCCACTTGGGGTAACCAACGAATGGGGCGAGAAGCCATCAGCCAGCACCCAGCCAGCCCATCCCAAGTCGTCTCCCCTGTTCACCTCGACCCCCCTCCCCCCTGTGTCGTCAATACCGCCGGCCACAGAACCGGCCGTCGCCGTGGCAGGCATCGAGCGGCTCCGGCCGCCTACAAGAAGGGCTAAGCCCCCTGCTGCGTGCCCCTGCAACCCTAACCCTAACCCCCCCCCCCCCCCCCCGTTCTCCTCCTCATCGCGCGGCAGAGACGCCCGCTCGGACCCGAGCTCGCCGTGGGCACAGCCCGTTGACGGCGCGGCCACCGTGCCCCCTGGCCCCAACCGCCTTGTCCCTCATGACTACCATCGTCTTCTTCGTCCCCCCCCCCCCCCCGCGCGCGCGCGCGCAAGGAATCGACCCCGCCGCCCTGTACGCGCACGAACGGCACCGTCTTCTACCTCCAGACCGCGGCGCCCCTTCTCCATATTCGACGCCGTTGCTGCACCCGCCCCTCCCCGAGCGCGATTGCGCGGCTACCCCCCCTGTGAGCTCCCCCCGTCCGATTTCCCCCCTATCCCGTGTAGTTGACCGCCGGGCTGCTTGCGAGGCTCGCCGCCGGCCTCCTTGTGGTCGCCGTCAGCCATGGCGTCGGCGCTGTGGAGAGCCCCCCTCTATCTCTCACAGTGGGGCCGACCTGTTTTAGCTTAGGTGTTAACCCCCCTAATTAAGAACCTTGAAAGTCCAAGTATGTGATCAGAGGGGGAGGGGGTGAATGATCACTTCAAATTTTCTACGGAAACTATTGAAGTGAAGCATAAGCAGTGCGGAATAGCGAAGAATAACTGGAAGCGAAACTAAATGCGGTGAATCAAAACACATTGAAGCATAAAAGTGAAGCAAATGCAATACTGAAGGTAAATGCTTGAAGTAAAACGAGCTGGGACTCGACGATGTTTGTTCGACGAGTTCACGCTCTGCAAAGCGCTACGTCTGGTTGGAGGGACTGGTGATTGAACACCTGGAGCAAAACTCTCTCCGTCCGTTGCTCCACTGCACCAAACTCCTTGAGCTTGGTCAGTTCTTCACTCATGGTTGATTATTAAGGAAATCACCGAAACCTTTGACAAACTGGACTTCGAGGCGACAATTACTCTTCGCTCTCTGAAGAACAACTCTCTAACCATCTAGGAGACTTGCAGTTCTCCAAGATAAAAAGGCTAGCAAGCTTCCACCTAAGTCATCTCTAATCTACTCAGATCAATGGGACTTAGGTTTCAGTAACTGGATTTTGGGTTTTGCTTCGGTGGCGTTTTTGGGTTGCTCTCTGCAATCTCTCTCAGGAATAATCTTTTTAGCAGCCCACTTTAAAAGGAGGAGGGGGCGACGTATTTATAGTTGGCGATCCCGAGGTGCGGAAAGACCAAATTGACCCGAGGTGACAGCTTGACACGTGTCCACAACGGTCGGATTTGTCATCACTGCGCAACTTTACTTGAGGAACAAGTAAAGCTGACTCACGGACTAAGTTCGGCTTCAGTAGCCCAAGAACGAAGTCTTTGCTACCGAAACTTAACTTAGTGCACATGAGATTTCTTCACTAAGGCTCTCACTTGGTGTGGATTTGATCTGAGCATTTCTCAATGAATTCGGTGTCCACAAACGAAATACCCCTCTTGATAGTACGGTTTGTCCTATGACTCAAAGAACAGAAAAAGAACTACACAAAAACATCTAAGTCTTGCGCCGTCCTCTTCATTTCCTTCAATGAGTAGAGCTTCAGGACACCTTCACTTTTGGGGGTCATCCTTCATGATTAAGCTTTGCTCCATGGGTAATGCTTCGATAACTTGAAGAACTTCCCTGAAGCTTTATCACTTAGCTTGTCCTTCAAGAGCCTATACAACTGTTTACAGTAGAAAACATTGTTAGTTCCTCTTCTGTCTTGTCCAACAATATCCAAAACACACGGGGTGAAACTTTTGCTCTTACAATCTCCCCCTTTTTGGACTATTATTGACAAAACAGGCATCGATAAAAGATATTGAAGATTTTGTGAAGTGAAGGGACAAACTCTAAGATATGAAGTTTTTGGCTCCCCCTGAATGCAAGCATCAAAGATTTATATAATCAAAGTTAATGCTTGAGAAGAATTTCTTCGGTGGAGAGTAAAACATAATATCTTAGCGAATACAATTGCATTAGATGATGTATATATCCAGGAATGAATGCAATTGCTTCCAATAACCTGTGACTTAGAAAGAGACAACCACCTGCAAGATAGAAGATACGAAGCAATACTTGCAAGCAAAGTGGTTATTAAAACTTAGGCGTATCACAGAGTAGTATGACCGAAGTAAAACTTAAGTTACAACCCAATCGAAAAAGAATGGAATGTTTGTTGTAACTTAACCAAACGAAGCAAATGCCAAACCCTTTCCCCGATGCAGAACTAACTCATCGATGCCCTCATTCTCCCCCTTTTTGTCAATGATTGGACAAAAGGTTGAGAGGAGGTTCGATAGATCTAACGCGTGGCATCAGCACCCTGAGGACCCGATGAAGCAGAACTCGACGAGGACTCATCAGACGAAGATTCATCGCCCGAGGATTCTTCTTCGGAAGAAGACGCGGGAACAGCTTCATGACGACTCTGAGTGATAGGTTGATGTCGAGGTCGCTGTCGTCGAGGCCGTCGTCGTCCTTGGAGGTGATGGAGTCATTCTCCGAGACGGTGTCAGGCCTGATGGGTTCAGGTTCGTTGACGAAGAAGACTTCATCAAGCTTGTGCAGGGGAGGGATCTTCTGAGTCGGGCGGTCCACAGTGGCATCACGTGAAAAGTTTCGGCGTAGATGGTCATATTCTTTGAAGATGTGATGCTTACGAAGTATTTTCACTGAGTTGAACTGTCGGAGGCCCTGCCAGGAATGACGCTTCAGAACACGCAGGTACTGATTGTTGTTCATAGCAATGTTGCCAACACGACTTATCTCGTTAGCAAGCCATTGCATTTGGCGTTGATTTGCTTCAATGTAGTTTTCAAGAATTTGCTGCGAACGAAGATTAACTTCAAAGTGATGGCAGTCTTTCTGAAACTTATTTGATAAGTTGCGCTCATTGACTTCGTGGCGGACACCAACATAATTGGCAAAGGGATCATTGGGCTTCCTCAGCAGATCCAAAGAGTCACACACTGGGGGCGTGAAAAGCTTCGGGTGATGACGAGCCACAAAGTCTTCATTCCTTCCATAATCACAGACAACTTTCAGCCAAGGAGCATAAGGTTTTAGTGTGAATGGTAGCTCTGCTGCAAGAACCATATTCCTGATGAAGCAGTCTTCAAAGTCAAGTAGAAGACCATGAATGAGCTTCATGATAGCATGCCTTGTTTCAGGATAGAGATTTGATTCTTCCGAAGCAGTACTCAAAGGAATCAATGAGTTGGACAGGATATAAAACCAAGTCCTGGAAATGAAATTCAAATGCTTTGGGCGAATGTTTTGGGGAATATGGCCTTCAGTGGCTTCAGGGTCCAGCAAAGTTGCAAATACTTCTTCAGACAGAACTGGCTCAGTATGAATCTTTTCATGAACACCAGAGTGTCTTGGAATATTAACAATTTCCATGAATTCAACTGAAGTCATTCTGAATACTTTGCCTTGAATCATCCATTCCAATACCCATGTGCTGGGATCATCAGCTCCACCAGATACATAAAGTGTTGCATAGAATTGTTTGATGAGCTCGGAGTTGAAGGGTGTGGTCAATGCAAACAGCCGAGTCAAATTCTGGTTTTCAATAGTTTCGAGGACATTCTGAAAGCATGAGGCAGTTGAGAGACTTTGCATGTCCAAAAACTTGTGCCGAAACAGGACGCCTTGCTGACAGAAGACCTTGGTGTATAAGATTTGCTGTTCTGCTGTCCAAAAGCGAAGATCATCAGCAGTTCGATCCGACGCATATGGACTGACACCAAAGAATCGAAGATTCTTCCTATGCTGGTCCATGTCAAACTCCGGGCCATGCCTCGAAGAACAACCAGCACCCTTGAAAATGGGAAAGGTTTCACGAGGGTAGATGGAGTCAAGCTGGGTATCTTGGCATGGACGAGAACGCTCACGAATCCTTTGCAGAGGAGCAATTGGATTGACTCTGGAATGGCCAGCAGATTGAGCGACTACTAGCGCTTGCTCTTGCAATGGATTCAGAATGTGGACTTGTTCGTCTTCGTCATCATGTGCTTCAGTGTCGGGCACATGGGCTGCAGACTCTTGAACAGTTCTGGCGTGGGAAAAGTCTCGGGAAACATGGGTTCTGGAGTGGGTTGGAGATGGAGAATTGGCTTCATGCGGAGGCGATGAAGGTGGAGTGGGAATCCTTTGTGGTTCGGGGGTTGGGGCACGAGGGGGAATGGGTGTGGGAACACGAGGTGGTATGGGAGTGGTTGTTCAAACAGGCGTAGGAGTGGGAGTTGGAGCTCTTGGAGGTGGAGTTGGCTTGGGGGTGGTTCTTGTAGGAGGAGGAGTGGGAGTCTTGGTGGGTGGGGCTGAAGGCTTTGGAGTGGGCTTGGATGGCTTGGGCTTCGGTGCAGGGGTGGGAACTGCTTCAGGAGAATCCTGTAACCGTTCATCACTTCTATCCATGTCTGCGGCTTCGGCCAAAGTAACCTTGTGCCTCTTGGTGGTCTTCTTCTTTGGTGAGGGTCCTGTGGCCTTAGGTGCAGCAGGCTTAGGAGATGGTGCAACAACACGTTCAGCTTCAGGCGAAGCTTTACGTTTCCTGGACTCTCTCTCCACAATGGATGCATTATGGGTCTTCACCATGTCATCTACAGCAGCCTTGACTCTGCCTTTGAAGATTTTGATATTATCTTTGGTGGTGGAATTGACTTCAGTCACTCGTTGAAGCAATCCCAAGGCGTGCTGTTTGAACTCTTCTTCAGGTTCAGATTCAACTCTCTTCTGATAGTTGTGAATCTTTTTCATTTCAGCCCTATCTCTGGAATGCAAATCCTTCAGCTGACTGATCATGGTGGTGATCATTGCTTCAATAGATTTGGAGATGTAGATTTCTCCAACATCAAAAGCTTCTGGATCTTCAGCAGCACACTTCTCCCAAAGGGCTTCAGTGATGCCCAACTGATCCCAGAGTTCTTCTTCACGAGGGTCAGGGAATGGTTGGTCACTCTGAGGATCAGCTTCAGCTTGAGCTTCAGGTAAGGATATGCCTTTCTGCTTCGATGGAATGGCTGAGGGAGACATATCGACCACGGGCTTCTTCTGGCTTGCCCTAGCAGCTTTTTCTGCTTTCTTTGTCCTGAGGCTTTCTAACGAAGCCTTGCGTTTAGCTTCAGTATCAGCAAGCTGTTTAGCTTCAGCTGCTGCCTTCTCTTCATTATTTGCGGCTTCGGCGAGCTTTCGCTTCGTCGCAGCCTTCTCAGCAGCAATCTTGGCAGCATCTAAATCCCTTTTCTGCCTAGCAGTATCTTCCTCGGCCTTCTTCTTGGCTGCTGCGCTTCGGGCAGCGATATTGCGCTCAAGTGCCTCTTCGAGGTCTTTTTCTCTCAATTTTTCTTCAGTGAGCTTGTGCTTCACTGAAGGCTTTGATGCAGCAGACTGCTTGGGCTTCGGTGGGGCTGAAACCTTTGCAGGCTGTCTCTTGGCGAGGTCTTGCTTCTGTTTGGATCTTCTCTCTTCTTCAGGGGCGTCAGCCGGTGGCTTGGAGGCCAAGGGCTTCGAGACCACTAGATTAGAGAGGTCAATATTGGGGCGAGCAGAAGGCTTGACCCTAGCATCAGGTTTTTCTCCTGGCTTCTTCTTCAGCGGGATCTTAAGTTTTTGCTTCTTGGGGAGAGCAGAAACCTCTGATTCATCATTAGCTTCGACTTCTGATTCGTCATCAGCTGCATTGGATTCATCCATGATGGAGTCTTCCAGAGCAGCTTGCTCTAATCTGGCATGTTCTTCATCTTCAGTGGTGGCGTGGGGTGGTGAAGCAGATTTCTTCTTCAGTTTCTTCTTCTTGTTGCTAGACCCATCACCTTGGGCTTCAGCTTCAACCAGCTTGGCTTCTTTCTTCTCTTCTTTCAGCCTTTTGGATTCAGCTGCAATTCTCAAACGTTCTTGTTCTTCTGGATAGTCATCAGGTGTCTTGAGGGTGTTGGGGTGAGGAAGCTACGGTGGAACTGGGTAGTACAAGTGACGATTTTCTTCAGTGTACTGACTACACATGGTTGAAGTATATCGATATGGTGGACTGAAGGAGAACTGCATGGTCCACTTCCAGGTGGGAATACTCTTGTACTTGTACCAACGAACTGCCTAGTACCGGCGAATGTTTTGCAATCGGTTCTTGCGCTGCTCCTTGGTCTCATCTGGAGGTGTGTCATAACCCAGAGCAAGCCGAATTGATTCAGGGATTCCTCTGGCGTTGTTCTTTTCCTTCGTTCTTCCTCCTTTCTTCTTCGGAGCAGTCTGTTCTGCTTCGTTGATGTGATCAAGGTTTGGTGACTCATTGCCAAATTCTAACTCCGCAGACATCCTGTGAAAGAAGCACAAGGGTAGCGAAGGAAAAAAGACGAGTATGGAATGAGCACCAACAAAAGTTTCGATCAAAGACTTTTGACAAGAGATTCAGTAAAGAATTTGGGGTAGAGTTTCTGGTCTGTTCTGAGCTAGACTCAATCTCACACAAGTTGAGTTGAAACCCTAACGCAGAACAGATGAGTTCTAACCCTAAGTTCTAACCTGAATCGAGATGAAAACCTTGACTAGCAGAAACAGGTTTCCCAACAGAGCAATGATCCAACGGATCAAGGAAACCTAATGAAATCAACCAAAAACAAATGAACTAAGAACTTGGATCCAATCTGGAACAGACAAACGGAGGGAATGGAGATTGGATCAAGGCTTGGCGTACCATAACTCGGTGGCGTCAAGCTTCTACGACGGCGATGAGCGGGGAAGACGTGCTCGTCGACGGCGTGAAGTCCACGGCGGCGCTCTTCCGGCAGCTAAGCGGCGAGAACGGCGACGGGGACGAGGAGCTCGGCGGCGCTCGGGAGAGATAGGGTTCCGGGGAGACACGAATGAGATGAGGTTGGCTTCGCTGGGGTGGGGATGCCTTATATAGGCCGGTCTGACAGGAGTGGTCAGATCAGATCGAACGGCCCCCAGCGCCTGTCTCTCTGGATTCTACGGCGAGGATTTCGTGGCGAATCGCGAGAAAATCTCAACGACCCTGATTTGACGGGATCTCAACGACCGAAGAATAAGTCCTCGACATGAGAAAAAACTTCGATGAAAGTTGGAAGCATTTTCTTCGAAACTCAATGACGTTCGAAGAAAAATACTTGCCGTGTCAATTGTGCTCAACCATTTTGGACAGATAGAGAAGAACGAAAAAGAATAGAAGGAGTAGGGTCCGAAACTTATCACCTTGAAGAAAAATCAAACGAAGCAAAAGGTGATAAGCATAGAGGACAAAAACCAAACGAAACTAAAAGGAAGAAAACGAAGCTTAAAAACAAACAACGAAACTAAATAGATAAGCTACGAAGTAAATAAAAAAAAACTTCAGTCTTACAGTACATGTCGTGAGTCCAATATATTGAGCTCACACCTTAACGTACAGAACCTTTTCTCATCCAATGGTTTCATGAAAATGTCTGCCAGTTGATCTTCTGTTCTGACATGACTAATGACAATATCTTCACGCTGAACATGATCACGAAGAAAATGATGGCGAATATCAATATGCTTCGTGCGAGAGTGTTGTACAGGATTGTAAGCAATTTTGATTGCACTCTCATTATCACATAGGAGAGGAATTTTCTTCACATGAATACCATAATCCTTCAGCGTTTGCTTCAGCCATAGAATCTGGGTACAACATGACCCAGCTGCAATGTATTCAGCTTCAGCAGTAGATATTGAAACGCAGTTTTGCTTCTTCGAAGCCCAACACACAAGTGATCTTCCAAGGAAATGACAAGTCCCTGAAGTTGATTTCCTATCCACACGATCACCAGCCCAGTCTGAGTCAGAATAGCCAATAAGATCAAACTGAGTACCCTTGGGATACCACAACCCCAAGGTAGGTGTGTCAGCAAGATAACGAAGAATTCTCTTTACGGCAGTATGATGTGATTCCTTTGGATTTGCCTGAAAGCGAGCACAAATACAAACTGAAAGCATAATGTCAGGTCTAGATGCACAAAGATATAAAAGGGATCCAATCATAGACCGATACTTCTTCTGGTCGAAGGCTTTCCCCTTCTCATCTGCATCTAAGAAGCCATTGGTAGGCATTGGCGTCTTGATTGTTTTGCATTCAGTAAGACCAAACTTCTTCAGGAAATCCTTGAGATATTTTTCTTGAGAAATAAAGGTGCCATTTTTCTGTTGACGGATTTGAAGTCCAAGAAAGAACTTCAGTTCACCCATCATAGACATTTCATATTTCTTCGACATCATAGTGGCAAATTCTTCGCTGATTTCAGTGTTAGTGCATCCAAAAATGATATCATCTACATATATTTGACATACAAACAAATCACCATTATAAGATCGAGTGAAAAGAGTTGGATCAGTGGTTCCTGGTTTGAAGCCTTTCTTCAGAAGAAAATCCTTCAAGGTGTCGTACCAAGCACGAGGTGCTTGCTTCAACCCATACAGAGCCTTATGTAACCTGTACACCATGTCGGGTTTCTTTGGGTCTTCAAAACCTGGAGGCTGCATAACATACACTTCTTCCTCGATTTCTCCGTTAAGAAAAGCACTCTTCACATCCATTTGATAAAGCAGAATACCATTGAAATTTGCAAAAGCAAGCATAACACGAATGGATTCGAGACGAGCAACTGGAGCATATGTTTCACCGAAATCGATACCTTCAATTTGGGTGTAACCTTGTGCTACCAGACGTGCTTTGTTTCTTACCACAATACCATCTTCATCTTGCTTGTTGCGAAAGATCCACTTAGTACCAATGATGTTGTGCTTCGAGGGGTCAGGTCTATCTACTAAGGACCAGACTTTGTTTCGCTCGAATTGGTTAAGTTCTTCGAGCATGGCAGTTAACCAATCTGGATCCTTCATGGCTTCATCAAACTTTGATGGTTCTAACATGGAGACAAAGGAGAAATTTCCACAGAAGTTAGCCAAATGAGTACGAGATCGAGTTGTAGGACGACCTGGTTGATGAATTTCTTCAAGAATCGAGTCAACATCAACTCTTCTTCGGACTCGTGATAAGGTTGAATCATTTGCGTCAGGCTCAGCCTCTGCTTCAGGATCAGCTTCAGCTTCAGGAACTGCTTCACCTTCAGCATCAGCATTTCCTTTCGTCCTGTTCATCATTTGCTTCAGGATGTTGATCTCCAGCGCCCCTGGCTATGTGTGGGAACATTGGACCATCATCATCCCTATCAGCTAGACGAGCATTGGCTTCAACAGGGCGAATCTCTCCAATAGCCATGGACCTGATCACTTCATCAAGAGGAGGTTCATCTAGATCATGAGGCAAATGCTCCTTTTGAGAGCCATTAGTTTCATCAAATCTCACATTCACTGTTTCCATAACTTTCCCAAAGTGAGAGTTATAGACCCTGTAAGTGTGAGAGTTTGAGCCATAACCTAGAAGAAAACCTTCATGTGCCTTAGGGGCAAATTTGGAGCTATGATTCATGTCTCTAATAAAACATGGAGCACCAAACACTCTAAGGTATGAAACATTTGGTTTGTTACCAGTGATAAGCTCATACGAAGTTTTCTTCAAAAACTTGTGAAGGTAAACCTTGTTGATGATGTGACAAGCTGTGTTAATTGCTTCGGCCCAGAATCTAATAGGAGTCTTGTATTCAGCAGGCATAGTTCTGGCCATCTCAATAAGAGTTCTATTCTTCCTTTCAACAACACCATTCTGTTGAGGTGTATAAGCAGCAGAGAACTCATGAGTAAATCCATGATCATCAAGAAAGTCTTCAATATGAGTATTTTTGAATTCAGTTCCATTATCACTTCGGATATGCTTCAGAGATAATTCATATTCTGTTTGAGCTCTCTTGGCGAATGACTTGAAGATTTCAACAACCTTGCTCTTGTCATCCAAAAAGAAAACCCAAGTATAACGAGAGAAGTCATCAACAATAACTAGACCATACTTGTTTCCTCCCAAACTTGCATAATTTTGAGGACCAAAAAGATCCATGTGAAGCAATTCAAGAGGACGAGTGGTAGTCATGATAGTCTTCGCTGAATGATGTTTCTTCGTGATTTTACCAGCTTCACAGGCACTGCAGAGACGATCCTTATCGAATTTTACTTCACTAAGACCAATAACATGATTCTTCTTCACTATGTTATGAAGATTTTTCATCCCTGCATGACCAAGTCTTCGATGCCATAACCACCCAGATGAAGCTTTTGCCATTAAGCAAGTGGATACAGCAGGGCCCGAAGAAAAATCAACAATGTATAAATCTCCCTTTCGGTAACCCTCGAAGACAAACGTATAGTCATCCTGTGAAAAGACAACACAACGCGAAGAAGAAAACAGAACAAGCATACCCATATCGCATAACTTCGAAATAGACATAAGATTATATCCAAGTGATTAGACTAGCATAACTTTGTCAATGTGCTTATCCCTCGATATGGCAATCTTACCCAAACCTAACACTTTACCTTTGTTTTTATCACCGAAGGTAATGAACTTCAGAGAAGACTGAGATAGTTTTTCTTCGGTGAATAACTCCTTGTCTCCGGTCATATGATTTGTACAACCACTATCCATGACCCATTCGGATCCACCGGAGACATAGCCCTGCAGACGAATTAGTTCTTCTTAACCACCCACAAACGAGCAGGTGACTGAGAAGACGTTGAAGCACTGGCTGAAGCAATATTAAAGCGAACAGGAGTATATTGCTTCGGTGTACCATCAAGCACACCATAAATGTAAGTCCTCTGTGAACGGTTAGCATAAGTATGAGCATATGCAATCTTAGTATGATTATTGTGAGGACGATAAGTATGATGACCAGTATGATAGTATTGCTTCTGCGGAACTTTTGATTCGGTCACCAAAGGATCATTTCTCGTTTCAAGAGAATAGAAATGATTCGGTGGAACCGAAGACTTTCCCTGCATGGTATGGTTACCAGGCAGTTTTTCCACAAGAGCTTTCTGCACCCATATTTGCCTCTTATAGAAGCCATTCTTAGGAGGAGTACCAATATACTCAGCGGAAACCTTTCCCTGTTCATCTTTGATGAGCTTGTAGTCAGAATCAAGTGATTCGTCCACAATGTCTTTGTTCATCTTGCAATCAAAACCTGAAAGGTTAGCAATTTCAATGGGGTTCCCTTTCGCAAGGACCCAAACAGTCTTAGGATACTGCTCAGGTTCCCAATAGGTGCCATCGGGGTTTATCTTTCTCTCAAACCCAACACCTTCATTCATGGGATTCCTGTGAAGGAGGGCTTTCCTCAGGATATCACAGAGATACTGGTGTCCTTGCACACTTTTGAACATCCCTGTTTCAAATAAGTTTTTCAACCTGAGGAGTTCCTCGGTAACAGCAGGGTTTTCCTCATCAGAGGCGTTAGTATCATCAATAACAATAGGAGCTTTCACTTTGGAATCAGTTTTGCTTCGTTCCAAACAAGCCAAACAAGGTGATTCAGTTTCATGATTTGCTTCAGAACCTTGTTGAGCCATGAGAGAGAGGTTGACATTTTCCAACTCTTCATGAGCCTCTTTCAGTTTTTCGAGAGCCATTTTCTTCTGAAGAAATTCATAGGTAAGCTTCTCATAATCAACCGAAAGAAGATCATGCCGAGAGGATAACTCTTCAAACTTTTCTTTTAGAGCTTCATGCTCATTAGTTAAAGTTTCACTTTTCTCTATCTCATCGATCAACAGTGTTTCTGATTTCTTAATGGTTTTGCTTAGTGAATCTAGTTCATCTTGTTGGATTGAAGAAATTTTAGCAAGTTTAGCATAGCTTATCTTTGAATCACTGTCATATGAGGAACAATCAGAAGTATCATAGTTAGATTTTGATGAGGATACCTTTTCCTTTGCCATATATGCAGGAGATTCATCTTCACTACTGTAGTTGGTGAAGAATAAGCTCGAAACTTTTGCCGAAGCATCTGACGAAGCAAATGCCAAACCAGCAACACCATCTGATTCGGACCCAGACCCAGACCCAGACCTTGAGCCTGAATGAGCTTCGGACCCAGAGGCTTCGTCTTCAGAGTTCATCTCCTTTCCTAGATAGGCCTTGGCTCTGTGAGAGCTGCTTCGACGAGACGAGTGAGTCTTCGAAGAAGAACCCTCACGCTTCTTGTGATACTTCTTCTTCTTATCATCATCAGAATCTTTCCTCTTATCTCTTCTCATACTGGAATCATGTCTCTTGGATTCATAGCTTCTTGAAGATCTGTGGGACTTGTATGAGGAGTATCTGAGCGAATGCTTTGCTTTGTTCTCAGCTTCCCACAGAGGACAATCAGCAATGAAGTGACCTGGTTTCTTGCACTTGTAGCAACAGTTGTCTTTTGATGGAGTACTTCTTGCGGATGAACGGTGAGAAGAGTGACTGGAGCTTCTCGAAGAATAATTCTTCTTCGGTGAAGAAAAACCTTTTCTTTGGAAGCGGTTGAAGCGTCTCATGATCAATGCCAAATCCTTCCCAATACTTGCAGGATCATCTGATTCTACACTTGAAGCAGAACTGACTTCGGGCGAAGAATGACGTGAAGCTTTTTCTTTCAAAGCATGAGTTTTTCTTCATGATCCATTTATGTCACGTTTCTCATCTTCTTCCATTTCAAAAGTAGTGAGTCTCTCAAGAACATCAGCGGCAACAAGACGTCTGAAATCAGTCCTTTCCTTGATCATCAGCACAATGTGATCAAACGAGTCATCTAACGAGCGAAGAAATGTTCTGAAAACTGAGTGAGGAGTAATGTCATCAGCACCGAGGGAAATCAACTCATTTGCAAGAGCTGTGAGTCTGCTGTAAATAGAGCTGACTTTTTCACCCTCGAGTCTTTTGAAGCGATAGAATTTGCTTCGAAGTGTGTCAATTCTGGCATCTCTGTCGGGACCCGGGGTTAGCGTATGCAAGTCCAGTTAAGGCATAGTCATATGGAGAGCCGAGAACCGTACCCACTTGTCTAAGCAGACAAGGCCAAGAACAGAACGTTCTCGAAAAGCATCGTACGTGAGGGGCATCCCATCCAGGCCAGATGATCAACTGAGATGGGTCCTCATCGTCCGCACACAAGTCTAATGATATGGGTGGTGAACTCCCATATTCAAAGACAAGTCGCCTCAACCATACTATCGACTATCTCAAAACTCTTACATAGACTTACTCCAGCCCGATCACTTAGTCGGGGTCTAGGGCGGGCTCGATCATACCACAAAGTGTGCACGAGACGGAGTCTCGAACAATCGCATCGCGATGCCCCAAGCTGCGCACATCTAAGGGCCACTTGGTGTATGAAAGACCGCCAGCCAGAACACAACTAAGGTCTCGAAAACCCATACAAAGACATGCCTGTTATAAACATACACGCAACATACATGCCTTGTAGGAACAGCAGGTACCATTGCAATTCTCTACAAAGTGTACATTTTATTGATAACTCTTATAGAGTGCAAACAGAGATCACAAACATGTGATCCAACATTACAACACAAACGGAAGCAAATTATGTCTGAGTACAGACAAGTTTAACAAATGGCTTAAGAAGCCTTATTTAAACACAAACCCTCCACAAGGGAACCAGTCGTCTGACTGGGACTAGACTAGTTGGTCTTCAGTCGTCCAGCTCGATGAAGAAGCCACCTTCGGGGTCAGTGGCATCATCTAAAACATAGATTAAGCAAACGTGAGTACAAAATCGTACTCAGCAAGACTTACATAGGAGTTATACTACTCATGCACATGTATCAAGGTAAAGGGAGGTGGGGTTCACTTGGAGAAGTGCCAGCTTTGACTTGGCTACTCCTGAACTACGAGTACCAGACTTTGAGGTAAGAAGCGTACACGAGTCCACTACTTTCTCCAACCAATACACCACTATGGTGCCTTCCTCGACATCCCCACGAGAAAGCACGCCATAGCACTCACACTTATCTTGGTGTGTTTTAGAAGTATCCGGTTCAAGTTATCTAATAATCAAGCTAAGCTTTCCAAGCAGTCCATAACCGCTGACGTGGCTATTCGAATAGTTTTATTAACCTTGCAAGGGTGTACCGCTACACACACATGATCATCATTTACCGCCTTTGTACTCGACACCGTTCAAGAGGTGTCGGCGAGGATGCTCACCACAACTGTTACCTCATAGCCGATCTAGTCCGAGAAAGCCGCCTACTTGGGTTGGTTACCACAATCGTGAACCCGGCCGGTTTACCGAAGTGGACCCAAGTGATGTGTGCGTGGTGCATAAGCCGGTCTCGGATGAGCCGTTCTCTCACTTAGCATCCAGGCCACAGACCTACCAGAACTCCGAACTATTGCGACATCTGGACATCGAAAGGGATGAATTAGTAAGTTGAGAGGGGTCAGTGAGCCCAATGTGTGGTTGTACTCTTCATCTTGGATCACCACACAAGAACTCGTACTAGGGCGGTGTTCAACGAGACAACCCACCGTGTACTCCTACACAGCCTCTCATCGTTCACCTGGTATTAGGGTCGATTCACCAACACTTTTCTACCATCATCAACATGATCATTCCCATCCCGACTCACATCACAGTAACAACATGGTATCATACTAAGCATGCAATAAGCAGTAACATTGCAGGGGCCACATGATATCAAACAACTCCTACATTTGCTAGGATTGTGGTTTGCTTACTACTGTGAAAAAATGATAGGTCATGCAAAGGAATGGGTTCATCTATGCGGTAGAAACGAAGCATGGTGATCATCCTAAACAATGCATAAGAGAGACATGAGAGGGAAGTGGGATTTTATGGACATGATCAATGGGGGTTTGCTTGCTTTGCTGACGAGGTTCGGGTTCGGGGTCTTCAACGAAGGGGGTGACCTCGGGCTCCGGCTCCACGTCTATCTGCAACATGACAATCATAGGATCAACATGATGTAAAATGCACAATCACATGAATAAGATTGAAAGGTTGATGTTCATGGTACTGATGTGTTGAGCATTCCCTTTAAATGGAGTATATTGCAATTTGAATTGTAAATTCAAACTCCACATTTGAATTCAACATTTACCAAGTTGCATGTGACATTGATTGATCATTTTGAATTATTTTCAAATGTGTATGATATGCCCCTGAAGTGTGGTTGAATTGTAGCTTAATTCCATGGTCCAAGTTGCAGGATCATTTGATTTGAATTTGAATTAAATTCAAATAAACCAAATGACATATGCTACTGGTCCCAATTTAAAATCAACTCAAACATAGTTGAAAGTTGCATATTTGGAAAGATAATTTTCTCCTGATCATTTTGCATATATTATTTGTCCAATTTGGAGTTAATATGAATTTTCTATGAATTTCCAAAGTTTGGGGTATTTTCTGGAATTTCTGGAATTCTTTTAATTCAAATAATCTCTGGAAATTCATTTAAATGATTTATTGCGCAGGTGCTGACGTCAGGGGGGGGCTGACATGTGGGGCCACCTTGTCAGTGGCTGGGTTTAATTAACCCATGGGTTAAATTCATCCAGTGGCTTAATTAAGCCACTGGGCCCACTGGTCAGTGACCCAGGGGTCACTAACTGGGTGCTTAACAGGGGGGTTAGAGCTGACACGCCGGCGGCTAAACGCCGGCGACTGGACCGCGGCGGCGTTGCACGGGGAGGGCGAATCCGGCCATCATTTGGAGCGCGAAGACCACCATCTTGAAGCTCTTACTCGCGCGCGTCGAACGGGACCAAAACCAAGCACTGGGGTGCACCGTACGCTCGCCGGCGTCAACTTTTGCGGCGACCGAGCTACGGCCATGATCGAGATTTGGCTCCAGGGCACGACTTGAGGTGAGGCTAGGCTGGTTCGACGAGGAAGAACACGGGGAACAAGATGGACAACAAGTCGGGCTCGATTACTTAACGGGTGGACCTCGCCATGGATCCCGGCGGCGAGGAGCTTCGGCTCTCATGGCGGTCACGGCTACAGGGAGTAATCGAAGGGGAAAAGTGAGGGGTTTTGACCCCAAGCTCACCAGGAGCTCAGCAGAGGTGGTGGCGAGGGCTGGGGTGGCTCAACGGCGACGTAATCGACGAAGTCCTTCACGGCGGCCGGCGGGAACTCGAGGAAGAATCCGGCATCTACGTGGGCTCCGGGCTCGATTCCTTCTGCAAGTCGGTGAAGACGACGACGACGAAGCGCTTGGACACAGTCTTGGGGCTTCTAGGCGTCAATGGCCACGCGTGTGCTCGACGGCGCTCCGGTGTGCTTCTCGGGCGGCGATGAAACGGGCGAGCGAGGAGAGGAGGGAGCTCCTGGAGGGGGGGGGAATGAACTGGGGCGGCTCCAGGATGCTTCCAGACGCGACTACGTGGACGGGGAGGGAAGCAGGAGGTGTCCAGCGACGACGGCATGCTCGCCACGGCGGCAGCAGCCTGCCTGGCGCGAGGAAGAAGACGGCCTTGTCCCTGGGCCGGGCTGCCTCGGTGAGTTGGGCCCATTTGAGGTCAGCCTTCTTTTCCTTTTTTTTGTTTCTGTTTTTCTTTCTGTCATTTGTTCTGTTTAGCTAAAATAAATAGCTAGACATTTTATTAAATGCTGAAAACTTTTATGTGGCCTCATAATAATATAGACTAGCCACTCATAAACTTTCAACATTTTTTAAATTCAAATGATTTGAATTTTAAATCAAATAGGGGTATTTCTTTAATTCCAAGGCACTGTTTGAATATTTGAAAAATCTATGAGCATGGGGTGGGTCCCACATCACTTAATAGGTGATCACACTCATTTATAAGACTTTTCAAAAATCTAACATGAATTTTTGGAGAAGATTTTTATCTGGCCTTTTGAATTAATTCATCTGGGGGTGTTCCTTCTTCCATTTGGATTTTGAAGTTGATTTCCTTTGAAAATTTGACATGATGCAAGGTTACTTGATCCTAGCACATTACCTAACAGAGGGTTCTGACAACTCGCCCCCACTCAACAGAATCTCGTCCCGAGATTCAGAAGTCGGCTATGGGAGGAAGGTGGGGTACTCGGCACTGAGACGGTCTTCTCTTTCCCACGTAGCTTCTCTTTCGGAGTGGTGTGACCATTGCACTTTCAGAAACCTAATCTTCTGACGACGAGTGACACGCTCTGCGGAATCAAGAATACGAACGGGGTATTCTCGATAAGAAAGGTCATCTTGAAGATCAAGCGTTTCATGGTCGACTTCGCGGATGGGGTCCTTGAAGCAACGCCTGAGTTGGGACACATGGAATACATCATGTACTCGGGAGAGGTGTGGAGGTAGTTCAAGTTGGTAGGCAACTCCTCCACGTTTAGCAATAATGCGGAAAGGTCCGATGTAACGTGGGGCCAATTTGCCTTTGATACCGAAACGTTGGGTTCCCTTCAGAGGAGTAACCCGAAGGTAAGCCTTCTCATCCAGATTGTAGCTCTCTTGCCTATGATGACGATCATAGTAGCTTTTCTGACGAGACTGGGCTGCTTTCAATTGATCACGAACAATGCGAACTTGCTCTTTTGCTTCCTTGATCATATCCGGTCCAAAGAATTGTCTTTCACCGGTTTCTGACCAGTTTAAAGGTGTTCGACATCGTCGTCCATAAAGGAGTTCAAAAGGAGCCATGTTCAGACTAGATTGAAAACTATTGTTATAAGCAAATTCGGCAAATGGAAGAGACTTCTCCCAATTCTTTCTGAATGAGATAACACAAGCTCTGAGCATGTCTTCAAGAATTTGGTTAATCCTTTCGACTTGACCGCTAGACTGAGGATGGAAAGCTGTACTAAAGGACAGATGAGTTCCCATAGCATTCTGAAAGCTTCCCCAAAATCTAGAGGTGAAAAGGCTACCGCGATCAGAATTGATTTCCAAAGGAACACCATGAAGTGATACAATTCTAGAGATGTACAAGTCCGCTAACTGGCTAGCAGTTATAGACTCGCGAACCGGAAGGAAGTGAGCAACTTTGGAAAGCCTATCTATGACAACGAAGATGGCATTGTTTCCTTTCTGGGTTTTTGGAAAGCCGGTGATGAAGTCCATACCGACTTTGTCCCATTTCCACTCGGGAATTGACAAAGGTTGAAGCGTACCAGCAGGTCTTTGATGTTCTGCCTTAATGCGACGACAAACATCACATTCGGCAAGAAATTGAGCAATGTCTCTCTTCATCCTAGTCCACCAAAATCTCTGGCGTAGATCTCGGTACATTTTTGTGCTACCGGGATGAATTGAGAGGGGTGTGTCATGGGCTTCTTTGAGGATGAGTTGCCTTAGTTCCTTATTCTTAGGTACTACCAAACGATTTTCAAAGAATACCGTTCCTTTGCTATCTGTGGAGAAACATTTAGAAACTCCGCTAGAAATGTTCTCCTTGATCCGGCGAACACCTCGTGCACGCCTTTGGGCAACTATAATTTGATCCTCAAGAGTTGGTTTCGCCACCAAGGTAGAAAGATAGCCATGAGGAACAATTTCAAGGTTGAGCTTGCGAAAGTCCTCATGAAGAAGTGGTTGATACTGTTGTAACATGAGGTTGTTACAATACGACTTACGACTTAGTGCATCAGCCATGACATTGGCTTTGCCTGGGGTGTAAGAAATTACTACGTCATAATCTTTTATCAACTCAATCCAACGTCTTTGCCTGAGATTAAGATCTGGCTGGGTGAAAATGTATTTGAGGCTTTGGTGGTCGGAATAAATCTCGCAACGGTTACCAAGGAGGTAATGTCGCCAAGTTGTTAGGGCATGAACTACGGCAGCGAGTTCAAGGTCATGGGTAGGATAGTTCTCTTCATGTGGCCGCAATTGGCGTGAAGCATAAGCTACCACATGTCGATCTTGCAGAAGTATGCATCCTAACCCTTGCCGTGATGCGTCACAATAGATCTCGAAATCCTTTTTGGTGTCTGGAGGTGCAAGTACGGGTGCAGAAGTCAATCTTCTTTTTAGCTCTTGAAAGATTTCCTCACACTTGGGAGTCCATAAGAATTTCTTATCTTTCTTGAGGAGTTCAGTTAGAGGCTTTGCAACTTTAGAAAAGTTCTCGAAGAAGCAACGGCAATAGCTGGCTAGGCCAAGAAAACTCCTAACTTGCTTAACCGATTCAGGTGGAGTCCAGTCAAGGACGGCCTGAACTCTCTCGGGATTCACAGCAATGCCTTTTGCAGAAATCACGTGGCCTAAGTAGGTCACTTCTGGTAGCCAAAATTCACACTTGGAGAATTTAGCATACAGGCGATGCTCTCTAAGTTTCATCAATACTAGCCTTAGGTGTTCGGCATGTTCTTCTTCGTTCTTCGAGTATATAAGGATGTCATCGAGGTAAACCACGACGAACTGGTCCAAATACTCCATGAAGATCGAGTTCATCATGCGTGAGAAAGTGGCGGGGGCATTGGTTAAACCAAAGGACATGACGGTGTACTCGTAAAGACCATAACGAGTAGTAAAAGCCGTTTTAGGAATGTCCTCGTTACGGATTTTGATTTGATGATAACCTAATCTCAAATCCATCTTGGAGAAGACAGAGGATCCTGCAAGTTGATCATAAAGATCATTGATCCTGGGCAATGGGTACTTGTTCTTGATCGTCGCTAAATTTAGCGGGCGATAGTCTACGCACATCCTTTCTGTTCCATCTTTCTTCGTTACGAACAGAACGGGGCAACCCCATGGCAATGAGCTAGGGCGGATGAAGCCTTTCTCCAACAAAGCTTCCAGTTGGGTTTTAAGCTCAGCTAACTCACGTGGGGCCATTTTGTATGGGCGTCTAGAAATTGGTGCGGTTCCTGGGACAAGATCCACTATAAACTCTACACATCTGTCGGGTGGCATGCCCGGCAGCTCTTCAGGAAAGAGATCCGGGAAGTCACGAACCACCGGAATATCTTCAAGTTCGGGAAGGGGAAGTACATTCAAGGAATGCACTTGGGTTCTTGTTCTGGGTGAGGTATAGTTGACGGTTTTGCCTGAAGGGTGGGTGAGTTTCACGGATTTTCCTTTTGCAATCCAGATAGGCATTCTGTTTTGATAGCCAATCCATGCCAAGGATGACATCAATATCTGAAGACTTGAGGGCTATGAGTGAAGCAAGGAATACTAAACCCTCAATTGCAATTTGATTACCATGGCTTACTCTATTAGTTTGCCATCTTGACCCTGGAGTTTGAATAATCATTGGGATGGACAATTCAACAAAAGGAAACTCATGACGAAGTGCATAACTTTCCGACATGAATGAATGAGATGCTCCTGGGTGAAGTAGGAACATAATTGACTGGGAGCGTACCAAGAATGACGTCAGTGGTGTCGTCAGTCTCTTCGGCGGCGATCTGGTTCACAGGTCCACGAGTGGTGGGAGGAGCGGGTTTGGCGGTGTAGACCTTCTAGGGTGGCTTGCCACGTCCATTGTTGTTGTTGTTGTTGCCTCCGGCACGGGGTGGAGCATTCTGGTGCTGAAGCTGGTTCTGGGGACACTCACGAGAATAGTGGCCTGCCTGACCACATTTGTAACAGGCTCCGAAAACAGTTCGTGGAGCTGGGTTGTTTGGTGGAGCTGGGTGAAACTGGGTTGGTAGACGAGGCGCCACATGGGATGGCCTCGGGGGGTTGTTCTGGCGGAACATGCTGTTTGGGATCCAGATCTTGCGCTTCTGGGAACCAGAACTGGATGAGCTGTCATCTCTAGGGTGTTTGCGGAAATCGTTGGGGGTGTTCATGTCCTCGGCCTTAATGGCCTTGTTGACAAGGACCTGGAAGGTGGCGAAGTCATGAAGATTGAGCTCACGACGGAGTCCAGTGTTGAGGCCACGATGGAACCTCTCTTGTTTCTTGGAGTCGGTGGAGACTTCTTCGGTAGCATAACGAGCAAGTCGGTTGAACTCACGACTAAACTCGTCAACGGTCCTTCTGCCTTGAGTGAGGTTGCAGAACTCCTCACGCTTGCGGTCCATAAGACCCTTGGGAATGTGGTGCTCGCGGAAGGACGTGCAGAAATCCTCCCAAGATGCAGGTGGTCCAATGGGACGCATATTCATAAAGTTCTCCCACCAAGAACTAGCTGCACCTTCGAGGTGATAGGTGGCATAGTTGACCTTGTCGCCATCTGCAACATGGCCTGCTTGGAGCTTCCTCTCGATGCTGCGAAGCCATTCATCGGCGTCAAGGGGCTCGGTGGAGTAACTGAAGACCGGGGGATGAAGCCGGATGAAGTCGTTCAGGGACACCAGCTCATTGCGCTGTTGAGTGGTGTTGCGTGCGATGACTTCCAGCAAGTGGTGAGAGTCACGACGGTTCCTCTCGACCTCCATCAGAAATTGTGCCATCGTGGGTGGGGGTGGAAGGTTGCCTTCCTCCTGGTCATTCCCACGACCTTGGTTACGACCAACCTGGCCACGGGTTCCTTGAGACATCCTGAAGGTGAAAACCAAAGTCAAACAGAGTTGATTTGAAGAGTCTAATCAAGGTATTGAAGTACTGGAAGGATTACAGAGGAAAGGAAGTAATCATCTTGACAACATGGTGATAAAGCATACAAGCCATATATTCACAAGCTGTCATACAAACCATACATCGTTTTAGTACAAGCACCAAGCTAATACAAACGTGATGAAGATGATACATCCTTCAGAGGCACTCTGACTTCCTATACATTATTTATCTAAGCCTCTGGAACTTAGACACCTTGCATACAATACACTAAGATACTACTACATCATCACTAAGTAAGACCACAGGAGGTCTCACTCATCTCCATCTCCATTGTAGTCCTCATAAAAGTTACCCGCGTATCCCGGTAGCTGGAGGTGACCATCGGAAAACACGGAGGCTTGTGAACCCTGATATCCATTTGGGCAAGGATGGGGCCTAGGTCCAGCTTAGGGTGGAAGCAAAGGACCACGGGGTGGAAAAATGCCTCCAATCTAGGGCCAAGCAACTCGAGAAGGCATCTGAGTCCTCACTGGGTAGATCGCATCATGCTCAACTGATCCAACGCTCACAAAGGGTGCCAAGAGGGTCAGTGCTCGATACAGACGAACACGGGTGGCGTGGAGCTCGAAACGGAGAGCGCGTGCATCACGGTCTCTGTCACTAGCAAACCTAGCAGTCATCTGAAGGGCGGGATCCTCTGCAGAGTGATCTGAGTAGAGTCCGGTGTAATACCCCTCTTCTCCTGGAAGTGCAGCAGGGATATAGCGGAAAGAAGTCTCTCTCAGCAAAGTGTGCTCCTCTCTCAGCAGTGTCATACATGAGTATGCAGCATCCTGCACAGCCATGTTCTCGGTAACGCCAATGCCATGTCCAAAGTGGATAGGCTGAGTGACTCCAACGTGGTGCGGGTAGATCCTGACAATGCAGTGGAACTGCGTCTGGTTGAAGTCGTGAAACTGCTCCTCAACGGTGTACTCAAGGTACCACCGATATCCCACATAGGACATCATCTCGATCAACGTGGCGGGATGGCCATGCACACTGAGGCACCTGGTCAAACGAACAATCTGCCGAGGGGGAAGATCTGCCATCTGAAACAGAAAGGAGTTTGCAAATGCATCAGATTATGAGATAAACCTGGAATGACTCGGACAGCATAACGGCTGTAATTGCAAGAAAAAGACAATTTCTTACAACATGGAAACAGCACTTACATATGATGTAATAAAACAGGGAGCATGACCACTCTAACAAACCGATCACAACTTTCCTACGGCTATGAGGAAGCAAACAACGAGATGTTCTAATCAGACAGAGGAGAGCCTAGTCCTATCTTCCCGTAGAATAAGATGAGGGTGACTCAGAACTCAGAACGAAGGGGGTAAGGAGAAAAAAGAAGCCTTACGTTATTCCCTTATATAACCAGAGTAACTATATAACTATAGCAAGCTAGACTCAACTTCGGCCAAGGCTACTAGTCCTACAGTCAGCCCTGCTCTGATACCAAGTCTGTCGGGACCCGGGGTTAGCGTATGCAAGTCTAGTTAAGGCATAGTCATATGGAGAGCCGAGAACCGTACCCACTTGTCTAAGCAGACAAGGCCAAGAACAGAACGTTCTCGGAAAGCATCGTACGTGAGGGGCATCCCATCCAGGCCGGATGATCAACTGAGATGGGTCCTCATCGTCCGCACACAAGTCTAATGATATGGGTGGTGAACTCCCATATTCAAAGACAAGTCGCCTCAACCATACTATCGACTATCTCAAAACTCTTACATAGACTTACTCCAGCCCGATCACTTAGTCGGGGTCTAGGGCGGGCTCGATCATACCACAAAGTGTGCACGAGACGGAGTCTCGAACAATCGCATCGCGATGCCCCAAGCTACGCACATCTAAGGGCCACTTGGTGTATGAAAGACCGCCAGCCAGAGCACAACTAAGGTCTCGAAAACCCATACAAAGACATGCCTGTTATAAACATACACGCAGCACACATGCCTTGTAGGAACAGCAGGTACCATTGCAATTCTCTACAAAGTGTACATTTTATTGATAACTCTTATAGAGTGCAAACAGAGATCACAAACATGTGATCCAACATTACAACACAAACGGAAGAAAATTATGTCTGAGTACAGACAAGTTTAACAAATGGCTTAAGAAGCCTTATTTAAACACAAACCCTCCACGAGGGAACCAGTCGTCTGACTGGGACTAGACTAGTTGGGCTTCAGTCGTCCAGCTCGATGAAGAAGCCACCTTCGGGGTCAGTGGCATCATCTAAAACATAGATTAAGCAAACGTGAGTACAAAATCATACTCAGCAAGACTTACATAGGAGCTATACTACTCATGCACATGTATCAAGGTAAAGGGAGGTGGGGTTCACTTGCAGAAGTGCCAGCTTTGACTTGGCTAGTCCTGAACTACGAGTACCAGACTTTGAGGTAAGAAGCGTACACGAGTCCACTACTTTCTCCAACCAATACACCACTATGGTGCCTTCCTCGACTTCCCCACGAGAAAGCACGCCATAACACTCACACTTATCTTGGTGTGTTTTAGAAGTATTCGGTTCAAGTTATCTAATAATCAAGCTAAGCTTTCCAAGAAGTCCATAACCGCGGACGCGGCTATTCGAATAGTTTTGTTAACCTTGCAAGGGTGTACCGCTACACACACATGATCATCATTTACCGCCTTTGTACTCGACACCGTTCAAGAGGTGTCGGCGAGGATGCTCACCACAAATGTTACCTCATAGCCGATCTAGTCCGAGAAAGCCGCCTACTTGGGTTGGTTACCACAATCGTGAACCCAGCCGGTTTACCGAAGTGGACCCAAGTGATGTGTGCGTGGTGCATAATCCGGTCTCGGATGAGCCATTCTCTCACTTAGCATCCAGGCCACAGACCTACCAGAACTCCGAACTATTGCGACATCTAGACATCGAAAGGGATGAGTTAGTAAGTTGAGAGGGGTCAGTGAGCCCAATGTGTGGTTGTACTCTTCATCTTGGATCACCACACAAGAACTCGTACTAGGGCGGTGTTCAACGAGACAACCCACCGTGTACTCCTACACAGCCTCTCATCGTTCACCTTGTATTAGGGTCGATTCACCAACACTTTTCTACCATCATCAGCATGATCATTCCCATCCCGACTCACATCACAGTAACAACATGGTATCATACTAAGCATGCAATAAGCAGTAACATTGCAAGGGCCACATAATATAAAACAACTCCTACATTTTCTAGGATTGTGGTTTGCTTACTACTGTGACAAAATGATAGGTCATGCAAAGGAATGGGTTCATCTATGCGGTAGAAACGAAGCATGGTGATCATCCTAAAAAATGCATAAGCGAGACATGAGAGGGAAGTGGGATTTTATCGACATGATCAATGGGGGTTTGCTTGCCTTGCTGACGAGGTTCGGGTTCGGGGTCTTCAACGAAGGGGGTGACCTCGGGCTCCGGCTCCACGTCTATCAGCAACATGACAATTATAGAATCAACATGATGTACAATGCACAATCACATGAATAAGATTGAAAGGTTGATGTTCATGGTACTGATGTGTTGAGCATTCCATTTAAATGGAGTATATTGCCATTTGAATTGCAAATTCAAACTCCACATTTGAATTCAACATTTACCAAGTTGCATGTGACATTGATTGATCATTTTGAATTATTTTCAAATGTGTATGATATGCCCCTGAAGTGTGGTTGAATTGTAGCTTAATTCCACGGTCCAAGTTCCAAGATCATTTGATTTGAATTTGAATTAAATTCAAATAAACCAAATGACATATGCTACTGGTCCCAATTTAAATTCAACTCAAACATAGTTGAAAGTTTCATATTTGGAAAGATAATTTTCTCCTGATCATTTTTCATATATTATTTTTCCAATTTGGAGTTAATATGAATTTTCTATGAATTTCCAAAGTTTGGGGTATTTTCTGGAATTTCTGGAATTCTTTTAATTCAAATAATCTCTGGAAATTCATTTAAATGATTTATTGCGCAGGTGCTGACGTCAGGGGGGGGCTGACATGTGGGGCTACCTTGTCAGTGGCTGGGTTTAATTAACCCGTGGGTTAAATTAATCCAGTGGCTTAATTAAGCCACTGGGCCCACTGGTCAGTGACCCAGGGGTCACTAACTGGGTGCTTAACAGGGGGGGTTAGAGCTGACACGCCGGCGACTGGACCGCGGCGGCGCTGCACGGGGAGGGCGAATCCGGCCATCATTTGGAGCGCAAAGACCACCATCCTGAAGCTCTTACTCGCGCGCGTCGAACGGGACCAAAACCAAGCACTGGGGTGCACCGTACGCTCGCCGGCGTCAACTTTTGCGGCGACCTAGCTACGGCCATGATCGAGATTTGGCTCCAGGGCACGACTTGAGGCGAGGCTAGGCTGGTTCGACGAGGAAGAACACGGGGAACAAGATGGAGAACAAGGCGGGCTTCATTACTTAACGGGTGGACCTCGCCATGGATCCCGGCGGCGAGGAGCTTCGGCTCTCATGGCGGTCATGGCTACAGGGAGTAATCGAAGGGGAAAAGTGAGGGTTTTTTACCCCAAGCTCACCAGGAGCTCAATAGAGGTGGTGGCGAGGGCTGGGGTGGCTCAACGGCGACGTAATCGATGAAGTCCTTCACGGCGGCCGGCGGGAACTCGAGGAAGCATCCGGTGTCTACGTGGGCTCCGGGCTCGATTCCTTCTGCAAGTCGGTGAAGACGACGACGAAGCGCTTGGACACAGTCTTGTGGCTTATAGGCGTCAATGGCCACGCGTGTGCTCGACGGCGCTCCGGCGTGCTTCTCGGGCGGCGATGAAACGGGCGAGAGAGGAGACGAGGGAGCTCCTGGAGGGGGGGGGAATGAACTGGGGCGGCTCCAGGATGCTTCCAGACGCGACTACGTGGACGGGGAGGGAAGCAGGAGGTGTCCAGCGACGACGGCATGCTCGCCACGGCGGCAGCAGCCTGCCTGGCGCGAGGAAGAAGACGGCCTTGTCCCTGGGCCGGGCTGCCTCGGTGAGTTGGGCCCATTTGAGGTCAGCCTTCTTTTCCTTTTTTTTGTTTCTGTTTTTCTTTCTGTCATTTGTTGTGTTTAGCTAAAATAAATAGCTAGACATTTTATTAAATGCTGAAAACTTTTATGTGGCCTCATAATAATATAGACTAGCCACTCATAAACTTTCAACATTTTTAAAATTCAAATGATTTGAATTTTAAATCAAATAGGGGTATTTCTTTAATTCCAAGGCACTGTTTGAATATTTGAAAAATCTATGAGCATGGGGTGGGTCCCACATCACTTGATAGGTGATCACACTCATTTATAAGACTTTTCAAAAATCTAACATGAATTTTTGGAGAAGATTTTTATCTGGCCTTTTGAATTAATTCATCTAGGGGGTGTTCCTTCTTCCATTTGGATTTTGAAGTTGATTTCCTTTGAAAATTTGACATGATGCAAGGTTACTTGATCCTAGCACATTACCTAACAGAGGGTTCTGACAATCTCTCTGGGTAGAAACACCTTCACCAATCTTTTCAAGATAGTCCCAGACACCTTTGGCAGTTGGAATATTCTTCACTTCATGATACTTTTCTGGTGTCAAGTGATTGGTGATGAACACCCAGACAACAGAATCAAGATCAATCAGTTGAGCTTCTTCAGGAGTGATGGCATTCTTGTCTGCAACTGTAACTCCATGCAAGACAACTTGCCAAGTGGTGGAATTGATAGCCATGATATTTCTTTTCATCTTGTCCTTCCAGTACGAGTAATCCTTCCCATTGAACATATGAATAGGTTCCCCGGAGCGAATAGCTGCGAAAGACATACTTGAAGGCACTCCAGGAGGTTAATCCAAAACACACAGAGTGTAAGGAGTGACTAGCTCTGATACAAATTGAAAGTCCAAGTATGTGATCAGAGGGGGAGGGGGTGAATGATCACTTCAAATTTTCTACGGAAACTATTGAAGTGAAGCATAAGCAGTGCGGAATAGCGAAGAATAACTGGAAGCGAAACTAAATGCGGTGAATCAAAACACATTGAAGCATAACAGTGAAGCAAATGCAATACTGAAGGTAAATGCTTGAAGTAAAACGAGCTAGGACTCGACGATGTTTGTTCGACCAGTTCACGCTCTGCAAAGCGCTACGTCTGGTTGGAGGGACTGGTGATTGAACACCTGGAGCAAAACTCTCTCCGTCCGTTGCTCCACTGCACCAAACTCCTTGAGCTTGGTCAGTTCTTCACTCGTGGTTGATTATTAAGGAAATCACCGAAACCTTTGACAAACTGGACTTCGAGGCGACAATTACTCTTCACTCTCTGAAGAACAACTCTCTAACCGTCTAGGAGACTTGCAGTTCTCCAAGATAAAAAGGCTAGCAAGCTTCCACCTAAGTCATCTCTAATCTACTCAGATCAATGGGACTTAGGTTTCAGTAACTGGATTTTGGGTTTTGCTTCGGTGGCGTTTTTGGGTTGATCTCTGCAATCTCTCCCAGGAATAATCTTTTTAGCAGCCCACTTCAAATGGAGGAGGGGGCGACGTATTTATAGTTGGCGATCCCGAGGTGCGGAAAGACCAAATTGACCCGAGGTGACAGCTTGACACGTGTCCACAACGGTCGGATTTGTCATCACTGTGCAACTTTACTTGAGGAACAAGTAAAGCTGACTCACGGACTAAGTTCGGCTTCAGTAGCCCAAGAACGAAGTCTTTGCTACCGAAACTTAACTTAGTGCACATGAGATTTCTTCACTCAGGCTCTCACTTGGTGTGGATTTGATCTGAGCATTTCTCAATGACTTCGGTGTCCACAAACGAAATACCCCTCTTGATAGTACGGTTTGTCCTATGACTCAAAGAACAGAAAAAGAACTACACAAAAACATCTAAGTCTTGCGCCGTCCTCTTCATTTCCTTCAATGAGTAGAGCTTCAGGACACCTTCACTTTTGGGGGTCATCCTTCATGATTAAGCTTCGCTCCATGGGTAATGCTTCGATAACTTGAAGAACTTCCCTGAAGCTTTATCACTTAGCTTGTCCTTCAGGAGCCTATACAATTGTTTACACTAGAAAACATTGTTAGTTCCTCTACTGTCTTGTCCAACAATATCCAAAACACACGGGGTGAAACTTTTGCTCTTACAAACCTCATCATCTGCTAACAGAGAAATGAATAATAACCCCCCCTCTGACTTACACTTGGGCCCCATGCCCATTTAGCTTAATTAAAAGATTAAAATGCTTCCAAGTGTATGACACCTAGGGCCCACATAGTTATTAGTTTAACTTAATGTAATTATTAAACATGTTAGACTTACATGTGGGCCACCCCCACTGTTAATTAATTTAAATTAATTTAATTTGTTAAATAAGTCACTGACCAGTGGGACCCACTGCTCAGTATATTAAAATGATTATTAATTGTATTTAATAAATAATAAAAGAAATATAAAATAATTTATTAAATGATTTAATTGATTTAAAATTGAATAAAACTTGTTTAATTAATATCTTTTAATCCGTAACTCGGATTAAAATAATTTATACGTCAAAATTGATCAGAAAAATATAACGAATACGAATACACTATCCGTATGTCTACCCCACCCCTCTAACACAACGAACATCGAACCGTCCCCCTCCAAACCGCCTGTCGGATAAATTGTCCGGTACTGCTAAAGTACCCGGATGAATTTATTTCGAACACGAAAGTTGTTCGGAATAGATCAACTAACCCGGATACACCAACCACACACGTGTCGGATGTCCACGACACCTCCGGCATGATATCTCCCCCCCTCCGGACACCCTGTCCGGTAATCACCCGGAGCTGGTATTTCATCCCCGGATGATTTTCCGCTCCGAGCATCACACATTGCACTGCGTTAGAACCCCGCAGACATTTCATATGTCATGTCATGCATATGTTTGTATATTATTGCTGTGTATTTACCGTTTCCTCCCCCCTTAATCTCCGGTAGACCCCGAGCCTTCCGTTGACCACAGCGCTGCCGAGTACGACTACGTCGTCGACGACCGTACCCCGACATGCGAGCTTCCAGGCAAGCAGAGCCATTCTCTTCCCCAGATATCGCCTATCTTTCCGTACTTTTCTTGCACTAGGCATTACTGCTGCTGCTACGATTACAATCCTATTCAATTGCATATCATGTTTTTGTCGCCCCTTGATGTACCTTCCTTTATCCTATGCTGCCGGTTAAATATATTATTTCAGCAGTGAGCCCAGTGCATTGTTAGTTAGGATTAGATAGCGGGCCGTGATCACTCAAGGGAGTGAACGCGGATACAAATATTATAACTGCACAGGTACGGTACAATGCAGACACCGCCTTTGGCCCCTAGCTCGGCTCTACCGAGCCACCATCAAGTGTGAGCTATCAAGGAGTAATCCTTGTACTCCACTCATTTCTGACTCTGTATAGCCGCTCTAGGTACTTGAGCAACGGTTATCCTTCAGGTAAGAAGTCGGGCGACCCAACGGTGCCCGCGAGTGGTATTGCGACGGGACGACAGGGAGGGTACGACCAGTGTACCGGTGTGCTTGGCCCCTGATCATTGGCCGCGAGAGTTACCAATCCACGAAAGTCGAGCTCTACCAAGAGCACACGCGAGACAAGGTAAGGAGACGGTTCACCTTGTTGGTAACCGCAGAGACTTGGTTGGACGACAGGGCAGGCACCGGTGTACTGGTGGTCCTGACTGTTGTCATTGTCGGCGGGTCAGTTAAGTCGAGGCAGCGATAACAGTTGTCCCGCAAATTAATAAAATACTAAATGGTTCGGCGGATGACTTGAGTAGCCTTTTGTCTTCTACGCGCTGCCTACACGTGGGATAATGAGTTATGGGCTCCTCTGCTTCGTAGTGTCGTCCGAGGACTCTTCAGACGTCAGAAGTACCGCGGGCTGATTGCCGGGAAGTGCGATGTCTTCTTTGGCTCGAGCTGTGTTGTTTTTGTTACGGCTTCCCGGCCACCCACGCACCGTGCAGGAGTACGTCAGGGTTGGGGTCCAAGGCCCTGCGTACTTAGGATTTAGACCGACGGATGGCCTCTTTGTTGAGTTTGAAAGATGGGCTGTGGAGTGTCGGATAGCCTCGGTGGGGCATTCCCTAACAAGGTGTACGCCACCCTGGAGATCCGTGCGTTGTAGTGTAACGGAAGTGCACCCCTGCAGGGAAGATTGATCTATTCGAATAGCCGTGTCCACGGTAACAGGATGCTTTATGCAGAAGCTGGATCTTACCACTACAAACTATTATTAGTAAACTGTATGGTTCCGGGTTTTCTTCCTCGCTGGGATGTTGAGGAGGTGAACTCGGAGGCATTGCTAATTATTAAAACTTACTATTATACAATGCTGCAGCAACTTCTGCTGCATTGTTATTACATTCATGTTATTCAACAGTTGGTTGTTTCTCTTCTCATGCTGCAAGACTCGTCGGAAGATGCTAGTCTTCGTTAGGCCTAGCTTCTTACCCTTATTCTGATTTCTATCTTGCAGTCCACTATATATAGCCTCCCCTTCCATTTGATACAATGCATAATGCTTATTAGCGGACGTAAGACTCGCGGGTATGCTAGATATTCACTTTTGCTTTATTTCCCCTTTTTTGTTTTGCCTGATCGGCCGCTGCAGCCGACATTGGAGCCCAGGAGCAGGAGTACCCCGGAGGCAACTACTACGACGTCGAGTTCCCCGTTGACCAGGAGTAGTTCGGTGGATCCCAGGCAGGAGGCCTCGCCTTTTCGAGCTGTACCTCTGATGTCATTTGTGCTAGCCTTCTTAAGGCAAAACTTGACTAACTATGTCTGCCTTCAGATATTATGGCTTCTATGAATTATGTATTCGGATCTGCGTGATCCCTAGTATTGTAACATATTTTTTTATCCTTTTGTGTTTAGTGTTGTGCTGTGATATTCTCACCGTGGCACCCTAATCTCAGCCGTGTACTCTGCGTGTATGATTACTGTACACGGATTGATTTTGGGGGCGTCACAGGGACCTTCACACTATAGAACTTGGCTGGTATATTCCAATGATGAGCCACCTCAAATGAGCTCTAGGTCTCTTGAGCGAGAAAGTTGGATGCACCCCCACTAGTTCCATTGGAGAGCTTTTCTTATCTCATATGTGCATCCGTTGCATGGCAATCCCTACTACTCACATCATATCTGTCATTTGGCCTTCTCTCGCCTATGATTGTCCTCATTCATGTGACCCTTTCTCACCCTTTTTGTCTTCCTCCTCCACCATATTTCTCTCTTTGCCACCCTAAGTGTCAACTCTCGTGCTTACGCTCATCCATTGAATGAGTGCTCAAAATATCGAAAGGGAGTGGATCAGATTGACTTGTACCTGGCTAGTGGTGTGGGGACGATCAAGATAAGATTCCAAAGAATATTAAGTTTGAAACTTTAGTAGATTGAGTTCTCAACAAATAAATACTTTTCTCTCTTGTATTCCCATCCCCCACTTCTTGCACGCAAACACCATCTGGAGACATTCGACTCACGGACAGCGAGAGCTCTTGCACATTTATGTTCTTATGTTGCTTGTTTCAATGCTAATATAGAATATTTCTTGTTATGAATTGAATTGAATTACATACCATGATTTCTTTACTTTCAAAGTTCTTATATGATTGTTAGCATGTCACCACATAAATTATGCTTGTTATCATTTACCTACTCAAGGACGAGCAGGAATTAAGCTTGGAGATGTTGATACGTCCCAAATGTATCTATAATTTCTACTTGCTCCATGCATGTTTTGTGTGATATTGATATGCTTTTGCTACACTTTCATACACTTTGGATCATATTTGGACTAATCTATTAACTAAGTGCACCCTAGTGCCAGTTCCTGTTTTCTGCTGTTTTTCTAATTCAGGTTTCCCCCGTATTAAAAATGCTCTAAAAATTCCAGAAAAATCCAATAAAAAATCAGCGTACGGGAACCTTCCAGAGTTTCGAAGGGGGCCGGAGGGGACCAACCAGGGCCCCAGGTTCCCTTCGGCGCGCCCTAGGGTGGGGCCGCGCCAGGGGGCCGCCTGGACCCCTGGTGCCCCACTGGCTGCCCCTATATTTATCTATCGACCCGAAACCCCCAAAGACAGAAACTTTTTTTGCGATATCGCCTCTGTTCCGCCGCCGCCGCGCCTCCATGATCGCGAGCATCAAGAGACCTCTTCCCGGTACCCTGCCGGAGGGAGGATTGACCTCCGGGAGCTTCTCCAGCACCATGGCCGTTTCCCAGATGATCCATGAGTAGTCCACCTTCGACCATGGGTCCATAATCAGTAGCTATGTGATGTTCTCCTCCCCTCTTTTTTCTTCATGGATTAGACCTTGTGATCTGCCATAAATGATCAAGGCTCATATGTAATTCTTTCTGTTGTTGCTGCGCTGAGTTTTCTGTAGTCTGATGGATTATGAGACTATATTCATATTGTGATTGAGTAATATATTTGGTTCCTCTCTTTTATATTTTTGTTCTTGAGTAATTCTTGCATGTTCTCCGTTGCTGTTTATTGCTTTGGCCAAGTAGTAGGTAGTGACTCCAGGAGGGAACGTTATGCATGATTGTGGGTTCATGCCCCTAATGACTATCTTGAGTGACAGAAACATGACTCTAGGGGATGTTCTGTTTCCACAAGGGGGAAAACAACGGTGCTTGTAACCGCGGTTGCAAGGATTGTTTACTTTACGCAAAGTTCCTTTAATGCAGTTGTCTGTTGCTTTGGGTTTACACTTTGGGTGGGGCTCGCAACTTAATACCAGCGAGATGTTTTGGATAGATATCTCAAGGTGGATGATTAGTAGTAGATGCAGTTGGATTTCGGTCTAATTATTTTGGCGTACTGCCCATGCTTTTGAGCCTCTTCCTTTCTTTGTAGCATAGTTAGCATTGGTTTGCGCCCGTAATCCTGTCAATTGCCCAGCTGTGATTTGTTTACCTCCCATAGAAGTTTTATCGTCTTTTTGGAGAGAGACATCACTAGTGAACATGATGGGACCGTGGTCGATATTTCCACCACTGTTTACACCCTCAATTTACTTCTTGCTTTTACTTTCCAGTTGCAGTTATCACTATCTATTATCTGTTGTGTTTCATCCTTTGTAAAAAAAGGCCGGAGAGATTGACAACCTCTCTGAACTTCGTTGGGAGCAAAGTTATTTGTATTTGTGTGCAGGTCCGGGCGAAGGAAGTGATAATCATAAACGATGCATCACTTGCCGAACCACCTACTTGTCGACCTTGGATTCCTACTGGTCAATCTCAACCTTGGTATCTTTGCAAAGGGAAATTTGCTGCTATCCTACATCGCACATTCCACTTGGGGTAATCAACGAAGGGAGAGAAGCCATTATCATCTCTCGCGCATCACTCCCCCAAGCATGGAACAAGCTAAGGGGATGCCATTACCCATAAAGATTTCATCCTTGATCACTGTTCTTCTGTAGCAGGTAGGTCTCAGAAAAGCGTTTCCATGGAAAACTTCCTCCATCCACACAGGATTCTTTTGTTTCCCGGATCCTGCAGTCGGCAGCTAGGCTCAAGAGCAAAAAATTTAGTTCATACTCACAGTTATTATTCTGGAGGTTAAAGATGTGTGCTTGAAGTTCGAACACTTTGGTTTGCAGTGCGGGTACGCTTGAATATACTTCCTTCATATCCTCCTCATGTTGCTTCTTCAGCTCGGTGATGATGTCGGCGTTAGCCCCAACACCACGCTCGATCATCAGCTTGTACTTGAGGACTTCTTGTTCCACTTCTTCCAGCCTGGCTTTGGTGCTCCCCTCCTTGACCGATCCCTTCAGATCTTCTTGGTGAAGGGCACCATCCTCCACCCAAAGTGTTTGAGGATGCCTCTTCACCTCTGCGATGTATGGGTTGATGACGTTGACGAGGAACTTGTCCTTGGGGAAATTTGGGGAAGCCATGGCACCTAGGTTTTGCTGAACGTTTTCCTGGCAACAAAAGATCGAAAAGAGAATGCAGGAACTCGCAAGATACAGAGCCGGGACGATCCGAGAAAATATATAGTAAAAAAATTTGCGACAAAAGGAAGGTACCAAGCCAAAGTGGTGTCGAAGACGGACTCCGGGGCTCCCAGGCGGCCTCCAGGGTGCCTGGGGCCCCTGGAGCTCATCTCAGGCTCCACTTTGGCTCCGAATTTTCCTAATTTTTCAAAAACACGTAATACAGGACTTTTATGGACGTTTGCGAAGTTTTCTTACTGTATTACATACCTATTCTTATTTTGCTCCTGCTCGCGTCTGAATTTGGGCCGCAACATGTTCTTCATGAGTGGTTCGGCATATCGTATCCACATCAACGTTGACAGGGTCCCCTTCCAGGTAATGCTTCAATCTTTGCCCATTCACAACGTGAGGTTTGGTGCCCTCAAATTTATTGATCTTGATTGCACCGGAGCGGTAGATTTCTTCAATGTGAAAAGGTCCTTCCCATCTGGAAAGTAATTTACCTGGAGAAAACCTGAAACGAGATCTAAACAACAAAACTTTATCACAAACATTAAATTCACGTTTTCAAGATTCTCTTATCATGCCACTTCTTTACTTTTTCCTTAAACATTCTCGCGCTCTCATAAGCCTCACTTCTACACTCACCTAGAGAAGTCAAGTTCATGAGACGCTTTTCACCAGCAAGTTTTGGGTCAGCATTAAGCTCTCTAACAACCCAGAAAGCTTTGTGCTCTAATTCTAAAGGCAAATGTCAAGCCTTGCCATACACCATCTTATAAGGAGACATAACCATGGGATTCTTATAAGCAGTTCTATATGCCCACAAGGCATCTCCCAACTTTTTGGACCAGTCCATTCTAGAACTGTTCACTATCTTTTGTAAGATCAACTTGATCTCCCTATTTGTGAGCTCAACATGCCCACTCATTTGAGGGTGGTAGGGTGAAGCATTCCTATGGTTAACATAATACTTTGCTAAAGCTTTCCTAAAAGCACCATGTGTAAAATGTGATCCTCCGTCGGTCATGAGGTACCTTGGTACACCAAACCGAGGAAAGATCACATCTTTGAGAATTTTCAAAGATGTCTTATGATCAGCACTTTCAGTGGGGATTGCTTCAACCCACTTGGTACATAATCAACCGCTACTAGAATGTGAGTGTACTTGTGTGAAGGAGGAAAAGGACCCATAAAATCAAAACCCCAACAATCAAAAGGCTCAATAACTAGAGAGTAATTCATAGGCATCTCATTTCTCCTACTAATGTTACCAACTCTCTGACATTTATCACAAGATAAAACATATTTTCTAACATATTTAAAGAGAGTAGACCAATAAAAACCTGATTGGGGAACCTTGTGTGCAGTGCTCTCACCGGCATGATGTCCACCATAGGGAATATCGTGACAATCCCTCAAAATATCCTTCTGCTCATGCTCCGGTATGCATCTTCTCACAATCCCGTCTGCACATTCTCTAAAAAGATGTGGGTCATCCAAAAAGTAATACCTCAAATCGTGGAAGAATTTCTTGCATTGCTGAAATGTTAAACATGCAGCAAAATCTTGGTGACAACAAAGTTAGGATAATCTGCAAACCAAGGATCAGAAATTGATTATATTCTCAAAACAGCTAATTGTTCGTCAGGAAAACTATCATTAACAGGAATAGGATCATGTGGTATGTTTTCTATCCAAGAGAGGTTGTCTGCTACTGGATTGTCCGCTCCTTTCCTGTCAACAATCTTCAAATCAAATTCTTGAAGAAGAAGAACCCATCTGATAAGTCTAGGTTTGGCATCCTTCTTCTCCATAAGGTACTTAATAGCAGCATGGTCAGTATGAATAAGGACATTGGAATCAACAATATAAGGTCTAAATTTATCACAAGAAAATATTATTGCTAAAAATTCCTTTTTAGTAGTAGCATAGTTCTATTGAGCACTATCAAGGGTCTTTCTAGCATAATGTATAACATTCAATTTCTTATCAACCCTTTGTCCTAACACAGCTCCAACAACAAAGTCACTAGCTTCACACATAATCTCAAAAGGTAAATTCCAATCAGGCGGTTGGACTATTGGAGCAGTTATTAAAGTTTCTTAAGAACTTCCAAGGCTTCCTTGCAATCTTCATCAAACACAAAAGGAATGTCCTTCTGGAGAAGATTGGTGAGGGGTCTAGAAGTCTTAGAAAACTCTTTAATAAATTTTCTATAGAAACCAGCATAACCGAGAAAACTAGGAATACCTTTGATGTCCCTAGGATAGGGCATCTTCTCAATTGCTTCGATCTTGGCCCTGTCCACCTTGATTCCTCTCTCAGAAATCTTGTGGCCAAGAACAATCCCTTCGTTGACCATGAAGTGGCACTTCTCCCACTTGAGTACCAAGTCTGTCTCCTCACATCTCTACAAAACTTTATTAGGCAAAAAGAGGTTCCATAGACGGACAAATCGTCCATGAAGACCTCAACAATTTCTTCACAAAAACCATGAAAGATAGCAGACATACACCTTCGAAAAGTAGCAGGGGCATTGCATAAACTGAAAGGCATACTTCTATAAGCATAAGTACCAAAAGGACAAGTAAAAGTGGTCTTCTCTTGATCGACAGTATTAACATGAATTTGAGAGAAGCCAGAATATCCATCAAGATAGCAAAAGTGGGTGTTTTTGGATAAACTTTCAAGAATTTGGTCGATGAACGGAAACATGTAGTTGTCCTTCCTCGTCGCCTTGTTCAAATTCCTGTTATCAATACACATTCTATATCCCATAATAATTCTTTGGGAGATTAGTTCGTGTTTATCATTAGGAACAACAGTTGTGCCTCCTTTTTTAGGAACACAATGCACTGGACTTACCCACTTACTATCATCTATAGGTTAGATAATACCTGTGGCTAGAAGCTTGAAGATCACGGTCCTCACAATATCCTTCATCTTTGGGTTCAATCGTTGTTGATGATCAACAAACGGTTTAGCATGAGGCTCAAGATTGATAGTATGTTGACAAATAGATGGACTAATCCCCTTGAGGTCATCAAGGTTATATCCAATAGCACCTCGGTGTCTACGAAGGGTTTCAAATAATCGCTCTTCTTCATATCCTGAAAGGTTAGAATTGATTACAACATGATATACTTTATTTTCATCTGAATAAGCATAATTGAGCGTATCGGGAAGAGGCTTGAGATCGAAAACTGGGTCTTCTTTGGGTTGTGATAAAATTCCTAAAGGTTCAACCGGAAGGTTCTGCTTCAGGATGGCCGGTTGCCTCAAGAAGGCTTCATCTAATTCATTGCTTTCCTGCATATGCATATCATTCTCGTGGTCCTCCATATATTGCTGCAAAGGATCGTTAGGAGGCATAGCAATAGAAGCAATATCTTCAATAATTTTATCATTACTAAGCAAATCAGTACCACGAGTTAGTTTGGGGAATTTGGAAAAGTTAAATTCACATGGCTCACCATTGAATTGAACAGATACTTTCCCATCTTGCCATCTATTATAGCTCCACAAGTTCTAACAAAAGGTCTACCGAATACAATAGGGCAAAAATTATCTTGCATTGAACCAAGTACAAGAAAGTCGGTAGGATTTTTTACCTTTCCGCATAAGACTTCAACATGTCTCACAATTCCAATAGGAGAGATAGTATCTCTGTTTTCTACATAAATAGTAACATAAATCTCTTCAAGTTCACAAGGAAAAATTTCACCCATGATCTCCTGATAGAGTGAATAAGGAATAGCACCAGTACTCGATCCCAAGTTGCATAGCCCATAATAATTATGATCTCCTATTTTAATAGATACCACTGGAGTACTTGAAATTGGGCCTTTATTCTTGGCTGTGACAAGGTTAGTGAAAATAGCACAAAACTTTATATTGGAATCTAAAGTATCACTAGTAACAAGATCTTTAACCAATGCAACTTGAGGATCGACCTTGATCTGGTCCTCAGGCTCATCATTTCTTCTCTTAGTTTTATTTAATATTCTGTCACAAAAGAATGCTCCCTCATCCTTGTGGGAAAAGGGGGCATTTCATATATAACTGCAGGCAAGATAGGTTCAGCGACATGAATATCAAAAGTTAATTCCTTAAAGGGCTTATGATGTTGATCATCTTTCTTTTTAGAGGAATCAAAACAAGAGGCAAAGTTTTTGCAAAAGTCAATCAGAAGTTGGGAATCAAGACCAATTTAGCACAAAAGGTATTGAAGTAATCAATTTCTACATAGCTCTTAATATAATCATGCTAATAATTTATAACGGCTTCAATACCTTTATCAATCTCCCAATCTTCAGTGTTCTCCTGGATCCTTTCGATAAGATCCAACCTTTCTTCAACGCTTCTAGTGCGTAATACCCCACTAGAGGAGGCATCAAGCATCTCTCTATCTTGACGAGAAGGCCTTGCATTAAATTTTTTAAGAATAATTTCCTTGGGGAGCTCTGATACGTCCCAAACGTATCTATAATTTCTGCTTGCTCCATGCATGTTTTGTGTGATATTGCTATCATCTAGATACACTTTCATACACTTTTTATTATATTTAGACTAACTTATTAACTTAGTGCACCCCAGTGCCAGTTCTTGTTTTCTGCTGTTTTTCTATTTCAGGTTTCCCCCATATTAAAAGTGCTCCAAAAATTCGGGGAAAATCAGATAAAAAACTCAGCGTAGAAGAACCTTCCGGAATAACCTGGGTGGGTCCAGAGGACCACCACCAGGGGCCGAGGTGCCTTGGTGGTGCGCCCTAGGGAGCCTCTGGGAGCCTCTCCTCCACCATGGACGCTTCCCGGATGATCCGTGAGTAGGCTTCCTTGGACCATGTGTCCGTGATCAGTAGCTATGTGATGTTCTCCTTCCCTCTTTGTTCTTCGTGGCTTAGACCTTGTGAGCTGCCCTACATGATCAAGGAACATATGTAATTTTATGTTGTTGCTATGCTGAGTTTGCTGAGATCTGATGGATTGTGAGACTATGTTCAGTTTGTGATTGAGTAATATATTTGGGTCTTATCTTTTATATTTTTGTTCTTGAGTAATTCTTGCATGTTCTCCGTTGTTGTTTATTGCTTTGGCCAAGTAGTAGGTAGTGACTCCAAGAGGGAACATTATGCTCGATTGTGGGTTCATGCCCCCTGATGACCAGCTTGAGTGACAGAAACATGAGTCTAGGGGATGTGTTGTTGCCACAAGGGAAAAAAATGGTGCTTGTAATCGCAATTGCAAGGATTGTTTACTTTACCTAAAGTTCTTTTATACATCTGTTGCTTTGGGTTTACACTTTAGGTAGGGCTCGCAACTTAATACAAGCGAGATGTTTTGGCTAGATATCTCAAGGTGGATGATTAGTAGTAGATGTAGTTGGATTTCGGTCTACTTATTTTGGCGTACCTCCCATGCTTTTGAGCCTCGTCCTTTCTTTGTAGCATAGTTAGCATTGCGGTGCGTTTTTAATCCTATCAATTGCCCAGCTGTAATTTGTTTACCTCGCATAGAAGTTTTATCTTCTTTGGGAGAGAGACGTCACTAGTGAACAGCACGGGACCCTGGTCCGTATTCTCATCATTGTTTACACGCTCAATTTATTTCCTGTTTTAATTTCCAGATGCAATTACCATTATCATTATCCCTTGTGTTTGATCCTTTGTATTCAACAAGGCCGGAGAGATTGACAACCTCTCTGAACTTCGTTTGGAGCAAAGTTACTTGTGTGTGTGCAGGTCCAGGTAAAGTAAGCAACCCTGACGTTGTGAATGGCGGCATTGTTCACTTTGCCACCTACTTCTCATTTTCAGAGTCCTACTGGTTCGAGCTCAACCTTGGTATCTTTGCCAAGGGAAATTTGTTGCTATCCTACATCTCACCTTCCACTTGGGGTAACCAACGAAAGGCGAGGAGCCATTATCACTTCCACGCCATCAAGCAAATTTCTGCCGCCGTTGCCAGGGATTTTGAGTGCGAAGATAGGGGAGTTGCACACTATCTTTTACCTTTGCTTTTTAGTCTTGTTAGTTTACATTTTAGTTTTTATCTTAGTGTCCTTTATAAAAAATCACAAAAAATTGTCTGTCACACTCGCTGCTACTATAGGTTCCACTGAAAACACCAAGTTGTGTAACTTCACTAGTCAGAACAACAATGATTTTATCTGCACTCCTATTGCCACACCTTCCTCTTCAGCTACCTTTTTTTGAAATTAAACCTGCTTTGCTAAACCTTGTTATGAGAGATCAATTCTCTGGTGTTGGAGATGATGCTTCTTTACACTTAAATAATTTTGTTGAGCTATGTGATTTGCAAAAGTATAAAGAATTAGAAGGTGATGTTGTTAAGCTTAAGCTTTTTCCTTTCTCTTTAAGGGAAGGAGCTAAAATCTAGTTTCAATTTTTGCCTAGGAATAGCATAGATTCTTGGGACAAGCTTTTATTGGGAAGTAACCCACCTGCTAAAATAATCCAATTGAGGAGTAACATTATGAATTTTAAGCAATTGGATAATGAACACATTGACCAAGCTTGGGAACAAATGAAATCTCGTGTTAAGAAATGCCCTACACATGGTTTGACTACTTGGATGGTTATCCAGACATTTTATGCAGGCTTGAACTTTACCTCGCGGAACTTGTTAGATTCGTCCGCGGGAGGAACCTTTATGTCAACAACACTTGGTGCTGCCAAAAAATTTCTAGATGAGATGATGACCAACTATTCCGAATGGCACACCGAACGCGTCCCAACAGGTAGGAAGGTAAACTCTGTCAAGGAGATTTCCTCCTTAAGTTAAAAAGTTGACTTAATTATGTCTCTACTTACCAAGCAACCCTCTATTGATCCTCATGATTTTCCTTTAAATTCGTTGGTTGCTTAGGAACAAGTAGATGTGAACTTTATCTCTAGAAACAAGTTCAGTAATAATGCTTATAGGGGTAATTTTGCTAGCAATCCTAGACCGTTTCCATCCAACTATAGGAACAACACTTATCCTAGCAACAAGAACCCCACCTCTGAATTAGAAGCATGCTTAAAGACTTTATCACTACTCAAAAAGCCTTCAATAAGAGTGTACAGGAAAGATTAGACAAATTAGATAATCTCTCTTTGAAGGGGAAAGATTAGACAAATTAGATTATCTCTCTTTGAATGTAGACAACTTAGCCCTAGATATTGAGATGCTTAAAATTGGAACCTCTCCCCTCGAGGAGAGGAAGGCCACTCCTATTAATGCTATCCAATTATAAATTAATGAAAACATTAGGATGATTGCCAAACTTAAAGAAAGATGGGCTAGAGAAAAAGAGTAAGAGGATAAAATTAAGAGCCTTCCTACACACCACACTGTTGCTACTATCTAAATTGTTGAGGACACCCAATGACGGGGAGCAACCCCGGCAAATCCCATGGTCAGGGACCCTAGGTTAGTCATGAGATGCGCAGGTTGGACGATAGCTCGTCGGAAAAGAGGAAGGCTCGCTCCTGCTCGATATTATTGATGGGGAAGATGCGATTACAGTGGAGGCCAAGGCTGGAGCGCTCAAGGCTAGGGTTACAGGTGATATTAGATGTCTTTGGCGTCGCCCCTCCTAGCCCTTATATACCGGGCTAGGTCTCGGGGATTTCATCTACGTTTACAGGTAAGCTTTCCTAACCCTAGCTTGCTCCGTACGGCAGGTCTTCGCACCGTCCTTGTAAGTCGCGGACTCCTACGTCGGTGCCAACTAGTGGGCCGAGGCTGTATCTTCATGGGCCTTCTGCCTTCATGGACACCAGGTAGACTCATCCATAGGAGTCGTGGGGTGACCCCCTCGTTAGTAGCCCCCGAGTGCCTGGGGGACTCGCAGAGTCGCGCAGGGACTCGAGTACATTCATTCGTCGGTTATAGGTATGCGCGGTTCATCCGCGGGTAACTGGAAGTCTGGTGGCCATGACAAAACCTGTTTCGAGGGATGCTAAGCTGAAAGGGCCCAAGGAGTCGACGGGTCGAGCCTTCGTGAATTGCACTAGGGCAAATACCACAGTAGCCCAATCAAACCCACGTCCCTCGACGTGAGCTTGGAACACTGGTGTCGAGAAAAATTCCGGCCGCTTCAGGTCTTACGGTGTTCATTTTCCGCCAGTAATTTGTACAACCTAAGGCGCGTCCGCTCGGCTTTTCTATCATGCGCAGCGCATGGGAAAGGTTGGGAGTGAAATCGCTCTTCGGCAAGTCCCAGCCCGGCCGTACTTCGCAGCGGGGTCTTACCTACACGCTAATCTTGCGTGGCATCTGGGCACAGTGTACCGTGTTCCAGGAATGTGTGTTTTTGAGGCGTGGAGCCTTATAGCATTGCACCCGCTTGGAACAAAACATCAAGCGAGCTGTTCAGTCATTTACCCGAGGAGCTTTGTTTCGAGTGCTCAGTCGGGGGGTTTTTCGCGAGTGATCACTCGAATGCCGTTTCGGCTCTTGAGGTGAGGGAGCACCTGAGACTCTTAGCGCCGTATGGTCTTGGTGAATGCATGTTTGTCTTACGTCGGGTTGAGGGAGCACTCGAGACTCTCATAAGTGCGAGTGGTCACTCAAGCACATGGCTGACCTTTAGGTGAGGGAGCACCTGGGACTCTTATTATGTACTCTCCCGATGGGAGTAAGATATTTTTTCTTCATCGGGAAAAAGATCTGAGAGATGGAATCTGAGGGCCTTGATGTATGTTTGGTTTTCTTCACCGCTTGTCAGGGATAGCGATGCCTCTGTTTGATGGCTGTCAGGGATGCTCTGTCAGTGAACCATCACGTCTTCAGGACCGGTCATAATAATGGCCGCTAGGGCGTGCGGCAGGCGCCGGTTGAGTTTCCCATACGCGCGTTGGAAACGTGCGCGAATTGACGCGTCTTGCGTACAGTGCGTCCCGTGGGAAAGCATCTTCGTCTTGGAGTCCGAGACGGCTGGGACGTTTGTTCTTTGAATTAATTGCTTCTGTCGTCTTGGCTTCTCTGTGCTTTGAGGATTATTGTTCTATAAATAAGCCTTTCTCTTCCACGCCTCTATCCAACTCGCTGCTTTGCCTCTTCCTTCATCTCTTCTTCCTCTCATGGTTCCCAGGCGAGGTGTTGGCCGTAGCTGTGTTCGTCGTGGCCGTGGTGGCCGCACACCACGCTCATGCCGTGGTGGTCGCCATGGTACGGCGCCAGTGCCTTCCTCCTCTCCCTTGGGGGAGGGATTCTAGCGCTATGATTTTCTTTTACGTGTTCATGGCCAAAGTGCCAATCGCATCCTTCTTCCCTCTGCTTTTTCCGCCATTGTCTCTGAGCGTGGCTTGGATGGCTTGCTTATGCATCTTCAAGGGAGATGTCGATCTCCTTCTTATGTTGACTTGGAGGTTGATAGCTCTCGCTTCATTTTTCTTGGCTCTGGTTGGAGTTTGTTTGCTCAGAGGTTGAATTTGTGAGATGGCGATATGCTCAGCTGTCGCTTTGACGGCGAAAGCACTGTCACTGTCCGCACATTCGATCCGAGTGGTAATAGCATGGATCCGCATGGGAAGGAGTCGAGCAGCGACAGCTCCGCAAAGTCGAGGAGTCCTTCGCTGGCGTCTTCGAGTGCTTCTTCCTCCAGGGACTCGTCTGGTGCTGGTGGTGAGCCGTCTTCAACTGCTTCCCCCTCTGGCTCTGATGAAGATCTCGATGTCAGCCACCGGTTAAACGAGCGCGGCAGGCAACCTTGTAGAACTGGAGGCAGCGGCGTCATCTTCGCTGGCAGCTTGGGCGGAGCTGGAGAAGAAGCTAGAGGAGCAGGAGAAGAAGCTGGTGGAGCATCGTCTCCAATGTCTCCACAAATAAGTCGAGCTTCACCTTTTGTTATGTCATTGACATCATGAGCCTTCTTTTTCGACTCCTCCATTGTCTGTGATGATGCTCTTGTACTAGAGTCGATTACCCCTCCTGGGAACACATGTAGAAGTCATAATTCCTTGGGTGATTCCCTCTTGTAACAGGAGCTACCTTCTATCCAAATGTAGTTGAGTCCTTTTTGTACTGAAGACGATCCTTATGATGTAAATTTGCTTGATCCTTTGAAATGGAACTTTATATTTTCTTTGGCACTGAGAGTTGTGTTCGAGTCCTTTGCGGCCGAGAGCTGTCTTCGAGCCCATCTTTGCACTGTGGGTTCTTTCGGGTGAGCGACAGTGCTCCCGATGGGAGTAGCCCCCGAGGCTACGCTTGAGTCGAAGGGTCGAGCGTAGGCTGAAATTTGTTTCCTTTGTCGTTGGTTTCTGTCTTTTATCGGGTGCGCGACAACGCTCCCGATGGGAGTAGCCCTCGAGTCTTTAGGCGATCGTTGGCGATCGGGTGAAGACTAAATGAGCCTGTGTTTTGTGCTTCTTCAAAAGTTTCTTCAGAGTACTTGGGTGCTCCATCTGATTGTGGCCATGTTTTTCGAGCCTTGTTTTCAGCTGGTGGGGCTAGCTGGGTATTGTTTGCTTGAGCGTTTTTTAAGCTTCAGACTGCGCGAACGGTCTTCGGGAGGCGATGGTCCTCGAGCTCCCGAGTGCTTTAATGCAGTTTTCGCGTGGGTGACGTTAGCACACTTCGGGTGGGAGTTGTGCTCGAGACCCCGAGTGCTTTTGATCAAGATCGCGTTGCCCGGGGGGATTTTGCTCTTAAGCCCACGAGTGCTTTGGTTAAGATCGCGTAGGCCATAGCGTTGCTCGGGGGGATTTTGCTCTTAAGCCCCCGAGTGCTTTGGTTAAGATCGCATAGGTGATAGCGTCTCTCGGGGGGATTTTATTCTTAAGCCCCCGAGTGCTTTGGTTAAGATCGCGTAGGAGATAGCGTTGCTCGGGGGGATTTTATTCTTAAGCCCCCCGAGTGCTTTGGATAAGATCGCGTAGGCGATAGCGTTGCTCGGGGGGATTTTTCTCTTAAGCCCCCGAGTGATTTGGTTAAGATCGCGTAGGCGATAGCGTCTCTCGGGGGGATTTTATTCTTAAGCCCCCGAGTGCTTTGGTTAAGATCTCATAGGCGATAGAGTCTCTTGGGGGGATTTTATTCTTAAGCCCCCGAGTGCTTTGAGATGACATTATTTGGGCAACATTTATTTTATTGCGGTCAAGCGGTTACATGAGTTGCCAGTCATGTCCTCCCGATGGGGGCTATTGATAGAACAGTCGCAGGTTTTCTATGTTCCATGGGTTGCGCACGTCCTCGTCTGTCTTCGGGTTCCTCAGCCTGTAGGCGCCACCTCCGATGACTTCTGAGATTATGAATGGTCCTTCCCATTGGGGGGCAAGTTTATGGACCTTCTCTTGTATTAGTCGTAGGACTAGGTCACCTTTGTTGAAGGTTCTAGTGCGCAATCGACTGCTTTGATAGGTACGTAGTGTCAGAACGCCAACTTGTGTAAGTGCTAGGATTTGAGTTTCCCTTTGCATCATGTGAAAATTTCAAAAGAAATTCAAAAATGGGGAAAAGAAAAGCCCTAAAGAATTTAATTAAATGGCCAGACAAAAATTGCTTCCAAAAATTCCTCTGGTATTTTTGAAAAGTCTTATAAATATGCATGATCACATATAAAGTGCAGTGGGTCCCACTGCATGCACCAAGATTTTTCAAATATTCCAAACAGGGCTTGGAAATTAAATAAATACCCTATTTGAATTAAAGTTCAAATTATTTGAATTTTAAAAATGCCCAAACTTTGTAAGTGGCTAGCTATATGCATTACAAGTCCACATAAAAATTTGGAGCATTTATAAAAATGCCTAACTATTTTATTTAATTGGGCAAAACAAAAGAGCAGAAAGAATAAAAACAAAAACAGCAGAAAGTCTTACCTTACGCCTAGGCGGAGGCCCACCTCTTCTGGCCCACCCCAGCCAAAAAGGGCATCTTCATCTTCCACCCCGGCCTGCAGGGACAGAGGTGCGTGGAGGCCATGCCCGGCGGCTAGCCACCTCCGGCTTGCTTCCCCTGACTTATCCCGTCGCCGTGGACGCCCTGGAAGGCTCCCGAATCGTTTCCCCCTCTCCCTGGATCTCTCTCTCCCTCCCACGGCAAGAATCAGGGCAGCCCGAGCCCCAGCCGGAGCACGCCGGCGAGGACCGACGCGGCCACCAGACGAATTATCATGCGCCGCCATTTCCTTTCGCTCCGCCGACGACGACCACTTTGATCCACGGCATCAATTGGATCCGCGCACCAGCAAAGGAGCCACCCCCTTCATCGATTCACCGCCTCCCGCAGAGAGCTCCGACGAGCGATTCCTCCGCCGCCAGCACCTCCCCGACCCCGTCGTGTTCTTCTTCACGCTCACAGTGAGCTCACGGTGCTCCCGCACCTTCCCGTGCCTCCTCTCGCGCTGTAATCGACGTGTTTATCGAGGCTAGTGGCCAGCTGCCGCGCAAGTCGTCGCCGACGAAGCCCAGTGCCCCCTGGAGACCCCCTGATAGCACCGCTGCACGCGGAAGAGCGAGAGGCACCCCCTGGTGCTCTCCTCCTTCTCTCCCGAGGCCGTAAACCCACGTCCGGCGAGGCGCCGCCATGAACCGTGGTCACCGGTGGTTAGCCGCTGGCCGATTAGTCCTAATCCCTAACTTAACCCCTCCCCCCCCCGAGTCCATGACAGGTGGGCCCTAGCCCCTAATTAATCCCCTGTGATTTTAATTAAACGGGATTAACCCCCACTGAGGCTTACAGGTGGGCCCCTGTTGTCAGCCCCCCCCCCTGTGATGTCAGCATTGCTTCATGCTGATGCAATAAACCAATTTCCAGAATTTAAAAGAATTAAAGAAATTGCAGAAAAATAGCGAAACTTTGGAAATTCATAGAAAATTCATACTAACTCCAAATTAAGAATATAATATATGAAAAATTATCAGAAAAATGCAAGGATTATGAATATGCAATTTTTTTTAATGGTTGACCATTTTAAAATGGGTGAACAGTAGAAAACATCCATATGGCATAATTTGAAATTGAATTTGAAGTTTGAATTTGCAAATTCTTTGCAATACACTTCAATTAAATGGAATGTGCCACAAACCAGTACCCTATACCTCATGTCACAACATTAACATGTGCTTGAGCATTGTACTTTATTTGTGCCCCCCCCCTTTGTTGATGATTGCTCCGGTGACAGACGTTCCGAGACGGTGATCACCCCCGAAGGAGAAGACCACCGTTAAGACCCGTGTATCGTCAGCAAGGCAAGAAAACCCCCATTGATCATATCTATAAAATCCCAATTCCCTCTCAGTCTCGCTTATGCATGTTTGGGAGATCACCTTGTATCGATTCTACCGCATAGTTGAACCCATATCCGATGCATGACCTATCATCTTGTCACAGTAGTAAGCAAACCACAATCCTAGCTGACATAGGAGTTGTTTGATATCATGTGGCCCCTGCAACTATTACTGCTTATTGCATGCCTAGAGTTTACAATGAGGATGCTTTTGATGTGAGTCGGGATGTTGGTGAACATGGTGTTGATGAAAGTGAAACTGTGTCGGTGAATCCACCCTAATACAAGGTGAACGATGAGAGGCTGTGTAGGAGTACACAGTGGGTTGTCTCGTTGAACACCGCCTTAAGCCCGAGTTCTTGTATGGTAATCCGAGGCAAAGAGTACAACCACACATTGGGCTCACTGACCCCTCTCGACCTAGTAACTCACCCCGATCCAAGTCCAGGAGTCACACCTAGTTCGGGATTTCCATTCGGCATATGCATAGAAAGATAAAGGAATTGAAATGTGGCATTCGGACAACCATCCGTCGAGGTGGGCTTGTCAGTCGTGCCTACATGGTTTGAGTCCTGGCTGGAAGCTCGGCCGGAACTCCAGTTGGGTTTCGAACTCAGACAGTTGACTCCTTGGACTAGAACGGAGTTGTGGGCGAAGTGTTGTGGTGAACATCCTCGCTGTCACCTCTTGAACGGTGGCGAGACTTGGCGGTAACCGATGGTCATGTGTGTGTAGTTTACACCCTTGCAAGGTTAACAAAACTATTCGAATAGCCGCGTCCGCGGTCATGGACTACTTGGAAAGCTGTGCTTGATTATTAGACAACTTGAATGGATACTCAAAAAATCGCCAGGTAAGCGTGAGTGCTATGGTGTGCTTCCTCGTGGGGAAGTCGAGGAAGTATCCATAGTGGTGTATTGGTTGGAGACTTGGTAGTGGACTCGTGTACGCTTCTTACCTCAAGTCTGGTACTCGTAGTTCAGGACTATCCAAGTCAAAGCTGGCACTTCTGCCTGATGAAAACCCCACCTCCCTTTACCTTGATACTTGAGCATGAGTAGTTTAGTTCTGATGTAAGTCTTGCTGAGTACGACTTTGTAATCACGTTTTCTTATTCTATGTTTTAGATGAGAACTCGGACCCCCGATGGAGTCACCTTCGTGAAGCTCGACCTTGACTAAGTTAGCATAGTCCCAGACAGCAGTCTAGTCCCTCGTGGAAGGGCATGTATGTTTACAAGGCTTCTCTAAGCCATTTGTTAAACTTGTCTGTACTCAGACCTAATTTGCTTCCGTTGTATGATGTAATGTTGAACACAGACATGTGATCTTTGTATACTATATGTGTAAGTCAATAAATAAGTACTTTGTAGAGTTATGTGATGATACCTGTTGTTCATACTAGGCATGTGTGCTGCGTGTATGTTTATAACATGCATGTATTAGTATGGGTTTTTGAGACCTTAGTTGTGATCTGGCTGGCGGTCTTTTATACACCAAGTGGCCCTTAGATGTGCGCAGCTTGGGGCATCGCGATGCGATTGCTCGTGACTCTATCACGTGCACACTTTTTTCTATGATCGAGCCCGCCCTAGACCTCGACTAAGTGATCGGGCTGGAGTTTGTTTATGTAAGGGTTATGATTCAATCGATAACATGGTTGAGGCAACTTGTCTATGAGTATGGGATTTCACCACCCATAATCATTTAGACTTGTGAGCGGGCGAGGAGGACCCATCTCAGTTGATCATCCGGCCTAGATGGGATGCCCCTCACGTACGATGCTTTCCGAGAGTTTTCTGTGCTTGGCCTTGTCTACTTAGACAAGTGGGCACGGCTCTCGGCTCTCCATGTGATTGAGTTGTGACTGGAATTACATATGCATACCCCGGTTCCCGAAAGACTTGATATCAGAGCAGGACTGTCTGTAGGATTATTCAACCCTTGGTCGAAGTCGAGTCTAGCATTCTATAGTTATATAGTTACTTGGGTATAAAGGGAACAACGTAAGGCTTTTTTTCTCCTTATCCTCATCGATCTGAGATCTGGGTCACCCTTACCTTTTCTACACGATGATAGGACTAGGCTCATCTATGTCTTACTAGAACATCTCGTTGATTGCTTCTTTGTAGCCGTAGGACTGTTGTGGTCGACTAGACTTATCGTTCCATTGAGTTCCTTGAAGACGTTTTGTCCAATTTCTTCGAGGTTGTCTCATTTTCCATCCCGGTGTAGCCGTTATGCTGCCCGATTTATCCCGTGTTTCTATGAATCACTGTCTTCGCATTATGATCTTTTCTTCCGAAATCATATCCTCTTATCTTTGATTCCATCATACAACCTGTTCTGATTGTTGATTGTTATCACACAGGATGTCAGGTGGAACTCGTAGTGCTGTTCTACGGAATCAAGACCTTGATCGGAATCGAAGTAATGATGAACCTCCTCTACCGCCTTCTGCGGCGGAAATCATGATGGAAGATGAACGGAATCGACGTGATCAAACACACCTTCTGGAGCTCATCGAGTATAATACCGCTCGTCAGCGCAGTGTGGTTGTCAGCATTCAGTACTTCATCCTCCTCAAACCACCGGTATTTCGATGTTCCTCCGAGCCCCTTGAAGCTGATGATTGGCTCCGTTCCATCGAGCGTAAGCTTGAGACGGTGCATGTTGCTCCCAATGATCGTGTGATGTTTGCGGTATACTTCTTGGAAGGTGCTCTGTTGAATGGTGGGAGAACTATGTTGCAATGCAACCTAATGGTCACGTAGTGACTTGGCAGCAATTTCGTGATGCCTTCCGAGGGTACCACATTCTGGATGAGATGATGGAAAGAAAGAAGGAAGAGTTTTGCAATCTAACTCAGGGAGATAGGTCCATCCACGAGTATATGACTGAGTTCAAACATCTTGCTCGTTATGCCCAAGAGGAGATATCCACTGATGCCCGGAAGCAAGCAAGGTTCCGCAAGGGACTTAGCCCTGTTATTCGTCATGATCTCAATCTTCACGAGTTTGTCAACTTTGAGGATTTAGTCAATAGATCTTCAGAGGTGAGTATGGAAATGAGGTGTTCGAAGTATGCTCGTGAGTTTGCTCCATCTTCTAGTTCGGCCCCTCAGAAACGACGGATATGGATTCCAACTAGTGTCATTCCTTCACACCTTTTTGCAAGGCCATCCTATTTGGTGCCTCAACCTCCTCCACCAAACACGAATCCCAACCGCTATGGTAGTGAGCCTGCTATTCTTACTCCACCCCCTGACATCAGAGTTTGCTACAAGTGTGGTCATCCTGGCCACATCGCACGGAAATGTTCCTTGTCGGTGAAAGTTGATCCTCATCCTAGACATGATGCCACCCCACAAAAGTCTTCCAAAGCTAAGTCTTCACAGAAATCAACCTCCAACTCCTTGCAAACAAAGTCCTTAGCCACTGTTGCTGGTTGTGTGAACCAAATCTAAGTTGAGGAAGCTATTGATACGTCTGACGTCATCCTTGGTACACTCCCAGTCAATCGTGTTCCCGCCTCTGTTCTTTTCGATCCAGGAGCTTCTCATTCATTCATGTCGGAGAGTTATGCACTTCGTCATGGGTTCCCCTTTGAAGAAATGTTTTCTCCAATGATAATTCAAACTCCTGGCTCCAAGTGGCAAACTAATAGAGTAAGCCATGGTAATCAAATTGCAATTGAGGGTTTAGTATTCCTTGCTTCTGTTATAGCCCTCAAGTCTTCAGACATTGATGTCATCTTAGGTATGGATTGGTTATCAAGGAAGAATGCTTTCCTTGATTGTAAAGCCAAGTCAGTTAAACTTACCCATCCTTCAGGCCAGACCATTGACTACACCTCACCCAGTTCTAGAACCCAGATGCATATTTTGAATGTGCTTCCCCTTCCTGACCTTGAAGATATTCCGGTGGTTCGTGACTTCCCGTATGTCTTTCCTGAAGAACTGCCAGGAATGCCTCCTGATAGATGTGTAGAATTCATTGTAGATCTTGCCCCAGGAACCGCCCCAATTTCCAGACACCCATACAAAATGGCCCCACGTGAGTTAGCTGAGCTGAAAATCCAACTTGAAGCTTTGTTGGAAAAAGTCTTCATCTGCCCTAGCTCATCGCCATGGGGTTGCCCCGTTCTGTTCATAACGAAGAAAGACGGAACAGAAAGGATGTGCGTAGACTATCGCCCGCTAAATCTAGCGACGATAAAGAACAAGTACCCACTGCCCAGGATCAATGATCTTTATGATCAACTTGCAGGATCCTCTGTCTTCTCCAAGATGGATTTGAGATTAGGCTATCATCAAATCAAGATCCGAAACGAGGACGTTCCCAAGACGGCTTTCACTACTCGTTATGGTCTTTACGAGTTCACCGTCATGTCCTTCGGTCTAACCAATGCCCCCTCCACTTTTTCACGCATGATGAACTCGATCTTCATGGAGTATTTGGACAAGTTCGTCGTGGTTTACCTCGATGACATCCTTATATACTCGAAGAACGAAGAAGAACATGCCGAGCATCTTAGGCTGGTATTGATGAAACTTAGAGAGCATTGCCTGTATGCTAAATTCTCCAAGTGCGAATTTTGGCTACCAGAAGTGACCTATTTAGGGCACGTGATTTTTGCCAAAGGCATTGCTGTCAATCCCGAGAGATTTCAGGTCGTCCTTGACTGGACTCCACCTGAATCGGTTAAGCAAGTTAGGAGTTTTCTTGGTCTAGCAAGCTATTTCCGCCGCTTCGTCAAGAACTTTTCTAAATTTGCAAAGCCTCTGACTGAACTCCTCAAGAAAGATAAGAAATTCCAGTGGACTCCCAAGTGCGAGGAAAGCTTTCAAGAGCTAAAAAGAAGATTGACTTCTGCACCCGTACTTGCGCCTCTAGACACCAAAAAGGATTTCAAGATCTTTTGTGATGCTTCATGGCAAGGGTTAGGATGCATACTTATGCAAGATAGACATGTGGTAGCTTATGCTTCACGCCAGTTGCGTCCACATGAAGAGAACTATCCTACCCATGATCTTGAACTCGCTGCCGTAGTTCATGCCCTGACAACTTGGCGACATTACCTACTTGGTAATCGTTGTGAGATCTATTCCGACCACCAAAGCCTCAAATACGTATTCACCCAGCCAAATCTTAATCTCAGGCAAAGATGCTGGATAGAGTTGATAAAAGATTACAACGTAGGAATTTCTTACACCCCAGGCAAAGCCAATGTCATGGCTGATGCACTAAGTCGTAGGTCGTATTGTAACAACCTCATGTTACAACAGTATCAACCACTTCTTCATGAGGAATTTCGAAAGCTCAACCTCGAGATTGTTCCTCGTGGATCTCTTTTCAACTTGGTGGCGAAACCAACCCTTGAGGATCAAATCATAGTTGCCCAAAGACGTGCACGAGGTGTACGCCGGATCAAGGAGAACATTGCTAGCGGAGTTGCTAAATGTTTCTCCACAGATAGTAAAGGAACGGTATTCTTTGAAAATCGTTTGGTAGTACCTAAGAATAGGGATCTAAGGAAACTCATCCTCAAAGAATCCAATGACACACTGATACGTCCAAAACGTATCTATAATTTCTGCTTGCTCCATGCATGTTTTGTGTGATATTGCTATGATCTAGATACACTTTCATACAATTTGTATCATATTTGGACTAACCTATTAACTCAGTGCACCCAAGTGCCAGTTCCTGTTTTCTGCTGTTTTTCTATTTCAGTTTTCCCCCATATAAAAAGTGCCAGAAAAATTCCGGGAAAAATACAGGAAAAATCAGCATACAGGAAGCTTCGAGATAAGCCCGGGAGGGGCCAGAGGGGAGCCAGGGGGGCCCAGGCGGCCACCCGGTGCGGCCCCACTCCTGGCCGTGCCAGGGGGGCGCCTGGGGCCCCTGGTCCACCTCTGGCTGCCCCCCTTTGCCTATTTATTCTCTATCACGGGGAAACTCCGAAAGAGGAACCCTATTCCGCAAACTCGCCTCTGTTCCGCCGCCGCCGCGCTTCCGAAGATCGGGAGCACCAGAAGACCTCTTCCCGGCACCCTGCCGGAGGGAGGATTGACCTCCGGGAGTCTCCTCTCCACCATGGATGCTCCCCGGATGTCTCGTGAGTAGTTTTCCTTGGACCATGGGTCCGTGATCAGTAGCTATGTGATGTTCTCCTCGCCTCTTTGATCTTCATTGTTTAGAACTCGTGAGCTGCCCTAAATGATCGAGGCACCTTTGTAATATTTCTGCTGTCGCTATGTTGAGTTTGGAGGGATCTGATGGATTATGAGATTATGTTCAGATTGTGATAGAGTAATATATTTGGTTTTTATCTCTTATATTTTTGTTCCTAAGTAATTGTTGCATGTTCTCCGTTGCTGTTTATTGCTTTGGCCAAGTAATAGGTAGTGACTCAAGAGGGAACGTTGTGCTAGATTGTGGGTTCATGCCCCCCGATGACACGCTTGAGTGACAAAAACATGAGTCTAGGGGATGTGCTGTTGCCACAATGGGGAAAACAACGGTTCTTGTAACCGCGGTTACAAGGATTGTTTACTTTACGCAGAGTTCTTTTTAATTCAGTTGTCTGTTGCTTTGGGTTTACACTTTGGGTGGGGCTCGCAACTTAATACCTGCGAGATGTTCTGGATAGATATCTCAAGGTGGATGATTATTAGTAGAGGCAGATGGATTTCGGTCTACTTATTTTGGCGTACTGCCCGTTCTCTTGAGCCTCTTCCTTTCTTTTGTAGCATAGTTAGCATTGTGGTGCGTTCATAATCCTGTCAATTGCCCTTCTGTAATTTGTTTACCTCGCATAGCAATTTTATCGTCTTTTGGGAGAGAGACATCACTAGTGAACATCACGTATCCCGGTCCATATCCTCATTATTATTTCCAAGCTTTATTTACTTTACTGCTTTTACTTGCTATCATTATCCCTTGCATTTTATCCTTTGTGAACAACAAGACCGGAGAGATTGACAACCTCTCTGAACTTCGTTGGGAACAAAGTTATCTGTGTCTGTGTGCAGGTCCGCGTCAGTTGCGCCGCTGACACCTACTTATCATCTCTGGAGTCCTACTGGAGACAAACCTTGGTATCTTCACCGAGGGAAAACTGCTGTTGCACTACATCTCAACCTTCCACATGGGGTAACCAACGAAGGGCGAGAAGCCATCACACACCCCTCTCAATTTATCCCGGTAGCACAAAAATGTACCGAGATCTACGACAGAGATTTTGGTGGACTAGGATGAAGAGAGACATTGCTCGATTTGTTGCTGAATGTGATGTTTGTCGTCGCATTAAGGCCGAACACCAAAGACCTGCTGGCACACTTCAACCTTTGCCTATTCCCGAGTGGAAATGGGACAAATTTGGTATGGACTTCATCAACGGCTTTCCAAAAACCCAGAAAGGAAACGATGCCATGTTCGTTGTCATTGACCGACTTTCCAAAGTTGCTCACTTCCTTCCTGTTCGCGAGTCTATAACTGCTAGTCAGTTGGCAGACTTGTATGTCTCTAGAATTGTGTCTCTTCACGGTGTTCCGTTGGTAATCAATTCTGATCGAGGTAGCCTTTTCACCTCTAGATTCTGGGGAAGCTTTCAGAATGCTATGGTAACTCATCTCTCCTTTAGTACAACGTTCCATCCTCAGTCTAGTGGTCAAGTCGAAAGGGTTAACCAAATCCTGGAAGACATGCTCAGAGCTTGTGTTATCTCATTCGGAAATAATTGGGAGAAATCTCTTCCATTCGCCGAATTTTCTTATAACAACAGTTTCCAATCTAGTCTGAACATGGCTCCTTTTGAACTCCTCTACGGACGACGATGTCGAACACCCTTAAACTGGTCAGAAACCGGTGAAAGACAATTGTTTGGACCAGATATGATCAAGGAAGCAGAAGAGCAAGTTTGCATTGTTTGTGATCGGTTGAAAGCCGCTCAGTCTCGTCAGAAAAGCTACTATGATCGTCATCATAGGCAAGAAAGCTACAATCTGGATGAGAAGGCTTACCTTCGGGTTACTCCTCTGAAGGGAACCCAACGATTCGGTATCAAAGGCAAGTTGGCCCCACGTTACATCGGACCTTTCCGCATTCTTGCTAAACGTGGAGAAGTTGCCTACCAACTTGAACTACCCCCGCACCTTTCCCGAGTACATGATGTATTCCATGTGTCACAACTCAGGCGTTACATCAAGGACCCCATCCGCGAAGTCGACCATGAAACGCTTGATCTCCAAGATGACCTTTCTTATCGAGAGTACGCTGTTCGTATTCTTGATCCCGTAGAGCGTGTCACTCGTTGGCAGAAGATCAAGTTCCTGAAAGTGCAGTGGTCACATCACTCCGAGAAAGAAGCAACATGGGAAAGAGAAGACCGTCTCCGTGCCGAGTTCCCCACATTCCTCCCGACGACTTCTGAATCTCGGGACGAGATTCTTTTGATTGGGGGGCGAGTTGTCAGAACCCCAACTTGGGTAGTGCTAGCAGGCACAGAGGTGCATGGCGGCCATGCCCGGCGGCTAGCCACCTCCTGCTTGCTTCCCCTGCCTTATCCCGTCGCCGTGGTCGTCCTGGAAGGCTCCCGAATCGTTTCCCCCTCTCCCTGGATATCTCTCTCCCTCACACGGCAAGAATCAGTGCAACCCGAGCCCCAGCCGGAGCACGCCGGCGAGGACCGACGCGGCCACCGGACGAATTAGCGTGCGCCGCCGTGTCCTTTCGGTTCGCCGACGATGTCCCCTTCGATCTGCGGCATCAATTGGAGCCGCGCGCCAGCAGAGGAGCCGCCCCCTTCATCGAGTCACCGCCGGCCGCAGAGAGCTCCGACGAGCGATTGCTCCGCCGCCAGGACCTCCCCGACCCCGCCGTGTTCTTCTTCACGCTCACGGTGAGCTCACGGTGCTCCTGCACCTTCCCGTGCCTCCTCTCGCGCCATAATCGCCGTGTTCATTGAGGCCAGTGGCCAGCTGCCGCGCAAGTTGTCGCCGACGATGCCCCAGTGCCCCCTGGAGACCCCCTGATAGCACCGCTGCACGCGGAAGAGCGAGAGGCACCCCCTGGTGCTCTCCTCCTTCTCTCCCGTGGCCGGAAACCCACGTCCGGCGAGGAGGCGCCGTGAACCGTGGTCCCCGGCGGTTAGCCGCCGGCCGAATAGTCCTAATCCCCAACTTAACCCCCCCCCCCCCGAGTCCATGACAGGTGGGTCCTAGCCCCTAATTAACCCCCTGTGATTTTAATTAAACGGGATTAACCCCGACTGAGTCTTACAGGTGGGCCCCTGTTGTCAGCCCCCCCTGTGACGTCAGCATTGCTTCATGCTGATGCAATAAACCAATTGCAGAAAAATAGCTAAACTTTGGAAATTCATAGAAATTTCATACTAACTCCAAATTAAGCATATATTATATGAAAAATTATCATCAAAATGCAAGTATTATGAATATGCAATTTGTTTTCATGTTTGACCATTTTAAAATGGGTGAACAGTAGCAAACATGCATATGGCATAATTTGAAATTGAGTTTGAAGTTTGAATTTGCAAATTCTTTGCAATACACTTCAATTAAATGGAATGTGCCACAAACCAGTACCCTATACCTGATGTCACAACATTAACATGTGCTTGAGCATTGTACTTTATTTGTGTCCCCCCCTTTGTTGATGATTGCTCCGGTGACAGACGTTCCGAGACGGTGATCACCCCCGAAGGAGAAGACCACCATTAAGACCCCTGTATCGTCAGCAAGGCAAGCAAACCCCCATTGATCATATCTATAAAATCCCAATTCCCTCTCAGTCTCGCTTATGCATCTTTAGGAGATCACCTTGTATCGATATCATATCCGATGCATGACCTATCATCTTTTCACAGTAGTAAGCAAACCACAATCCTAGCTGACATAGGAGTTGTTTGATATCATGTGGCCCCTGCAACTGTTACTGCTTATTGCATGCCTAGAGTTTACAATGAGGATGCTTTTGATGTGAGTCGGGATGTTGGTAAACATGGTGTTGATGAAAGTGAAACTGTGTCGGTGAATCCACCCTAATACAAGGTGAACGATGAGAGGTTGTGTAGGAGTACACAGTGGGTTGTCTCGTTGAACACCGCCTTAAGCCCGAGTTCTTGTATGGTAATCCGAGACAAATAGTACAACCACACATTGGGCTCACTGACCCCTCTTGACCTAGTAACTCACCCCGATCCAAGTCCAGGAGTCACACCTAGTTCGGGATTTCCATTCGGCATATGCATAGAAAGATAAAGGAATTGAAATGTGGCATTCACGGTAGGGCTTGTGGAACATGGCTTGTCAAGCGGAGAACCATCCGTCGAGGTGGTCTTGTCAGTCGTGCCTACATGGATTGAGTCCTGGCTGGAAGCTCGGCCGGAACTCTAGTTGGGTTTGGAACTCAGACAGTTGGCTCCTTGGACTAGAAAGGAGCTGTGGGCGAAGTGTCGTGGTGAACATCCTCGCCGTCACCCCTTGAATGGTGACGAGTACTTTGCGGTAACTGATGGTCATGTGTGTGTAGCTTACACCCTTGCAAGGTTAAAAAACTATTCGAATAGCCGCGTCCGCGGTCATGGACTACTTGGAAAGCTATGCTTGATTATTAGACAACTTCAACGGATACTCTAAAACTTGCCAACATAAGTATGAGTGCTATGGCGTGCTTTCTCGTGGGGAAGTCGAGGAAGTATCCATAGTGGTGTATTGGTTGGAGACTTGCTAGTGGACTCGTTTACGCTTCTTACCTCAAGTCTGGTACTCTTTGTACAGGACTAGCCAAGTCAAAGCTGGCACTTCTCATTGAAACCCCACCTCCGTTTATCTTGAAACTTGAGCATGAGTAGTATAGTTCTGATGTAAGTCTTGCTGAGTACGACTTTGTACTCACGTTTTCTTATTTTATGTTTTAGATGGAAACGCAGACCTCGATGAAGTCACTTTCCTGAAGCCTGACGTTGACTAAGTTAGTATAGTTCCAGACAGCAGTCTGGTCCCTCGTGGAAGGGCATGTATGTTGAACAAGGATTCTCTAAGCCATTTGTTAATCTTGTCTGTACTCAGACCTAATTTGCTTCCGTTGTATGATGTAATGTTGATCACAGACATGTGATATTTGTATACTATATGTGTAAGTCAATAAAGAAGTACTTTGTAGAATTATGTGATGATAACTGCTGTTCATACTAGGCATGTGTGCTGCGTGTATGTTTATAACATGCATGTATTAGTATGGGTTTTCGAGACCTTAGTTGTGATCTGGCTGGCGGTCTTTTATACACCAAGTGGCCCTTAGATGTGCGCAGCTTGGGGCATCGCGATGCGATTTCTCGTGAATCTGTCACGTGCACACTTTTTTGTATGATCGAGCCCACCCTAGACCCCGACTAAGTGATCGTTTTGGAGTTTTTTTATGTAAGGGTTATGATTAAATCGATAACATAGTTGAGGCAACGTGTCTATGAGTATGGGATTTCACCACCCATAATCATTTAGACTTGTGAGTGGGCGATGAGGACCCATCTCAGTTGATCATTCGGCCTGGATGGGATGCCCCTCACGTACGATGCTTTCCGAGAGTGTTCTGTGCTTGGCTTTGTCTGCTTAGACAAGTGGGCACGGCTCTCGGCTCTCCATGTGATTGAGTTGTGACTGAAATTACATACGCATACCCCAGGTCCCGACACGTAGTTTTTCCTGGTACCCCTCTTATTTTGCCAGGGCTGCGTATCTTGCTTCGTCGTCCGTATCTTTGTCATCTTGTAGTGCTTCTTCTGCTTCTTCTTCTTCGTATCCGGTGACCCGAGGTGCTCCGAACTTGAGATCATGTGGTAGGACTGCCTCTGCCCCGTACACCATGAAGAAGGGTGTGTACTAGGTCGTGGTGTTTGGTGTAGTACGTAGGCTCCATAGGACCGCGGGGAGTTCTTCTACCCAGTTGCCGGCGGCTTGCTCGAGTGGTGCGAGGAGCCGTTTCTTGATTCCCCCGCATACGAGGCCATTTGCTTTTTCCACCAGGCCGTTGGACTGCGGGTGCGCGACTGATGAATAATTCATTTTGATGCCCAGTTCTTCGCAGAAGTTCTGGAACTCTGCGGCTGTGAAGTTCGTGCCGTTGTCTGTGATGATGTTGTGTGGTACTCCGAATATGAAGATGATCGACTTGATGAAGTTGACAGCCGTGAGGGCTGTGGAGCTGGTGATGGGCACTGCTTCGATCCATTTAGTGAACTTGTCGACTGCGACGAGTAGGTGTTTCCTTCCGCCTTTTGATGATTTCTTCAGTGGGCCCACCATGTCAAGTCCCCAGGTGGCGAAAGGCCAGGATAGTTGTATGGTCTTGAGCTCTGATGTGGGAGCATGTGGCTTGTTGGCGAATTTCTGGCAAGCGACACAACGTCTCATGATTTCCTCTGCATTTTTCATGGCTGTGGGCCAGTAGAACCCAGCTAGGAATGCTTTGTACACGAGAAATCGACTGCTCGCGTGGTGCCCGCAGGTGCCTTCGTGAATTTCGAGCAGTAGGGCTTTGCCGTCCTCTTCGTCGATGCACCTTTGGAGTATCTGGGTGATGCTACGCTTGTATAGTTGTCTGTTGATCACCGTGAATGCCTTGGATCGTCGGCTGATGCGTCGTGCTTCGGCCATGGCTTGTGGTAGCGTGCCTTCGATTAGGAATCGGAGGAACGGTTTTGTCCAGACGGGTCCTTCGAGCTCTGTCGGAGCTGTGCTGTCGGACGTGCTGGTGCTTGTTCCTTCTGATGGGGTTGCTGCTGCCACCTGCGCCACTTTTGTTGCGTCTTCGCCGTTCACGACTGCTTCAGGTGTTGCTTCCTGTACCTTGATGGATCTCCGACTGATGCTTTCGAGAAAAACGCCGGGTGGTACAGGCCCCCGGGTCGAACCGAAGTTTGCGAGCTCGTCAGCTTCTGTGTTGTTGTCCCTGGTGATGTAGTTGAGTTCGCAACCGTCGAAACTTCCTTCGAGTTCGTTGTAGAGCTTTTGGTAGGCCGCCATGTTGTCGGCTATTGCATTGCAGTTTCTCATCGTCTGCTGGACGACGAGATTGGAGTCCCCGTAAATTATGAGGCGAGTAGCTCCGCATGTTTTGGCCAGGCGCATGCCATGGAGGAGTGCCTCGTATTCTTCTTCGTTGTTGGAGGCGTGACTGAAGTTGATGTGGAGGACATATTTCAGTTTTGTTTCTTTAGGGGAGATGAGCACGACTCCTGCCCTAGCTCCTTGTTATCTCTTGGACCCATCGAAGAACATTGACCATGAGCTTGATAGGTCTGGAGGGCCTGGCGTCTGAACCTCCATCCACTCGACCAGGAAATCTGGGAGTACTTGTGCTTTGATGGCTGTTGGGTGCTTGAACTGCAGGTACCGTGGGCTGAGCTCAATGTTCCACTCGGCGACTCGCCCGGTTGCTCTAGGGTTGTTGAGTATATCGGCGAGTGGTGCGCTGCTCACGATTGTGATGGGGTGCTCGTCGAAGTACTGGGACACCTTTCTTGAGGTCATGACGATGGCCAGTAGTAGCTTCTGATAGTGCGGGTACCGCTGCTGGGATTTGGTCAGGAGCATGCTGAGTTAGTAGATTGGTCTCTGGATGCTATGGACCTTGCCTTCTTCTGCGCGTTCGACGACGAGCGTTGTGCTGACTACATTGCTACGTGATGACACGTAGAGGTATAGCTTCTCTCGTTCCTTGGGTACCGCCAGGATTGGTGGGGTCGAGAGTGTCTTTTTCAGGCCCGTGAATGCTTGGCGGGCTTCCTCCGTCCACTTGAATTTCTCTCCTTTCCTGAGCAACTGATAGAAAGGCAGCGTGCGTTCTCCCAGACTGCTGATGAAGCGGCTTAGGGCTGCGAGTTTTCCGGTGAGCTGTTGTACTCCTTTGACGTCAGTTGGTTCTTGCATGCGGGTGATGGCTTGGACTTTCTCGGGGTTTGCCTCGATTCCTCGGGTAGAAACCATATAGCCAAGCAGCTTTCCCGCCGGTAAGCCGAATGCGCACTTCTTTGGGTTGAGTTTGATTCTGTATTTGTTGAGTTCCGCGAAGGTTTCGCGCAGGTCATCGAGTAGTGTGGCTGCTTTGTAGGTCTTGATGACGATGTCGTCCACGTAGACTTGCACGTTTCTTCCTATTTGCTCCTTCAGGCAGGCCTGCATCATTCGTTGGTAAGTGGCGCCTGCGTTTTTGAGCCTGAAGGGCATGGTTTTGTAGCAGAATACGCCATAGGGGGTGATGAACGATGTGTGCTCTTCGTCTTCTTCCTTCATCTTGATCTGGTTGTATCCTGAGTAGGCGTGGAGAAAGGAAAGTACATAGCACCCTGCTGTTGAGTCGATTATCTGATCGATTCTGGGAAGGGGGAAGTGATCCTTCGGGCAATGCTTGTTGACTGGTCCGTAGTCGACACACATGCGCAGCACGGTCGTGTCTTTCTTGGGCACCAGCACTGGGTTGGCTATCCAGGTGGCTTTCTTCGTTTCTTATATGAACTGAGCGTCGAGTAACCGGTTGACTTCCTCTCCGATTGCTCTGCGCTTGGGCTCCGAGAATCGTCTCAGCGCTTGCTTACCCAGATTCGTGTTTTGCTTGATGCGTAGGGCGTGTTCCGCGAATTCGCGTGGTATCCCAGGCATGTCGGCTGGCCACCACGAGAGTCGTCGCCTGCTCCTCTGGTAGGTGGGCGTACACGCGGACTGTTTTGTCCGGGTCCGTCGGGTGCACTTGGTGAGTGACTGTGTCGTTGTCGATGCTGAAGTCGTGTCCGTACTCACTTGATTCTCTTCGGTTCACCAGTGGGAAGGTACTCTTGTTCGTCACCATGGCTATTTCTCTGAGTTCTTGTTCGGCTCCAAATGTGTCGGAGATTCTGTGGAAGTCACGATCACATTGATCTGATTTGATGAAGCTTCCGTTGATCGTGAGGACTCCTGATGATCCTGGCATCTTGAGCTTGAGGTAGGCGTAGTGTGGGACCGCCATGAATTGCGCGAATGCTGGCCGCCCCAATATGGCATGATGCTGCGATTGCCAGTCGAGTACCTCGAACTCGAGGACGTGTTGGGCGAAGTTGCATCGGTTGCCGAAGACAACTTCGAGTTCGATGACTCCGAGGGATGTGGCTGCTTCCCCTGGGACTACCCCGTGTAACTCGGTGCTTGATTTTCTCCATACTGATCGTGGGATCAGCATCTTTTGCAGGGTGCTGGCGAAGATGATGTTCATGCTGCTGCCTCCGTCCATGAAGACCCTATCCATGTCGTACCCTCCGATTTGTGCATCGAGTACTAGGGGCGCATGCCCCGGTCTTGGGACTGCTGGTGGATGGTCATCTTGTGAGAACGTGATGCTGGTCGCCATGTCATGTAGCTGGTAAACTTCGACTATGTTTATGCTCTCAGCTGCTCTAGCCTGCAGGGTGTGGGCGTCGCGTCGTGCTTGCGGTACCCTTCCTTCCTGGATCATGAGAACTTGTTCTTGTGGCGGGCTCTGACGTCCTTCCGGGCTTGAGGTCGGCGATTTCTCAGGTCGCCGATTGCGTCTGTCTTCTTTCTGCTTCTCTTTCTTGAGGTTGTCGGCTAGCTCGTTGGACAGGCGGCAGTCTCTCAAGGTGTGACCTGACCTGACGCGTCCCCAGTCATCCTCGAAGCTATGGATCGTGCAGGGTCCTACTAGTTGTTCTCTAGCCGTGAGTTTGCTAGATCCGGTGTGCCTCTTCCTTCTTGAGATTCTGAAGATCTGCTCGTGATCCTCCGGGTGTTCGTGGAAACGAGGGTCGGTTTCGATTCCTCGACTCATGTCTTGGTTCTTGATGAGGTTGGCGAATTCATCCGGTCTTCGATCTGGGTCGTAGTACTCGCCTACAGGTGTCTCGGAGTCGCTCTCTTGGTTGGCGGAAGGTGCTCACGCGATGGCGTGTCGTCGGGTGGTCGTCGGTTGTGCGGCTGCGTGATGTGGCTCGTTCATTGGGGCCTCGCCGTAGATCTCCCATGCGTGCATTTTGGGTCGTCGATTCCTTCTTCCTTGGCGGTTGTTCTGCTGATCGCTGGATTCGATCTCGTAGTCATCGTCTTGATGTGCAGCGGGTGCCCGGGCGGTGGTGGGTTGTCTAAAGATTTGCGAGTCCTCCGTTGCGCATCGTAGTTCGTCGAGTGGAATTCCTTCGTAGAGGCCCCTCGCCGTTCTTCTGGGTCGTCGACTCCTTCGGCGCTGACGCTGCACTTGGCCGTTACTGTAGTATCGGTCCTGGCACAACTGTAGCTCGAGTGGTCTTGATGGGGTGGCGGAGATGTCCGCCGTGATCTTGAATCCTTCAAGTGGGCTAGGTCTGGTTCTTGCCCTTGAGTTGTAGCTTGGTGAAGACGGGACCGCTGAGATCGTGATCCCAACCTGTGTACTCCCCACGAACGGCGCCAATTGACGGGGATCAACCCCGGCAAATCCCATGGTCAGGGACCCTGGGTTAGTCGTGAGATGCACAGGTTGGACGATAGCTCGTCGGCATACAGGAAGGCTCACTCCTGGTCGATATTATATATGGGGAAGATGCGATTACAGTGGAGGCCAAGGTTGGAGCGCTCAAGGCTAGGGTTACAGGTGATATTAGATGTCTTTGGCGTCGCCCCTCCTAGCCCTTATATACCGGGCTAGGTCTCGGGGATTTCATCTACGTTTACAGGTAAGCTTTCCTAACCCTAGCTTGCTCCGTACGGCAGGTCTTCACACCTTCCTTGTGAATCGCGGACTCCTACGTCGGTGCCAACTAGTGGGCCGAGGCTGTATCTTCATGGGCCTTCTGCCTTCATGGACACCAGGTAGGCTGATCCGTAGGAGTCGTGGGGTCACCCCCTCGTCACCCAAACTATTAGCACCCAACACACTCCTAGTCCCATTGGACCTATTAATGGTGATGCTAATACCTCAACCATACAAGAAGAAACTCCTGAACATAGAGGCTTTCAAGAAAGTGAGCCAAGATGACACCACTACAACCTTTGATAGTTGTGACATTGACTTCGATAGTTGCACCCTCTCAGAAGTTATTAGCTTGCTACACAAAATGTATAGAGACCCCCACACTAGCACACTAAATCTTGCCTTCACGGAGCATATCACTAATGGTCTCATCAAAGCTAGGGAGGATAAGCTTAGAATAGAAGCCTCCATACCTAGGAATCTAGAGGATGGTTGTGATCCTATGATTAAAATTAAATTGAATAACTTCTGTTGTTATGCTTTATGTGATGTTGGAGCTAGTACCTCCGTTATGCCCAAAAGAATGTATGATATGTTTGAATTGAAACCTTTTGATCCTTGTTCTTTTGGTGTTCGTCTCATTGATTCTTCCGTAAAGAAACCTTTGGGGAAGATCGACGATGTTCTTATCATTGTCTATGACAATTATGTTCCCGTTGATTTTACTATTATGGACATAGAGTGTGAACCTTTACGTCCAATTATTTTGGGACGTCCATTTCTTCGCATCGTTGGTGCTGTTATTGACATGAAAGAGGGGAATATAAAATTTCAATTCCCTCTCAAAAAGGGGATGGAACACTTCCCTAGGAATAAGATTAAGTTACCTTTTGATAAAACTTGATCTTTTTTGCTTTATGCCTAGCTTAAAGGCGTAAAAGAAAGCTCTTGTTGGGAGGCAACCCAAGATGTTTTTACTTCTGTTTTTAGTGGTCGTGATGATTGTTACTACTGTAGCAACATCATTGTATCTTTATTTTCAAGCTTTGTGCCAACATCATTGTATCTCCGTTGTTGTTTATTGCTTTGGCCAAGTAGTAGGTAGTGACTCCAAGAGGGAATTTTATGCTCGATTATGGGTTCATGCCCCCTGATGACTAGCTTGAGTGACAGAAAGACGAGTCTAGGGGATGTGTTATTGCCACAAGGGGGAAAACAACGATGCTTGTAACCGCGGTTGCAAGGATTGTTTACTTTGCACAAAGTTCTTTTAATGTAGTTCTTTGTTGCTTTGGGTTTACACTTCGGGTGGGGCTCGCAACTTAATACCAGCGAGATGTTCTGGATAGATATTTCAAGGTGGATGATTAGTAGTAGATGCAGTTGGATTTCGGTCTACTTATTTTGGTGTACCACCCATGCTTTTGAGCCTCGTCCTTTTTTTGTAACATAGTTAGCATTGCGGTGCGTTTTTAATCCTGTCAATTGCCCAGCTGTAATTTGTTTACCTCGCATAGCAGTTTTATCTTCTTTTGGGAGAGAGACATCACTAGTGAACATCATCGGACCTCGGTCCATATTCTCATCACTGTTTACACACTCAATTTATTTCCTGCTTTTACTTTCTAGTCGCAATTACCGTTATCATTATCCCTTGCGATTGATCCTTTGTAAACAACAAGGCCGGAGAGATTGACAACCTCTCAGAACTTTGTTGGGAGAAAAGTTACTTGTGTGTGTGCAGGTCCAGGCAAAGTAAGCAACCCTGAGGTTGTGAATGGCGCCATTGTTCACGTTGCCACCTACTTCTCATTTTCGGAGTCCTACTTGTTCGGTCTCAACCTTGGTATCTTTGCCAAAGGAAATTTGCTGCTATCCTACATCTCACCTTCCACTTTGGGTAACCAACAAAGGGGGAGAAGCCATTATCACTTCCACGCTATCAAGCTCATGATTGGGACATTTGAGCATAAGGGACTTCCATCTCCCCCAAGATTGAGCGATGCTTTCTCCACCACGAGACCAAACGTTATAAATATATTTCCTGTAAATGAGAGGGTAAAACTTTACATAGAAGAGAGGTATAAGATCTTGCCAATTTAGTAAATGAGAGTTATCAAGAAGCCTATACCAATCCAAAGCCTTATATTTTAATGATAGAGAGAATAGTTTTCTCATAACAAAGTCCATCGATATGCCTACAAGCTTAAATAAGGAGCCTAGTTGTGAAAGATATAACAAGTGTTCACCTAGATGTCTATCTCCTGCATATCGATTAGCAATAACACAATCAACAATACCAGTTGGTATTTTGAAGGGCACAATTTCAGTAAGTGGGGGATCCTTCTCCACCACAGTAATGGTGGGACTGTACCCGCAAGAAAAGTACCAAGAGCAGAGTTGTCCATAGGGACTAATAGTATCAACAGAAAAACAAAATTAGCACTTACAATGTAAAGTTTCCTTACCAATTTCACTTACCAGTAGCGCTACGCTCCCCGGCAACGGCGGCGGAAAATGGTCTTGATGACCCACAAGTGTAGGGCATCTATCATAGCATTTTAGATAAATAAGAGTGTCGAACCCAACGAGGAGCAGAAGGTATTCACAAGTGAACTTGAGATAGGAATAACTGCAAGTACTGAAAGGTAACTTTTTATGGATTTTCTGGTATAAGAAATAAGAGGGTAAAAGGAAATAAGGTAAATTGCAATAAGGTGCAGCAAGGTGGTCCAGTCCTTTTGTGCAAAGGATAAGCCAAAGGATCTAAATATATAAAGCCTAAAACTTTCTTGAGGACACACGGGAGAGATAGTCATGTGCCTTCGCCATATTCCGTATCCGTACTATGTTTTCTGTTGATAAGTGTTGTGTGGGTGGACCTATGCTAGTGGAATTTCTAGACTAAGATAAGCACACTCTTATGATTAAACCTCTTGGAAGCATCCATAAATACAAGAGAGAAATTAAGGAAAAATACTAAGCATAGCAATAAACTTTAGGGCCCAACAATCCCTCGTGCAAAAGTGTGCGAACTGGGGTTCAGCTTTCTGTCACTCCGGCAACCCACCATAGGCATACTTTATACACAATGCATTCCCCTAGGTCCTTAAAAGGCGAAGTGGTGTGTAGTCGACATTCACACTACACCACTAGAAGAATAACACCGCAACTTAAATATCAAACAACACACATTACTTCAACATCATATGACTAATAACAACTAGACTTCTCCCATGTCCTCAAGAAATAAAGGAACTACTCACAAGACATAAAAGAGATCATGATCAGTGGTGATAAATATAAGATAAACAATCTGGCCATAACAATAATTCTCCAACAAAACTTAATAGCATTCACCACAAAGAATAATCAACACCGATAGAGTAGACGGGATGGATAGTACAAGTTACAACTTGGATTGCAATAGTGAGATGAGATGGGATGAAGATGGAGACGGTGTTGATGATGAGGATGATGTTGATGATGATGCTCGTGACGATAGTGATGATGATGAGGACGATCTCCCCCTCCGGGAGGAGGTCTCTGTAACGCCCCCAGATCCAGTACAGTAATCACTACAGTGATTCCACTGTTAGTGATCATTACTATTGATGATCAAGCCTTGATCACCTTTGATCATAGCTCATTGAAATTCCAACCCTGATAAAATTTTCAAATATAGGTGGATTATAAATTCTCTCCAGGAACGTTGGATGCCAGTCAATCAACTTGTTCATGGTAAAACCAAATCGACCTCAGTCATTAGCATAATCCCCAGGTCAATGATAATTATAAAACCAATATTGGTGGGCTATTAAATTGCCTTGTCATCATGATCATCCTTGTTTAAAATTTCCATTAAGGAAATAACTCCACTTCCTTTTTGAATTGCAACTGCTAGTCAAGGGGAAAACTTTTCAAATGACTCGAATAAAAATTGTTCTTAGTATGGTGGTAATCCCAAGAAATTGAAACAAATAAAACTAATGATATTGGGATAGTATAATTTCCCTAGAATTAAAATAAAATTGATATATAAAATATGCACAAAGATTAGGGTGAGATATTTATAAAGTGGCAAATAGTCAGTAGGTCACCTAAAAGTGATTAGGGTTGTACTAAAGTGTTTTAGAAAGATTATGAAATAAAAACATTTACTTAGGGATTATTAAATTGTCATGGTAATTAAAATAAACAGTGGTAATAATAGTTGATCCAAAAATTATGGAAACAATTTATAAAATGCCTAAATATCAGTAAGTTATAATAAACTAGTACTGGGAATTTATTGCAATGTTTAAATAATAAAAATAAATAAAGACAGTAACAAAAGAATAGCTTTTATTACTTGTTAAATAAATTAAATGTGCAAATGAATTTATTTTGGGTTCAAACATTTTTTAGAATTAAAATAAGGTGCAACACTATTAATGGCACATTTTTCATATATTACAAAAACCTATGCAATAACAAACAAAATATAAACAGAAAAGAAATAGAACAAGAAATTAAAAACAAAAAAAAACCTATACTACGCCGGGGGCAAGGCCCACCCAGGCCCAGCCCCCCTTCTCTCTCCCCCTCCCCTGTTCCCCTGCCCCCACCCCACCTGCCCCCTGCCCGCACAACGCCATGGGCAGGGAGAGCCCGAGGTCACCTGCCCCCTGCCCCCCACCTGCTCCCCCCTCTCCTCGGTGGATAAGTCCACCCCCGAGCCCCCCAGCCCTCCCCAGGAACCCTAACCCTAGCCGCCTTCCCCGCGTCTCCCTCTCCTCTCCCGTGGCTCGCCCGAGCTCGCTGTCTCCGCCGCGCCGTCGCCATGGACGCGGCCACGGGCCACCACGGGCTGCGCCAAGTTGTCCAGAAGATGCCCCGTGTTCGTGTCCGTCTCCTCGCGTACTCGGGTGTCGCCGGACGCCTCTGCTTCGACCAAATCGGGCCGTCTTCCTCCTCTCGACCCGCAGTTCGCCGGCGGCGAGTTCGACGCCTCCGGTGCTTCCCCGAGCACGCTGCCCCTCCCTACCACGCCGCCGTGAGCCCTCCCGTAAATCCCCCCTATTCCCCCTTCGTTTCCCACCGTAGCGCCGTGCTCCTCGCCGGTGGACGCCATGGCCGCGCGTCGCACGGCCCGTGCCCGTGGCCACCACCGTGCGCGCCCGGGCCACGCCTTGCCTCGCGCTGGTCGCGCCCTCGCCGTGCCAACTACTAGCTGTCGCGGCCTCGCTTCCCTGGGTAGGCCGGCATCGCCGTGCCCGCCACTGGACCGTGGCCACGTCCATGGCCGATGTGCCATCTGGCTCGGGCTACCCCCCCCCCCAATGAGCAAATCCCCCCTAATTAAAACAGATTAGGAAATAAACCCCCCTAAGTCAATGAATGTTGGCCCCTTGCCCCTAACTAAAACTGGTTAGTTTAGTTAATTTGGTTAAATGGCCTCTGTCTATGACAGGTGGGCCCAATACTTATATTAACCCCCCTGGATGAATTAAATAAATGAGATGTGTCACAGTCTATGACAGTTGGGCCCCACACTAGTTCAAACAATTAAATTGATTTTATTAAAATCCAGTGCATGACATGTGGGTCCTCTGTGTTATTTATTTAAATAAAACTGAATTTAAATGTCTCTATGGATAAGGTTATGGATAATGTTGGATTTTTATTAATAAAAGAAAATTAAGAAAATCTTTTAAAATGCTTTAAAACTTTGAAATTCAATAACTTTTAAACCGTAACTCAGATTCAAAAACTTTATACATGAAAATTGATCAGAAAGATATAACGAATACGAATGCGCTATCCATATGTCTATCACACCCCTCTAACACAACGAACATCGAACCGTCCCCCTCCGGACCGACAGTCCGATAAATTGTCCGGTACTGCTAAAGTACCCGGATGAATTTATTTCGAACACGAAAGTTGTTCGGAATAGATCAACTAACCCGGATACACCACCCATATATGTGTCGGATGTCCACGACACCTCCGGCAAGATATCTCCCCCCTCCAGACACCCTATCTGGTAATCACTCGGAGCTGGCAGTTCATCCTCGGATGAATTTCCGCTCCGAGCAACGTGCATTGCACTGCGTTAGAACACTGTTAACTTTGCGTTTGCCATGTCTTGTATTTGTATTTCTATTATTGTTGTGTATTTATTGTTTCTCCCCCCCTTTATTCTCCAATAGACCCCGCTGCTGCCGTCGACTACACCGCTGCCGAGTACGACTACTTCGTCGACGACCATACCGCTACTACCGAGCTTCCAGGCAAGCAGAGCCATTTTCCTTCCCCAGATATCGCCTATATTTTCCGTACTTTCTTGCACTAGGCATTGTTACTGCTGCTGCTACGTTACAATCCTATTCAATTGCATAGCCTGTCATTGTCACCCCTTGATGTACCATCCTTTATCCTATGCTGCCAGCTATAAATATATATATTATATTCAGCAGTGAGCCCTGCGCTTTGTTAGCTAGGATTAGATAGCGGGTCGTGACCACTCAGGGGAGTGACGCGGATACAAAATATATACAACTGCAACAGGTACGGTCCAATGCAGACGCCCCAGGGAACCTTTAACGGCGAGACTCTGCCAAGTCGCTTCGAGTTTGACTTACGAGTGGAATGGACTCATATTTCACTCTCGTTGGCTCAGTAGCGTAGCATCACCGGGATGATACGAGGTTTACCTCTTTAGTTCATTTCGCTTGTGTCTCGGCACCACCGGGGTGATATGAGAATATTCCTCTTTAGTTCCTTCCGCTGGTGTCTCTGTTGAACCTCTTCAAGTGTACCATCGAGGGTGATTCCTCCTGGTTTCACTTGATGGTAGGCACTCGAATCAACTGGTGTCCTTACAGGTAAGGAGTCGGGTAACCCAACGGTGCCCGCGCAGGGTATCTTAGCGGAACGACAGGTCAGGTGTATTCCACTGGTGTGCGGCGGGCCTGGTACTGTTCATGGCCGACAGATATCCTGTTGTACGAAAGTCGAGCTCTTCGGAGCAAACGCGAGACAAGGTAAGGAGACGGTTCACCTTGTTTGTAACCACACGAGTTGGTGGGACGTCAGGGCAGGCACCGATGTTACTGGTGGTCCTGACTGCTATCGTTGTCCGCGACTCATTCAATAAGGGGCAACGATAACGGTTATCTCGACAGAAAATTAATAAAATGCTTAATGGGTTCGGCGGATGACTTGAGTAGCCTTTTGGCTTGTACGCACTACCTATACGTGGGATTACGCGTATGGGCGCCTCCGCGGCCTAGCCTCGTTCGAAAGCTCTGAAAGACGTCCAGGTCAGCATTGTGGCCGGGACTGATCGTCACCTGTGGTGTACGGATCTCCCGCCTCACACAGAACCGGAGTGCGAGGGGCGACGGCCCAAGACCCCCTTGCGCTTAGGACTGTAGACCTGCCGGGACCTCTCTGATGAGCCGTAGGATGGACTGCGCCTAGGGCTCGCCTAGGGAGAAGCCACCCCAAGCCCAGCCCCAGCCAACACATCCTTCTTCCTCCTTTGTTCACCAGGGCGTCGTGGACGCGCCTGATCCCACCATGGCCGTGGATGGCCACGCGCCAGCTATCCCGCGGCTGACGGCTGGGTTGAGGACCCCTGCACCCCTCGGTCGAACCCTAGGCCACCCCTTTCCCTCCCCCGCCTCCCTCGCGCCGCCTCCCTCTCCTTTGTCCGAGCCGTCGCAACGGAGCCGACGCCACCGACCTGGGCGGACGCGGCCAACGGCCGCCTCGTGCCACGTCGGGTTGTCCTGCAGCTCCGCCTTCAACGTGCTCGCCTCCTCGCGCGAAGGAATGGAGCTAGGTAGCGCTACAAGCTGCGGAACGGGCCGCCCCCTTCCGCAGGTCGCCGGCGCCATTGCCGTCGATTGAGCTCCACCCCGACCACATCCAGCTTCCCTGAGACCCACTCGAGCTCCGTGGTGAACTCCTGCTTCGATTCCCCCTCTTCCCAGTCTCATTTCGTCGTTGTAATCACCTGTACGCGCCGGTGGCGGCTATGGCCAAGCTCTGCTCGCCGCGCCCACGACCGTGCCTCGCCGCGGCCCTGGCCAAAATGGCCCCCAACGCGCACCCCCTTTTCCGCCCTCGCCCCTCCCCCCCCCCACGCCCCCCTCTCCGGCCGGCCTAGCGCGGCCACGACCATTGCCGGCTTGCCGTGCCGTGCCGTGCAGTGCTGTGGCTGGTGCCACTGGCATGTGGGGTCGGCCTTGATTAGATTAGGGGCTAACCTCTATTAAGTTAATCTCTAATGGATTAGCAGATACCCCCCTCCTCAGTGGCTTACATGTGGACCCCATAGATTAATATGTGTTTTAAGGCAGATAGAAAAACTGTTAAGAATAACTGTGAGTATGACCGGAGGGGTCCATCACTTGTTAATTGATTTAAATGGATTTTAGTTAACTACTAGAGTATGACATGTAGGCCCCACTGGATATTTAGATTTAATAAAATGAATTATTAAAATGTGAGGCTGACATGTGGAGCCCACATGTCAGGACTGTTATGAATAATATTTTTGAATAATGTTTAAATTAAATAGTAAAAGATATTCTAGAAAATGATTGAAATTGATAAAAACTTAGAAAATTAATATCTTTTAAACCGTAAATCAGATGAAAATAATTTATATATCAAAGTTGATCAGAAAAATATAACGAGTCCGAATACGCGACCCGTATACCCACCGCGCCCCTCTAACATACCGAACGTGGTACATTTCTCCTCCTGTTCATCTGTTTGTCAGACGACCGGAGCGGGTAAAACTGTCCGGATGAAAATGTTTTGCATACGAAAGTTGCTTAGAATGGATGAACTAACACGGATACACTATCCTTATGTCTGTCAGATGTCTCTGACACTGCAGACACGGAACCTTCCCCCTCCGGATCATCTGTCCGATAATCCACCGGTACTAATGACTCATTCCCGGATAAATTTCTACTCCGGAAAAATCACCGAACACTGCGTTAGAGCCCCGTTGCTTTGCATCTTCTATGTCATATATTTGTATTGTTATTATTGCCATGTATTTATTGTTTCTCCCCCTTATTCTCCGGTAGACCCCGTTGCTGCCGCCGACGACACCGTTGCCGAGTACGACTACTTCGTGGACGACCGTACCCCTACCATCGAGCTTCCAGGCAAGCAGAGCCATTTTCCTTCCCTAGATATCGCCTATCTTTTTCGTATATTTCTTGCACTAGGCATATGTTGCTGCTACTACGTTACAATCCTATTCAATTGCATAGCCTATTTTTGTCGCCCCTTGATGTACCTTCCTTTATCCTATGTTGTCTATTAAATATATATATTATATTCAGCAGTAAACCCTGCACATTGTTAGCTAGGTTTAGAATAGCGGGCCGTGATCACTCTGGTGAGTGAACGCGGATTACAAAATATTATAACTGCAACATGTACGGATAAATGCAGACACCCTAGGGAACCTACAACGGCGAGACTCTGCTGAGTGGCTTCGAGTTTGACTTATGAGCGGACGAACTCGTATTTCACTCTCGTCGGCTCAGTAGCGTAGCATCACTGGGATGATACGAGGGTATTCCTCTTTAGTTTATTCCGCTGGTGTCTCGGCACCATCGGGGTGATACGAGAATATTCCTCTTTAGTTCATTCCGCTGATGTCTCTGTCGAACCTCTTCAAGTGTACCATCGAGGGTGATTCCTCCTGGTTTCACTTGATGGCAGGCACTCGAATCAACTGGTGTCCTTACAGGTAAGGATTCGGGTGACACAACGGTGCCCGCGTAGGGTATCTTAGTGGAACGACAGGTTAGGTGTATTCCACCGGTGTGCAGCGAGCCTGGTACTGTTCATGGTCGACAGATATCCTGTTGTATGAAACTCGAGCTCTTCGGAGAAAACGCGAGACAAGGTAAGGAGACGGTTCACCTTGTTGGTAACCGCACGATTTGGTGGGACGTCAGGGCAGACACCAATGTTACTGGTGGTCCTGACTGCTGTCGTTGTCCGCGACTCATTCAATCAGGGTCAACGATAACGGTTGTCTCGAAAGAAAATTAATAAAATGCTTAATGGGTTCGGCGGATGACTTGAGTAGCCTTTTGGCTTGTACGCACTACCTATACGTGGGATTACGGTGTGGGCCCTATGTGTTGTGGTATCGTTCGAAAGCTCTGAAAGACCAGTTCAGCATTATGGCCGGGACTGGTCGTCACCTGTGGTGTACGGATCTCCCGCCTGACAACGACCCGGAGAGCGAGGCGTGATAGGCCCATGACCCCCTTGCACTTAGGGCTGTAGACCGGCGGGGACCTCTCTGATGAGCCGTAGGATGGGCCTCGGCGTGTCGGATAGCCTCGGTGGGGTGTTCCCTAACAAGGTGTATGCCACCCTGGAGATTCGACCGTGTAGTATGACATCAGTGCACCCCTGCAGGGAGTTTAATCTATTCGAATAGCCGTGTCCACGGTAACAGGACGCTTTATGCTGAAGCCAGATCCTACCACTACAAACTACTAATATTAAACTGTTGTTTTCGGGTTTTCTTCCTCTCGTGGATGTCGAGAAAGGGAACTCAGAGGCATTATTATTATTATGATTACAACTTATTATTATACAATGCTGCAGCAACTTCTGCTGCATTGTTACTTTCATTACTGTTATATAAACTGTTGGCTGATTCTTACCTCATGCTGCAAGACTCGTCGGAAGATGCTAGTCTTCGATAGGCCTAGTTTCTTATCCTTATTCTGAATTTCTACCTTGAAGTCCACTATATGAAGCCTCCCCTTTCCATTTGATACAAATGCATAATACTTAGTAGCGGACGTAAGACTCGCGGGTATGATAGATACTCACCTGCTTTATTTTCCCCTTTTATTGTTTTGCCTGATCGGCCGCTACAGTCGACGTTGGAGCCCAGGAGTAGGAGATCCCCGATGCCTTCTACGACGTCGAGTTCCCCTTTGACCAGGACTAGTTTGGAGGTTCCCAGGAAGGAGGCCTCGCCTTTTCGATCGTTGTTGTTTTTGTGCTAGCCTTCATAAGGCAACCTTGTAACCTTGTGTCTGTACTCAGATACTATTGCTTCCGCTGACTTTGTGCTCTCGAGCTATTGTATTCGAGCCCTCGTGGAACCTGGCTTGTATTAAACAGCTTGTATTATTTTATTTGTAGAGTTATGTTGTGGTATCTCACCGTGAGTCCCTGATCTCGATCGTGTAGCTTGCGTGTATGATTACTGTACACGGTCTGATTTTGGGGCGTCACATGATGCAAATGTATGACATGAGGGTCAAGTCATGAGTAGATGGATGTTGCATGTCAATGTATCTCGGAAAGGCTATGGAAATGCCTTGTAGGTAGGTATGGTGGTTGTTTTGAGGAAAGATATAAGGAGGCTTATGATGACAGAGCGTATCATGCCAAGGGTTTGGATGTACCGGCGAAGTATGTGCCATCTCTCAAGGTGAGAATGGGCAATGCACGGTACCGAAGAGGCTAGAAAAAGTATAGGTGGGTGGAAGTGTCAACTTTCGAATACTCACATTAGTCCGAAGAACTCATGCACTTATTATCGGTAACTCTCAATCTAATCAGGAGTTTCGCAAAGAGAAAAGTACCCGGAGGAGGAGTGTATGGGGTTTTGGTTATCCTTGCGCATCCTCGACTCATGGTACGTGAGTGTTCTCTAATATTCGAACCCTCCAGAGGTTAGTGATTCATCTAGTAGCTAGAGTTCTCAATAGGGGTTTTTTGTTTTCAAAAAACACACAGATTGCCCAAAATACGACATCTATCACTAATAGGCTCGAGCTCTTGACACCAAAAGTTCAAACATTACTCTAGTCAATACCTCAAAACTATTGCAAGTTACTACTACAAAGAGAACAACAATTTAAACTACCTACTTCTAGTCAAGACACAAAACTCAGTGCAGCAGAAAAACTCTCTAACAACATAAAACATGCAACTTATAGAAAGTTCAACCTAAAACAAAAGAAAAGCTCTAGAAAAATTAAAGCACTACAACTAAACAGAGCAGCAGCTAAGAAAAGAAAAAGAACAACTCATAGCTAAAAGAATAAGCATGCAAATCCTATGAGGAGTTCTAATTCAAGCGGAGCGTGTATCTCTCCCACACAAAAGAGTAAGCTAGGATCTAACTTGTTACTACAGAAAACAAAGCAAAAACAAACCTAGAAAAGTACAGAGCGAGACGCTCCAAGCATAGCACACAACGCATGAAGTGATAAAAATATAGTGCAACGAGGGACGAAATGATAATTGTTGATGAAGAAGGGGATGCACGGGGGCATCCCCAAGCTTAGACGCTTGAGTATCCTTGAATATTTATTGGGGGTGCACATGGGAATCCCCAAGCTTGAGCGTTTGACACTCCAAGATCTTCTTTCATCATCTTCCATCGTGCACTTGAAAACTCCCTTCATACGTAACTCATTGTAATCCGATTAGCGAGGTTAGTACCCATAATAAAATAATTGTTTCTCTACTGGAAATAAAGATAAACTTGAAGATATAATGTTTCTCAAAATTTCCAAAAAGGTTTTTCAAAGAAAAAGCAAGCTTAAGGTTTGCAAAAGTAAAGAGAGACAAAACGTGGCAGAATCTGTGAAAAACAGAACATCAGGTAGAAACGAATTTTTTAGGGATACTTCTGCAACTCAAATCAAAAAACCGAGAACATATGCAAGTTTCGTAATTATATAGAGCACGCTGTGTAGAAAATTCACCTCAAAAATATGAACTAGGATTTTTCGCTGATTTTTCTAGTCACGAGGACAGAATCTGTTTTCTGGACAGCATGTCACAACTTCACTTCCCTTGTCGTATGAGGCTGTAATTGGCACAAAGCTTGAAAAGTAAAGATACAATGATGTTGCTACAGTAGTAACAATCATCAAGACCACTAAAAAACAGAAGAAATGCAAAAAAGAAAAACCTAAATTCGTTGCGGGGTTCCTCCCGAAAGCGCTTCTTTAGAGCCATTAGCTAGGCTTAAAGATTATAGAAGATCAAGTCTTTTCAAGAGAATAACTAGCCCGTGTGACGGACTCAAAAGGTAACTTAATCTTTTTCCTAGGGAAATGTTCCATCCCTTTCTTGAGAGGGAATTGTAATTTTATATTCCCCTCTTTCATGTCAATAACAGGACCAACTGTGCGAAGAAAAGGACGTCCCAAAATAATTGGACAAGTAGGTTCACATTCAATGTCCATAATAGTAAAATCAACGGGAACATAATTGTCATTGACAATGATAATAACATCGTCGATCTTCCCCAAAGGCTTATTTGCGGAAGAATCAACAAGACGAACACCAAAAGAACAAGGATCAAAAGGTTTCAATCCAAGCATATCATACATTCTTTTGGGCATAACAGAGGTACTTGCTCCAACATCACAAAGAGCATAACAAGAAAAGTTATTCAATTTGATTTTTATCATAGGGTCCCAACCATCTTCTAGCTTCCTAGGTACGGAGGCTTCTAGTCTAAGCTTCTCCTCCCTAACTTTGATTAGAGCATTAGTGATATGCTCTGTGAAGGCAAGATTAAGTGTGCTAGTGTGGGGGTCTCTAGACATCTTGTGTAGGAAACCAATAACTTCAGGTAAAGTGCAGTTGTCAAAGTCTAAGTCACTACTATCTATAAAGGAGGTAGTGATATCATTCAGGCTCACTTGTTTGAAATCTCTATGTTCATAGAGGTTTCTTCATCTATAGTTGAGGTGGTAGCATCACCATTAATAGGTCCAGTGGGACTAGGGGTGTGATGGGTGCTAACTTTTTGGACATCCTCAACTACTTGGATAGTATCTACTGTGTGGTAGGTAGGATGGCTCTTAATTCTATCGTCTTCCTCTTTTTCTCTAGCCCATCTTTCTTTGAGTTTAGCCATCATCCTAATATTTTCATTGATTTGTAACTGCATAGCATTAATAGGAGTGACCTTACTCTCCTCAAGGGGAGAGGTTCTAATTTTTAACATCTCAACATCAAGGGCTAAGTGATCTACCTTCAAACAATGATTATCTAATTTAGCTAGTTTTTCTTCCACATTCTTGTTGAAGGCTTTTTGGGTAGTGATAAAGTCTCTAAGCATACTCTCTAGTTCAAAGGTGGAGTTTTTGGTGCTAGGATAAGTGTTGTTGTTCCCATAGTTTTTGGATGGGAAAGGCCTAGGGTTGTTTCTACCAAAATTAATCCTATAAGCATTATTGTTGAAGTTGTTTCTAGAGATAAAGTTCACATCTATTTGTTCTTGAGCAACCAAAGAATTTAAAGGAACATCCTGAGGATCAATAGGAGCTTGCTTGGTAAGTAGAGACATGATAATGTAAAGCTTTTCATTTAGAGAGGAGATCTCCTCGACAGAATTTACCTTCTTACCAGTTGAAGATCTTTCGGTGTGCCACTGAGAGTAGTTCAGCATCATCTCATCAAGTAGCTTTGTGGAAGCACCAAGTGTGATTGACATAAAAGTTTCTCCCGCGGCCGAATCTAACAGGTTCCGCGAGGTAAAGTTCAAGCCTGCATAAAAAGTCTGGATAACCATCCAGGTAGTCATTCCATGTGTGGGGCAGTTCTTGACAAGCGTCTTCATACGTTCCCATGCTTGGGAAACGTGTTCATTATCCAATTGCCTGAAATTCATAATGTTACTCCTCAATTGGATAATCTTAGCAGGGTGATAGTACTTCCCGATAAAAGCATCCTTGCACTTATCCCAAGAATCTATGCTCTTTTTAGGCAAGGATTGAAACCAGATTTTAGCTTCATCCCTCAAAGAGAAAGGAAAAAGCTTAAGCTTAACAATTTCACCATCTACTTCTTTGTACTTTTTCAGTGCAAAGCAGCATCATCTCTAGCACCAGAGAATTGATCTTTCATAACAAGGTTCAGAAAAGCAGGTTTAATCTCATAAGAAGGTGCTGAAGTAGCAGGTGGAGAAATAGGAGTGCAGATAAAGTCACTGTTGTTGTGACTAGTGAAGTCACAGAACTTGGTGTTTTCATTGGAACCCATAGTAGCAGCAGGTATTTTTGTTATTTGTGATAAGGGACACAAAAGTAAAAACTGAAAGGTAAACTAACAAGACTAAAAAGCAAAGATAAAAGATAGTGTGCAACTCCCCTATCTTGTAGAGTGGAGTCCCTGGCAACAGAGCCAGAAATTAGCTTGATACGGTGAGGATAGTTCTCACTCCTCGTTGGTTACCCCAAGTGGAAGGTGAGATGTAGCGTAGCAACAAATTTCCCTCGGTGAAGATACCAAGGTTATCAAACCAGTAGGACTCCAAGAGATACAAGAAGGTGTCACGGCGCTTGAGGTGGACCTGCACACAGATACAAATAACTTTGCTCCCAACGAGTACAGAGGAGTTGTCAATTCCTCCGGCTTTGTTGTTTACAAAGGATCAACGCAAGAGATAAAAATGATAGTGATAGAAACTGAAAAGTAAACTAAGGATTTAACCAATAATATGAAGATGGACCGGGGTCCCATGATTTTCACTAGTGATGTCTCTCTCCCAAAGGACGATAAAAGTGCTAGCGAGGTAAACAAATCAAAGTTGGGCAATTGACAGGATTATGAAGGCACCGCAATGCTAACTATGCTGCAAAGAAAGGAAGGGCTCAAAAGCAATGGGAAGTACGCCAAGGTAAGTAGATCGAAATCCAACTGCATCTACTACGAATCATCCACCTTGAGATATCTATCCACAACATCTCGCTGGTATTAAGTTGCAAATCCCACAAAAAGTGTAAACTCAAAGCAACGGACAACTGCATTAAAAGAACTTTGCGTAAAGTAAACAATCCTTGCATCCACGGATACAAGCATCGTTGTTTTATCCTTGGTGGCAACAGCACATCCCCTAGTCTCATGTTTCTTTCACTGAAGCTAGACATCAATGGGTTGAACCCACAATCAAGCATAACGCTCCCTCTTGGAGTTGCAACAAATCACTTGGCCAAAGTAAAATATGGCAAGGGAGAAAATGCAAGAATTTACTCAAGAACAAAATATAAAAGAGAAGAACCAAATATATTACTCATCACAATCTGAACATAGTCTCATAATCCAGCAGATCCCAAGAAACTCAGCATAGCAACGGCAGAAAATTACAAAGGTGCCTCGATCATGTGAGGCAGCTCACGAGGTCTCGAAAGTGGAAGCACAAAGAGGGGAGAGATAGATCACATATCTACTGGTCACGGACCCATGGTCCAAGGGAAACTACTCACGGTACATACGAGAGGCGTCCATGGCTATGGATGGTCTCCCGGAGGGGGTTACTCCTCCCGGCAGGGTGCCGGGGTAGCTTCTCTAGGCAGCCCCGATCTTGAAACGGCGGCGGCGGCGGTACAGAGGCGAGAGCGCGGAAGAGAGATCGATATTAGGGGTTTCCACCCCGAGGGCTAAATATAGGAGGAGGGGGTGTCGAGGGGACCCACCAGGCAGCCAGGAGGCCTCCTGTCGCAGCCTAGGGTTGGGACGCACCAGGGACCCTCCTGATCTCCTGGTGGTGGCCCCCCTCCGCTGCCTTGGTTATTCGGGAAGCACTTTTAATGGCCGGAAAACCTGAAATACAAAAACAGCAGAAAACAGCAACTGGTAGCTAGGTGCACTGGGTTAATAGATTAGTCCAAATATGCTCAAAAGTGTATAAAAGTTCAAGCAAAACATGGCAAAGTCACACAAAACATGCATGGAGCAAGCAGAAATTATAGATACATTTGGGGCGTATCAAGCTCCCACTCAGATATGTCAACCACATATTAAGTTCAGGATAACACTCACATAGCTCCCACTCAAATATGTCAGTGACATATAAAGTAAGGATAACATCCAGATACCTCCCACTCAGATATGTCTAACACATATTAAGTTCAGGATAATACCACATGACTTCTACTCAAATATATCAGTTACATATAAGACTAGGATGATACTCCCATAGATCCCACTAAAAATATGTTGTCCATATATCAAGTATAGGAAACTATTCATCTCCCACTCAGTTTCATGCAAATGCATGTTTCCCCGATATTTTCACTAAGTCCAAAATCCTTTGATCATCCATCAAAACAAGAATTAAGGTTACGAGACACTAGCATCCATATGTTTTCCAAAACCTTATTGTTGTACCAATAACAAAACTTCTTCAAATGCAGGACTTGAGAAAGTCACGGTATTACTTGAGAATATCAAGTAATATCTTTACTTGATAAGATTCAGGAAATCTTAAATGTAACTCAGTATAGGATTTCATGACTCATAGTCATATCTCATACTTAGGTCCACCATCACTTCTTCGTAGTTCGTAGGTTTGTATTCTTGCATCCTGCTTCGTTCAGTAAAGGCTTTAACCGAAACATTATGATCATTATCATCACTTTCTCCTCTAACTATAGAGCTTTTCTTTCGGAACATATTTCGTTGCGCTACTCTGACATTTGGAGGTAAGGTCAATTAACTTGGTTGAACTTTCACTTTTCTTCCATTAACACATTTATCAAGAATATTTCTTGACAAATACTAAAACACTTAGCAATACAAGTTTTGCTATTTTGTTTCTAGTTGTGGAAGATGCATCCATAGTTGTCTAAGGATACACTACAAAGATTATTTATCATATAAATCAGCCTCCCTAGAAACCACGACACACCATAACATATATAGTGTTGGTTTCCACAAACTCAGATGGTTCCCTATACTAAAGTGATTGTTTTCATATTAAACTAATAACTCTAAGCAATAATAACGTAACTGAGTAAGAGATATCTTAGACCATACACTATTCAATAGAGTATGATTATAATGTTTAGGCACATCAACAATATTGAAGTGTTCCAAGCATTGTAATTTGTGAAACGACTTTCACAAGTCTTTATGACCAAGACTAACTCAAAACATTTGTCACTTTGATCAAAACGTAGAGACTTGTATTTCTTGTTAATTTAATATCCATCTTTATTCTGAAATCCCTTTTGATCACATCAAATTATTTCAGAGTCAGTTTTTCTTCATTTTGAACTCCTTTGATCACATCAAATTATTTGAGACTCATGTTTCATTAGTGAATACACATATTCATCTAATGTCCACATATGAAGTTTACGAAATAATGAAATTCACTACTTGCTGAAATATGATACATCATTTATATATGATATTCAGCAATCATTGCAAACTCTGTTTTACCAGAATGTAAGGTTTCAGCCATCTCACCTAAAGAGGCATGGTTTGCATGTGTCAAGAAATCAAGTATTTCAAGACTTCATCAAACCAATCATTACTTAAATGGTGGTGTCATTATTAAGTTTGAATAATTCTTGGCATTGCAATATTTCTTATAAATGATCAAACTACTATCATCAATATAAGAATAACTCATTCATAACCGTAATGTGATTATAAAAGATATCATTCATAAAAGGAGAACAACTAACTTGTTTCTCACTAATATGAATAATTGTCTTCGCGTGATGCAAGACACACTAATAAAGTTCACATTCAAACAATCATAAATTTCTTCATATATTAAACAAATGATAGATGTAGAGGGAGAGTGTTTCCGACCATCAATTATCTTGATTGCCGTCAGCACACATTGTCACCTCATCCCTTCCAAGCCACTCCTTAAGCAGTAAGTTCAAGCATCGAATACTTCATCAACCGCAATTAGTGTTTTGTGGGGAAAGACATTTATAACTCGTATATCAAATATACTTTCTCCGTTAATGACTATTCCTGCATTGGTTCTACATTTAAAGTTCACAACTTTAATCATGACCTCATAAGATGTGAACGATTCTCCTTCATGACATAGTCTAGACACGGTCTTTGTAGCTGGGAGGAAGCGGATGCCACTTCCCAGTTATCGCAAAGTAACCAATCATTCAGTAGTCCAAGTTGTACACAAGGTTTCCATGTATCTTATACATTTTCCATGTGACCTTCTCAGCAGGTTGTTCCTCCCATCATATTTGAAAGAAAACTCGTCCATATACTCATATTTCATTACTCTGATTTGTGACTTAGTGCTTTCAAGTTCAGCTAGCATGTCATACATGTTGGTGCCGTCAATACGCACTTACAATTCAGATTCCATAGAATGAAGTATGGTGTATTGGACAGTCATTCATAAGTGAAGGTGAGTACGATACTCATCATAATCGTCCTTAATTATGGAGTTATCGGGCGTATCTCCTATAAGTTATCGTATTACGTTTTAGCAAGTCATTACTAATGAGTATACCTCTAACGGTGTTGGTACACGTCAAATGAAGTAAGACCCATCTACCTTAAGTTCTTCATTACACTAAAAGAGCCATAGTTATAAACATTGTGGGTATGAGATTATCTACAATGATATTTTCTAAGACATGAAGATTAAGTTCATCATATGTGGAGTTCAATTTTTAATTAATTATAAAACTCCCACTTAGTAAAACATCTCTCAAATTTACTAAGTAATTACACAATCCTAGAACCTCATACCTCCCCCGATCGTCACGGCCATCAGTATGTGGCTAAGGTAGGCCATCATGCCAATCACATCAGTTATGTGACTCGTGCTCGATCTTTCAATCTTATGTGTTCCAAGCCCGCATCTACATACGTCAAGCCTGCCATTCTGACCTTCTAAACCCTACCTCATGCGAACATCGTTTATTATGTGTGATACCCAATGTATGGAGTGTCGGCCATAAGGGAGATCCTTCCAGGCGGTTCCCATTAAGGGAGAACACAGTGCTGGTATTGTGAGAGATTGTCCTATTATGCTACCATTGTTATATCTAGCATATTAGCAAAACAGGAAGTAAACAAATAAATCATACATGCTATGATTCCCCCTGACATGCAAATTAAAGTTAAAATGCCTTCCACTTTATCTTTTGCAAGCTTTACGTGGCTGCTAAGGGTTTCGAGAAAATAACCGTTTTCTATCCTACGAAAACAAGCCACAACACCAATCCCGCAATTGTCTCTATTACACCCAAGTCGGGGCCCTCCGTTGCAAACGTCTTCACATCGCTAATGTTAGAGAGACAAACACCCCCCAACCACTTATATGGTACAATCCATATGTCAAGCGTGGAACCAGTCTCGCGTAAAAGCGTAAGGTCGGTTAGGGCCGCTTCATCAGAACATTGACGCAATGCTAAACGAGTACACGTGAGAGGGTAACAATTGGAGAATTGATGCCCACATACTAGATGTGTTCTATCCGTACAATACATCTATGCATTGCCTTGCTGATGATACCGCTGTGGGGGTTTGGGGCAGAAAACAATAATTTTTCATAACCTACGAGACCCAAACGCAAGAGAAATAGATCACATACTAGTATGTAGTCCATTAAGCGGGAAATGTTCCCGCGTGAACGTGGTTGATGTAGTCATACCGGCAATCCCCGATGCCGCGCATATCCACGATGACTCCACAAGCCACCCGGTTCTTGTAGACCGATGACGGCATTGCGTTCCCGTCAGAATGTTGTCGGTGAAGACATCGCAATACGGCCACGACGATGAAGGAGCGCCACAAGTGTAGTGCCTTGCCGGATTACACACATACGATGTACCCGACGTTCCCTCCAGGCTCCAAACTAGGCGATCAACGAAAAGAAGATGGATTCGGATCCCGATTCCAGCAGCACGACGACGTGCGTATGGTGGAGAAATCCCCAACCAAGTGCAAACTCCAAACAAGGGGAGTCCACTCGAGGAAGGAGAAGGAGAAAGAGAGAGATTAAATCTTATGAAGAAAAGGGCACCCCTAGCCCCCTCCCTCCCCAGGGTAGGACTAAACCCGAAGAGGGTTGGTGCGCCGGCCAAGGGGGGAGTGGGCCCCTCCCTTGGCGCATGGCCCAAGGGGGAGGCTCCCCCTTCACCTAATGGGCATCTTTAGGACCATATGGCTTTTATTCCATTTTTAATTATATTTTAATATTTAATTCTGTTAATTAAGTAATAATAAATATTTAGACATTATTAAATAATATTTTGAACCTTTCAAAATACCCAGAACTATTTCTAGCCTCCACCGGAACAATTCCGGTGTTCTCTCTTATTTCTCCGGTGATCCCGAGTCAATCCTTATTGCGTCGAATATCCTTAAGTGTGACACACTATGGTCCGAGAAACAACAGGCATGATCAAGACACTCTCTGACCAACGACTAATTAATATGTCCCAAACGTATCTATAATTTCTGCTTGCTCCATGCATGTTTTGTGTGATATTGCTATGTTTTAGATACACTTTCATACACTTTTGATCATATCTGGACTAACCTATTAAATCGGTGCACCCTAGTGCCAGTTTCTGTTTTCTGTTGTTTTTGTATTTCAAGTTTTCCCATTATTAAAAGTTCTCAGAAAATGCCAGGAAAAATTGTGACGCCCCCAAAATCAAGCCGTGTACAGTAATCATACACGCAAGGTACACGATCGAGATTAGGGACTCACGATGAGATATCACAACACAACTCTACAAATAAAATAATACAAGCTGTTTAATACAAGCCAGGGGCCACGAGGGCTCAAATATAACAGCTCGAGAGCACAAGTCAGCGGAAGCAATAGTATCTGAGTACAGACACCAAATACAAGGTTGCCTTAAGAAGGATAGCACAAATAACAACAGATCGAAAAGGCGAGGCCTCCTGCCTGGGAACTCCAAGCTACTCCTGGTCAACGAGGAACTCGACGTCATAGAAAGCATCGGGGATCTTCACGTTGCGGTGGTCGACATCGGGGATCTTCACGTTGCGGTGGTCGACATCGGGGATCTCCTGCTCCTGGGCTCCAACGTCGACTGCAGCGGCCGATCAGGAAAAACAGTAAAGGAAATAAAGCAGGTGAGTATCTAGTATACCCGCGAGTCTTACGTCCGCTACTAAGCATTATGCATTGTATCAACGGAAAGAAGAGGTTGTATATAGTGGACTGAAAGACAGAAATCCAGAGCAAGGATAAGAAGCTAGGCCTAACGAAGACTAGCATCTTCCGACGAGGTCTTGCAGCATGAGGTAAGAATCAGCCAACAGTTTATATAAAGCAATAAAGTAACAATGAAGCAGAAGTTGCTGCAACATTGAATAATAATAAGTTTTAATAATTAACAATGCCTCCGAGTTCACCTCCTCGACATCCCCGCGAGGAAGAAAACCCGGAACCATACAGTTTAATAATAATAGTTTCTAGTGGTAAGATCCAGCTTCAGCATAAAGCGTCCTGTTACCGTGGACACGGCTATCGATAGATTAATCTTCCCTGCAGGGGTGCACTTGTGTTACGCTACACGCACGGATCTCCAGGGTGGCGGGAACCTTGTTAGGGAACGCTCCACCGAGGCTATCCGACACTTCATAGCCCATCTTTCAAACTCAACAGAGAGGTCATCCGCCGGACTATATCCTATGTACGCGGGGCTTTGGACCCTAACCCCGACGTACTCCTACACGGTGCGAGGCTGGCCGTGAAGTTAAAGCAAATCCAAATAAGACACCACCGCGCGAGCAAATAAGACAACACCACTTCCCGGCGCAGGCCGCGGTACTGCTGACGTCTGAAGAGTCCTCGGACGACACTAAGAAGCAGAGGAGCCCATAACTCGTAGTTCCCACGGGTAGGTAGTGCGTACATGGCATATAGCCAACTCAAGACATTCATTGAACCATTTAGCATTTTAATTAACCTGCGAGACAACCATTATCGTTGCCTGGGCTTAACTGAACCGCGGACAACGACAGCAGCCAGGACCACCAGTACATCGGTGCCTGCCCTGTCGTCCCACCAAGTCACTGCGGTTACCAACAAGGTGAACCGTCTCCTTACCTTGTCTCGCGTGTGCTCCTGGAGGAGCTCGACTTTCGTGGTTTGGTAACTCTCGCGGCCAACGATCAGGGGCCAAGCACACCGGTACACTGGTCGTACCCTCCCTGTCGTCCCGTCGCAATACCACTCGTGGGCACCGTTGGGTCGCCCGACTTCTTACCTTTAAGGACACCAGTTGGTTCGAGTCCCTACCGTTAAGTGAAACCAGGAGGAATCACCCTGGATGGCACACTTAAGAGGTTTGACAGAGACATCAGCGGAATGAACTAAAGAGGTAAACCTCATATCATCCCGGTGATGTTACGCTACTGAGCCGACGAGAGTGAAATACGAGTCCATTCCACTCGTAAGTCAAACTCGAAGCGACTCGGCAGAGTCTCGCCGTTGTAGGTTCCCTAGGGTGTCTGCATTGATTCGTACCTGTTGCAGTTGTAATATATCATTTCCGCGATCACTCCCAGAGTGATCACAGCCCGCTATTCTAAACCTAACTAACAATGTGCAGGGTTTACTGCTGAATAATGCATAATAATAATAGGCAGCATAGGATAGAGGAACGCACATCAAGGGGCGACAAAATCAGGCTATGCAATTGAATAGGATAGTAATCGTAGCAGCAGCAGTAACCATGCCTAGTGCAAGAAAATATGGAAAGATAGGCGATATCTGGGGAAGAGAATGGCTCTGCTTGCCTGCAAGCTCGACAGTAGCGGTACGGTCGTCGACGAAGTAGTCGTACTCAGCATCGGTGTAGTCGACGGCAGCAGCGGGGTCTACCGGAGATTAAGGGGGGGAAGAAACAATAAATACACAAAAATAATAGCAATAAGAATGCAAGACATAACAAATGAATTGTAAACGGGGTTCTAACGCAGTACGATACACGTTGCTCGGAGCGAGAATTCATCCGGGGATGAAATACCGGCTCCGGGTGATTATCGGACAAGGTGTCCGGAGGGGGGAGATATCATGCCGGAGGTGTCGTGGACATCCGAGACACGTGTGGGTGGTGTATCCGGGTTAGTTGATCTATTCCGAACAACTTTCATGTTCAGAATAAATTCCTCCGGGTACTTTAGCAGTACCGGACAATTTATCGGACAGACGGCCCGAAGGGGGAATGTCGATGTTCGGTATGTTAGAGGGGTGTGGTTGGTATACGGATAGCGTATCCGTATTCGTTATATTTTTCTGAGCAACTTTCATGTATAAAGTTTTTTAATCCGAGTTACGGTTTAAAAGTTATTGAATTTCAAAGTTTAAATCAATTTTAAATGATTTCCTGGATTCCTATTATTATTTATTAAACATTATCCAAAACATTATCCAGAACAGTGCTGACATGTGGGACCCACATGTCAGCCTCTGTTATTTATAAAATATTTAATTAAATTGCAAAATTACCCTGGACCCACATGTCATACACACTAGTTTTAATAAAATCATTATGTTTATTTAACACTGAAGTGGGACCCATGTGTCATTGACACATGGTTAAATATCTCAGTTTAGTGTAATGTAATGGCCTGGGGCCCACTAGTAAGCCTCATAGGGGGTTAATCTCTAATTAGCAACCAACAGTTAATCAACTGGGTGGCCCCCATCGGTCAGTGGAGGGGGGTTCAACCCGTGGCTAACAGGTGTGGGCGCGCCGGCGGCGAGCGGCGCCGGAGCGGCGACGAGCATCACTGGGGTGGGCACGCACTGGCGGGCAGAGCAGACGACCTGCCGACGCGGTGGAAGAAGTAGGGCGCGCACACAAGGCAGCCACGACGACCTCGCGCGGGGAGGTGGTTCCTCTGTTCATGGCGGCCCGGCGGATCACGGTACATACGGCGGCGAAAGGACGGGGGGAAAATAGGGGAACGGGGTCTGCTCACTGCGAGGGGGCGGGTGGCGAGCGCGGTCGAGGTCGAGGTCGGAGCACGCCGAATCGGGGCAGGGCTGCCGGCGGCTGTGGCGGAGGGAAACAGCGCGACGCCGAGCACCCTGGGCACTTCAAGCCCGATTCGCCGCACGGGAAGAAGAAGGCATCACGGGGGAGCTTCTGGACACGCGCAGGCGGCTCGGGGTGGCCTCGGGCCGCGCCAATGGCGTACGACGGCGATGGTGGAGACAGAGGCGCCGGTCCCCTTACCTTCAAATCGGGGGGAAGAGAAGAGGGAGGGAGAGAGGTAGGGGAGGGAAGGGGGCCTTCGGCCTTATCTACACCGAGGGAGAGGGGAGCAGGTAGGGCAGGGAGCAGGTGAGGGGGGCGGTGTGGCCACGGCATGGCCATGGTGGCCAAGGTCCTGTGCGCGCACGAGTGGGGGGGTAGGTGGGGGAGAAGGAGAGAGATAGGGGGGCTGGGCCCAGGGTGGGCCTGTGCCCATAGGCGAGTTTTTGGTTTTTGCATTTTTTTTCTTTTTTTTCTTTTCTGTTAGTTCTGTTTGTAATTAGTTTAATGTCTTTTATATTTTTCTACCACATAAAATTGGTTCCAAAATTATGGTTGCATCATAGTTAAGTGCCACAAAAAGTTTGGGCATTAATAAAAATCAAATAAATATTGTTATTTATTTTAAAAGGCTTTTTGGCATTGTTTTGCTACTGTTTTATTTATCTATATTATTAAAACATTATAATAAAACCCTAATTCACTTTTATTATGGTCTACTGATTATTAGGCATTTTATAAAATTGTTTCCATAATTTTTAGTTCATTTAAAATTCCCACGGGTTTATTTAATTTACCATAGCCATTTAATAATTCCCAAACATTTATTTTATTTCATATTACTATACCATTTTAACAAAACAACCATGCTATATCATCATGGCTTAATATTGCTAGGCATCCCATCAATAGGTTTCATCATTGTGGTTTATCTAAGACTTCCACTTTATTTTAATTTATAAAACAATTTGATAACCCCACAACATTGGGTTCATAATTATCATTGACTTGTGATTATTCAAATGGCCAAGGGTGACTTGGTTTAACCATGATCATGTTGATTGACTGGCCTCCACAATTCTTGGAGAGAATTTATAATTTGAAAATTTTATCAGGGTGAGAATCTGACAAAGCTATGATCAAAGGTGATCATGGCTTGATCATCAACAGTAATGATCACTAACAGTGGAATCACTGTAGTGATTACTGTACTGGATCTGAGGGTGTTACAAACATATATAAAATCAGTGTTCTAGAAGAGTCCTCCAGCCGGAGGATGGGGTCAAGGGGTGGCCCACAGCCCCCAGGCGCCCTACTGGCGCGGCCTAGGGTGGGGCCGTGTCGGGAGGCCGCCTGGACTCTTGGTGCCCCCCCGGTGCCCCCCTTTGGCTCTTATTTATACTCCCGTCCCAAAACCCCTGATTCCAGACCACTTTTCTGCAGAAGCAATTCCGATCTCCGCCGCCATCGCCAACAAGCTTTGGGGGACCAGAATTCATGTGTCGGCACCCTGCCGGGACGGGGAAGTGCCCCCGGATTCATCTCCACCGACGATGCCTCCTCCCTCCATGATGCGGGAGTAGTTCCTCCTCGGGGCTGAGGTTTCTACCAGTAGCTATGTGGTCAATTCTCTCTCCCATGATGTGATCTTCGTTGTGATCATAGGCCATGTTAATCTAGGGTGATCCCATGATATTTCCCCTTCCTCTATGTATTGGATTCATGTACTCACTTGATCTTATCTAGTATAATCCCCGAGACCATGGTGACAGCGGTCTATTGTACATGGGTTAGAAGAATATTTTCATCAGTGATTTCCTCTTTTGTGAATTGATTGAAGATTGAGAGTCTCTTGGTGCTTTTTCTTTGACTATCCTTGAGATATGTTGTGGTGATTGTGGTACTCTATTTGGATGGCCGCGGTGACATTGGGAAATCCATAGATGAGAACTACGAACTCTCAGGTGTGCTTTTGTAGCCCTACATAATTCTCATCCTCTCTTGACCACAAAGGAATGAACTCCAAGTACGTCTCCAATGCATGTTTTAGTGGAAATATCATGTGATTAGACTATGTTAATGTTGTTGGGAGTTTCCACTAGTGAAAGTATGAATCCTAGGCCTTGTTTTCACCATTGCAATACCGTCTGTGCTCACGTTTACGACTTGTTTGCTTGCTGCATTTTTATTACAGATTTATATTACGTTGTTTTGCCACACCTATCACCCATATTTTACCATCTCTTCGCCGAACTAGTGCACCTATACAACTCCTAGTTGTATTAGGTGTGTTGGGGACACAAGAGACTTCTCGTATCTTAATTGTAGGTTTTCTTGAGGGAGACCATCTTCAACCTCTACTACCCTGAGTTCGATAAACCTTAGGTCATCCACTTGAGGGAAATTGTTGTTGTCCTACAAACCTCTGCGCTTGGAGGCCCAACATAGTCTACAAGAATAGAAGCGTGCGTATACATCAAGCTATTTTTGGCGCCGTTGCGAGGTAAGCGTTGAAGGTATATCTTTAGATCTTGCAATTAAATCTTTTCGTTTCTTGTTTTTATTTTCACTAGTTAGGCTTTATGGAAAACAACAGAAAAAATATGAGAGAGCTTTATGAGCTCTATCTTGAGTTAGGCCATGAAGTGTTTGAAGAGAAAATCAAAAAACCTATGGAACTTTATTTACATATTCTTCATGATTGCAATGTTACTAGTATTTCTTCTTTGAATACTTCTGATGCTAATGATATGCAAAGTTATAAGCTTGGGGATGCTACTTTTGATGAAGATGATCTTTTTAGCCCCCAAAGTTTTGATGAGGATTATTGCGATGACACTTATGCTATAAAGGATAAATGTTTGCAAGTGTATCATGATAAGAATGATTCATGTGATAGCTATTTTCTTGAGTTTGCTCGCACTATTACTAATGAGACGGATTTTGTTTATGTGGGGAGTAATAAATTTTCTATGCTTGTGGATCATGATAAGAATTTTTTATCTGATACTTATATTGTTGAGTTTATTCATGATCCCACTGAAAATTGTTATGAGAAGGGAACATATGCTTATAGATATTTTAATAATATCATGTTCCCTCTCTTTATGTTGAAGGCTTTGGAGCTGCACTTGTTTTGCCTTTCTATGCTTATTGCTTTGTGCTTAAATCAATTATTCTATTGCAATATTCCTATGCATAGGAAGCATGTTAGACTTAAATGTGTTTGGTATTCGCTTCTTGATGCCCTCTTTTGTTCTTCAACTTTTATCCTGATGAGAGCATCATTAAAATCTTAAGCCTATCTTTATAGCTATAAAGAAAGAGCTCTAGGGAGACAACCCTTGTTATCTTTACTTTGAGTTTTTACTTTCAAGTTTTTAGTGGTCTTGATGATTGTTACTACGGTAGCAACATCATTGTATCTTTATTTGCAAGCTTTGTGCCAAGTTTAGCCTCGGATTGCAAGAAAGTTGTAACAGCCAAGATTTCGCAAAAATAAAAAAAAAAAAATTTCGGTGTGAATTGTTTGATTGTATGATTTGTCTGCGGTGTTTGCATCCCCGATTTATCGATCGACGATTAATTTCCCCCCTCTTATCTCGTACCGGACGGAGACCGACCATTGCCACCCTGACACTCGACCTTTGCGACATCGGGTTTCACCCGATCACCATCGCGAAAACCGTCCGAGACCAGCCGCAGCCAACGGAACGAAAAACCGCGTTTAATAACTAAACGGGATATTTTTATAGCACGCCGGAAAGTGTTCTTGGAACGGTTCCAGCGCTAGGTGAACGCCGCCGGCTCGACGTGTTGATCGCGCAGTTCGAAGTTTTACCCGAATCGGAGATCGTATGGACTCCCGGCGGTCAAAAACGTGGAGTATCGGACGCGCGCGAGAGAGACCGGGGGCATTTGCGTACACCTGCCATCCATGCCATCTTATATAAAGACCACCACCTCCCCTACCATTTCTAGGGTTTCGCTCTGGTAAAAATTGCAGCCACCCCCCCTGATCTCCCTTAGATCTTCCCCTCTAATCCCTCTCTCCCCGAAACCCTAGCTCCCAGCCTCTCCCGACCGTCTGATCCAGAGATCAACGGCCCTCAAACAGCCACGTCGCCACCTCCAGCCCCCCAGTCGGTTTGGTCCCCGCAGGTCCCTCCGTTGGCCGCCGCGCCATGGCAGGGAGCCACGAGCTCGTCTGCCGCCGCCCTGGAAATGTCCCCGCCGTCCAGTCCCGGATCCGGCGAGATCCGGTAGACCCGCGTCGCCCTCCCCTCGCGGGACCACACACACCGTGCCTCCTCGCCTCACCGCCCCTCGCTGGCGCTGCCACGCAGCTGCCAGAGCCGGTCGGGACGGGGCCAGCAGCTCCAGCCGCCACCAACCGACGGCCACGTGGGCTCGGCCTGCCCCACGAGGCCCACCTCGCTGCCCGCGGCCCAAACCAGCCTCCCATGCCGCCTGATGGGCCGATCCCATCAAGGGTGAGGACTTTTTTTTGTTTATTATTTTTCCTGGCTAACCCCTGCGAATTTCACTAAGTCCTTGACCAGTAATGTTTGATTGCATTTTTCATGAGCTATAATTAGTTGTTCATGATGCCTTTTTGCATGATTCCTTTTGCCATGCCTTCCCTGCCATGCCTACTTTAGTTGCATATCATTTGTGAGCATGTTTTCATTCATTATCCTATTTATGCATTGCTCTAAATTGTGCTTCCTGATGTTGGCAAATTGTGTGCTTAACTTGTTTTGCTTATATCTTTTTAATCATAACTCCGTTTGGAGTGTTCTTTATATGTATCTTGATTAGTTTTCGCGAACTTAGTGTTTATGATATTGTTTGCTGTTGTTAACCAACCTAAAATATGGTTTAGGGAAGAACAGTATCAATTACTTAAATTGTCATGGGGCACTTAGTGTATGCCATGTTTAGGTTGTGCCTCACTTAAATTGACTAGCATAGATAGTTTACCTTATGCTTCACCTCTTGCCATGTTTTTGTGCTATGCCATGCTTGAGTGACATGCCATGTTAACAACCTTTGCTCACCTTGGGTAGCTAAACAACTTGAACCTTTCTAAATGTGCGGTATCGTCGTGTGTGATGAGTACTCCACTTAATCTGTTAGTAACCGCTCTCGACAGTAGGTGCGATGTCTCGTGTTTCCTTCTTGTTGATGCTTGCTCGTGTTTGCTTCGTAGTAATAGATGCTTGCTCATTGATTTCTTTCCAGTGTTTACCGTCTTGTGTGCTTCCGCGGGTACCTCTCGGAGACGATGCGAGCTTGCGATCAACTACACCTTCGGAACCCAACTTATCAACAGGCAAGGACTATACATTACTTATGATCCATTCTATTTCAACCAGCGGTTTGCATGCTAGTCTAGGATAGGTTCGATGTTTGATCCTACCACATGTTTACAGCCTCTTTCAAACCGATACAGCCATGTCCCCTCCCAGCAAACCATGTACTATTATGTTACTATTGCTCGTTGCTCAGCCCGTGCTTAGTACGCATGCTTCGGATGCTACGATGTTACCCTGTTACTCCTTGGTGTGGGCTATCACATTATTATATTGTTGTTGATGATATGATTATTATAATGTTGACTATATTCGACGAAGGATGGAAGGTCTAGGCTATCCCTCCCCGATGCTTTGTTCCATTAGAGTCACCTAGGACCCGAGTTCCGGGTATTGTGTCTCTTGACGAGCATGACTAACCGCGTGTGGGATACTATGGGGTCCCCTTTTCTTACCTACCTAGCTTCAAACATTTGTAGTGGTGGCCCAAGATGATTTTACCATTTGCAAACCATGCATATATGTCTGTCGGGTCGCTTCTAGCAAACATCCTTTAAAAGAACTCGAGCCAGCGGAGACAGAGTTCCTTTGTTGGTACAAACCTGGAAGCTCAAGGGCTATCCACAGTGATGGTTTAGTTACCCCGACCTCGTCCAGACGGTAGAGGCCGACTCGAGAGCGCGGCCGGCTTTTAAGTTGGATGACGACTCACCGGGGGCCACCCGGATTTGTGCGTTGTTAGTTAGAGGGTCCTGTCATTCCGGATCTCTTGGGACTAAATCATAAAATGGTTTGCTATCATGGGTAGCAACTGAGAGAGCTTGGCGTGCGTGCGGAGCCTTGTAATGGGCAGTTGGTACACCCTTGCAAGGTTAAATATTTTCGAGAAGCCGTGTCCACGGTTATGGACGACTTGAGACTTACTCCTTGTTCATAGACAACAACAACTGAGATAATCTTATTATAACTTGATCAATGTGTGTGTGCCTTGACTGCTTATTCTTCGTCGGGATGCAAAGAGGAGGACAAGGATAGGATAGGTGTTATGCTTGCGGAAGTAGGTGGATAGCAGACTTGTTGGAGGCGATTCCTCATCGAATGCTTGGCTTCTTATCTTACTCCCTATATCATTAGCCACTTCATAAATGCTAGTGCGGCAGCAACCTCACCACTTACCTCATCCTTACCGTGAACTACTAGTTGTCCTAGAATGACGAGTGCTGAAGTCCTTGCTGGGTTAGTTGACAACTACAGTTGGATGCTGAGTACTTCTGTACTCATGATACTACCCCCAAACTCTTTTCAGGGTTCTTGATTGACAACAGGTACGGTGATCGACGTTTCACGTGGACACTTGACGACGTCTAGATAGGCGGATCACGGCGGAGAGCCTGGACCCGTGTGGTTACGGGAATAGTGTGTTTTTCTCTTTGCCACTAGGCATTTGAATGTAGTCTGTACTCAGACATGTATCTTCCGCTGATGTAGTGTATTAAGGCAGTAGTGTATTAAGGAAGTTGTATCCTTGTATCTGTAATGTTGTGATATCATGTTGGAAATCCGGGGCATATGGCATTGTCATATGTCGCGGTGGGACCGATATGTGCTTCGTCCCCGGATCTGGACGGAAACATCTAGATTTGGAACAGTATCGCATATCGGGCCTTATAAAAGTTAAAGTTGTGACATGATGTCCAGAAATAAGATTCTCTCCTCGGATGAAATAATTAGCCTAAAATCACAAGATCATCTTTTTGATCTGAATTTTTTTGACAGCATGCTCTTTACAATTGAATTTTGATTGTATGTTCTAAGTTTTTTTATTTGAGTTGCAGAAGTACCCCGAATTTTTTTTAACTATCTATTGTTCTGTTTTTCACAGGTTCTGCCACGTTTTGCCTTTCCTCACTTTTTAAAACCTTAATCTTGCTTTTTCTTTGCAAATTTTTTTTGGCAATATTGAGAAACAGTAGCTGTTCAAAAATATATTTATTTCCAGTAGAGGAAAATTAATTTATTAAGGGTACTAACCTCTCTAATCATCTTATGATGAGTTATGTATGAAGGGAGTTTTCAAGTGTGCGAGGGAAGTTGATGAAAGAAGATCCGGGAGTGCAAACGCTCAAGCTTGGGGATGACCCCATGCATCCCCAATAAATATTCAAGGTGACTCAAGCATCTAAGCTTGGGGATGCCCCCGTGCATCCCCTTCTCCATCAACAATCATCAGTTCGTCCTCCGTCTCACTATATTTTTATGACTTCATGCGTTATGTGCTATGCTTGGAGCGTATCGCTCTTAGGTTTACATCTTAGTTTTATTTTTCTTTGCTTGTTGTTCATAACAAGTTAGAACCCAGATTACTTTGTGTGGGAGAGAAACACGCTCCACTTCAAACTAGAACACATCATAGGATTTCATGCTTATCTTTCTTTTGTTGTGTGTTCTTTATCTTTTTGTAGCTGTTGTCATGTTTAGCTCTTAGTTTTCACGTTTATCTTTTCCAAGATCTTAAGCTTTAGTTTAGTTTGTTGTTGGAACTCTCTTTAGTTTCCCTGTTTATCTTGTTAAGAGAGTTGGTTGTTGCACTGAGTTGTGTCTTGCCTTCAAAGTAGGTAATTGAGGTTGCTATTCAATTGTAGTAGTAAATTGCAATAGTTTTGAGGTATTGCTATGAGTAATGTTTGAACTTTTGGTGTCAAGAGCTCTAGCCTATTAGTGATAGGTGTCGTATTTTTGGCAATCCGTTTTTATTTTCAAAAACTACAAAACTAGTTGAGAACTCTAGCAATTAGATGGATCTCTAATCTTTGGAGGGATCGGATATTAGAGTACACTCACGTACCATGAGTCGAGGATGCGCAAGGATAACAAAACCCCCATACACTCCTCCTCGGGGTACTTGACTATTTTTGAACCTCCTCATTAGATTCAGAGTTACCCATACTAAGTGCATGAGTTCTTCGGACTAATATAATTATTAAAAGTTGACACTTCCACCTCCTCATATTTGCTAGCCTCTTCGGTACCGTGCATTGCCCTCTTCTCACTCTGAGAGTTGGCGTCCTCCTCGCCGGTGCATCCAAACCCTTGGCATGATACACTCTGTCATCATAAACCTCCTTATATCTTTCCTTAGAACAGCCACCATACCTACATGTCAAGGCATTTCCATAGCCTTTCCGAGATATGTTGCCATGCAACATCCATCTCTTCATGACTTGATCTTCATATCATACATGTTCCTGCTACACTGGCAGAGGCATACATTTGCATACATCATGATAGCTACATCTTCTTTATGTTGACTACATTGTAAAGTGTGAAGAGCTTCTATACCTTCTTGTAAAATAGAGTGTTGCCCTTAAGTGAGAAAAAGTTCCCAAAGTGGACAATTTTAAAAGATCCCAAATAGGAAAAACGAGAGTTAAATAGAAAGAGCCATTGAGGCCACCAAAAAATACAAAAAATAGAAAAAAGAGAAAAAGAAAATAAAAAGAGAGAAAGGGGAAACACTACTATTCCTTTTGAAAGATCCACACTCGTACTCTCTCTTATCTTGTGCTCCATACAGATGGTCATTTATGCATATGGCTATGTGGCGACCTTCACTCTATAGAACTTGGCTTGCATGAGTGCTCAAAATATCGAAAAGGAGTGGATCAAATTGACTTGTACCTGGCTAGTGGTCTGGGAACGAGTCAAGATAAGATTCCAAAGAAGACTAAGTGTGAAACTTTAGTAGATTGAGTTCTCAAAAAATACATATTTTTTCACGTATTCCCATGTCCCACTTATTGCACGCAAACACCATCTGGAGACATTCGAGTCACGGACAGCGAGAGCTCTTGCACCTTAATGTTCTTATGTTGCTTGTTTCAATGCTAATATAGACTCTTGCATGTTATGACTTGAATTGAACTACATACCTTGATTGCTATACTTACAAAGTTCTTATGTGGTTGTCAGCGTGTCACCATAGAAATTATGCTTGTTATCATTTACCTACTCGAGGACGAGAAGGAATTAAGCTTGGGGATGTTGATACGTCCCAAACGTATCTATAATTTCTCCTTGATCCATGCATGTTTTGTATGATATTGCTATGTTTTAGATACACTTTCATACACTTTTGATCACATTTGGACTAACCTGTTAACCCAGTGCACCCCAGTGCCAGTTTCTGTTTTCTGCTGTTTTTGTATTTCACGTTTTCCCATTATGAAAAGTGCTCTGAAAATTCCAGGAAAAATATATAAAAATCAGTGTTCTAGAAGAGTCCTCGAGCCGGAGGATGGGGTCAGGGGACGGCCCAGAGCCCCCAGGCGCCCTCCTAGCGCGGCCTAGGGTGGGGCCGCGCTGGGAGGCCGCCTGGATTTCTGGTCCCCCCACCCCCCGGGGGTGGATCTTATTTATACTCCCGTCGCAAAAACCCTAATTCGAGACCCCTTTTCTCCGGAAGAAATTCCGATCTCCGCCGCCATCGCCAACAAGCTTCAGGGGACCAGAATTCCTGTGCCGACACCCTTCCGGGACGGGGAAGTGCCTCCGGATTCAACTTCATCGACGTTGCTTCGTGTAACACCCCGGGTGTCACGCTACAATAACCACCTTGTTAAATGCCATGTCATCATGATTACGCATGTGATAAACACCGTTGATTATGTCAAGTTCAAATTCAAGCCCAAATAAAATTCAAGACAATGTGGAAAATAAAACTTGGACCAAATATTGTGCAACCACTTTTGTTAAATCTCTAATATTTAGTAGATCATGCCTAGGTGGTCATGGGAATTTATGGATCTATAAATTAATCCAAACAAATAGAAACATCTACTAAAAGCCCCTTTTATTAGGTTGCATTTTAAAAAAGAATTATCAAAAGAGTTTATAAAACCCCCAAACTTTTTGTAGAGCTCTGGTAATGTGCATTGCTAATTATGGAACAAGTTTCATGTTTTATAAAAATGCCAAAAACAATAAAATAATTGCAAACAGAAAGTACAAAAAAGAAAAAAAACATAAAATAGAAAAACTGCTACACCTCGCCCATGGGCAAAAGCCCCCCCACACACACACACAACAGGCCCAGCCCAACCCCCCCTCCCACCTCCTTCTCCCTCCCTGTTCACCCCTGCGTGTCACGCATCCCGCGGCGCCGTGGCCAGCGTCGTCGCCGTGGAGGCCATCCGGTGGTCGGCAACATGGTTAAGGTCCCCCGTGCCCCGCCCCTCACCTCAAACCCTAGCGGCGCTCCACTTCCCCCTTCCACTCGCACCATCGTCCTCCCCTGCGTCCTCCATAGCCGCCACGCTCTCGTGGCCGCGCCGCCGTCTTCCCCATGGCAACAGACGACGGCAAGCCGAATATCCATGCCAAGGCTCCTCCCCGGCCTTTTCCTCATCTCCCCAAGAACCCCATCACCGCTGGGATGCCGCACATGCTGCCAATCGAGCTCTGCCTCTCCCGCAGCCGAAACTGCGTGCAGCAAAAATTCGCCGCCGATGAACCCCCTCCGGCCACACCGAGCACCTCCTCAAGATCACTGTGAGCGCCCCTCAAATGCCCCATCCCCCCCTCGATTTGATTGTCGTAGCCGTTGTCTCTGAGATCGGCTTCCATAGCCGGTGCACGGGCTCCCGTGGCGGGGTGCCACTGCGCCGCGCCCTGCTTCCCTTTTGGCCGCGCTCTGGCGCTTGTAGATGTGCCAAGCACGCGCCCTGGACACGCCTGCGTCCACCTTGGCCCCATGGACGTCGCCCTTGAGTGCAGCGGCTGCTGCTTGCTGTTTTCACGGCGCTACTCGTCGCTGCCCGTCTCCTAGCCGCGCTCGGGCTCGCCTCTAGCTCCCATGGCCGCACGCCCTCCGCACCCGCTCGTCGAGCGCCGCAACAGCCGCTGCCTACCACCCCCGCCACAGCTCCCTCTCCGGAGCGGCCCCTCGTCGGCGTGAACCCCGCCGCCGACGAGCGTTGTGGGCACGGTTGGGTTAGACGTGTTCTACCCCCCCCCCTTGCAAGTTTGTGACATGTGGGTCATATGCCTTTAGTTTAGATTAACTAAATTCTTAATATTAATTGCCTTTGTGAGACGTACATGTGGGTTCTACACATTAAACTAACCCCTGGATTAATTAGAATAATTAATTATGTCTTGTCTCGATGACACCTGGGCCCTACTAGGTTTTGTTTAATTTAAATACAATTATAAAATGAGACACTCACATGTGTTACCCTACTGGTCAGGTTTGACCAATCAACCCATCTGTGGATAATGTTGCGTTTTAATAAAAAATAAATTCAGGAAATGTTATAAAAGGATTTAAATTTGGACATTCAATACCTTTTAAACCGTAATTCAAATTCGAAAACTTTATACATGGAAGTTGCTCAGAAAAATGCAACCGTTCCAAATATGCTACCCGAATACCCACCGCACCCCTCTAACATACCGAAGCCGAGACTTTCCCCCTCTGGATCGTTTGTCCGGTAATTACCCGGTACCGGTAAAACTTTCCGGATGGAAATGTTTTGAACATAAAAGTTGTTCGGAATGCATCGACGAGCACAGATACACTATCCACATGTCTGTCAGATGTCTCTAACACTACAGACATGGAAACATTCCCCCTCAGGGCCGTTTGTCGATAATCACCCGAAGCCGGTAGTTCATCCCCGAATGAATTCCCGCTCCGAGCAATACACCTTGCATTGCGTTAGAACACCGTTAAAATTACGTTTGACATGTCTTGTATTTGTATTGCTATTATTGTTGTGTATTTATGGTTTCTCCCCCCTCTCTTATTGTCTAGTAGTCCCGTCGACTGATACCGATGCCCCTGTGATCGACTACGTCGCCGACGACCGTACCCCTACCATCGAGCTTCCAGGCAAGCAGAGTCATTCTCTTCCCCAGATATCTCCTATCTTTCCGTACATTTCTTGCACTAGGCATTGTTACTGCTGCTGCTATGTTGCTTACCTATTCAGTTGCATAGCCTGTTTTTGTCGCCCCTTGATGTACCTTCCTTTGTCCTATGCTTCCCATTATAATTATATGTTATATTCAGCAGTGAGCCCTGCGCATTGTTAGCTAGGATTAGATAGCGGGTCGTGAACACTCTGGGAGTGAACACGGATACGATATATTAACTGTAACAGGTACGGTACAATGCAGACACCGCCTAAGGCCCCCTAGCTCGGCTCTGCCGAGCCACCATCGAGTGGAGCTACCGAGGAGTAATCCTCGTACTCCACTCTTTGCTGACTCTGTATAGCCACTCTAGGTACCTGATCAATGGTTGTCCTTAAAGGTAAGAGTCGGGCGACCCAACGGTGACCGCGAGCGGTATTGCGTCGGGAACGACAGGGAGGGTACGACCGACGTTACTGGCGTGCTTCGCCCCTGCTCGTATCTCGCGAGAGTTACCAAACCACGAAAAAGTCGAGTTCTACCAAGAGCACACGCGATACAAGGTAAGGAGACAGTTCACCTTGTTGGTAACCGTGCGCTTTGACGGGACGACAGGGCAGGCCCCGACGTTACTGGTGGTCCTTGTTGTTGTTCGTTGCCCGTTGTGCTGTTAGTCAGACAGCGATAACGGTTGTCTGCGAGATAATATTAAAATGCAAAATGGTTCGGCGGATGACTTGAGAGGTTGTTGGTCTGTACGCACTACCTTCACGTGGGATAAGGAGTTATGGGCTCCCCTGCGTCGTAGTTTGTCTGAAAGCTCTTCAGGCGTCAGCAGTACCACAGGCTGATTGCCGGGAAGCGGTCTTGTCTTCTTTGCTGCAGCAGGTGTATTTGGATTTTCTTTTGCTTCACCGGCCAGTCTCGTACTGTTCAGGAGCGTAGAAGGGTGAGGGACCTAGACCCCTGAGAGCATAGGATATAGTCCGGCGGATGGCCTCTCTGCTGAGCCTAGGATGGGTTGTGCCGTGTCAGATATATTTGGTGGAGCCTTCCCTAACAAGGTGCCCGCCACCCTGGAGATCCAAGCGTGTAGGCTGAACATTAGTGCACCCTTGCAGGGAGTTTAATCTATTCGAATAGTCGTGTCCACGGTAACAGGACGCTTTATGCTGAAGCCAGACCTTACCTACAAACTAATACTATTAATCTGTTGGTTCCGGGTTTTCTTCCTCGCAGGGAAGTCGAGTGGGGGAACTCGGAGGCATTATTATTACTAATTATTACAACTTACTATTATACAATGCTGCAGCAACTTCTGCTGCATTGTTACTTTCATTTTTGTCATATTAAATTGTTGGCTGATTCTTCCCCCATGCTGCAAGACTCGTCGGAGGATGCTAGTCTTCGATAGGCCTAGCTTCTCATCCTTATTCTGACTTTCTACCTTGCAGTCCACTATATACAGCCTCCCCTTTCCATTTCATACAAATGCATAAATGCTTAGTAGCGGACGTAAGACTCGCGGGTATACTAGATACTCACGCTTGCTTTATTTCCCCCTTTTTGTTTTGCCTGATCGGCCGCTGCAGTCGACGTTGGAGCCTTGGAGTCCAGGAGCAGGAGATCCCCGATGCCGACCACCGCAACATGAAGATTCCCGTTTCCCTCCGCAACGTCGAGTTCCCCGTTGACCAGGAGTAGTTTGGAGGTTCCCAGGCAGGAGGCCTCGCCTTCTCGATCGTTATTGTTTTTGTGCTAGCCTTCTTAAGGAAAATCATGTGTACCTTGTGTCTGTATCAGATACTATTTCTTCCGCTAACTTTGTGCTCTCGAGCTGTTGTATTCGAGCCCACGTGGCCCCTGGCTTGTATTAAACAGCTTGTATTATTTTTTATTTGTAGAGTTGTGTTGTGATATCTCACCGTGAGTTCCTGATCTAGATCGTGTACCTTGCGTATATGATTACACGGTCTGATTTTGGGGGCGTCACAAGTTGGTATCAGAGCCGACAGCTTGTAGGAGACCCCCGTCCCACTCCTTGGTCAAAGCCTGTGGCTTATCGGCCCACATCGCAAACTAGGTTGTATTATGTAACATCCGGTATTCGGATTGTTTGACAAAAATATTTCCAAAACGTAGGGCCAGAAAATTTCATTTGTTTTATTTGGTTGATAAAAGCTTAAAACAAATTATCTATAATTTGGAGGATTTAAACTAAACTAATGCCAATTTAAATTAAAAATTTGAGTTTTATTGTTCTCTTTTCGTCGCATATTTATTTTTCTATCTTTAGCATATTAAATTATGCGCACTTGTATTTTTGGAACTTTAATTGATTTTTGTTTGATCTTTTACTTATTTTTAGATTTTCATTTTTGGAAAATCTAATTATTTTCCTCTATCAAACTCTAGCCAAAATTCGTTAGCACAATATCTCTTATTTTGTTTTATTTCTTGTGTGAAGCCCAATTCATTTTCTTTTCTTTTCTTGCAAATCGAATGGACATGGTCAAATCTGTTTTTTTTCTTATTTTCTTCCACCTGGGCCTTGGCCCATTAGCGTCATTGATGGCTTAACGAACCCTTCTTCTTCTTCCTCCACTTCCACCAGGCATTCACGTTATTATGGCATAAGGAGAAAACGTACCACAGCCATGATTGAAACCCCTCCACTAACTCCTTTTAACCCCTACCGTTTCCAAACCAGATGACATATACAGGAGCGCCACAATCTGCTCTTCCATTCCCCTCACTTTTCTGCCCTCTCCCTCACTCTTTGTGTCCACAAACTCTCTTTGAAAAAGATGAAGTTCCATGAACGCCGGTGCTCGAGCCCGGTGACACAGGCCATCTCCATCCATGATTTTGCGCCAGAAGGTTCTCCTTCACACCGCGAATCCATTCAGAGAAGAACAAGTTCGTTTCGTTGAACACACGCGGACAATTTTACATGTACGCGTACACTATTCATCAAGTTCATCGCATCGATTTATCAAATTCGGTGAGCCTTTATCCAATTCCTTTTGCACGCCTTCTCAATATCACTCGTAGATTCTACTAGACATCATAGTTTGGTCTATTTATTTAGTTGGCCGCGTGCACCCAAATCGGCGACCATCCGATGGCATCGACATGTTCGCCTCGTAGTTTCATTCATCGGATAACATCATGCCCAATAGATGAATTGATTCATGTGATTGTAGAAACCTTTTGATGAAGTTAGATTACTTGTTTGGTCAATAGTTTAGTGTAGATTTTATTTAGTCGTTCGTGTTAATTAGAACCGGTTAATTTGATATAGTTATGTATGGTTTCATGAGATAATTCGTAGATCATGTAGTAGTGTAATATATCTTTATATTAATTCTTGTGAATTATTTTCATGTATGGTAGTTGATCAATAAACTTTGTTTTAGTATAAAGTTTTTCCACGTGTTCATGATATGCCTGCGAGTCCCTCGTGATTATTTCATAATCTTAGAAATTATGTATTATTTACTAAATTTATTTTCTTTTCTATAAAATTTTAAATATAGTTGTATGATGTTTCGGATCGATAATTTGTGTTATCTTGTATACTTGTGTTTATGATTGTGTATTGATTTTTATGAATGGATATTATGTTTAATATTTTGTATATTTGGTCTTGATTTGCTTTGTGCTATTAAATATAGTTTATGTGTTCTTGTATGTTGATAATGTTAGATATATTTTGTAGTCCTCGCTTGTGCATGTACAAAGTTAGTAAATGTCTGCCATGTTTATAATTCCGTAGAATTACTATTAACGTTGCATTCTTTATATGGATATGATTTACATATTCATATTTTCTTATGTCACATGTTTGATTTATTAATTATAAATCATGCCATGTCTATGATAAATATTTATATTTTTTTTTATGTGTTGTTGCATAGTTCATTTATGCTTATGCTAGTAGTCAAATCAAATGTTTTCTTATTTGAGAATAGTTACATTGTGGTTCATTGCACCAAATATTATTGTCTGGTTGTTCCTCTTAGATATAGTTATCCAAGGGTACATGGTTGGTTGTTTTATATCTTGGTTTAAAGTTGTATTACTATATAAATTTATCACCGTGTATACTTCTTGGTATTTATCTTATGTGTTTTATTTACATAGAACAATATCTTTGTATCTTTAGTTGCTTGCATAGTTGAATGTATGTTTTATTGAATGTTCTTCATGTACTACAAATTCCTAGTTTGTACTATTTGATTGTACATATGGTTAGCATTTGTCCAGTAGAGATACATGTTAGTAGTTTATGACCACATAGAGTTTAATTAAGTAGTATAACTTTTTTCTTGATCTATACCATGACATGATATTGTGTGATTGTATGAATAGATTGTATGGGTGTACCAATTTGTATCTTTTATGATGCCTATTTAAGAATCTTATGTCTTTGCATGTGTAGGATGTACTAAATAGAAATGCATGCTATCTTTTTATTCATACATGTTTATTACATGTTGATTTGCTTGATGTCATGATCTAGTTGTTTACATGCCTTCTTGCTCCTTATGATTTCAATGTTCTTATATGTTATAATTAGCATGATAGTGTTGTGTGCTAATGCCATGATTGTGTGTCTTATATGTCATAACTAATCTCCTAGGGTTGTGTCCTATTGCCATGCTTGTTATTTATGCTAGTTGTATAAACTAAGTTATGTTAACTTGTGAGTTATATTGCATTGGTAGCATAGTGTGACCTCTCATGTGGTCATCATCTCCATGCTTAGCATCATATCTTGTTTATCTTATATTTTATTTATGGTATGCCTAAGCCTAGACATCATGTCATGATAGTGATCTCTATATCTTAGTTTGTTCTATGTGCCATATCTTGTGTTGCTTATATATGCTTAACTTGCATAGTGTTAGTACTATGAGTGTTTTATGTGTGTTGCAATAGTTCATCACATGGTTAGAATAGTTTAACTTTCATGTTTACTAGGTTGTGACTTATTCGTATGCTTAGTGTGAATATCATGGTATATTATTTCAAGTATGTGGATGTAATTCTATAGCTAGTTTTTATTGGATATTTATTGTTTCTTATTATTAGAAGCATATCCTAGTTTAGTATCTTCTCAATGATAACTTGTATGTTTGATGCTTGTGTTAGTAGTTAAGACATATTCATGATTCAACATTCCCATGCTTTGTGTGATGCGTGTCTTAGTATATAGTTGTAATGGTTGAGGTTTCATTCTACTTGATGTTAACCATTATATATATTTAGAAGCATCTAAATATTTATTTGTGGTTAATTCCTACTCTTAAACATGTCATGTTCTTGCTTATGGTAGGATGATGTTACATATATTAGCATGTATTACAATGTCATGCGTAGACAATTGTTATTTATTTGATGTGTTGTTTAACTTGTTTATATTAGTTGACTTATGTTTCTGATGTGATACTGGGTCAATATGCTCTGTATTGCTTTAAGAGCGAACCTAGATAAATCCAATTCATGTTGTTGCATGATGTTTCCTTGTTTAATTGGTATAGTTTGTAATGTCGGTTTGTTTGTCTTATAAAGAAAGGTTTTGAATTATTATATATTTGCTATAGCTGTGTGTCTGTTATTGACCATTATAAGTATTTAGATTCTATCTAAATATTTATTTGTGGTTAAATTTTACCTTCGTCATGCCATGTTGTGTTTGTGTAGTCAAAATGCATAGGATGGTTCCATTCCATGTGTGTTGATTTCATTGTGTTTGTCTTATAGTAGTTTCCTATATGGTTAGTTGAGATGTATAGTGGCCACTACTAGCTGCTAGTATCATAGTTCTTATTATAAGTCAGTCTTGATCGTCGAGCCTTCCTTAGCCATATCAAACCAAATCCTTGCATACTCGTTGAATCATCTCTCTCACCTTGCCTATCATGCAACCCCATCTTGAAATATTCATCTTGATCAATATCTTGATATCCATCCAATCTCAATTTATTTTGGATGTAATTTGGATTTACTTTTGCATTGGTATTTATTTGTTTTCATTTGCTATCGTTACAACGAGTAGCGAGTGACGATATTGGATGTGGACAGATCCAAGCTACCGAAGATGGAATCAACAACGAAGGCATGCCTCCCTCTTTGATCATGTTTATCCTATGTTTTACAAAATTGCATTGTATTTTATAACCACTATTGCATGCTATTTTATCTCGTAGCTAGTGTGTCGATAGACACATTACCCTGATCCGCTTGTCGCCTATTTACTTGACACCTGAGTAGAACTATATAGTAGTCTAGTAGAGAACAAATGCTTAGCCATGCTAATTATTCTATAGATGCTTATCTGAATGATCTTCGGATCATTAACACTTGAAACTTGTTACTGAGCTTGCTAAGCTAGGATGGTTGACCATTGTTGACTTCCTCTACTCTCTTCTACTCTGGGTGAAACTTACCATCTAAATAGTGGCGCGGGCGACAGCTGGATCAAGGATTGAAGGAGCGATTGGCTGTCCTTCACGAGGTGAAGGGGGCAATCCGTCGTCCGTGCCGCATGAGGCCCAATAAGTCTTGGATTTGAAGATTGTGACAACCGTACAACCACATGCTATATGGGCACTGGCTTGGTTAATTAGTTAGTTCATCCTTATTATCGGCATCGTCGTACCGCAGATGGGATAGCTGCCTTGCAAGGAGTATCCTCGGCACAAAAGGGGGCAAGGAATGTGAACTGCGGTTACTACCTTGTGAAACCTAGTGGGCATGTCATAGTAAGGGTGGGTCTAATGAAAGACCTCGTCGCAATCTCCCTTCCGGTATACAAAATAGTGTACTACGCCAGCAACGGCTGGTGGAAACAAGACGATATTGTGTCATGTGGGTAAAGGGTACAACCTCTGCAGAGTGTAAAACTATTCGAATAGCCGAGTCCACGGTCATGGACGGCACATGAATCTTTCTTGACATACGGGAACCTGTCTTGCTTATTCCCTCTTTGCCCCTATTCTTGGAACCTATGAAGGATGTGAGTGGATCGAGGATCCTCACCTTGTTGAAATTTATGATGGAGAAAATGTTGTTTTCGTCTAAAACCGCTTATCAAATTATTATGCTTTTTTGAAACAAAATTAGCTTTATGCAAAAGAACCGTACAGCCTTCCTTTGAAGCCTCATGTAGTTACTAGGGCCTTTCCTGGGAGGCATGTTGAGTACGAAATGTACTCATGGCAATAATTTTGTTGACAGAGTTCCATGAAGATGAAGGTGATGGTTATGAATACTATGGCGATCCGTACAAGTGAGGTCACGTGGACTACATCGACTGCCTGTGGCTGAGATGGAGTCGCTACGCATTTTTACTTTCGTTTGTTTCCTGATTGTAAAATTTATATGTATGCCTTATGGCAGATTATGGTACTTGTACAATCTTTATGTATTCTTCATTGATACCATTTCGCTGTGTTGTCAACAATGATCCTGGGATTGACAATTAAACACTGGAGGGTCTGGAAATTATTTCCGGGTTCTCACAGAAGTGGTATCAGAGCCGATGTTGACCTAGTAACGTGACCTTAGTTAGAAATGGAAAGACTTAGGAAATATTTTGATAAAAAATTTATTTCAAGAGAAACATTCTCGTAGTCTTCTTCTTCACTATTTCTCTTCCTATCTTATCCTTTTTAAAGAAGGTTTAAACTCTACTTCTCTACCATCTTCTTTATAGTAGTGAAACCTTTTCCCTGGCCATGGTTTTGAAAAGTCAGAAGCTTCACAAGATATGCGAAGAATTTCAACATAACTTCAACGTTGAAGCTCGGGGAAGAAACATTTTTGCCCGAGAGACGACACTACAAGACCTCCAGAAGTCAACAACCGCCAATCATGCATGCTTCAATCGTCAATGTCGAAGATTTGTTGTGACCTGCCATATAGGATTAGGTTGGTTAACACCCTTGTAGTGGTAGAGCTCGTAGATTGTAGACGTAAAAACTTATTTTGTGTGTGATTATCGTTTGCATATTTTCTTCTTGCATTTTCTATGCAGACATACTAAAATCATATTTACCAAAACTATGTGCTTTTGAGTTTTATTTTTGGTCCATGGCCATCTTGGTGTTTGTCTTTCGTTTGTATTTTCGGGTATCCTTGCCCATATATAGGAGTCTTTTACTCATCTTATGCTTTTCCCTCTTCTCTATAAAACATGGAGGAATCCTTGAGAAGGAGGAAGTTGCAACATTTTTCTTAGAACTCTACTATCAATGTGAACCCTATGGAAAACCTCTTTTAAGGGGGGTAGTAGACGATGATTGTTGTCAAGATCAAAGTTTTGAAGACCTTCATTCGCAAAGAAGAAGATTTAAATACCTTCACTATGCCTATCACAAACTACAAGACGAAGAAGGATCAATGAGTCAAACCGCACTAAGGCTTACCTGAAGAATGGCAAGACTGAAGAATGTTAAACCACTAGGAGAAGCAATCAGATTGCCATCACCAATACAGAAGGTTTATTTACCTGCCTTGATCAAGCAAGACTGGATTTTGATAATAGACGTATCTTCAATCAAGACCCAAAGGCGGCTATCACCGAGTTCAGAATGGATCCAGATTCCCACAAGTTTCCAAGAACAACTGTGTCAAAGATGAAGCTAACCCAAACCCATTCTCTTAGTCGGCCTAAATCTCGGGGACGAGATTTCTTTTAAGGGGGGTAGATTTTTATCATCAGGTATTCGTATTGTTTGAGAAAAATATTTCCAAAAAGTAGGGCCAGAAAATTTCGTTTGTTTTATTTGGTTGATAAAAGCTTAAATCAAATTATTTATAATTTGGAGGATTTAAACTAAACTACTGCCAATTTAAATTAAAAATTTGAGTTTTATTGTTCTCTTTTCTTCGAATATTTATTTTTGTATCTTTGGCATTTTAAATTATGCGCATTTGTATTTTTGGAACTTTAATTGATTTTTGTTTCATCTTTTATTTATTTTTAGATTTTCATTTTTGGAAAATCTAATTATTTTCCTCTATCAAACTCTAGCCAAAATTCTTTAGCACAATATCTCTTATTTTCTTTTATTTCTTGTGTGAAGCCCAATTCATTTTCTTTTCTTTTCTTGCAAATCGAAAGGACATGGTCAAATCTTTTTTTTTCTTATTTTCTTCCACCTGGGCCTTGGCCCATTAGCTTCATTGATGGCTGAACGAACCCTTCTTCTTCTTCCTCCACTTCCACCAGGCATTCACGTTATTATGGCATAAGGAGAAAACGTACCACAGCCATATTGGACACCCCTCCACTAACTCCTTTTAACCCCTACCGTTTCCAAACCAGATGACATATAGAGGTGCGCCACGATATGCTCTTCCATTTCCCTCACTTTTCTGCCCTCTCCCTCACTCTTTCTGTCCACAAACTCTCTTCGAAAAAGATGAAGTTCCATGAACGCCGGTGCTCGAGCCCGGTGACACAGGCCATCTCCATCCATGTTTTTGCGCCAGAATGTTCTCCTTCACACCGCGAATCCATTCAGAGAAGAACAAGTTCGTTTCGTTGAAGACACGTGGACAATTTTACATGTACGCGTACACTGTTCATCAAGTTCATCCCATCGATTTATCAAATTCGGTGAGCCTTTATCCAATTCCTTTTGCACGCCTTCTCAATATCACTCGTAGATGCTCCTAGACATCATAGTTTGGTCTATTTCTTTAGTTGGCCGCGTGCACCCAAATCGACGACCATCCGATGGCATCGACATGTTCGTCTCGTAGTTTCATTCCTCGGATAACATCAAGCCCAATAGATGAATTGATTCATGTGATTGTAGAAACCTTTTGATGAAGTTAGATTACTTGTTTGGTCAATAGTTTAGCGTAGATTTTATTTAGTCATTCATGTTAATTAGAACAGTTTAATTTGATATAGTTATGTATGGTTTCATGAGATAATTCATAGATCATGTAGTAGTGTAATATATCTTTATATTAATTCTTGTGAATTATTTTATGTATGGTAGTTGATCAATAAACTTTGTGTTAGTATAAAGTTTTTGCACGTGTTCATGATATGCCTGTGAGTCCCTCGTAATTATTTCATAATCTTAGAAATTATGTATTATTTACTAAATTTATTTTCTTTTCTATAAAATTTTAAATATAGTTGTATGATGTTTCAGATCGATAATTTGTGTTATCTCGTATACTTGTGTTTATCATTGTGTATTGATTTTTATGAATGGATATTATGTTTATTATTTTGTATATTTGGTCTTAATTTGCTTTGTGCTATTAAATATAGATATATTTTGTAGTCCTCGCTTGTGCATGTACAAAGTTAGTAAATGTCTGCCATGCTTATAATTCCGTAGGATTACTATTAACGTTGCTTGCTTTATTTGGATATGATTTACATATTCATATTTGCTTATGTCACATGTTTGATTTATTAATTATAAATCTTGCCATGTCTATGATAGATCTTTATATATTTTTGTTATGTGTTGTTGCATAGTTCATTTATGCTTATGCTAGTAGTCAAATCAAATGTTTTCTTGTTTGAGAATAGTTACATTGTGGTTCATTGCACCAAATATTATTGTCTGGTTGTTCCTCTTAGATATAGTTATCCAAGGGTACATGGTTGGTTGTTTTATATCTTGGTTTAGAGTTGTATTACTATATAAATTTATCACCGTGTATACTTCTTGGTATTTATCTTATGTGTTTTATTTACCTAGAACAATATCTTTGTATCTTTAGTTGCTTGCATAGTTGAATGTATGTTTTATTGAATGTTCTCCATGTACTACAAATTCCTAGTTTGTACTATTTGATTGTACATATGGTTAGCATTTGTCCAGTAGAGATACATGTTAGTATTTTATGACCACATAGAGTTTAATTAAGTAGTATAACTTTTTTCTTGATCTATACCATGACATGATATTGTGTGATTGTATGAATAGATTGTATGGGTGTACCAATTTGTATCTTTTATGATGCCTAGTTAAGTATCTTATGTCTTTGCATGTGTAGGATGTACTAAATAGAAATGCATGCTATCTTCTGATTCATACATGTTTATTACATGTTGATTTGCTTGATGTCATGATCTAGTTGTTTACATGCCTTCATGCTCATTATGATTTAAATGTGCTTATATGTTATAACTAGCATGATAGTGTTGTGTGCTAATGCCATGATTGTGTGTCTTATATGTCATAACTAATCTCCTAGGGTTGTGTCCTATTGCAATGCGTGTTATTTATGCTTGTTGTATAAACTAAGTTATGTTAACTTGTGAGTTATATTGCGTTGGTAGCATTGTGTGACATCTCATGTGGTCATCATCTCCATGCTTCGCATCATATCGTGTTTATCTTATATTTTATTTATGGTATGCCTAAGCCTAGACATCATGTCATGATAGTGATCTCTATATCTTAGTTTGTTCTATGTGCCATATCTTGTGTTGCTTATATATTCTTAACTTGCATAGTGTTAGTACTATGAGTGTTTTATGTGTGTTGCAATAGTTCATCACATGGTTAGAATAGTTTAAATTTCATGTTTACTGGGTTGTGACTTATTCGTATGCTTAGTGTGCATATCATGGTATATTATTTCAAGTATGTGGATGTAATTCTATAGCTAGTTGTTATTGGATATGTATTGTTTCTTATTATTAGAAGCATGTTCTAGTTTAGTATCTTCTCAATGATAACTTGTATGTTTGATGCTTGTGTTAGTAGTTAAGACATATTCATGATTCCACATTCCCATGCTTTGTATGATGCGTGTCTTAGTATATAGTTGTAATGGTTGAGGTTTCATTCTGCTTGATGTTAACCATTATATATATTTAGAAGCATCTAAATATTTATTTGTGGTTAATTCCTACTCTTAAACATGTCATGTTCTTGCTTGTGGTAGGATGATGTTACATATATTAGCATGTATTACCATGTCATGCGTAGACAATTGTTATTTATTTGATGTGTAGTTTAACTTGTTTATATTAGTTGACTTATGTTTCTTATGTGATATTGGGTCAATATGCTCTGTATTGCTTTAGGAGCAAACCTAGATTCATCCAATTCATGTTGTTGCATGATGTTTCCTTGTTTCATTGGTATAGTTTGTAATGTCGGTTTGTTTGCCTTATAAAGAAAGGTTTTGAATTATTATATATTTGATATAGCTGTGTGTCTGCTATTAACCATGATAAGTATTTAGATTCTATCTGAATATTTATTTGTGGTTAAATTTTACCTTCGTCATGTCATGTTGTGTTTGTGTAGTCAAAATGCATAGGATGGTTCCATTCCATGTGTGTTGATTTCATTGTGTTTGTCTTATAGTAGTTTCCTATATGGTTAGTCGAGATGTGTAGTGGCCACTACTAGCTGCTAGTATCATAGTTCTTATTATAAGTCAGTCTTGATCGTCGAGCCTTCCTTAGCCATATCAAACCAAATCCTTGCATACTCGTTGAATCATCTCTCTCACCTTGCCTATCATGCAACCCCATCTTGAAATATTCATCTTGATCAATATCTTGCTATCCATCCAATCTCAATTTCTTTTGGATGTAATTTGGATTTAATTTTGCTTTGGTATTTATTTGTTTTCATTTGCTATTGTTACAACGAGTAGGGAGTGACGATATTGGATGTGGACAGATTCAATCTACCGGAGATGGAATCAACAACGAAGGCATGCCTCCCTCTTTGATCATGTTTATCCTATGTTTTACAAAATTGCATTGTATTTTATAACCACTATTGCATGCTATTTTATCTCGTAGCGAGTGTGTCGATTGACACATTACCCTGATCCGCTTGTCTCCTATTTACTTGACACCTGAGTAGAACTATATAGTAGTCTAGTAGAGAAGAAATGCTTAGCCATGCTAATTATTCTGTAGATGCTTATCTGAATGATCTTCGGATCATTAACACTTGAAACTTGTTACTGAGCTTGCTAAGCTATGGCGGTTGGCCATTGTTGACTTCCTCTACTCTCTTCTACTCTGGGTGTAACTTACCATCTAAATACTGGCGCGGGCGACAGCTGGATCAAGGATTGAAGGAGCGATTGGCTGTCCTTCACGAGGTTAAGGGGGCCATCCATCGTCCGTGCCGCATGAGGCCCAATAAGTCTTGGATTTGAAGATTGTGACAACCGTACAACCACATGCTATATGGGCACTGGCTTGGTTAATTAGTTAGTTCATCCTTATTATCGGCATCGTCGTACCGTAGATGGGATATCTGCCTTGTGAGGAGTATCCTCCGCACAAAAGGGGGCAAGGACTATGAACTGCGGTGACTACCTTGTGAAACCTTGTGGGCATGTCATAGTAAGGGTGGGTCTAATGAAAGACCTCGTCGCAATCTCCCTGCCGGTATACAAAATAGTGTACTACGCCAGCGACGGCTGGTGGCAACAAGACGAGATTGTGTCGTGTGGGTAAAGGGTACAACCTCTGCAGAGTGTAAAACTATTCGAATAGCCGAGTCCACGGTCATAGACGGCACATGAATCTTTCTTGACATACGGGAACCTGTCTTGCTTATTCCCTCTTTGCCCCTATTCTTGGAACCTATGAAGGATGTGAGTGGATCGAGGATCCTCACCTTGTTGAAAGTTATGATGGAGAAAATGTTGTTTTCGTCTAAAACCGCTTATCAAATTATTATGCTTTTTTGAAACAAAATTAGCTTTATGCAAAAGAACCGTACAGCCTTCCTTTGAAGCCTCATGTAGTTACTAGGGCCTTTCCCGGGAGGCATGTTGAGTACGAAATGTACTCATGGCAATAATTTTGTTGAACAGAGTTCCATGAAGATGAAGGTGATGGTTACGACTACTATGGCGATCCGTAGAAGTGAGGTCACGTGGACTACATCGACTGCCTGTGGCTGAGATGGAGTCGCTATGCATTTTTACTTTCCGTTGTTTCCTGATTGTAAAATTTATATGTATGCCTTATGGCAGATTATGGTACTTGTACAATCTTTATGTATTCTGCAATGATACCATTTCGCTGTGTTGTCAACAATAATCCTGGAATTGACAATTAAACAAAGGAGGGTCTGGAAATTATTTCCGGGTTCTCACATATTAGGATCTTTTTCTCCTCACCTTTGCTCTGGGACTTTACTCTCTCATCCTTTCGGGTTAAAAGATTTTTCTAACTCTGACATTAGGATCTCGTGACTACTTCCTCTCAGAGACCCCTCATTCCACTTGCTTCACGAGAAGATCCCGAAGATACTTGCCAATAAATTCTCGAGACCCTATGTGCACATTGCCTTAACAATTCCCTGCCACCGATAAGTCCGTATGTATAACCACATACACTTTCCCTTGGTCCGTTCAATCCCAATGGCTCTTGTTATTAGATGATGCCCCAAAATACCTTCGATGTTTTGAGAATCCTCTGCAGCTTACTCCTTTGAAGATTCTTCTTGCCTGTTTACCCTATGGCTAATTCCATACGTCTATTATTCTTCACTAACATCCCATGTCATTACCATCCTGATCCTATTAAACCATTGTGTGTGCAAGTGCACACAGTCCTCCATTGATCCCTATGAAATCATTCTACTGGCTCAGACGTCATTCCGGACATGAGCTAGATATTAATAAATCAAACCTTGATTGATTGCCCATCTAATTTCATTCAACTTACTCATCTTTTGATCGGAGTGTCTGTTTCCGATCCTTCATTCTGGAAATCTTAATTCCTTTGAATTCAAGCATCGAAATATTCAGATGCTTTTGTCATCTGATGCCTTTGTATTCTTTCTCCTTATGGTTGAGTATCGATACTCACACCAAACTCTCTGTACCCCACCTGACCTTTTGAGTGGATTACTACCTGCTGTCCCCTTGTGTCCTAAATCATTGACGAGCTTCCCCTGATACGAAATGCCTTTGGAGAACGGTATCATTTGGTCCGTGTCATTAGCCTTTTGCTTTCAAAATTGTATCTCTTGCTCCTATTTTTTTGTATAGATTCGTAAAATGTCCCTATGGGTTGTATCTATGCTTCATCCATCTGTGTGAACCCATGAACTTCTACGGGTCTTACTCTACTGGTGTTATGCCAGATAAACCTTTGAACGCTACAAATTCATCGACAGCGAGAAGTGATGATTCCCTGCTGATGTAAACACTTCAGTGTACTACTTTGTCTGTACAACCTGTTACTACTGTTGATAAAATTTCGGTAACCACCGGTGGACGAGAACTTTGCTTACTGGTCCGCCTCGTCTTAACGAGCAGGAAAACGGTTCTTTTTGTCCCTCTCCCTTGGTACCAACGTTGTTGCCGACATAGCTAACAAGATATTCCTTGACTTACCTTGCTACTGGATCGCATTGTTTGTCACCACCCTTATTCAATGTGGGCCCATAACCCACAGTTTCACCGGATCGAAACCTGACTCGCTTGTACCTTTCTATTCTCGAGGTTATTCCTCTTGTTTGACCTCGTACGCAACTCACGTGTCCTCCACCTTGTGATATTCAGTTCGATATCAGACTCAGTGCTTATGCCTGATGCTCTGGACCCCTTTTCATCCTCCTTTATCATCGATGAATGCTTGCAAATCCACTTGAAAACTTCTCATGTCTTCTTTTTTTTCTCTCGATGTATCTCCCTGAGTTTAACTCGTGAGATACTTTGTACCCCATTCCCTTGGACAGCCTCGGTTGATTAACCTTGTATCGGTCCAACACCCTTAAAAAAATTCTGCTAGTCTATTCATAAATACGATGAAGACCATGAAGGAAGGATGACAACTCGTCGAGATGCACTCATGCTGATAAATGAAGACATCAACGAGAAGGATTAACTTCTTCGAGAAGGACAACAAGAACCAGAAGACTCGTTAGAATACGAAACCAAAACTTTACCCCATGCACTACCTTTAATTCTCGGGACGAGAATTCTTTCTAGTGGGGGAGAATTGTAACACCCTGATGGTAAAAATTCTCGTCCACTCGTTGGTTACCCAAAGTGGAAGGTTGAGATGTAGATAGAGGCAATTTCCCTTGGCAAAGATACCAAGGTGTAAGTGTCGAACCAATAGGACTCCAACAGATACAAGAAGGTGGTGAAGTGAACAATGGCGCCGTTCACAACTCAAGGTTGCTTACTTCACCTGGACCTGCACACACAGCAAATAAATTTGCTTCCCAACGAGTACAGAGGAGTTGTCAATTGCTCGGGCCTTGTTGTTTACAAAGGATAAAACGCACAAGATAATAATGATAGTGATAGCAACGGAAAAGTAAATAACGCAGTAAATTGATAGTGGGTGTAAACAGTATTGGAAATATGGACCGGGGTCCTATGATGTTAACTAGTGATGTCTCTCTCCCAAAAGATGATAAAATAGCCATGCGAGGTAAACAAATTACAGCTGGGCAATTGACAGGATTATGTGTGCAAACCAATGCTAACTATGCTATAAAGAAAGGAAGAGGCTCAAAAGCATGGGCGGTACGCCAAGACAAGTAGACCTAAATCCATCTACATCTACCTACTAATCATCCACCTTGAGATATCTATCTAGAACATCTCGCTAGTATTAAGTTGCGAATCCAACCCAAAATGTAATCTCAAAGCAACAGACAACTGCATTAAAGAAATTTGCGTAAAGTAAACAATCCTTGCACCCGCAAGTACAAGCACCGTTGTTTTCCCCCTTGTGGCAACAGCACATCCCCTAGACTCATGTTTCTTTCACTCATGCTAGTCATCAGGGGGCATGAACCCACAATCATGCATAACGCTCCCTCTTGGAGTCACTACCTAATACTTGGCCAAAGCAATAAACAGCAACGGAGAACACGCAAGAATTACTCTAGAACATAAATATAAAAGAGGAGAATCAAATATATTACTCAAACACAATCTGGACATAGTCTCATAATCCATCGGATCCTAGCAAACTAAGCATAGCAACAGCAGAAAGATTACATATGTGCCTCGATCATGTAGGGCAGCTCACGAGGTCTAATCCATGAAGAACAAAGAGGGGAGGAGAACATCACATAGCTACTGATCATAGACCCATGGTCCAAGGTGGACTACTCACGGTTCATCCGGTAAGCATCCATGGTGGTGGAGAAGCTCCCAGAGGTGGTTCCTCCCTCCGGCAGGGTGCCGGGAAGAGGTCTTCTGGTGCTCCCGATCTTCGAAGCGTGGCGGCGGCGGAACAGAGGAGAGATCGCGAAAAAGGGTTCCCGTCACGGGGGTTTCACGTCACGAGGGATATATAGGCGAAGGTGGCCAGCCAGGGGGGCCACCAGGGGTCCAGGCGGCCCCCTGCCGCGGCCCCACCCTAGGGCGCGCCGGGAGGGCGCCTGGGGCCCTATTGGGTCCCCTCTGCCCCCCCCCCCCCCTCGGTGATTACCGAAGCTTCTGTATAACTGATTTTTTATTGGATTTTCCAGGATTTTTGGAGCACTTTTAATATGGGGGAAACCTGAAATAGAAAAACAGCAGAAAACAGGAACTGGCACTAGGGTGCACTGAGTTAATAGGTTAGTCCAAATATGATCAAAAGTGTATGGAAGTTCATTAATATCATAGCAATATCACACAAAAGAGGCATGGAGCAAGCAGAAATTATAGATACGTTTTGGACGTATCAACATCCCCAAGCTTCATTCCTTCTCGTCCTTGAGTAGGTAAATGATAAAAGCATAATTTCTGTGGTAACATCCTAACAACCATATAAGAACTTTTAAGTAAAGCAATCAAGTCATGTAATTACATTCAAGGCATAACAGGCAAGAGTCTGTATTTAGCATTGAAACAAGCAACATAAGAACATAAAGGTGCCAGAGCTCTCGCTGTCCGTGACTCGAATGTCTCCAAATGGTGTTTGCGTGCAAGAAAGGGGATAGGGATATACGAGAAAAAGTATTTTTGTGTTGAGAACTCAATCTACTAAAGTTTCACACTTGGTCTTTTTGGAATCTTATCTTGACTCATCCCAGACCACTAGCCAGGTACAAGTCAAAATGATCCACTCCTTTTCGACATTTTGAGCACTCATGCAATGGATGAGCGTAAGCAAGAAAGTTGACACTTAGGATGGCAAAGAGAGAATGTGGTGGAGAAGGAAGAGAAAAAGGTGTGCAAGGCTCACATCAATGAGGACAATCATAGGAGAGAGAAAGCCAAATGATAGATATGATGTGAGGAGTAGGGATTGCCATGCAACGGATGCACATATGAGCTAAAAGCTCTCCAATGGAACTAGTGGGGATGCATCCAACTTGCTTGCTCAAGAAGACCTAGAGCTCCTTTGAGGAGGCTCATCATTGGAATATACAAGCCAAGTTCTATAGTGTGAAGGTCCCCACATAGCGATATGCATAAATGATAATCTCTATGGAGTACAAGATATAAGAAGGAGTACGAGTGTGGATCTCTCAAAAGGAATAGTAGTGAGCCCCCTTCTCTCTTTTTATTTCTTTTTATCTTATGTCTATTTTTTGTATTTTTTTGGTGGCCTCAATGGCTCTTTCTATTTCTCTCATTTTTCCACTTTGGGATCTTTTAATTTGTCCACTTTCGGATCTTTTCCTCACTTTAGGGGCAAAACTCTATATATTACAAAAAGTATAGAAGATCTTTCACACTTTACAAAAGTACTCAAATCATAAAGAAGATGTAACTATCATGATGTATGCAAATGTATGCCTCTGCCAGTGTAGCAGGATATGCAATGATACTAGCACGTCATGTAGAAATGATTAGGGCAAGGCCCAACTAGCATGCATCTCATTGATACGGTGAGGATCTCTCACTCCTCGTTGGTTACCACAAGTGGAAGGTGAGATGTAGCGTAGCAGCAAATTTCCCTCGGTAAAGATACCAAGGTTATCGAACCAGTAGGACTCCAAGAGATACAAGAAGGTGTCACGGCGCTTGACGTGGACCTGCACACAACAACAAATAACTTTGCTCCCAACGAGTACAGAGGAGTTGTCAATTCCTCCGGCCTTGCTGTTTACAAAGGATCAACACAAGAGATAATAGTAGTGGCAACTGAAAGTAAAGACTGAAAGTAAACAGTAATGTGAAGATGGACCGGGGTCCCGTGATTTTCACTAGTGATGTCTCTCTCCCAAAAGACGATAAAAGTGCTCGCGAGGTAAATAAATCACAGCTGGGCAATTGACAGAATTATGAAGGCACCACAATGCTAACTATGATGCAAAGAAAGGAAGGGATCAAAAGCAATGGGCAGTACGCCAAGGTATGTAGACCGAAATCCAACTGCATCTACTACGAATCATCCACCTTGAGATATCTATCCAGAACATCTCGCTGGTATTAATTTGCGAATCCCACCCAAAGTGTAAACTCAAAGCAACAGACAACTGCATTAAAATAACTTTGCATAAAGTAAACAATCCTTGCACCCGCGGATACAAGCACCATTGTTTTATCCCTGGTGGCAACAGCACATCCCCTAGTCACATGTTTCTGTCACTCAAGCTCGACATCAAGGGGCTGAATCCACAATCAAGCATAACGCTCCCTCTTGGAGTTGCAACAAATCACTTGGCCAAAGTAAAATACGGCAACGGAGAACATGCAAGAATTTACTCAAGAACAAAATATAAAAGAGAAGAACCAAATATATTACTCATCACAATCTGAACATAGTCTCATAATCCATCAGATCCCAACAAACTCAGCATAGCAACAACAGAAATTACAGAAGTGCCACGATCATGTGAGGCAGCTCACGAGGTCTCGAAAGTGGAAGCAGAAAGAGGGGAGAGAAGTACATCACATAGATACTGGTCACAGACCCATGGTCCAAGGGAATCTACTCAAGGTACATACTCTCCCAGAGGTGGTTCCTCCTCCCGGCAGGGTGCCGAGGCAGCTTCTCCAGGCAGCCCCGATCTAGAAACGAAGGCGGCGGCGTTACAGAGGCGAGATCGCGGAAAAGAGATCGATATTAGTGGTTTCCACCCCGAGGGCTAAATATAGGCGAAGGGGGGCACCGAGAGGGGCCACAGGGCAGCCAGGAGGATCCCTGGCGCGGCCTAGGGTGGAGCCGCGCCAGGGACCCTTCTGGAGTCCCTGTGGTGGCCCCCCTTCCCTCCTTTGGTGTTTACAGAAGCTTCCGGGTCACTGATTTTTTATCTGATTTTTCCGGATTTTTTTGAGCACTTTTAATGGCCGGAAAATCTGAAATACAAAAACAGCAGAAAACATCAACTGGCAGCTGGGTGCACTGGGTTAATATATTAGTACAAATATGCTCAAAAGTGTATGAAAGTTCAAGCAAATCATGGCAAAGTCACACAAAACAGGCATGGAGCAAGCAGAAAGTATATATACGTTTGGGACGTATCAACATCCCCAAGCTTAATTCCTGCTCGTCCTCGAGTAGGTAAATGATAACAAGCATAATTTCTGTGGTGACATGCCACACAACCATAAAAGGACTTTAAGTATAGCAATCAAAGCATGCAATTCAATTCAAGTCTTAACAAGCAAGAGTCTATATTAGCATTGACACAAGCAACAAAAGAACAAAATGTGCAAGAGCTCTCGTTGTCCGTGACTCGAATATCTCCAGATGGTGTTTGCGTGCAAGCAGGGTACTTGGAAAAAGAGAGAGAAAAGGTTGTTGAGAACAACTATCTACTAAAGTTTCACACTTAGTCTCCTTTGGATTCTTATCTTGACTCGCCCTAGACCACTAGCCAAGTACAAGTCAAACTGATCCACTCCCTTTCGATATTTTGAGCACTCATACAATGGATGAGAGTGAGCAAGAAAGTTGACACCTAAAAGGCGAAACAGAAAGAAGGTGGAGGAGGAAGAAAAAAGGTGCATAAGGCTCACATCAATGAGGACAATCATAGGGGATAGAAGGCCATATGATATATATGATGTGAGGAGTAGGGATTGCCATGCAACGGATGCACATGTGAGCTAAAAGCTCTCCAAGGAAACTAGTGGGGGTGCATCTTACTTGCTTGCTCAAGAAGACCTAGAGCTCGTTTGAGGAGGCTCATCATTGGAATATACAAGCCAAGTTTTATAGTGTGAAGGTCCCCACATAGCTATATGAATGATGATGATCTCTATGGAGTGCAAGGGATAGAGGATGAAGCACTAGTGTGGATCTCTCAAAAGGAATAGTAGTGTGCCCCCTTCTCTCTTTTTATTTTTCTTTTTTATCCTTTTTCTATTTTTTGTATTTTTTTGGTGGCCTCAATGGCTCTTTCTATTTAACTCTGATGTGTCCTCTTTGGGATCTTTTGATTTTGTCCTCTTTGGGATCTTTTCCTCACTTTAGGGGCAGCACTCTATATTTTACAAGAATATAGGAGATCTTTCACACTTTACAAAGGTACTCACATAAAGAAAATATAACTATCATGATGCAAATGTATGCCTCTGCCAGGATAGCAGGATATGCAATGATACTAGCGCGTCATGTAGCAATGATTAGGGCAAGGCCCAACTAGCATGCAGCTCATCGATCAAGCAAGTAGCATGTATGACATGAGGATCAAGTCATGAGAAGGTGGATGTTGCATGGCAATGTATCTCGGAAAGGCTATGGAAATGCCTTGTAGGTAGGTATGGTGGCTGTTTTGAGGAAAGATATAAGGAGGCTTATGATGACAGAGCGTATCGTGCCATGGGTTTGGATGCACCGGCGAAGTATGCGCCAATTCTCAAGGTGAGAAAGGGCAATGCACGGTACCGAAGAGGCTAGAAAAAGTATAGGTGGGTGGAAGTGTCAACTTTCGAATAGTCACATTAGTCCGAAGAACTCATGCACTTATTATCGGTAACTCTCAATCTAATCAGGAGGTTCACAAATAGACAAGTACCCCGAGGAGGAGTGTATGGGGGTTTGGTTATCCTTGCGCATCCTCGACTCATGGTATGTGAGTGTACTCTAATATTCAAACCCTCCATAGGTTAATGATCCATCTATTAGCTAGAGTTCTCAACAGGGGTTTTTGGTTTTCGAAAAACACACGGATTGCCCAAAATACGACATCTATCACTAATAGGCTCGAGCTCTTGACACCAAAAGTTCAAACATTACTCTAGTCAATACCTCAAAACTATTGCAAGTTACTACTACAAAGAGAATAGCAACTTCAACTACCCACTTCTAGTCAAGACACAAAACTCAGTGCAATAGGCAATCTCTCTAACAAGATAAAACATGCAACCTATAGAAATTTCAACCTAAGACAAAAGAAAATCTCTAGAAAAACTAAAGCACTACAACTAAACAGAGCAGCAGCTAAGAAAAGAAAAAGAACAACTCACAGCTAAAAGAATAAGAATGCAAATCCTATGAGGAGTTCTAGTTCAAGCGGAGCGTGTATCTCTCCCACACAAAAGAATAAGCTGGGGTCTAACTTGTTACTACAGAAAACAAAGCAAAAACAAACCTAGAAAAGTAAAGAGCGAGACGCTCCAAGCATAGCACATAACGCATGAAGTGATAAAAATATAGTGCAACGAGAGACGAACTGATAATTATTGATGAAGAAGGGGATGCACGGGGGCATCCCCAAGCTTAGACGCTTGAGTCTCCTTGAATATTTCTTGGGGGTGCACATGGGCATCCCCAAGCTTAAACGTTTAACACTCCAAGATCTTCTTTCATCATCTTCCATCGCGCACTTGAAAACTCTCTTCAAACATAACTCATTGTAGACTGGTTAGAGAGGTTAGTACCCAACTAAAATAAAAAAATTATCTACTGGGAATAAAGATAATCTTGAAGGGCTACTATTTCTCAAGATTGCCAAAAGGTTTTTGCAAAGAAAACGCAAGCTTAAGGTTTGCAAAACGAAGAAAATGCAAAACAGGACAGAATCTGTGAAAAACAGACCAGCAGTAAAACCAAATTTTTTAGGGGTACTTCTGCAACTCAAATCAAAAAACTGAACATACGCAAGTTTCGTAATTGCATAGTGCACGTTGTGTAAAACATTCAGCTCAAAAAGATGAACTGGGATTTTTCTAGTCACGAGGACAGAATCTGTTTTCTAGACAGCATGTCACAACTTTCACTTCCCTTGTCGTATTAGGCTATAAAAGGCACAAAGCTTGAAAAGTAAAGATAAAATGATGTTGCTACAATAGTAACAATCATCAAGACCACTAAAAACAGAAGAAAAGAAAAAATAAAAACCTAAATTTGTTGAGGGCTGCCTCCCGAAAGCGCTTCTTTAGAGCCATTAGCTAGGCTTAAAGCAGAAGATCAAGTCTTTTCAAGAGAATAACTAGCCCGTGTGACGGACTCAAAATGTAACTTAATATTTTTCCTAGGGAAATGTTCCATCCCTTTCTTGAGAGGGAATTGGAATTTGATATTCCCCTCTTTCATGTCAATAACAGCACCAACTGTGCGAAGAAAAGGACGTCCCAAAATAATTGGACAAGAAGGTTCACATTCAATGTCCATAATAGTGAAATCAACGGGAACATAATTGTCATTGACAATGATAAGAACATCATCGATCTTCCCCAAAGGTTTCTTTACGAAAGAATCAACTAGACGAACACCAAAAAACAGGGATCAAAAGGTTTCAATTCAAGCATATCATACATTCTTTTGGGCATAACAGAGGTACTTGCTCCAACATCACAAAGAGCAAAACAAGAGAAGTTATTCAATTTGATTTTTATCATAGGATCCCAACCATCTTCTAGCTTCCTAGGTATGGAGGCTTCTAGTGTAAGATTCTCCTCCCTAACTTTGATTAGAGCATTAGTGATATGCTTTGTGAAGGCAAGATTAAGTGTGCTAGTGTGGGGGTCTCTAGACATCTTGTGTAGGAAACCAATAACTTCAGGTAAAGTGCAGTTGTCAAAGTCTAGGTCACTACTTTCTATCAAGGAGGTAGTGATATCATTTAGTCTCACTTGTTTGAAAGCCTCTATGTTCATAGAGGTTTCTTCATCTATGGTTGAGGTGGTAGCATCACCATTAATAGGTCCAGTGCGACTAGGGGTGTTTGGTAGGTAGGAAGGCTCTTAATTCTTTCTTCATCCTTGGGAATGACTTTTGGTTTGGCTGCCATCTGGTTTATCAAGGTAGATTGGGTGTGAGACATGTTTGAAACATAGGTCTCAATGGCAGTGAGTCTAGTTTGGAGGCTGGAAATATCACTATTCAGGTCAAGTTGTTTGCTAATGTTTTGCATGATAGAGGAGTGCTCATTTAACTATCTCGAAAAGGCCTTGTTTTGTTCAAACTGTGTGTGCATATAGCTTTTGGTGGCTTTTTTATTTGTATAAGTTTCTCGTAGCTGGGTAGGTCTCTTTACCTATAATTCTGGTTGTAGGAGTTGCTATTACCGTTCCCATAGCTGTTGGATGGGAAAGGCCTAGGATTGTTGCTACCAAAATTACTCCTATAAGCATTATTGTTGAAGTTGTTTCTAGAGACAAAGTTCACATCTACATGTTCCTGAGCAACCAAAGAATTTAAAGGAACATCCTGAGGATCAATAGGAGCTTGCTTGGTAAGTAGAGACATGATAAGGTCAACCTTTTCATTTAGAGAGGAGATATCCTCGACAGAATTTACCTTCTTACCAATTGGAGATCTTTCGGTGTGCCACTGAGAGTAGTTCAAAATCATCTCGTCAAGTAGCTTTGTGGCAGCACCAAGTGTGGTTGACATAAAAGTTCCTCCCGCGGCCGAATCTAACAGGTTCCGCGAGGTAAAGTTCAAGCCTGCATAAAAAGTCTGGATAACCATCCAGGTAGTCAGTCCATGTGTGGGGCAGTTCTTGACAAGCGTCTTCATACGTTCCCATGCCTGGGCAACGTGTTCATTATCCAATTGCCTGAAATTCATAATGTTACTCCTCAATTGGATAATCTTAGCAGGTGGGTAGTATGTCCCAATAAAAGCATCTTTGCACTTATCCCAAGAATCTATGCTATTCCTAGGCAAAGATTGAAACCAGATTTTAGCTCCGTCCCTCAAAGAGAAATGAAAAAGCTTGAGCTTAACAACATCACCTTCTACTTCTTTATACTTTTGCATATCACATAATTCAACAAAATTATTCAAGTGTAAAGCAGCATCATCTCCAGCACCAGAGAATTGATCTCTCGTAACAAGGTTTAGCAAAGCAGCTTTAATTTCATAAGAGGTAGCTGAAGTGGCAGGTGTGGAAATAGGAGTGCAGATAAAGTCACTGTTGTTGTGACTAGTGAAGTCACACAACTTGGTGTTTTCATTGGAACCCATAGTAGCAGCGGGTATTTTTGGTATTTTTTATAAGGGACACAAAAGTAAAAACTGAAAGGTAAACTAACAAGACTAAAAAGCAAAGATAAAAGATAGTGTGAAACTCCCCTATCTGGTAGACTGGAGTCCCCGGCAACGGCGCCAGAAATTGGCTTCATACGGTGAGGATCTCTCACTCCTCGTTGGTTACCCCAAGTGGAAGGTGAGATGTAGCGTAGCAGCAAATTTCCCTCGGTAAAGATACCAAGGTTATCGAACCAGTAGGACTCCAAGAGATACAAGAAGGTGTCACGGCGCTTGACGTGGACCTACACACAGCAACAAATAAATTTACTCCCAACGAGTACAGAGGAGTTGTCAATTCCTCCGGCCTTGCTGTTTACAAAGGATCAACACAAGAGATAATAGTAGTGGCAACTGAAAGTAAAGACTGAAAGTAAACAGTAATGTGCAGATGGACCAGGGTCCCATGATTTTCACTAGTGATGTCTCTCTCCCAAAAGACGATAAAAGTGCTAGCGAGGTAAACAAATCACAGCTGGGCAATTGACAGAATTATGAAGGCACCACAATGCTAACTATGCTGCAAAGAAAGGAAGGGCTCAAAAGAAATGAGCAGTACGCCAAGGTAAGTAGACCGAATTCCAACTGCATCTACTACGAATAGTCCACCTTGAGATATCTATCCAGAACATCTCGATGGTATTAAGTTGCGAATCCCACCCAAAGTGTAAACTCAAAGCAACAGACAACTGCGTTAAAAGAACTTTGCGTAAAGTAAACAATCCTTGCACCCGCGGATACAAGCACTGTCGTTTTATCTCTGGTGGCAACAGCACATCCCCTAGTCTCATGTTTCTGTCACTCAAGCTAGACTTCAAGGGGCTGAACCCACAATCAAGCATAACGCTCCCTCTTGGAGTTGCAATAAATCACTTGGACAAAGTAAAATACGGCAACGGAGAACATGCAAGAATTTACTTAAGAACAAAATATAAAAGAGAAGAACCAAATATATTACTCATCACAATTTGAACATAGTCTCATAATCCATCAGATCCCAACAAACTCAGCATAGCAACAGCAGAAATTACAGAAATGCCTCGATCATGTGAGGCAGCTCACGAGGTCTCGAAAGTGGAAGCACAAAGAGGGAGAGAAGTACATCACATAGCTACTGGTCACGGGCCCATGGTCCAAGGGAAACTACTCACGGTACATACGGGAGGCGTCCATAGCTATGGATGGTCTCCCAGAGGGGGTTCCTCCTCCCGGCAGGGTGCCGGGGCCGCTTCCCCAGGCAGCCCCAATCTAGAAACGGAGGCGGCGGCGGTACAGAGGCGAGATCGCGGAAAAGAGATCGATATTAGGGGTTTCCACCCCGAGGGCTAAATATAGGCGAAGGGGGGCACCGAGAGGGGCCACGGGGCAGCCAGGAGGCTCCCTGGCGGGGCCTAGTGTAACAGCCCATGTGCAATAAATTGAAAACACCATGAATTTGTACTTTGTCTGTTGACTATGTAACTTGGCATGATGCTAAACTTTATTATATCATGTGGTGATTTAAATTTGCATGGGGATTGGAGCCCATTTGGGTTGTTTGTTTTGGCATCCAAAGTGGTTCAAGAAGGGTGTTGGAGGATTTTTCCTTGTTGGGTGCTTGCTCTACTTGACCCCAAACTTGGCCTAGCCATCTCTCTTGATGTGGCAAGGGTTTTAAGATCCTCAAGGTATTTTTGCCAACATCAAAAACAAAAGCTCTAGTTCAAAGTGATTTTGAAATTCAAAATGAGCTCACATTTTTGTTGTTGCCAAAAATGCCCAGACCATTTTTAGAAATTGAGGAATAATTCAAGGTTCAAGATTATCAAGTTTCTGGAATTTTTGCACCTTGTGTTTTCCTCCAAAAATCTCCAACATCACCTTTTCTATTTAATTTTAAATAGGAAATTGTACTGTTTTGCTGTGGCAATTTTTCCTTGCTTTCAAAATTTCCCAACCCATTTTTGGGTGATCAATTGTGCTTCAAGGGTTTAAATATATATTTTTTATATATATGATTTTCTCCTTTTTTTTCTATCCTTTTCTATTTCTTTTCCTGCTGGTTTTTTTTTGTTGCTCTGGAAAAACAGGATCTGGGCCTCCTTCCTTTTCCTCCCAGCCGGCCAGGCCAGGCCAGGCCCATCTGGGCCGTCTTCTCCTCAGCCCGCCTGGACGAAGGGGTACGAACCCTTTCTTCCTCCTCTTTCCAACGGGGCGCTCCCTTTTTCCCCTCCTCTCTCTCACAACCCCCCTGCCACGGCGATGGTGGAGCCCGGAGCGCAGCGAGATCCCCTCTCCTCCATTTAAGCGCGGCGAGAGGACCCCTGGGAACCCTAGGTTCCATTCCCCTCGCCCTCTTCTCCGCCGCCACCTCCTTTCTTCCCCTCCAAGCTTCCCCTGTTCTGCCATGGTTTCCGCTAGGAGCTAGGAGACGCGAGCCGCTCAGAGTCGTCGGCGCCCGCCGGCCCCTTCTTCACCAACGGCGTGCTCGCGGTTGTCTCCAGCTTCCCCAAGGTGACTGAAAAGCTCCCCTGCCTCCCTGTTTCCCGTAGGTCGTCAGGCCGATTCCGTTCTGTAGTCGTAGCACAGCTGCCGTGTTCGTCGTCGGCAAGGATTCCGAACCACCTTGCCATGGCATGACCCGGCCATGCGTGGCTGCACCCCGCGCGTGTCCAGAGCCTGCCTGCAGCGTCCAAGGTGCCTCCTCGCATGGGCACGGCCGGTTTCCAAGTCGCTGCGGAGCCGGTTCGTAGATGCAGAGACATCTTGCCGTCGTCGAGTTTCGGAGTAGGTTCTGAGCAAGAATGGGCACTTGGATGTACCGTATACACACTGCGAGTCGACGTGGAGTCGCCGGTGGGCTGTAGTGGACGCCCTCGTCGCCGGAAGTACGCCGCGTGCGTAGTTGCCTGAAGAATTCAGTCCGTCAGTGCAAAGTCTGAATTTTTCTTCAGTTATCCCGCACGACAGCTACTTACATCTTAAGGTTAGCCTGTGTGCATAATGAGTTTCTAGCCCAGCTGGTTGGCGCCTTGACTTCTAAGCTGGGAGGTCCCAGGCTCGATTCACAGCCAAGGCCGCCCCTTTTTTCCTTTTGCTCCAAGACCTGAATTTTTTGAAGTGCAAGCAGTGCATTTCTTTTTCTTCAGTTAACTCACCGAGAGGATGTTTTCTTCTCCGAGTCGGGCTACTGGACGTGAACCTCCTCGTAGCTGAACTGGTGGGCGCGTTCTGGTAAGACCGTGAGGTCCGGGGTTCGAATCCCGCCGGGCGCTAGCTCCCCCCCCCCCCCCCCGTTTTTTTTTGTTTTGCCTTGCCCGCGTGGGAGTGGCTCGGCCCACGGGGGGGCTGCTGGGTCATCCCAGTAAGCCACCGAAGGAGGCAGCCCAAGTGGCCAAGCCTTCCTTTCTTTTTTTTATTATTTTCTCTTTTTCGTTTTATTTCTTTTCTGGTTCAAATTCAAATTTGAATTTGAATTCAAATTCAAATCTGAATTTGTCCATGTTGCCAAACGGAGGCATCCCATATATGAACTTGGGGTAGTTTGAGCTACTGATCATCATGGTGATGTGCACTTTTGCAACTGGCCCCTCTATAAATTGGAGCTTGGCCAATTTTGCAATCTGCCCCCTGTAAATCTTTGATTTCTTGTCAACTTGATCAGTTTTGAAATTGCCCATGCCATATATGGATTTTGGGTAATTTTGCACAAGGAATTGCATGGTGATGATGACTTGGTCATTTGAGCCCATTTAAAAATTCATGTGGTGCAATTTTGCACCCAGCCCCCTACACTTCATTGGATTTGCAACTGTCTCTTGCAAATTCAAATGTGGACATATTATATATGATTTTGGGGTGTTTTTCTGCAAGGATTTCAATAGAGATGTCCTCATGATGTTTTGAGCAACTCATGAATCAAGGTGTGTTCACATGATCCAGGAGCATTCAGATCTTTTGTGCCTGCAACATTTTCAACTTTAGTGCATTTGAAAATGTTGTTCTTTCAGTCTTTTCTTTCTGATCCATGTCATCTTCTTTCTTCAAGTCAGCCTCACCATATTTCCATATGTGATGTGGCTGATTTCCAACAGTTGTTGCACCTTCTTAAGTGTCAAGTTCACCGACACTACTCCGTCTCCGGAATCATTGTTTTACTTTCATGTTATTTAAATTCTTGCATTTGTTTTGTTGATCATGTCATGCTATCATGCTACTTACACCTAAATTCAGGCTTAGACCAAAGCCATTACAATGTAAATAAAATGCATATGAAAGTGATGACTTGTCGTCATCACCTTCATTTAAACTTGACTAGACAGGGTCATATCGTGTAAATAAAACTTGAACATGCCATCCTTGTTTGAGTTTGCATCAGCTGCTTATTTGTGTTTTTTCCTTGCCGGTGTCGTACGTTAGCACCCGAGACTGACGAGGAGACTTACGTGGAGCTGTCCGACAACGAGCCCGAGGGTACCGTGGGCGCTGCTTCGACTACCTTACCAGGCAAGGGGGAGATCTGTGTCATTACTTTATAACTTTCTGCTCATGCCTAGCTGTAGATCTAGAACGTTGTTGCTTGATCCTATCTACCTTATATGCCATGTTTTAAACCCATATAGCCATGATCCCCACATCCCAGCAAACCGTTGTACTGCTAATTTACCGCTGCTCAGCCATTGCTTAGTATGGGTAGAAAACTTGCTGCTTACCTTATATATTTATGGTCGGGATATCATGCTATAAAAGAAGTTGGTTGATATTTATTATTGTTAAGTGATGTTAAATTATATTCGACGAAAGGTGGAAGGCTGGACTATCCCGTCTGGTGCTTTGTTCCATTTGAGTCACCTAGGACCCGAGTTCCAGGTATTGGTTCTTTGATCGAGCGTGCCTAATCGTGTGTGGGGTTTTATGGGGGCCCCTTGTCTTACCTACCTAGCTTCATACATTCTACTGGTGGCCCAAGCTGTTTTACTTTTGCAACGTGTGTGTGCTGGTTGGATCCCCAATTGTTTCCAAACCAAACCAGGGCCAGGAGGACATAGTTTCTTGGCTGGCCCAAATAGACCGGCTAAGGACCCGGTCTCATAAGAGAACTAACCGGCAATCCAAACCCGAGTTATACGGTAGAGTCCGATTCGAGAGTGTGGCCAGCTTTTGAGTTGGGTGTCGACTCCCCGGGGGCCACCCGGATATGTGTGTTGTTAGTTAGAGGGACTCTGACGTTCCGGAGTTTCAGGCGCTTACCCAGCCAAGTGGAAATCGGGCGTACATGCGACGTCTATAATGGACAGTTGGTACACCCCTGCAGGGTAAATCTTTTCGAAAAGCCGTGTCCGCGGTTATGGACAACTTTGAGCCTACGTCCTATTCATAGAATAACATCAATTATAATCATGCTATAAAAAATTGACAAACCGTGTGCGTGCCTTGGTTGTCTTTCTTCGTCCAGGGGGACCGAGAGAGAAACGAGGTTGTGTTATGCTTGCGTAAGTAGGTGGATAGCCGACTTATGACACGTTGTCAACGTAACTTCTTGGATCTCATCTCTATTCTGATAGAACGAGTAGCCACCATATATGCTAGTACGGCTGCAACATGTCTATGTCTTTACCTTTCCTGTAGCGTTAGTTATTCCGTAATGATATGTTCTCACCCCCGTTTACATTTCTGTCTTTACCGCTTTGCCTGATCGGCCGCTGCAGTGGACTACTACCTCGACCCTAGCACCGGACGTTACTTCGTGGAGGTGCCTCCGGAGGATGACGACGAGTACGAGTACCTCGACCAGTAGGATCTTATAGTTGGGTTCAGACATTCCCGTGGGTGGATATTTATGTGTAGCCCTCTCTAGGGAAATTTGGATCTTGACCGTACCCGGTCCCTATTATGCTTCCGCTTGATGTATTGATGAGTTGTACTCAGATGATGTTATATTATTAGACAGTGGCGTTGTATGCCCTGTTCTATTTATCTATCTATATGTATTTCTATCTTGTAGAGTTGTGCTTTATATACCTGTTGTCGAGAATCCGGTAGCGACACGAGTGCGAGTGTCGTGCGCCGGTGGCGTTTGATGCGCTTCTAACTCCGACCGGACGCGAAAGCGACTAGTTAGAGTTAGTACCGCATCAGGGGCCTTACAACTTGGTATCAGAGCAGGACTGACTGTAGGACCCTTTACTGGCCGAAGTTGAGTCTAGAAACTATTTTGGTAGTTATATAGGAAAAATTTCGATGAGTAGGACCTCTTTCTGTTTTCTCCTTATCCCACCCTCCCACCCCTTTTTCCGTGAGGAAGTGAAACGATGTTTTGTCTCTGCAACTTATCCCCTTTCAAAACAATCTAGGTTCTCGTTTACATGAGGCTCCGACTCCTCTATAATTTTTTGCTAGCGACGAGATGTGTTGGCGTCTTTGAGACCACTGAGCCGCCACTTGGGGTTGACTGCTCTACCTCGCTTACGGCGTACCCCAGGTGAAACGCCCATACAGGATTGGCGGGCATCCTATGGTAATATGGATGTGGTGTCTTTTCCCCTATGGACGACCGTGATGGCGGGCCGCTCAGGGCAGATGTCTCATTGTTCAGGTTTCCAACCGCTCGTATATATTGTTGTGTGCTCGCTAGCAGATTATTATCTTGGATTCAGATGATCTTGGTTTGGGAATTCTAGTAGCACCTAGCTATCGACTTTCCGGGTTAACCTTGGTGGAATTTCAGCTTTCAGCTTTCTCATACCTCGTGAGGAAGTTTTGTTGTCAATGTTGCTTTAACTTCTGGTTACTTCAATGATTCGATCATGTTCTCATAAGTGTTCCTGTGTACAGGATGCCAAGAGCGAACATGCCGCCGCCAGAGAACCTTATCCTTGGGGAGGCTGTAGCCGCAGTGGCTCAGGGCACAGCTGCGATCCTTCAGATGCTGCAGAACCAGGGTGCTCAGAGGAATGATCGACCACAGTACACCACACTGCAGCAGTTTCTCGCGATCAACCCCCCCCCCCCCCAGGTTCTCCGAGGCTCGAGACCCGCTGGAGGCGGATGACTGGATCGCTGAGATCAAGAAGCACTTCAATGCCAGCACCGTCAGACCAGTCGACTACGTCACTTTCGCCTCCTTCCAGCTTCAGGGTGCCGCAGGCAGTTGGTTCTCGACGTACAAGGCCAACAAGGGTGATGTAGAGATCACGTGGGAGGACTTCGTCAGGGATTTCAGAGCTGCTCATATTCCCAGTGGACTGATCGAGAGGAAGCGCGAGGAGTTCTTAGCTCTGAGGCAGGGGGCAGGTCTGTGCAGGAGTATAACCTGGCCTTCGTCAGGCTCGCCAGGTACGCTCCAGAGGAGGTCTCGACAGAGGCCAAGCGCATTGCCAGGTTCCGCGGTGGTCTTGCCACGGACATCAAGTATGCGCTCACCTTGTCCACGCCAAGCCTGTTCTCACAGTTCGTCGACCAGGCTATCATACAGGAGTTAGCTGAGGCAGAGCGTTCCGCAGAGAAGAGGAAGCAGAGAGAGCACAGTTCAGAGGTGATGGTCCACAAGAAGGCCAAGTCCTAGGTTGCAGAGCCACAGTCTCAGCCGCAGCGTCAGCAGTTCCACCCGAGGCAGGCAGTTGTCCGCACTTTTTCCCGCCCTCCCATCCCAGTTCAGCACGGACCTCTCTCTACTCCACCCTCCGCGAGGCCGCCTGCTCCACAGGGCCAGCCCAGGCCTGAGATCACGTGCTTCAAGTGTGGCAAGCCGGGGCACAAGTCTCCGCAGTGCACCGACCCTCGTTACGCCCGGCTGCCCCCGCCCCCACCTCGCTCTACACCGAGCAACGCGATGGTGCAGGCCCAGCCACGAGCGCTCCGTGTGAACAACGTGACCGTCGCAGAGGCCCAGCAGTCGTCTGAGATTTTGCTTGGTAGGTTACTAGTGTGTTCAGTTCCAGCGACAGTTTTGTTTGATTCCGGAGCTTCCCATTCCTTCATGTCCGATGCTTTTGCCAGTTCACTTGACCTTCCGCGTGAGAGGTTGCCTATACCTCTAGCAATTGCTTCGAGGATGCAGTCAGCGGGCAGCATCCCAGATGTGCAGATTTGTATCCAAGGAGCCATCTTTTCCTCGTCTCTGATTGTCTTGCCCCGTTCAGACATTGATGTCATTTTGGGAATGGATTGGCTTGTCAAGTACAAGGCCAAGATTGATTGTCCGTCCAAGACCGTGTTGCTAACGCACGATTCAGGCGCAGAGATTTGGTACAGTTGTGGCTTGACAGCAGGATCGGCACAGTTGTACGCTTTGAACGCTGGAGTTGCTCCATTGATCGAGGAGGTCAGAGTTGTTTGAGAGTTCCCAGATGTCTTTCCAGAGGAGTTGCCAGGTATTCCACCCGTGCGTGCTATTGAGTTCATGATCGAGCTAGAACCTGGTACACAGCCGATATCGCGGCAGCCTTACAAGATGTGTCCGGAAGATCTGATTGAGTTGAAGGAGCAGCTTGTTAAGCTTGAAAAGGATGGGGTCATTCGTCCGAGAACTTCTCCTTGGGGTGCCCCATGTCTTTTTGTGAATAAGAAAGATGGTACTAGCCGGTTGGTTCAAGACTACCGTGGTATCAACAAGAAGACGATAAAAAACAAGTACCCTTTGCCCAACATCAATGACCTATTTGAACAATTGCATGGAGCAAAGGTGTTTTCAAAGCTTGATCTAAAGATGGGGTACCACCAGATTCGTGTCCGTGAGGAGGACATTCCAAAGACAGCCTTCCGCACTCGTTATGGTCTGTACGAGTTTACGGTCATGACATTTGGCTTTTCTAACGCACCTCCAACGTTCATGAGGGCAATGAACTATCTGTTCTAAGAGTGGCTAGACGTGTTCGTACTCCTCTACCTCGATGACATCCTTGTCTTTTCCAAGTCAGAGGCTGAGCATGAGGAGCATCTCAGATTGGTGATGCAGAAGTTGAGAGATCACCAGTTTTATGCCAAGTTCTCCAAGTGTGAGTTTTGGCTCAATAAGATCAACTTCCTTGGCCATGTCATTTCCTCAGAGGGCATTGCCGTTGACCCAGACAGAGTCCGGACGATTCAGGATTGGACTCCGCCGAAGAATGTCAAGCAGCTGAGGAGTTTTCTCGGACTTGCCAGCTATTGCAGGAAGTTTGTCGAGAATTTCTCCAAGATAGCAAAGCCGATGACGGAGTTGTTGTGCAAGGGCAAGAAGTACTCTTGGTCACAGGCTTGCCAGGAAGCTTTTGATGAGTTGAAGCTAAGGGTGACCACAGCTCCGATCCTTACACCGCCAGACGAGTCACAGCCGTTTCAAGTTTTCTGTGACGCCTCGTTGAATGGTCTTGGCGGAGTGTTGATGCAGGGAAGGAATATTGTGTCTTACACTTCGAGGCAGTTGAAGCAGGCTGAGAGGAATTATCCGACCCACGATCTTGAGCTGGCTGCAGTGATTCATGCGTTGGTTACTTGGCGACACCTCCTCCTAGGGAGGAAGGTTGATGTGTTCACCGATCACAAAAGCTTAAAGTACTTGTTCACGCAGCCTAACCTGAACTTGAGACAAAGGAGGTGGCTCGAGACTATTACTGAGTACTCCGTGGATATTCAGTATACGCCTGGCAAGGCGAATGTCATAGCTGATGCGTTGAGCCGCAAGGGCGATTGCAACAGTGTCCAGGTGCAGAAGATCCACCCTGATTTGTGTGAGTCCTTTCGAAGGCTCAATCTTGAGCTAGTTCCAGCAGGCTATCTAGCCAACCTTGTGGTAGAGCCCACTATCCGTGAGAAGATTCGTGAAGCTCAGTCTGGCAGCGCAATGATTCAGAAAGTCAAACAGGGTGTTACCGCCTCAGTTCCGAAGTACGGTTGCTTTTCAGTGCATAATGACTGCACCGTGATGTTCGAGGAGCGAGTTGTTGTTCCCAAAGAAGGAGATCTCAGAGAGGTCATCATGAAGGAGGCACATGATTCCAAACTGTCCATCCACCCTGGTAGCACCAAGATGTATCAGGACCTCAAGCAGAGTTTTTGGTGTACTCGTATGAAGCGGGATGTTGCCCGTTTTGTCTCCCAGTGTGATGTGTGCAGGAGAGTGAAAGCACAGCACCAGAAGCCTGCAGGGCTACTTCAGCCACTTGAAATTCTGGAGTGGAAGTGGGATCACATAGAGATGGACTTTGTCACCGGTTTTCCGAGGTCTCAGAAGGGCAACAATGCTATCTTTGTTGTCATTGATAACTTGTCCAAGGTTGCTCATTTTCTGCCTGTCAAGGAGACTGTCTCAGCTAGCCAGTTGGCTGAGCTGTACACCGCAAGAATTGTTTCGTTGCACGGCATCCCCAAGAAGATAAGTTCTGATCGTGGAAGCATCTTCACATCAAACTTTTGGAAGGCCTTTCAAGAGGCATTGGGTACGAAGATTCTCTTCAGTACCGCGTATCACCCTCAGACCAGTGGGCAGGTTGAGCGTGTGAATAAAATTCTCGAGGACATGTTGAGGGCATGTGTGATCTCGTTTGGTATGAAGTGGGAAGAGTTCTTGCCGTATGCTGAGTTCTCTTACAACAACAGCTATCAGGAAAGTCTGCAAGCAGCGCCGTTTGAAGTCTTGTATGGCCGCAAGTGCAGGACACCTTTGAACTGGTCCGAGACAGGTGAGAGGCAGCTGTTCGGTCCAGATGTGATCCAAGAGGCAGAGGACAGAGTGAAGATTGTCCGAGAGCACCTAAAGGCAGCACAGTCTAGACAGAAGGCCTATTATGACAAGAAGCACCGTGGTGTTGACTTCAAAGTTGGTGACTTCGCATACCTCAAAGTGTCTCCACTTCGGGGCACTCACCGCTTTGGGATCAAAGGCAAGTTGGCTCCCAGGTTCGTTGGTCCGTTCCGCATCCTCGAGACTCGGGGACCTCTCGCGTTCCGCCTCGAGCTTCCAGACAGCTTGGCTATGGTGCATGATGTGTTCCACCTGTCTCAGTTGAAGAAGTGTTTCAAGAAGCCAGAGCAGGCAGTGGATTTGGGCGAGATCCAAGTCAGTGCGGATCTTTCTTACTCAGAGCGTCCAGTCCGTGTTCTTGACTCGTCCGAGCGAAAGACTCGCAACAAGACCGTCAAGTTCCTCAAGGTGCAGTGGGCACATCACTCGGAGAAGGAGGCAACGTGGGAGCGTGAAGATCATCTCCGTTCTGAGTATCCCGAGCTTTTTCATGCTTAGATCTCGGGACGAGATCCTGTGTTGGTAGGGGAGAGCTGTAACAGCCCATGTGCAATAAATTGACAACACCATGAGTTTTTACTTTGTCTGTTGACTATGTAACTTGGCATGATGCTAAACTTTATTATATCATGTGGTGATTTAAATTTGCATGGGGATTGGAGCCCATTTGGGTTGTTTGTTTTGGCATCCAAAGTGGTTCAAGAAGGGTGTTGGAGGATTTTTCCTTGTTGGGTGCTTGCTCTACTTGACCCCAAACTTAGCCTAGCCATCTCTCTTGATGTGGCAAGGGTTTTAAGATCCTCAAGGTATTTTTGCCAACATCAAAAACAAAAGCTCTAGTTCAAAGTGATTTTGAAATTCAAAATGAGCTCACATTTTTGTTGTTGCCAAAAATGCCCAGACCATTTTTAGAAATTGAGGAATAATTCAAGGTTCAAGATTATCAAGTTTCTGGAATTTTGGCACCTTGTGTTTTCCTCCAAAAATATCCAACATCACCTTTTCTATTTAATTTTAAATAGGAAATGGTACTGTTTTGCTGTGGCAATTTTTCCTTGCTTTCAAAATTTCCCAACCCATTTTTGGGTGATCAAGTGTGCTTCAAGGGTTTAAATATATATTTTTTATATATATATTTTTCTCCTTTTTTTCTATCCTTTTCTATTTCTTTTCCTGCTGGTTTTTTTTTGTTGCTCTGGAAAAACAGGAACTGGGCCTCCTTCCTTTTCCTCCCAGCCGGCCAGGCCAGGCCAGGCCAGGCCCATCTGGGCCGTCTTCTCCTCAGCCCGCCTGGACGAAGGGGTACGAACCCTTTCTTCCTCCTCTTTCCAGCGGGGCGCTCCCTTTTTCCCCTCCTCTCTCTCACAGCCCCCCTGCCACGGCGATGGTGGAGCCCGGAGCGCAGCGAGAGCCCCTCTCCTCCTTTTAAGCGCGGCGAGAGGACCCCTGGGAACCCTAGGTTCCATTCCCCTCGGCCTCTTCTCCGCCGCCACCTCCTTTCTTCCCCTCCAAGCTTCCCCTGTTCTGCCATGATTTCCGCTAGGAGCTAGGAGACGCGAGCCGCTGAGAGTCGTGGGCGCCCGCCGGCCCCTTCTTAACCAACGGCGTGCTCGCGGTTGTCTCCAGCTTCCCCAAGGTGACTGACGAGCTCCCCTGCCTCCCTGTTTCCCGTAGGTCGTCAGGCCGATTCCGTTCTGTAGTCGTAGCACAGCTGCCGTGTTCGTCGTCGGCAAGGATTCCGAACCACCTTTCCATGGCATGACCCGGCCATGCGTGGCTGCACCCCGCGGGTGTCCAGAGCCTGCCTGCAGCGTCCAAGGTGCCTCCTCGCATGGGCACGGCCGGTTTCCAAGTCGCTGCGCAGCCGGCCCGTAGATGCAGAGACATCTTGCCGTCGTCGAGTTTCGGAGTAGGTTCTGAGCAAGAATGGGCACTTGGATGTACCGTATACGCACTGCGAGTCGACGTGGAGTCGCCGGTGGGCTGTAGTGGACGCCCTCGTCGCCGGAAGTCCGCCGCGTGCGTAGTTGCCTGAAGAATTCAGTCCGTCAGTGCAAAGTCTGAATTTTTCTTCAGTTATCCCGCACGACAGCTACTTACATATTCAGGTTAGCCTGTGTGCATAAGGAGTTTCTAGCCCAGCTGGTTGGCGCCTTGAATTCTAAGCTGGGAGGTCCCAGGCTTGATTCACAGCCAAGGCCGCCCCTTTTTTCCTTTTGCTCCAAGACCTGAATTTTTTGCAGTGCAAGCAGTGCATTTCTTTTTCTTCAGTTAACTCACCGAGAGGATGTTTTCTTCTCCGAGTCGGGCTACTGGACGTGAACCTCCTTGTAGCTGAACTGGTGGGCGCGTTCTGGTAAGATCGTGAGGTCCGGGGTTCGAATCCCGCCGGGCGCTAGCTCCCCCCCCCCCCCCCCGTTTTTTTTTTGTTTTGCCTTGCCCGCGTGGGAGTGGCTCGGCCCACGGGGGGGCTGCTGGGTCATCCCAGTAAGCCACCGAAGGAGGCAGCCCAAGTGGCCAAGCCTTCCTTTCTTTTTTTTATTATTTTCTCTTTTTCGTTTTATTTCTTTTCTGGTTCAAATTCAAATTTGAATTTGAATTCAAATTCAAATCTGAATTTGTCCATGTTGCCAAACGGAGGCATCCCATATATGAACTTGGGGTAGTTTGAGCTACTGATCATCATGGTGATGTGCACTTTTGCAACTGGCCCCTCTATAAATTGGAGCTTGGCCAATTTTGCAATCTGCCCCCTGTAAATCTTTGATTTCTTGTCAACTTGATCAGTTTTGAAATTGCCCATGCCATATATGGATTTTGGGTAATTTTGCACAAGGAATTGCATGGTGATGATGACTTGGTCATTTGAGCCCATTTAAAAATTCATGTGGTGCAATTTTTCACCCAGCCCCCTACACTTCATTGGATTTGCAACTGTCTCTTGCAAATTCAAATGTGGACATATTATATATGATTTTGGGGTGTTTTTCTGCAAGGATTTCAATAGAGATGTCCTCATGATGTTTTGAGCAACTCATGAATCAAGGTGTGTTCACATGATCCAGGAGCATTCAGATCTTTCTGCCTGCAACATTTTCACCTTCAGTGCATTTGAAAATAGACCGAGGGTACCGTGGGCGCTGCTTCGACTACCTTACGTGGAGCTGTCCGACACCGAGCCCGAGGGTACCGTGGGCGCTGCTTCGACTACCTTACCAGGCAAGGGGGAGATCTGTGTCATTACTTTATAACTTTCTGCTCATGCCTAGCAGTAGATCTAGAACGTTGTTGCTTGATCCTATCTACCTTATACGCCATGTTTTAAACCAATATAGCCATGATCCCCACATCCCAGCAAACCGTTGTACTGCTAATTTACCGCTGCTCAGCCATTGCTTAGTATGGGTAGAAAACTTGCTGCTTACCTTATATATTTATGGTTGGGATATCATGCTATAAAAGAAGTTGGTTGATATTTATTATTGTTAAGTGATGTTAAATTATATTCGACGAAAGGTGGAAGGCTGGACTATCCCGTCTGGTGCTTTGTTCCATTTGAGTCACCTAGGACCCGAGTTCCGGGTATTGGTTCTTTGATCGAGCGTGCCTAATCGTGTGTGGGGTTTTATGGGGCCCCCTTGTCTTACCTACCTAGCTTCATACATTCTAGTGGTGGCCCAAGCTGTTTTACTTTTGCAACGTGTGTGTGCTGGTTGGATCCCCAGTTGTTTCCAAACCAAACCAGGGCCAGGAGGACATAGTTTCTTGGCTGGCCCAAATAGACCGGCTGAGGACCCGGTCTCATAAGAGAACTAACCGGCAATCCAAACCCGAGTTATACGGTAGAGTCCGATTCGAGAGCGTGGCCAGCTTTTGAGTTGGGTGTCGACTCCCCGTGGCCACCCGGATATGTGTGTTGTTAGTTAGAGGGACTCTGACGTTCCGGAGTTTCAGGCGCTTACCCAGCCAAGTGGAAACCGGGCGTACATGCAACGTCTATAATGGACAGCTGGTACACCCCTGCAGGGTAAATCTTTTCGAAAAGCCGTGTCCGCGGTTATGGACAACTTTGAGCCTAGGTCCTGTTCATAGAATAACATCAATTATAATCATGCTATAAAAACTTGACAAACCGTGTGCGTGCCTTGGTTGTCTTTCTTCGTCCAGGGGGACCGAGAGAGAAACGAGGTTGTGTTATGCTTGCGTAAGTAGGTGGATAGCCGACTTATGACACGTTGTCAACGTAGCTTCTTGGATCTCATCTCTATTCTGATAGAACGAGTAGCCACCATATATGCTAGTACGGCTGCAACCTGTCTATGTCTTTACCTTTCCTGTAGTGTTAGTTATTCCGTAATGATATGTTCTCACCCCCGTTTACATTTCTGTCTTTACCGCTTTGCCTGATCGGCCGCTGCAGTGGACTACTACCTCGACCCTAGCACCGGACGTTACTTCGTGGAGGTGCCTCCGGAGGATGACGACGAGTACGTGTACCTCGACCAGTAGGATCTTATAGTTGGGTTCAGACGTTCCCGTGGGTGGATATTTATGTGTAGCCCTCTCTAGGGCAATTTGGATCTTGACCGTACCCGGTCCCTATTATGCTTCCGCTTGATGTATTGATGAGTTGTACTCAGATGATGTTATATTATTAGACAGTGGCGTTGTATGCCCTGTTCTATTTATCTATCTATATGTATTTCTATCCTGTAGAGTTGTTCTTTATATACCTGTTGTCGAGAATCCGGTAGCGACACGAGTGCGAGTGTCGTGCGCCGGTGGCGTTTGATGCGCTTCTAACTCCGACCGGACGCGAAAGCGACTAGTTAGAGTTAGTACCGCATCAGGGGCCTTACACCTTGGGTGGGGCCGCGCCAGGGACCCTTCTGGAGTCCCTGTGGTGGCCCCCTTCCCTCCTTTGGTGTTTCCGGAAGCTTCCGGGTCGCTGATTTTTATCTGATTTTTCCCGATTTTTTGGAGCACTTTTAATGGTCAGAAAACCTGAAATACAAAAACAGCAGAAAACAGCAACTGGCAGCTGGGTGCACTTGGTTAATAGATTAGTCCAAATATGCTCAAAAGTGTATGAAAGTTCAAGCAAATCATGGCAAAGACACACAAAACATGCATGGAGCAAGCAGAAATTATAGATACGTTTGGGACGTATCACTCATCGATCAAGCAAGTAGCATGTATGACATGTAGATCAAGTCATGAGAAGGTGGATGTTGCATGGCAATATATCTCGAAAAGGCTATGGAAATGCCTTGGTAGGTAGGTATGGTAGTTGTTTTGAGGAAGGATATACGGAGGTTTATGATGACAGAGTGTATCGTGCCAAGGGTTTGGATGTACCGGCGAAGGTGGACGCCAACTCTCGGAGTGATAAGAAAGCAATGCACGGCACAGGAGAGGCTAGAAAATAAGGGAAGGTGGAAGTGTCAACTTTCGAATACTCACATTAGTCCGAAGAACTCATGCACTTATTATCGGTAACTCTCAATCTAATAAGGAGGTTTCACAAAGAGACAAGTACCCCGAGGAGGAGTGTATGGGGGTTTGGTTATCCTTGCGCATCCTCGACTCATGGTACGTGAGTGTACTCTAATATTCGACCCCTCACAAGAGTATTGATCCATCTAGTAGCTAAAGTTCTCAACTAATTTGTATGTTTTGAAAATAAACACGGATTGCCAAAAATACGACATCTATCACTAATAGGCTAAATCTCTTGACACCAAAAGTCCAAACATTGCTCAAAACAATACCTCAAAACTATTTCAAGTTACTACTACAAAAGAATAGCAACCTCAATTACCTACTTCAAGTCAAGACACAAAACTCAGTGCAACAGGCAAACTCTCTAAAAAATATAAACATGAAAACTCAAGAGAGTTCCAGCAACAAACTAAAAAAAGCTCTTTAAAAAGATAAGCATGAAAACTAAGAGCTAAACATGACAGTAGCTATGAAAAAGATAAAGAACACACACATCAAAGATAAGCATGAAAAATCCTATGTTGTGTTCTAGATTTTGAAAGTGGAGCGTGTTTCTCTCCCACACGAAGAAAGCTGGGTTCTAACTTGTTATGAACAGCAAGAAAATCTAAAGAAAACTAAAAATAAAACCTAAGAGCGAGACGCTCCAAGCATAGCACATAACGCATGAAGTGATAAAAATATAGTGAGACGAGAGACGAACTAATAATTGTTGATGGAGAAGGGGATGCACGGGGGCATCCCCAAGCTTAGACGCTTGAGTCTCCTTGAATTTTCTTGGGGATGCATGGGGGCATCCCCAAGCTTGAGTGCTTGACACTCCTGAATCTTCTTTCATCATCTTCCCTCGCACACTTGAAAACTCCCTTCATACATAACTCATCATAATCTGATTAGCGAGGTTAGTATCCATAATAAAATAATTTTTTCTCTTCTGGAAACAAGGATATTCTTGAAGAGCTACTGTTTCTCAAGATTTCCAAAAAAATTTTGCAAATAAAAAGCAAGCTTATGGTTCACAAAATAAAGGAAAGGCAAAACAGGAAAGAATCTGTGAAAAAATGAAAAGCAAGCTTGAATTTTTTCTAGGAACTTCTGCAACTCAAATGAAAAAAAACTCAGAACATACGAAAGATCTGTAATTGTATGGAGCACGCTGTGTGAAAATTTCAGCTCAAAAAGATGAACTGTGATTTTTCTGTGCTTTTTCTAGTCACGAGGACAGAATCTGTTTTCTGGACAGCATTTCACAACTTTTACTTCCCTTGTCATATGAGGCTATAAATGGCACAAAGCTTGAAAAGTAAAGGTACAATGATGTTGCTACAGTAGTAACAATCATCAAGACCACTAAAAACAGAAGAAAAACAAAAAGTAAATCCTAAATTCGTTGCGGGTTGCCTCCCGAAAGCGCTTCTTTAAAGCCATTAGCTAGGCTTAACGCAAATAGATCAAGTCTTTTCAAGAAAATAACTAGCCCGTGTGACGGACTCAAAAGGCAACTTAATCTTTTTCCTAGGGAAGTGTTCCATCCCTTTCTTGAGAGGGAATTGGAATTTTATAATCCCTTCTTTCATATCAAAAATAGCACCCATGGTGCGAAGAAAAGGATGTCCCAAAATAATTGGACATGATGGTTCACATTCAATGTCCATAATAGTAAAATCAACGGGAACATAATTGTCATTGACAATGATAAGAACATCATCGATCTTCCCCAAAGGTTTCTTTACGGAAGAGTCGACAAGACGAACACCAAAAGAACAAGAATCAAAAGGTTTCAATTCAAATATATCATACATTCTTTTGGGCATAACAGAGGTACTAGCTCAAACATCACATAAAGCATAGCAAGAAAAGTTATTCAACTTAATTTTAATCATAGGATCCCAACCATCTTCTAGCTTTCTAGGTATGGAGGCTTCTACCCTAAGCTTCTCCTCCCTAGATTTAATGAGAGCATTAGTGATATAGCTTCTTTTGCAGTCGAGGTCATAACATCACCATTAATAGGTCCTATGGGACTAGGGGTGCATTGGGTGCTAAGAGTTTGGATATCCTCAACCACTTGGATAGTAGCGATGGTATTTTGTGTAGGAAGGCTCTTAATTCTATCTTCTTCCTCCTTTTCTCTAGCCCATCTCTCTTTGATTTTAGCCATCATCCTAATGTTTTCATTAATTTGCATTTGAATAGCATTCATAGGAGTGACCTTCCTCTCCTCAAGGGGAGAAGTTCTAATTTTAAGAAATTCTAATTCATGGGCTAAATTGTCTACCTTCGACGAGAGGTTATCTAGTTTGTCTAGTTTTTCCTCTACACTCTTGTTGAAGGCTTTTTGGGTAGTGATAAAGTCTTTAAGCATACTCTCTAATTCAGAAGTGGAGTTCTTGGTGCTAGGATAAGTGTTGTTGTTCCCATAGTTGTTGGAGGGGAACGGTCTAGGATTGCTACCAAAATTACTCCCATAAGCATTGTTATTGAAGTTGTTTCTAGAGATAAAGTTCACATCTACTTGATCTTGAGCAATCAAAGAATTTAAAGGAACATCATGAAGATCAATAGGAGATTGCTTGGTAAGTAGAGACATAATCAAGTCAACTTTTTAATTTAGGGAGGAGATCTCCTCGACAGAGTTTACCTTCCTACCTGTTGGAGCTCTTTCGGTGTGCCATTGGGAATAGTTGGTCATCATCTCATCGAGAAGTTTTGTGGCAGCACCAAGTGTAGTTGACATAAAGGTTCCTCCAGCGGCCGAATCTAGCAAGTTTCGCGAGGTAAAGTTCAAGCCTGCATAAAAAGTTTGGATAACCATCCAAGTAGTCAAACCATGCGTAGGGAAATTCTTAACAACAGATTTCATGCGTTCCCAAGCTTGGGAAACGTGTTCATTATCCAATTGCTTACAATTCATAATATAGCTCCTCAATTGGATAATCTTAGCAGGGGGGTAGTACTTCCCAATAAAAGCATCCTTGCACTTGTCCCAAGAATCTATGTTGTTCTTAGGCAAGGATTGAAACCAGATTTTAGCTCCTTCTCTCAAGGAGAAAGGAAAAAGCTTAAGCTTAACAATTTCACCATCTAGTTCTTTGTACTTTTGCATATCACATAGCTCAATAAAATTATTTAAGTGCAAAGCAGCAGCATCTCCAGCACCGGAGAATTGATCTTTCATAACAAGGTTCAGCAAAGCAGGTTTAATCTCATAAGAAGGTGCTGAAGTAGCAGGTGTAGCAATAGGAGTGCAGATAAAGTCACTGTTGTTGTGACTAGTGAAGTTACACAACTTGGTGTTCTCGGAGGAACCCATAGTAGCAGCAAGCAAGATAACTAATTTTTTTATTTTTGATAAAGAGAACTAAAGCAAAAATTTAAAGGTAAACTAACAAGACTAAAAAGCAAAGATAAAAGATAGTGTGCAACTCCCCTATCTTGAAGATTGGAGTCCCCGGCAACGGCGCCAGAAATTGCTTTTGATGGTACGAATTCTCGTCCCCTCGTTGGTTACCCAAAGTGGAAGGTTGAGATGTAGATAGCAGCAATTTCCCTTGGCAAAGATACCAAGGTTTAAGTGTCGAACCAATAGGACTCCAACAGATACAAGAATGTGTGAAGTGAACAATGGCGCCGTTCACAACTCAAGGTTGCTTACTTCACCAGGACCTGCACACACAGCAAATAACTTTGCTTCCCAACGAGGACAGAGGAGTTGTCAATTCCTCCGGCCTTGTTGTTTACAAAGGATAAAACGCACGGGATAATAATGATAGTGATAGCAACGGAAAAGTAAATAAAGAAGTAAATTGATAGTGGGTGTAAACAGTATTGAAATATGGACCGGGGTCCTATGATGTTCACTAGTGATGTCTCTCTCCCAAAAGACGATAAAATAGCCATGTGAGGTAAACAAATTACAGCTGGGCAATTGACAGGATTATGTGCGCAAACCAATACTAACTATGCTATAAAGAAAGGAAGAGGCTAAAAAGCATGGGCGGTACGCCAAGACAAGTAGACCGAAATCCATCTGCATCTACCTACTAATCATCCACCTTGAGATATCTATGCAGAACATCTCGCTGGTATTAAGTTGCGAATCCCACCCAAAGTGTAAACTCAAAGTAACAGACAACTTCATTAAAGAAATTTCCGTAAAGTAAACAATCCTTGCACCCGCAAGTACAAGCACTGTTGTTTTCCCCTTGTGGCAAGAGCACATCCCCTAGACTCATGTTTCTGTCACTCAAGCTAGTCATCCGGGGGCATGAACCCACTATTATGCATAACGCTCCCTCTTGGAGTCACTACCTACTACTTGGCCAAAGCAATAAACAGCAACAAAGAACATGCAAGAATTACTCTAGAACATAAATATAAAAGAGGAGAATCAAATATATTACTCAAACACAATCTGAACATGGTCTCATAATCCATCGGATCCCAGCAAACTCAGCATAGCAACAGCATAAAGATTACATATGTGCCTCGATAATGTAGGGCAGCTCACGAGGTCTAATCCATGAAGAACAAAGAGGGGAGGAGAACATCACATAGCTACTGATCATAGACCCCTGGTCCAAGGTGGACTACTCACGGTTCATCCGGGAAGCATCGATGGTGGTGGAGAAGTTCCCGGAGGTGGTTCCTCCCTCCGGCAGGGTGTCGGGAAGAGGTCTTCTGGTGCTCCCGATCTTGGAAACGCGGCGGCAGCGGAACAGAGGAGAGATCGCGAAAAATGGTTCCCGTCACAGGGGTTTCACGTCACGAGGGATGTATAGGCGAAGGGGGGCAGCTAGGGGGTCCACCAGGGGTCCAGGCGGCCCCCTGGCGCGTCCCCACCCTAGGGCGTGTCGGGAGGGCGCCTGGGGCCCTGGTGGGTCCCCTCTGGCCCCCCCTCGGTGATTCCCGAAGCTTCTGTATCGCTGATTTTTTATTGGATTTTTCCCCAATTTTTGGAGCACTTTTAATATGGGGAAAACTTGAAATAGAAAAACAGCAGAAAACAGGAACTGGCACTGGGGTGCACTGAGTTAATAGGTTAGTCCAAATATGATCAAAAGTGTATGGAAGTTCATCAATATCATAGCAATATCACACAAAAGAGGCATGGAGCAAGCAGAAATTATAGATACGTTTTGGACGTATCACACCCCGGGTGTCACGCTACACTAATCACCTTGTTAAATGCCATGTCATCATGATTAGGGATGTGATAAACAACGTTGATTATGTCAAGTTCAAATTCAAGCACAACTAAATTTCAAATAGAAAGACAATAAAATAATTGAAAACAAAAAGTAAAGAAAATAAAAAGAAAACATAAAATAGAAAAACTGCTACACCTCGCCCATGGGCAAAGCCCCCCCCCACAACAGGCCCGACCCAACCTCCCCACCTCCTTCTCCCTCCCTGTTCACCCCTGCGTGTCACGCATCCCGCGGCGCTGTGGCCGGCGTCGTCGCCGTGGCGGCCATCCGGTGGCCGGCGACATAGTTAAGGTCCGCCGTGCCCCCCGCTCGCCACAAACCCTAGCGGCAACCCACTTCCCCTTCCTCTCGCATCGTCGTCCTCCCCAGCCTCCTCCATAGCCGCCACGCTCCCGTGGCCGCGCCGCCGTCTTCCCCATGGCTAACGACGACGGCAAGCCGAACCGCCATGCCAAGGCTCCTCCTTGGCATCTTCCTCGTCTCTCCAAGCAACCCATCACCGACGGGATGCCGCGCATGCCGCCAATCGAGCTCTGCCTCTCCCGCAGCCGCCACTGCGTGCAGCAAAAATTCGCCGCCGATGAACCCCCTCCGGCCACCCCGAGCACCTCCTCAAGATCACTGTGAGCGCCCCTCGAATGCCCCATCCCCCCCCCTCGATTTGATTGCCGTAGCCATTGTGACGAGGGGGTGACCCCACGAATCCTACGGATAGGCCTACCTGGTGTCCCTGAAGATAGAAGTCCCATGAAGACCCGCCTTGGCCCGCTAATTGGCACCGACGTAGGAGTTTGCGACTCGTAAGGAAGGTGAGAAGACTTGTCATACGGAGCAAGCTAGGGTTAGGAAAGCTTACCTGTAAACGTAGATGAACTCCCCGAGACCTAGCCCAGTATATAAGGGCTAGGAGGGGTGAAAGTGCAATATATCGACCAGAGGGGGGGTGAATGGGAGATTTTCAATTTTACTACCAGATTTTGTTTTTCTTCAGGACTGAAGAATTTCTGAAGCTGAAGAAGTAACCAAAATCATGAAGAAATAAAACTTTGCAGAATGTAATCATTAGGGAAGCACATCATAATGCAACAGAAATAAATCAATTCAAATAAGCAGAAGTGCTTCAGATGCATAGTATGAAGACAAATAGCAGAGGGAGAGCTGAAGCACAAGAAGTCAACATTGATACTGAAGACATAAAACTGAAGCTTAAGAGATTGAAGGGATGTCACCAGTAATTGAAGACATTGGTTTGGTAGACCAGTTCAAGTTGCTTTGACAACTCTACGTCTGGTTGGAGAGGCTGAGATTCAACTCAGAAGACATAGTCTTCACCTTGTTCTCCTTGAACTAAAGTCCTCAGACTCCGTCCAATAACTCAGGTGAGTCTTCAAGGTAGACTCCCGAAACCTTTACAGACTCAGTCACTTCGGGAAGTCACAATTGCATCTTGACTTCCTCAGACTGAAGACTTCTACACCGGCTGGAAGATCACAGTCTTCAAGAGTAAAAAGCTTCGGATCACTCGAACCGACTTCCTCAGAAATTCTCAACTACTCAGGTTGGTGGTTTTCCTCACATAGGTTCTTCAGTTTCCTCAGAGGTGGGTTGCTCTCAAATGACAAGTGTCAGTTTTTCTCTGGGAGCAGCCAACCCACAAATGGGGCTGGGGTGGCTATTTATAGCCGCGGAGCAACCCGAGGTGAAAGGACATAAATGCCCATGCATGCAATTACTCTCATGCCCTCGGAAATGACCGTTGCTAGAAAAGTTCTAGCCTCTCACCACGCAACACGTGGCACGGTCAAAGTATTCTCTCTCCAGACTCCTCAACCGAAGTTAGTTACCTCAGTGTCCTGAAGAACAATGTATCAGACACATGCGGACTGAACTTCTACTGCAGGAGATCTCACTCTCTTCAGGAGAATTGCACTCGCAGTCTCCAGACTCCTCAACCGAAGACAGATTCCTCAGTGTCCTGAAGAACAACGTCTCAGACACCCGAGGAACTGAACTTCTACTGCAGGATATTTCCTCAGGGTTTTTCTTCAGGATTCCTAACTGAGCACTTCCTCAGACCATCGGAACTCGTTTTCTTCAACCCCTCCAACAGTGCGGTGTTTTCCTATGACTCAAGAAGTATAAAAAGTCTTAGCGAAGACTACACTTCAACTTCGTCTTCAGCGCGAACTTCCTCAGGATCGTCTTCAGCTTCAGCTTCAACCGAACGCTTCAGGATCCTACTTCCTCAGGATTTCGCGCAACTTCATTACTCAAGAAGTATAAAAAGTCTTAGCGAAGACTACGCTTCAACTTCGTCTTCAGCGCGAACTTCCTCAGGATCGTCTTCAGCTTCAGCTTCAACCGAACGCTTCAGGATCCTACTTCCTCAGGATTTCGCGCAACTTCATTCTTCAGGAAACACACCGATTTCTCCAATGTTCCTCAACATTTGGGGGGGGGGGTCGACATTGGTGGTTAAACACCTCATCAGGGACTGTTCTCCTTTGTATACTCACAAACACATCATTCCCTTAACCGTTTTGTCATCAAACTCCAAAACCTCAAGGGGAGGGCACTTGATGCACTTACAATCTCCCCCTTTTTGGTGATTTGATGACAATCAGGTTAAGCTTCAACGTTGATAAAATTATGAGTTTGAAGAATAAAAAAAACTTTGAAGAACATTTTTAACATTAAGCTGAATGTAGTGAAGCTCCCCCTGAGGCTATGCATATAAGTTGAAGAATGTTTAATATCTAAAGCATTTTGAGGTATATGAGGAGCTCCCCCTATATCCAGGCATTTCTGAAGCAGTGCATGTTATGAAGTGTTTGAGGAAATTAAACAACGCACTGAGAGAGGTGTTTGCAGAGACAATCATATGCATATATGATAAACTTGAGGAAATAGCATGTGGTAACTGAGGAATAGTATCAGGCAAACACCAAAATTACAGTTTACAACTCGTGACAAAAAATCTGAAGAACGAGAGTGGTAACTGAAGAACCCCATAACTAAAACCCGCTTGAAGACTAACAGATTTCTCCCCCTTTGTCATAAAATGAACAAAAAGGGGAAAAACTGAAGCTAACGCCCCTTTGAAGTTGCTTCAAGGCTGAGGTGAGTCACGCCTGAGGAAATCCGTTGCAGTGTGAGGACATCCAGCAGTGTCTTCAGCTTCTTCAGCAGTCATCTCCTGGTTTGAAGAATAAGAATCCATGGCCGGAGGAGGAGTTGTGCAGCGTCTGAATATTCTTGGGGGTCTGATGGCAGGAATCGGAGGCTGTTGAAGCTCCAACTTGGCAAGGTCTTCAGGGGTGATTACTTCTCTCATCAGGGCATCAAGATGTTGATATGTATGATGAGCATACTGATGCCCTTTCTTCACTGAAGAATGCGTCTGAGCCATATAGCTGAGGATCTCAGAAAACTGACGCTTTACCTAGTCATGATTTCTATCAATTTTCTGATGAAGACTAATCAGAAGCTCTCGATCAGTCATCACTCGAGCCTGAGTTGTATCCTCAGTTGAGGCATGAGTTCTTGTTTCATCAGTTGTGCGAGACTGAGGATGACGAATATTTCCACCGAGGGAATTGGTCGGGAGAACTTCTTCATAGAAGATGCCTTTGCCTTTGTCATTTGTGGCAATTGTATGCTGAAGCACTTTGACAGGCGGCAGATAGGTCCTGTGATTCGGGTGATCAGGTTGATACTCAATTCTTGTTACGGCGCGGATGAGCTTCATGATCCATGGCGCGTATGGCTTCAGGATCTGTGGGTTCTGTGCAGCATCAGCAAGAGTTCTGAAGAAGAAGTCAGGAACGTTGATTGGCCCAGACATGCAGAGGTTGTGAAGTATGTTCTTCATGACGCCAACTACTTCTTCAGCTGAGGATTCATAGCCTTTAATGGGGCAGAAGGTTTTCGCCAGAATCCGATACAATGTACTCGGCAGATACTGAAGCTCAGAGACTGGAAACATTGTGCGAGCTGGGGCTTCAGGGGCCAGAGGCTTCATGAGCATGTTCATCAAGTCATCTCGAAGAATTTGAGACCCATAGGAGCAGGCCGCAGGGGAAGTGCACTGAGGCAACTCAAGTATATCAATTGCTTCAGGAACAGTGATGGTGTAGTGATGATGCTCAGTCATCCATTCGAGGACCCAGGTGTTGATATCCAGAGGATTTCCTGAAACATACAATGTGGCATAGAACTGAAGCACAAGCTCTTCATTCCAGTGTATGCATTCAGAGCAGAATTAAAGCAGCTGGGCATGATGGAGATCCTGAAGCACATTGTTGAAGCAAGGAAGTGCTTCCATATCCATCAGAGGAATATGCTTGTGGGGAAAGAGTTTGTTTTGCTTATATAGTACTGAAGCATAGTAATTCTTCTGAGTGGCAGTCCAGAACCTCAGCAGCTTTCGAGGTGGAGCAGAGTGATACGGATTTTGAATCCCCTCTTGAAAGAAACTCATGGCATTGAAGAAATCAGTAGCATCAAAGCTTGGAGTGTCATCAGCTTCAAGGTCACAGAAGAATGGTTGCTTCTGCTTTGGACACAAGGACAGAGCTTGAACTGGGCCTTGAGGTGGTGAAGGCGCTTGAGGCACTTCAATCTGAAGAGAGGCTTGAGGCTGAGGCGGAGGTGCTGCAGATGCTTCAGGCTCCTTTGGTTCCTTGGGAAGCCGAGGTGATGTGGCCTGTTTGTCTTCAGAGCCATCCTTTGAGGTTTCAGCATTTGCATTGGTACTGTTTTCTGCTTCAGGAGGAGCATTGGTGCTGTGCTCAGCTTCAGCTTCAGCGGCGGGTTGGTCGGACTTGGGAGCAGCAGCATGAGTATCAGTGGTAGTATTGGCTGCAGAGTGTGTTGGAGCACTGGAGGCTTCGGGGTCATCAGCATCAGACGCTGAGGATGATGCACCAACAGAGGCTTCAGACTGCAGAGAGGTATCAGGAAGCACCTCGGTTATTGTATCAGAGTGAGGCTTAGGTGAGAAGACGGTGTGAGTGGGTGAGTTGGTCAGCCCAAAGTCTTCATCATGAACACGAGGAGTTCCATCATCCATGATATCGATGTCCATGTCTTCAACTTCAGTGATAACTGGTGGCGGTGGGGACGGTGGAGTGGGAACAATGGGTGTTGCAGCAGGTGGTGGAGTGAAGACGATTAAGCTGCGCTGAGGATTTTGTGGTGGAGTTGATGCAGCAGTAACCAGTATGGTGGTTACAGCGACTTGTTTTGATGAAGGAGCTGAGGACAGAGGTGTAGCGTCAATTGGTTCATCCACAGTAGGCTTTTTCGCAGTGGGTGGAGTTGAGGGTTGAGCTTCAGCCGTGCGCTTGAGGCTTTTGGCAGAAGCATCCGTGGGTGCTGAAGAAGCAGGCTGGCGAAGCTTCATCAACTTGGCCATCTGATGTGAGATCCGTTCCTTGGATTTGCCAATATATATCCGGTTGGCAGCGAACTCAATGTTGAGACGTTGAACTTCACATTGATGCTCAACGAACTCCTGAGGAGTAACTTCAGTGATAGGTTTCTTTTTGAAGTCACTGAGGACTTTCTTCAGTTTGGCCTTCAGCTGTTTCTGAAGATCTCGTTGATGAATCTCATTTCTGAGGAATTTTTGAACATAGAATTTGATGTCTTTCGGGATGTCCAAATCATCAAGCAGAGTGTCAGGCTTAACAGACCAAATATCAATGTACTCCAAGATCTTCTTGGGATTAAGGAGAAGTGGGATTTCTGAGCCCGTTGCTTCAGCTTTGCGTCTGGCCGCAGCACGCACGTATTCAATTTTATCAGCTTCAGTGGCGACAAAGCCGGCCAAATCCTCAAATTCATCTTCATCATCAGAAGATTGAGGAGTATGATGAATGGCGCCACGCATAGCAGTTTTCTTTGGTGAAGGACGTGGGCCCCGTTGAAGAACAGTTTTGGTCTTCAGCTGATGCTGAGGCATTGTGGTTGAGGCCTTAGGAGCACCAGATTCATCAGTGCGTATTCTTGAAGAGGGGGCGGCACCATCTGTTCGTTGACATGAGGAGCCAACAACTTGAGGCTTAGTTGAGGTCTTCGAGAAAGGTTTCATGCCCGGAGCCTTTTTGCGGTGCTGAGGCGGAGGTTGTTGTCTGGGTTGAGACTGATCTTGAGGCGGAATTTGTATTGAAGCAGTCATGTCACGGACAAGATTCTTGACCCGGCCTCGAGTGCGTTTGAGGTATAGCTCATATGCTGCTGGAAAGTCTTCAGGAGTGCGCAGTGTGGTTGGATCAGGAACGACTCCAGGAGCTGGTGGAGGTCGAGCCTTGATACCCAAGGTCTTCAGTGGCGGATAGACTGCAAACATTTCCTCATGTTGAGGATTCAGCCATTGGTAGGCCACCCAACGCTTGGCCCATTCTCTTGTGATCTTCTGGACCCTTTTCTTACGATCATCAGCAGTTTCACGTTCTGGAGTCTTCAGTTTCTCATAGAGCTCAGGAGGTAAGTCTTTAGCAGTATCAGTGTGCTTGCGCCGAGGAGGCATTTTCTTCAGCTGAGGAGACTGAGGAATTGTACGTTCGAGGTGAGCTGCAAATGAAGTGAGACTATGAGAACCATACGATTCCTCAGCAGACATGTACCTGTGACAGAATTAAGTTGCGAGGGAAGTGGGGTACGGTTATATGCGTTCATGAGGAATAGGCTGAGGAAAGCAAAAGAATGAGGCATAGGTACAGGTCTCAGAAAGCTAGCAGTACAGTTGAGGATGAACTGGCATGAGGATACAACAATACTGAGGAATATTATGCTGAGGAATAGACCACTGAGGAATAAGCATACCAGACTTGAGGCGAATGCAGAGGAACAATGTGTCTTCGTCCCCGACGACGGTGAACACCGGCGATGTGAGCTCTCGAGCTTGAGGAGCTCAAGGGCGGCAGCGCGAGAGAGAGGGAGGCGTTGGGGGTAAATGACCGGGGGGGTAGAGGGCTATTTATAGAGAGGTGAAAGCTGAGGAGGTTGCGAAATTAGTGGACGAGATAGCCCCTGATTGTTGGGATCCTCAGTGGATATCGTGATGGTGGGTAATTATGGCGTGCGGTAAAATCGCAACAAATTGAAGACAGTTGTAACAGAAAATCCGTAATTTGAGGATCTTGAGGACAAAGGCTGAAGACGAAGACATATGGTCTCAGGCGAATGATGATGACATAAGGTCTCATCCTGAGGAATATATAATTTCCGGATGAACGCATATGAGATAGACAGATTAGATAAGTGAGCACAGAGGGATGGGTCCGATCACGTTCACCTAGTGGAAGAAGCAAAAACTGAAATCAATAACTATAGGTGAACGCTGTTGAGGACAAACACAATAATCATCAGTAATGAAGACTTCGAATCCTGAGGAAGATCAATAACATCAAATCCTGAGGAAGTTGAGGAACACCAAATCCTGAGGTGTTTGGGCGGTGGCGCTACCCACCTTCTAGGGAATGAGACACTTGATACCATACAATTGTCGTATGGATCTTGAGTCAATTCCACGTTAATTTCTTCACACTTAGCAAGGTAGTTCCTCATGAGTTGAGGAGTACGACGCATCGTGTGTTGTGCATCAGGATTCTTCAATATTGTTTAAGTGTTAGGATGTGTGTCCATTCACTGGACGTTTGAGGAATCTAAGATATTTAGCTCGCACCTCAGAGTGCTAAATCGCTTCTCATCCAAAGGCTTAGTGAATATATCAGCAAGTTGATCTTCAGTCTTCACGTGGCTGGTGACGATATCTTCCTTCAAGACATGATCCCGAAGAAAGTGATACCGTATTTCAATATGCTTCGTCCTCGAGTGTTGTACCAGATTCTGAGAGATCTTGATGGCGCTCTCATTGTCACATAGTAGTGGTACTTTCTTTAGTTTGATGCTGTAGTCCTTCAGAGTTTGCTTCATCCAAAGAAGCTGTGAGCAGCTTGCACCAGCAGCAATGTATTCAGCTTCAGCGGTGGAGAGAGAGACGCAGTTCTTCTTCTTCGATGACCAGCACACAAGAGAACGTCCGAGGAAGTGACATGTTCCTGAGGTAGACTTCCGATCCACTCGATCTCCAGCATAATCTGAGTCTGAGTACCCGACGAGATCCAGCTGTGTGCCTTTTGGATACCATAAGCCTAGCGACGGGGTGTGAGCCAAATATCGAAGAATTTAGTTTCACCGCTTGGTGATGCGATTCCTTTGGTGCCGCTTGGAATCGGGCACACATGCAAACGCTCAACATTATATCAGGCCTGGATGCACATAGATATAGCAGAGAACCTATCATGGAGCGGTATACCTTTTGATCGTAGTCCTTGCCATTTTCATCGGGGCCAAGTTGTCCGTTTGTAGGCATCGGTGTCTTGATGCCCTTGCAGTCTTGCATTCCGAATTTCCTCAGGAACTCCTTGAGATACTTCTCCTGAGAGATGAAGATGCCGTTGCGTTGTTGACGAATTTGGAGTCCTAAGAAGAACTTCAGCTCGCCCATCATCGACATCTGATACTGTTCACTCATCAAGAATGCAAATTCTTCACTGTATTTCTTGTTAGTGCATCCAAATATTATGTCATCAACATAAATTTGACATATGAATAATGCATCATCATATCGTTTTGTGAAAAGAGTTGGGTCGAGGGAACCAGATTTGAAGCCCTTGCTGATGAGGAAGTCCCTTAGTGTGTCATACCAAGCCCGAGGGGCTTGCTTTAGTCCATAGAGGGCTTTCTTCAATCTGTACACCATATCAGCCTTCTTGGCGTCTTCAAAACCTGGAGGTTGAGCAACATATACTTCTTCCTCGATATTACCATTGAGGAAGGCACTTTTCACATCCATTTGATATAACTTGATATTATGATGATTAGCGAATGCAAGCATAATGCGAATGGACTCAAGTCTAGCTACAGGAGCGAAGGTTTCACCGAAGTCGATCCCCTCGACTTGAGTATATCCTTGAGCTACGAGACGTGCTTTGTTTCTGATGACTTGTCCATCTTCATCAAGTTTGTTGCGGTAGATCCACTTCGTGCCGATGACATTGTGAACTCGAGGATCAGGACGTTTGACTAGTTCCCAAATATCATTCAGTTTAAACTGAAGAAGTTCGTCTTGCATTGCCTGAATCCATTCCGCTTCTCGGAATGCCTCGGTGACTTTGGTGGGCTCTGAAATTGATACAAACGAGAAATGCCCACAAAAGTTAGCTATGCGATTAGCTCTTGCACGAGTAAGAGGACCTGGTAGGTTGATGTCAGCGAGGATCTTGTCCACTTGAACTTCATTTGCCACACGAGGAAGTCGAGGAGGATGATCTTGAGGCGCATCTTCGTCACTGCTGTCAGATTCGTTAGCATCAGCTTTAGGTGCTTCGGGAGCTTCAGGCGTATCAGGTGCCTCAGGATCAGGATCGTCATCAGGATTATTCGCTTCAGGATTTGGGTGTTCTTCAGGAGCAGGAGGTATGTGGATTTCTTCAGAATGATCCACAGGAATGATGTCACCAGCACCCATCTTCTTGATCTGTTCTTCAGGTGGTGCTTCACCTAAATCATGTGGCAGGTGCTCTCTTTGGGAGCCATCAGACTCATCAAAACGCACGTCTACAGTTTCAACAATTTTATAATGACTAATGTTGAACACTCTGTAGGTGTGCGATTTGATACCATAACCAAGCATGAAACCCTCACATGCTTTGGGTGAAAATTTGGACTCGTGATGAGGATCACGTATCCAGCAAGGTGCACCGAATACTTTGAAGTAACTTACATTGGGTTTCTTACCGACCATTAACTCGTATGAAGTTTTATTGAAGAACTTATGAAGATACACTCGATTGACGATGTGGCATGCAGTGTTGATTGCTTCAACCCACCACTTGAGTGGAGTATTGTACTCAGCCAGCATCGTGCGAGCCATCTCGATGAGGGTTCGATTCTTTCTCTCAACAACACCATTTTGCTGAGGAGTGTATGGCGCTGAGAATTCATGAGTAATTCCCAAGTCATCGAGGAATTCTTCCACACCGAAGTTCTTGAACTCAGTGCCGTTGTCGCTTCGAATGTGCTTGATCTTCAGGTTGTAGTTGTTCATGACACGTTGAGCGAAGCACTTGAGGATTGCTGGAGTTGCTGACTTATAGAGAAGAAAATGCACCCAAGTGTATCGTGAGAAGTCATCAACAATAACAAGACCATACATATTACCTCCAAAGCTCGAATACTTTGGAGGACCAAATAGATCCATGTGAAGCAATTCCAGTGGTCTCGTAGTGGTCATGATGGTCTTCGCTGGGTGGTTGGCTTGGTCATCTTTCCAGCTTCGCAGGCACCACAGATCCGGTCCTTTGAGAATCTGATTTTCTCAATCCCGAGGACATGTTTCTTCAGTACCATCTTCTGAAGATTTCTCATTCCAGCGTGGCTGAGTCTTCGATGCCATAGCCAGCACTCTGAGGCTCGTGCCATGAGACATGTAGCAACCTGAGGACCTTCAGAGAAATCTACAATATACAGGTCACCTTTCCTAATCCCACTGAAGACAGTGGATTTATCGCTAACCATGAAGACAATACAACCATGTTTTCCGAAGAGAACAGCGAGATCAAGATCACACAGCATAGATACAGACATCAAGTTGTATCCAAGAGATTCAACAAGCATGACCTTATCAATGTGTTGGTCTCGTGAGATGGCCACTCTGCCGAGACCCAATACCTTACTTTTACCTTTATCAGTGAAGGTGATGGTTTTCTTTGAAGAAGGACTCAGTGATGATTCCATAAGAAGACTTCTGTCACCAGTCATGTGATTTGTGCATCCACTATCCATCCCCATTCAGTCTTTTCCTGCAAATGAATTAGTATCTCATACAACAAGTTATGAGCCAGTCTCAGTTTGAGGAGTTTAAGATTCATCAGAATTTATTCCTCAGGATGTTCCTCAGGATTGATTCTATGAAATCAAGCAATATAATTATCCTTCAACTGACTCATTTGTTATTGTCCTGGGCATATGATCTGCAGAAATTGTAATTGCCACAGGACATGTCCCTGCAAGGATGATTAGTTCTTAACCACCCACATCTTTATGGGTGGTCTTGAGGCACATGAGGATTGATGAGGATAATGAGACTTAATGGGGTGTGAGATGGCAGCATCAGGATAAACAAATGAATAAGCATTCTTATGAGGAGCTTCCCTGTGAACAAAATGGTTAGCAGATACATGATTATAATCATTTCCTTTTGAGGTATCGTCCTCAGATGATATCCTCATCTCATTTTCATCTGCATTCACAGGAAGGTTAGTGGTGAGATCCTTTGGCACCCAGATCTGCTTGACTGGAGGACCGTTCCTGCAGTTAGTTCCAATGTATCTGGAAAATACCTCACCATTACCATTCTTAAACAGTTTATAGTTTGAGTCAAATGACTCAATCATCACATCTGAAGAAACAGCATCATAACCAGATAAGGTATAGGGGTCAGGAGGAGGCATCATTGCCCGAACCCAGATGGTCTCAGCATATTGTTCAGGTTTCCAGTAAGACCCATCAGGGTTGAGTCTCCGAGTGAATGTGATGCCTTCTTTCCTCGGGTTTCTGTTGAGGATCTGTTTCTTGAGGATGTCACAGAGAGTCTGATGTCCTTTAAGACTCTTGAACATGCCTGTTTCCAGTAGACTCTTCAACCTAGCATTTTCTTCAGCAATGTCTATGGTATCCTCAGATGAGGGGTTAGATACCACAGAAGTAAAAGAGATAACAGAGTCTGAAGACATTGAGGAACTAGACACAGAGATGATTTGATCATTTTCAATGCATTTTAAACAGGGAGGATTGAATCCTTCTTGTGGCATGATGAGCTGTTGGGAGAGGAGTGACTCATTTTCTTTCCTCAGATCGTCATGAGACATCCTTACACGTTCAAGTTCTTGTTTCCTCATGAGGAACTCATGAGACAGCTTTTCATGATCGGTAAGGAGTGCCTCATGCCGATTGAACAAGTCATCAAACTTTGACTGAAGAATTTTTGATTCATCAGTCAACTTTTGAGTCTTCGTCATTTCCTCAACCAACATATCATCACTTTTGTTTAATGAGATCTGAGTCTTTTCAAGTGCACGTTGTTGCTTAGATGCAAGTTTAGCAAGTTTAGCATAGTTTTCATCAGGTTCTTCATCAGAGGGTTCATCTGATGATGAGTAAGAAGATACCTTGGAGGACTTGGCCATGAAGCAGAAGGAAGGAATTGTGTCTTCAGCTTCATCATCAGAATGTGATGGACCAGATTCCTCAGTGCTGAAGATTGACTTTGATACAAGTGTCGTGGCAAGAGCCAAACCAGCCACACCCTCAGATTCTTCAGATTCTTCTTCCTCAGCATCAGGGTTGGAACCAGATTCTTCCGAGTCCAATTCTTTCCCGAGATAAGCGCGAGCCTTACGGGAACTACTATTCCTGTATCCAGAAGACTTTGAGGATCTTGAGGATTTCTTCTTTGTCTTTTCATCAGAACTTTCATCTTTCCCGTTCTTCTTCTTCTTCAGTTTAGCTTCTTTTTCCCATAGAGGACAATCAGCGATGTAGTGCCCAGGTTTCTTGCACTTGTGGCAAACTCTCTTTCTATCTTCGACAGAATCATCATCTTTGCTTTTTCTTGAGGACGACCTTGAGGAATTTCCGAAGCGATTCTTCTTCGTGAACCTTTGAAACTTTCTGGTAAGGAGAGCAAGTTCACGGCTGAGAGTCTCAGGATTATCAGTATCAGCCTCAGACTCTTCATCAGAGGACACTCTACGTGCTCTAGCTTTTAGCGCGCGGACCTTTGGCGTGGAGCTGTATAAGTCTCGTTTTTCAGAGAGCTTCAGTTCATGAGCATTGAGGCGCTCGAGAATGTCAGCTGGATCCATAGTCTTGAAGTCAGGCCTTTCTTGAATCATCAGTGATAGGAACTCAAATGAGTCATCCAGTGACCTCAGCAGTTTCTTCACAACTTCGTGATCTGTGATATCAACAGCACCAAGAGCTTGAAGTTCATTGGATATGTCAGTGAGTCTGTCAAAGGTTTGTTGTACGTGCTCATTATCTAGCCTCTTGAACCGATTGAATAGACTGCGGAGTGTATCAACTCGTGAGTCTCGTTGAGCTGAGACTCCTTCATTAACTTTAGACAGTCTCATCCATATCTTCTTTGCAGTATCCAGACCACTGATACGGTTGAACTAAGCCTTATTGAGATGACCACCAATGATGCTTCGAGCTTTTGCATCAAGCTGCCAGTTTTTCTTGACAACCCCAGGAGCAGTCATCAGATTTGCTTCAGGAATTCCTTGATCAACAATGTCCCACAGATCCTTGTCAATGGCTTCAAGATGCATCCTCATCTTGTTCTTCCAGTATGGGTAATCTGTTCCGTCGAAGATGGGGAAGTTTGAGGCAACGCTCATTGTACCTGAGGTCGACATAACTAAAACTCCAGGTGGTTAAACCGAATCACACAGAACAAGGGAGTACCAAGCTCTGATACCAATTGAAAGTGCAATATATCAACCAGAGGGGGGGTGAATAGGAGATTTTAAATTTTACTACCAGATTTTGTTTTTCTTCAGGACTGAAGAAATTCTGAAGCTGAAGAAGTAACCAAAATCATGAAGAAATAAAACTTTGCAGAATGTAATCATTAGGGCAGCACATCATAATGCAACAGAAATAAATCAATTCAAATAAGCAGAAGTGCTTCAGATGCATAGTATGAAGACAAATAGCAGAGGGAGAGCTGAAGCACAAGAAGTCAACATTGATACTGAAGACATAAAACTGAAGCTTAAGAGATTGAAGGGATGTCACCAGTAATTGAAGACATTGGTTTGGTAGACCAGTTCAAGTTGCTGTGACAACTCTACGTCTGGTTGGAGAGGCTGAGATTCAACTCAGAAGACATAGTCTTCACCTTGTTCTCCTTGAACTAATGTCCTTAGACTCCGTCCAATAACTCAGGTGAGTCTTCAAGGTAGACTCCCGAAACCTTTACAGACTCAGTCACTTCGGGAAGTCACAATTGCATCTTGACTTCCTCAGACTGAAGACTTCTACACCGGCTGGAAGATCACAGTCTTCAAGAGTAAAAAGCTTCGGATCACTCGAACCGACTTCCTCAGAAATGCTCAACTACTCAGGTTGGTGGTTTTCCTCACATAGGTTCTTCAGTTTCCTCAGAGGTGGGTTGCTCTCAAATGACAAGTGTCAATTTTTCTCTGGGAGCAGCCAACCCACAAATGGGGCTGGGGGTGGCTATTTATAGCCGCGGAGCAACCCGAGGTGAAAGGACATAAATGCCCATGCATGCAATTACTCTCATGCCCTCGGAAATGACCGTTGCTAGACAAGTTCTAGCCTCTCACCACGCAACACGTGGCACGGTCAAAGTATTCTCTCTCCAGACTCCTCAACCGAAGTTAGTTACCTCAGTGTCCTGAAGAACAACGTCTCAAACACATGCGGACTGAACTTCTACTGCAGGAGATCTCACTCTCTTCAGGAGAACTGCACTCTTAGTCTCCAGACTCCTCAACCGAAGACAGATTCCTCAGTGTCCTGAAGAACAACGTCTCAGACACCCGAGGAACTGAACTTCTACTGCAGGAGATTTCCTCAGGGTTTTTCTTCAGGATTCCTAACTGGGCACTTCCTCAGACCTTCGGAACTCGTTTTCTTCAACCCCTCCAACAGTTCGGTGTTTTCCTATGACTCAAGAAGTATAAAAAGTCTTAGCGAAGACTACACTTCAACTTCGTCTTCAGCGCGAACTTCCTCAGGATCGTCTTCAGCTTCAGCTTCAACCGAACGCTTCAGGATCCTACTTCCTCAGGATTTCGCGCAACTTCATTACTCAAGAAGTATAAAAAGTCTTAGCGAAGACTACGCTTCAACTTCGTATTCAGCGCGAACTTCCTCAGGATCGTCTTCAGCTTCAGCTTCAACCGAACGCTTCAGGATCCTACTTCCTCAGGATTTCGCGCAACTTCATTCTTCAGGAAACACACCGATTTCTCCAATGTTCCTCAACATTTGGGGGGGGGTCGACATTGGTGGTTAAACACCTCAGCAGGGACTGTTCTCCTGTGTATACTCACAAACACATCAGTCCCTTAACCGTTTTGTCATCAAACTCCAAAACCTCAAGGGGAGGGCACTTGATGCACTTACAAGGGGCGACGCCAAAAGCAACCAATATCACCTGTAACCCTAGCCTTGAGTGCTCCAGCCTTGGCATCCACTGTAATCGCATATCCCTCATCAATAATATCGAGGAGGAACGTGTCCTCCTGTTTGCCGACGAGCTATCGTCCAACCTGTGCCTCTCGTGTCTAACCCAGGGTCCCTGACCATGGGATTTGCCGGGGTTGATCCCCGTCAATTGGCGCCGTCTGTGGGAACGACACAGGTTGGGATCACGATGTCGGCGGTCCCGTCTTCAGCAAGAAACAACTCAAGGGCAAGGACCAGATCCAGCCCACTCGAAGGATTCAAGATCACGGCGAACATATCCACCACCCCATCAAGATCGCTCGGGCTACAGCTGCGCCAGGACCGATACTACGGTAACGGCCAAGTGCAGCATCAGCAGCGAAGGAATCGACGACCCAGAAGAACGGCGAGAGGCCTCTACGAAGGAATTCCACTCGATGAACCGCGACGCACAGTGGAGGACTCGCAAATCTTTCGACAACCCACCGCCGCCCAGGCACCCGCCACACATCAAGACGATGACTACGAGATCGAAACCAGCGATCAGCAGAACCATCGCCAAGGAAGAAGGAATCGACGACCCAAAATGTGCGCACGGGAGATCTATGGCGAGGCCCCAATGAACGAGCCACGACACGCAGCCGTGAAGCCGATGGCCACTCGACGACACACCGTCGCATGAGCACCTGCCGCCAGCCAGGACAGCGACTCCGAGACACCGGTGGGCGAGTACTATGACCCAGATCGAAGGCCAGATGAATTCGCCAACCTCATCAAGAACCAAGATATGAGTCAAGGAATCGAAACCGACCCTCGCTTCCACGAACACCCGGAGGATCACGAGCAAATCTTCAGAATCTCAAGAAGGAAGAGGCACGCCGAATCTAGCAAACTCACGATTAGAGAGCAGCTAGCAGGACCCTGCACGATCCACAGCTTCAAGGATGACTGGGGACGCGTCAGGTCAGGTCACACTTTGGGAGACTGCTGCCTATTCAACAAGCTAGCCGATGACCTCAAGAAGGAGAAGCAGAAAGAAGACAAGCGCAACCGGCGACCCGAACAATCGCCGCCCTCAAGCCCGGAAGGATGTCACAGCCCGCGGCAAGGACAGGTGCTCATGATCCAAGAGGGAAGGGTGCCGCAAGCACAACGCGACGCCTACACCCTGCAAGCTAGAGCAGCCGAGAGCATAAATATAGTCGAAGTCTACCAGCTACATGATGCGGAGACCAGCATCACATTCTCATAGGACGACCATCCGCCCGCAGTCCCAAGACCGGGGCACGCGCCCCTGGTGCTCAATGCACAAATCGGAGGGTACGACATCGATAGGGTCTTCATGGACGGAGGCAGCAGCATGAATATCATCTTCGCCAGCACCCTGCAAAAGATGCTGATCCCACGATCAGTATGGAAGAAACCGATCACCGTGTTACACGGGGTAGTCCCAGGAGATGCATCCACATCCCTCGGAGTCATTGAACTTGAAGTTGTCTTCAGCACCCGACGCAACTTCGCAAAGCACGTCCTCGAGTTCGAAGTACTCGACTGGAAATCGCAGTATCACGCCATATTGGGACGGCCAGCATTCGCGCAGTTAATGGCGGTTCCACACTACGCCTACCTCAAGCTCAAGATGCCAGGATCAACGGGAGTCCTCACGATCAACGGAAGCTTCATCAAATCAGACCAATGTGACCGTGACTTTCACAAAATCTCCGACACATTCGGAGCCGAACAAGAACTCAGAGAAATAGCCATGGTGACAGACAAGAGTACCATCCCATTGGTGAGCCGAAGCGAATCTAAGGAGTACGGACGCGACTTCAGCATCGACAGCGACACAATCACTCACCAAGTGCAGCCGACGGACCCGGACAAAACAGTCCGCGTGTACGCCCACCTACCAGAGGAGCAGGCGACGGCTCTCGTCGCTTTCCTCCGAGATGAGTGGGAAATATTCGCCTAGTGCCCAGCCGACATGCCTGGAATACCACGCGAATTCGCGGAGCACGCCCTACACGTCAAGCAAAACACGAATCCGGTGAAGCAAGCTCTGAGATGATTCTCGGAACCCAAGCGCAGACCAATCGAAGAGGAAGTCAACCGGTTACCTGATGCCCAGTTCATCCGAAGAAAGCCACCTGGATAGCCAACCTAGTGCTGGTGCCCAAGAAAGACACGAACGTGCTGCGCATGTGTGTCGACTACGGACTAGTCAACAAGCATTGCCCGAAGGACCACTTCCCCCTGCCTAGAATCGATCAGATAATCGGCTCGACAGCAGGGTGCGATCTACTCTCTTTTCTTGATGCCTACTCAGGATACAACCAGATCAGGATGAAGGAAGAAGATGAAGAGCACACATCGTTCATCACCCCCTATGGCTTATTCTGCTACAAGACCATGCCCTTCGGGCTCAAGAACGCAGGCGCCACATACCAGCGAATGATGCAGGCCTGCCTGAAAGTGCAAATCATAAGAAATGTGCAAGTCTATGTGGACGACATCGTCATCAAGACCTACAAAGCAGCCACACTACTCGACGACCTGCGCGAAACCTTCGCAACGCTCAATAAATACAGAATCAAACTCAACCCAAAGAAGTGCGCATTCGGCGTACCGGCGGGGAAGCTGCTCGGCTATATGGTCTCTGCCCGAGGAATCGAGGCAAACCCTGATAAAGTCCAAGCCATCGCCCGAATGCAAGAACCAACCGACATCAAAGGAGTACAGCAGCTCACTGGAAAACTCGCAGCCCTAATCCGCTTCATCAGCAGGCTGGGAGAACGCACGCTTCCTTTCTATCAGCTGCTCAGAAAAGGAAAGAATTTCGAGTGGACGGAGGAAGCCCGCCAAGCATTCGCGGACCTGAAAAAGAAACTTTCGACCCCACCAATCCTAGCGGTACCCAAGGAACGAGAGAAGCTATACCTCTACGTGGCAGCACGTAACAGTGTAGCATGCACAGCGCTCGTTGTCGAACGCACGGAAGAAGGCAAGGTCCAGAGCATCCAGAGACCAATCTACTACCTCAGCATGCTCCTGACCAAATCCCAGCAGCGGTACCCGCATTACCAGAAGCTAATACTGGTCGTCATCATGACCTCAAGAAAGGTGTCCCACTACTTCGTCGAGCACCCTATCACAATCGTGAGCAACGCACCACTCGCTGACATACTCAACAACCCTGGAGCGACTGGACGAGTCGCCGAGTGGAACATTGAGCTCAGCCCACGGGACCTGCAGTTTAAGCATCCAACAGCCATCAAATCCCAAGTACTCCCAGATTTCCTGGTCGATTGGACGGAGGTTCAGACACCAGGCCCCCCAGACCTATCAAATTCATGTTCAATGTTCTTCGATGGGTCCAAGAGACAACAAGGAGCCGGGGCAGGAGTTGTGCTCATCTCCCCTAAAGGAACAAAGCTAAAATATGTCCTCCAGATCAACTTCAGTCACGCCTCCAACAACGAAGCAGAATACGAGGCACTCCTCCATGGCATGCGCATGGCCAAAACGTGCGGAGCCACTCGCCTCATAATCTACGGGGACTCCAATATCGTCGTCCAGAAGACGATGAGAAACTGCGACGCAATAGCCGACAACATGGCGGCCTACCAGAAGCTCTACAACGCACTCGAAGGAAGTTTCGACGGTTGCGAGCTCAACTACATCACCAGGGCCAGCAACACAGAAGCTGACGAACTCGCGAACATTGGTTCAACCCGAGGACCAATACCACCCTGCGTTTTCCTCGAAAGAATCAGCCAGAGAACCATCAAGGTACAGGCAGCAGCACCTGAAGCAGTTGTGGAAGGCGAGGACGCAACAGACCTGGCGCAGGTGGCAGCAGCAAGCCTATCACAAGGCACAAGCACCAGCACACCCGACAGCACAGCGCCGACAGAGCTCGAAGGACCTGTCTGGGAAAAACCCCGTTCCTTCGATTCCTAATCGAAGGTACACTACCGCAAGATGTGGCCAAAGCACGATGCATCAGCCGACGATCCAAGGCGTTCACGGTGATCAACAAACAACTATACAAGCGCAGCATCGCCCAGATACTCCAAAGGTGCATCGACGAAGAGGACGGCAAAGCCCTATTGCTACAAATCCACGAAGGCACCTGCGGGCACCATGCGAGCAGTCGAGTACTCGTGTCCAAAGAATTCCGAGCCGGGTTCTATTGGCCCACAGCCATGAAAAACGCAGAGGAAATCGTGCGACGTTGTGTCGCCTGCCAGAAATTTGCCAACAGGCCAAAGCTCCCGCCTCAGAGCTCAAGACCATACCACTATCCTGGCCGTTCGCCACATGGGGGCTCGACATGGTGGGCCCACTCAAGAAATCATCAAAGGGCGGAAGGACACACCTTCTCTTCGCAGTTGACAAGTTCACTAAATGGATCGAAGCAGTGCCCATCACCAGCTCCACAACCCTCACGGCTGTCAACTTCATCAAATCGATCATCTTCAGGTTCGGAGTGCCACACAACATCATTACGGACAACGGCACGAACTTCACAGCCGCAGAATTCCAGAACTTTTGCGAAGAACTGGGCATCAAAATCAATTATGCATCAGTCGCGCACCCGCAGTCCAACGACCAAGTGGAAAAAGCAAACGACCTTGTATGCGCGGGAATCAAGAAGCGGCTCCTCGCACCACTCGAGCAAGCCGCCGGCAACTGGGTAGAAGAACTCCCCGCGGTACTATGGAGCCTACGAACTACACCAAACACCGCGACCCAGTACACACCCTTCTTCATGGTGTACGGGGCAGAGGCAGTACTACCACATGACCTCAAATTCGGAGCACCTCGGGTCACTGGGTACGAAGAAGAAGAAGCAGAAGAAGCATTACAAGATGACAAAGATACAGCTGACGAAGCAAGAGATACAGCCCTGACAAAATCAGAGGGGTACCAGGGCAAGCTACGCACCTACCAAAGCAGTCGCTTGCGCACTAGAACCTTCAACAAAGGTGACCTAGTCCTACGGCTGATACAAGAGAAGGTCCATAAACTTGCCCCCCAATGGGAAGGACCATTTATAGTCCCAGAAGTCATCGGAGGTGGCGCGTACAGGCTGAAGAACCCGAAGACAGACGAGGACATGGGTAACCCATGGAACGTAGCAAACTTGCGACTGTTCTATCCATAGTCCCTATCGGTCAGACATGACTGGCAACTCATGTAGCCGCTCGACCGCAATAAAATAAATGTTGCCCAAATACTGCCATCGCAAAGCACTCGGGGGCTTAAGCATAAAATCCCCCCGAGAGACGCTATTGCCTACACGATCTTAACCAAAGCACTCGGGGGCTTAAGAATAAAATCCCCCCGAGAGACGCTATCGCCTATGTGATCTTAACCAAAGCACTCGGGGGCTTAAGAATAAAATCCCCCCAAGAGACGCTATCGCCTACGCGATATTAACCAAAGCACTCGGGGGCTTAAGAACAATATCCCCCTGAGAGACGCTATCGCCTACTCGATCTTAACCAAAGCACTCGGGGGCTTAAGAATAAAATCCCCCCGAGAGACGCTATCGCCTACGCGATCTTAACCAAATCACTCGGGAGATTAAGAATAAAATCCCCCCGAGAGACACTATCGCCTACGCGATCTTAACCAAAGCACTCGGGGGCTTAAGAATAAAATCCCCCCGAGAGATGCTATCTCCACTCAAGCGATCTTAACCAAAGCACTCGGGGGCTTAAGAATAAAATCCCCCCGAGAGACGTTATCGCCTACGCGATCTTAACCAAAGCACTCGGGGGGCTTAAGAGCAAAATCCCCCCGAGAGACGCTATCGCCCCCTACGCGAGCTCACCTTAAAAACTCGGGGGCTCAGGCATAAGCATTCCCCGAGACATGCTACGGTCCTATTCAAAAAACACCAAGCTAGCAATCTTCAATTCTTCACCCGGACGACAAACAACCAAAACTCGGGAACTACTCCAGAGTTGAACCGCGAGGAAGTACGCGAAGTTTTAAGCCTACGTTTGACTCTACAACTCAAACGTAGCCTCAGGGGCTACTCCAATCGGGAGCGCTGCCGCGCACCCGATAGAACACACCAGAAAGTTAAAGTCAGTGCATCACGGGAGGAGTCGAAGACATTTCACGCTATTATATGAAGTCGAAGACATCTCGCGCTATCAGATGGAGTCGAAGACATCCCGCGATATCAGACGGAATCGAAAGAAGGAGTCGAAGACATGGCATCACAGGAGTCGAAAACACAGTTTATTGCAAGATCTCAACCACATCTTGAATTCAACAATAAAGGTATAAAAGGACTCAACTACATTTGGATAGAAGGCAGCTCCTGTTACAAGAGGGAATCACCCAAGGAATTACGACTTCTACATGTGTGCCCATGAGGGGTAATCGACTCTAGTACAAGGGCATCACTATAGAGAAAGGGAAAAAGGAAGCTAGCAGAGGATGTCAATGACATAACAAAGGAGTGAAGCTCGACTTATTTGTCGATGCTCCACCAGCTTCTTCTCCTGCTCCACCAGCTTCTTCTCCAGCTGCAGCTGCACGCCTTCTCCTCCGGCTGCACAGCCTCTTCTCCGAGTTGCCAGCGAAGATGAGGCCGCCTCCAGTTCTACAAGATCGCTTGGCGCGCCCGCTTGATCGACAGCTTGATGTCGATGTCTTCTTCGGAGCTGATGGAGACGGCATCACCACCTGAGGAGTCACCAGAAGACGGAGCTATAGAAGATGCAGGTGTAGGATTCCTCAACCATGTGGAGCTGTCGCTGCTCGACTCCTGCCAGTGCGGATCCATGCCGTTGCCGCTCGGGTCGAACGCGCGGACAGTGACAGTGCTTTCGCCGTCAAAACGACAGCTGAGCATATCGCCATCTCGCAAATTCAACCTCCGAGAAAACAAACTCCAACCAGAGCTAAGAAAAATCAAGCGGGAGCTATCAACCTCCAATCCAACATAAGAAGGAGATCGACAGCTCCTTTGAAGATGCAGAAGAAAGCCATCTAAGCCACGTTCAGAGACAATGGCGGAAAAAGCAGAGGGAAGAAGAACGCGATTGGCGCTTTGGCCACGAACGCGTAAAAGAAAATCATAGTGCCAAAATCCCTCCTCCAAGGGAGAGGAGGAAAGCATTGGCACCGTACCATGGCGACCACCACGACATGAGCGTGGTGTACGGCCACCATGGCCACGATGAACACGGCCACGGCCAACACCTCGCTTGGGAGCCATGAGAGGAAGAAGAGAAGAAGGAAGAGGCAAAGCAGCAAGCTGGATAGAGGTAAAACGTTGTGGAAGAGAAAGGCTTATTTATAGAACAAAAATCCCCCAGCACAGAGAAGCCAAGACGACAGAAGAAATTAATTCAAAGACCAAACGTCACAGACGTCTCAGATTCCAAGACCAAGATGCTTTCCCACGGGACGCACTGTGCGTGAGACGCGTCAATTCACGCGCGTTTCCAACGCGCGTATCGGAAACTCAACCAGCGCCTGCCGCACGTCACAACGGTCATCATTATGACCGGTCATGAAGACGTGACGGTTCACTGGAGGAGCATCCCTAACAGCCATCAAACAGAGGCATCGTTATCCTGACCATCGGCGAAGAAGACCAACAGACATCAAGAATGATTTCTTAAACACATTTTTCAAATATATTTAAACTCCCATCGGGAGCGTACCCACGCAAAACCGAGCCTCAGGTGAGCAGCCGACTAAAATTCAGCAATGTGCTCGAGTGACCACTCGCACTCACGAGAGTCTCGGGTGCTCCCTCAACCCGACACAAGACAAACATGCAGTCGCCAAGATCATACAGCGCTAGAGTCTCAGGTGCTCCCTCACCTCAAGAGCCGAAACGGCATTCGAGTGACTACTCGCGAAGAACTCCCGTCTGAGCATTTGAAACAAGCTCCGCGGGTGAATGAGTGAACAGCTCGCTTGATGTTTTGTTCCAAGTGGGTGCAATACTATTAGGCTCCGCGCCGCAAAAACACACATTCCTGGAACACGATACACTGTGCCCAGATGCCACGCAAGATTAGCGTGTAGGTAAGACCCCTCTGCAAAGTTCGGCCGGGCTGGGACTTGCCGAAGAGCGATTTCACTCCAAACCTTTTCCATGCGCTGCGCATGATAGAAAAATCCGGGCGGACGCGCCTTAGGCTATGCACATTACTGGCAGCAAATGAAAACCATAAGACCTGAAGCGGCAGGACTTTTGCTCGACACCAGTGTTCCAAGCTCATGTCGAGGGACGTGGGTTTGATTGGGCTACTGCGGTATTTGCCACTAGCGCAATTCACCAAGGCTCGACCAGTCGACTCCTTGGGCCCTTTCAGCTTAGCATCCCTCGAAACAGGTTTTGTCATGACCACCAGACTGCCAGCGACCCGCGGTTGTAACGCGCATACAAACGACCGACAAATAGATGTACTCGAGTCCCTGCGCGACTCTTCGAGTCCCCCAGGCACTCGGGGGCTACTGACGAGGGGGTGACCCCACGACTCCTACGGATAGGCCTACCCGGTGTCCCTGAAGATAGAAGGCCCATGAAGACCCGCCTTGGCCCGCTAATTGGCACCGACGTAGGAGTCTGCGAATCGTAAGGAAGGTGCGAAGACTTGTCATACGGAGCAAGCTAGGGTTAGGAAATCATACCTATAAACGTAGATGAACTCCTCGAGACCTAGCCCAGTATATAAGGGCTAGGAGGGGCGGCGCCAAAAGCAACCAATATCACCTGTAACCCTAGCCTTGAGCGCTCCAGCCTTGGCATCCACTGTAATCGCATCTCCCTCATCAATAATATCGAGCAAGAACGTGTCCTCCTGTTTGCCGACGAGCTATCGTCCAACCTGTGCCTCTCGTGTCTAACCCAGGGTCCCTGACCATGGGATTTTCCGGGGTTGATCCCCGTCACATTGTCTCCGAGCTCGGCTACCATGGCCGGTGCACGCGCTCCCGTGGAGGGATGCCACTGCCGTCGCGCCCTACCTCCCTTTTGATCGCGCTCTGGCGCTTGTAGATGTGCCCAGCACGCGCCCTGGCCACGCCTGCTTCCACCTTGCCCCCCTGGACGTCGCCCCTGAGTGCAGCAGCTGCTTCTTGCTGTTTTCGCGGCGCTACTCGTCGCTGCCCGTCTCCTAGCCACACTCGGGCTCGCCTCTAGCTCCCATGGCCACACGCCTGCCGCACCCTCTCGTCGTGCGCCGCAACGGTCCCTGCCGACCACCCCCGCCGCAGCTCCCTCGATGGGGCGACCCCTCGTCGGCGTGAACCCCGCCACCGACGAGCGTTGTGGGCACGGTTGGGTTAGCCATGTTCTACCCCCCCCCCCCCCTTGCAAGTCTATGACATGTGGGCTATAGGCCTTTAGTTTAGATTAATTATATTCTTAAATTTAATTGCCTTTGTGAGACTTACATGTGGGTCCAACCCATTAAACTAACCCCTGGATTAATTAGAATAATTAATTATGTCTTGTCTCTATGACACCTAGGCGCCATTGGGTTTTGTTTAATTTAAATGCAATTATAAAATGAGTCACTGACATGTGGGGCCCTACTGTTATTTAAATTAATAAAATTGTTTTATACAATATGAGGTTGACCGGTGGGACCCAATGGTCAGGTTTGACCAATCAACCCTCAGTGGATAATGTTGCATTCTAATAAAAAAAATTCGGGAAATGTTATAAAATGATTTAAATTTGAAAATTCAATATCTTTTAAACCATAATTCAGATTCGAAAACTTTATACATGGAAGTTGCTCAGAAAAATGTAACCGTTCCAAATACGCTACCCGCATAGCCACCGCACCTCTCTAACATACCGAACCCGAGACTTTCCCCCTCCGGATCGTTTGTCCGGTAATTACCCGGTACCGGTAAAAAATTCGGATGGAAATGTTCTGAACATAAAAGTTGTTCGGAATGCATCGATGGGAACGGATACACTATCGACATGTCTGTCAGATGTCTCTAACACTGCAGACATGGAAACCTTCCCCCTCCGGGCCGTCTGTCGATAATCACCCGAAGCGGGTAGTTCATCCCCGGATGAATTCCCTCTCCGAGCAATACACCTTGCACTGCGTTAGAACACCGTTAACATTACGTTTGCCATGTCTTGTATTTGTATTGCTATTATTGTTGTGTATTTATTGTTTCTCCCTCCTCTCTTATTGTCCGGTAGTCCCGTCGACCGATGCCGATGCCCCTGTGATCGACTACGTCGCCGATGACCGTACCCCTACCGTCGAGCTTCCAGGAAAGCAGAGCCATTCTCTTCCCCAGATATCGTCTATCTTTTCGTACATTTCGTGCACTAGGTATTGTTACTGCTGCTGCTATGTTTCTTACCTATTCAATTGCATAGCCTGTTTTTGTCGCCCCTTGTTGTACCTTCCTTTGTCCTATGCTTCCCATTATAATTATATGTTATATTCATTAGTAAGCCATGCGCATTGTTAGCTAGGATTAGATAGCGGGCCGTGAACACTCTGGGAGTGAACAAGGATATGATATATTAACTGTAATAGTTACGGTACAATGCAGACACCGCCTAACGCCCCTAGCTTGGCTCTGCCGAGCCACCATCAAGTGGAGCTACCGAGGAGTAATCCTCGTACTCCACTCGTTGCTGACTCTGTATAGCCGCTCTAGGTACCTGAGCAACGGTTGTCCTTAAAGGTAAGAGTCGGGCGACCCAACGGTGACCGCGAGCGGTATTGCGTCGGGAACGACAGGGAGGGTACGACCGACGTTACTAGCGTGATTGGCCCTTGCTCGTATCTCGCGAGAGTTACCAAACCACGAAAAAGTCTTGCTCTACCAAGAGCACACGTGAGACAAGGTAAGGAGACACTTCACCTTGTTGGTAACCGCGCGCTTTGACGGGACGACAGGGCAGGCGCCGACGTTACTGGTGGTCCTTGTTGTTGTTCGTTGTCCGTTGTGCTGTTAGTCAGACAGCGATAACGGTTGTCTGCAAGATAATATTAAAATGCTAACTGGTTCGGCGGATAACTTGAGAGGCCCGTTGGTCTATACGCACTACCTTCACGTGGGATAAGGAGTTATGGGCTCCCCTGCATCGTAGTTTGTCCGAAAGCTCTTCAAACGTAACTAGTACCACGGGCTGATTGCCGGGAAGCGGTCTTGTCTTCTTTGCTGCAGCATGTGTATTTGGATTTTCTTTTTCTTCACCGGCCAGTCTCGTACCGTTTAGGAGCACGGAAGGGTGAGGGACCTAGACCCCTGAGCGCATAGGATATAGTCCGGCGGATGGCCTCTCTGCTGAGCCTAGGATGGCTGCGCCGTGTCGGATAGCTTTGGTGGAGCGTTCCCTAACACGGTGCCCGCCACCCTGGAGATCCGAGCGTGCAGGCTGAACAGTAGTGCACCCCTGCAGGAAGTTTAATCTATTCGAATAGTCGTGTCCACGGTAACAGGACGCTTTATGCTGAAGCTGGACCTTACCACTACAAACTACTACTATTAAGCTGTTGGTTCCGGTTTTTCTTCCTCGCAGGGAAGTCGAGGAGGGGAACTCGGAGGCATTATTATTATTAATTATTACAACTTACTATTATACAATGCTGCCACAACTTCTGCTGCATTGTTACTTTCATTTCTGTCATATTAAACTGTTGGCTGATTCTTCCCCCATGCTGCAAGACTCGTCGGAGGAAGCTATTCTTCGATAGGCCTAGCTTCTCATCCTTATTCTGACTTTCTACCTTGCAGTCCACTATATACAGCCTCCCCTTTCCATTTGATACAAATGCATAAATGCTTAGTAGCGGACGTAAGACTCGCGGGTATACAAGATACTCACCCTTGCTTTATTTCCCCCTTTTTGTTTTGCCTGATCGGCCGTTGCTGTCGACGTTGGAGCCTTGGAGTCTAGGAGCAGGAGATCCCCGATACCAACCACCGCAACATGAAGATCACCGTTGCCTTCTACGACGTCGAGTTCCCCGTTGACCAGGAGTAGTTTGGAGGTTCCCAGGCAGGAGGCCTCGCCTTTTTGATCGTTGTTATTTTTGTGCTAGCCTTCTTAAGGCAAATCATGTGTACCTTGTGTCTGTACTCAAATACTATTGCTTCCGCTAAATTTGTGCTCTCGAGCTGTTGTATTCGAGCCCTCGTGGCCCCTGGCTTGTATTAAACAGCTTGTATTATTTTTATTTGTAGAGTTGTGTTGTGATATCTCACCGTGAGTCCCTAATATCGATCATGTACCTTGCGTGTATGATTACTGCACACACTCTGATTTTGGGGGTGTGACACTTCCTCCCTCCATGATGCGGGAGTAGTTCCTCCTCGGGGCTGAGCTTTCTACCAATAGCTATGTGGTCAATTTTCTCTCCCATGATGTGATCATAGGCTGTGTTAATCTAGGGTAATCTCATGATATTTCCCCTTCCTCTATGTATTGGATTGATGTACTCACTTGATCTTATCTAGTATAATCCTCGAGACCACGGTGACAGCGGTCTATTTTACATGGGTTTGAAGAATATTTTCATGAGTGATTTCCTCTTTTGTGAATTGATTGAAGATTGAGAGTCTCTTGGTGCTTTTCTTTGACTATCATTGAGATATGTTGTGGTGATTGTGGTACTCTCTTTGGATGGCCGCGGTGACATTGGGAAATCCATAGATGAGAACTACGAACTCTGAGGTGTGCTTTTGTAGCTCTACATAATTCTCTTCCTCTCTTGATCACAAAGGAATGAACTCCGAGTACGTCTCCAATGCATGTTTTAGTGGAAATATCATATGATTAGACTATGTTAATGTTGTTGGGAGTTGCCACTAGTGAAAGTATGAAGCCTAGGCCTTGTTTCCACCATTGTAATACCTTTTGTGCTCACTTTTACCACTTGTTTGCTTGCTGCACTTTTTTATTACAGATTTATATTACTTTGTTTTTCCAGACCTAGCACCCATATTTTACCATCTCTTTGCAGAACTAGTGCACCTATACAACTCCTAGTTGTATTAGGTGTGTTGGGGACACAAGAGACTTCTTGTATCTTAATTGCAGGGTTGCTTGAGAGAGACCATCTTCAACCTCTACTTCCCTGAGTTCGATAAACCTTAGGTCATCCACTTGAGGGAAATTGCTGCTTTCCTACAAACCTCTGCGCTTGGAGGCCCAACATAGTCTACAAGAAAAGAAGCGTGCGTAGACATCACTAATCGATTGTACATGGTTACAATTCTTGATAGCCCTTGCAGTTCCATGGAATGAACTTCATCGTTGTTTGATCCGTTAACGTTGAGCATGTTCCCTTTGTCCTATGGTACTTTGATTTTCCAAGGTTTGATCGTCGGTATCCAATATACCTAGTTCACCCTCGTTATCGACAAACATGGTTACTCGTTCCCGTGATATTACAACCCCGTGACCTAGTCACATGATTGCAATCTTTATCATGTAATTTCACCGAGTGGGCCCAGAGTATCTATCCGTCACTCGGATAGAAAAATCCCGATTTGATCTATTTGCATACTCATTAACATATCTATTTCGGAATACCCAAATTACACCTTTACGGCCAGCATATTTCAGTCAGGCGGTGGATGAAAATCAAAGCATCCTAATAGAGACTAATTACGTATGATCATTACGGTCAAAGGATCTGGTCACTATGTTATAGTTATCACAATGTTGAACTTATGTGACTTGATCACATTGCAACACTTCTGGTGGGTGTATGGCCATAATATCATTCTCCCAATGATACGACCCCATTGTCAATAGGAGATTATGTCCTCATGATCAGGAAACCTTGAGCATCCGATTTTCCAATGGACTAGTATATTGGAGTTAACTAGGGACCTGGTTATTTTATGACACACGTGCATTAAGGTTTCTGCTTAATATAGTTATAGCACAGTATAAAACTTATTATGAACTAATGGAATATCCAATAAACATATGTTGTTTTCCCCTAGGCACATTCCCAACAGTATTATCCTAGTCTTGTATGTAACTGACATATTTGAGTGGGAGCCATGTGGATGTTATCCTAGTCTTATATGTAACTGACATATTTGAGTGTGGGCCATGTTCATGTTATCCTAGTCTTATATGTGTCTGACATATTTGAGTGGGAGCTATGTGAGTGTTATCTTATTCTTATATGTGCATGACATATTTGAGTGGGTCATGACAACATTCTCATATATGGATAACATATTGTGAATGGTGTATTTGGTATTAATGATTATTTGAATCTTTCATAAATGAAGACGAATAAGTATTAAGCATTGAAAATCTATGAAGATAGATTAATGTGTTTAATAACATTGAGTCAGAATACTTTCCTGGATAAGATTATGAAGAAGTTCAGAACGGGACAATTTAAAAAGTAGTTCTTACTTTTATATCCAATAGAAGTATCGAGTTAATCTCAGTACAAGGACTTTGGTTAAATGAAAGAAATGGATGTGCTGCATCTTCTATGCCTCTGTCATAGGTTCTTTCATATAAAACCAGAGTTTTGTACTCGACGTAATCTCACCCAAGTTCTTATTAAGAAGAACATGTTGTGATATGATTTATGAGAAAATCATTGAACAAAGAGTTAAGTTTATCCTTCGGTGTCTAAAGAGAACTGAGGATACATCTCTAATTTATAAAGGATAGTGGGCTTGACCATAAATGTTATGATGGTTCAAGTTCTGACACTAACCTAGAAAATTGAGATATCATACTAATAAATGCCTAAGTTGAAAGAAACATGGTTAGACATCAAAGTTTCATACAATGCACTAAGGATTAAATATACATTGATACGGCTACTTTAGAAGTGGCAAGAGTTATATTCTGGCTTAAGAAGTTTGACTTCTGACTGAGTGAGTTTTAGTGTGCATGACTATGGGAAAGTCCGCGTGACCCAACGGACGTCATTGCTAAAACACAACAAACGAAGTCTCACTCTACCGCCAAAATAAATATATATACCTCTCATCATTATAATGGATAATGAAGTAATGTCAAACTAGGTGACATTAATGATTTGCAAAAGACATACGGATCTAAATGGTAGCCAGTCATTTGATACAACCTTTTCCACAAGCAAGCATGATCCATAACCATATACATGAAATGGAGTTATGATCCATAGAAAAATGCAAATACATTATTTCTACTCTAGTGCAAGTGGGAGACTGTTGGGAATGTGCCCTAGATGCAAATAAAATATGTTTATTAGCATATTCCATTACTTCATAATACGTTTTATATTGTGCTATAATTGTATTAAGTGGAAACATTAATACACGTGTGGTATAAAACAACCAGGTCCCTAGTTAACTCTAGTATACTAGTCCATTGGAAAATCGGATGATCAAGGTTTCCTGATCATGAGGTACGAACCGCCTATTGAAAATGGGGTCGTATTATTGGGAGAATGATATGATGGACATACACCCACCAGAAGTGTTGCAATGTGATCGAGTCACATAAGTTTAACATTGCGATAGCTATAACATAGTGACCAGATCCTTTGACCGTAATGATCATACGTAATTGCTATCTATTAGGATGCTTTGATTTGCATCCACCGCCTGACTGAAATATGCTGGGCATAAAGGTGTACTTTGGGTATTCCGAAATAGATATGTTGATGACTATGCAAATAGATCAAATCGGGATTTGTCCATCCAAGTGACGGATAGGTACTCTGGGCCCACTCGGTGATATTACATCATAAAGATTGCGCAATCATGTGACTAGGTCACAGGGTTGTAATATCACGGGAACGAGTAAATATGTTTTTCGGTAACGAGAATGAACTAGGTATATTGGATACCGACGATCAAACCTCGGACAAACAAAGTATCGTAGGACAAAGGGAACATGACTCAACGTTAAAGGATCCCACAGTGATGAAGTTCATTCGATGGAAGCGCAGGGGCCATCTAGGATTGTAACCAGGTCCGACCGATGATCACTTATCAAGAGTGTCTTGATCATGTGTGTTGTTTCCCGGACCGTAGGGTGTCACACTTAAGGGTATTCGACAAATTAAGGATAGATTCAGGATCATTGGTTAAATAAGAGAGAACACCGGAATTTTTCCGAAGGAGGCCAGAAATGGTTTTGGAGATTTTTGAATTGTTCAAAATATTATTTAAATATGATTTATTATTTAATTAATGAATTAAATATTAAAAATATGATTTAAATAATTAAATAAGGTATTAAAAGGCACATGGGCCTCATAGGGCCCATTGGGGGAAGGAGGAGCCTCCCCCCTTGGGCCATGCGCCACGGGAGGGGCACATTCCCCCTATGGCCGACGCACGTCCCCCCTTGGTGGGATTAGTCCCACCTCGGGGATTGAGGGAGGTTGACACCCCTCCTTAGCCTATATAAGGAGGGGTGGGGTGCCCTTTTTCTTCATTCATTTTTGAGACAAGTTCTCTCTCTCTCTTTCTCCCGCCTTTGAGCGGTCTCCCCTTGTTTGGAGTCTGCACTGGGTTGGGGGTTTCTCCACCATACGCACGCCGTCGTGCTGTTGGAATCGGGATTCGAATCCATCTTCTTTTTGCTGCTCTTCTGGTTCGAAGCCCGGAGGGACGTCGGGTACACCTTATGTGTGTAATACCGTGAGGCGCTACACTTGTGGTGCTCCTTCACCGTCGAGGTCGTATCACGACGTCTTCACCGACAATGTTCTGACGGGGACGTAATCCCGTCATCAGTCTACAAGGACCGGGTGGCTTATGGAGTCGTCGAGGATCTCCACCGCATTGAGGATCGGAGGGTACGACTACATCAACCTCATACACGCGGGAACGTTTCCCGCTTAACGGACTACATACTGGTATGTGACCTATTTCCATTCGTTACTTGCACCGCCATAGCATAGGTCTTGGGTTCGGGACATGTAGGTTATGAAAAAATATTGTTTTCTTCCCCGTTCCCCAATAATGTTTTCCAAAACCTTCTTGTTGTACCAATTACAAAACTTCTTGAAATGTCGAATTTGAGGAATTCATGGTATTGATAACAATTCGGATCAATCATAATGAATATCCCATTGACTCAAACATCGCTACATATTGTAGTCAATCCTTTTGAATTTGTCGGAAACATTCTTTGTGACGAATCGACCTTGATGTCTTCCTTTAATGTTTACATTTATTCCTTATAATTGTGAAGTTATTGAGAATATCAAGTAACCTCTTTAGTCGATAAGATTCAAGCAATCTTAAATGTAGCTCAATATAGGATTTCATGACACATAGTCATTTCTCGTACTTGGGTCCACCATCGCTTCTTCGTAGTTCGTAGGTATGTCTTGTTCCATTAACATGCCAAGTGAATCATGAATATTATTTTTTGCACAAGGGGCAAATATGTATTCTTGAATCCTACTTTGTTCAGTAAAAGTTTCAACCGAAACACCAAAATCATTATCATCATTTTCTCCTCTAATTGTAGAGCTTTGGTTCCGGAACATATTCCATGGCCATACTCTGACATCTGGATGCAAGGTCAATTACCTTGGTTGAACTTTCACTTTCTTTCATTAACACATTTATCAAGAACACTTCTTGAAAAGCTTTGCCCTTTTGTTATAGTTGTGGAAGATGTATAGATAGTTGACTAAGGATATACTACAAAGATAATTTATCACATAAATCAAACTTCCTAGAAACCAGGACACACCTATCACATAAATC